>HG992178.1:18275649-19665556 GCA_905220545.2 Melitaea athalia
TTTGTTAAACATTTTTATGATATTTTAATACACATACTTACTTTTAACATCAAACAAAAATCAAAGCATTTATGCGTTAAGTTCAAAAATTCTAATTCTTGCAAGTAAATGATCCGACAGGGATCATTGACTAAAAATCACCCAAATCGCGTGGTTGTAGTGTGAGTAGGTCATGTCAAGTCTGAACATGTTTATTGCCAACTCGGCTTCGTTTTCGAGATCCCTTATAAAGTTGGAAAGCCACTTCATAGTTTTTATAATTTTTCTTTAGTGTTAAAAATATGATAAAATAATTGCAAGAAATTTAGAAAAAAAACCTCTATAACTATACAATACAACCACTAGGTACATATACGAAGAAGACACTGACCTGACTACCTGAGATTTCAACAAAATGTTACGGACGTCAGTTTTAAGTATTTAGTAGAATACAAAAAATGTCAAAGAGAAACATTTTAGCTATAATTGGAGTAAGCGTAACTTAAGTAGTGAACAGCAGGACGTACTTCGGACCTTACAGATGATAAATAACACAGCTAAGTTATATTGCTTTCAAGCAGTGTTGTGTTTCTGTGGTAAGTTAGATGACCAGAGCTTCTGGGGGGAATTGGTGGTAGGGTCGGCAAAGCGCTTGCAATGCTTCTGGTGTTGCAGGCGTCTCGTCTATAGATTACGGTGATCGCTTACCATTAGGTGAACCCACGGTGAACCATATGCTTGTTTGCCGACCTAGTTGTATAAAAAAGAATAAGAAGTCTTCATTGTAAATTACCGGTAACTACAAATATTAAAAAATAATATAATCAATAGAGTCAAAATTAAGTCTTAAAAAATGATTATACTTTATTTATAGTCATGAGCATACAGGGTTCACGTGGTCAAAAACTATTTTACTGTATTTTAGTTACTAATATATATCTTATATATAAAAGTCGTGTAATCGTGTTAAGTTACACTATTTATAACTCAAGAACGGCTGAACCGATTTAGCTGAAAATTGGTAGGGAGGTAGCATAGAACCAGAAACGGACATAGGATACTTTTTATCTCAATTAGACCCGGTAGGTGGCGCTGCTATCGGTATTTATCTCCGAAACTACTGAACCAATTTGTATCAAATTTTGTAATTTGGTCCAACTTGGGAGACAGGGTAGTTTTTATCTCAATTGGACCCGGTAGGTGGAGCTGCTATTGGTATGTAAGCAATCAAATTTGGTAGCTGTTTTCCGGGCAGGACGACGTCTGCCATAAACGTCTGACATACGACGTCTGTCATAAACTGACGACAGACGTCTGTCATAAAATAAGTAACTGAATAAGATTAGGCAAGTTTAATGAAAGTCTTAAAATAATTATACTTTATTTATAGTCATGTTTAAAACTAAAAATTAAGTACGGATAACTATCTACGTTCGACAGGGTCGCTGATTTCAAAGTTGACTTTCTTCTTCTTTTCGAGAAGTTTCTTCTCATAAGGGCGTCGGTCGATGCCAGAGCTCGAAACTTCTGGAATGTTTTCTGAATCTGATTGGTCTTGTTCTGGAATATCCGGAACAGCATCTAGAACCTTTCCTGCGTTGCGTCCTGAGGGTTGCGCGTGGAAAGCTTCAGCTAAATCTGGGTTGATCTCCTCCAAAGGAGTATCTCCAATACGAATGTAAACAGGAATGTAGCCATCAATTTTTTGTAGGTGCTGCCATTTCGGACGACCCTCTGAAAAAAAAATAGGACATTATTGACAACAATTAGTTTGGGTGGGTCAGTTCTTTTTCTGCATTATTTTGTATATTTAATAGTAACTAGATAAATAAATTTCCTTTCATAATAAAATAAAAAAAAAATCAAAAAAGGTGTGTGTGCGATTCACACACGATAGAAGTGAAACTTCTATGACAAACTAATTTAAAAAAAAACTAATTTAAAATTAGCGGCTTGCAGCGCGGCCCGGTCTTCCCCGTCTTTTTGCCGTTGCATCCGGTTTGAAATCACAACGATTCTAAAGAAGTTTCACTTCAAACTTAAGCGTGTTACGCGTATAAACATATACATAGACAGACAGATATTCTTAAAATATTTTTTTTACTTCTTTTGCACATATTATCTTCTTTTGCTCATGCCTTCAAATATCTAATATGTGCACATTTTTTGGTACGACTAGGGTGGCAAACAAGTTGTAGCGGTCAGCGTAGTTTGTAGACGTCTGCATCATCAGATACATACGTCTACAAACTACGCTTCTTCGCGCGTTCTGATGAACAGTCGTAAGCGGGTTGTACAAAATGATTTATATGATACCTAATGGTCTTTGACAGTTGAATACATATATGGTAATCAACAAAATGTAGAGATATACATTGAGGTCATAAGATGAAATCTGCGCACGCGCATATACCGTGCATCGTAAATTCACTAATAGACATCAGATAGGCCAGGACTTGTTCAAACCGCTTCCCTTGTTAGTACGGTCGTTCAACCTGTGAATATAGACTCATTTCCTATCTCAATTATATAAATTTGACAAAAAACTTCTTTACATACAAATGCGAAAGTAACGGGTATGATGTCATAAAAAAGCGACATTGATACTTTTAAAAAATTTGGTTTGAAATGTATGGACTTGTTAATTATTTATTTAAAACAATTTGAAATGTTACATGCAACATGCAAGGCTTTTTGTTATCGTGCATACAATTTCACATGTGCATTTCTTTATATTTGCTCAAAATATTTTCACGAAATATTTAGTACAGTGACCGAGTATATCATTCTGGTTGAGAGTATTATTTCAAGCTTCTCATATATTGGGTACCAATCATATTTTCGACGTGTTTCGTATGACATGCGTCGTCACCAGCTTTTGATTAAATAGTGCATGCGTTAATGAGTCTTTTGTAAAGGTGGTATGCATTATTTATCTGATGTTCGTTTAGTAGCACTATGTTAAAATCATAGAGCGGGCGTATGCGACTTTCATCTAACGGTCCAGCGCCGCGAGGCTGAGTTTTTGCTTGTCAAAATGCTAACAGTAATCGCGGTGTTCCTCTTGCACTTCTCTTAAACATTACATCACATATGAAATCCATTTGGACCCTCAAATCGATAGCGTAAGGTGTAAATTGGTGTGAATTTTTGAAAGTAGTTTCAAGAAGGTAATGTCGTTAGGCGCATACACGATCTTTCACCAATTGCTCGTTTGTTGTCGACCGAGATTTTCAATGGGCAATTTTATTATAAACTCAAACCGGTATATTGTCTTTGATCGATTGATTACTGCTGGCTATTAATAAATAGGTTATAATAACGTCTAAGATATGTTCCTCAAACCTGAATAATGTTACAGATACCTAAATTTTATTTTACCGTTCGAAGAACGTATAAAAATTTTGGTTAGGTAAATGTTACAAAACGCATATTATTTAGAACTATTTAAAATTATTTGAATTAAAAATAATTAATATAAAGATGATATACATAATGTATAGTTCTAAGTTTCTAACAGCTCATACATATATCGATGCAAAAAGTAGGACACGAGGTGAAGAGCTAAGTCAGACAAGATTTCTTATCTTAAAACGGACAAGTTAAGTTTCAAAGTAAATATGATTAAATGAATTCTGTGTTAATAGTGCTGATGTTTAATTTAGTTGGTATTTATGCTATAGATTGAGAAATTTGAATCGTGGCTGTTAGAAAAAAAAATTATTAGTAGGTTTTATATTTTATTTAGGCCCAGTAAAAAGATGTGTGTCAGAGACATACATAAAAAAAATCGAATTGAGAACTTCCGCCTTTTTTGAAAGTCGGTTAAAAATGACCCAGCAAGAAGTAATAAAAGTCGTTGTCCTAACCACTGGTGTGTAACTTGACTTGAAACAGGTTGATCATGTTTGTTTTTTCATTATTATAAAATTCCGATTTCCTTTACCACAGAGAAGAGTAAAAGAAAAATGTTCTTTGCACTACTCATTATAAAGATAATTGACTCATTTTAAAGACCCTTGACTGTAATGAAAACAAAACGAAAACTGCACTTTTATATAAATAAAATTCAAAAGAATTATACTTCGTAACAAAGTCAGAGTAAGCCCGACCAATTAGGTATCTATTTAATAATAACAATTTATTTGCGGCAACTCAAATGATTTTCCGTTTAATACCTTTCTTAGAATAGCGATGATATCATAAATCATTACACGCTTTTAAGCTTTTAGGGGAGCGTAAGCTTTGAAAATGTTTTTTTTTTGTTAATTTTGTTGACAATACTCAATTTAAGAGTAAACAAATAAAGCAATTGCATGTTTGAGAATTTTAAGTTTTTCAGTCAAATATTGACTCTAAAGCTAGCTTTTATTTAAGTTACATAAACTAAATTGGAATTTATTGAAAGCCAGAGTGACAATTTACTGCGGTATATCGGATCCTCTGGTTGGGAGAATATATTTTGGATATTGGATATTTTGGATAACTTATGTACATACATACCCGCAATGCAGTAACTACATATTATAGTTTTTTTTAGAAGATGGTTATACTTGCAATGCTTACAGTTTATTGCAATATAGTACAGTTATATTACACGTGTCTATCAGTATATAGATATATATTTTTATTTCTAAACACAACAGCATCAGTTCAGTCAGTACAACAATATAAAACCTTTGAATAATAAGTTTGATATAAAATAAATTTACTGCACCTTTTAATAAACAAGTAAATATACAATAATTTATTTAAACGTTATTTGTTAATTCAGAAGTCTGTCAATCAATCTTTAACGAAGTATTTTATGTTTAAAAATCTCCAATATGCTTAGAATCCTTACTATTGTTGGTATCAATAGGGCCTAATAAATAAAAAATGATAATGTGTGCGCACGATCGCGGAAAAGATTCATCACGATTCAACTGCGAATACCAATCGTGACTAAAAAAGTTTAGATAATATCTATTAATTAGCATGTCATGAGGTTTTTGTTTAATATAATACATAAGTAGACTTTTTATCGTTTAATTTAGACGTAGTAATGTTATTATTGAATCCATTACGGATTTACACTGAATCGACTTCGATACTTTTAATATATATAATTATTATTGTATATAATAATTTTTATACTCCTCTGAGTAGCCACAAATGTTCACAAGGATCTTGTGAGGTTTTATAGCCTAAATAGGTCTTATAAAAATTTTATTACCAATAACACGGAATGATAGTTGTTATTAGGTCAGCGTACTCCAACTTGTAAATAATTTTTTTATCGTATTCGCATTGCTGTACAAAGTAAAAAAAAAGTGAATATATGTAGTAATATTTTTAAAAAAGTCACTGTATAAGTAAAAAAAATTCTGAAAGTTAGTATGAAAAAAGCTTTAAATCATCGTTAAACGCATTTCTTGTTTACTCCATTTATAGGTATATTGCACCTGAACGAAGCCTGAATAAGTTTTTAGTTAATAACAAATTACAATTTTTTAACATTTCTTGGATTTTTATAGTAAAATTATATATTCAAATTTTAAAATATTCAAGTTTATGAATATTAAAATCATAATATTTGTTATACTAAAAAGCTACTAAAATAATTGATGAAAAAATAATCGATACTTGTAGCGTTTTTAAATAACAACTTTTACTTTACTCATTGGTAGCGTTAATTATAAGACTATAAAGTTAAAAGTATATAACATCTTTCGAAATAATACTATTTTAATCAGTGGCGGATTTACTAGCAGGCTGAGTAAGTGAGTAGGCTGGAGCAAATGAGGAGTCAAATCTGGCTTAATTTTTTATCTTTTTAAGAAAAAAAAAACCATACATCTAAAGATTAGTTTCGAAAATTTAATAGTAGGGGCGGCAAAATTTAAGAGCCTACTGGCGGCAAATTTTTAAATCCGCCACTGATTTTAATAATATTATATTTGTGTATATATAAATGTTGCGTATTTATTTATCAATTCAGCCTGTAATATCCCACTGTTGGGCATAGGCCTCTTCCCCATGTAGGAGAAGGATATTTATGCATCTATATTATTTATTTATGCGTCTTTCAAACGCATAGTGTTATCAACTTTCTTATAAAATAAAGACGTCCAGTTTTGATCTCGTGAACTTTGCGTAGCAAATCATTTATCTTGCGACACAATTACCTACTTAAGTTTTGCCGCGGGATTAAACATACATAGGTGCATTTATAATTAATTCTCACTGGCCCGTTGGAGCAGTTTGTAGTGCTGACCGTTCCGCGGGTTGCGGGTTCGATTCCTACCTGAGTCTGGGTGCAATATTTGTATTTGTATATTTACATATGGATTATTTCTATATATTAATTAAAAATATATATTTGGCTATAACAATTAGCTATTATAACAAAAGCATTAAGTCGCTTACTATAGGAACAGATAATCTTGTGTGTATAATTGTATATTAGAAGATATTTAAATTGTGCTGAGGTTCACTCTAATTAATTAATTTAATTTAACCATTTTATTTTTAGTGTAAGTTTTATATAGGTATAAGTTTCCTGTTAGAAATATTAGCTAAATATATACAATCGAATATGTTACCATAGAATTCGTAGCTCTATTAATATTTTATTTCCAAATATTTTTATTATAATTGCAGCTAAGTGTTAGTTGTTATACTATTTAGAAATGTTATTATAATTGTATATAAGCCTAATTGTTCCAATGTGTGTATATATATATTTTTTTTCTCATTGGATAATTGGTGGAAAAAATAAAATTGTGTTTTGTTAAAAAAAATATGCTGCTATCATAATACTTTAATGACTTTAATGAGTTAAATTTATATAAATAGTATTTGTTAATAACTAAAATTACATTACAATTTTAATTTTTAATATAAACTCACAAACAAACAAACTCACCTATCAAAACAACGCACAAAACACACACGATAATGAAAGACTTATACATTGCGAATTTTTTAAGAATTATCGATAGAATTTCACTAGTGCGCAAGCGTGGGCCGTGGCTGCGAGCTTGCGAGTGATGCGCCGGCGCACGGAACCGGATTAAAAGCGCGAGGCGTGCGGTTTATCTGAACCCCTGGGATGCTACTTTCCTCACGCGAATTCGATATCATGTATAACTTTGAAGACTTAACTTTGCAGTTTTCAATGTGTGGTGTTGACCTTATGAACAAGTTCGTATGCAAGTTTCACTTATATTGCATATTATAAAATAATGTCGTAGTTAGAGTTAAGGACGCGATAATGTTGTTACTTTAAACAACAGTTCTTTATAAACAAAGTAGCCAAAGTATGAAAACGGTAACTCAACAAAGTCCTCATTGATCTTAACAGATAAAATAAAATAAACTTGACCCAAAATAAGATTAGTATTATTCGCATATTGCGCTTCACTCGGTCTTTATTGTTTTTTATCGAAAAAATAAAAGTGTACGGTCTACAGCACTTTTAAGTAACAGCTTGGCTTGATTGAAATTCTAGAAGCGCTTTTATAACCTGATCTATAGTGTCTTAATGTTTTTTTTTTTTTACAATTTGTATAGTGCTGTTGGCTCTATCGGCCTTTACAGCGTCACCGGTGAGAGGGGCTGGGTGCATAGACTACGAGAGCGAAGGCTCTTGAAGGGCTCGGGGAAGACGCTCGTCCTAAGAGTGTCTCCTAGCGAGATCGCACCTCGGCTTAGAACGTCGTCAGAGTGGACTCTTATAATCTGTGTGTCTTCAAGTTATTATGCTCTCATCATCATTATGGGTTGACTGGAAGAGATCTCTTTTAGAGATAAGTTCGCCCTTGCCTACTTCCTTTATTATAATGTGTTGTTGTAATTACTTAGTGCAATAAAGAATATATATCATCAGGCTATTATGGAAATTAATGTATGATAACATAAAAAGCTTACACCACCGTCATCAGACATTATCAGAAGTATTAGTCGGAATTTTAAGCGCTTTGTTGATACATTTTGCCAATAGCTTATAGGTAATCTTCTTGTATAAACTAGTCATCAACTATTATATTATTATAGTTATTCTTAGAATTTTTAACATAACTCGATTTAGGTCTGCGGTAATCCAGTTTCATTTTTGTTTGACCATATTTTTTCCTATTAATACAAAATTGGTTTTAATACGTTATGGTGAACTGTTATTTTTACATTTTAAGGCAGTTAGGTTGAACTTTGTATCTGCTACTATAGTACTACAGGCAAATAACGCCCGCTTATCTTTAAACTATTATTTTTGCTATTAATACAAATAAAATTAATAAAATAGTGCGATAAACAAATAAACCATTCTTTTCTGAACCAAAACATATTGATTGAAAATACAATTCTTTAAAATTTCCGTACTTATGACATCTTTTTAAAAACTATGTCTTTGGGCGTTATTAAAAATACCATGTTTAATAACGCCCGTTAATTTAAATGTCACCCTAGACGCAGAAAACATATTCCTGGAGGATAAATGTATAATAATACACATCAGTCACATCCAATATTTTTATTAGAAATGGAAAATATAGAAGAAATCAAAATTTAACACAAAAATTATCAAATTTTCTAACGTAGTAAAATTACTGTTAAACTGCTCTTTATAATTATTTTAACAAAACTTTTTTGGTCATATTTCAACACCTTTTAATTGTTATGCATCAAATAACAATTTAAATGTTTTTCTGTCTAAAAAAATAACATAAATATTACCCTACATTGGGCGTTATTAAACAGAAAAGGGCAATTACGCCCTGAGGTAGGTGAATAATGCCTGTTCATGGTAACAACAACAAAAGGTACATAAGTAAGTACATAATATCTCTCACAAAAAAGGTAAGCCTGTTTTCTAATGAATTTTGGTGTGAGAGGTACTCCGATGGTTGCAAATCGTTTTATTCTTCAGCCAAATCATATTCGATGGTATTAATTTATTTATCTGTGAAAACAGGTTTTCGTCCCAAACTTCTGTCCACGACTCTCCTCCTCTTTTTCTTTTACCCATAGAACTCAGTGGCGCCATTACAAATCCTAAACAAAAGAAGAAAATTTATCAATCGCTTAAATACATAGAACTGGGTCAATAACGCCCATGAAGAGTAATATCGCCCAACGGTTATTTGAAAAGGCGTTATTAGCCGAGTGGGCGTTATTGTCCTTTTTTGTGCATTTTCACTAAATTATGTACCTTACCTAAAAAATAATACTGCCACATTAAGAACAGTCACTTACAACACGACGCATAACATAAATATAATAAAAGAAATATTAGGAAATAATTAAAAACTTACAATTTCGTCCGAGCAGTTTTTATAACAGCAACGTCTATGAGCGATACGCACAAAGCGCGGCCTGATATTGGCAAGATAGCAACTCGAGAAACTCACTTTTGGGCTAGACGCATTCCTATTGGTGTTAACTATGTGTACGTGCGCTGTGATGCTGCTCATTCGAATTAAAGTACGTTTTCTGGGTTCTGGGCGTTATTTGGCAGCGGGCGTTAATTGCCATACCTACTATAATATTACAAAGGAATAATATTATAATTAGTTTTTTATGTTCGTACTAATGAACAGCTTTAATGAAATAAACAACGTAATCAAACTGGTAGAAATTGTATGCAATAAAAGATTCACTTTATGAGTCAAAGATTCACTTTATGAGTCATTAACATCGGCAGAAGTAAGCGGTCCTTCAAAACGTATCCCATAATTCGAAATCTACTGAAATTTCTGCAAAATATATTAAACTAGCTTTTGTCTGAGACTTTGCTGGAATTTTTTTTTTATATTCAACAATGACGAAATTCTATACAAATGTTTCACAAAAAAAGCTTTTAAAGCCTTTTTTGCAACAAAAGGTAGCGGTTTCCTAAAATCTAGTCTATATCTACATACTTATTATAAAAAGAAGTCCAACGGCCGCGTCTTTCTGTCCTCCTGTCTGTCCTCCTGTCTGTCTGAACGCGATAAACTCGAAAACTACCAAACGGATTTTTATACGGTTTTCAACAATAGAAAGAGTAATTCTTGAGAAAGGTTTAAGTATATAATTTATTATGCTTTTATGTAAATTACCAGAAATAAGGCGATAAATGTTGAAGAGGTCGCAAAAAATCTCGCCAACTGGGAGCTTTCCACGCGAACGCCGTGTAAACTAGCAAAGATATAGTTAAGTAATGTACTAGTGAATTCAAAATCTATAAAAATTCTACAAAAAAGTCCGCGATAGCATATCTCTATCTCTTACGTTTGACTTACAATAACCACTTTTATGGCCAAATTTTTAATTAAAAACATTACGTTATTTTCAAAGCTATTTTCTTTAGTTCAATATTAATCCTAATCAAATGAATATATTAGTTAGCTTAGGAATTTAATGCAAATTAAAATTGCCCTTTACACTATATCAATCAGATGAATAGTTTTTGAGATATCGTTGTTAAAAGTAATTAGCAGCGAAACATTTAAAGCTCGGCGAACCAGCGTTCTTTCCTTGCGATGGTCGCCGCGAACTGAACAATAAATATTAAATATTTTGTTAAATTCGACGCCTACGAAGTCGCGGGCACAGCTAGTCTTTACTAAACTTTACTAAAATCGGGTCAGAGGTTTGTGTGTAAAAGCGTAACAGATATACACACATGCTTTCTATTATTTAAGTATACTTTTATATACGTATATTATAAGTTATAACACTTGAAGTAATTAAAACAAAAATTATAATATATCTTGTACAGAGAACTTTTGAAGCTACAAATGTGTCCCAGTTACTTAATTTTTAAGTTAGGAGATCATTTATCAAATAATGTAAAAAGTTAAAAACATATAAATAAATCATATATTATGACTTTTTTTTTCTGATCGTCGAGATCCCGTAGTCTTGTGATACTCGCACTAACCCCCCTGCGGGAGCCTTCAGCCGCTTTAATTGGAGGGTCCCGGATCTGCAGGCAACAGGATTCCTCGAGCGACAGGCTGCACTCGGATAGAAGGCCAGACTTCTCCTCCATGGGGACTGTCCGGCTCACCTTTGAACAGTCCCGACGACGCCGTGTCTAGCAGGACCGTGTTCCTATCCCGGCCCGACACGGGCACAGGGGCGTTACTGGAAGCGCATTATGTAGCGCCTCCTACGCACCCCCATTCATCGCCCGCGGGTGGAAGCCACGTCTGCGGCCTCCTCTCTCACCAGCTCGTCGGCCTCCTTCTGGGACATTACTGTCTCGCAGAAGGAGATCATCGCATTCTAGGACTCGTCGTCGCCGAGCATCGCGGTGATGACGCTCGGGAGTGACAAGTCCCCTCCGAGGGTAGTCTTGTGATACTCACATCAACGAGGAATTCTCGAATTTTCGTTTAAATAGATTGTGTAATTTAAATATTCGGTCCTTGTCGAAGCAGAAATCAAATATAGTTGGAATAAAATTATAATGTATTATTTAAACACATATATTATTATTATAGAGTATTCGTATAGAAAATGACGACAATTTATTTGAAATTCAAACGCATTTTTACGTATGTTTCAGAAATATATGCACAAAATTCATTAATGTAGAGAAGGTACTGAAAGCCTCGTGAAAGTATTGGTAATAAATCTTTAGCTTTCTAGAGACAGACGATAAAATTGCAACTTTTATCCCGCTACTCACTGTGAGGTAAAATAACTGGTTACGTGATATTTTTATTTTTTTTTAAATATATATATTATAAAGGTGATAAACACGTAGAGACTTGTGGTAGGAATATTCCTTTCGCCGAGTAGAGGTCAGCTGTGAACGGATTTTACGAAATTCCACCCACAAGAGGGTTTGCGGGGGTTAATAACATATTATATAGCAAAACAACGTTTGCAGGTTCAGCTAGTATTAATTATATACCGGGTAAGTTAAAGTAAGTTGTTGTATAATTGGATTTAAAAAATGAGGTTTCAATTCAATCATAAATTTAAAACAATTTAGGTCGTGATTAGATTTTAAGTTAGGTTTTAACTAAATTATTGTGTTATATTATTCAAAATCTTAAAAATTAAAATAATATATATTCATTTTACCGAATATTTAAACACTAGTTAGTTGTAGGATCTATTATGTAGAATTGTAGAGTATCACAATATTTTCAAATTACTGTAATTTTCTCAACTGTAAATTCTCCACTGTAATTACCCTTTCTGGTAGTTATGTCGATAATCATATTTTAACTAAAATGTCAAGAATTTTGTCTTACATGATAAAAACGCATTGTAGAGTTCATAGCCTCTACAAATTATTCTTAATTTAATAGATTTGGAAGTGATGTGTGAATAAAATCTGAAAAAAATTGCTATGGTATATAAATTTACTAGTGACCTGCCCCGGCTACGCACGGGTGCAATGCTGATAATAAATACCTACTATCGACAACAAAAGATACGTTACAAACCTTTAAAATTATCATTGTTTCTCTGACATATTATACATGTACTATACATATGAACCTTCCTCTTGAATCACTCCACCTATTAAAAGAAACTGCATCAAAATCCGTTGATCTAAGCATACATACAGACAGACAGACGGGAAGCGACTTTGTTTTATAATATGTAGTGATGGTAGTGAAGATTATGAATGAGAAAATTAAGGTTTTTGGTAATGATAGTCTAAGGTTGCCTGGTAGAGATTACCGCTTTAGCTTTATAGCGTACGTCCTCTTGTACATTTATCTTGTGAACATTTTTACTCTGTAGTTGTAAGATTTTTTGGTGTACGTAAAGATTAGTTGTATTGCAATGCATTACAATGCACGTAATGTAAGGTACGCATTGTAAGGTATTGTATTAAAAATCATCAGTGGTTGCATAATACAAGGTCGGATGTAAGGCCGGCTCCAGGTACGACGACCCTTGATCGAACGATGACCGCTCCCTCTATCCGCTATCGCTAATGATCCGTGCAGATGCAGCGGTTATAAATTTGTATAACAATAGCTACAAAGCTAATAATAACTGTGAACTAAAGTATCTAAAAGATCTCGTATGAATCATTCAAAAATAATTATAAGGAAGTCAGTTTAGTCACTTCGTCGGTTGTAAAATACTATGTAAAATACTTTAGGTAGATAAATAATCTCAAAATAATTGTTATATGAACTATCTACGTTCAAATAATGTAATATAATACATGTTTATCGTATAAAGAAATTATATTTTCATACGTCAATGGGCTCTTGCCTAAAACACCCAAAGAAAAAAGGCCTTAAGTTGCCTCCTTTAATTAAAAATGAATTAGAGTATAAATTATAATTATCCTATATTAAAAAGTACAAAACGAAAAAACATTGAATAGCCACCACCGGCTATTAATTAATATCCGCCTTTTTTCGTCAATAATATACAATGTCAATGACTCATTTAAAAATAACTAAAGTGTTCTTGCTTTTATTTTTACAGGATTTTAATACTCTAAGATGTCGTTGTGTACATTTTACCGACTACTTGTATTTAAGTAATTTGGTTTTAGTCAACTACCGTTGTATGATTGTGCTAAAAATATTAGAGCTATTTTTTGTTTGTTCTAAGTTCATAAAAAGTATAGGATATCTGATTTAAATATATCTGAAAATGTCATATTGTGTACATTAAAAAAATTCCTTTATTTCTTTGTGTCTAACTGTCTTAATTTAATAAGGAATATAGTTACACGTTAGTTTGATTAGCTTAAGCTGGATAGGAAGATAAACATGCAACGATTACGATTCAGCCTATAACATCCCACAACTGGGCCTAGGTATCTTTGTCCATGTAGGAGAAGGGTCGGACTCTCCTGCGGGTTGGCGGATTATGAGTAACGATCGCTATCAGGTGTTTGTGATTGTTGGAAAAGTTTTAATTAAAATACACTTGAGGAGACTTTAACTTCTATATTTAATAAACTTTATTACACGATATTGACCACCATACAGACACCATTTTCGAGAGAAGAATAGACACGAGGAGGACGGCAAAGACAATATACATTTTACAAACCTTGTCATTGACATTATTTAACAGATTATAATATTTGAATAATACAACAGTGATAAATGGTACCGACAGCTTAACGAGCTCCCCAAGGCACGATGGGGATACCCACGAGGGTAGACATCCAAACCAAACGGAACCGCCCCGGTGAGTGCCTACACGGCACACGCACCACTAAATCAGAGCGGTTGTTATGTACAATACATATATCTTATTAAAAATCAATTGAGCAATGTCCTTGTGATACGTGGAACTGTGGAGTTCGCTCCTAGTACCGTTTTTCTAAACATAACATAATAAAAAACAAGTGCGAGTCGGACTCGCGCACGAAGGGTTCCGTACCATCGACTAGGTAAACAACAGTAGGTGTGTACATTGATTTTAGTATCGGCCAAAAAGCGGCTAAAAATCACTTTTGTTATATGAGAGCAAAAATAGGCAAAAATGGCGTTTTTTTTAGGGTTCCGTACCCAAAGGGTAAAAACGGGACCCTATTACTAAGACTTCGCTGTCCGTCCGTCCGTCCGTCCGTCCGTCCGTCCGTCCGTCTGTCACCAGGCTGTATCTCAAAAACGGCTATAGCTAGAGAGTTGAAATTTTCTCAAATTATGTATTTCTGTTGCCGCTATAACAACAAATACTAAAAACAAAATAAAATAAATATTTAAGGGGGGCTCCCATACAACAAACGCGATTTTCTTGCCCTTTTTTGCTCGATATCAATAATGGCAACAGGTAGGCACTTGAAATATTCACAAAATACTCAGTTGTATTTTTAATTTAATAATAAATAATAAAATAAAAACAAAATTAATATTTAAGGTGGGCTCCCATACAAAAAACGTCATTTTTGAGTATTTTTGCTCTCATACAATAAAAGTGATTTTAGCCGCTTTTTGCCCATTATTACAATCAATGTACCAGTCAATGGTACGGAACCCTTCGTGCGCGAGTCCGACTCGCACTTGTTTTTTTTTTGTATGAGAGTCACCCTTAAATATCAATTTTATTATTTATTATTAAAGTAAAAATACAACTGAGTATTTTGTGAATATTTCAAGTGCCTAACTGTTGCCATTATTGATATCGAGCAAAAAAGGGCAGGAAAATCGCGTTTGTTGTAGGGAGCCCCCCTTAAATATTTATTTTATTTTGTTTTTAGTATCTATATATATCGCCGTTCTTGAGATACAGCCTGGTGACAGACGGACGGACGGACGGACAGCGAAGTCTTAGTAATAGGGTCCCGTTTTTACCCTTTGGGTACGGAACCCTAAAAAAAGGTGTGTGTGCGATTCACACACGATAGAAGTGAAACTTCTATGGCAAACTAATTAAAAAAAAACTAATTTAAAATTAGCGGCTTGCAGCGCGGCCTCGTCCTTCCCTGTCTTTTTGCCGTTGCATCCGGTTTGAAAGCACAACGATTCTAAAGAAGTTTCACTTCAAAAGGCTAAATTATACCACGTGGCAACCGAGGGGGGACAAAAATTAGAAACTGGAGAAGGTGGGGACAGTTATTTCATTACGATAAATTTTAAAGAAGAACATCATATCAAGCATATCTCTTTGTACACTTGTAGTGGGTCACTTCGCATTTAATCTGGAAATTTCTATATCAACGTAAGCCTTAGGCCATTGGAAATGAAAGCCGATAACGCTGCCGCTGGTTTAAAAGTTACACTGAAAGTAACTGATACATTTCCATTTAATTTGTGACATTACACGGATTAATTTATCTACGTCTAATTTAAAACATAAAAAAGCAATATAATAATAAAACGGGACGCATTCAAATGAAAGCTTGTATTTTGAAAAAGTTTTCTGGAACCATAAGGCGTAGAGACTTGAAATTTGGTAGGAATATTCCTTTCGCCGAGTAGAGGTCAGTTAAGAACGGATTTTTCGAAATTCCACCCACAAGGGGTTGGGGGGGTTAATAACATATTTGGCAAAACAACGTGTGCGGGGTCTGTAAGCGCCGTTAAACACAATCTCATAGTTTTGTTTATTTATATACGAATAACAATTAACATAATACTGCGGAATCTTTTGCCGATGCCGATGTTGTTGATGTACGCGAATTGTATGTTCACAATCAAATCAAAATCAGTATAATTTCTCTACAGCACACATTTGTAAAAATGAATGAGTCGCAAAACAAGTAATTTTTTGACACTACGTGGATCAAAACATACCACATTCATACAAATAGTAATTTTTTTTGACTCTATTTTGAAGCTAACAAAATAAAACGTGATTTAAAAAAAATGAATAATAAAATATTAAAAATAAATCACAATTCGATTAAACACCGTGAAGCACTTATGTAGAAGGCAGAACTACTGACGGAGACACAGTTTAAAATTTTACATAATATAAATCCGTGACCGCATTTGAATAAAATGGTCGATACAGTCATGTTTCGCGAATTTTTTTCGTACTTGAAGCATCTTGTTTTGATTCAAGATTGCCAGTTAAAAATCACGATGCGTGGGTTTGAATTTGTGTATATATATCGACACGTCCTACGTATTTGGATGTATCTGCCAGATACACGAAATCGGTTTTATTACATTTTTGGTATTTATGCACTTATATCTATCACGTAAAAAAATATCAGATTTTTTTTTTGACCAGAACATTGATTTTTGTCAGACGTATAAGTATGTATCTACATATGTTGCTAAACAATGACGCTGATAAAATAAGTAAGTACCAGTTGCACTATAATTCACGGGGGCACATGTGCGCGGGCGACGAGCAACTACCCGTTAGTCAGTTGTACTACGGCGATCGAGCGGGTGTGGACGCGCTCCGTGATGATCAGCTTTAATTTCAAAAATGTCGAGTAATAGGTTCCAATTTTTAGCAAGATTGTTAGAAGATGTAATAAAAAGGCGTAAATCTTCCTGCAATGTCGGAGAAGATTTATTATTAGACCAACAAGAGTAGGTACCATCAAGGCAAGGCATGTTGTATTCAACCAAATATGATTAAATTTATTTATAAAAGTCATGATTCAATTGTTTTCTGTTTTTTATCACAAGTAATTCACATACTGCAGTAAATTTTAATAAACAATGTTGCTAATTTGTATTTGATGTAATCCCGATGTTTAAGTATGTAACTACGTAGATACACAGTTATTCACTGTAGTTCCATTTTATCCTGATATGTATTTAGCACTTACACAGTTATTATTTGGAATCCAGTAAGATAAAAAAATGTACCTGTACAGTTAAACATTTAGTCGTTGGAATCCTGTAAGATTGAAAAAAGATTATGGCAGTTACCTACTTGTACATCGTAATTATATCAGAAATAAATCATTTAACCGATTCAATGCGGTGGTTTTTTTAGCAAACTTTTGTGCCTGACGGCAAATAAAATATATTTTGTAGCTCTTCTGGGGCGCCAAGCGAACTACGAGCTTCAGTAGCTTTGTCTACAGACTGTAATTTTAATGACCCTACATTGCCGTATTTACCTATCATACAAAATATTAGTTCCGTTGAAACAAAAGATTTGTGCTTAGATTCACCAAGTTTTTCAACTTTAATAGCTCAAGAAATAGCTCAACTAGGCTCTAATGGCTCAACAATTACTTCAACACATATGACTTTATCAGTTAGCTCACCTATGCCATCAGACATTAGAATTCCCCCTATCTTTAAATCGAAGAAAAAGCGCTGCGTTAACCAAAGAAAAGATGAATTCTTTATTGAATATAAACAGGCCATTGGCCCTGTTTCCAAAAAGACAGCTCCCCTTAAGGAAGCGGATGGCTCTGTTATTACAGATAGTCACCGTCAAATGGAACGTTGGGTAGAACACTTCACCAGTTTCTATGCGATTCCAGTCAGCATCGAACCGGAGGCTGGTCAGAGCATGCCTAAACTGGATACTTGGAGTCAATTAGACGACCTACCTACTATAGGGGAATACCATATTGCTGTAAAGCAGCTTAAGCGCGGTAAGAGTCCTGGTAGTGATGAATCTCAAGCAGAAATTCTAAAACTTAAGTATGTGTCACCTCTTCTGCACAATCTGCTGAGTAAGTGCTGGAAAGCGGGGTGCGTGCCTCAGGATATGCGTGGTGCTAACATAATCACATTATGCAAAGGGAAAGGAGATCGCGGCGATTGCAACTCCTACCGTGGCATTTCCCTTTTAGTCGGCAAGCTATTTGGACGCGTCATATTAGGAAAGCTCCAAAAACTTGCAAATCGCGTATATCCTGAGGCAAAGTGTTGTTTTCGTCCCTAGCGTTCCACAGTTGATATGATTTTCTCCCTTCGTCAACTACAGGAGAAGTGCAGAGAACAGAAAACGCTATTTTATATGGTGTTTCTACAAATAGACTAGATTTGAATAAGGCTTTCGATACCGTCAGCAGGAAAGGTCTTTATACTGCACTGAAATGCATTGGGTGTCCACCGAAACTCTTGAGCCTCGTTCAATCCTTTCATGAGGGTATGAAAGGCGCTGTAGTTTTTGATGGCCAAACGTCTGATCAGTTCGAAATGCGTAGGCTGCGTGTTAGCTTCTACCCTGTTTGGTATATTCTTTTCGCTTATCCTAAAAAATGCTTTCGGCGACAACCAACAGGGTATCCACCTTCATACAAGAGTAGACGGAAAGCTATACAAGCTAAACAAAAGCGTGATGACCCTTTCGTCGACTCTTTATTTTATTTTTTTAAATTCTTTATTGTACAAAAAAAGTGAGTACAAAAGGCGGGCTTAACGCTAATTCATGCTTTTTCTACCAGCCAACCTTGACTCTTTGTTATTTGCAGCCTTTGTGGCAAACTCAGTTCTCGAGTTTCAAACAATCATGGACAAATTTTTCAAAGCATGCACTCTGTTTTCCATGTCCATAAGCCCCTAACACTGTGGTGCTAGCGCAAGGCAGTGCAGATATACCTGCAGTAATGCTGGATAGCACTACCTTACAAGTGGTTGATAAGTTCTGCTACCTAGGATCGGCTGTCTCGAACAATCTTTCTCTAGAAGCAGAGATCAATACTCGTATCGGGAAAGCGGCTACTATGTTCAGGCGGCTCAGTCAAGAGTGTATTCCAGGCTTGTGTCTTGAGCACACTCTTGTACGGAGCGGAAACATGGACGTCCTATGCGAAGCAAGAACGCCAAATCAACACTTTCTATATGCGCTGCTTACGGAACATCCTGGGTATAAGTTGGAAAGACAGAGTGACCAACGAGAAGGTTCCAGAAATAGCACAGTCCACAGCTACCCAGTCTAACTGCCATGCTTATACAGGATCGGCTGCCTTGGTTGGAGCATGTGCACCGAATGGATACCTCCCAACTTCCACGGCAGATCATGCTTAGGATTTTGCTTCGTTTCAAAGACTGCGCCAAGCGCGATATGGTGGCTTTTAACATAAACCACAATAGCTGGGACAAATTAGCCGAGAACAGAGACCAATGGCGTAAGAGCGTGAAGGATGGTCAAAAACATCATGATGAAGCCTGGTTTGGACTCTTATCGGACAGGAGAAACAAAAACATCAAAAAAGCTATAATAATGACACTAGCGCATCTTTTCCCTGTTCGGTGTGTGGTAGAGACTGCCGCTCCCGTATCGGCTTGTACAGCCATCAGAAAAAATGCTCTTCAGGCACTGTTTAAATCGTCTGTAATAGACGCAAAGGCCTATGTATGTATGTTAAAGCCTGACCATAAATATAAAAAAAAACTCGAAATATTTCGGATAAATCACGAAGTAAATTAAAATGTCAATAATGTCAAAACTTTGAGATTTTAACCAAATTTGACAGGAGAGCTTTCGTAATGATGCTGTAATAGAAATAGACCGCCCTCAGAGCTGGTTTTTTATTTTTATTGGTCAGGTTTTACAGTTACACTATATACTTCCTGATTTTATACTAAGTTTAATTGTATATCTGGCAGTTCACCATTAAAACTTAAGAATATTCCAATGTAAATATATGTATAGGGCACATACAAGATTTAATAAATTTTTCGGAACAACGTATAAGTATGTATGTGCTAAAACACAACAACCTATAGGTTTAACAATAAAATTTCATTGTTTATGTTAAAATTACGTCAACTTAAGGGTACTTGCCGAATTTCAGGTTATAAGTCGTTACGGTTGCTGAGATATGACGATTTTAATTTTTCGAAAACTTTAAATGGCTCTCCTGTAAAATTTGCTTTTTGCAGATACATAGTTATGCGTAGGAGGTGTCGATATTTAAGAGTATGTAAAAAATTTGTGACTCCACAAAGAGTTCTGCAAAAGCTTACAGACTAAATTAGTCAATAAAATAACAAACAATATCTTATACTATTAAACGAGCAATTCTTGTATATATATATATATATATATATATATATATATATATTCTGAATCTCGGAATCGGCTCCAACGATTTTCGTGAAATTTAGTATGCAGGGGATTTCGGGGGCGAAAAATTGATCTAGCTAGGATTCATTTAAAAAAAATGTTGTTTTATCCCTGTTTTTAGACAATGAAAAAATATCATTAGAATACGAAGCTTAATTTCACTTCGCGTCAACATAGCTGTAATGGCGTAATTAGGAAATCGGCGTGTGTCAAATCGTGTTGACCCGGGTTCGAATCTCAGTCTCCAGATAAATTTTTTTTCTTTTTTTTTAATTTCACTCGTGATTTATTATTTAAATAAAATTAAAATATAAAAATACCGAGAAAAAAAAAACAAAAAATAAAATGAAAATACCGAGCTAGGCTCGGTCACCCAGGTACTAATATTTAAATCGCGTGCGTATAATGTAATAAGTGGCAACTCATCGCTATATCAATAAATTAATTATAATTGCATAAACACTCAGAAATCGTGAATTTCTGATATTACCTACCTGCAACACTATTTTAATACATAAATATTGTTTAATATCATTTTTCTTAAGAACTCGATATTGTTTTTTATTGTTTGTATTGAAGTGCCCTTTGTACAATTTTTTTTTTGTAGAAAATAAATCACTGACTCATCACGAAGATGGTACGAGAATACCGATGTGATTATTAAGTATACGAACATAATTGGACATAGATCGAATACACAATATAAAAAATAGCGGTAAAATTTAATGGACGTCAATATGAATTCCGGAAACGTAGTATTAAACTCAATAAATACCAAAACCAATTACAAAAAATCTAGAATATCAAGTTACACCGCTAAAATTTAATATTTATGATCGATTGTTTTTATATAGGCAATTTATTTTATATTTTAACACTAAGCTAACCCGTACCTACCTACTTAGGTAGATAAACTAATACTTATTACATAAAATATAATGTATACATATATATATTATATGTATTAATTTTTTAAAGGTTTCTCATTGTGCCCCACTCAATAAGACATAACGAGCTTTATAGCTTATTTTCCTTGCTCCTTGTCATAAATACCCGGTAAAAATCTTAGAATTTATCCATGACTAAATCTATATACCAAACAATGTGGTGGATTATGAAGAAGAGTTAAACTTCTTTTATTTTGAGACTAGACCTGTGCTTAGTGGGAGTTTTATATTATAGGTCCATAACTAATTTAATATGGTAGATACTTTCATTAGCGATTGAATATTGATAACGCAACAATCAGTCTAATTAATAATTCATCTTTACAATGTTTTGTTAATAATAATATGAATCGAAATTTTAAGTCCGTAGTAAAGTTTTTCTCCTTTGTACGTCGTCTCCTTTGTACGTTATTGTCAGTAGGTATTTTAAAGTATATCTTTCAACTGCGTAGATTTATTACGCGTAGACATAGCAATATTGTTGTAATACTATGTGATAACCTTTCTATTATAAGAAATATATTATTGCTGTTTTATATGATCATACTACGTTGTATTTTATAATTTTTAGCAGATGTATGACTTATATACGAGAATTTAAGTACATAACAAAAACGTCTTTTGACCTTTCATTCTTACTAAGTACAAAGTCTGCTTAAACTGTTACGTTTATATGTATTTAAGGATCTGCTTCTGGGTCTTACCGTAATGTTTTATGGCCTATTAGGTAGTCTTATCTGTATACCGGGTGTATTTGGAACGCTTGAAAAAACGAAGAGGTATGATAGTGTTGGCATGACCTGGCATGATACAAGGGAAAAAAACGCAAAAAGATTTTTTTTTGCCTCTTTTGACTTTTCATAACTTTTTTTGGTATAATCCGGCTTGGGAAAAATAATTAAACAGAAATTTGAAGATAATGCTTTAAAATAATCGTGTTTTGAAAAAATAGAAAATGTCATTGAATACCACAAGTTCATGCGCGCCATCAGCTGACGGGCGCGAGGTCAACGTACTCTCGCACGCTAGGTCGCGCGTCTCGCGGTCAACGAGAATTCGCAAAATACATAAGTCCTAAAATGTTCATAAAAAAACGTTTCTGAGATAAATGGTTATATGCATTATCTATACTAATATATAAAGCTGAAGAGTTTGTTTGATTGTTTGTTTGTTTGTTTGTTTGTTTGTTTGTTTGTTTGTTTGTTTGAACGCGATAATCTCTGGTTCTACTGGGCCGATTTGAAAAATTCTTTCAGTGTTAGATAGCCCATTTATCGAGGAAGGCTATAGGCAATGTATCATCACGCTAAGACCAATAGGAGCGGAGTCTACGCCGACGAAGTCGCGCGCAGAAGCTAGTAAAGTATATAAATAGAGTATTATTAGGTTTAAATCTTTTCAAGCGTTCCAAATACACCCGGTATAGGTATCTTAGGCAGAATAATGCAAAACAAAACGAAACAGTGCAAATTTAATTACAAGTAATGTATTCTATGTAATAATAGCGTGTACGATACCTATCAATATTATTTAAAAAACTATTTTGTGTATAGAATAAAATAATTCACTGCCAAATTTATTTAACTAGCTAATTTAACTACTAATATATCTTCAATTTTGATATGACCTTATACTTCATCGTTAGCATTTTTTACACCAAATACCGCCAAGTCTGAACGTTTATTAACGTATTTACAAATGTACTTTATTGACTTAATACTGCTACAGAGTTAAACGTTGATATGTATTGTGCTTTAAAAGTGCGCGACAGTACTGGTGAAAATGGGACAATTCAGCGATTGTCGACATCTATACAGTTCGTGATCGGATTGTCGTTCTTATACCACCATTTTCAGGTAAACGACGTCTGTAAAATGGAGAACCATCCTCACCTGTAACAGAATCTGTGGTAAAAGATTTAGGAAATCTTTTACAAAAACGAATAAAAAAGTAAATAAACTAAATAACTTTTTTGTTAAATTCCACGCGGACGAAGTCGCGGGCACAGCTAGTATTAAATGTAATAAATAAAACATAAACATCTTGAAATCTGCCAATAACTTGATTTGTGTACGTTTCATAATATTAAGATGCAATAGGGCAATTAGTTTCATAGAATGATAAAATTAGTTTTCTCAGTATCCAAGTCGTTGATAACTCGGGGATAAATAAATTATATATAATACTAGCTTCTGCGCGCGACTTCGTCGGCGTGGACTCCGCTCCTATTGGTCTTAGCGTGATGATACATAGCCTATAGCCTTCCTCGATAAATGGACTATCTAACACTGAAAGAATTTTTCAAATCGGCCCAGTAGAACCAGAGATTACCGCGTTCAAACAAACAAACAAACAAACAAACAATCAAACAAACTCTTCAGCTTTATAAATTAGTATAGATAATCTGCAAATTACATGTCGTCTAGTTATAACAGGATGGTGATATCTATAATTATGATGAGAGGACTAATAATAGGTACAAATATTCACGATTCACACGATCACGATTCAGCCTGTAATATCCCACTGTTGGGCATAGGCCTCTTCCCCATGTAGGAGAAGGATCGGAGCTTAATTCACCACGCTGCTCCAATGCGGGTTGGTGGATATATGTATTCCCTACTATGAGTAACGATCGCTATCAGGTGTACATGATAACAACCGGGACCGACGGCTTAACGTGCTCTCCGAGGCACGGTGGGGAGACCCACAAGGACTGCACAAACACCCTGACCACGGCAAACATCTGTATGGCCAATACAAATGTTGTCGTGTGCGGGAATCGAACCCGCAACCGCTCGCGCAACAGCCAATCGCAATCTATTGCTGTGACCGCTGTGACAACGCGCCGTCAATTATTCAGTAGAGAAGATTCTAAGCTATTAAATGAGAACTAAACACTTCGCTTCAGCCTGTAATATCCCACTGATGGGCATAGGCCTTTTCACCACGTAGGAGAAGGAGCTACTAGAGCTAATAGTTTCCCGAATGCATCCATACTAATATTATAAATGCGAAAGTATCTCTGTCTGTCTGTCTGTCGCGCCATCACGCCAAAACTACTGAACAGATTTAAATAAAATTTGGTATACAGATAGTCTAGACCTAGAGTCTGAGAAAGGACATAGGCTACTTTTTAATGCGAATAAAAGGGTGTAGAAGTTGAAAGGTGGGAATGAAAATTTGTATGGAACTATGTTCGTGTTTCGTAACTGTCAAACATTTAATGTTCATCCCGTCGATATGGTAAACTCTTCGATTAAATTAAAGAACGTATTTAAATAAAGGTTTCGAATCGACAACATAATTATATCCACAATTTACGGATAGTGGCGTATTTTAGATTTTAAAAATGTATAATAATGTCAGTAATGAAAACGGATTGACATAATACCTACATAAATATATATTGGTTGTCAAATATAAAACGTAGTAGTTATATACTCTTTGGTCAAATATTTATGCGTGCGTTCAGAAATTTATTTAGTGTAAACTAAGGAAAATATATCAAGCTAATTAAATCTTATACTATTAAAAAAAAGGAAAGCATTTTTTTCCCTCAAATCAACGCAGGTGAAACCGCGGGGCACAGCTAGTTTACTATATTCTGTAGCTTAAAATGAGATTTAGATATGTACTTTATTAGTAAAAGCAAAGCAAATTCTTCAATTTTTATATCTATACTAATATAATAAAGTTGAAGAGTTTGTTTGTTTGTTTGAACGCGGTAATCTCTGGAACTACTGGGCCGATTTGAAAAATTCTTTCAGTGTTAGATAGCCCATTTATCGAGGAAGGCTATAGGCTATGTATCATTACGCTAAGACCAATAGGGGCGTAGCACCAATGAAGAGTGTTTCAAAATCGGGGCTTTTTTTCCTTTTGAGAGCTTCTGCTTCGTAAATAGTTAAAGTTTCGCACAAATCATGTATGACAGAATTGGTCCTATTGGACGCGGATGAAGTCGCGCGGCGAAGAAGCGGTTCAGCATTTGCAAGAAATTAACTCGAGTAGCCTGGGAGGTGCCGCAGGAGATGTTGAAGCAATCAGTAGAAGGCCCTGAGAGGTTCGTGTCCACCCCCATTCCATTAGAGTGCACTGTGATTTGCGAGAATTGCACGGCAGAATCATGTACAAATCAACCGACAGTGAACCTCGCCTCCAACGAAGAGTCGGTTGACATTGATGTGTTTGATCATGAAGATAAAGAGATCATTGAAGCTTAACAGTCTTCCTTGTATTCCTCCGAAGAGTGTAACGAAGAAGTTTAGTTGTAAGAAATATAACAAAATAAAAAATAAAAAGTTAATTACTATTGCAGGTTGCAGGTAAGGAAATGAACTATAAATTTTTAAGTACATAAATAATCGGAATATTTTTTTTAATTAGTTTGTTGAATTTGTGCCATTATATTCTATGCGTACCCTGAAATTTTTGACTTTACGCCCGGTAGTCAAACATTAAACGTTTTATAACTCGAAAAGTATAGATATTAGAAAAAAAAGTTTTAAACAAAAGTTGTAGAGAATAAAGTAATCTTAAAAAAAGGGTATATGCATTTTATTGATTAATCCAATATTTGAAGAGTTAGTGGCCAAAAATGAAAAACGCGTTCATTAAATGGGCCATAAATCTTAAACGGTAAGTTTTACAAGAAAGTTTACAGGAAATAAAAAATGCAAAATTTTATTGTCTACAAAAAAGGTCTGAATAACTTTTGCCCTAAAGTTGATAGTTTTCGAGATATCGGCCAAAAACTTTTCTTTAAGATTGTGATCGAAGCTCCACCTGGATCTGTCAGCATTTTATGTTTTTATGGTCAGTAAGTGACCCTTAACCTAATAAAAAACTAAAATTAGATCGGAAATTTAGTGCGAGGTTGACCAAAAAAAACGTCTATTTTTACTAGCCTACTATTAAAGAAATAACTTTCAAAAATTTTAAAATGATTTGCTGAAGTGCGCTATCTTCCGAATTACTGTAACAAGTTGAATATTTTTTTGGGCGTGTTATTACCAGGAAAAGATTCTTGATAAATTCACGACGGCAAAAATATGGCAGTAAAATTTGCCGGTTAAGCTAGTGATATGCGTAAAGTTTTGTTGAGTTTATTCGAAACGCCTCATTATATTGTAAAAGCAATTGAACAAAACTAATTATTTGCAGAAGACTTCATGATACATAGAAAACTACTCGGTAGTTTAGCTATGAAAAGGTTTCATACCTTTTCTTTTAAAATCTTTATTTTCGACAACATTTTTAAATGTAACCACATCTGTCCCCACAGTTCAGAGTCAGTTCAGTCCCAAAGTTCACACAAAAGCTATGATATATAGTTTAATCAACTATTCTTTGTAAAAACATTGTCCCTACACTTAATATACATATATGTATCACTTATGTATGACTCACAAAACTAATCATTTACCAAATTTCATATCATAAACAGTTTTTAGAATACACAGCATTGATATTAAACGGTATTTCATTATCATGATTCAATTATTTTTAATTACTTTAACGGTAACTTAGTTGACAAGATCTTGTTCCCATACAAATAATTGCTGTCCTCATTACTAGTTCAGTTATTCATTGACGCATTAACTTAAACATATTGTATGAAAACGCATTATTTTCCATTTTATTATCACTATCTATAATACTTTCCAAACCCATTTATATATTTTCCAATTTATAATGTTTAATTTTACTAATTAAAAAAAAATAACAAACTGTGTCCCCAAATTGTTTTTGAAACTTTTGTCCACTAAGTTATGGCCTTTGAAAGTTCTAAAATAAAAACAAAGATGGCCATAGTAATCCTAAGCATATCAATAAATATCAGAAGATGATTAGTAAATATTCTGATAAAGTGGAAAAAAATGTAAAAGAAATTCGCCTTATTTTTTACTTACCTACTGTTTTTTAAAATCGTTACAAAATGTACAAAGAATAGTTGATCAATCCATCTTTTTTTTTTGTTCCAAAATGTATAGAGTTATAGTCTGTCTATAAAGTCGTGAAATTTAATGAGGGCGCTGTTAATAACACGTAGCAAACACATAGCAACACTGTATAGTATGACATAAATGACTTTGATACTTGCAATATTTTATTTACCTACTATTAAAAACATGAGTCTGAGTGTGAATAGATGCGAAAATGTCAGTTCGTTTAGGTAAAATGAGTAAATAAATAAGACAAATATCATATTTTGTTTGTTTTATTTATAAAGAAATATCAATGAAATAGATCTGCTTTGAATGAAAAAGTACACATTACAGCAAAAAGAGAGGATTATCTAAATATTATCGTATAAAACAGAAATTTAAAAGAAGAATCGCAAAAAAATATTAGTTATATTGATGAGAGTTATATTCACGACTCATACTGTACATGCTGGAAGTGAAAAATGCTTTGTACTAAACTGCCTACTACTCTTATTTAGTGGAAAAAATAAAATAGAAGATTATCACTCTGAAATGAATGCGAATAAATTCACTAAAAGGATTACGGAAAAACTTTTTCCCAACCTATACGAGCCATCTATTTTATTGTTTTTGACAATGCTCCTTACCATTCAGTAATTACAAACAAAACACCAAACACCAGTACTCGTGTCGATGATATAAAATTATGGTTATTAGAAAATAATATTCCATTTGATTCATCGCTAAGGAATGTATTAACTTGAGCAAAAAAATAAAAAACCAAATCCTATATATGAAATAAATACTATTTTGGGAGAACATGGGCATACAGTAGTTCGGCTTCCACCATACCACTGTGATCTTAACCCAATAGAGCTAATTTGGGCACAAAAAAAGGTACCTGCAAGGGTAAGGGTAATATTGGGTCTCGTGACGTGAAACAATTGACAGAAGAAGCATTTAATAACATCACAGTTAAAAACTATAAAAATTGTTGCGAACTTGTAAAAAAAATAGAAAAGGATTATTATGAACGAGACAGAACATTATACAAAAATATAGAGACGAATTAATATTTCAAGTAAGAAGCGACAACAGCAGCACTTCTTGCACTTATCATTGGATTCTAAAATCTAAAATTATCCATTTCTTTCTTTGGCCGGCCTTTCCTATGTTTCCCAGGAGTTTCAAACTTTCCATCATTTTTAAAGCCTTCGTTGACTATCCGTCTAACTGTACTCTTTGATTTTCCTGAAAAAGATAAGTTTAAAAAATGTTAATGGAATGGAAATATAAGTTACTGACATGAAGCAATTGATTCAAATTTAAAATTGGAAAACTTGAGACTAAGTTATATTATATCCTTAAGTATCAAAAAATTCGTCGTACTATAATGTGACCTATATACTCTGTCTCATCTAACCTAAAAATTTGCAATGTAAACAATGCCTTTTTTGGTCTCCAAAACGTAAATTATGTAAATTTTTAAATTCAGGCAGGTTAAACACAAACAATAACACGATTACATACCGTCATAGATGCTGTTCGCCCATAAACATCGTCCAAATCCCACAAAATTCGTCCAGCTTCGAACTCCGCCAAACATCGATGGAAAACTTTAAAAATCACTTCCCGCGTGCCATTCCGATTTACTTTACTCATTTTTGAAACTCTTCTGCGAAGATTGGTCTTAATTTTTTGCAGTTTAATCAAATGAATAAAGAATAATAAAGGAAAACTGTTAACTCGATGATAGTATTGACAGCGAAAGTACTTATGTTTGGTGTTGCCAGACACATGATTAATGTTAGTTCCTCAAACATTAATGTCACGACTTTATAGACAAACTATATGTAAGTTACGCTGATGCCTTTCATGCAGATAGCATTTTATAGCAAGTCTTTGTTTTAAGAGGGCGCATAACGCGAGCAAAAAATCAGATTTCAACCGCGCGCCCGTGAGTAATGGATGAAACAAAATATACACAAAGCCTCGTGTCAGAGTGCGATAGACGATATAGTTTTGAGCGCATTACGAATGTAAAAAACGACAAATATCTTATTTTATATATAATTCCGTAGTCATAACCATATCGAGTATAAAAAGAAAAAATATAAAAATTAGAGGTTACTTCGTGATTATATTTTATCGAGGAAATTTCATTATTTTATGTTTTTGATTAGGCTGTAGTCTTGAAAATATCACGTAGTTTGTCATATATTTTTATTTTAAGATTTGGTCCGGAATTTTTCATGTAAAATCAAATAGCAGATTTAATTTTGCTTTATGCGCCCTCTTAAGAGAAGTACGAATGGAGTGTAAAAATGTCATTTGTACTTATAAAGACCTTGTTTTTGTTTTAACATACACACAAAGAATGTAGGACCTCTTCAGTATCTAATGCGATGACCGATTTGATTCTTCATGTGTGACCAGTCTAACTAATCCTATTATAGCGTCATTGTCTTATACCAAACAACAACATTAAACAACTTGTATAGTTCAAAGCGTGTAAATCAATAATGTTTCGTAATAAAATAGCTGAAATATTAGCCACGTTCGGACTTGTAGATACAATCAAATGCAATCAGTCGAAAAAGATTAAAGAGAAATGAACGGAAAATTTGCAAAATTAGACGATTTTCAAGTCTCTTGAGTCTGTTCCTCTAAAAAAAAAATGAAATCAGTTGAAAAAGATTAAAGAAAAATGAACGGCAATTGGAAAATTAGTCAATTTTAAAGTTTATCGAGTCTGCTAGAGGTTCGGCATTAAATGTTATTTGGTATTCTCTAAATCTGTAACTACTACATGTGTTCTTACTATAGCAGAAAAGTAGGTTCCTAAATTTTTTACAGCTATATAATTTTTTTTCGCGGCATTAAGATATGTCATGGTGTCACAGAGGTCATTATTCCGAAAGTTAGTGCGCTTATTGTTCATTAATTATGATCAATTATTATATTATAACATTTCTGTATTTGAATTTAACCAATGAGTAGGTAGGTACAGTTATTTCATATTCATCATTACAAAGAGAAGATGTTTTAACATACCTACTTTATTTTTCAAGCACTAAAGAAGACTGTAATTTTCCGATCGTTTTGGTTTCACTTTTTGTGTCTGACTAATTTGTTGAAGAATGTTGCTTCTGTTAAAGCAGTTTATAAATTAATTAAAGATGAAATAAATTACATACTACAAAGTTACCTGAAGTTTAATGCGCTTTTTATGTTTCAAATAAAACAGCTACCTGCATAAAAATGTCGATTAAAAACCGTCATGAAAAAAAAAGGAGTAGGTTCTCAATCTGACTGTATTTTTCTTTTCTTTTTTTTATGTATGTTAGTTACCTCAGAACTTTTGACTGGGTGAACCGATTTCGATGATTTTTTTAAAATCGAAAGATGCGTGTTATTTGGTCCCATATAAATTTTATTCAGTTCGGAAAAGTACTTATTAATTTATCGCTAATTATACGTACTTGACTATTTTTCTGTGTACCAACGTTGTATTATTATTAAATATGTAGTTCACTCGTCGTTACCTGCCATGCCTCTAGTCATTAATTCTTCCTGCAGATCATTATTTAAATTAACTTTATAGGTAGGTACGTACAATACATAAATAGCATCATAGGTTTTTGTGTTTAGTACGGGGTTTTACACAGACAACAGATTGTCTAGAAACATGTGAATTTCCTTGAGTTACCTAATGCTTTACATTATGGAGTAGGTACCTATAAGTTTATAAAGTAAAACAATTTTCCTCATCCAATACTAGATGACCCGGTGAAATTCGTATCACCTAAATATTTTTGGAAAAAATATGCGCAAAAGATTTTCTGAACGCACCTATAAATATTTAACATTTTTTTTTATTTTTTTTTTGGCAAAAGACATCAAATGTTTCATAGCTAATTGGTATAGGAAAATTAAATAGTCGTTTTTAGTATTTTCCGTTACTTAGATATTATTTATATTTCTCATCTTATAAATTTTACATTCCACAAATATTTCAAGATCAAATAAGTCAAATCTGTCCAGCCATTTTAGAGTTTTAGCGAGACAAACGAACAGCAATTGATTTTTATATACATATATAGAACACTGTCTAGCTGACCCCGCAAACGTTGTTTTGCCATATATGTTATTAACCCCCGCAACCCCCTCTTGTGGTTGGAATTTCGTAAAATCCGTTCTTAACTTACCTCTACTCGGCGAAAGGAATATTCCTTATTCCTACCAAATTTCAAGTCTCTACGCCTTATGGTTACAGAGATATCGCGATGAGTCAATATGTAGGTGGAAATCTCTTTTATATAATGAAAATGATGAAAAGATTGTCTGTTTTAAGGTTTGTAATTGTCAAGTTTGACGCCGCGTTGGCGTAGCGGTCACAGCACTGGATTGCGATTGGCTGTTGCGCGGGCGGTTGCGGGTTCGATCCCCACACACGACAGCATTTGTATTGGTCATACAGATGCTTACCGTGGTCTGGGTGTTTGTGCAGTCCTTGTGGGTCTTCCAACCGTTCCTCGGAGAGCACGTTAAGCCGTCGGTCCCGGTTGTTATCATGTACACCTGATAGCGATCGTTACTCATAGTAGGGAGTATATCCGCCAATCCGCATTGGAGCAGCGCGGTGGATTAATCTCCGATCGTTCTCCTACATGGGGAAGAGGCCTATGCCCAACAGTGGAATATTACAGGCTGAATCGTGAATTGTCAAGTTACGTATGTGATTATTTGTAGGATTCATCATCATCATCATCACTTCAGCCTATCAAAGTCCACTGCTGGACATAGGCCCCCCAAGTTTGCGCCAGACATTATGGCGGGAACTCATGTGTTTTGCCCATAGTCACCACGCTGGGTAGGCGGGTTGGTGACCGCAGGATTGACTTTGTCGCACCGAAGACGCTGCTGCCCGTCTTCGGCTTGTGTATTTGAAAGCCAACTGTTGGATGGCTATCCCGCCATCGGTCGGCTATATAAGTTCCAAGGTGGTAGTGGAACTGTGTTATCCCTTAGTCGCCTCTTACGACACCCACGAGAAGAGAGGGGGTGGCTATATTCTTTACTGCCGCAACCACACATTTGTAGGAGGTATGTAAATTTATTTCATAATGGAGAATCACATTCAATTAACAACCACTCTGGTATAGTGGTAATCGCCTAAAACTATGGATGGGTATTCGTATTTGTATAAATATTCCTTTTCGGTTTGTAAAATTGTTTATTTTCGTGTTTTCATTTTATGTTTATAGGTCCGTGAAAATTAACATCTATATATTAGCGTTTTTTGTACCTGTAAACAAAAGAAAAACATAAGTTATTTACCTTCATATTACTTTAAAGTAAGACAATCTTTATTTTTCAAGTTTAATATATCTCCACAAATGTTTATTGTTATTGCTTTATTTCTATGAGAAATTAATAACAATACGTGATAAAATACTACAGAGTTCCAATGTTTGTAAGAAAAGATAATTATTTCAATCCCAATCATCGGTACCTACCTAATCTCGTAACTTGATTGGTACAAAACACGAGTTAGGTACCTAATTGCTACTAATTATACTGTATGTCTTCAGTCTGTTGTATGTGAATCGGGTTATTCCTGTATATAAACAACAATGTATCAAATCAGATTGAGTTTTTCCGCGCGTACAACTGTTTTAATTGTGAGCTGTATAATATGTCGGTAAATATGTCGGTTTATATTTATATACAAGCTGACCCGACAGACGTTACTTTGTCTTTTTTTTTGTGTTTAATTTTCTGAGTAATTTTATTAATTTGTGAAGCCTTGAGCCATGACGCCTTCGACAAAATATTATAACAAAGTAGTTAAACTGATCCAGCTTTTTCTGATGTTTTCCAGTCGAACTTTTTACTAAGCAATACATTTAGCGATTCAATATAGATTTTAAGTAAATTTCAGAGTATTATGCGTCAACCTGCACATATATTGTTAGTCTTAGGGTGCATTTAGACCAAACGAACAAACAGCTAGAGCTAGAACAAGAGCATTCTTTCTTGATCTTCGAACACTCCTATTCATATACAATTTAACAACGAAAGAATGCTCTACGCCTGTTTACACTAAAATAATTTTATAAGAATTTGATGTAGTGGGGATAGAACGAGCATTCGCTCGTTTGATGTAAGTCGACCATTACAATTGTAATATCTGTATGTACACTTACGAACTAGCGTGAGCTGTAGCTGTCGCTGTGGCTGTTGCTGAGCTACCACCGTAGTTACCACCGCAGCCACCACCGCAGCCGCCATGTCCATAACCTCCTTGGTTGCCCCTGTATCCTCCATTGCCACCATAGCCAGGGCTGCCACCGCCATAGCCACCACCGCCACCGCCGCCGCCGCCCCAGCCACCGCCTCCACCATAACCGCCCCCGCCTCCGCCGCCACCACCGCCGCCGCCTCCCCATCCGCCACTGTTGCCATAGTTGCCCTGGTAGCCATGGCCATGGCCATAGTCATGTCCACGACCTGAAACGAAAGAGGTTTTATCATATTTTTTTTTAATTTCATACGAAATAGATACGGCACAACACGGCATAGTACTTTACAGCTCCTATTTATTATCAATATAGGTATTTCTGATACGATACCTTTAATACTACCTACTTTGCGGTTGCAATATGTTCATGTAAGATCAATAAGTACATTATAATATTATTATGTAGTTACGTTTTATATTATTTGGTGTGTAGAAATATTTATAGACAAAGTTTGTAAATAAAACATATAATAATGAAAAAAATTAGAGTAATTTCGCAATTTAGCAATAAAGCAAAAAATATCCCAAACAATTTAGTTCATTTCGATTGATCAATTATATAACAGATTTAATTACAAAAATACCATTTTATTTAATAAAATTACATTGTATAACAGGTCAATCAAGATGAGTGCGGCGTAGGCCTCTATGTGTGCGTAGGTATAATACCTAATTAATTGTAATAAATGTAATTGTATATACATATACAAGCAAATAATAATGAAACTATTGTATGTGTGACGTGATGGGGGAGTTATCAGTTATCGTTGCAGTAAAACGTACCTATTCTTGTTGTAAAGTCAATAAAAAAATAGTCTGTCGACTGTCGCGTGAACATTTTTTATTTGATATGCGCCTTGATAGCGATTTTTTATTTGATGAATTTGATATATTTTCAACTTGCATTGTCATGTTTAAAACTCACATGACTTGCCTTTTGACACACACATGTAATTATTATTTTATTACACCTCTACAATCATTACGCACAAAAAGAATCCTGTGACAAAACAATTAGAATTATGGATTATTATCAATAAATTAAAAATCATAAATTCGTTTCTATTTATAGATCTTTAAAATTATTATAAAAATATGTTTTTATTTTACGCTTCAACAGAAATATTTGAAAAAATATTAAATTATACTGCACACAGCTCATAAATATGACCATTTAATTTAAAGATTTAGTCTTTATTAGAAGAGGATACTTAAAAGTTATTTTTTGCGTCTCGTTAAAATTAAATATGTTGTTATGTTCTTACAGTCTTAGCTCGAGAGGTTTAATTATTACCATCTCGCAAAAACACGAATACATAAATATCAAGCTTATAGCGAATCCGAATTAAAGCCTTTTAATATCATACGAAGACTTAAATCTTACGTAAAAAAAATATAAAACGTAAATTTGAATAATTTGAACAATTTGGGTTTTTCACATTTTAGTTGTTTACTTCTAAAAATATACTCGATAAATTTTGATTAATTAATTTACTTTTGAATATTAAAGTTAATATAAGATTACATGTTTTTTAAAATATTTTTTATCTACACATATTCCCTACTATTACAATGTACTCTGTGCATATGATCTAGCTGATCTCTGTGGTTTCGAAATGCGTGTAATTACCATACCTATCTAGTATAGTACCTATCTTTAGTTTTCGTCAATATCATTCTAATATTTATTTATGTCGACAACAAATTATGACAAGTTAAATTGCTCTATAAGCTTTAAAAAAGAATTAACTCTTTATGTATGTCGAGATTATTTTTCGGCACTTATATAGTACCACATAATTTTATTGTAATTTAAAAGGTAGCGTAAAAACATAAGCTGTAAAACGTCGTCCTACAATTATTATAAGTTAAGTTATATTACGGTCAAAATATTTTTAATTGAAATGCAGTTTTCTGAATTTAAATGATACTGTCATTTGAGACAAAATAAACATAATATAAATCGTTATCACCAATGAACACAATTTATTATCCTTTTTAATTTATTATAATCCGCTCGCTTCGACTTTATCGAAATAAATTTCTATAGGTATTTGCTAATTTGATTGAGGTGCTCTCCTATCTCTATGTAGCATTCTTTTATAACCTAAAGTAAAAGCTAGTCAATTACAATTTTGAAAAACAAACCGTTATTTTTTTAGATTTATACGTTTTTAGAATAACGAAAAAAAAACTGAACATTTACTCTCTTCTTTAACGACTTTTACAATGATGGTTTTTGTCGGTTCTTAATAACCACGGCCATGGTGATAGTCACCGCCGCCGCTATTGCCACCACCATAACCTCCATCATAACCTCTCTTATATCCTCCACCAAAAGTGATACCGTGACTAAACCCACTTTTGTGTATCCAATGGCGCTTTTGTCTGTTCAAATGAGCTGGTCTTTCTTGATCTTCCAGTTTCTGTAAAAAACATCATTGTCATTATAATAGATATATTAAATTTCTTGACGCCTTTTGTTGAGTAGATTTAAAAACCTTTTACACTAACGTAAGCTTTTGTAGGAAAGGAATAGGAAATACCATTTGTCTTACTAATAGTAAGCAAGAGTTTATTTTATTACACGATTTAAAATTATTGTATCAACAATTATTGTCTTCAAATGAGTAAAGCTTCATTATGCAGTAAATGAAATGAAAGCTCTAAAGCGACATGCGATAAACATTTGAACAAGAAAATTTTAAAAGTAGTACGAGTACGAGTACCTATAGTAAATATGGTCCTTGACCAACGGGTAATAAACCACATGTTAAAATCATTTTCTAAGTGAGTAAATGATAAAGCAATTTCCCGAGCTTATTTCCCACTTAGAAACGTATAAAATTAGCTCTTTCTGACAAAAAATAATAAAAGATACTAAATTAGTTCTAATTAGTTTCTTTTACTGCAGTATGTATTTTATAATGAAGATAAATAACAGTAAAATGTGATTATAACATAGTCTATTTTTAAATAGGGATATGGTTCAAATATATTCTTATTACAAACATTTAATAATTTTTAAATTTCAAAATTACCTGAACATAAATAGGTTGGGGATGTACATTCAAAGCCTTGGGTTGGGGCTGCGGATTTTGCTGAGCAAGAAGCACTAGAATCGGAAACTGCCGAGCGCGGTCAGTGACGTGAGTCCTTGATTCCCTTGGAGGAGCTAAAACTGGAGCGACGAGAACTACTCGCTCCCCCCCTCCCAGGGTGTTATCGTTTACCGAGGCGAAGGCGACCGCCGCCAGCGCCAGCACGCTCACCACACTATGGAGTCCCATTGTTATTACTGGCGCAGGACTCACGCTGCCGACCTATATATAAGGCGGTTTTTCTATCAGACGCGATCGCACGTCACGGATCGTGTCAGCGTTGTCGAGCAGGACGTATTCTACGGTGACGTTATCACAGAAATACCTATAAGATGCTACAATTATATTGATATTTGTGATGTTGTCGTTCATTATAAAAGATAATGCGAATAAATTATTTGGTGAAAGTACCTGTATACTTATTTGCGTATTCTAAATACGTATGCACATACCTATATCTGGTTTTTCTTTAAAACCGGACGTAGTTTAGTATTTTTGTTCATATTTTGTGGCAGTTTTTTTGATGGCTTTACGATATATAGGTATATTTTCGTAAACAGTAGCTCATCATGTTTCAACTTAAATTATTAATTGGAGAGAACACAGTGTCTGAGGATGGCTGGTGTGTTGAGTGATCAACTTACCTGTGGGTTTGGTGACTTTAGTGTTCCACAGGGCAGCACTCTTGGTCTTACTTTATTTCTTGTCTATATTAATGAACTCTGTAATGTAGCTGCCCTGTGTAACCCGGAAATAACTATGTTAGCTGATGACACCGTACTACTGTTTCACATTAGCAATTGGGACAATGTATACAGCAAAGCTGAAAATGGCTTTGCTAGAGTCATAGACTGGCTGGAGGAAAGCTTGCTGTCCTTGAATGTTTCAAAGGCGAATTACATATGGTTCAGCAAGTCAGCCTCGGATAAATCCTGCCTGCCTAATTCTGTGACTAACTAATACCAACTAAAACTAATATATACTGTGACTGTGCAACACCTAATAAAGTAAATTCTGTGAAGTACTTAGGTGTAGTAGTGGATGAACGACTTAATTGGAACTTACATTACATTTCTGATCCTAGCTACAATAATAGCTAGGATCAGAAAGCTAATGTACATATTTAAAAAATTACGTCCTATATATGAAGAGAAGCTCCTAATTCAAGTCTATCAAGCACTTTGTGAGTGCCTTGTGAGATATTACATCTGTGCATGGGGAGGCGCTGGTAAGACAAATCGACGGTGCCGTAGAATAACGTTACATGTGAATATAGTACGAAATCAATTTTATTTAATAATTTACTTCAGGAGTCGAAGATCTATCTATACATGCAAAAAAAAATAATTTTACGACCAATAGTTTCTGAGATTCTGAGGCGAACAACGTCCCATGTGTTTGTGTCTCCGTATTATAATGAACTAGATGCATATGTGACGGAGCTCGCGGCCGGGGGTAGCACGCGTTGGCCGTGCCAAAGTCACTTGTTACGTTGTTGAGTGGAAAACGAGCTTGTGCGCACGAGTTACCGCATTCGCCGATGATAAAGTTATTTTTCTTAAATAGTATTCATAATTAGTACTAAAACATGTCCAAATACAATAACAGATCTAATAAAATCCTTGATTTGGTGAAAAACAACTGTAAAAATTCAGAAGAAGAATTTGATAGTGGAAAGATATCTGGTTATAACGAGGAAATTTCGAATTATCCCGGTAAGTTAATCTTATTCCTTATTAATATGTATAACAAAATTGCATTTTAACGATTGTTTTATATTCTATGGTGGTTTATTTTAATTTACATAACTAACGCCAAACTTCGCGTTTCATATTCATATGTGACGTTATTTAATGGAGATTAGTCTTTACATTGTTTCTTACAAAAATGCTCTTGCAAATTAAATCAAATTGTAAAAGACATCTTTGACTACTAATGGAAAACTTAATTTGTTGATATTAAAGTATGAGTTACAAGTAGTGATATGTCGTTTTACCACGGACATATTCTGACGTTTTTGAGTTATATGTGAAGATAGAACGTTCTTTTGCGGAAATCTTGATGACATATGTGAAGACAGAACGCTCTTTTGTGGAAATCCTGATGTAATATGTGAAGATAGAATGTTCTTTTGCGGAAAACTGATGTAATATGTAACATTGGTACGTTTTTTCTTCCAGAAAAATACTGTAATTTGGTTTAAATTGCTTTTTTCTTAATTAAATTATCAATTTATTCGTATTCAAATAAAATTGTTTTCTTTTATTTTTGTAATTTTTATATTTTATATCATTTTTTCAGTTTCAAAGACACCTGTAAGCCCATCATCGTCACCATTACATCCGGGTTCAGAAAACATTGCTTTAGAGCTAAAAGACGTATTAGTCAGTCAGTTCAGCCTATTGTAGTTCACTGCTGGACATACCCTCCCCAAGTTCGCGCCAGACATCCCAGTTTTCAGCAATCCTCCATGAAGACTACACCGGCAATCTTACGTAGATCGTCGGTCCAACGGGCCAGAGGACGTCCCACAATGCGTTTGCCAAGACGCGGTCTCCACTCCAGGATCCGTCTGCTCCAACAGCCATCGGTTCTGCGACACAGATAACCAGCCCACTGCCACTTAAACTTGCTAATTCTGTGGGCTATGTCGATTACTTTCGCTCGCGGATAGTCTCATTTCTAATCCTATCTTTGAAAGAAACCCCAAGCATAGCCCCTTCCATTGCACGTTGAGCGACTTTAAACTAGTGGACCAGTCCGTCAGTGTCCATGTCTCGGCTCCGTATGTCAACACAACCAGGACGCATTGCTCGAAGACTTTTGTCTTCAAGCATTGTGGAATCTTCGAAGGCAAGACTCGACGAAGCCTGCCAAACGCCGCCCAGCCCAACCAAACCATCCTAGCCTCCTTCTCGAGTTGTTTCAACCTGGTTGAATGGTGTGGCCAAGGTAGACATAATCCTGAACAACTTCGAAAAGGATACCGTCAACCGATACCCGTCTCGGTATCACTTGGTTGTTAAACATAACTTTCGTTTTATCTAAGTTTATACCGAGACCCACTCGTCGGGAGGACTCGTTTAGGCCGGCCAGCATTCGGCCTAGCTCATCCGACGTCTCCACAAAGATTACGAAATCGTCGGTTAAACGAAGGTGCGAGATGAATTCGCCGTTGACGTTGATGCCTCGTTCCTCTCAATCCAAGGTCATAAAGACATCCTCCAGCGCAGTGGTAAACAGTTTCGGTGATATTACATCTCCCTGTCTTACCCCACGCCGCGCCGGAGGAAAATGCACAGCCTGCTCCGGTGGGTGGAATTCGTCGAGTCTTCTGGCGAGACGATTCGTAACAACCCTTGAAAACAGCTTATAGACGTGGCTCAAAAGTGAGATTCGTCTGTAATTCTTCAACAAAGACTTGTCGCCTCTCTTAAAGAAGCACCACCACACTCCTGGACCACCTCGGTGGACGACGGCGTTAAAAAGTTTATATTTCTATTCTGCTCAATCAGAGTAGTAATCTCTCTCGTATTTGAGCAGCGGAGGTCTCGGCGTACAAGTTTCCGTATCCTCTTAGACAAAGCCTTCTGTTCTGGCGAAGCTGCTTGGGCAGCGGGCAACTCGCACCTCCGCCGCATCAGATCCAAGGCTTCAGGAGAAAGTTTAGACTGCTTCGTTGACTACCTCGGCGGAAAGTGTTTGCGGCCCAGTGTACACACCATCTTCGCCATGTTGTCGGTCATCTCGTCCACTTCGCCAGCAAATCGAATCGGTTTTGGAGCTCCAGTTGGAACTGCTCGGAGCCACATAGTATTTGGAGCAGCGTAGGTCAGAGAGTAGATTTCATCAAGCGCGTATTCAGAGTGCCCCGTAATAGTCGGTGGTCGCTGCTGGTGTTAACCGGTGCTAATTATAATAAATACAAAGAAAGAACAAAATGTGATGTTGGAGACTGATAATTTTAGTATTTTATGTGAGTTTAAGAAACGTTGATTGATTTAAAGAAGTGAAGATATTTTTTATGTTTAATTATTATAAATTTGGTACTTTTAAAATAAAGGACTGATTTTGTTTTTAAAATGTTTTATTTTTAATCGATTTTATACAAAAAATAATAAATACTATTTATGACACGCTACTTATGAAAATGACTGTTCAAAATAAATCTGGAATATGCATATAGGACGAAATAACTAGCTTAAGTTTCATAAAAAAACGTTCCATTTGCATCTGGATCCTTAGAGCCTCCGGTGAATAACGTCACATGTGTAAATGTGACACCAACAAGTCCATTATAAAACGTTATATATAAACATCGACCCTACTATATTTTTAAATAAAACTGTTTCAAAATAATTAATAATACTGATAGATAATCACAGGCTTAATGTAAATTTTTCCAAAGTATAAAAGCGCCAGGTTTTTCCGTTTCCGAAATATAACAATTGAAAACTTTGAACGGCTCTACTGTAAAACGACTATTTTGCAGATAGTACGTTATTCTACGGCACCGTCGAAATATAATGCTTGTAGAGATGGCCCAAGGTGCGGTCCTAAAAGTAATACCCTCTCTACCTTATAGGAATCACACATTTGCGGCTTATAAACAAGCTGATGTACTGACTGTAAGACAAAAATACATATTATAATATGAAGTTGTTAAAAGATACCACAAGAAGTGTGTACCTTCCTTATTTAGGTACCTATAATTAAAAAAAGGATAAAAACATGTCCGGTTAATGTTATAAAAACAGCGTTTGGACGAAAACATTAATTGTACTGTTTATTGTTAATAATTGTAGCCAATTACCCAAATGGTAATTGGCTACAATTATTAACAATAAAATTAACACAATGTTCAACATCAGAATACTTAATAACTACCTATATAATATGTAGGTATATTTAAGAAAAAATACTTGCCGGGGTTAAAATACTTAGATTATAATACTATTTATAGCAATATTTTAATAAAATTCAAATAATAATCATAAATTGACGTGATATACACAGCCATACACACATACACACACACACGGTGCATGTTATGGTATAGGTATGTATTATTCCGATCGATTTAATACCTAGTTTACGCAGTACTATAACCGAACAAAAAAACCCGCTCTCCATTTATTAGTATGGATAGATACAAAAAGTGTTACTGTGTTAATATGCATAAAATTTTGTTGATAGATAATTTATTCTAAACGCCTCATTATATTATAAAAGCAATTGAACAAAACTAATTATTAGCAGACGACATTACTAAATGAAACATTACCACAGTAGCCCATAAGGTTGCCAGATGGTCGGGATTCGTCGGGATTGTCCCGACATTTCGTATGATGTCCAGAGTCCCGAAAAAATACTAGATGTCCCGACAAATAACAACAAATCAAAAATCTCAAACTATCGCGATAATAATAATCTAAAATTCCGTAAAAAGTGAAATTCATTTCATTCACCACTTAGTCTAGTCGATAAGTTGAAAATGGTCGAAAATAAAGATACTGCCCTTAAAATTAGTGTGATAGCTTAATGCATCCGGAATGACGCCTATAAAAATGTTCTAAAAGCGTGTATTAGCGCATAAAAAAATTGTACAAGTTACAAACAATTAAAAAAAGGAGAAAATGGCCTTTCGTTTTTTGCCAATATTTCATAAACTGGTATAGTAAGTTCAACTCATCTTTGCGCGTGGCGCTATGTGTAGGTAAACCTTGTATTTATACAGTGACTTTGTTGCGTGACAAGGGGTACAGTGAAGTGAAAAATGTAAATAAAATTATTTAAAAAAAATTAAAATAAAAAATTATATCTCGGTGACAAATAGTATACATACATACATAAACTCACGGCTTTATCCCGGAGGGGTAGGCAGAGACAAGAAAATGACACTTGCCACGATCCTGACAAACCTAAGTGAAAACGCTTCATCAACATTCATTAGTCGTTGCATATTCTTTAATACTTGGAATAGTAACTATATGGATATAAAAAAAAATAATAATAATTTGTTAATACATGTTTATTGAACATATTAATCTGTATCGCTAGTAGAAGAATAAAATGATGAATTTTCGGATTCGCTGCTTTCACCAAGGTTAATTATTATTTCAGATTCCATATCAAAAATTCTTCTTCTTTTTTACGTGTTGACAAGTATTACGCCACATCTCTTCATTAATTTGACTAAAACGATCATTTATTAATTTCGTTATTCCAGTCACACTTTGTTCGATATTATGCAGAGCAATATAATTTTTTAAAATTCCCCATACATTTTCTATCGGGTTTAGTTCAGGATAATACGACGGTAGTCGATGAACTTTTATGTCATATGGTTGAAATATGTCATCAAGCTCATGATAAATATGGTCTTCTTTTTTTATCAAGTCATACAGTTTATTTTTTTTATATGTGCATTATAAGTAATGTTTTTTTTTCTGTCAACCATCTATGCATTTCTGTTTTGCGGTCTTTATACGGAGATTTAAATTTGAAGTCAGTTTTTTTTCGTTCAGCCAATATATTTATTATTGTTCTCTCTGATACCCCCACTGCCATTGCTGTTCTCTTTCGCACACTGTTTAAATATCGACGGGTCCTACGCATAAGGTCGTAACGTGTTTTTTGAGTAAAATTGTATTTTTGCGTCATTAGAACCGTAATAAGCCGTATTTTTCATTCCTGAATTCATAATATTAATATCTTCTATAAATTATGAGTTTTTGAATTGCCAATAGTCTTAACATTTAAACGTTCCAGCGCATACAGTCGCGCTGCTAGTTACGACGATATGCTCCGATCTATTGACGGCGTACGGGTCAATAAGAGCACAGTACCGACGTCGTATGACATGATCGGAGTCTTCGAAATAATATTGCATATAAGACAATCTTCTGTGTTGTTTTTGATAAATTTTAATTACTAACACTTATATGAGATTATAAACCAGTGAAATGAGTAATGTACGTTCGTCAAAGATTTTAAAATTAACCTTAAATTAGCTTAACCGAAGCAGTGAAATAGTAACGGCTGGTTAAAATCTTAGAAATGGTAAGTTTTATTGAATTTTACATTTATACTTATAAATTTAGTTGGTTATCTATATAAAATTATCAAAAGAATAAACTATACTAGTATGTGATAGTGTTTAATAGGCCTTGAAGAAAACTAACGGTTCCGGCGCATAACATCGGTTCGTCTATGTTACGACTGTATGCGCCGTTGCTCACCACTAGCAGTGGCCAGTTACGACTTTATACTGCACTACAATTTTATTTTAGGAGTTGTAACTTATACTTACGACCATATGCGTGGTTGAAATTTAAGGATGAGTAAGCGCACAAAGTCGTATCACAGTCATAAGACTTTATGCTTTGTTTCTAAATAAAGATACGATTCTTTTCTTTTTCTTTTTAGCTTATAAATCCATTTTTAATGACATTTTAGTTCAATTACAATTGGATAATTAATAGAGCGATCGTGCTTGTATAAAATGAGATTTTTGATTTCAGAATCACCAATGCCACTTGAACCTTGAACACCGGTGGGATTTGTACAAGACGATGTTCGGTGAATCTTTAAATATTAGTAACAATGGTATTGACAGTAGTTATGTAGAAAATATTCACGGGGTAACACCTAACACAGCCACAATTTTGCTCACAACTTTATCTTCTACTTCAAATGACAACCTTCCGAATGCAGAACCATGTGCTGAAAAAGTCACACATGAAATGCCTTCTTTAGATATAACACCAATGACCTCTCCGTATAACAATTTTTCCGAAAATGATTACGTGACTTCTTCGACTCCATTACTAAGGAATTTATCTACTTGTGATGTCGATAACTATTCCTCTAGTAGTATTAGTAGATCCAATACAACGCAGTTGAGTAATGCATCGAGTCCAAATTCTCCAATTTGTTCGTTTAATAAAAGTACACCGTCAGTGAGAATTGGAAGGAAACGACAGCGTCAACACGATGAGTGGAAATATGTAAAAAGAAAATGTTTAAAAAAAAATGGTAAAGCGTATTTGCGTAGAAATGGAGTTCGTAAAGACGCAAAGATTTTAAAACAATCATGTCATATTACGTATCGTCTTAAATGCTTTCAAAAGTTTAATATACAAGAACGGGAACGTATATTTTCTTCTTTTTGGCAAATTGGAGATCAGTGCAGACAATGGGATTACATCGTCAATTACATCGAAGTAGGTGATACTAAGTATCTTTCAACTTCAAATGCTCTGTATCTAGACGAAAGAAATCGATTAACCACTTATTGAGTCCAACTCTGACGTCCCTAATAAGGCGTTTGTTTGCAAGACAATGTTTCTAAACACACTCTCCATAGGGGAGAGAATAGTCCAAACAGCGCGTTGGCCAAATGGTGCTTGGGTGGTGCGTCTGTTTCTCCTGATCGGCGTGGTGGTGCCAGAACTGTTGTCATTGATGATGAAATGAAACAGGAAGTTTTAAAGCATGTTAAAATGTTTCAACCAGTTGAATCCTAATATGTGTGCAAAGATTCTATTAAAATTTACCTAGACAGCGATCTGACATTCACAAAAATGATTTCTTTATACAATGAGTGGTTTGATACTGAAAATATAACGAAGAAAGCAACTACGCTAAGACAGTATCGTGATATAATAAATCAAAACTTAGTTCATATCTCATTTCATAAAGCGAAAAAGGACATTTGTAACAAATTCCATATAAAATAAAAATACAATGACTTAAGAAGAAAACCAAAAACAAGAAAATCACCTGAGTAACAAAACTAAAGCTCGAGAAATGAAAGAAAATGATAAAAAAGATTTTCTATTATAATGTAATTGAAATGAGTATCAGAGATTTTCAAAACTAATGAAACTTTTCAAACAGTAGAAATTGGGCTAAAAATACAAAAAAAAAAAAATAGCTTGGAGTAAAATTAGGGAAGTTCAGGTGGTGTCGAATGAACCCTATATTTTGATGAAATATAGGGTTCACTCGACACCTATGATTATGATGAAAATAATATGAGCTTTAATTACTAAAAAGGTTATTGTAAAGAAAAAATGACAAAGTTTTAAATACAGAAGTTTTAGTTCCATGTAACACTGATCAGTTACCTATTACCTATATCTGCAAAATTTAATGATTTATTAAGTCTTTGTCAAGGACGTATAACACCTCAAGAAATCATCGTTTTTATCAACAGCGATCACACAGTGAAATTGTTGCAGAACTTGCAGAATAGAACAGTAGCGATTCATCTGACTAGTTTTCAATTACTATATCTATTATTACACTATTATAAATATTACGTAAAAAATATAGTTGGTGGTAAGATGTTTTTATTACTTATATTTATTTTAAGCAGAGCTTGTTGTTTATTTCGTTATTTAAGTTTGGTTTAAGTTGATTATATTATTTGAGTTGATTTTTTGGTTCACTTTTATTTTTATTGTTAGTGGGGCTAAAGACTGATTCTTGTTTAATAATTTATTAAAAATAAATTATATTTAATTATTAAATGAATGATTATTCTCCATGTTTTAATAGATGTTTTAATAATTATATTATATTAAAATAATTTTTTTAATTCTTAAAAATACATATATTGTTTTTGTTTTATCAATAACTATGGGTAATTAAGAAGATCTGAAAATAATTATTTTAATAAAGTTGATTTGAGCTTATATTGGTGATTTTTGTTCATCAAGTAGCTTCTTACGACCCATCTTTTTTTTTGAGATATGTTATTTTACACGGAGCATAACATCGTAACTCAAACATACGACTTTATTCACGAAGTCAATAACAACCTGATCGAAAGCATAGGGTCGTAACAACAAGATACGACGTTTCTGCAATAAGTATAAAGTCGTAAGTAACTAAAATGAGTAATTTTTGTGTAAATATTATTTTTTATTTCATTTAGAGTCTGGCATTATATTTATAAGCGAATTATTGATCATATAGAGTAAAAACAGTAATTAAAGATGCATCACAAACGAACTTTAACAGTAACGGTAATAAAAATGGCTCTCCTGAAAAAAAACATTTTTTAGTCTTACGACCTTATGCGTAGGACCCGTCGATATTCATTCAATTTTGATATTAATTTGGACCTGCACTGCAAATTGGATCACTTATACTAGCTGCAATATAACTATGTTTTCCTTTTTTACAAATTTGAACACCTTGGCAATAGTTTCACGAGTCTAAAACAATAATAATACGTTCACTTTAAAAATAAAATAGTTTTTAAAGTAAGTTAGTAATGTAGGTATACATTAGTTAATAATAGTAAATATTAATAATATCGCAATTAGCACATTGAAAATATTTACCTGATTCCTTAAAAAAAACTTCCGTGAAGAACTAGACATTTTCTTGAATGACTGTACCTACTGGTGGAGAAATGACCAATAAGAAGACGTGTTTTTTGAAATTTCGAATGACGGCGGTCGCGTCCCTGCTACACAAATTAAGGCTAAGCGCGCACTAGTGACTTTTGTCACCGTGACAATAAATTCTTTAAACAAAAGTCACTAGTGCGCGCAAAGTGTTATAATTACAAGCGCACGCACACATAAAGCCCCGCGCAAAGATGACTTGAACTAACTATAATTGTATTTAATTAAAATTTAATTTTTCAACAAGTTAAATGATTTTTTTATAAAAATTACCAGTTTTTGTTCAAGTACAAAAATTATTATAAACAAATAACGACTATTTTTGTAACTTTTATGGAGTGAAAAAAAAATAATAATAATTTGTTAATACATGTTTATTGAACATATTAATCTGTATCGCTAGTAGAAGAATAAAATGATGAATTTTCGGATTCGCTGCTTTCACCAAGGTTAATTATTATTTCAGATTCCATATCAAAAATTCTTCTTCTTTTTTACGTGTTGACAAGTATTACGCCACATCTCTTCATTAATTTGACTAAAACGATCATTTATTAATTTCGTTATTCCAGTCACACTTTGTTCGATATTATGCAGAGCAATATAATTTTTTAAAATTCCCCATACATTTTCTATCGGGTTTAGTTCAGGATAATACGACGGTAGTCGATGAACTTTTATGTCATATGGTTGAAATATGTCATCAAGCTCATGATAAATATGGTCTTCTTTTTTTATCAAGTCATACAGTTTATTTTTTTTATATGTGCATTATAAGTAATGTTTTTTTTTCTGTCAACCATCTATGCATTTCTGTTTTGCGGTCTTTATACGGAGATTTAAATTTGAAGTCAGTTTTTTTTCGTTCAGCCAATATATTTATTATTGTTCTCTCTGATACCCCCACTGCCATTGCTGTTCTCTTTCGCACACTGTTTAAATATTCATTCAATTTTGATATTAATTTGGACCTGCACTGCAAATTGGATCACTTATACTAGCTGCAATATAACTATGTTTTCCTTTTTTACAAATTTGAACACCTTGGCAATAGTTTCACGAGTCTAAAACAATAATAATACGTTCACTTTAAAAATAAAATAGTTTTTAAAGTAAGTTAGTAATGTAGGTATACATTAGTTAATAATAGTAAATATTAATAATATCGCAATTAGCACATTGAAAATATTTACCTGATTCCTTAAAAAAAACTTCCGTGAAGAACTAGACATTTTCTTGAATGACTGTACCTACTGGTGGAGAAATGACCAATAAGAAGACGTGTTTTTTGAAATTTCGAATGACGGCGGTCGCGTCCCTGCTACACAAATTAAGGCTAAGCGCGCACTAGTGACTTTTGTCACCGTGACAATAAATTCTTTAAACAAAAGTCACTAGTGCGCGCAAAGTGTTATAATTACAAGCGCACGCACACATAAAGCCCCGCGCAAAGATGACTTGAACTAACTATAATTGTATTTAATTAAAATTTAATTTTTCAACAAGTTAAATGATTTTTTTATAAAAATTACCAGTTTTTGTTCAAGTACAAAAATTATTATAAACAAATAACGACTATTTTTGTAACTTTTATGGCGTGATCTTGTTAATTATGTATATAAGAAAGGATCTACGAAAGGAAAAATTTTTACGTCAATTATTTAAAACATTTTTTTTTCATTTAGGTACAATTGAGGAGGAATTTCGAGAAAATTTTGTTAGTTAACGATCGATTAACTTGTTGAAAAATTAACTTTGAGTAAAATTTCCAAAAGGAATTGAGTATTTATAGTGTTCACAATACACCATTTTTTTTTCAAATTAAAAAAATATATATTCAATACCTTAAATAAATTAATCAATGTGTCGTACTCGCTTTTGACGCCGCGCGCACAACCTACAAATATCACGCGGAGACCCATTTTCAGCATTAAATTAAAATTATAAATAACTAGCTGCTGTGCCCGCGACTTCGTCCGCGTGGAATTTAACAAAAATTGTTCAGTTCGCAGTTATGAAAATAAAAATCTAAAATAAAACTAGCCTAAGTTACACCTTATTACATCAGCTATCTACCAGTGAAAGTTCCGTTAAAATCGGTACAGCTGTTTCAGAGATTAGCCGGAAAAAACAGATAGACAATAATTGTAAAAAATGTTATTGTGGAATATGTACCGTGTATAGATCCATATACATTTAGTAAAAAGCGGTTATTTTAATATTACAAACAGACACTACAATTTTATTTATTTGTACCCATAGATAGGTACATATTTGTATCTCCATGATATAGTTCCGAGAGCTGGGAGTTTTTATTGGAAATTTCCTCCTCTTTCAGAATATTTTTTTGAAATTTCTTAAATATTAACAGTTTATGAAATATTGGCAAAAAACGAAAGGCCATTTTTCTCCTTTTTTTTAATTGTTTGTAACTTGTGCATTTTTATGTACTAAATACACGCTTTTAGAACATTTTTCTAGGCGTCATTCCGGGAGCAGTATCTTTATTTTCGACCATTTTCAATTTGTCGACTAAACTACTCTACGCGGAATGGAACACGCTTGGCGAGTCTCTTCGCTGCGATCGGCAGAGCGCGATAATTTTTTTATAATAAAAAAAGATTTTTTATATTTCGTAATATTTATTTGTCCCGTTGGTCCCGACCATAATCCCAAAATCCCGACTTTTTGAAAATTTGTCCAGACATTTTTGTCTTCCCATCTGGCAACCCTTTTTTTTTTTTTTTTTTTTTTAAAAAAAAAAAAAAATAATCCCAAAATCCCGACTTTTTGAAAATTTGTCCAGACATTTTTGTCTTCCCATCTGGCAACCCTAAGCCCAGTAGCCGCAACCAAAAAAGTACGAGGTACGAGTATGTTTGTGATGCAACGTACGGGACCTGGTATTTTTTTTGGAATATGTTTAGGGGTGTCCCCTGAATTCCAAGATGGCGGCTGATGCGGGCCCGGCACCGCCACGCCAACTTGGATTTACATTCAGGAGGCTCATGGTGGCAGAGGTTGTTTTTATAAATTCACAATGTTGAAATAAGCCTATAAAAAATTGGTTCATCTAATTAACAGATGAGGGAAGATTTAGCTTCTCGGATCTTAGACCACTAGGTACACATTTGACTTAATGTTGAAGTACATCATTCTACTATCACAGCATTTATTAATTAAAGTAGCTGGATGACAGAGCTTTGCTCGGTTTTTTTTTGGTAAATCGTGTTTTTGGAAATTTTGTTTAAATACGAATTATATACTGATGAAATATGAATACCAAATATTTTTCGATCTTACTGCCATAGTAATAAAAAATATAAACTGGTAATATAAATAAAAAATCACGAGTGCAATTAGAAAAAGGAAAAAAAAATAATCGATCTGGAGGCATGTGGATTTGATCCGGGGTCATCTCGTTTCGGGACCGCACGATTTCCCACCTGAGCTTTTAATTTTATAGATGGTGGTGAAATTTACCTTCATATTCTAATAATTCATGTAGCAGTTTTCCATTTCCTGAAAACACGGATAAAACAAAATTTCCTAAAAATGAATCCTAGCTAGATCGAATTATCGCCCCCGAAACCCCCTTCATACTAAATTTCATGGAAATCGTTACAGCCGTTTCCGATATTCAGATTCTGTATATAAATATATACAAGAATTTCTCGTTTAAAGGTATTAGATAATAATCGTCGCACATCAATCGGTTAAACGCTAAATGCCGATAGTCCGACCAACCAGTTTAATTTAATTAACTTATATTTTTTTACTAGCTGTGCCCGCGACTTCGTCTGCGAGGAATTTAACAATAAAGTTATTGTTCAGTTTGCAGAGTTATAAAATAAATAAATTTCTAAAATAAAAGTAGCCTATGTTACTCCTTATTACATCATCAGTTATCTGCCAGTGAAAGTCAAGACAATATCGTCCCAGCTATTTCAGAGATTAGCCGGAACCAACAGACAGACAGACAAAAATTGTAAAAAATGTTATTTTGGTATATGCACCATGCATACATCCATATGCATTTAGTAAAAAGCGGTTATTTTAATATTACAAACAGACACTCCAATTATATTTATTTGTATGTATAGAATAGATTTAAATTTGAGATTGGGTGTTATTGTATATTATTAATAAAATATTTTTAGGCATCTTTTTAAGTTTTTTGTTGTTGTTAAAGATTCCCGTAAAGCTAAACGAAGTTCTTTTTTATGATGTGGTATTATATACCTAGCTTAATTTTCTTTTACCGTACAAGTTATTGTACCTATTTATTATTGTACCTACGAGTCGTTGTATAATATATTATTAACTAAAATGCTATAAGGTATTGGAATTCCGAGATGAATCTGTACATGTTTGAATCCTGCGACCACTGCGACGGCTTGGTTTTTAACAAACCGTTTTATCTGTTTATCCTATGATATATACGAGAAGTTTTTCCTCGATATGTCTTATATTAAATGGTTGCCTTCTAACAGGCTGAGCTACTAGTTTAACATTAGGGTCAACAGGAATAGTTAGTTTAAAATCCTTTAATTTACCTATACCTTGAAATAAACTTGGGTACTCTTTTGCGATAACCTCTTTGGTGAGCAGAGGTCTGACTGAATAAATTTTACCTGTTTCCGTTGTTATAGGGCCTACTCTTAACAAATCCAAGTCAATTGATGTTTGTCTACTTAACAAGGATGGGCCACTCCCATTATAGACTAACACATTAGTATAAATTTTCCGTCCAGTATCTGGGAAAAATAATAAAGTTGAGAATATTCCTAATTTATCTAATTCTTTACCACCATAAGCAAAATACTTTTCGTTGATTTTAGTCTATGTATGTTTATCTATAATGTTAATGGAAGCACCAGAATCTATAATAAATTGACAAGGGAATTTTTCAGCAACTTGTATCAAACACTTATTGTCCATAGCACTAACGCTAAACACCAAGTTCACCTGTACATGCTCATCCTCACTTTCACTATTGTCACTTGCTTCAGATGACTCAGAGTCAGACTCATTTGAAATAACATATTTTATATACCTCGTATATGACTATGACTAGCCCGTTGGCGCAGTTTGTAGTCACCCTGCTTTCTGTTCCGGGGGTTGTGGGTTCGATTCCCACCCCGAGTCTGGGTGTAATATACATATATAATTATATATGTATTATTTATAAGTATGTTTCAAAAAAAAAATAATGTAGCTAGACCAGTCGGCTGTTACCTATAACACAAGCATTAAGTTGTTTACTTTAGGAACAGACGACCGTGTGTGTATTGTGTAGATACATATTTATTTATTTATTATTTATTATATCGACGTTGACTTTTTAAATTTCTAGTCTTGATTATTGTTCCTGTCGTATGAGTTTTATGTGACCTGAAAACAATTTTAAATTTGTTTCCGTTCTGTTATCTTATATATAAAATTCTCGTGTCGCAATGTTAGTAACAATACTCCGCCGAAACGGCTGGACTGATTTTTATGAAATTTTGTGTGCATATCAGGTAGGTCTGAGAATCGGCCAACATCTATTTTTCAGTTATAAGGGGGGGGGGGATTAAGGGGTTTTAATAACATATTGGGTGATTCTTTGAAAGCAAGGGTAAATGACTAATTCATCTGGCTTAAATTTATTTTTAGTATTAGATACAAGTTTAAATATTAGTTTATCTAGGTCATTAAATGAATTTAATTTATTTAAAAGGCACTGCTTTGCTCCCATTAATTTATGATTTACTGTGTGCAGATGAATTAATCAGCCAGATGAATGATGACGATGGCAGAAGAATGAGATTTTGCAGACTTATTAACTAAGATAGGGAATAAATGAGATTCTTTTATATTATTTCTATAAACTTTATTGTCAAAAATTAAAATATAATCACTATATTGTTTTGATTAATCAAGTGAATTTTAATAATTCTGATATCAAATACCCATACATACCCAAACTGAGGTAGGGTACAGCAGAAAATTTCCTGCTCAAAATATGGAGCAGCCTGACTGGGGTAGTACCTCGACCTTACAGAAGACCACAGCTAAATAATACTGTTTTCAAGCAGTATTGTGTTCCTGTTGGTAAGTAAGGTGACCAGAGCTTCTGGGGGGGATTGGGGATACGGTCGGCAACTCGCTTGCGACGCTTCTGGTGTTGCAGAATAACATGCAATGGCACAAGTAATACTTATGACGTTTACGTTTCACTTATGCCGATTTCACCAACGTCGAATGAAATTTATATTTTATATAATTCCAAAGTTTTCCAAAGACCACTAGGCAGAAGCCTTCTTGCGAAGCTCTAAACATCGGATGGCAGAACCGTTTGCTCTCGCCTCATTGCTGCGCCATTATTCGAAGTGTATCCCGGACTTCGAAGTAGATGAGATTAGTACAGCGCACGGGCAGCTTAAAAACGGAAGGGCCCGGGGGGATGACGGAGTTACTACTGAGCTACTTAAAGCCGCAGGGCGACCTGCCTAAAAGCCTTGGCGAGTCTCTTTAACGCCGTCATCCACCGAGTGTGGTGGTACTGTTCTATAAGAGAGGAGATAAGTCTCTGTTAAAGAATTAGAGACCGATCTCACTTCTGAGCCACGTCTATAAGCTATTTTCGAGGGTTGTTACGAATTCCAACCACCGGAGCAGGCTGGGTTTCGAAATGGCTACAACACAGTAGACCACATCCATACTGTTCGGCAGATTATTCAAAAGACAGAAGAGTATAATCTTCTCAATCAGCCGCAGTGTATGGCATTTGTGGACTACGAGAAAGCCTTCGACTCTGTCGAGACCTGGGCTGTCCTGGACTCTCTGCAGAGATATCATATCGACTGGCGATATATCGAGGTAATGAGATGTATGTACGAAGCGGCGATGATGACCGTTCGTATGCAAGACCAGAAAACAAGACCCATTTTCCTCCAGCGTGGTGTAAGACAGGGAGATGTAATATCATTGGGTGAACGAGTCATCAACGTCAACGGCGAATACATCTCTCACCTTTATATGGATATCGTCATCTTTGCGGAGACGTTGGACGAGCTAGGCCAAATCCTGACCGGCCTAAACGAGTCCTCCAGACGAGTTGGTCTCGGTATGAACTTGAGCAAGACGAAAGTTATGTTTAACAACCAAGTCATACCGAAACCGGTACAGGTTGACGGTATCCTTCTTGTTCAGGATTATGTCTACCTTGTCCACACCATTTAACTGGGCCGAAACAACTTCTAGAAGGAATAATTTACTGCGTTAGCATAGACATATCTTTTATTTGTAATTTAATTGTATTATTGATTTACAATCCATTGTTCTCTATAGTTCAATCAATTCATTGATATTTTTACAAATATATATTACTCAGCTAACTATTGATTTCTTATTAATACATATAAAAACACAATACGCTCTATTATAAACTATGACGTCTACAAGTAATACAAGGTTCTTATAGATCTTTAGCAATAATTTTCTGACAACAAAGTTGTGGTTTTTACGTCAATCTATCTCTACCGCTCGCTGTATCCGTGTTTATTAATTAATAACAAACATTTAACGCTAAACAATTAACATAATATAAACGAATAGACATTTTTTAGAAAGGTAGAAAATTTTATAGGTATATAAAAACGTCATAAACGTTTTGATTAATATAATATACACTATATTTTGTTAAATGATGCTTATGACTTATTTTGCGTAATTATTAATAAATATTATGAAAAAAAATAAAAAGATTAGATGGAAAATTCTTTCTTGTCTTAGAAAATATGCGTTTCTTATCCGAAATTATTATTTTTTTTTGCTGCTTGATGTTATATTTCGAGATAAGATTACAAAAAAATAAAAGTATGTATGTCTCATAGCTTTCACTAGCGATATAGGGTTGGTTAATTTTCCCCAGCAAATTGGCATTTCATCGGAGAATTGCTACCAGCATTCTATAATTAATACATGAAACAGGAAACATTTACGTTTATTTTGGGATACTAAAAAAATATATCATAAAAATAATATAAGCTGTATGAGATTGTATAGTGTCTAGTGGCCTATACACTTATACAGTTATAGGAGTAGGCAGCTCGTTGTTCTATTACGAAAGTTTTGCTTGTTAAATACCTACGTAGTAAAATATTTTTATGGTAACATAATAAAAATTACAAATTTCATTCTTTAAAACAAATATAAGTAAAGAATTTGTTAAAATCTATGATTAGTCATACTCATATGGTTATTAGACATTATTTCTTGCATGTTGCATTAATTGATTCCTTGCATGAACTAAAAGAATGTAGGATCTCTTCAGTAATGCGATGACCGATTTGATTCTTCATGCTAACCGCGATGTGTGACCGGCCTAACTAATCCTATTATAGCGTCATTGTCTCAACATTGCAAATCAGATGCATATTAACAACCATTAAACAACTTTTATAGTCCTAAAGGACAAAAACACTCATGTAGTAAATCAATAATGTTTTGCTAACTAACAACCACAACTTTTATGGTTCTAAGCGACTAAAACACTTACTGTAGTAAATCAATAATGTTTCGCTACTAGGTAATACATATAGTAGCTGATACAATAGCCACGGTCGGACTTGAATATTTGGAGACTGTGGAGCAAAGTGGGTTGGGACTGTTTTTGAGTCAACTATTAATTTTTTTTTCCAAAGAAATAAAATGTTTGCAACTAAGCTATGCAGATATAATAAAATGCATTTCGTTAGATTACAGAAAAATGAATGGAATATTTACGAAATTAAACGATTTTCAAGTCTCTTGAGTCTGCTAGAGGTACGGTCTAAAATGTTATTCGATATTCTGTAGCTACTTCATGTGTCCTTACTCTACATAGAAGATTCTAAGCTATTTTAATAAAATTTTTCACTGCATTATGAGATATGTCATGGTGTCACAGAGGTCATTATTCCGAAAGTTAGTGCGCTTACTGTTTGGCATTGTTAATTATTAATTATGATCAATTATTACAACATTTCTGTATTTGTATTTAATCAATGAGTAGGTACAGTTATTTCGTATTCATCATTACAAGTCCTTTAAAATTTAATTACAAGTGACAAATATATAAATGAAGATATTAAGCTTGTCACTAGTTTATTGTAAAATTCAGTTTAAAACAATTGTGTTTGCTCACAAACGAAAAAAACCGACTTCACTTAATTAATCGAAAGGTGGTGCGTGTCATTTGGTCCCATTTAAATTTAATTGAGATGTAACAAATACTTTTAAAGTATCGCTAATTATGCGTATTTATTTGACTATTTTTTTCGAATACCAACGTTGTATTACTGGTGGATGAACTGAAGTCGATTTTTTTTCGTTTGCAAGCAAACACAATTATTACAGTATGTAGTTAACTCGTCGTTACTGCCACGCCTCTAGTTATTCATTCTTGCTGCAGATCATTATTTAAATTAACTTAATAGGTACGTACTACACATATACCTATAGCATCTTTGGTTTTTGTCTTTAGTACGGGTTTTTACGGTTGTTATTTTTGATTAACAGATTGTCTAGAAACATGTGAATCACCTTGTTTTAATGCTTTACATTATGAAGTACTTATTTTTTTTATAAGGGTAAACAATTTCTTATATCCAAAATAAAGTTGATAAAATTGTCCATTTTAAGATTTCTATATGCTACGTATGTGGCTATTTGTAGGATTAACGTATGTGCATCAGTTTATTTCATAATGGAGAATGTTAAAAAAAAAATGAGAATAAAAAAAAATACCTTTATTTAATCACAGGAGCATTCTTAGTTATTTCTTTACAAATGACATAAAGCAATTGTTTGATAAATAAATCTAACTACGTCAAACTAGGTTCGTAATCTCGTTCCTCGTCTATTATAAAACATTTTCTAGAGTAACTTCTGAGTACATACTCAGTTCGACAATGAAATTAAGTTAACAATTTTGTTTTCATGTTACACAGAAAGATAAGAGACGTCGTTACAACACTTGATCATCTTACAATACAATCATTTGCTCATACCCACATATATTTAAAACATCTATGTATAGGTACATGCGCTTATTTGCTACACAGACGTGGAATATTTTGCAGTTAATTTATATGAGAGATTAGTTCAATTATTACAATTATCTTCATTATTTGATTCTCTTTTTACTATTAATTAGAATCATAATTATATACACATTTGTAAGCGGGGAAAATACGATGTTTTACAAAATAATATGAGTATATTATCTATTGATTAAATACAGCACACTATATATTTACAATATTTATTGTACCTACAATAATTAGATAATTTCTTGTTGTACTCCTAGGTATATCATGGCAGTAATAAAAATATTAATTATTATTTTAGTGCTACACTTTACATACAGGGAATTAATAATTTGGTAAATCATGTTAAAATGCAGTAAACATTACATACATTGGTTTAATTTCAAGTAAGTTTTACTAATTATATTTCTCTTGATAAATTAGCAGTATTTAAGTAGTACCTATGTAAGTCATGAAAAATAAAATTGTTTATTTTCGTGTTTCATTGTGTTTTTATAGGTCCGTGATATCATCCATTAGCGTTTTTTGTACCTGTAAACAAAAGAAAAAGAGGAATTATTTACGTTCATATAAATAACTTTAAACTGAGATAAATTTTATTTTTGAAGTTTAATATCTCTCAAAAATTGTTTATTGTTTTTCCTTTATTTCCATGAGTAGTAATTAATTAAAATACGTGATAAAATACAACAGTTCTGACGTTTGTTTGAAAAGGTAATTATTTTAATCTGAATCATCGGTACCTAGATCAGTAGGTACATACGCACATCGATAACAGGAAATAATTATAAGGAACTTGATTGGGTTATTCCTGTACATAAACAACAATGATGAAAAATCTTAAGACTGAGTTTTTCATCATGAGCTAATAAGTAAGTTGGTTTATATTTATATACTAACTGACCCAACAGACGTTACGTTGTCTTGCGAATTGTACCAAGCACGAAGTTTTATTATCGTTACGCTTTCTGAAACTTTTTAATTTTCTGAATAATTTTATTAATTTTTCATTCTATGAAGCCTTCAACAAAATATTAAAAAAAAAAACTTATAAAAAAGTAGTCGAACTGATCCAGCTGTTTGTGATGTTTTCGAGTCGAATTTTTTACTTAGCAATAGCAATAGCAATACATTTAGCGATTCAATATAGATTTTAAGTAAATTTCAGCTGGTTAGTAATAATTTTTGATGACTTTACGAGGTCATCAACTTGATGACCTCGTAAGGTCATCAAAAATTGATTTTTTTCTGATTTTTTTTTTCTTTTAGTTAGTTAATATTTATATAATTTGATGGTAATATTGTCCTCCAAATTGCGTGGTACGTTATCCCGGTCCTACGCTCACTGCTGCTCTATCTCCTGCTAACTCTATTATCTACCACAATCGAGAGTTTTCGAAGAGGAACTTTTTGTTCGTCTCATCAAAATAAAGCTACTCCCGGAAAATTAGCTTGATACTAATCAGATGAAAAATTTGTACTAGGGATCCCTACCTACTACGCCTGTTTACACTAAAAGAATTTGATAAGAATTTGATGTAGTGGGGATAGAATGAGCATTCGCTCGTTTGATGTAAGTCGACCATTACAATTGTAAGATCTGTATGTACACTTACGAACTAGCGTGAGCTGTAGCTGTCGCTGTGGCTGTTGCTGAGCTACCACCGTAGTTACCACCGCAGCCACCACCGCAGCCCCCGTGTCCATAACCTCCTTGGTTGCCACTGTATCCTCCATTGCCACCATAGCCAGGGCTGCCACCGCCATAGCCACCACCGCCACCGCCGCCGCCGCCCCAGCCACCGCCTCCACCATAACCGCCTCCGCCTCCGCCGCCGCCACCGCCGCCTCCGCCCCAACCAGCACCTCCGCTGTATCCACCGCCGCCTCCGCCACCACCTCCCCATCCGCCACTATTGCCATAGTTACCCTGGTAGCCATGGCCATGGCCATAGTCATGTCCACGACCTGAAACGAAAGAGGTTTTATCATATTTTTTTTTAATTTCATACGAAATAGATACGGCACAACACGGCATAGTACTTTACAGCTCCTATTTATTATCAATATAATTATTTCTGATACGATACCTTTAATACTACCTACTTTGCGGTTGCAATATGTTCATGTAAGATCAATAAGTACATTATATTATTATTAGTTACGTTTTATATTATTTAGTGTGTAGAATTATTTATAGACAAAGTTTGTAAATACAACATAAAATGAAAAAAAAAATTACAGTAATTTCTGCTATTAAGCAATAGCGCAAAAAATATCCCAAGCAATTTACTTGATTTCGATAGAACGATTATAAGTAGATGCAGTTACGAAGATATCATTTTATTAGGGTTCCGTACCCAAAGTGTAAAAACGGGACCCTATTACTAAGACTTCGCTGTCCGTCCGTCCGTCCGTCCGTCCGTCCGTCCGTCCGTCCGTCCGTCCGTCTGTCACCAGGCTGTATCTCAAGAACGGCTATAGCTAGAGAGTTGAAATTTTCACAAATTATGTATTTCTCTTGCCGCTATAACAACAAATACGAAAAACAAAATAAAATAAATATTCAAGGGGGGCTCCCATACAACAAACGCGATTTTCTTGCCCTTTTTTGCTCGATATCAATAATGGCAACAGGTAGGCCCTTGAAATATTCACAAAATACTCAGTTGTATTTTTACTTTAATAATAAATAATAAAATTAAATAAATATAAAAGTGATTATTAGCCGCTTTTTGCCCGTTATTACAATCAATGTACCTAGTTAATGGTACGGAACCCTTCGTGCGCGAGTCCGACTCGCACTTGGCCGATTTTTTAATTACATCGTATCACAGATCAATTAACTCAAGATGAGTGTGGCGTAGGCCTATATGTGTGTGTGTATACATATACAAGCAAATAACAATATGAAACTATTGTATGATGGAGGAGTTATCGTTGCAGTAACACGTACATATTCTTGTTATAAAGTCAATAATAAAAAAATAAAGTGTGTTGCGCGAACATGATGATTTTTATTTGACAAATTTGATATAATATTTTCAACTTGCATTGTCATGTTTAAAACTCACATGATTTGCCTTTTGACACATACGTGTACATGTTATTAATAATTAAATTATTATACCTCTACAATCTTTACGCATAAAAAGAATCCTTTGACTCATAAATATGACCTATATATAATTTAAAGATTAATCTTTACTAGCTGTGCCCGCGAAACTAATCCACGTAGAAGTGAAAGTCCTGTAAAAAATCGGTCCTGTCGTTTCAGAGATTAGCCGGAATAAACAGACAGACAGACAGACAGACATAAATTGTAAAAAATGTTATTTTGGTTTACTTATGTAATATTACAAACAGACACTCCAACTTTATTTTTTTTGCATATATAGATTAGAAGAGAATAGTTTAGAGTTATTTTTTGTGTCTTGTTAATATATTATGTTGTTATGTTCTTACAGTCTTAGCTCGAGCATATCTAAAAGCGTAACAAAGGTTTATTTATTACCATCTCGCAAAAACACGAATACATAAATATCAAGCTTATAGCGAATCCGAATTAAATTTGCCTTTTAATATCATACGAAGACTTAAATCTTACGTAAAAAAAAATATAAAACGTAGGTATTTTGAAATAATTTGAACAATTTGGGTTTTTCACATTTTAGTTGTTTACTTCTAAAAATATACTCGAAAAACTTTGAGTAATTAATTTACTTTTGAATATTAAAGTTAATATAAGATTACGTGTTTTTTTAAATGTTTTTTATCTAAACATATGATCTAGCTGATCCCTGTGGTTTCGAAATGCGTGTAATTACAATACCTAGTAGTACTATTTACTAATCTGTGACTTATATATCTTTGGTGTTCGTTCGTGTCGATTTATATCTACGTTTGTAGAATAACAAAAAAAAAACTGAATATTTACTCTGTTCTTTCACGACTTTTACAATGATGGTTTTTGTCGGTTCTTGATAACCACCGCCTTGGTGATAGTCACCACCGCCGCCGTAGCCACCACCATGACCTCCTCCATAACCTCCCCCATAACCTCCACCATATCCTCCTCCATATCCTCCCCCATATCCTCCACCCAAACTGATACTATGGCTAAGCCCTCCTCCTAACCCAAGACCCAATAAGTGTTTCAAATGGCGTTTTTGTCTGTTCAAATGAGCTGGTCTTTCTTGATCTTCCAGTTTCTGTAAAAAACATCATTGTCATTAAATATTAATTTTCTTGACACCTTTTATTGCACAGATTAAAAAACCTTCTATAAATCTAAACTAACGTAAGCTTTGTGAAAGTTAGTGTCTTCAAATGAGTATGGCTTCTTTATGCAGTAAATGAAATGAAAGCTCTAAAGCGACTTGCGATGAACATTTGCACAAGATAATTTAAAAGTAGTATAGGAAATATAGTCGTTGACCAACGAGTAATGAACCACATGTTAAATCATTATATATGTTAGTTACGAGAGTAAATGATAAAACAATTTCCCGAGCTTACTTTCCACTTAGAAACGTATAAAATCAGCTCTTTCTAACAAGAAAGAATAAAAGATACTGAAGGTTTCTTTTTCAGGCACATTTATGCATCTTATGTGATTTTAAAATATAGATAAATAACAGTTAAATGCGTTTATAACATTATAGTCTATTTTTAAATAGCAATATGCTTTAAATATATTCTTATTACAAACATTTAATAATTTTTAAATTTCAAAATTACCTGAACATAAATAGGTTGAGGATGTACATTCAAAGCCTTGGGTTGGGGCTGCGGATTTTGCTGAGCAAGAAGCACTAGAATCGGAAACTGCCGAGCGCGGTCAGTGACGTGAGTCCTTGATTCCCTTGGAGGAGCTAAAACTGGAGCGACGAGAACTACTCGCTCCCCCCCTCCCAGGGTGTTATCGTTTACCGAGGCGAAGGCGACCGCCGCCAGCGCCAGCACGCTCACCACACTATGGAGTCCCATTGTTATTACTGGCGCAGGACTCACGCTGCCGACCTATATATAAGGCGGTTTTTCTATCAGACGCGATCGCACGTCACGGATCGTGTCAGCGTTGTCGAGCAGGACGTATTCTACGGTGACGTTATCACAGAAATACCTATAAGATGCTACAATTGATATTTGTGATGTTGTCGTTCATTATAAAACACAATGCGAATAAATTATATGGCGAAAGTACCCGTATACTTATTTGCGTATTCTAAACACATACAGGTTATTCTTCAAAACCGGATGCTGTTTAGTATTTTCGTTCATATTTTGTGGCAGTTTTTTGTTGCTTTATGATACCTATATCTTTTCGTAAACAGTAGATCACAAGCGGGTTTTTAATCATAGGATTTAATTATAGGAAGATTTTTCACAACGTTTTCGTATTATACAAAATGTTTGTTTCTCTTAAAGTTGATTAGGTACAATTATTTATGGGAACGTCTTCTATGAAAAAAAAAAGGTTCTTTTCAGGCTAAATTATTATAAGTCGTTCTTCGTCATTCTTAATAGAATTTATAGCAATCACATAAGGATGTCTAACGAATATTACATAGGGTATTTTTTCGAATATAAAAACCTAGTACATAGTCGGAACGAGACAAAGAAACGATGTACGTACCTACATTTATATCAACGCTTAATAACATACAATGCTAATCTAATACTAGATAATTATACCATCGCGATAGTATAATTATCTAGAATCAGATTAGCATAACCGTCATTTCCAGTTAGATGATGAGAAAAACCGAATGTTTTTGTGGAAAAAGGATTTCCCTTGTTACATCTTATTTTAATTTCAGTTATTTGAATTATTAACGTGACTTTGATTTCTTATTTGCGATTTTGATAAGTATATAGGTAATTTTATGTTAATTTAGGTAAATTTAAGATTAAAGAAATAAATAAATACTTTGGTTAAAAGCTTGTAGTAGTTTAAAAAAAATATTTTAAAAATAAAAAGATAAAAGCTTAATAACTACTGTTAGTACTTAATAACTAAAAGTGACCGTGTAATGTCACACATGCTCTACTTAGTCTAGTCAACAAGTTCAAAAACGTGTTAAATAGAGATAAAGCTCCTAAAAATATGGGCGATAGCTCATTCGATTCGGACTGATGTCTAGAAAAATGTTTTTAAGGGTTTATTAGCACATAAAAAATTGCGTTTGTTATTAACAAAACAAGAAAAAAAGAAGGTATTTAGTTTTTTGTTAATAATTTCTAAAATAATGAAATCAGAGGAATATTAAAAAAGATCCTGCAAGAAGAGGAAATTTTTAATTAAAAAATCCCAAATCCCAGAACTCTATCTCAATTTTTTATCATTTATTTTAACGCTGAAAATAGTACTCCGCGAGGTCGTTACGCCATAGGCGTGCCGTCTAAAAAGCCAGTATATCACCTAAATTTTTTTTTTTTTATACCACGACGGTAGCAATCAAGCATACGGCCCGCCTGATGGTAAGCGGCTACCGTAGCCTATGGACGCCTGCAACACCAGGGGCATCACATGCGCGTTGCCGACCCTTCAAAAACCTATTTACTCCCCTCTTGAAGGACCCCATACTGTAGCATTGTGGGAAAACCTCGGCAGGGAGTTCATTCCACAGCCGAATGGTCCGTGGGAGGAAGTTCCTCTGAAACCGAACTGTACGGGACCATTTGGGCTGCAATGTGTGAGCATGAATTCCCTGTCGATGGCGAGCGGTGCGATGGTAAAAAGTGGCCGTGGGCATCATCTCGAACAATTCTTCGGAACACAACCCATTGTACAAACGATAGAGCACGCATAGGGATGCAAGATCTCTTCTTAGACTTAAGGGCTCAATATCGCTCGTCAGTATTGGATCGTCGACAATTCTCACAGCTCTCTTTTGAACCGAGTCGAGAGGACCAAGCTGGTATGCCGGTGCTCCCGCCCAGAGGTGAGAGCAGTACTCCATGTGGGGGCGGACTTGCGATTTATATAAAAGCAGTCTTTGCCCCGGCGTGAAGTACCGCTTCGCTCTATTGAGCACACCGAGTTTTTTGGATGCCAGCTTGACCTTGTCTTCCAGGTGACATCGGAACTGGACGTCGCTGGATATGTCGACACCAAGGATACCAATACTGCTAGAGATGATAAGGGGTGTACCCTGGAATTGAGGGGCCACAGTGAATGGGGTTTTCTTAGCGGTGAACGCACAAACTTGTGTCTTGGAGGGGTTAAATTGGACTAGATTGTCTCGACCCCAATCGGAGACTCTGGAAAGAATACTCTCGATTTGAGACACAAGTTGTTCGCGACTTTCTACCACAGCGGAACGAGGGATGTTTGCACGGCCTGTATAGAAAGCGTCCCCAGTGCTGTCGTCCGCATAGCAACGAATGCCGTCAATAGATAGTAAGTCGTTGATATGCAGAAGAAACAGCGTTGGAGACAGCACAGAGCCTTGCGGGACGCCAGCGTTTAAGCCCAGTTTTGCGGAGCAGCAGCCATCTACCACGGCTCTTATGCATCGACCAGACAAAAAACTGGCAACCCATTTGCACAAACCCTCGGGTAGTCCGTACGATGGCAACTTCGAGAGAAGACCCCGGTGCCAGACCCGATCGAACGCCTTCGCCATATCTAAGCTAACTGCCAATGCCTCACCTTGACTCTCAATGGCTGAAGCCCATCGGTGTGTCAGGTACACCAGAAGGTCACCAGTCGAGCGACCGTGGCGGAAGCCGTATTGCCGGTCGCTGATCAAATCATGTTCCTCTAGGTACCTGAGGAGCTTGGTGTTAATAACACGCTCCATAACCTTGGAGAGAAGGGAGGTAATAGCGATAGGCCTGTAATTCGATGGATCTGATCTATCGCCCTTTTTGGGCACCGGGTGCACATGGGCAGTCTTCCACGAAGACGGTACTTGCCTAATGTGGTAGGAAAGTGCGAAAAGTCGCGTAAGTACAGGGCACAGCTCTGGAGCACACTTTTTCAGCACAATCGCTGGAATGCCGTCGGGCCCACTCGACTTATGAATGTTGAGAGCAAGCAGCTCGCGCCGGACATCTCTTTGTGAGAAATTTATTTCCGGCATGGAGTATCCACACCGCGGGGTGGTTGGCGGTACGGCGCTCCCATCGACATTCAAAGTCGAGTTTGAGGCAAAGAGTGTGCCTAAAAGATCGGCTTTCTCCTTGGCGCTATGGGCCAGGTTGCCGTCGGCATTTTTCAGTGGTGGTAAGGACGACAGGCAAAAGTTCCCTTCGGCAGCTTTGGCGAGCGACCAGAAGGCACGACTCCCGGAAGGGTAGTTAACAAGCCTTTCGCCAATTCTCCCGATGAACTCGAATTTAGCTCTGGCAATTGCTCTTTTACAGGACCTCGAGACAGCATTTAGTTTGCGTTTCACATCAGACATATTTGGATCGCTATTACTCCGAGCCGTGGTCCAAGCCCTGAATGCGGCTAAATAATTTTTTTATAGTATTAAATAACAATTTAAAAATTTGAATAAAAAATTATAGTGTAATCTAGACACTTGAAGGGAAAAAACCTCGGTGAATAAAAACGTTATGTCAATTTTTCAAAAAGTTACACCATTGTTAATTAGCTACTTATTTTGCAATCTCTGTTTTTATAAATTACGGCATAAAAGTTTAAATTTAATTGGCCTAAATTTTTTTTTTGTTCTGGCTATATTATACTGGCTTTTTAGACTGCACGCCTATGGCGTAACGACCTGCGGAGTACTATTTTCAGCGTTAAAATAAATGATATAAAGTTGAGATAAATTTCTGGGATTTGGGATTTTTTAATTGGAAATTTCCTCTTCTTTCAGGATTTTTTTTTAAAATTCTTTCAATTTCATTATTTTAGAAATTATTAACAAAAAACTAAATAACTTCTTTTTTTTCTTGTTTTGTTAATAATAATCGCAATTTTTTATGTGCTAATAAACCCTTAAAAACATTTTTCTAGACATCATTACGAATCGAATGAGCTGTCGCCCATATTTTTAGGAGCTTTATCTCTATTTAACACGTTTTTGAACTTGTTGACTAGACTAACTAGCGAACATACGATAACATATAAGTATACGATATTAAACTTAATAATTAACTGATATTAAGCATAATTAATAATTATAGCTTTCGAATCCTTACTGCGTTCCTTTATATGGGAGGTTATGTAGGTGTTATGGATCACATTCCATGTAAAAAAATTCTAGACCCTTTTTAAATTTTACTTTGTCATAATATGCGAATTACTCTGGCAAGGTAATTCTGGATAAGTGTCAGTAGTATTATGCGTAATTAGTCTATCAAAGTAGCTCGTCTATTTAAACAGAGCCAAATTTCAAAATGAGCTAGGATTTTTTTTTTTTTTGTATACACGGAACGTGACCTGTAACACCTACAGAACGTCTCATTTAAAGGAAGGCAGGTAGGAGTCGAACACTGTATATTTTACCTTGTCTAACTCAGTTTGTCCACTACTAGAACTGAGTATAACTAGAATTTTATTAAGTAACTAGCTTCTGCGCGCGACTTCGTCGGCGTGGACTCCGCTCCTATTGGTCTTAGCGTGATGATATATAGCCTATAGCCTTCCTCGATAAATGGGCTATCTAACACTGAAAGAATTTTTCAAATCGGCCCAGTAGTTCCAGAGATTACCGCGTTCAAACAAACAAACAAACAAACAAACAAACAAACTCTTCAGCTTTATATATTAGTATAGATTAATACGTATTCAATAAATGTAAATCTTGTGTCTGTTCATATAGATTATTATTAGAATTTTTTGTTATTAAAGGAAGCATCTACTGTTTCACACTGCGGTTGAAGCATCTTCGCTTCATATCAGATTTTTATTGTGAAATACTACACCAGCGTAGCCAATTACTTATATCTTTATTAAAATACTATATATTTAATTCATTGAATTGTTGCAGTGTTTTCGTTATTTTTCCTCATAAACTTTAGTTGCGGTTTCAATGGAATTTTATAATAATATGTAAAAACATTTTTCGATTTATATCTAGAAATACGCTTTATATATTATACTCGGTTAATATAAAATATTTAATGATTGTCAAGAACTATTTAGGTATGATTTATATAAAATGAAAAATAATTAGTTAGACAATATTTTATTGAAATATAAAATGACATAATATGTATATAGTTTTTTTATCAACAACATAATAGTTTTTTTCTACAAATAGCTACAAAAACTAATTATAATTATTGCTATAAAAAAGGAAATCCCCGAATGAAGTGCTTCAAACTGGCATAACCTTTTAAAGCTATTCATTGACGTAACATTAAAAGTCTATGGGCCTGTTTCACCAGTTTTGGGTAACGCTGTTTGATGGATGGCGGTATCCCGGATATAGTTAAAAGTCTTAAAGTCTTTGATTCATTATTCTTTTGTATCATCGAAGTCTACTCTATTTATAAGATTCTATTCACATGTATTAATCTTAAAGTTGTAGTTTATTAAGTGACTAGCCCGTTGGCGCAGTCTGTCATGCTGGTTGCGGGTTTGAGTCTGGGTGTAATATATGTATTTATATAATGTTTTATTTCTATGTATATTTATCAAAAAAAAAATAGCTATAACAGTCGACTGTCACCTGAAACAAGCATTAAGTTGCTTAACGTGTGAACAGACGGCCGTGTGTGTATATTATTAGATATTTATTTATTTATTTATTATTAATTGAGGAAAAACAGGTCCTAATGGCCTATTTCACCTTACGCCATCAAAGTCTATTTGTAACTTTATCCGAAACGGGTGAAACTGACCCTAAGCGTATTAGAAGTTACTTAAAGAGATAATAAAACTCCTTATACAGCATATCATAGTTTAATGGAATGGAACTCTTCATGTTTAAGACAAACTTGCATTTAACCACTTTTTACCAGTTTTCTAAGTGTCTGGATCTCGGTTTAGCCTTAGATTAAATCAATTTCTTTTCTGAAAACAGAAAAATATCTTTTTAACTTCATTTGTAAGTTCAGGTAATGTAACTATAAAAAAAATCATTTTGAACTCTCCTCATTTAATACAGAGACAGGGATGGTGATTCTTAATTATTTTTGCGCGATTTTTTTTAAATGTAGGGTATCCGTCACAAAATTTTAAAATTCTTTACCACTTATGGTATTAGATTAATATATTTTTAATTAAGTTTAAAATAAACTGGGGAGTGATATATTTTAAAACTAGTTGCTGTGCCCGCGACTTAAACTTAATAATAAAACAAAAATTCGATTTAAAAAAATCTATAATTTTTTTTTTTTTCTATGAATGTGTTCATTTGAACGAAAACCACTATGTTCTTTTCCGATTGCAAACCGGGTTTGAGGAAAGTTTTTAAACAAAAATAATAGTTATACATAAAATTTGTTATAAGAAGTCATAAAAATATCTTTTAATGATATAAACTTAAGTAGAATATTCTAAAGCAAATTAAAAATATGGTCGTAAAGCAAATTCGTTACGGACTACGATGCTACTTCTCTGCTATTGCGGATGTTATTCAATGTACATATATATAATTATGTAAATGTAAAATAAAATTATGTAAATGTAATGTAAAAGCGTAATACCACTCACTGATTAATCACGAAATCTCAGAAACTATAACCTACAAACTTGAAATTTGGCAGGTAGGTTCTTTATAGGGTGTAGACATCCGCTAAGAACGGATTTTACGAAACTCCAACCCTAAGAGGGTAAAACAGGGGTTGGAATTTTGTATGAAAGTCCTATGTTTTTGAAGTAAGAGACTTGAAAATTAAAACGTATGCTCTATAGATGGTGTGGAGGTGTACTAATAATGTATCTTTAGAAATCAACCTCCTTTTGAGGTTAAAACAGGGTATGGTAGTTTTTATGAAAGTCCAATGTTTTTATCTTTCTTTTATTATTTCCTTTCATTAAGTATTTAGCTTTTTCGAATATAATTAAAAACTATGTGCAAATAACAAACTCCACGCGTACGAAGTCGCAGGCGGCCGCTAGTTAAATATAAAACTATGTATAAGTTCAGTGATGATATATTATTTTCCATTCCGGCTACGTTCTCAGCCGAGGTACGATCTCACTAGAAGACAGCCTCAAAACGAACGTCAAACCTGAGCCCTCCTAAAGGACTCCTAATGTTCAGTTAGTGCTGGGTCTTTAGTAGGTACCAGGATCTCGCTTTCTCTGAAGGATGGGCCTTTAGTACCAGCCCTTCAAACGGTGACACAAAAAAAGTATATTTTAGGTAAATTTAGTCATTTATGGATAGGTTGATAATATACCTGTTATAACACTAAACGATTAAGTTTAATAAAAACAAGGTTTGAAATATTTTCATTGCCAGTATTTTATTGTAAATCCCAGTTCTTAATATATGCAATTTTTTGTTGCTTCTTAATTACGACGGGCTCTATAACGATATAGTGATGAAAGTTTGTATGGAAATTTGTCATTTTCGATGATAAAACGATGAAATTTTGTATTTAGGCTCTTGATAAGATGTAAGCGTGTTATCTCTAGAATAAGTACGTCTACTAAGTAATAATAGTTCTGTTAATCGCTGTTCAAAGTAACAATTTCTCTTCGACTAAGTCGCGGACCAAAGCTATTTTCTTTTAAACCTTACTTTATTTTTCACACTTCTTTATAATTATATATTTTATTAATCTATATTACTATGTATAATAATTGTGTTTGGTCGCAGACGAAAAAGAAACCGACTTCAATTACATCGACAACTGACAAGTAAACAACATAGGTAGACGAAAAAAATTGTCAAGTAAATGCGCGTTATTAGATATAACTCTAAAAGTACTTGTCAGATCTCAAAGAATTTAAATGACCACATGACACGCAGCCCCTTTTAATTAAAACAAAATTCATCGAAATCGGTCCACACAGTCAAAAGTTCTGATCTAACGTACATTAAAAAAAATACAATCGAATTGAGAACCTCCTCCTTTATTGGAAGTCAGTTAAAAATACCCCGTAATGTAATGTCAATGTTTTAGAATAACATAAGGTTATTTTAATATCAAATATTTCAAGGTTATAATATAATTTTAAGTTAGTTAGGTTTTTGTTGTCAGTACTGGTTTACTGGTATAGATCGTTAACCTCTTGTACATTATTTAACCATTTTGTCACAAGAAGCTTATTGTTAGTAATTTTAAAAACTGACAGGATTTCATAACATATCTTGTTCAATGCTATTCATGAAATAAAAACGTAATATTGGGTATCTTTAATCATATGTATGTAATCATTATACAGTTCAGCTATCAAGTGGTTATGTGTGTAGATTATTTTTTTTATATAATAAAAAAATGTTAAAATAGTTATTCTTTCAAATGAGATTCAAGTCTATTTACTCATATATTCATTAATGCTAACTAATATAATTATCTTGTATTTTATTTAACAATAGTTGACTATTATAGCAGTTAGTTGTAGAATAATAAGAGCCTGTTTCATACCACAATTAAACACTTATGATATATAAATATTTTAACTTTTGCTATATTATCTAAGGACGACGATTATTATTAATTTAACTCTAGAATATTATCCTCAATTTTAAAGATATTAATTAGAATTAATACTACCGTGGGGTCCCAGAGTACCCCACCGACATTTTATGCAATAAAATTAATACTATATAATCAATTATCCGCCAACCCGCATTGGAGCAGCGTGGTGGATTAAGCTCCGATCCTTCCCCTACATGGGGATGAGGCCTATGCCCAAAAGTGGGATATTACAGGCTGAATCGTAATCGAATCGTAATCAATTATCAAAATATTTTATTAATCACAATTAACCATTCAAAGAGCATACAAAAATTATATATTTTAATCATCTATTTCACTGAATATTTCAAATTTGTCAAATTTTAATTTTATGCTCCGCACAAATACGGCGGCAACAGGAGGAGCACACAGTTTTCGATTTTCGGTCTTTTATGCGGGGACAGAAGCAGCAGCGTCCTGGTCTGGTATCTTGATGAACTGGTTCAGTGCTATCGGGTTCAATTTTTAGGATACCATTTATAGATTCTCAGATATCCCGGGGTAACCTTGGCCATTGTAATGTATCCCGCATATGGGGTGTTTTAAGCGACATTGCTAAATCCTTCAAAAATTGACGTCACTTTTGAATTGGTTTCTTTTCTGGGACAGGCGACACGGTGTATGTATAGGATCTAACAGTTTAATAATCAGCTACCGGCATTCCCTGAGGTGTACTGTCCTTTTCTAGATACATGACACTATTTGTCATATATCCTATTTTGGCATCACAAAGGAAAATGTTTTTAACCCATATTTATCAGGCTTTGTGGAATAAACATTTTGAACACACATCGATCATAAAAGCCAATCCACTGTTCGTCTATTGTGATGCAACCTGAATTGATAATCCTTTGACGAATACTATCGTGGGGTTCTACAGTACCCCAGAACCTCCGTAATAGAGATTGCACTTTTGCGACTACAAAGCACGACCGCCCTAATTATGCGAGAACTATCCAAAAACGATTAGCTTTAACAGCAAAAGCTTTGTTGAAATATTTAAGTAAATATTAGGATTCAAATATCGTGTGGGGTACTCCAGTACCCATGGTAGTGTTTAAGAGTTAATTACCTTAAATGTAACCAGCAGATCGTTTGCGTTCGTTGTCTTGATCTTCAAGTTTCTGTAAATATGAAAGTTATAACTATTTAATTAGGTACTTGTGCCTTTGACTAATATTAAGAGCGTTTTAGACATGTGAAATGTATTTATTTAATAAATTTTATATTCCTATTCCTATTAAAAAAATAGTGATACGTCAGTGCAACTGAGAGAGGGCAAAGGAGAGAGGAGAATATTAAAGTATAATATAATAGCAAAAATTTTATTACACAGTATTTTATACGTATATAATATGTGATGAAATAATGATTAATGTGAAGTGATTATTTTAAAATGTAATCAGAATCGTGTTGTTTTTCATCATCATTTATAAGAAAAAAAAAAACTCCGTTCCGTGAGTTCTACAACATCGGTACGCCTTTCATGTTTTTTCCTCACTAACGACGTAGTATTTCATTGAAGTGCTATGATTTATTTATACGTTTCTTTTTTTTAAATTGGTGATGTATTATCTATATTTTTATCTATCATTTTTGACCGACTTCAAAAAAAGAGGAGGTTCCCATTACGATTGTAATTTTTTATGTGTGTTACATAATTATACTCATAAATTTTAATTAGGTGTATTTTGATGATTCTTTTTTATTCGATCAAAATGTTAAATAACTTAAAATAAGCAAATGAACTAATTACTCGTTACTACTTCTAAAAGACTTTTTAAGTTTTTGTATGTGTTAAGAATAGATTATCTAGACAATAGAAGCAAGTCAATAGTTGATTATAAAAATATTAATAAATTATTATCGGAGTATAAAGAGACGTTAAAGTTAAGCAATTCTTGTCCAAAAAAAACCGACATTTATAAAGTCACTAGCTGACCCAGCAAACGTTGTTTTGCCATATATGTTATTAACATCCTTATTCACCCCACCCCCCCAAATGCACACAAAATTTCATAAAAATCGGTCCAGCCGTTTCGGAGAAGTATTGTAACTAACATTGTGACACGAAAATTTTATATATAAGATATATCATTTACTAGCTGTACCCCGCGGTTTCACATGCGTTAATTTGAATTTTTCTATCTAATTTTCTATCTAACATTATAAATAATTTTTCAAATCGGACCAGTCTGTAGCTCCTGAGATTAGCGCGTTGAAGCAAACAAACAAACAAACAAACTCTACAGCTTTATAATATTAGTATAGATTAAATATAATTAAATAAGCAGTATGAGTGGTGAGTTGTATCTTTATATAAAAGACGAATCTAATTCCTTCTGAGTTAAAGTTGTTCATAATTAGGGTTAGGCGAAAATTTCGTTTGAAAATAAAAAACAACTTTTAAAAAAACTTACAAAAAGAAAGAGCTACTCAGAACACAACTGTATCTTTTGTGTGTTTCTTATATCTTAGGAAGATATAATATGTTATCGTTAGATAGCCTGTTCAAGAGTACATTGAACTTTTTAGACGTCTGGGTATCGATTTTTTCAACAACAATTTTTAGCTAACAATCTTTCTTTATTAATTTTTAGATTCTCGTTATGCAAATCCCGTCAATCGTAAACTTTATAAAATTTATAAATATCTACTGACGCGAAACTCCGAAATTTTAATGTCTCTAGCAAGTTATAAAAAATAATTAACTAAAATCGGGTTGATTTTGGATTATGTTTTATAATAATATAATTGACTAAAATCGGGTTGATTTTGGATTATCTATACTAATATTATAAAGAGGTAAAGTTTATAACTTTGTTTGTATATACGGGGTAATCTTCGCAAATACTGATCCGATCATGAAAATTCTTTCGCTAACAGAAAGCTACACTATTCAGGAGTGACAAGATAAAAGGAAAAAGATAAAAATATATAAAGATTTTAAATCAGCAGGATTTGAACCTGCGCCCTCTGACGTGCCGTGTCAACAATTCAATCTAATCAAGCATTATTAAGCCTTAGAAATTAATTGGTGATTTTAAAACATTTATATTTATCTGATTTGCTGAAAATAGTGAGAGTGTATTGGAACATATCAAATTTTACCGTACCCTTCTTATGTGAAATGGATTATAACGCCCAACGAAGTGGGCACGGGTCGGCTAGTGTTTTATAATTTTATTAGGTATATAATTTATATTATAATATTTATTTAAGACCGCTCTGGTGTAGTGGTGCGAGTAGTCGCCTAAAACACGACGGTTTGCGGTTTCGAATCCCGTTCAGTATGGATATTTGTATTTGTACAAATATTCCTTTCCAGTATTTATGTCTGTCTTTGCGTCCACCGTGTTTCGGAGAGCATGTTAAGCCGTCGGTCCCGGTTGTTCTCATAAATACGTGATAATGATCGTTACTTATAGTAGGGAACATATCCGCCAACCCGTAGTGGTGCTTAAGCTTCAATCCTTCTCCTACGTGGACTATTAAAAGTTGCGTAAATTTATTATTTACTTAAAAATTCTTTACGAATTACATTTTGATTTACTATATTTGAACACAGCATTAGGACACATGAGTGTTTTATTTGTATGTATTTTGCCATTACTTTCAGATGATTAATTTGTTTAAAGGTAGTTTTGTTTTATTTTTAATATTTTTTCTAGCATTTTCTGAATCAATTGCTGTTCGTTAGTCTCGCTAAAACTCGATAATAGCTGGGCCGATTTGGCTAATTTTCATCTTGAAATGTTTGTGGAAGTTGAGGGAAGGTTTTAACGGAGAAACATAAATAATATGTAACGAAAAATACTAAAAACGACGATTTAATTATCCAATACAAAATGTTCCTAGCGGGGAAATTTAATGTCTTTTATCAAAAACGTTGTCAATTGGTTGTCAAATATTTATAGGTGCGTTCAGAAAGTGTTTTGTGTATATTTTTCACAAATATACGTAGGCGATACGAAGTTCACCGGGCCATCTATATAGTATAAAGATTACTTACTTCAACATAAACAGGTAGCGGATCTTCTTTGTGGTCGGATTCATTTGTATTTGTCGCGTTGCCCGTCGACAGTAATCGTATTACAGGAAATTCCTTTGCGGTTTCTGCGACTCTCGCGCGTGGATTTTTATTAGCGGCCAGTAGAGGCGCAACTAGAATAACTTTTTTGTCATTTTTTGTATTAAATTCAGCATTTACAAAATTTAAATACAATACTACGAGTAACGTATGAACGAACAATCTCCTTGAAAGTACCATCGTAATTGATTAAAGGTAATAATGAACTGTAAGCTGTATTTATACATTTTTTGAAGTATATTAAAATCACGATTTAGAATGCGTGATCTCTTCCGAGTTTTGCATTTTATGACATCATACATGTATGTTAACGGTAAGATTCCATGTATATTGCACTTTATGATAATACAGCGAATGAAATATTTTAAAATAAAACAATTATTTTACTTTTAATTCACTTTATTAATAACTAGCTTCTGCGCGCGACTTCGTCGGCGTGGACTCCACTCCTATTGGTCTTAGCGTGATGATACATAGCCTATAGCCTTCCTCGATAAATGGGCTATCTAACACTGAAAGAAATTTTCAAATCGGACCAGTAGATCCTGAGATTAGCGCGTTCAAACAAACAAACAAACAAACAAACAAACAAACAAACAAACAAACAAACAAACAAACAAACAAACAAACAAACTCTTCAGCTTTATTATATTAGTATAGATAGTAGTTGTAGTTTCTTTGTGTTGTTCTTTTTAAATTTGTATTTATATATTTAACTTTAAGCATTGATTATTTTTTTTTAAATAAGTAGCTAATAATCAGTTTGAGTCGTCGCTTGATGCTAGCTTATCTTTACAAATAAATTATAATGGAGTGTCTATTTGTAATATTAAATTAACCGCTTCTTACTTAATGCATATCATGCATATGGATGTATACACGGTACATATTATACCCAAATAACATTTTTTTACAATTTTTGTCTGTACCTATGTCTGTCTGTCTATCTGTCTGTTTGTTCCAGCTAATCGCTGAAACGGCTGGACCGATTTTGACGGGACTTTCACTGGCAGATAGCTGATGTTGTAAGGAGCTATTTACTTTTATTTTAGATATTTGTTTATTTTATAACTCTGCGAACTGAGCAATACCTTTTTGTTAAATTCCACGCGGACGAAGTCGCGGGCACAGCTAGTAACTAATAATTATCTCAATGAACAGTACTATATATGCAACTATATAATGCAACGTTTCAAAACGTTTTTCTATCTGTGATTAATCAAAAGTGACTTAGTATTTACTGTTAACAAATATTATAATTTTATACACAAAAACTGTGTCATTTGAAAGTAGGTACTATTTAGGGTTTCATGTTCAAATGTTGCCAAATAGTAGAACCGTAGTAGCTGTTACTTAAAATTTTCTTTCTTTGTCTTAGCGTTTTGTAATATATTTACTGTGAAATTAGTTCTCTTTTCGATGGTCTTCACTCTTAATAAATTAAAATAATGCTGAGTTTTAAGCGTAAAACAAAAATATCTAGAGACAAGACAATCAATTTAAACATGTTTACATATCTTAACACGTACAGTACTTACGTTATAAGGAAAAATAAAATATGAAGAGTATTTTATATAAGATTACCATAAAACCTGTTCTATTCTTTTAATAACCAAGTCTTATTTTATTATTATTATTAGTCTTTGAACGAATGCCAAGGTTTTAAGCAAATAAAGTAAATTTAAATGATTAAAATAGTGTTATTCGTTAAATAACGTACACCTACTGAAACAAAGGTGTAAGATGAAGACCCAATAGTTGTAAACGAGCACAAAAAAAACGCACATACTAATATATATATATATGTGTAACTGTTATTATGCTAAGCAAAGATTTGTTATATAAATTACAGAATAAAATGTAACCTTTTCCTTGTAATATTTTTGATGCAATATTTGGGTATTTAATTAGAAAATAAACGTTGAAAAATGAGTTACAGGTACATCTCTATAACTGTATTAGTTTCTCTGTTTTTTTTTACCTAAAATAAGTCAAACGAGAAGGATAGAGACTAGATTTAGTGATTGTAAAAAATATCACTAATTATTATATCATTGAGATAGGACACAGCAGAATATATCCTGCTCAAAATTTCTCTATCTAGGAAAGTATGTATCTCAACCTTAACCATACCATACCAACCATAACCATAAGATCACAGCTAAATAATACTTCTCTCGAGTAGTGTTGTATTCTTGTGGTGAGCACCTAATGTGATGTGACCAGAGTTCCTGAAGAGGGTCATGAGTAGAGTCGGCAAGCGCTTGTGGTGCTTCTGGTGTTGCAAGCTTCTATAGGTATGGTAACCGCTTATGATCAGCAAACAATTACAGCGCTTATTTGTTAACATAGTTGTATTAAAAAAAAAAACAAGGAAAGTTACGTAGCCTTAATATTATCTGTAATAAGTTGAAATATCTTATTCTACAAATCCTTTGCCTCGTAGTAACTTGTCGCTTAAATCGTCTTTTGAATAAAAGACAGGAAAATATTTATTTATTTATTGCCACAAATATCTAACATTACAGCTCTATTACTTAATGTAATAGTACATACTAAAATATTTTAACAAATCAATATGTATAACATGTGTATATATAGGTATATAATATGTATCGGCAGTGTCGCTGGATGTGGTTCGTAGCTAGATAATTTTGAGCTGATAATTGTAATAATGTTAATCATATTTCCTGCGTAGAATTGTTCACTGTATATATGTAATTATATTTCCCTCAGTTTTTATTTTTATTTTTAACCACTGTTAAAAGACTGCATAGGTATAGAGACTAGGTAAGGTGACAAAACTGTCAAGTTACATTTCCACACTTTAGACTTATTTCTTTGTTTTGTCGAACGCCATGAAGAAGTTTGTCACTTACGGCAAAAACGTTCTTTGAAAGCGTAAAGCATTAAGGCGTTGATGATGAATTCCCCTGTTCGTCAGGATCAATAATAGGCCGTAGGCGGAATAGTTTTTTTGTATTTTATTGAAAATACGAAAAAATTAATTAAACCTACTATTTTTCTAATTTCAGGAAATAAAAATACAGAGCAGTGTAGAGTTACGCTTTTGCTATATAAGGTGTGTAAATGATAACACATAAAATGTTATTATAACCGTAAATTCATATTTCATCCGAATGTTATATGTTATGTTTCCAGAATTACTGGGTATTTTGAAATTACTCTTGATCACATTAACTATACTTTTTAGTAAAGGTATTTGTAAAGGGTAATGCGTTACACACCATATACAGGTTTGGCACATCACATAAATTTTAATGTAAACTGCCTTCAAGACTGGTTTTTCCAGTCTTCTGGGGAATTTTGTATTGTTCCAACGGAGAGAATTAGCGCTATCCATATAGTATACACATGTAAACATATATTAATACAATGTACATATACAATAAAACGTAATTACATCTAACTACTATGTAGTTTTCAGTCTAAAATTTGGCAGCAGTCATTGTTCTTCAATTACACGTTCGCTTTTCATTAATCGTTACTATCCCTGTAATAATAAAATGTATATTATTCGTTATTTTTTTTCTGAAAAATAAAATTAATAGCTTTGTAATATACCTTGGTTGATTTTAAGACTTTGTATATGGTCCAAAATTTCCAGAACTGACGACTCGAGTTGGTTTTATAGCGCGGGCGTTCCTGTCAATCGCTCCAACTTCAGAAGTTAATATTATATGACCTAGATTTGGAGTCGGTTTGATTGTAAATGCTGAGTCAGGTGTAAGATCGTCTACTGAGTTAGTTGTCAAATCAAAGTTTGTAGGTAACTTCGTTCTGTCTACCGGCAGTGGTCTCGTGGATTCGATCTCAACAAAAGTTACCCGCGGCGCATTCACATTTTCCATTGTGAACACCACAGGAACAATCGGCGATGGCTCCACATTGATTTCACTGGTTAAAAAGATATTCCCGCCTATCTGAGCTTCTACTTTAAGATCTATCACGATGCATATTAAAACTATTGTAAATAAAATGACGTCACTAGTTGACATTTCAAATAATTTAATTTATTCAGTACTAAGCACAAAAGCGCACTGCGAGTGATAAAACTTGACTGGTCACAATTTTATATTAATACTTGGCTTGGTGTGTAAACCATGTTACACAAGAGTGTTTCTATTGATGCCAATCGAGTTTTTTATTTTTTGTGAATTAGTATTTATTTAATTGACGCTTTCATTTCCTTTATTATAAAATAATAATTAATTAATGTTTTTTTACATTATAAACAATATAAAAAATTAATTAGTTTAAAAATTAGTAGTAATCTAGAGTTAATTAAAAAATATAATTAGCTAGCTATTAATCGTTATCAATTGGAAAATAAAAATAATATTATTTAATTTAATTATATAAAATACTTTTTTTAAATCTTAAAAATTCTCTATCCCCTGCTAACCTTATTACCTACCACAATCGAGAGTTTTCGTAGAAGAAATTTTTGTTCGTCTCATCAAAATGAAGCTACTCCCGGAAAATAAGCTTGATAGTAATCAAGTGAAAAAAATGTACTATGGATCCCGGACTATACTTTGTACGCACGCGATTTTTTTTTAAATTAAATATTTAATCAACATTTAATTCTAGACATTTGACATTCATATCTTCTTGGTTTATATATTTCAATGATAAAGACTTGTCGTTTTGACATTATTCTCTTGGCCTTCGATCAGTGGAATATGTAGGTAGTGCAAAAACATTGTCCATTAGTATATTCTGTGTGGTTCAAATTCTAATTTCATTCACGAAACCAGAAACGATGGACGATATCGTCCTCGCCGTTGGTCCACTTAAGGGTCATTTATAATCTGGACGTACCTTACGTTGACTCATAGGTATATCCTGGTTTCTGTGCGAGTGCGATACATGACACAATGCAGTGTCACGACCAAGTTACGTAATTGTTTTCAATGATAAGAGAGAAGACAACGCGTACTTTACGTAGAAATTATTTAATCGTGGGATCTATTTCTCGATAAACGACAAAGATGGGATGACGCTTTCTTGCATGATATGACAAAATAAATAACAATGATGTATTTACAATTTTAAAATAGTAACTGATCAGTTTCTTGCCGGTCCTTCTTGGCACGATCATAACATCTGATCCCCTGGGCTTGGAATACATAATTATATATGCCAAGCCCAGTATGATATTAACTATTCACGCGTTATTATAGGCTAACAAATAATGAATAGAGGTAAATTTTGATTTTGATTTAATTTTTTGATTTTTCATTATACGTTATTTACTATCGTCAATACAGGTATTATAGAAACACATTACTAATTAAATTAAATTTTCTCTAGTTAAGGTGAGATTATAAAATCGTTTCTGCCACAATACCTACAATTATTTATCATATTATATTAAGCTTTTGGAATCAGTAACGAACATAAAAGACACGGATTATTATAGAACTTATAGAGAATAATTATACTTATTTTGTGTTTTGTATCATCAAACAACCAACAAAAGTATAAAATATGTATCACACATTAATGATAATATATTATCGGAAATAAAAGCAAATGCTTTTGTTCTGAATTCAATATGCAACATATTGTATTTACGTAACGATAATACCGATAATCAAATATTTTTTTGACTTAATTAATCTTATATTGACGAGTTATGGCTATTTATTACTCGTTTCTGGTTCCAAAATAACCTTGTTATTATATATTGTACTAGCTTCTGCGCGCGACTTCGTCGGCGTGGACTCCGCTCCTATTGGTCTTAGCGTGATGATATATAGCCTATAGCCTTCCTCGATAAATGGGCTATCTAACACTGAAAGAATTTTTCAAATCGGACCAGTAGAACGAAAGTAACCGACATAGCCCACAGAATCAGCAAGTTGAAGTGGCCGTGGGCTGGTCATCTGTGTCGCAGGACCGATGGCCGTTGGAGCAGACGTGTCCTGGAGTGGAGACCGCGTATTGGCAAACGCAGTGTAGGACGCCCTCTGGCCCGCTGGACCGACGATCTACGTAAGATTGCTGGTGTAGGCTGGATGGGGATTGCGGAAAACCGGGATGTCTGGCGCGAGCTTGGGGAGGCCTATGTCCAGCAGTGGACTGCAACAGGCTGATATGATGATGATGATGATGACCAGTAGATCCTGAGATTAGCGCGTTCAAACAAACAAACAATCAATCAAACAAACAAACAATCAAACAAACAAACTCTTCAGCTTTATTATATTAGTATAGATTTTAATATAAAGTGAAGATTTGGACTTCAAAAATTTTATTTAGTATAGGCAGTGGGTGTATTAAGCGCGCTATATAATATACTAGCTTCTGCGCGCGACTTCGTCGGCGTGGACTCCGCTCCTATTGGTCTTAGCGTGATGACACATAGCCTTCCTCGATAAATGGGCTATCTAACACTGAAAGAATTTTTCAAATCGGCCCAGCAGTTCCAGAGATTACCGCGTTCAAACAAACAAACAAACAAACAAACAAACTCTTCAGCTTTATATATTAGTATAGATTTTTATGTATCTCTGATTCACTGTGAATGTAATTTACAAATAAAAATATGACTTAGCTCATAAGCTATTTTTAGTCTGATGATTTATTTGCATCGAACGGTTTGCTGTGCCTTTTTCTCTTTGCAAATATAAACATTACTCACATTAAAATTTATCTTAATAGGTAATTATTATTCACAAACAACTAAAATATGAATGATTGATTAATGCACGTTAGGTGAAGACCCAAACTAAATTGTTGATAAATATGGATTCAGTGTTTATACTTCAGTCTAATCTATACTAATATTATAAAGAGGTAAAGTTTATAACTTTGTTTGTATATACGGGGTAATCTTCGCAAATACTGATCCGATCATGAAAATTCTTTCGCTAACAGAAAGCTACACTATTCAGGAGTGACAAGATAAAAGGAAAAAGATAAAAATATATAAAGATTTTAAATCAGCAGGATTTGAACCTGCGCCCTCTGACGTGTCGTGTCAACAATTCAATCTAATCAAGCATTATTATTTGCCTTAGAAATAAATTGGTGATTTTAAAACATTTATATTTATCTGATTTGCTGAAAATAGTGAGAGTGTATTGGAACATATCAAATTTCACCGTACCCTTCTTATGTGAAATGGAATATAACGCCCAACGAAGTGGGCACGGGTCGGCTAGTCTTATATAAAATTCTCGTGTCACAATGTTAGTTAATTGTAACTCCTCCTTGTACTCCGACCGATTTTTATGAAATTTTGTGTGCATATCGGGTAGGTCTGAGAGTCGGCCAACATCTATTTTTCATCATCAGTTATAGGGAGGGGGGGATGAAGCGGGTTAATAACATATATGGCAAAACAACGTTCGCGTGGTCAGCTACTAGGGAATGCAATCCCGCGGATCCGCAATCCCGCAAATGCGGGATCCCGCATAAAATTAGCGGGATTACAAATGCGGGATTACACCTGCGGGATCCGCAAGATTTGCAAGATTTTATTTTTTCCAGCCTGAATTCGCATAACAATGTGTACGGTACGAACAGTGTTGGATTTCGTAGTAAAATTATGCTATTTGTACCATTATTTCATGACTTGTAGTACCTACGTAGTATCGTAAAGCAAGTATACTACGCGAAAATACCATAATTTTACCTTCAGGTCGATTGACTTCATTTATTGGTCGAATCATTTTGTTTTTATTGTTTACCCTTCAATATAAAGAAATTATTTATCAGGCAAAAACCAAATAGTCGTCAAGAAGCTTCGGTGATTCTCTATGTTATGTTTTACCAAGTAATTTGTATACTGGTGTGCGTAGTATACAAATTCCTTGGTTTTTAACTATCTATCGGTCGTTTGACAAGATAGGATTGATTTAGGTCGTTTGACAAAGTAGGATGGATGTATTTTATGTATGAGTGTGAGTGAAACAATGATATGATAGGGCACAGCAGGAAATTTACTGCTCAAATATGGAGCAGCCCGACTGGGCATCGGTACCTCGCCGAGGTACTAGTCGGTACCTACAGAAGATCACAGCTAAATAATACTGCTTCCAAACAGTGTTGTGTTCGTGTTGGTGAGTAAGGTGACCAGAGCTCCTGGAGGGAATTGGGGATAGGGTCGGCGACGCGCTTATGATGCTACTGTTGTTGCAGACGTCTATAAGCTACGGTAATCGCTTACCATCAGGTGAGCAGTACGCTTGTTTGTCTACCTAGTTACATATTTTAAAAAAATGTACCTACAAATCAATCAATTTTAGATTACCGCAAGTCGGCAGTCGGTACTCGAAATGACAGTTTTCGCTTTTTTTATCAAAAAATCGACGAAAAACGAAACGTAGTATAATTTTATATTATTTTTTTTTTCAGACTTTAATTCACATAAAATAATTTCGATTTTTGTCATTATTTCTGATCAAAATATAATTATATTATTTGTTTCTTCTAAGTAAATTATATTGATTCATTTACTGACTTCGAAAATAATTTTGTGGACTAATAATTTTGAAATATTGTACAATCCTGCAAATCTTGCGGATCCGCGGGATTAATGGTCTCAATCTTGCGGATTTGCGGATTGTCTTTTGGGTGCTGGATTGCATTCCCTATCAGCTACTATTCTATAAATACGAAATCGTCTTTATGTAATAATATAGTTTGTATTTTAAAACATGTACCAGTGGTATATGCTAGAATCATCACGTAACTCGCCTGATATCAAGCCATTCATAATTTTTAGAAAAATATTTAATAACGCCTTGGTTAAAATTATTAAAATACTATCTTAAAAAATCCTTAACTTTTTAACGGTTTATTTGCAACTGCGACTGAAACTACGAGAATGGTGTAGTTGACAAAATATATTTTAATTTTTTTTTATTTTTCTTTTTCATTATAGGTAGGGATCCCTAGTACATTTTTTTCACCTGATCAGTATCAAGCTAATTTTTTGGGAGTGGCTACATTTTGATGAGGCGAACAAAAAATTCCTCTTCGAAAACTCTCGATTGTGGTAGCTAACAGAGATAGTAGCAAAAAAAAAATCAGAAAAAAATTATTTTTCGATGACCTTACGAGGTCATCAACTTGATGACCTCGTAAGGTCATCAAAAATTATTACTAAGCAGCTGATTTTTTTTTCTTTTAGTTAGTGATTATCTATATAATTTAAAAGTAATAATGTCCTACAAATTGAGTGGTACGTTATCCCGGTCCTACGCTCACTGCTGCTCTACCCCCTACTATCTCTGTTAGCTACCACAATCGAGAGTTTTCGAAGAGAACTTTTTTGTTCGCCTCATCAAAATGTAGCCACTCCCAAAAAATTAGCTTGATACTGATCAGGTGAAAAAAATGTACTAGGGATCCACCTATCAAGGCATTACAAACCTATCAAGGCATTACAAACGTAAAATAATAAATAAAATTGTACGAAGAAATTAACAAAACGAATAGAGTACAAGACAAGAGTTATATGTAAAAAAAAAAATAAACCTCTTCAAACAAAAAATTAATAAATATAATACGAGTAATGTCTCCGAATAGTAATTTCAGTTAAATTTGACTTTTCAGTTAAACTTTTTTGTGACCCCTATTTTATTAAATTTTTTTATAAGTAAATCAAATAATTATTGTCAATATCCAAATTAAAATATGGAATTATAGAATTTTCTTTCGTCTAACTAAAGGTTTATCGATATCGTAAAACCGTTTCTGTTACGGATTTAACTCAATGTTTTTAGTAGGTTTTGTCTATATTCTATGTTATTGGCTCCTGAGTCCTGACTATAGCAAATTTCCAACATCTCAAGATTACAATTTTAAAACTTCTAAAAGGCAAGGCGGTTGCACAATAATTGTACGATTACTCACAATGTAACGAGACAATGTCTCAGAAAATAGTTCCCCATTACGGGTTTCGTACGTTTTCAAATTTAGGTTTTTTCATTTGGTATGCTTATGTATTGCACGATGGGAATGTCATGAATGTCAATAATAGTATTAAAACCTCATTTGATAATAAAGCAACCGTTATGAATATATATATCACAGACGATAAATATTTATTACATAAATGAAAAAAAAAGACTATCTAATTAGGTAAAGTCGTTCCGAAGTTAGACGCGTTTTTTGTTGTGCCGAATAATACGTACGATTCGTACTGAATTAACTTTTAACAACTAAATATTCTACAACTGTTGGATGTTTCACATAAACAACAAATAATGAGTCGTGTAGTTTGCTGTTAAAATTAAGTAGGCGTAAATATGATTTCGTGAGTAGGTACCTACATAAGTTTAAATTTATGATTTTTATGAATAAAAAATTTCTAAAATTTCTCAAAAAAAATTTTCCTTTCCTTCCTTCCTCTGTGTTCTAAATATAAACCAAAATTAAGTATTTTTTTCTAAACAATAACTACTTCCACTTATTTATTTTGTAATAATAACAGAAGCGTTAATAAAACAACATGCCTAACTATGCTAATATTATGTAGATTAAGCAGTTATTATTTCCTTAAATAATAGATCCTGACATATGAAATAAGCGTTTTGTATGTTCGGAACATAAATTCAATTTTTTTAAATATAATATATTTAATTATTCAAAGTATGTACCATTGCTATCTATGCACTTTTGACATTTTATATGTAGTTCATTGATACCTTTAATTTAAAAAAAAACCACTCGGACAGGAATCAATAAATTTTTGAAGGCGGTTTGGACCGCCCCATTGGAGTTGACTTTTTCCCTTGCAAGAAGTTATCCAAATTTCGAAAAAAATGGTTACCTTTTGGAGCAAGGTCCGGGGAATACGGTGTATGTCTTAGACATTCCAATTGAAGCTCCTTTAATTTGGTAGCTGTCTGTTGTGCAGTGTGTGGTCTAGCGTTGTCCTGAAGCAGCAGTGGCCTAGAGCGATTGACTAGCTTAGGTTGTTTAGCAGCTAGCTTTTCCATCATGGTTTGCAGTTGCTGACAATAGACATCTGCCGTAATCGTCTGGCCAGATTAAAGAAAGCTGTAGTGAACGACACCGGCACTAGTCCACCAAACGCTCACAAGGTCACAAGTAACTTTTTTTGAGTCAATTGCTTGAGGCAAGATTTGTCGGTTTACTTCACTCAATTCTTGAGGTTCCCAATTTGCTTCAAGTGGATTAAAACAGTTTTATCACTAACACTGCAGCCTGCAGCAACTAGAACGTGATTTGTGATGGATCCGCTTCCACAATAGCCTTCAATTCTTCACTATCAACTTTGTTCTCCGGCCGTCGACGCGGCTTGATGTGCAGGTCGAATTTTCCAGAACAAAAACATTGAAACCAAAAACGCACTGTTTTCTTTTGGGACACGGCAGCCCTACACATCATTAATTAACCCTTCGAGCCATTTCTGCAGCACTGGTGCCACGGTGGAACTCGTACTCGTAAAATTATAATATAGGTAATATTTCAAGTTTTCCATTCTGTAAACTGAGTGATTCAAAGATGAAAAACAAAAGAGGAATAAATAAATGAATTACGGGTCTTCAAAACCCAAATGCGTTGCAAAAGTTATAGGCCCCGTAGACGATCAAATATTTGATCAAATTTCTGTTTGACAAACGTGTTTGTCAAATTTTTTGATCGAGTGCGGGCGTGTTTGATGTGTTTGTCAAACATTGAAAATGTTTGACGTGTTTGATGGAAATTTTGTTTGAAGGTGTGTTTGACAAACCTGTTTATCGTGTGCGGCTGTGTTTGTCAAATAAAATCTTAGTTATCGCCTTGAAACCATGGAGAACACAACTGAAATGGCTGTGTATTCCTTTATAATTATAATAATAGGAACCTGAATTTTCAGGTTTTGTACAGCTCCATTGCAGTTATCAAAGTTCCGTGTATTTCTAAATTGTAGTGCCAATATTTTCCAACTTTATTGTATTAGTAATTTTATATGATATTTATATTTATTATATAATAGCTGTGCCCGCGACTTCGTCCGTGTGGAATTTAACAAAATAGTTATTGTTCTAGCTATAAAAAAATCAAAAATAAAAGTAGCCTAAGTTACTAGTTATTACATCAGCTATCTGCCAGTGGAAGTCCCGTCAAAATTCAGAGATTAGCCGGAACAAACAGACAGACAGACAAAAATCATTAAAAAATTTTATTTTGGTACCTATATGTACTGTGTATACAAACATATGAATTTATTATAAAACGGTTATTTTAATATTACAAACAGACACTCCAATTTTATTTATTTGTATAGACGTACAGATTTCTCGTTTTTGTTTCTAGGAGTCATAAGTTTATTTGATCTATTGGTTTGATCGTGTGCGGCCGTGTTTGAAGTTTGATCAAACAAATTTGACAAACAAATTTGATCGTTTACGGGGCCCTTAAATAGCTGTATAAATTTGAATTTGGAATTCTTAACCAAAGAGGAAATATTTGAGATCAAAGCGACCAGTACGACAAAACGCCAATTTCATATGTAAGGATCTAATATATGGGATGCATTAAAATTGCAATCGATTTGAACCTTATAAGGATTAGCTTGTACGGGATAAATAAAAATTGCTAGTTCAGTGAAATGCACCTAACGTATGTACATACAAATAATTAAGTAATTTAGTGAAGCCACATGATATTTCCAAAATTAAATTAATGTTTTTTTTTTAAATAAACATTATAAAATTTAGCTTAAAAAACTTGTGAAATTGTTTTGACAAATGAATGAAATATTTTATAAATAGAATTTACCAAAAATATAAAATTATAGAACTCAAAACTTTTTAACAAGTGCTTTGTGCTTTGTGCCAAAAAAAAAACAATGTAAATGTCAAAATATTTAATTTAAAAAAAAAACATCAATAAATAGTGCAGTCAAGAAAATTGAGTGGAACGTTGACAAGCAAATAGTAATATTATGTATAAAAACATTAGTCGTATCTATCGTTGTTTGTATGGACATGAATTTCTATTAAAAATGTCGATTCACAATAATTATAAAAATAATATTAAAAAATGCATTATGCAATAATTATACATTCTATTTTTATAAATAACATGATAACACGGCAAAATTCGTACTATCATATATATTATCATATATATCATATATGTTCATTTTTGTGTATATAGATTTTTGTATCTAAGGGCCTATGCAAACCGCGTTTTTTAAACGCGATACAGACGCGATGCAAACGCGCGTGTGACGCGATACAAACGCGATGCAAACGCGCGTATGACGCGATACAAACGCGCCGTCGACGCGCGTTTGAACCGATACAAACGCCAACAAACTGCTCTGTAGGATAAAAACGCGCCGTCGACGCGCGTGTCACGCGACACAGACGCGATGCAAACGCGCGTATGTCGCGATACAAACGCGCTGTCGACGCGCGTTTTAGAAACGCGCGTCGACGGCGCGTTTAAAAAACGTGGTTTGCATAGGGCCTTAAAGTAATATATTTCAAATAAGGAGGATTTCTTATTCGTCGAAAAGTCGCATCGAGTATCGAGCATTATTATTGTCTCGAACAACTCAATTTACATATGCCAGTTGCATAATACATAATTAAAATTAAACGATTGTAGTAAGAGTTTGAAGTACCTATTAACTCATGACGGACTTTGACTATGAAAAATCTATTAAAAACTGAAGACTAAAAGTTAACTTGAAAGCCATGTCAATTAACTGAAATGTCAAGTTTGAAAATATTTTTTTTTGTTTTATATTAAAATCTTTTCACTTTCTCTATATCATACCTCGTTCTTCTATACCCTACTAAACTGATTAAGGATTACAATTTTAAAGTTGAGTTTTCGTCATAATTTTTGGTGCTACTGATCCGCACATTATTGATATCTTGGTAATGTGTTATTGCACAGCGAAAATAACAACTCGGGGAAACTTGCATGTCTCGAGAAATTCTAAAACAGGTTTATACACCTATCAATCCAAAATGGAGTATTGGATATATAAAGTACTGGATATATTTTATAATTCCTCTCTTTAGTAGAACAAGAGCTTCTTAAACCTCAGTAGGATTTTTACCGACTATTACAACTTTTTATAAAGGATAAGCTATTAGCACAATATAAGTACGAATAGTTTTGGACTATCCAGTTGAAGTTAATTAGCAAAACTAATTGTATCTCAACGCTATTCTTTGGATTATCTACAATAATTGGTTACATTATCTTAATTAATTAGAAACTAGGACAGCTAGGAAATCATCGTTGTTTCTCGTAAGTGGTCTGGATTTGAAGGCAGCTGCGCCAATACCTTTGCTTCTCCCGACAAAATCGGGGAAAGGAAAGTTTGGTATACCACGATGCCTGACATCAAGAAGTCCATCACCAAATGAGACCTGGAATTTAAAAGCAAAGACTTAAGATGGTTGTGCTATTTTCGGTATTTTTTTATTATATAAACAACATCCACGGGCTCTTAGTTGCCCATGCCATTTTTATATACATATAATATTTGTTACTTATACGGCGTGCGTTTTTTTACAATAGTTTAACTTCAGACTAATATTTCTAAAACTGTCTAGAATTGACTATTCTAGACAGTTTTACATTGGAGTGTTCTCCAACACTGACAGCTTTTCGTTGTTATAGAGATATTATATATTCTATATATTAATACGAGAAGCAAATACTTTGTACCCCTTTTTACGAAAATTGTGCGGACGGAGGAGTACGAAGTATGATTTTTATAGAGAAGGAGTGCAGGATACTAATATTTCTTTTAATTATACACAAAAATACATTAAATCTATAAAAAAATATTACACACACTACCATATTTGACACACACACGCATATATATACTACTCTTTTGTTTATTGTTAAAGTCTATGGTTAACACTTTCACGCGAACATACCAATATTGTAGGTCTATGCGATATTGCACATCATTTTTTCATAGAAATTCAAGCGACGTCTAATGACGTTGTGCAAATAGCTGATGACATTAGTATTAAAATATATTGCTCTGACGTACTAAGACGTCGACGTTAAGATACGCTATGCTACAATGGTCACTTTTTTGGTCCAATTTACATATCTAAAACAAACAAAAAATACAAAATATGTATTTTGAACACATTCAGACTTATTTCAATAAAGTAAAATAAATTGATATAACATATATAAGGTCAATATTCCACGTGAACACAGAATCGGCGCTCGCACACCCCCGCGACGCGGCACAAGTCGATTAATGTAATAAAACTTCTTAGGCGAAACGACGTATAGTGACGTTGTGCGCTACTAGTGGGTACTTAGTATCAGTACGGAATGCCATCAAAGAAGGCAAAATAAAATCGGTGTGGTGTAGCACTACAATTTTTAGAATTCGATATGTTGTGGCACAGCAACCGAACTTTTAAACATTAGTATGGCCAGACACCGTACCATTACGTTGTGCTCAATAAATCGAGTTTTTGTTGAACGTAATAGTACGTTGTGCCATATCATATCTACCAATATATGACGTACATATACGTTGTTCGCATGAAAGTGTTAAGTTATGTTCGAATTTCGACCACCGGGCGATCACTAGTCACTATCACTACTGTCATATTAAAAAACAAAGTCGCTTCCCGTTGTCTGTCTGTCTGTATGTATGCTTAGATCTTAAAAACTACGCAAGGGATTTTGATGCAGTTTTTTTTAATAGATAGAGTGATTCAAGGGGAAGGTTTATATGTATAATACATGCATAATATAGTAGATGAACACTGATCATTTTTGCAACCGTGCGAAGCCGGGGCGGGTCGCTAGTATGCAAAAAATATAATACATATAATAAACATAAAATAAATTTACTAAATATAATTACTAAATACATGCTTGTTTGTTTGTGTTTTTTTAACCTCATTACTATATATACATATATAACTAAACTAGTACTGACTACGCTATTAGATTGTGATTTTTCTTTTCTCCATTGATCCCGTCTCGGTCTTCAACATTCAGAGCACAGCTCTTGCAATCGTAGTGTCGCGTTTGTGTATGGAAATTGGAAAATTTTAAGTTATGTTCCAGAATGGTCGTCGCTATGGTATTTATCAATCGGTATTTTCGGTATTTAAAGTTCGGTATATTCGCTTAACTGTCAAATAAATCGTTTTTACAGTTTTATTCATCACTCTCGCGTTTGTCTGTCTGTCCGTCTACGACAGCCCATCAGCTCTAATTCTACTACATCAATTTACTTGATATTGATGACAGTTTAAAAATTATAGCTCACTTATATATATACTCACTTCGGAGTTTGTGAAAATCGTTAAAGAAACAAAACTTTTTCAACCTTTATTATTTTATGGTTGTACCAAAACATTTTATTTTGTTGTTTGTTGTGTCTAGTGATTTAAAAACGTGCTTGTATTTGAGATTTATGGATTATAATTGAGTTATTATTATATAAATGGTGATATAATAAAAAACGGATTATATTTCAACTAGCGACCCGCCCCGGCTTCGCACGGTTGCCAAAACTATCAGTGTTCCTCTACTATATTATGCATGTATTAAACATATAAACCTTCCTCTGGAATCACTTTATTTACTAAAGAAAACCGCATCAAAATCCGTTGCGTAGTTTTTAAGATCTAAGCATATATAGGGACAGACAGACAGCGGGAAGCGACTTTGTTTTATACTATGTAGTGATTAAAAGTCGTCAGGTAATACAATAAAAATGCAAACTCTTAATGACAGACCAAAATTTCCTGCTCGTAGCAGGATATGAAAGTCCGACCTTAACATTAAATGATTAAAGACCACGAGACAGTAACTATAACGACGCTTTAAACCTTCTGCTGATTTGATTTTACTGCTGTGTAATTTAGGCTTTATTCTGTAGTATTAAGGTTCATTTTATTATAATCTAGCTAAGATTCCACCATGGCATCACTGCGAAACACTATTTGTATGTCTGTAATGCTACCGGCGGGCCTCGCTTTTGCCATAATTTTCATCGATGCTCCCCTTTTATTGGTCGTAGCGTAATGTTATGTAGCTGCCTACAGCCTTACTCGATAAATGGAATATTCAAAACTAAAACAAATTTTCAATTCAAACCAGTAGTGGTGAGATTAAAACTGCATCAATGTCATTGAATAACGTAACAGCTAACTCTGGTTCTGAAATTGCAAATCTCTTTGCCGTTCATTTTTCATCCGTTTTCACACATAACAATAATGCTTCATCAACCAGATTATCTAATCCTAACATTCCATATATAGGTAAAATAAAGTTTAATCAAAATGAAGTATTAAAAGTAATAAAATCTCTGGACATACAAAAAGGTGCTGGTCCGGATAACCTTCCTCCTCTTTTCGTCAAGCGATGTGCTTCAGCTATCGCTTTTCCGCTGACCCTTATTTTTAATCGATCGTTAAGCGAGGGAGTTTTCCCTGATGACTGGAAAAAGACAAGAATTGTTCCCGTGCACAAAAAAGGTGATCGCATGAATGTACAGAACTATCGTCCAATATCGATTCTGTCGTGTTTTGCAAAGTTATTCGAAAAGATATTATATCCGGTAGTATCGAACCATTTTGAACGTTTTTTTACAAATGCCCAGCATGGTTTTAGAAGGGGTCTTTCTGTTCAAACCAATTTATCAGTCTTTGTATCTGATGTATCGCGCGCGATTGATAGTGGACATGAGGTTGATGCAATTTATACTGACTTCAGCAGTGCTTTTGACAAAGTCGATCATGTTTTGCTAATCAACAAGCTAAGTCAGTATGGGATTGAGGGTGCATTATCAAAGTGGTTCGAATCGTATTTAGACAAGCGGCCCCAAAGTGTTGCTATAAATGGTTTTGAATCTGGTACATATTTGGCAAATTCCGGTGTGCCACAAGGCTCACATTTGGGACCATTATTATTTCTGGTGTTTATTAACGATATTACGAGTAAAATAAAACATTGCAAAATTTCTTTGTTCGCTGACGATTTAAAGATTTATAAAACGATAGATAATGATGTAGATGCTAGGTTACTTCAGGAAGATCTTAATGCAATTTCCACATGGTGCCATTCCAATAACATGACTCTCAATGTTAAAAAATGTTTCTTTATCAAATACACAAGGAAAAAAAAACCGCTTGTTACAAGCTACTTAATTGGTAATAAATCACTTCAGGAAGTGGCGGAAATCAAGGATTTGGGAGTTATTATTGATAAAAAATTAACATTTAAATCACACGTTGATAAAGTGGTAACGAAAGCGGCTCGTTTACTGGGATTTATTAGACGTAATACCAACGGTTTCTCTCGGGCTACAAAAATAGTTTTGTTCAATGCATTGGTTCGCAGCCTTCTTGAATATGCTAGTGTGGTTTGGAGCCCCACCTATAATGTGCATTCTCAACGCGTGGAAAGTATACAACGTACTTTTACGAGGTATTTAGCTTTTTCTGCCAGTGGCATCTCACACAGACAGCCATACAATCAGCGATTGGCGTTGTTTGGGATGATAAGCCTTCGGGACAGGCGCACACTTCTCGAACTGTGCTTTTTATATAAAATACTGCATCATCGTGTACACTGTAGCAACTTGGCCGAGCAAATTTCTCTTTCAGTCCCACGTAGGTACCCACGAAATAAAATTCAAAAAATCTTTTATATTCCACCAACAAAAACTCATACGGGAAATCAGGCGCCTGTAGTTAAACTATGTTTGAATTATAATAAAATTGCAAAAGATTTACCAGGCATTGATATATTTGGTGACCCTTATAATAAATTTAAAAGCAAAATTTTGGCTCATTTCCACAAATAGCATAGTTTTTTTTATTTTATTTTTCATTTTTTATTATTTTTTATTATTAATTTTTTCTTTTGTATTAATTTGTTTTTTTTTTTTTATTAATGGTTTTGTTTTGTGTATGTATATAATTATGTAAGCTGAAAAAAAAATATTGAATGTTATGCATGCTAGTTATTGATATATATATTAGGACCTTACTGTATAATGTGTTTCTATCAATGTAAAAATATATATATTGTTAGTATGCTTAAATAAATAAATAAATAAATAAAACGTTCAACCAAAAAAGCTCTTCAGCTTTATAACATAAATATAGATAAATATATTTTTTTTTGTGTAACATTAAGTGCATAATGGGCCCCGTAAACGATCAAACTTGTTTGTCAAACTTGTTTGATCAAACTTCATGTTTTCATATAACAAACATATAAAAAAATCCCGCAGCCCCGCACACGATCAAATAATTTGACAAACACGTTTGTCAAACAGAAATTTAATATGAAGTTTGATCAAATATTTGATCGTCTACGGGGCCCTTAACACTAATTGCATAATTATGTTGAATCAACAATATCAATTACAACGATTTTCCATAAGGGTTCGTAGCCCTTTATTGTACATAAGATCACAATAATTATAAAAGTTGATTCAACGTGAAGTAATTGTAATAAATTGCTAATGAACTCTTTGTTTCTATCCCCGATGTCCATATACCTACTAACATTACGCGTAAAAGGATTTATATGTATTCATTATTAAAATTACAATAATATTTAAATTATTTCGCTAATTCTATGCTATGCTATTTTTCACGTTCTTATGAAGTAAAGTAATAAGTGAATAAAATAAGATTAATAGGAGGATCGTATACGTTATTTATTGTGACTAAATTAATGCGTGAAATTGTTAAAATAATTAATGTTGTGTAATAAAAGTTCCGTTAATGTTACGGGTATTTGATTGAAAAATTACTATTTTATGTCTTATATATTTTATCAAACTGAACAACGATTAGGTACTGCTATTTTAGATATAAATCAAAATAAACTGTTATTTCTTCCTATTAGCACTATCACTACATAGTATAAAACAGTCGCTTCCCGCTTTCTGTCTGTCTGTCTGTATATATGCTTAGATCTTCAAAACTACGCAATGGATCTTGATGCGGTTTTCTTTAGTAAATAGAGTGATCCCAGAGGAAGGTTTATATGTATAATACATGTATAATATAGTAGAGGAACACTGATAATTTTTGCAAACGTGCGAAGCCGGGGCGGGTCGCTAGTCTATATATACAAAAGAGATTTCCACCCATTGACTCATCACGATATCTCTGGAACCATAAGGCATAGAGACTTGAAATTTGGTAGGAATATTCCTTTCGCCGAGTAGAGGTCAGCTAAGAACGGATTTTACATAATTGTGTTTGCTCGCAAACGAAAAAAACTGACTTCAATTACATCGACAAGTACCTAATACAACGTAATAAGACGAAAAAATAGTCAAGTAAATACGCGCTATTAAAGATTACTCAAAAAGTTGTAATCAGTTTTCGATCTAATTGAAACAAGACTACAAGACAAGTATTAGCTTTCGATTAAAGTAAGAATCATCGAAATCGGTACACCGAGTAAAAAGTTATGCGGTATAATATAACGTAGGTCGACGAAAAAGTAGTCAAGTAAATACGCATTATTAGATATAACTCTAAAAGTACTTGTCAGATCTCAATTAAATTAAAATGGGAACACATGACACGCAACACCTTTCAATTAAAACAAAATTGATCGAAATCGGTCCACCCAGTCAAAAGTTCTGAGCTAACATACATAAAAAAAAAACATACGTGTCGAATTGAGAACCTCCTCCTTTTTTGGAAGTCGGTTAAAAATTTCACCTACAAGAGGGGGGGGGGTTAATATCATATATGGCAAAACAACGTTTGCGGGGTCAGCTAGTTTTTAATAAAAGTAGTATTTTAGTGGAATCTTTCTTTCTATTTGAGACACAGTTCACTATTATTTTTAATTAAATTATAAACCACGGCTTTGATCACTTTTAGACTATTATTAAAAATCTAGTTTCAATTAATAAAGGAAACTTTAATATGTAAATTTTCTGGTCGCGTGGGGTTTATAATTTAATTTAAAAAAGCGATTATTTGTATGGTTGCGTTTCCGGCGTGTTATTTATATTTACTCTGTTTTGACATCTCAAACCCGGAATACAAATAAAATATTTTTTTTAATTAAGGTATAAACTGCGGCTTTGACCACTTTTAGAATATGATTAAAAATATATTTTCAATTAATAAAGGATACATAAATATATGAATTGTCTGAACACGTCAAAGCACGTACCGGGACACAAATGAGAATTGTCCTTTGTATACGTATTTTTGGGCTATTCTTAATTCGAAGATTGGTACTAAGACAAGAGCATGACATTTTTAAAGCTCAAAATACAAAAAACTTTATTTCTCTTAGTTTGTGGTTTATGTGTTCAATGTATATAATATTATCTATACATATAATAAAATGGTAGAAAAGTCAAAACTGTACATTGAATATTTTTTTAAAAGAATACTTGGGGTGTGATCTACAATCGATACCGAAGCCAAAAATATAGTTTTTAGAATTTTTGTCTGTTTGTCTGTTTATCTGTTTGTCTGTTTGTCTGTATGTATGTCCGGGATAAACTCAAAAAGTACTGCATGGATTTACTTCAAATTTGGCACGAATATTGTTAAGAAGTCGGGTCAGAACATAGGCTATATATTATCACGCTATCACCTACGGGGAAAGAGCAGTGAACCTTTATTTCTTCAAATGTATGTCCGGGATAAACTCAAAAAGTACTGCATGGATTTACTTCAAATTTGGCACGAATATTATTAAGAAGTCGGGTCAGAACATAGGCTACATATTATCACGCTATCACCTACGGGGAACGAGCAGTGAACGCACGCAGACGACGTCGCTGGCAGCAGCTAGTACACTATATACGGTTCTCTACGGTAGCGTACAGTTTTCTACTTCTAAAATTTAAAAAAATATCATTAATAATTTCATACTTACATCAGGTTGGAACCCATTTAAGGAGTTGAAACCAAAAGCAGACGAGGCACTCTGGCTTCCTCCCAGGTTGCCAAATGAAGAAAGGGCTGCCGAAGAAGATGACGCCCCTGATACCGACCCACCACTGAAAGACGCCGCTTGGCTGCTGGCTTGGCTACCACCAAAGCCACTGAAATATTGTATAATTAAAATTATTTTTGGCCAAAAAAATTGAAATAAATTTAAAATAACATTTTGTGTTAATGTTTTTCTCACATATAGTTGAGGTCAAAAGGGAAACGCGATTACCGTAGTACGAATAATGACAAATTTGACATTAACTTTTGATACTTTGTGTCGATTTTGCCATAATGTTACGTATATAGTTTTACGATCAATTTTATCTGTATGATATACCTATTAAATAAATATACCATCAACCATGTAGGATACATATTCTTTTCAATATAAAAACCGACTTCTATTACATCCACAAGTAATACAACGTAAGTGGACGAAAAAACTTAACAAATGCACTAGTCGCCACTACGATTTTCGAAGGTTCCCCTCGATTTCCCTGGGGTACTATGGAAATTGTCATGGTACCACCCTTAGAATATCTCTTTTCCAACAAAAAAATAATCATCAAAATCGGTTTATAAACGAAGAAGTTATCCGCGAACACACATAAATATACATACGGTCGAATTGAGAAACCTTCTCCTTTTTTGAAGTCGGTTAAAAATTAAAAGAAAAATTATTGTGTTATTTCTGTAGGTTATATTTGTTATCAGTTCATTTTCATAACATTTGAACACCAACTAATAAATCTTACATTATTATTTACTGACCTTCCGAAACCATTAAAGGAAGACGCCTGACTCGCCGAATGTGACGCACTAAATCCTTCGTTGAAACCAAACGAGAAGGACTGGGAGGCTGAATGACTAACACCGGCACCACTTGCACTACTGCTTACACTAGCCGACAACCCACCATTTCCGGTCGGTTTCACATTAAAACCGCCACCCCATCCAAACCTTGGATTTGGTTGACGAGACGCACTCTTCCCTTCTCCCGGAAAGAGAGTGCTGGGATCTCGTTCTAAATGTTCTATAACTGGAAGAACCGGCGGAGTGATGATCGGTTCCAATTTCTTCTGTTGTCTCTGCTGGTCTGGAAATACGAAGCCATTTGCCGGGGCGGGCGTGACTAGTCCTGCAGCCATACATAGGCAAAGACACGTGTGGATGAACTTCATGATTGAACTGATACTATGTGAGATTGACGATGTTTGTAGTATTAATAGGGTCGATCGAGGTCACCCGAAGTGTTGGCATGCGGCACGCGCCACAGCCTTCAGAAAACCCACTGCGGTACGCTTGACTCGTCGTCCTGTACAACCGCTACCCCCTCTACGATCGCTTGAGATCTATATTGTCATCAGCGATATCCTTATGAAGATAACGGTTGTATTGTTCAAGACAAGTTTAGGAAAAGATGACACTCAAATCTAATGTTGGGAAATCCAAGTGCCCTATTCTCCTTTTCATAGTTCAACCACGTACACAAATACGCTTAAGCTATTTAAATTACGACGCCTGTATCACCTAATTTATCCTTTTTTATGGCATAGTTAATTTATAATTAAACATTTAAACACGGAATCAAATGATTATATGTATTTTATTAATTTGCATTAAATATTTATTTTCGATAGATTTTATAAAAGAAAAATCCATTAGCAATTAAATCAAAACGAATATATAGAACGTGATTTTATATTTAACACGTCCGAATTTAACAGGTTTTTAGCATATCGTTTGTATAAAATATAAAGAATTAAATTTATACAATATTTTGAATTATATTTTTATATTAACACAGCAAATTATTTAATTTACAAATTGATATTAAATTTAAATGACCACAGACAGTAACGCGCTTCGCGGGATTAACAATTTGTCTTAGCGAATGAAAATGATGGTGTAAGATCCGAGAAGCTAAATCTTCCCTCATCTGTTAATTAGATGAACATTTTTTTATAGGCTTATTTCAATATTGTGAATTTATAAAAACAACCTCTGCTACCATAAACCTGCTGAATTTTTTTTTATCTTTTCCCTCTCATGTTAATTACATGTAGTAAGCTAAAACCGTCAATATTTTACATTATATACCTGACTGTAGTAGGCAGCCATATCTATGATTGCTACACTTACCTGCAGCCAGGTCAGTAACCTCAGTCAGCAGTAGCCTGGCTGCAGGTAAGTAAAGCAATCATAGATATGGCTGCCTATTTTAATTTTTAATTTAATTTTTATAATTTTTTTTAAGTATTATTATTTGCAGCAGGCTTATGGTGGCAGAGATTGTTTTTTGTAAATTCACAATATTGAAATCAGCCTATAAAAAATTGTTTCATCTAATTAACAGATGAGGGAATATTTTGTTATATCCCGGATCTTAGACCATGACTTGTAGATTCATTTGTCAACAAAACATGTGACTTTTGAATTGTCGTTAAACAAAATCCACTGTCACAGAATATAGATGTAGTCGTTTACTTGTAATGTTTATAATATTTTTAAAGTTCACACACTAAAAGACTATTTGATGTATTAATCTATTTATAGAAACTATATATGTACAACACATAATTATGTCATATGCGTGAAGATATCTTTATCAGCAATTTAGAATTCAAATAAAAAATTTACACGGAAAGGATTTTTAAGTTAATATTCGATGAAAACCTGATTGACTAAAATAATTTATTTTTGGATACTTACCTATATAAAAACTTGAAATATTCATGATGTCGCAATATTAATATACATGTTGAAAAGTAATAAAGTATACAATAAATAATTATACTACATATACATATATCAACTTGAATAAATTTTAAAAAAAACGTATAGTACACGGCCGTAAATAATGCACATCGACTTTTAGAAAGAGACAATCAGCTAATTTGAACTTTGTAGAGCGTTATCTCTGACGCACATTACCTATGAGACGTATCGGACTGTCAGTATTTCATATGACAGATCTAATAGTGTAAGAACCCAGTTCCCAGATCACCTGTCATATTTTTTTGAAGGACAAAATATATTAAATTCAAATTCAAAATATTTTATTCAGCATAAAATTATTACAATTTCTTACTGAACGTCATGAGTCTACTACCAGTTCGGAAAAAAAAGCCTCTGACCTGAGAAGAACTGGCGAAAGAAACTCAGCGGGACTAATATAATTTTTTTTAATCATGTTTTTTTTCCAAAGCAGATTGAAATTTACAATAATTTTATAGGTTGAAATAGCCTGGCGGCGATCACATCATTCCCAAGGCGTACTGTCTTCTATAAAATCGTTAATCGAATAATATCCTTTAGTACTCAAACGTTCTTTCACAATTTTTTTAAATTTGGCTGCTTTATATACGTAAAAATGTTATTAACCAGCTATTTTAGTATTTATCGCCAGACACTAATTATATTACTATATTTTAAAACCCGTAGAAAATATTTTAGCAACTCTTTATACTACGATGTATACTGTAATGTTTTGTCAATCAGAAACAAGGAAGTCTGGGGTCTGGGATCTTGGACTATAACGCTCTACGAAGTCGAAATTAGCCGATTGTCTCTTTCCAAAGGTCGATGTGCAATATTTATGGCCGGGTACTATACGTACGTTTTTAGTTCTTTTTAAGGTTCCGTACCTCAAAAGGAAAAAACGGAGCCCTTATAGGATCACTTTGTTGTCCGTCTGTATGTCAAGACCCTTTTCCTCAGGAAGGTAGGTATCAAGCTGACATTCATATCAACTATACTCAATTCTACTGTCCCTTGGGGCTGTGCAAAAATCAAACTTCTAAGCCAACGCAATCAAAAGATACAGCCGATTATTCTGCAAATTTTCGAAACTCTCAAGGGAATCAAAACCTACAGGGTACATCCCGTGAATAATTTTGTATGTACGGAACCATTGGTGCGCGAGTCCGACTCGCACTTGGCCGGTTTTTTTAAACTAATATTAATTTTTGTCCTATCTTGCGAACTGTCAAATTGTGAAGTTTCAAGTTCTTGATAATATTTATGATAATTTTATTGCATTGTAAAGAATAAATAACGAATGTATTCAATTAACATCTATCGTTACTTTGTCACTCCTACTCGTATAGTTGACAAAAACAAATATAACGACGTATTTCTCTACAAGTACATGATTACGTTGACAAACATTCATCCTACGCGAAGTTTTAACCATGTGTATTATCATTGATATTATCATTGAGGTAGAGCACAGCAGAAAATACCCTGTATAAAATTTGAAGCAGCCCGTCTGGGGAAGTATCTCAACCTGACAGAAGATCACAGCTAAATAATACTGCACTCAAGAAATGTTGTGTTCCTGTGGTGGGTAAGGTGGCCAGAGTTCCTGGAGAGGGTCATGGCATGGGTAGAGTCGCCAACGCGCTTGCGATTTTTCTGTGTTTCAGCTCCCTTACCGCCAGGTGCCTGGTTGTATAAAAAGGTCAATGATGTTTTATTGAAGTTAAACTTCTCTAGAATCGTTGTGATTTCAAACCGGATGCAACGGCAAAAAGACAGGGAAGGACGAGCCGCGCTGCTAGCCGCTTATTTTAAATTAGTTTTTTATTTTTATTAGTTTGCCATAGAAGTTTCACTTCTATCGTGTGTGAATCGCACACACACCTTTTTGTTTATTAACTGACTTAATAGACCTGAGATGGCTAGAAAATGTACTAGATAAAAAAATCCGTTATAATCGTGTTTCGTGGCAATGGACAACACAATAAGAGACAACGACACACACACCTGTATGTTCTATATCTATACAAACATGTTGGTATCATGAACCACTACAGTTAGCGTTGTTTTGCAAATGCATTGAATAACCAAACCAACTTTTGCTCTTTCTAAATGAATATTAGATTATGGCTGAATTTATCTGTTATTAATTCAACAATCACCATATTCACGAGTACAGTACATTTGAGCAATATAATTCGTACTTCACTTTAAATCCACAATTAACCTCATCGTTTTGTTTAATTATATCACAGTTATTTGCTTTACGTTAATCTAAGATTAAAATATCGTAAGCAAGTCAAATGTCGTGTACGTACTAGATCATTTTCGGTCTATCCGTGTATCAGATTTGAATTAGCTAACTTTGTAATACAATACTGAGTCATGCTTTCAAATATTCGGTACAGTGAAAGAAGGACAGTATATAATATCAATTTCGTTTTATTTAGATACGCTATATTTTGTATATTTTAAAGCTGTTTCATCATAATTGTGTAACATTGTTATTGTATTAGATATTTATTTTTATTACTCAATAAAACTACAAAGATAACAAACCTTTTTACTGGTAAAAGAACTATGTACATTTGAGTTAATAATAGTTTTCACATAGTCGTCTGTTTAAAGTCAAAAAGTAAGGACACAGTGTGACCAACTTTAATGGTTAAATGGTTTAAGCAGATTAATGAACTTTTGAACATGGACCTTAAATCTCAAGTCATGGGCTTAAGTTAGAGCTCAGTGTTATACAATTTGCAAGTCTTAACTTTGTTTAAATACATCCATATCTGCAGTATGGTAAAGGGAAACATAGTGAGTAAACCAGCATGTCTTTGACAATTCCACAGTGAAGCTGAGGGATCAATTAAGCTCCAATGAGTCTTTCTTTTTCTAAAAAACGTTGTTTGGTATAGATAAGCAAAACAACAATTTGGATGAGCCGGACAGTCCCCATGGAGGAGAAGTCTGGCCTTTTCGCCGAGGCCAGCCTGTCGCTGGAGGGATCCTGTTGCCTGCAGATCCGGGACCCTCCAATTAAAGCGGCTGAAGGCTACCGCAGGGGGTTTAGTGCGGTAGTAGCACCCCCAAGTGCTGAGTCCGACATACGGTCTAGGACTGCCTACCCGGGCGTCCTGGATATCACCCGTAAATGGGTTACCCTGAGATATCAAAAAAATAAAAAAAAAACAACAATTTGGATACATTAATTCGTGTATATGTATCCTAATCGTAAATACAAATTAAAAAGGGTACATCTATTCTAAAGAAAGCTCAATTTTGTGTGTGTGTGTGTGTGTGTGTGTGTGTGTGTGTGTGTGTGTGTGTGTGTGTTTGTGTGTGTGTGTGTGTTTGTGTGTGTGTGTGTGTGTATATATAATAAGTAATATTAATGTAAAATGAATATTTCATCATTTAAAATACATTGAACTGTACTGAACCGAAACAGGCTGTACATATCCCACTACTAGGCAATCGCTTCCTCTTTTCATATGTGCGAATAGAATTGTATCTTAAACTCAATGCTGCTCCAATGCGAGTTAACGTATAATTTTCCTGAACTATAAGTTATTATAAGATATCATTTAAATTATTTCCCAAATACTGTGGGGACATTCATGCGGCTAAACACCAGAATAAATGCTATTTGGAAGACATAATCTTACTAAGGGTGATAATTACATTACATAATCACCAAGTATAAATATTAAAACACCAAACGACTCTACTACAAAATATGTCTAGTTCAGTTATTCACCTTTTTGGAATATAACTTCAGTCTCAAAGATAGTAAATGTTGCTAATAAATCGTAAGTTTAGCAACTCATAGTAATAAATCACTTACAAAACTAATATTTGCCTCAAGGACACCTGTATCACACCTCATGCGGCTTATTTGCATGTGTTATTTCGATTTCGTTAAGAAAGAATGATGTAAATTATATAATTGTTGAAACTATTTTTTGAGCATAAGTTATCAAAAATTTGCATGTCTATCCGTGTACAATTTAAAACGAATGTATACACTACTACCTACTCGTATATTGTACTCGTATTTACTACATATACTATTGTCATCAGTCAGTTCAGCCTATTGCAGTCCACTGCTGGACATAGCCCTATTGTCATCTATCGTGTCTAAATACTGATCAAAATATAGTAATACAGTAAATAAATACATATAAATTTAGTTTTGATTGTAAACACAAAAGATAAGTATCTATAGAAATAAATAAAATTGGAGTGTTTCTTTGTAATATTAAAATAACCGCTTTTTACTAAATGCATATTATGGATGTATACACGATACATATACTAAATTATTCTTTTTTTTTATAATTTTTGTCCGTTTATCTGTCTGTCTGTTTGTTCCGGCTAATTTCTGAAAAGGCTGGACCGATTTTGAAGGGACTTTCACTGGCAGATAGCTGATATAGTAAGGAGTAACTTATGGGCTACTTTTATTTTAGACATTTATATATTTTATAACTCTGCGAACATTAATGATAAGCGAATAAGTAGTAGTCTATACTTTCAATAAATTCGTCTAATGGGAGTAGTAGAACGTAGGTCGTCAATATTACCATTTTAGTACGTCTACCATAGTAGTATTTACCATTCATTTTACGTATAAAGAAATTCGTATAAAAACGTCAAAAATATTAAACGTAATATTTTTTACACAAGAATTGATCGGTTTTCGTAATTGTTACATCTGCTTGCGTAGGTTCGAGGACGTTTTACGTAATATTGAATAATAAGTATGCCTTAGAGGTTCATTACCACATGACCACATTATTTAATAACAAATTTAGTTACTAACGAAGTTAGCTAATCGACAGTGTATAAAAAGTATTTAGTAGCTACTTTTAACCGATTTCACAAAAAGAGGAGTTTCTCAAATTGACTACAATTTTTTTAATTTTTTTATGTACACTCATAACTTTTTTACTGGGAAAGCCCATTTCTGCTCACTGCTGCTCTATCTCCTGCTAACTCTATTACCAACCACAACCGAGAGTTTTCGTAGAGGAATTTTTGTTCGTCTCATCAAAATGAAGCTACCCCCGGAAAATTAGCTTGATAGTAATCAAGTAAAAAAATGTACTAGGGATCCCGGACTATTAGTAAATGTAAGCAAATTAATGACTGATTTGTAAAATGAATAACATTGCTTTTTTATTTGTAAGTATTTTTCGAAAAAAAAAAGAATTTTTTTTTCATTTTCCAAATTATTTTATTTTATTAAAATTCATTTTTGTATACGTAATTACGTATACTCGTACAATACAATTAAATGATAGCTTATTGGATGTATTTGATACACCGAAATGAACAAAAGAGTGCGTATTAATAAATATGTAACATCTTCGCTTAAAATATAGCCTATATGTTATATAATTGCAGTACTATGAATGAAAGTATCGCTTCTAACATAAATCTTCTTAACGCGGTCACAGACACACAATGTCAAGTGGACAGTTACTCAACCAATTAGGGTTGCTGCAAAATAAATTTATTTTACGTTACCCATGCGGTTTTACCTCTCATAATTGTTACTACTCTTTTGTGAATCACATCTCGAAAAACTTCACTATAAAACATAGTCTAATTATTAAGGTTATTAATTAAAATATATATATTCTGCTCAAAAATTATTTATTTCTCTAAATCGCAAGAACACTCAGTTACAATCGACACCATTAAAAGACTACAGATACCCAACATAAGATAGTATAATATAATCTTACATTACGTATATGATAAATTTATTTTCTCTCATTTTCTGCGGTTAAGTTTTTTGATATTGGTATACCTACTCGTAATTTTTCAGTTGTTGGTTTTAAATTTTAAACTAAAACCACATTTTACGGTTCTAACTTCTAAGACGCCATAAAAACACTCTATTTTGTTACTTTAGTTTTTTGTGTTACGATTATTTGATAAGTGTTGGAAATTACATACAGGAACCATAATAGAGGCATTTCAAAGTAAAAGCAGGTGCTTTATTACAGAAAAAACCCAAATCGTGTATGTATGAACGAAAACAGGATTTAGGTTTGACAACATCGTACCTAACGGGTTCTTGTCGCCTTCTTAGAAAACTTATGGAATGATTTTATTCGCTGATAACACGTTTCGGAGAATAAAAAAGACGGATAAGGAAGATCCCGAACAACTTGAATTTTTGTTAAGTTTGAGTTTATCAGTCAGTGAAAATAGTCCTAAAAGGTTATTTATTAGAACAAATTACCAGAATCTTAGATCTATGTGAATTTCATAAAGAACATATCTATATAATGTTAATATTTTAATACATAAAATGTTTTTTTTTATATGCGCAACGAATTTTTTTATTAAATAAGACATCGACAACCCTTTACTTAAAAGTCCGTGTCCGGGGTCACACGTCTCATGTCACGGTCCCACTACATTAGACATGTTTACACGCACGTATCGACGTCAACATATTGTTGATACATAATATACACCTCGCGATACAGTGAACCATTAGCTTGTAAAAGTATTGTCAGATTAAAAAATAAAATAGCAATGTATTCTTCATATATTTTTGAATTCAGAATCATAATTATGTTGAGGCGACATAATCTAATACGAATTGAAACAAAATATAAATTATAACCATTTTTGATGTATGTAAGTCAAAAATTGAATCCTACAGTAGTTATAAGCAAAAAACTGTGTTACTATACAACAATACAAAAAGACAAAGTTTTGTTGTATTCTATGGTGACGTTTCCACGTCAGTAACACGGTGAGTACGACGACTACAACTAGGGACTACTTAACAAATTGTGGATACCGCTATTTGACGTGTGCCGATTGCTTGATTGGTTGATTGATTGATTGATTGATTGATTGGTTTAATGGCTTTCAGTTGTGCCAGTGGAGCACGGTTGATTCCACCAATGTTACGTAGAGTGGAGAATACACGAAGGAGATTGATTGGTGCAGTTGAGATAACAGTCTCAATTCAATTTTAAAAACAGGCAAAATCGTCAAACTTTCATTGTTACACCTTAACCTTACATAAACATTTAATGTTAAACTAACAACGTATGATACCGATCCAATCGAAAATTTTTTTTAATATATTTTTTTTTTTTTTGAAACGAAGTCCCTTATTTTAAAGTTCTTTTTCACCATCGATTTATCGAATTCTCTCTCTGTATTATCTAATTTCTCTGTCTGTATGTCTATAATAAAAATCTGTATTGTGAATTTGGGATCAACTTAACAAACGCATTGGGTTCCCTGTAATGTTATATATAAGTTTTTTTTTGCATTAAAAAAATTAAAATATTTTTTTCGAAAATATCAATCTAATACTTGTAGTTTATTAATTGAGGCGAAACAGGCACTAATGGCCTATTCTACCTCCTGCACAACCTACCTACCTGCTGCAACACCTGACAAACTTATCCACAACTGGTGAAACTGGCCAGTTTTTAGTTACTATACACACATAATGTATGTATACGTATCAGTACATAATAATGTCTCACAGGAATGTAATGAAGCTATTATGATTTCCATAGATGCATAAGTGTTTACTAACGACTTTATTAAAATATAAGATATTGTGATCTGTTTTTTTTTTTACTTCTGTATAATTATGCCATGATATTAAAAGAAAAATATTATGCTGTTTTTATTATTCATAAAGTGATATCATTAAAATAATTGATTGGTTCTTAATATAATAATAATGAGTAATATTTACGGTATATGATTATTATATTTTGACGTTTGTAGGAGATTAACTAGTTTTACACAGGTACAATTTTTTTGCACGATATTTACTATTGCAGTATTAGTAATGTATATTTGTGTTGTCTGTGGTTACACCCGCGTTAAATTGAGGAAAAAAAAATTAGTCTATAGCCTTTTTCGGTAAATGATTCTCCTTCCTCGGTAAGTAATCTTAATAATATTTTTTTAGAAAACATTTGGTTATTTCATATCTATTTGGAAGGTAGGGACTCAGTCGTGATATGCACGGTTTTTCCGCATAAACCCCGATTTCGCGAAAATTCCTTGATAAAAAGTAGCCTGTATGTTGCTCTATAACCTCCTCTATCTTCTAGTGAAAGTCTCATAAAAATCGCTTCAGCCGTTTCGAAGATTAGCCCGGACAAACAGAAAGACAGACAGACAGACAAACACATTTTAAAATCGTTTGTTTGTGTTTTAGTGTCGCGTAAATAAATGTTTTCTCCTGAAAAAACAGTTATTTTGAAATCACAGACCGACGATTCAATTTTATTTATATGTATAGACATATTTAATATTAATGATATAAAACAACTAGCTTCTGCGCGCGACTTCGTCGGCGTGGACTCCACTCCTATTGGTCGTAGCGTGATGATATATAGCCTATAGCCTTCCTCGATAAATGGGCTATCTAACACTGAAAGAATTTTTCAAATCGGACCAGTAGATCCTGAGATTAGCGCGTTCAAACAAACAAACAAACAAACAAACTCTTCAGCTTTATTATATTAGTATAGATTTATACAAATAAACAGCAAACGAGCCGTTGACAGCGGCTAATAGAAAGTAGATTTGCTTGAAATCTATACTAATATAATAAAGCTGAAGAGTTGGTTTGTTTGATTGTTTGTTTGTTTGTTTGAACGCGCTAATCTCAGGATCTACTGGTCCGATTTGAAAAATTATTTCAGTATTAGATAGCCCATTTATCGAGGAAGGATAAGCTATATATCATCTCGCTAAGACCAATAGGAGCGTAGCACCAATGAAGAATGTTTCAAAATCGGGGTTTTTTTCCTTTTGAGAACTTCTGCTGCGTAAACGGTTAAAGTTTCGCACAAATCATGTATGACAGAATTCGTCCAATTCCACGCGGACGAAGTCGCGCGCAGAAGCTAGTATTTATATAATTTAACAACAAATATTTTGCAAAGGGTAGCGATGAAATTGTGCATTCATAATCTTAATAGATTTATAGATATTAGAATAGATAACACGACTGTGTTCAACCCTGTACTTACCTTATTTACCTTAATAACTACTGTGAAACTGTTAATGCATTTTAATCGCATTAATCAGAAAGTTGATTAACATCAACTGCTAGCGATTATGAAGTGATAAAATGTCGTTTTCCTCATTTAATTTAGAACGTAACATAAGATCACGTAATTATACTTGTTTTTATAATGTTATTGAATATATTAAATTTTTCATCTACTGAGAGACAATCATCGGCCTTAGAAAATGTAAATACATAAATAATAGCCAGTACTTTGTCAATTTCTTACAATTGGTTGTTACAATCTAATGTACCTATCTATTCATAATGTGTAGTTATGGACTTTAAAAACCGTCGTTACGAATAATTCAAGTCATCACAATAGACAAAAAATTATCCTGTGTTCATTTAATTTTTATATCATAAGCGCCTATAAAAAAAAAATTAGCGCTTCTTTGGCATGGATTTGCTGACCTTATTTTATTTATTTATTTAATGGAAACAAAAGTATATAATATATTTTATTAATAGCACACACTTCAAAATCATCACCAAAACAGTTTGCAAAGATTGTTAATACATAATTAGTACGAGGCATAGATGCGCCTTACGAAACCAAACAAACTTAAACGAATTAATGAAATTACAGAGAGTGCGAAAATGATTCGATTTACCGATTATATACATTAAAAATAATAACAATAAACAACAATTGTATCGATCAATAATAACTTCAGTTTCTCAACTAAAATTTAAATTAATCTTAATATATATAAATCTCGTGTCACAATGTTTGTCCTCAATGGACTCCTAAACCACTTAACCGATTTTAATCAAATTTGCACACCGTGTGCAGTTTGATCCAACTTGAAAGATAGGCTATATTTTATTTTGGTATATGTAATTATTATATTTAAGAAAAAAAAGGCGGTACGAAGTTCGCCAGGTCAGCTAGTAATGATTATAAAATTTTAGTTATTATTATTATTTACTGTAATATTTAATATTATTACATTAAATAACAGTTTTGCTCCGTTGACTTTTTTTGTTTTTAGTGACTTTTTTTTGAGAATGTAGATTTTTTTGACGTTCATTAAAGTTTATCTTATTTCGAAATAAATATTTTCATTTCATTTCCATGACTATATTCATATGGCTCGTTGTGACATTTTTTTTTTGTGTTTTACGTTTGAATAGCGTTGGACTTACTTTTTGGACTTCGGTCTTACCTATACCTATTGCTGACACTCGTTTCCAACTTTTTGTGGAGGCTTTGTACATTTGTTTTCATTGCTTTATTGTGCTGCGAAATTGAAAATTTGTCTCGCTACTAAGACAAAGATCTACTAGCTACGTGAATCATCATAAATAATCTCACCAGTAAGTTTGAGAACTTCTTACCATATTTCTATGAGTTAAAATCAGAAGTGAGAAGATATAATATGGGGTAATCGTCAGTAAAGCGAGGCAAAGCTGTAAATCCATTGAATCTTATTAGATACGGATATATATATTTTTTTAATAAAAGATATATCCACGGACTTATAGTGCTCGTGCTTTTGTTATTCCAATTTTTAGTATGTTAAAACATGCATTGGTACTGTACTGCAACTTAAGAATACAGATACGGATATAATTATTAGCAACTTAAGATACGGATATATTAGCGATTCAACATCGGTTAGCGTAGCATAACAAACTTCTTTTGATTAAGGATCAGCAAGAAGACAAAGACGCGGTAGGCGGGGAACCAGAAAATAGGTAGGAATTAGTCGCTTGTTTCTGGTGGTCCCTTGTGGACTTGTATACCTTGGGAAACTATATAAGTAATCTATATTCAGCAGCAATAGATAACCATCTCGACTGAATACTTAGAAAATATTAAATGACTTTACGTTCGTAGTTTTTCCCGAATAAATATGATGCACATAAAAAGATAAGTGATGGTCTAAGATCCGGGATAGCAAAATATTCCCTCATCTGTTAATTAGATGAAACAATTTTATATAGGCTGATTTCAATATTGTGAATTTATAAAAACAACCTCTGCCACCATAAGCCTGCTGCAAATAATAATATCTACTTAAAAAAAACTATCTTTTCCCTCTTATGTTAATTACATGTAGTAAGCTAAAACCGTCAATATTTTACATTATATACCTGACTGTAGTAGGCACCCATCTCTATGATTGCTATACTTACCTGCAGCCAGGTCAGTAACCTCAGTCAGCAGTAACCTGGCTGCCTACTACAGTCAGGTATATAATGTAAAATATTAACGATTTCAGCTTACTACATGTAATTAACCTGAGAGGGAAAAGAATAAAAAAAAATTTGCGGCAGGCTTATGGTGTCAGAGGTTGTTTTTATAAATTCACAATATTAAAATCAGCCTATAAAATTTTTTTTCATCTAATTAACAGATGAGGGAATATTTTGCTTCATCCCGGATCTTAGACCATGACGCAATACTATTCATCAGGCTGCCTGACGGTGAAAACTTATAAATAACAATGATGACAAAAATAAATAAATAGTATCTGATTAATGAATGTTATGTTAATAATGTATAAAAATTTCCACAATTACTATGTTTACATTGATGATGTAAAAAACATTTATGTGGTTCATGAAATGGTTTTAATTGCACAGGTGAAAATGATAATTATAAAGACTGACTTCTAAGAACATGAATACATCATAGTCGTTCCAACTACAAATCGAGATATATGTATATAGTAACACAATTGTTATTCAAGACCATCTTGGGCTTGTTTTTTAGGGTTCCGTACCCAAAGGGTAAAAACGGGACCCTATTACTAAGACTTCGCTGTCCGTCCGTCCGTTCATCCGTCCGTCTGTCACCAGGCTGTATCTCAAGAGCGGCGATAGCTAGACAGTTGAAATTTTCACAAAGTACCTATGTATTTCTGTTGCAGCTATAACAACAAATACTAAAAACAAAGTAAAATAAATAATTAACGCGAAGCGATTTAATTCCAACGCCATCTATCCAGAAACCAAGAAAACGTTGTCGATAGACTAATGTAATAGCTTTCCAATAGCGGCATGGATCGATATTCGATAGATAGATGGCGTATTTGACTAGTTTATTTTCCGTTTTTATATGGTATAATCTTTTTCTTATTTACTAAGTATTTTGTTGAATAACAATAAAATATAGCCTTTAGTTTAGTCAATGGTACGGAACTCTTAGTGCGCGAGTCCGACTCGCACTTGGCCGATTTATTTTTTTCTAATTATAGATATAATTATTTATAGATTATAGTACTTAAAAAAACGTATTTTGTTACGTCTATTAAAATTTTTCTTAACAATGTCACAGTAACCGTAACAATTTCAATGCCTTATGAAATAATTATTTACGACTTGTCATTATTCAGAACCGAATCAAATTACTGGTTATGGTATGAAGTTTATTACAATCTGAGGTAATGAGGCTCTCGATTATAAAATTATTATTTTCACAGCCGTTTTGATTAAAGGTAAGTGTTGTTAATTCTCTAGAGTTATCAAACCCCTTTCCTTAGTATAACCGACAATCTGTAGAGAAAAATGTGGCAAATTTAATCCTAATCAATTCACAGAATCATAGTCGTGGGACGCTTAGAGGCTATCTCAGTACAGTCAATTTAATTATTATATTTTATTTGAAAAAAAAAAATTGCATGGCAAAAATTATACTTCTTTGAAATTCTACTAAATTACTTTTGGTTATTATTTTATACACAAACTGAACCACACACTATTTAAATTACAAAATAGCAATGCCGAAACACTATTCCTCAGCATATGCTATCATTGTAAGTATATGAACACAGAAACGGTTTGCGCAATTTTACTCCATTGGACAAGACAAAAGAATGACCTACTAGTCCTACTACTCGCGGCTAAATAAGTTTTGGTTAAACTAACTCTCAAACCGGCGCAAGCTACTTGATATACATAGTTTTCTTATACAAACTAGTGAATGGAACTGTGGATAGTTCAGAGCTTCTGAGCTTCTCGCCTACCATCCCTTTTTAGTATTTGCTTATACGTAAAACCCAGAGAGCAAACCTCGGTTATTATTCCCTCATACCTAGACTGAAAAGGCTCTAGAGAGAGAATTTACAGCTAAAAACGAGTCAAAATGTTGCCAGAGTTATAAACAATCGTAAGGTTTTCCCATTATAGACAATATTTCATTTATATTTTACTTTCCTGTATTTTATAAAAAAAAATACATGATTTGTAAAATAGAGTGAAATACCTTTTAACGCTATTGTCTATAACAAAACATAAAAATTCTTTTTTTTATGTTTTTACTCGTGAAGACTATTAGCCGTAGTTGGGTTTTGTAAGTGTTATCCGACTTTTACCGCCTGCCGCCGCCTTATAAGCCTGGTTTGGACTCTTATCGAACAGGAGAATCAAAAAACATCAAAACAGCGACAATTATGACACTAGCGCATCTTTTCCCTGTTCGGTGTGTGGTAGAGTCTGCCGCTCCCGTATCGGATTGTACAGCCATCAGAAAAAATGCTCTTCAGGCACTGTTTAAATCGTCTGTAATAGACGTAAAGGCCTATGATCCGACTTTTATTTATAAATTAACTAGCTGCGCCTCGCGTTTTCACCCAAGTAATATCCGATCCCGTGGGATTATCAAAATAAAAAGTAGCCTAGTGTTATTCTGAACTTCCAATTATCTACGCACAAACATTCCTCACAATCCGTTCAGTAATTTTCGTATTAAAGAATAATGTGTTGAGTTTTTGTCAAAAATATTTCATCCCGAAAATTCCATATTCCATGGTATCAGAGTTACTTAAGTCAAACTATGTAGTACAATAAGCTACTAACTTATGTATTAAACTAAGTTCATAAATTACCTGAAGCATAAATGATAATGATATGAACCATGAAATAGATATGTAAATGTTAGTAAAAATATCATCCCTATTAAGGCAGGAAACAAAGAATTACTTCAATAAAAAACAATGTTTAAGTTCCAGTAAACATTGACTAATATTTCAGCATTTAACATGTTATTCATCGAAAATTCTAGAAAGAATTATTTATGAGTAAATGAGACTGAAAATCAGGAAACACATGCAACAATAGACTTACTTTGTCCATCTACATATTTTATTTCGCTGTAACGTATTTTCATTGGTCAAAAAAACCACGATGACTAATCTATACATCTATACAAATAAATAAAATTGGTGTCTGTTTGTAATATTAAAATAACCGCTTTTTACGAAATTCATATGGATGTACTCACGGTACTTAAAACAAAATAACATTTGTTACAATTTTTGTCTGTCTGTCTATTTGTTCCGGCTAATCTCTGAAACGGCTGGACCAATTTTGCAGCAGTGCAAACTTAGCACCTCATCGATGGAATTTTGGGTCGAAAATGACCTTAATCGATAGGTCTACGTTAGGTCCGTATAGGTCCACTAAATTTTTCGTTAGGTCCGCTATAGTTTTTTAATAAATAATTTTTTAAATTTAGGTTAAAAAAATGCAATTTTAGCACCCCATCCAAGGATTTTTAAAACCAAAATGACCTTAATCGATAGGTCTACGTTAGGTCCGTATAGGTCCATAATAATTTTTGTTAGGTCCCCTATAGTTTTTTAATAAATATTTTTTTTTTTAATTTTGGTAAAAAAATATATATGCAATTTTAGCACCCCATCTAAGGATTTTTGAAATTAAAATTACCTTAATCGATAGTTCTACGTTAGGTCCGTATAGGTCCAGTAAATTTTTCGTTAGATCCGCTATAGTTTTTTAATAAATATTTTTTTTTTAATTTAAGTAAAAAAAAAGCAATTTTAGCACCCCATCCAAGGATTTTTAAAATCAAAATGACCTTAATCGATAGGTCTACGTTAGGTCCGTATAGGTCCACAATAATTTTTGTTAGGTCCCCTATAGCTATTTAATAAATAATTTTTTTTAATTTGTTAAATAAAATATGCAATTTTAGCACCCCATCTAAGGATTTTTGAAATCAAAATTACCTTAATCGATAAGTCTACGTTAGGTCCGTATAGGTCCACGAAATTTTTCGTTAAGTCCTCTTTAGTTTTTTTATAAATAATTTTTAAAATTTTGGAAAAAAAATTCGTATTTTAGCAGCTAAAAAACTATAGGGGACCTAACAAAAATTATTGTGGACCTATACGGACCTAACGTAGACCTATCGATTAAGGTCATTTTGATTTTAAAAATCCTTGGATGGGGTGCTAAAATTGCATTTTTTTTACCTAAATTTAAAAAAATTATTTATTAAAAAACTATAGCGGACCTAACGAAAAATTTAGTGGACCTATACGGACCTAACGTAGACCTATCGATTAAGGTCATTTTCGACCCAAAATTCCATCGATGAGGTGCTAAGTTTGCACTGCTCAATTTTGCCGGGAATTGGCACTGGCAGATAGCTTATTATTTATTTTAGAACTCTGCGAAATGAACAATAACTTTTTTTGTTAAATTCCACGCGGACGAAGTAGCGGGCACAGCTAGTTATTTATAAATTTGAAGACGTATTTCTTTCAGTAGTTCGTTATGGTATTTGTACAATTGTTCTCATAATTACGAATAACATTTAAATATGTATTAAAAGCATACTTTTTTCAGTGTAGTTCCAACTGTTGAATAAGGTGTAGAGTTAATATCGTTTCGAGATAATGGCGCTCACGATTATAATTGTTATGGCTTTTATTGCCGCTTCAGTTAACGGTAAGTTTTGCTTATTTTCTCATTACGGTATTTTTTTTTAAATTTAATACAATAAATAGGTTAGTATTCGTCACAAACCTATTCTATGTGCCGGGTCGATTTACATCAGACGAGCGAATGCTCATTCTATCCCCACTATATCAAATTATTTTAGTGTAAACAGGCGTAGAGCATTCTTTCGTTGTTATATAATTATATGAATACGAGTTTTTGTTTACACAGAAAGATCAAGAAAGAATGCTCTTGTTCTTTCTCTTTGTTTGTTTGGTCTAAACCCACAGTTTATGTAAAGGTCGATTTACATTAGACGAGCGAATGCTCATTCTATCCCCACTATAGCAAATTCTTATCAAATTCTTTTAGTGTAAACAGGCGTAGAGCATTCTTTCGTTGTTATATATATAAATACGAGTTTTCCTTTACACATAAAAATCAAGAAAGAATGCTCTTGTTCTAGCTCTAGCTCGTTGTTCGTTTGGTCTAAATCTACCCTTAAAATAAAATTGTGATTTAAGACAAAATAAAACTTGTCATTGATATTTAAAAATTATAGACATAAAGATAAAGATAAAAATAAATATTTTACGTAACCTATTGTATAATTTTGGTATTATATTCCTGAATTGACATTCACATTATTTTACTTTTGGTCTAAGATCCGGAATATAACAAAATCTTCCCTCATCTGTTAATTAGATGAAACAATTTTTTATAGGCTGATTTCAATATTGTGAATTTATAAAAATAACCTCTGCCACCATAAGCCTGCTGTAAATAATAATACTTAAAAAATTTTTTTTTCTTCAAAAAATCTTTTCCCTCTCGTGTTAATTACATGTAGTAAGCTAAAACCGTCAATATTTTATTAACGATTTTAGCTTACTACATGTAATTAACATGAGAGGGAAAAGATAAAAAAAAAAGACGTGTGGCACTCGGTGACTGCCGCGGTAAAGCTATTACATAGCATTTTGTATCAACTTATGCAATAATTATAATATTTATTTATTTTATTTATGCAGTATTTCTTTTTCTTTGATATTAATTCAAGTTACACTTTTTGAGCGTGGTGACCGATAAGAAAACAAATTTTTTTCTTTTATTAAAAAAATTAAATGCCAAATTTTATCCGGAAATAGTAACATTATAGGCAATATCATATTTGCATCAATGAGTAATACGCTCAACTTGATAATAGTACTAACGCCGGTGCTATCCCATTCATGTAGGTCATATTTTTAAGCTATTGCATAGCTTCTTTCGCGGGCCTTGAGCGCGGGGACAATTTCAAGAATTTCAGTAACGAAAAAACCTCACGCTCCCCACTCCGACGGGCACGGAGGTGTGGCTTGAAGGCCGTGCATCGTCTAACGTCGTTTCAGTTCGGCAGTCTTCGACACGGCGTTGTGTGCGTGCGATTAGAGGTCTAGGTCGGCGCGGCTAGGCGGTGCGCTTGACGTCTGAGCTTCGACGCGAGTTTGCCGGCATTTATCAATGAATGCGTGATGAAATAAAAAATATGACCTACATGAATGGGATAGCACCGGCGTTAGTACTATTATCTAGTTGAGCGTATTAGTCATTGATGCAAATATGATATTGCCTATAATGTTACTATATCTGGATAAAATTTGGCATTTAATTTTTTTAATAAAAGAAAAAAAAATTGTTTTCTTATCGGTCACCACGCTCAAAAAGTGTAACTTGAATTAATATCAAAGAAAAAGAAATACTGCATAAATAAAATAAATAAATATTATAATTATTGCATAAGTTGATACAAAATGCTATGCAAAAGCTTTACCGCGGCAGTCCCCGAGTGCCACACGTCTTTTTTTATTTCATCACGCATTCATTGATAAATGCCGGCAAACTCGCGTCGAAGCTCAGACGTCAAGCGCACCGCCTAGCCGCGCCGACCTAGACGTCTAATCGCACGCACACAACGCCGTGTCGAAGACTGCCGAACTAAAACGACGTTAGACGATGCACGGCCTTCAAGCCGATCAAGCCACACCTCCGTGCCCGTCGGAGTGGGGAGCGTGAGGTTTTTTCGTTACTGATATTCTTGAAATTGTCCCCGCGCTCAAGGCCCGCGAAAGAAGCTATGCAATAGCTTAAAAATTGCAGCAGGCTTATGGTGGCAGAGGTAGTTTTTATAAATTCACAATAGGGAAATAAGCCTTTAAAAAATTGTTTCATCTAATTAACAGATGAGGGAAGATTTAGCTTTTCGGATCTTTGACCATTTGTTGTATTTCCTGAAAAAAAAATGTATTCCTTTTTTATAACCTTTTTTATTTCTAACATTACCAGCATTTCTGACCGTCAATAATAAACCTCGCGGTAATGAATAAAATCAAATGTAACCGCGACATAGGTAGGTACTCATTTCGGTTAATCTTCGGTAAACAGTTAATAAAGTATTACTTGCGATCTAAGGAACAAAATAATTATTATTCATAATAAATATTTTAGAGCATACTAACGTTAGACGAAATGGATGGAGATAGATAGTTCGTTAGTTACGAAACTAAAATACAGGGAATACATGATACATTAATTTGTGAACATATTCTATAAAATAATTAATTGAATCACTTAATGGCTTAAAGAGTCACCCAGGCATTTAGGTTTTAAAGAATAATTCTTAAAATGTGAAAATGACTCAATTGAGTAACTTAATAATTCTTAACACTAGAGTTTCATCTAGGAAAGCGAGCTGACAAACACGTAACATCTTTACTTAGTTCGTTAAAATTATTGCACTTTACACTCATTTAACTTAAATGTAGCAGATTTTTTTTCTGCCTCGTAATTTTTACAGTCAACTTTCATATCAAGGACGGAGGATAGAAATGCTTTTCATGTCAATAAAATAAAATTAGGTCAGTTCACACGTCCTCTTCGAGATACATAAAAATCTGTTCCGTTAAGCATATCTTATAACAAGTAATATAATTAAAAGAAAACAAAAAACCCGCCTGCGTAAAAAACGGAAAGAGCAAAGTCAACATTTTTTAAACTTTCTTATTGTATTTCTTTATTATTATTACGGTAATAAATCATAATATACATTTTTGAAATCCTTGTATTGAGCCCTTTAATTTGATACCAATACTATAGTATTCTAAAAAAAAAATTATTTCTTCATTAACTACAATGGCCTCGCACAGCCGCCATGTTTGTTTTTTTTTAATGTCACCTATCTAAGAACACTTGGGCTGCTAAGACAAATCTAACGATATCTCAATTATGCAAATCCGTTCAGTGGTTCTAGAGAAATGAGGTGATTAAGAATATTACATACATACATACAAGATACGCGCGAAAAACATAACCCTTCCTTGGCAGTCGGGTAAAAATATAGAAGAGAATCAAGAAATTGTATTTAATGTAACCTAATATCTGGACAAGTTCTTGTTTCGTCAGATATGAGAAAGTGGTAAGATTATCATACTGAATTGATAGAGTTTGATACATTTATTAATTGTTTAAAACTTTAAGATATTTTATCAACACAGGTTTATATGTTGTTTTCTAATGTTTACGTGAATTTCACTCATTACAATGAAACAAAGTTTATTCATTATAAAACAGGTTCACCATCTTATTGTAGAAAAAAACGAAACATAAGATAGACTTGGTAATAATCATTACATTCCCTTCCATTATCTATTCATTCCTATATACATAATAAAGATTAGTATCGTAACTCATATAACTAGTATTAAGTCATATTTTAGTATGCATATCGTTTTCATTCTCTTACCAATACTAACTCAATTAAAAGGTTAAATGTATACCTACATTATATTTACCTCTCCTACCAATACTAACTCAATTAAAAGGTAAAATGTATACCTACATTATATTTACCGCTCGTACGCAACTCTTGTCCAGCTGTCAGCTGTGCAATTAATGAAAAACGAATTTTCTGTTAAATAACTCTTCTAACTATTCATTGAAACAATACAATAATTTATTAATATTACAATTTACTTGCAGGCGGCTATGTGTGGCAGAATGATGACAATTTTGGGCAGTAAGTATTAATAATAATTGAAGACAAATATGAATATTATTTTAAACTTGAGGACATATTGTTACTCTAATTTTTATATCACCAATTTATGCAAAAAAAAATTACCCCAATAATTTATTTCTTCACAAGAGCCAAAACTGCCAGAAACTGCTAATCTAATATTAACACTTATTTTAAAAAGAATCGAAATTTACCATTGATGAGGCTTCTTGCCTCTTTTTTATCTTGCGGGTCATTTAGCCCTTACTTATACAATTGCTAATTATATTCAATAAATACGCTTAAATTGTATTTTCCACTAGTTAATAATAAGTAATATCACAAACGTAATTTCTATTTAGACATGTTCAAGGTTAGAAATACTAACTAAAAAAACAGATATATATCTAACTCTACAAATGAACTAAAATAATATTATTTTGTGTTTATTCCAGAAAAAATTTTAAGGTAAGATTCATACATACCTATTATTCATACTCACTATTAAAACAATAATTATGATACTTAAGTTTTTATTTAAACAAAACATAACGTTCCCTATTTTCCTACTGGTTTTTATAATTTTTATCAAGAAATATAATTTAAAGATATAATTTAATTTATTAAAATAATTTTACAGTTTCATAACAATTTACCTAACTTTCCAAAATTTCCTGCTTTCCCTTCCTTTCCTCAATTAAATTTCCCTACGATACCACCAATGACTTTTTTGACTCCTGACGACATTGCTAAGAAGACTGGATCAAACTACAATGGTGTGGCAGTTAGCTCGATGGGTTCTTCTTCAGTGGACGAAAATGGAAATGTGGTAAAAAAGGGTGGTGGTTACATATTAACCAATACTAATGGGGTTGTTGAGAAAATTTCATGTAAGATTAATTTTTTTACTATGTTTTTGTAAAATTGCATAAAGCTTTTTCAAATTATCTTAATAGGTACAAAATAGAAATAATAACTAAGAGAGGTTTTCTTAGATTTAATCATTATCTTTTGTTAGAACATGATATTGAAAAATAAATTTTTGAACAAAAAAATCTATTAAGTAAACTATGTGAGCAACTAGACAAACAAAATGCCTGTTTTTATGTAAAGAATCAATTACGGCACTGTATGTTTATGTATGAATCTTATTCAGACAATGAGTTTAATAAAAATAATATTTTACAGTCGGAGATCCTCCAAATGTTGAAACCATGTACGTATTTTCGTACTTTTTTAAATAAATTAAATATACAAAAAAAATATACATTTACATATATATATATATATATATATATTGATTAACATTTAGTAATCATTTAATAACAAAGTATTGATTTGTGTCTTTTTCCTTTTTAGATCGGTAAGCAATTCTAAAGAATAAAGAAGAATGTTAAATCTGCAAACCTTAATTACTAAGTTTAAAAATATATGTATATTATCTTAAAAATAAATAAGTTTAACAAACAGAAATACGACTAAGTACTGTAAGAAATATGGCAAAAATGGTAAATATATATTTTTTATCTTAAATGTGGCTAATCAAAACTGTAGTTTTATTAGTATGTTCTCACAATATACAAATTTATTATTTTATATTTATTATAACAAATTTCACAGAATTTTTCGGTATATAGACCAGTGCCAAAGCCGTCAAAAATAATGAAAAACAAATAAAAATTAAAGTAGGATGAAACCTATTGGAAAAGGAAGGGAATACTACTAAAATGAAAGGAAAAATAAATTAGAGGCGATCTGAGGTTGGGAAGGGGTGGGGGGTGAGTTTTTAAGGGTAAAAATCGGTAAATCTCGATTTCCAGCAAAACTACAAGTCTTATCGAAAAAAGTTAAATGGCAAAGTTGTAGATGATAAAAAGATCTACAACTTTTGTATTTATACTTTTTCTCCATAACCCCAAAATGCATGTGAAAAATCAAAAAAACTACATTTTTGATTTTTTATTTTTATCTTTTACAATTTATTTTTGTTTTTTACAAAATTTGGTGAAAAAGAATCTTATTATGTCCCAAATACACTGTAATTGTTTTGATTTAAAATATTTATTTTTTCACCTTATTTTGACCTCAATATCGAAAAAGCACCCTCATTTTCAATCGAAAATTCTCACGTCAAAATATCAGCTTTTTTAAAAAAGTGGGTAGCCTTTTTGTTCATTGAAATCTCTATTTTCTGATTTTGTAAAAAAAATATATACATTACTAAGGTAAATCTTCTCTGAAAATGCAAAGAAATTCAGGTAGTAAAGCCCAGACTCTCCTAGCCCCTTCCCCACTTCTCTATGAAATAGGTCTCAATTATCTCGGTATCTTCAAAATTCTAGTGTGTTTGGGACATAAAGAGATAAGTTTTCACCAAATATCATGAAAAAATTTTTTTTTTTTGTAAAAGATAAAAATCAAAAATGTGGTTTTTTTTTATTTTTCACATGAATTTTGAGGTTATGGAGAAAAAGTATAAATAAAAAAGTTGTAGATCTTTTTATTATCTACAACTTTGCCATTTAACTTTTTTCAATAGGACTTGTAATTTTGCCGGAAATCGAGATTTACCGATTTTTACCCTTAAAAACTCACCCCCCACCCCTTCCCAACCTCAGATCGCCTCTAATTTATTTTTCCCTTCATTTTAGTGGTATTCCCTTCCTTTTCCAATAGGTTTCATCATACTTTAATTTTTTTTTCGTTTCTAAAATTATCGACCCTGGTCTAATAAGTCTTTCAATAGTCTGTTTCATTTATTTTACTTTTGTATATATTTTGAATATAAATATTTTTAAGGTACTTTATTCGAAATAAACCTAAATAAATTGACACACGAAGGCTTTAGCTGAGATAATTTTCCAGAGACAAGTGCCACCAGAGGTCTTTGGATATAGTCACATGTTTTTGTGATTTAATGACCGCTCTGGTTTAAAATTTGACACTCAACCAAACTTCTGTTACAAAATGTATGCACAGTACCTTTCATTCAATTGTTGTCATTGTCAAATATACTTTGGTACATTTAAAATCATCGCCTTTGCGTAGACGTATCATTGGTTCTCCAAAAACACGAAATTTTTATAATAAATTAAACTATTATGACTTTATTTTCAAGTGTTAAATTGTTTTTTTTTTTGTAATTATTTAATTTAATTTTACAATTCATCGAGTTTATTCTCTCTTAAGTAGAGTTAAAATATCTTCGGAACCTTAAAGCCTTTTAAATATCTGATATTAACAATATAATTTAGTAAGAATTAAAATTATCAAAATTTAAATAAACATTTAAGTTTTGATATTTTACTTTTTTATAGCCACCGCCAATAATAATACCCGAGGTAAACAACTGTTTTATTTAGTTGATAACATTGTAGCTTCAAGTATAAAAAATACGAACCCAACGTGACAAAATATTCGTTATTAATTCATTTTTAATAAAAAAAAACATATTATCTTTTTCTTTCAGAACTTATGTTATAATATGGCTATTTAAATTTACTTGTTTATAATATATCCCCCATATGTAGTATTTTTAGCAAGTAGTCGTGAGTTTACTTGAGTAAACAGTAGCTGACGAACATTCAAGGCTTTCTGAGTGTCGTGTATAGGAATTTTGCACAACTGAAAACGAAAAGATACGAAAAACGCATTCTCGCTCATCGTTAGCACCCATTTACTTTTATCTTCAGACACGCATACACATTATTAAGTATACACATTAAGTACATGTGTATACGTTTAACAACCGTGTATTTTTACAGTTGGGAGAAAATTCAAGGTTTAAAATAAGTTATAGTAGTATTTAGGTTAGTAAATATCCACATCCATTCGTCCTTCTATAAAACTTTCCTTATAATTTATACCATTAATATACGTACGTGATATACCTAGGATTAATAGGACAGGGTGTAAGCGTAAAATAACATGCCTAAATACGTCAGGAAAATTAGAATGTGTCAATAATTAAACCGTAAATATTTTCAGGTACCAATTTGGAAACCCATAATACCGATAGCTCCATTAGTACCTGCTGCTCTGAGAACATATAGACCAGGAAAAAACGAAAATTTCATTGGAATATCATCCTTGGGTTTCTCTCGATCCAGCAATGTGAACGGTTTCAAAACCAGTGCTGGAGGCGCGAATATAATGTCTAATGTTAACGGTAACGTTGATGAGAAAAATGCTCTATATGGTGAAAAGAGAGCTTAATTTGTAATTATAAAAAAGTTACTGGTTTTATATTTATGTTAATTTACTTTTTATTGTACTCCAAAAATAATTTACATAAAGATTAAATATAAAAAATAACAGTTGTCGTGTACAGAAGGTGGCGTTAATGCTAAAGCGTCCTCTTCCAGGTGACCATTATGCACAGGGCATATTAGTTATTCATCTAAAATTAGACTATTACTTTAATTTTAACATTCCTGTATAATATGCGATACCAATTAATGTAAAAATTATTTATAACCGCATTTTATTTTAATATCTTTTTTCATAATAAATGTTTTGATTTAAATTAAATGTTAATGTATCTAAGAGTTTACTGTACTTAGAGCTAATTACGTGTAATAAAAGTCTTGTACCTATTCATTACGTTTTAATTATTTTAAAATTGATATTGAATTGTTTTATTTATAATTAATTATTTAAGTAAGTATTTAAGGAAGTGACTATTTAAGAAAGCATGTTACATTTCTTTAAAAAATTAAAATTAATAAATCAAATAATTTTCACAACAGGAATAGTCAAGAATTTCTTCTTTTCTTCTTTCTTCTTCAATCTTTACCCTGTAACATAATTAGGTAGCTTTCGAAAAATGTAATCTTTAATTTTTTTTGTTTTGGTGAAAACATCAATTTTTCTTAGAACCTGAAAAGTTAATTTTAAGAAGTCCTAACAAAATAATAAACTACTTCAACTGTGGGCTTTGAGTATGAATTATTTAAAAGTTTTGTATCGGCGTATAAACATCCCACTGCTATAGGTCTCTTCTCCATGTAGGTAAAAAGGTAGAGTATAATCATTCTTGCTTCACTATTGACGGACCTGCCATAACTAACGATTGTTACCGAAGGTCATGATAAGAACCAAGACCGATTGTCTGGCACAAGGCCACAAACCCATACTAGAAACAAATATTTGTACCAACAAAATTATCTGTCTGGAGCGGAAATCAAGCCAGCGGCCGACCGCGTTACCCACACCACTATACAAAAATGTATTAAGAGCTTATAACTTTCGGTTTGACTATTAATAAAGTGCCAACTAGATTATATATTGCGGTCTGTTTTAGAAATCTTCTTCTTGAAATATAACACACCAAAAAATACATTTATTTTTATCTAACATTACAGTAAGTCTATACATATAATAAAATGATAGGAAAGTCAATGTATGTCCGGGATAAACTCAAAAAGTACTGCATGGATTTATATCAAATTTGGCCCGAATATTATTAAGAAGTTGGGTCAGAACATAGGCTACATATTATCACGCTATCACCTACGGGGAACGAGCAGTGAACGCACGCAGACGACGTCGCGGGCAGCAGCTAGTACAAAATAATTTTCAAAGGTAACAAAAATTATCTTTTTGTAAGTTCATTGTTAATATAGCAAATTCGCTTATAGAACCAATTGCTATCAAGAAAAGTATGCGTTAGCGTAGGTTTTTTGTACTTTATTTAGTAACTAGCTGTACCCGCGACCATAGATTATACACTTTTAACTAGAGATAGATAAGCAACTCAAGATTTACAAGAAAAGTTTACGGGCCTCGGCCACTAGATGGCATGTTACTAGTTTCTCATTGGACTCATAGATGGCATAATTTATTTACAATATATTTTAATTGAGGATTTGAGGTAATACTAGCATTTAAATTTAGGGGTATTGACCAAAAGACGGCGCTAGTTTCCATACATTTCTTTTTTTCTAATTAATGTACTACAGTTGCATGCCCCTGCCCGCGACTTCGTCCGCGTGGAATTTAACAAAAAAGTTAAAAAAGATCGATAAAACGATCTTTGATATTCTTTGATTTCCTTTATTAGCATGAGCAGGCGGTCGAGCGATGCGGGGCAGAGGGGATGGATCATGGACTCGCCCGCGCCATAGGCATCTCAAGGAAAGAACGCTAGCTCGCCGAGCATTAAATGTTTCGCCGTTAATTACTTCTAACGATGATATCTCAAAAACTATTTATCTGATTAATATAGTGTGAAGGACAATTTTAATCTGCATTAAATGCCTAAGCTAAATATCATATTCATTTGGATAAGGATTAATACTGAACTAAAGAAAATATCTTTGAAAATAACGTAATGTTTTTAATTAAAAATTTGAACATAAAAGTGGTTATTGTAAGTCAACCTCCTTCTCCTACATGGAGAAAGAGACCTATGCCGCAGTTCCAGAAACATCATCACTTTTTGTAAAAATCACCAGTTTTTGTTCAAGTACAAATATTATTATAAACAAAGTATGAATTTTTTTTTTTTACTTTATTGGCGTGACCTTGTCAATCTATACTAATATTATAAAGAGGTAAAGTTTATAACTTTGTATATACGGGGTAATCTTCGCAAATACTGATCCGATCATGAAAATTCTTTCACTAACAGAAAGCTACACTATTCAGGAGTGACAAGATAAAAGGAAAAAGATAAAAATATATAAAGATTTAAAATCAGCAGGATTTGATCCTGCGCCCTCTGACGTGCCGTGTCAACAATTCAATCTAATCAAGCATTATTATTTGCCTTAGAAATTAATTGGTGATTTTAAAACATTTATATTTATCTGATTTGCTGAAAATAGTGAGAGTGTATTGGAACATATCAAATTTCACCGTAACCTTCTTATGTGAAATGGATTATAACGCCCAACGAAGTGGGCACGGGTCGGCTAGTCATGTATATAAGAAAGGCTCTACGAAACGAAAATTTTTTACGACAATGTTTAAACATTTTTTTTTCTCAGAGAGAGATTTCGAGAAAATTTTGTTCGTCAACAATCGTTTAACTTGTTGAAAAATTAAGTTTAAGAAAAATTTCCAACGGGAATTAAATATTTATAGTGTTTAGAATACACCATAGTTTTTTCAAATTTAAAAAATATATTCAAAACTTGTCGACTGGACTTAACGAAATATAATTAGGACACGTAAACGCGTGTTAGAGTGGACTTTGCAGCTCTCGTACGCTGAAACTATTGATTTTACAAAAAAGGTAACCACATAAATTGTAGGAAATTTTCTCTAGTTTAATTTATTACATTACTGTTTTAGTTGGAACGGAGTAATTCTCAAAAAACTGTATTTGAGCGCCATTTTTCCAATATAGCTGCGCGAGCGGCAAAGATACGAGGTGGGAAAGTGAAAATTCGAAAAGAGCACGTCGGCGTCGAAATCTATAAAATCACCAATTTTTAAAACAACCGGAAAACTTTCCACGTAACCCCCTTTTTGAGCACCAAATGACTGTACTATAAACATTATAGATATCTACACAACATTTAACTTTTTGACAGATGTAAATGAAATTTGACATGCTATGTACAGGGAAGGAGCAGGGGGGTAGAAAATGAATAGGCTACCTTTTATCCGAAGAAATATATGGTTCCTTAGGGTTTGTGGAAAAAAAATGCTAAGTACTGTACTGTTAGGACTACTTTTTTATCAATGCTGATTCCTAGATATATAATTTGGAAAACATTACATAAATACATTATGTAATGTTATAAAGTCCAATATTTTTGAAATAATAAATATTAATATTTGTTCTTATCTCCAGTTAGGTAATGATTAAAAATGTATATGTACTCTAGTCTATGTACTACGTCAACGCCTCCATACATCTTAAAATTTTGCAAGTCACATTGTAAGTTCAAACATAAAAATTTACTTTTAGGTATTTGTAGAAATTTTGGAGGGTGAAATAGTGGATTATTTTGCACTATTGAAACTATTTAAGCATCACCACCAAAGGAAAAACTGTTTTCGCGTGCACAGGACTATGTAGTCTGTTCGATTGGAAGTTCTGCAAACAACTTGATGGTTCTAGCACCCGAAAGCGGTATCATAAATGTTGTACAAAAAGAGGTCAAAGTAACGCAATAATTTAAAAAGAGGTACAATATTTTAGGGCCTCTTTGTAAATATAAGCAGTTTGTACACGAGCGAAGCTGCGGGTAACAGTTAATTTCAAGTAGCGGATATAGGTACTTGTATATAGTAGGTATATAACACGTGGTTCAATAAGTCCCGAGACTAAGTACTAAAAAAAAGTCTTTTTTATAAAATTAATTTTTATTCATCAACATAGTCTCCTCCAAGAGCGATACAGTCCCTCCAACGCTTTTCTAACTTTTCTATCCCATGTGTGTAGAACGATTTGTCTTTGGCTTTAAAATAAGCCTCCGTTGCTGCGATAACTTCACTATTTGAGTCAAATTTCTTACCCTGAAGCATTTTTTTGAGGTCTGCAAACAGCCAGTAATCGCTGGGGGCCAAGTCTGGCGAATAAGGGGGATGAAGAAGCAATTCGAAGCCCAATTCGTTAATTTTGGCCATCGTTCTCACGGACTTGTGACAAGGCGCGTTGTCCTGGTGAAACACCACTTTCTTTTTGTTCATGTGAGGCCGTTTATCCGCAATTTCGTACTTCAATCGCTCCAATAAGCACATGTAATAGTCACTATTTATATTTTGCCCCTTTTCAAGGTAGTCGATGAAAAGTATTCCATGCGCATCCCAAAATATAGACGCCATAACCTTACCGGCCGATTTCTGAGTCTTTGGACGCTTCGGGCGGCTTTCACCAGCCGCTCTCCACTCCGCTGCCTGCCGATTGGATTCCGGAGTGAAATGGTATATCCAGGTTTCATCCATTGTTACATACCGACGTAAAAATCCTTTTTATTATGATTCATCAGCGCCAAACATCGCTCTGAATCATTGATACGTTGTTCCTTTTGATCAGTTGTACGCAAACGCGGCACCCACTTAGAAAAAGGCTTTTTCATGGCCAAATTTTTATGTAAAATAGTGAAAACACTACCAGCTGAAATCTTCACTATCTCGGCTATCTCTCGCACTTTTACCTTCCGATCTTCCAATACGATTTTGAGGACTTGGTTAATATTTTGTTGAGTCACTGCTTCATTTGGACGACCTGAGCGTTCCCCATCATTGGTGTCCATGCGACCGCGTTAGAAGTCGGCATACCACCGACAAATGGTTGCTTTAGAGGGAGCTGATCCTGCATAACATTTTATAAGCCATTGCTGTGCTTCAACGGTATTTTTTCCCATTAAAAAACAATGTTTTATCAACACGCGAAACTCGTTTTTTTCCATTGTATCGAAATTACAACCGTAGCGTCACTTAAATGTTTCAAAATCAATAATTTTATTGTTCCATTTTTAAAAATTTGACACATATTCTTGTATTGATAGCCAGTACTTTTTAAAAATCAAAAGAGTTTTTAATATATGCGCCATTTCCAGGTTAGTCTCGGGACTTATTGAACGATCTAGTAGTTTATCTAAAAGAGATTTCCACCCATACATTGACTCATCACGATATCTCTGGAACCAGGAATATTCCTTTCGGCGAGTAGGGGTCAGCTAAGAACGGATTTTATGAAATTCCACCAACAAAAGGGGGTGCGGGGGTTAATAACATAATTATATGGCAAAACAATATTTGCGGCGTCAGCTAGTAAGATTATAAAAAGAAGGTATTACGAAGCTTTAAGTCACTAAGATCGAAGTCGTAAGTCGTTAGAAATTTAGCTATTTGTATGTTATAACTGAGAGAGGGCGTTACAGTGTCAATGTTTACTTCGGCTCCGTACTAATAGTGATCGCAAAATTAAAATAAGTGCATTTACTTAGTGAAAAAGGCAAAAGTGAAGAAATAAACAAGTGACTTACATCATATATTGTGGATAACATCGAACATTGAGTGAAAAGTACGTAATCAGTGAAAACGTCTTGACTGCAAATTAGTCGTATTACGTGTTTATATAGATATATCCTCAACACATTATGCATTTGAAGTGAAAGACTAACTAAAACTGAAGTAAATTGTGCTTTCATAATCCCCTCAGCTGTTTTTTTGAAAAATAAAATTGTATAATAAATTGTTTTAATAAACAAATTACCCTACATTTTAATTATAATAAGTGAACGAGAACTGCACAAAGACACTAGCGACATCTGTACGAACCATCTTCGATCTACGATCGGTCCGTCAAAGAACTAGCTATCTTAGCAAGTCGGAACAGGAACACAAGAGGGCGTTAGTAGAAAATAACAATTACTTCAATATTGTTATAGAATTTATAAAATAATCTGGAAAATATAAGAAATGGAGGAAATTATGCAAGAGCTTCGAAACATTCGAAGAGACTTAGACGAACAGAAAACCGCAATAGAAAAAAGTGGAGAGAAAGTGACTGAAAAAGTTACGGAAAACATAAACTGCATATTGGAAGAAAAGTTTAAACTATTTAACGAAATATACGAGTATCTAAGGGAAAAATGTGAAAACCAAGAAAAACGACTATATTTTCTAGAAAAACAGGCAAGAAAAAACAACATAGTCTTTTTCGGAATAAAAGAAATAGAAACATCATATTCTAACCTAGAAAGCCTCATAGTGAACTTTATCAAAGAACATTTCTCTCAAGATCTAGAACGCAGGGATATTCAAGAAGTTAGGAGAATAGGCAAGAAAGGGGAAAGACCTCGACCAATAATTGTCACCTTCTGTACACTCGGCACAAAAATTAATTTGTTTATAAAAAGAAGTGCACTAAAAAATACCGGGTACTATATAATGGAAGATTTCCCACAAAATATCCTAGAGAAGAGGAAAGAACTTCAAGAACAAGCAAAAATCGAAAGGGAAAAGGGAAACCTTGTAAAAATAAAATACGACAAGCTTGTCATAAGTGAAAAAAACAAAATAGCGGGAAAAAACAAAAGAATGCTTTCAACTTCGCCTGAAAACAAAACGATAAAAGGAGCCGAAACAAATACACAGGCTTACAAGAAAAATAAATCAAAAACACAAATAAGAAGAACTTCAAGCCTATCGGAAGGTATATTAAAACCGGGCATGCTGAACTACCTAATTAACAAAAACACAAACAACTCATCAGATGCGCAGCAAAATAATAACGTTAAAATATAGCAATTACCGCCCCTCTCTCGAAACGTCAACATACAGCAACTACTACCAGAACACCAAACTCATCTTCCAAGCCGGTTGGTCACCGTGGAAGATCATGACCAAAACCCTCCAAATAAATACATAAATAAATTTAAAAAAAAAAATAATAAGAAGAAGAAAAAAATAATGATAATTAAAAATAATTAAAATAGATATATGTATATATAAATATAAACAAAAAATACGCTATACATTCTGACATATAACGTTAAAACACTTTAATTATATTAAAAAAAAGAGTGACAGAATGGAAAGGGCCAGTGGGCAAAGAAAGAAAGGGATACCTTGCATCAAATGGAAGGACGAAATCAAAAGCATAATTATATATATAAACAGCACAATCTAGAGAAAACTGGCTCAATTTGGAGGAGGCCTTTACCTGCAGAGGGGTTCTTACGGAATAATTTTATTAAATTTTAATTTACTATATCTATGATAATAACGTATCTAAAATTATTTATATAAAACTGTAACTGTAACTGTACCGGACCCCAGCTCAGGGAGAGCTAGCGGACTGTATTATGACGTCTGATTTGCCAGAGCCGGTACATAAACGATTGCGTACAAAGCCGGTACGAATATTCGTGCTCGTCGTGTGCAGGGGTTCTTCAATAAAACACCACTATAGCGCTTCACTAGATCCCGTTAGAGAGAGAAGGGTGGCTGGCAAGCTTCTATGTAGACTTCTTACTATCTTGAGTCTTGACTATATACTTCTTGACTATCCCGTTGTCTCGAGAGAAGTGTCCTATTCAGGTGTCCCAAGAGAAGTGACCTAATGACGCCCGATATGGCGTCCTATTTATATGATTTCGGGAGTAGCTAGCCAGCGGACCCTTACCTCACCCCGGAATATCTTTATTTTCAATAAAATGCAATTTACAACATATTTATCTTAAAACTATATCTTACCTATTGTACGAGACAACCGAACATGTAAATAGTTTTACGTATAAAATAGGTTTAATTTTATCGATTATAATTTCATATAGTTAAAAGTATTAAATCTAAGTAAATAGGCTTATAAGAATAGAATAGTAAAACATTCGATTTAAAACTACGATCTGCAATAGTTATTACAAAGTAATAATAAAATGTAAATAATTAATTACGTATAAAGTTGCTTCATAAATTAAGTTTCATAGTTAAAGAATCATAGAAAATGTTAACTTGTGCGACTAGTTACTAGTTGAACAGATTCGCCTTAGTTTTGTTCAATATCTAGGTTAGAAAGAGATGGCGATAGATTTAGTATGAAAATAGACAAAGATAGCTATAGTTCGGGAAGAAAATTCATGTTTTGTTTGATAATTTCTAATATTCTTACGATTTTATTAATGTTTTATGTTTTATAGATAGATATTCATACGTTTTAGCATAAATTATCATCAAAATGTTTGTAAATAGATAGATACGCACGCTGCGCGCACAGGAATAGTACTGACGCGGGTTCGGGACTCGGAGGGGATATTTATACTTCGACGGTGGGGGACGGGGGAGTATAAATATTCCAGAGATCGATTTAGCTCGATTATTCCGAATTTATCGCGCGCGCAGCGCTAATTGTATGTTAAAATGCTAGATTTTAATGTAATAATATAGGTAAGATATAGTTTTAAGATAAATATGTTGTAAATTGCATTTTATTGAAAATAAAGATATTCCGGGGTGAGGTAAGGGTCCGCTGGCTAGCTACTCCCGAAATCATATAAATAGGACGCCATATCGGGCGTCATCAGGTCACTTCTCTTGGGACACCTGAATAGGACACTTCTCTTGAGACAACGGAATAGTCAAGAAGTATATAGTCAAGACTCAAGATAGTGAGAAGTCTACATAGAAGCTTGCCAGCCACCCTTCTCTCTCTAACGGGATCTAGTGAAGCGCTATAGTGGTGTTTTATTGAAGAACCCCTGCACACGACGAGCACGAATATTCGTACCGGCTTTGTACGCAATCGTTTATGTACCGGCTCTGGCAAATCAGACGTCATAATACAGTCCGCTAGCTCTCCCTGAGCTGGGGTCCGGTACAGTTTGGTCCTTCGTTCGCCGGATCTACATAGTTTTCGCCGTGTCCGCCGTGTTCGCCTTCGTCTTCGTCTTCGTATTCACCGTTCGTTCGTCATGCCGCTCACAAGATCGCAAGCTGAGAAGATGGATCAAGCCATAGAAAACATAGAAAAAGCTCAAGAGGAAACCTCGACTATAGAAATCGCGTCGCAACAACCGAAGCCGCCGAACTTCCCCGTACACCACGAGGAACCACCTAGATCTCCGTCGGCAGCCCCGGACCAGGGAAAGAACGCGAAAACTTCGTCAAAGAAAGCGTCAAAAGAAAGAAGACGTTTACAACTTCAAGCAGAAATCGCTCAACTCAGGTACGAGATGAAAATAGCAAAAGCCAAACTCGAAGCATACGAATCTGACGACGACGACAGCGAGGTCTCGTCGCACCAAGGCGAAGAACGAGTCACAGAGTGGTTGGACAATCACCCGGAGGTCACCACGAAGCCTATAGAACGACAGGACCCTGGGGAACAGATATCGAAGCCCGCCACACACGAAGCGAAAAATAACTCGTCAATCGTCGAAGAAATACGAAAGGAAGCCCCTGAAGCGACAACAGTAACATCAAACAACACAGACATAACGCAGTTAGCGACCGCCATCACCACTGCCATGAGGAACGCCAACCCATCAAGGTACATCGGAGAGCTACCGTACTTCAACGGGTCACATACAGAATGGCTCGCCTTCCGCGCCGCATATTTCGAATCGTCTTCTCAGCTCAACGCGGCGGAGAACTCGGCGAGACTAAGAAGAGCGCTGAAAGGAAAAGCCAAGGAAGAGGTCGCCAGTCTTCTCATAACCAACGCGCCGGCATCAGATATAATGAAGATTTTAGAAAATCGATTCGGAAGACCGGACGCTATCGCCAGTACAGAATTAGAGAAGCTGCGCCACCTACCACGTCTCACAGACTCTCCGAAGGATATCTGCACGTTCGCTAACAAAATACGGAACTGTGTCGCGACCCTACAGCTGCTAGCTAAAGATCACTATCTACATAACCACGAGATAATGAAACAGCTGGTCGAGAAGCTCACGCCGACCATGCGAAGCAAATGGTTGGACTACACGCATGCTGAAGACACCGAGAAACAGAAGAATGAACCAGAAATAAAGCTGTTCTGTAAATTCATGGAACGAGAAGCGAACAAGAATGCGAAATACGCACCAGCGGAACACATTACTCCCGAAGAAAACACAACGCCTGTACGAAGACACCGCGCGCTCGCGACGAACGAAAAAGACAAGAAGTTCCCTTGCTCCGTATGCAAGGATAAGGACCACGAGCCGCCGGAATGCACCAAGTTAAAGACAGCAGAGGAACGCAAGCGGTGGGACATAGCGAAGAACGCGAACCTCTGCTATAGATGTCTTCGTTACAGAAGTCAAGCACACAAGTGCAAGCCGCGCGCCTGCGGTAAGGACGGTTGTGAACGTACTCATCATCCGCTGCTTCACTTCACGTCGACTCGAAGCGAAGACAAGAAAGAAGAAACAGAGAAGGTCACCACCACACAGAGCCACGACGAGCTACACGCTTATTTAAAGTACATCCCGGTGACGATCAGCGGCCCTAAGAAAAGCATAGACACGTACGCGCTGCTGGACGACGGCTCCACCGTGACCTTAATAGAAGAAAGCATAGCTTCGAAGATCGGCGCGAAGGGCCCTATAGATCCGCTGAACATAGAAACCATAGATCGAAAGTTATCTACACACTCGTCTCGTCGCGTCACGTTCAACATCAGGGGGCAAGATAGTGAATATAGACTACAAGCAAGAACTATAAAGAAAATGAAAATATCGCCGCAATCGATAAGTAAAGAACGAGTACGGGCCTGCGAACACCTCAGAGACATCGCTAGTAACCTTACATATAGAGACGCTTGCCCTACTATACTGATCGGTCAGGACAACTGGCACCTATTAATAGCATCGGAAACGAAAAAGGGTAACAGAACACAGCTAGTCGCATCGAAAACACCCTTAGGGTGGGTCCTCCACGGGTCTAGCTCTCGCACCGTCGGTCAGCGGGTTCACTTCGTACACCATCTCGCTGACACGGATACAGATAGTGAAGAAAATCGCATGGACGAGATGCTTCGACACCACTTCGCCCTGGACTCCGTCGACATAGCAGAAAAGAAACCGCGCTCCGACCCCGAACAACGAGTGATCAGCATACTAGAAGCGAACACCGTACAGACGGACAGCGGTCAATACGAAACGGCCTTACCATGGGTAAACGACAGTTCGAGAATGCCGTATAACTACGAAAATGCGCTCAAACGACTTCGTACTACGGAGAAAAAGATAGATAGAGATCCGCTGCTTAAAGAAAAATATACAGAGCAAATGAACGCATTAATAGAGAAAGGCTACGCGGAACGAGCGCCGACAGAGAAAACAACGCATAGAACGTGGTACCTACCTCACTTCCCCGTCGTCAACGTCATGAAGCCCGGCAAGGTACGAATAGTTCACGATGCAGCTGCCAGGACGGCTGGTACGTCATTAAACGATCACCTGCTTACCGGCCCGGACTTACTACGCTCGCTCACCGGAGTACTTATGAGGTTTCGACAACATCGCTACGCGGTAACAGCTGACATCGCCGAGATGTTCATGAAGATCGGCATAAGAAGTGAAGACAGAGACGCTTTGAGGTACCTGTGGCGCGGCGACAGAAGAGACGGGACCCCCGACGAATATAGAATGAAGTCGCTCATATTCGGAGCTACCTGTTCGCCGGCAATAGCTATTTTCGTTAAAAACTTAAACGCCCGCAAGTACGAAAAACAGTACCCGGAAGCCGCCGCCGCGATCGTGCAAGCTCACTACATGGATGATTACCTCGACAGCTTCACGACAGAACAAGAAACCATACGAATAGCAAAACAAGTACGAGACATACACGCGGCCGGCAACTTTACGCTACGAAGCTGGGTATCGAACTCGCTACACGTACAACAAGCTTTAAACGAAGTATCGGAGTCGTCGCAACATGTTAAACAGCTGGACGACGGAACGAAGACAGAACGAGTGCTCGGATTAATGTGGAACCCGCAGATAGATAGCCTAGGTTTCAACTTAAACCTAAGCCGCATACCGCCAGCGCTCCTAGATAATACAGCTCCGACGAAGCGGGAAATATTAAAAATAATTATGTCTATATACGACCCGCTCGGCCTCGCTTCGCCTATAATAGTACGTGGAAAACAAATTATGCAAGAAGTGTGGCGGCGAGGTACAGACTGGGATAAGAAGATCGACTCCGACCTCACAGAACAGTGGACCGCGTGGCTACAACACATGAAAAGCCTACGTGACGTCACCGTGCCGCGCGCCTATATAGACTACAGTGAAGCGACGTCACTACAGTTACACGTATTCGTTGACGCCAGTACGACCGCATACGCTGCGGCATTATATTGGAGAACAGTTAACACGGACGGACAAATAAATCTCTCCCTCATCACCGCCAAAGCCCGCGTCGCGCCGCTCAAGCTAACGTCGATACCGCGCCTCGAGTTACAAGCCGCGGTACTAGGCGCCAGAATGGCAGCGACAGTCCTTAGCGAGCACGATCGTAAACCAGAATCTAAGACCTTCTGGACCGACAGCAAGACAGTATTAACGTGGCTAAAGACAGGGTCGAGATCTTACAAGCCGTTCGTCTCTCATCGCATCGCCGCCATAGAAGAAACCACGAGCAACAGCGAGTGGAGGTGGGTGCCGACGAAACTTAACAACGCCGACGACGCCACTAGGGACGTACCGTACGACTTCAACAAGACGCATCGGTGGTTTACAGGGCCACCATTCTTATTAAAACCTCCGACGGAGTGGCCATCCGAAGTCCCAGCGAAGCTCGAAGTCACCGGCGAAGAACGCACACATCACCTTATAGGAAAAACGTCGACATCCATCAATCAGTCCGTACCCGACAGTACACGATTTTCGAGGTGGGAACGGCTTATACGCGCGACTGCTAGAGTACTACAATTTATACAGCTGTGTAGGGGTCAACGAAACGACGTAGTGAACTATAGACGCAAGACACAGTACACCGACCCCGACTGGGACAATAAAAATACATCGAAACGCACGGAAGTTAAAAGAAAACAGTCGAAAAATAGTACGGAAAATTCGAAATATATAACTATAGACGCCGCGCTATTAAGAAGAGCGGAAACAATTATAGTACAGGCGATACAGCGGGATTCGTTCGGCGAAGATATAGACAGATTACAACGCAACGAATCGCCGTCGAATAACAGCAGACTACGATTATTAGCAACTACACATGTAGACGGAATCATACGCGTCAAGAGTCGAGTCAACGCAGCGGCGGGAGTCATGGAGACACAGAAGTCACCAGCTGTGCTGGACGGCAACCATAGAGCTACGCGACTATGGATAGAGTACACGCATAGAAGCCTACAGCACGCCGGCGTCGAAACAACAGTAAACGAGTGTCGACAACACTATTGGATCCTACGACTCCGCCCTGTGACAAGAATAATCGTTCGCAGCTGCCTACCATGTCGCATCCGAAGAGCAGCACCACCGTCGCCACCAACGGGTGACCTACCACCGACTCGTCTGGCTCATCATAAGCGACCGTTTACATACACCGGCTTAGACTACTTCGGTCCGTTAACAGTGACTATAGGAAGACGTCACGAAAAGCGTTACGTAGCACTCTTCACCTGCCTCACCACTCGAGCTGTACATCTCGAAATCGCCGCATCGCTATCAACCGACTCAGCAATACTAGCGCTACGGAGAATGATAGCACGCCGCGGATGCCCCACCGAAATCTGGTCCGATAACGGGACTAACTTCCACGGCGCGGACGCCGAACTTAGGAAAGCGGCACTACAAGCTACGAGTGAAGAAGCGAACGTCAGAGCCATCACCTGGAGATACATACCGCCCGGCGCACCTTTCATGGGCGGAGCGTGGGAGCGCCTAGTTAGATCGGTGAAGACCGCTCTCACAGCTGTATTACACGAACGAAGCCCGCAAGAAGAGGTTCTCGCTACGCTACTCGCTGAAGCCGAATACACAGTAAATAGTCGGCCTCTTACGCACGTCTCAATCGATATAGAAGATCCCGAAGCCCTGACTCCTAACCACATACTACTCGGGGGGTCAGCGCGAGTACCGTTGCCCGGCGAGTTCAACGACAAAGATTTAATAGGCCGCCCGCACTGGAGAGCCGCACAGCGCCTAGCGGATCAGTTCTGGGCCCGATGGGTCCGCGAATACCTCCCCGAACTCCAACACCGGCGGGAGCCCCGAGGGTCCGGACCAGCCATAGCAGCCGGCGACGTCGTACTCATAGTCGACGGGAATCTACCTCGCAACACCTGGCCGCGAGGCGTCGTAATAGCAACATACCCCGGACAAGACGGAACGGTTCGAGTTGTCGACGTCAAGACGTCTGGAGGCGTCTTAAGAAGACCCACGAAGCGACTGGTGATACTGACATCAGCATCGGTCGTCTCTCCCAGCACAGCGGGATGCAGCGTCGCGACGAGCCCCGACACTGCACGGCGGGAGAATGTACGAGACAACCGAACATGTAAATAGTTTTACGTATAAAATAGGTTTAATTTTATCGATTATAATTTCATATAGTTAAAAGTATTAAATCTAAGTAAATAGGCTTATAAGAATAGAATAGTAAAACATTCGATTTAAAACTACGATCTGCAATAGTTATTACAAAGTAATAATAAAATGTAAATAATTAATTACGTATAAAGTTGCTTCATAAATTAAGTTTCATAGTTAAAGAATCATAGAAAATGTTAACTTGTGCGACTAGTTACTAGTTGAACAGATTCGCCTTAGTTTTGTTCAATATCTAGGTTAGAAAGAGATGGCGATAGATTTAGTATGAAAATAGACAAAGATAGCTATAGTTCGGGAAGAAAATTCATGTTTTGTTTGATAATTTCTAATATTCTTACGATTTTATTAATGTTTTATGTTTTATAGATAGATATTCATACGTTTTAGCATAAATTATCATCAAAATGTTTGTAAATAGATAGATACGCACGCTGCGCGCACAGGAATAGTACTGACGCGGGTTCGGGACTCGGAGGGGATATTTATACTTCGACGGTGGGGGACGGGGGAGTATAAATATTCCAGAGATCGATTTAGCTCGATTATTCCGAATTTTAATGTAATAATATAGGTAAGATATAGTTTTAAGATAAATATGTTGTAAATTGCATTTTATTGAAAATAAAGATATTCCGGGGTGAGGTAAGGGTCCGCTGGCTAGCTACTCCCGAAATCATATAAATAGGACGCCATATCGGGCGTCATCAGGTCACTTCTCTTGGGACACCTGAATAGGACACTTCTCTTGAGACAACGGAATAGTCAAGAAGTATATAGTCAAGACTCAAGATAGTAAGAAGTCTACATAGAAGCTTGCCAGCCACCCTTCTCTCTCTAACGGGATCTAGTGAAGCGCTATAGTGGTGTTTTATTGAAGAACCCCTGCACACGACGAGCACGAATATTCGTACCGGCTTTGTACGCAATCGTTTATGTACCGGCTCTGGCAAATCAGACGTCATAATACAGTCCGCTAGCTCTCCCTGAGCTGGGGTCCGGTACACCTATATTATTACATTAAAATCTAGCATTTTAACATACAATTAGCGCTGCGCGCGCGATAAATTCGGAATAATCGAGCTAAATCGATCTCTGGAATATTTATACTCCCCCGTCCCCCACCGTCGAAGTATAAATATCCCCTCCGAGTCCCGAACCCGCGTCAGTACTATTCCTGTGCGCGCAGCGTGCGTATCTATCTATTTACAAACATTTTGATGATAATTTATGCTAAAACGTATGAATATCTATCTATAAAACATGAAACATTAATAAAATCGTAAGAATATTAGAAATTATCAAACAAAACATGAATTTTCTTCCCGAACTATAGCTATCTTTGTCTATTTTCATACTAAATCTATCGCCATCTCTTTCTAACCTAGATATTGAACAAAAGTAAGGCGAATCTGTTCAACTAGTAACTAGTCGCACAAGTTAACATTTTCTATGATTCTTTAACTATGAAACTTAATTTATGAAGGAACTCTATACGTAATTAATTATTTACATTTTATTATTACTTTGTAATAACTATTGCGGATCGTAGTTTGTTAAAATCGAATGCTATACTATTCTATTCTTATAAGCCTATTTACTTAAATTTACTACTTTAACTGTACGAAATTATAATTAATAAAACGAAACCTATTTTAAACGTAAAACTATTTACATGTTCGGTTGTCTCGTACATTCTCCCGCCGTGCAGTGTCGGGGCTCGTCGCGACGCTGCATCCCGCTGTGCTGGGAGAGACGACCGATGCTGACGTCAGTATCACCAGTCGCTTCGTAGGTCTTCTTAAGACGCCTCCAGACGTCTTGACGTCGACAACTCGAACCGTTCCGTCCTGTCCGGGGTATGTTGCTATTACGACGCCTCGCGGCCAGGTGTTGCGAGGTAGATTCCCGTCGACTATGAGTACGACGTCGCCGGCTGCTATGGCTGGTCCGGACCCTCGGGGCTCCCGCCGGTGTTGGAGTTCGGGGAGGTATTCGCGGACCCATCGGGCCCAGAACTGATCCGCTAGGCGCTGTGCGGCTCTCCAGTGCGGGCGGCCTATTAAATCTTTGTCGTTGAACTCGCCGGGCAACGGTACTCGCGCTGACCCCCCGAGTAGTATGTGATTAGGAGTCAGGGCTTCGGGATCTTCTATATCGATTGAGACGTGCGTAAGGGGCCGACTATTTACTGTGTATTCGGCTTCAGCGAGTAGCGTAGCGAGAACCTCTTCCTGCGGGCTTCGTTCGTGTAACACAGCTGTGAGAGCGGTCTTCACCGATCTAACTAGGCGTTCCCACGCTCCGCCCATGAAAGGTGCGCCGGGCGGTATGTATCTCCAGGTGATGGCTCTGACGTTCGCTTCTTCACTCGTAGCTTGTAGTGCCGCTTTCCTAAGTTCGGCGTCCGCGCCGTGGAAGTTAGTCCCGTTATCGGACCAGATTTCGGTGGGGCATCCGCGGCGTGCTATCATTCTCCGTAGCGCTAGTATTGCTGAGTCGGTCGATAGCGATGCGGCGATTTCGAGATGTACAGCTCGAGTGGTGAGGCAGGTGAAGAGTGCTACGTAACGCTTTTCGTGACGTCTGCCTATAGTCACTGTTAACGGACCGAAATAGTCTAAGCCGGTGTATGTAAACGGTCGCTTATGATGAGCCAGACGAGTCGGCGGTAGGTCACCCGTTGGTGGCGACGGTGGTGCTGCTCTTCGGATGCGACATGGTAGGCAGCTGCGAACGATTATTCTTGTCACAGGGCGGAGTCGTAGGATCCAATAGTGTTGTCGACACTCGTTTACTGTTGTTTCGACGCCGGCGTGCTGTAGGCTTCTATGCGTGTACTCTATCCATAGTCGCGTAGCTCTATGGTTGCCGTCCAGCACAGCTGGTGACTTCTGTGTCTCCGTGACTCCCGCCGCTGCGTTGACTCGACTCTTGACGCGTATGATTCCGTTTACATATGTAGTTGCTAATAATCGTAGTCTGCTGTTATTCGACGGCGATTCGTTGCGTTGTAATCTGTCTATATCTTCGCCGAACGAATCCCGCTGTATCGCCTGTACTATAATTGTTTCCGCTCTTCTTAATAGCGCGGCGTCTATAGTTATATATTTCGAATTTTCCGTACTATTTTTCGACTGTTTTCTTTTAACTTCCGTGCGTTTCGATGTATTTTTATTGTCCCAGTCGGGGTCGGTGTACTGTGTCTTGCGTCTATAGTTCACTACGTCGTTTCGTTGACCCCTACACAGCTGTATAAATTGTAGTACTCTAGCAGTCGCGCGTATAAGCCGTTCCCACCTCGAAAATCGTGTACTGTCGGGTACGGACTGATTGATGGATGTCGACGTTTTTCCTATAAGGTGATGTGTGCGTTCTTCGCCGGTGACTTCGAGCTTCGCTGGGACTTCGGATGGCCACTCCGTCGGAGGTTTTAATAAGAATGGTGGCCCTGTAAACCACCGATGCGTCTTGTTGAAGTCGTACGGTACGTCCCTAGTGGCGTCGTCGGCGTTGTTAAGTTTCGTCGGCACCCACCTCCACTCGCTGTTGCTCGTGGTTTCTTCTATGGCGGCGATGCGATGAGCGACGAACGGCTTGTAAGATCTCGACCCTGTCTTTAGCCACGTTAATACTGTCTTGCTGTCGGTCCAGAAGGTCTTAGATTCCGGTTTACGATCGTGTTCGCTAAGGACTGTCGCTGCCATTCTAGCGCCTAGTACCGCGGCTTGTAACTCGAGGCGCGGTATCGACGTTAGCTTGAGCGGCGCGACGCGGGCTTTGGCGGTGATGAGGGAGAGATTCACTTGTCCGTCCGTGTTAACTGTTCTCCAATATAATGCCGCAGCGTATGCGGTCGTACTGGCGTCAACGAATACGTGTAACTGTAGTGACGTCGCTTCACTGTAGTCTATATAGGCGCGCGGCACGGTGACGTCACGTAGGCTTTTCATGTGTTGTAGCCACGCGGTCCACTGTTCTGTGAGGTCGGAGTCGATCTTCTTATCCCAGTCTGTACCTCGCCGCCACACTTCTTGCATAATTTGTTTTCCACGTACTATTATAGGCGAAGCGAGGCCGAGCGGGTCGTATATAGACATAATTATTTTTAATATTTCCCGCTTCGTCGGAGCTGTATTATCTAGGAGCGCTGGCGGTATGCGGCTTAGGTTTAAGTTGAAACCTAGGCTATCTATCTGCGGGTTCCACATTAATCCGAGCACTCGTTCTGTCTTCGTTCCGTCGTCCAGCTGTTTAACATGTTGCGACGACTCCGATACTTCGTTTAAAGCTTGTTGTACGTGTAGCGAGTTCGATACCCAGCTTCGTAGCGTAAAGTTGCCGGCCGCGTGTATGTCTCGTACTTGTTTTGCTATTCGTATGGTTTCTTGTTCTGTCGTGAAGCTGTCGAGGTAATCATCCATGTAGTGAGCTTGCACGATCGCGGCGGCGGCTTCCGGGTACTGTTTTTCGTACTTGCGGGCGTTTAAGTTTTTAACGAAAATAGCTATTGCCGGCGAACAGGTAGCTCCGAATATGAGCGACTTCATTCTATATTCGTCGGGGGTCCCGTCTCTTCTGTCGCCGCGCCACAGGTACCTCAAAGCGTCTCTGTCTTCACTTCTTATGCCGATCTTCATGAACATCTCGGCGATGTCAGCTGTTACCGCGTAGCGATGTTGTCGAAACCTCATAAGTACTCCGGTGAGCGAGCGTAGTAAGTCCGGGCCGGTAAGCAGGTGATCGTTTAATGACGTACCAGCCGTCCTGGCAGCTGCATCGTGAACTATTCGTACCTTGCCGGGCTTCATGACGTTGACGACGGGGAAGTGAGGTAGGTACCACGTTCTATGCGTTGTTTTCTCTGTCGGCGCTCGTTCCGCGTAGCCTTTCTCTATTAATGCGTTCATTTGCTCTGTATATTTTTCTTTAAGCAGCGGATCTCTATCTATCTTTTTCTCCGTAGTACGAAGTCGTTTGAGCGCATTTTCGTAGTTATACGGCATTCTCGAACTGTCGTTTACCCATGGTAAGGCCGTTTCGTATTGACCGCTGTCCGTCTGTACGGTGTTCGCTTCTAGTATGCTGATCACTCGTTGTTCGGGGTCGGAGCGCGGTTTCTTTTCTGCTATGTCGACGGAGTCCAGGGCGAAGTGGTGTCGAAGCATCTCGTCCATGCGATTTTCTTCACTATCTGTATCTGTGTCAGCGAGATGGTGTACGAAGTGAACCCGCTGACCGACGGTGCGAGAGCTAGACCCGTGGAGGACCCATCCTAAGGGTGTTTTCGATGCGACTAGCTGTGTTCTGTTACCCTTTTTCGTTTCCGATGCTATTAATAGGTGCCAGTTGTCCTGACCGATCAGTATAGTAGGGCGAGCGTCTCTATATGTAAGGTTACTAGCGATGTCTCTGAGGTGTTCGCAGGCCCGTACTCGTTCTTTACTTATCGATTGCGGCGATATTTTCATTTTCTTTATAGTTCTTGCTTGTAGTCTATATTCACTATCTTGCCCCCTGATGTTGAACGTGACGCGACGAGACGAGTGTGTAGATAACTTTCGATCTATGGTTTCTATGTTCAGCGGATCTATAGGGCCCTTCGCGCCGATCTTCGAAGCTATGCTTTCTTCTATTAAGGTCACGGTGGAGCCGTCGTCCAGCAGCGCGTACGTGTCTATGCTTTTCTTAGGGCCGCTGATCGTCACCGGGATGTACTTTAAATAAGCGTGTAGCTCGTCGTGGCTCTGTGTGGTGGTGACCTTCTCTGTTTCTTCTTTCTTGTCTTCGCTTCGAGTCGACGTGAAGTGAAGCAGCGGATGATGAGTACGTTCACAACCGTCCTTACCGCAGGCGCGCGGCTTGCACTTGTGTGCTTGACTTCTGTAACGAAGACATCTATAGCAGAGGTTCGCGTTCTTCGCTATGTCCCACCGCTTGCGTTCCTCTGCTGTCTTTAACTTGGTGCATTCCGGCGGCTCGTGGTCCTTATCCTTGCATACGGAACAAGGGAACTTCTTGTCTTTTTTGTTCGTTGCGAGCGCGCGGTGTCTTCGTACAGGCGTTGTGTTTTCTTCGGGAGTAATGTGTTCCGCTGGTGCGTATTTCGCATTCTTGTTCGCTTCTCGTTCCATGAATTTACAGAACAGCTTTGTTTCTGGTTCATTCTTCTGTTTCTCGGTGTCTTCAGCGTGCGTGTAGTCCAACCATTTGCTTCGCATGGTCGGCGTGAGCTTCTCGACCAACTGTTTCATTATCTCGTGGTTATGTAGATAGTGATCTTTAGCTAGCAGCTGTAGGGTCGCGACACAGTTCCGTATCTTGTTAGCGAACGTGCAGATATCCTTCGGAGAGTCTGTGAGACGTGGTAGGTGGCGCAGCTTCTCTAATTCTGTACTGGCGATAGCGTCCGGTCTTCCGAATCGATTTTCTAAAATCTTCATTATGTCTGATGCCGGCGCGTTGGTTATGAGAAGACTGGCGACCTCTTCCTTGGCTTTTCCTTTCAGCGCTCTTCTTAGTCTCGCCGAGTTCTCCGCCGCGTTGAGCTGAGAAGACGATTCGAAATATGCGGCGCGGAAGGCGAGCCATTCTGTATGTGACCCGTTGAAGTACGGTAGCTCTCCGATGTACCTTGATGGGTTGGCGTTCCTCATGGCAGTGGTGATGGCGGTCGCTAACTGCGTTATGTCTGTGTTGTTTGATGTTACTGTTGTCGCTTCAGGGGCTTCCTTTCGTATTTCTTCGACGATTGACGAGTTATTTTTCGCTTCGTGTGTGGCGGGCTTCGATATCTGTTCCCCAGGGTCCTGTGGTTCTATAGGCTTCGTGGTGACCTCCGGGTGGTTGTCCAACCACTCTGCTACTCGTTCTTCGCCTTGGTGCGACGAGACTTCGCTGTCGTCGTCGTCAGATTCGTATGCTTCGAGTTTGGCTTTTGCTATTTTCATCTCGTACCTGAGTTGAGCGATTTCTGCTTGAAGTTGTAAACGTCTTCTTTCTTTTGACGCTTTCTTTGACGAAGTTTTCGCGTTCTTTCCCTGGTCCGGGGCTGCCGACGGAGATCTAGGTGGTTCCTCGTGGTGTACGGGGAAGTTCGGCGGCTTCGGTTGTTGCGACGCGATTTCTATAGTCGAGGTTTCCTCTTGAGCTTTTTCTATGTTTTCTATGGCTTGATCCATCTTCTCAGCTTGCGATCTTGTGAGCGGCATGACGAACGAACGGTGAATACGAAGACGAAGACGAAGGCGAACACGGCGGACACGGCGAAAACTATGTAGATCCGGCGAACGAAGGACCAAACTGTACCGGACCCCAGCTCAGGGAGAGCTAGCGGACTGTATTATGACGTCTGATTTGCCAGAGCCGGTACATAAACGATTGCGTACAAAGCCGGTACGAATATTCGTGCTCGTCGTGTGCAGGGGTTCTTCAATAAAACACCACTATAGCGCTTCACTAGATCCCGTTAGAGAGAGAAGGGTGGCTGGCAAGCTTCTATGTAGACTTCTTACTATCTTGAGTCTTGACTATATACTTCTTGACTATCCCGTTGTCTCGAGAGAAGTGTCCTATTCAGGTGTCCCAAGAGAAGTGACCTAATGACGCCCGATATGGCGTCCTATTTATATGATTTCGGGAGTAGCTAGCCAGCGGACCCTTACCTCACCCCGGAATATCTTTATTTTCAATAAAATGCAATTTACAACATATTTATCTTAAAACTATATCTTACCTATATTATTACATTAAAATCTAGCATTTTAACATACAATTAGCGCTGCGCGCGCGATAAATTCGGAATAATCGAGCTAAATCGATCTCTGGAATATTTATACTCCCCCGTCCCCCACCGTCGAAGTATAAATATCCCCTCCGAGTCCCGAACCCGCGTCAGTACTATTCCTGTGCGCGCAGCGTGCGTATCTATCTATTTACAAACATTTTGATGATAATTTATGCTAAAACGTATGAATATCTATCTATAAAACATGAAACATTAATAAAATCGTAAGAATATTAGAAATTATCAAACAAAACATGAATTTTCTTCCCGAACTATAGCTATCTTTGTCTATTTTCATACTAAATCTATCGCCATCTCTTTCTAACCTAGATATTGAACAAAACTAAGGCGAATCTGTTCAACTAGTAACTAGTCGCACAAGTTAACATTTTCTATGATTCTTTAACTATGAAACTTAATTTATGAAGGAACTCTATACGTAATTAATTATTTACATTTTATTATTACTTTGTAATAACTATTGCGGATCGTAGTTTGTTAAAATCGAATGCTATACTATTCTATTCTTATAAGCCTATTTACTTAAATTTACTACTTTAACTGTACGAAATTATAATTAATAAAACGAAACCTATTTTAAACGTAAAACTATTTACATGTTCGGTTGTCTCGTACAGTAACTACTACCCATTATATATATAAAAAAAAAATATACTAACAAAACTAATTAAACTTTGTAAACTAGCATTTTCTGTAAGAAATAAAAGGCTTTTTTATTTTTTATTTATTTATTTATTTATGTTATAACTGGATAAAAATCATAGATTATGTACGGCATTAAGACAGTTTATTATGCCACAAACTGTTTCGATCGAAGTGAACAGCCTCAGGGACTGTAAATAATCATTTGTAAAACCAATTCTTTTGAACTTGAAATATTAAATATTACTTTACTTGTGTTACTCAATTATGCAAAAATAATTTGTTTCGTACTTCATAACTTGCTGTCATTTCTCTATTGAAAGGATAATTAGCTTGTATGTACTTGAACGAGGATATTTTTTGAAATGACATCACAAGGTTGTAGTAAAGACAAAAATGAATTTTTAGTTGTTTAGGGTTGAAATTATTAATTTTTTGTTATTACCGAGCACGTATTCTGACTCGTAACAATAGATATTAGTCACTATTTTAATTAGATAATTAGTTACTTGCGTTTAAAATGTTAAAAATATAAACAGGCATCCCTAGTTATAAAAATTATATATTAAAAAAAAAATAGAAAAGCAGTATTAGGGTTGCATTTTATAACGTTATTTTATGTCAATTAATTTTTAAATTTCTAAAATATTTTTCTATTTTTTACATTTATTGCACATCCTAATTTATAGTAAACCGAAATTTGCGTCATTGCATTATGTATCTTTATTGTAGTAGGTACATCAAAAAATCCATACAAAAATTCTACAATTGTCGAATTTCCATAACAATACAGACACTCAAGGTTATCCTTACCGTGTATCATATAAATTAGAAGAAAATTCTGTAAATAATTCAGACAAGTAAAATAAGTTGATACTTACTTCAATACTATACTTGATATTTTTGTAAATTAAAACTTGATTAAAACAATGAGAAAATTATTCATTCTCGTTTTATATCTGACTATAGCACAATGTGCAAGCGGTAAGATATATTTCATACATAACATAATTTTACAATTAAGTAATAACACAACATCAATTTATCAATTTTAAATAAAATTATGAAGAATAAAATTAACTGAGGTAGGACACAGCAGGAAATTTTCAGAAACACAAGATTCAAGATCACAGCTAAATAATATTGTTTTCAAGCAGTGTTGTGTTCCTGTTGGTAAGTAAGGTGACTAGAGCTCCTGGGGGAATTAGGGGTATAGTCGGCAAAGCGCTTGCAATGCTTCTGGTGGTGCAGGCGTCTATAAGCTTCGGTAATCGCTTACCATCAGGTGAGCCGTACTTGTATGCTGACCTAGTTGCATAAAAAAAATCTTATAATAACACAATACCGTATAGTAACAAAAAGTGATAAATTAACAATTGTAAAACAATTTTTTACAACCTTTTTAAATTATTCAAAGCGAAGTAGTATTTTAATCAATTGTAAAATTTACAATTGACGCTAAATTATGTACACATTTTGTTTTCAGTATATAAAAGAGAAACTGACGATCCAGAGTATGTAAAAAGGTATATTTTTATATGATTCCTTTGTTATATATTGTTTATTATTATTTATCAGTAAAATTTTACTCAAACCATTGGATGATGAATTACAGCGAAGGAGAAGAGACAAAAAAAGTTGAAGATAACAAAGAAATAAAATATAATCAGCCTGAGATAGGAAAAGTAGAAGGAAACGAGAAAATAAATAAAGATAATCCCAAAATAAACTATCAAGTAAGTAAGTAATATTAAGTAAATCAATCAATCAGTTAAGTTACTAAAAATATTTTAACTGAGGTATGGCACAGCAGGAAATTTTCTGCTCAAAATATGGAGCAGCCCGACTCGGGTAGTACCTCGACCTTACAGAAGATCACAGCTAAATAACACTGTTTTCAAGCAGTGTGAGCCGCACGCTTGTTTCCCGATATAAATAGTTACCTTAAAAAATGTCATAATAATGCTGTTTTATAAGCTAGTTTAAGAAATACACCAACAATCCAAAGTTTGAGTATCCTCTACCTCCAGCGAGCTTAAGAAAATCAAATCAAATCGTATTTATTTCAGGCATCGCCCATATCTTTATATGTATACTACATTTTCATTACAAACTACTTAGGGGCCATCCATAAATTACGTCACATGAATTTCTCGATTTTTCGACCCCTCCCCCGTCCTTGTCACAGATGGTCACATTTACGAGACCCCCTCCCTACCTAGTGTGACGTCACATATTTTTCAATTTTGCATGAGCATACTAATGACAGTTTCGATATTATTTTTATTTTCATTTTAATAAAAGTCAATTCACCTAAAAAACAAATAAAACTATAATTTTTGAAGTTAGTTAGTGATAGGTAGTTGAAATATCATGTTTTTGTACTTACGTTTTGATATTATTATATTTGGAAATGTGACGTCACAAAATTTTGACCCCTCCCTCCCCCTTGTCACACATTGTCACACTTCGTCGACCCCCTACCCCCCGCTTAACGTGTGACGTAATTTATGGATGGCCCCTTACAACAAAATCTAATATTATAATTATAAAGTATACACTTCATATTAATAATTAAATTAAGAAAAATATTATATTTATTATTCAAAATTAAAATAAATGGAAGTAAAAAACATCTAAGTACCTAATTTCTTTGACATGAACATTGTCCTGACAAAACCGAAAACAAAAAAAAGCAAAGAATTATCCAATTTGGTGTAGTTGTTCGAAAGTCATGCGTGTACATTTCGGGGATACATATTTATTATAAATTATATAATTAAGAATGCAGAACATAATAATATGTACAAATGTGATGGAAATCTATTTCTTAAAATGACTTTTGTGTTGCAGGGGCCATTTGAAAACTTCTACTACTTGGTGCCGCTTGGAACAGAAATATTATACCCCGTACAGACAATGGATATGCCTATTGTATACTACTTTAAATAAAATATTACAAAAAAATAAATAAATAAATATATTACAATCATTAATATCAACGGATTTTTTTAATACCTTATTAATAATTTATTTACTTAATAAAATTTAAATTACATGTATAAATTTGATAAGAAAGACGGGTAGGTAAATGAATATGTAAATCCTTTTGTTTAAATGGATTTCGTATCCAAGCCAACAATAATAGAAATATTTTTAAATTTTATATTATTATTAAGTAATATATACACTAAAATAATCCATTACGAATGCACAAGATAAGCTTACAACTGAACTTTACCTACAGCTTTAATTTGACTGGTTTGGAACATAGATGGTACGTACCTATGTGGGTAGAACTTAGTGCCAATCTTTTGAAGCTGTTACATAATTAGTATTATTATACTTATATAATTAGCTGTGGAATTAGTTAGCCTGACAATGAGTGTCGGCCTAAACTTCCAAAAATACTCTAAAATAGATCTTACGTATTTACCGTATCTACTTTAATTCATCTTTTTCTAACCGGGTTTTTATTTTATTTATAATACTCAATAATTGTTAAACATTAAATTCTAATATTAATATGGTTATTTTCTTAGTATGTATTTTTAATGTAGAGGTCAACAATCTTTGGAATTTGTTGGAATGCCTAAATGAGGTCTAAAATGAGGAAAAGTCAATTGATTAACAAATGATAATATATGCTTTATTTTTTTTTAACAATAAAATTTGTTTAATGACGTTGTTTTAATAACTATTTTCGAATATAATTATAGTTCTTTAAGTATTTAGCGTATTATAGTTTGGCGTAGATAAGAAAAAAACATATATATGACATGATCTTTTATACTTATTGAGAAGAGATAGATTAGTATGCAAGATACTGAATACTTTCCCAATACTACCTAAGACGGGCAGCAGCGTCTTCGGTGCGACAAAGCCAGCCCTGCGGTCACCAACCCGCCTGCCCAGCGTGGTGACTATGGGCAAAACACATGAGTTCGTGTCATAATGTCGGGCGCGAACTTGTGGAGGCCTATGTCCAACAGTGGACTGTGATAGGCTGAAGTGGTGGATACTGAATACTAACCGAAAGCGCTACTGGGGAAGTCCCTCAACAAAAAAAAAAATACTGACAAATAATACTGCACTCAACTAATGTTTCTGTCGTTAGTAAGGTAGCCTCTGTCTTAGGAAGGATCGAGTCTAGGTTCACCAAGGCGCTTGTGACATATGATTAGGTAACTCAGGAGTCTATAGGTTACATATCATCATGCAAACAACCCACCTTCTCTTTCACAACAACGGTAAAAGAAAGAAAAAAACTCTTGCTCGATAGAGAATAAAAACATTATTTGAAAGCTGACTGGCTAATACATATATCTTACTAGCTGACCCCGCAAACATTGTTTTGCCATATATGTTAATAACCCCCGCAACCCCCTCTTGTGGGTGGAATTTCGTAAAATTCGTTCTTAGCTGCGAACTTGGAGAGGCCTACGTCCAGCAGTGGACTGCGATAGGCTGAAGCTAAAAGCGTAACTTCTGAAAAAGGTGTTTCGTCAACCTGTTTCTTATCTGTCACAACAAGTAATAAAAACAAAAACATTTTTGTTTTCCAAATCAAACTTGAAACATCTGTAGATTAGCTCAATCAAACAAAAACATCTAAAATATATTAAAGAGTATTTTAAGACCAGCTGCAGTTATTTTACTAGAGAATATTTCACAAAATTTTCTTTGTTTATATTTTCGTTGCTTAATGTTTGGTATTGGTACACATTTTCATCGTCTACTGCTATCTTACGTTTAGCCTAAATATAATCTTAGATGTATATAAAGTCATAGAATAACAAAGAATCAATATAATAGTCGTATAGATTTTTTTTTATGTAATAAGTCGGCAAACAAGCGTACGGTGGTAAGCAAATACCGTTGGTAGCCTATAGACGTCCGCAACACCAGAAGCATCGCAAGCGCGTTGCCGACCCTATCCCCAGTTTCACCCAGGAGCTCTGGTCACCTTACTCACCAACAGGAACACAATACTGCTTGAAAGCAGTATTATTTAGCTGTGGTCTTCTTTAAGGTCGAGGTACTACCCCAGTCGGGCTGCTCCATTTTTTTAGCAGGAAATTTCCTGCTGTGCCCTACTACCTCAGTTATAGATGATAACTTTATGATTTAATCAAATAAACAATAACGTTATTAATCTATTGGTTTTTTCTTACTAGACATATAGATTTTCTATCAATATCTTAATAACAACCATAAAGCATCATGAGCTATACATTGTAAAAACAAGAATAATGTCTAAGGTACATACAATATGTCTATGACAACAAAAATATTGTAGGGGTAGACAGGCGTGACCGACGGCATCAAACACAATACCTGTCACTCCGCTGACGTCAAGGGATATTTATAACATTGTATTTTCATTTATTCTATACAAAAAAAAACGTACATTATTTTTGTTCTATAAATCTATAATAATTAATAACACAACAAAGTTAAAGAGTTTGTCTGAGCACAATCTTAGTAGTAGATCCGAACCTAAGTCGATCTTCACAAAGCTGATAATAGAATAAAACATACTTTATAATAAATTAGATAATATATTATAAATCAGTTGACAAAATAAATCCTGGACTGACTATTTTTAATTATTAAAAAAAACAGAAAAAATTATATTTATTTGAAAAATGCAATATCAAGATAATAAGAAAATTTAATCCGACTTGATAGTATGAAACGTATTGAATGTGCAGCCGTTGGGTTGCCTATTATTTGCCTGGACGAACTACTGGATTACCAGGTATCTCGATGCCAGTTATCTTCTACATTTTATACGTTTCATACTATCAAGTCAGATTAAAATTTCCTTATTATCTTGATGTTGCAATTATCTAATATACTAAATTTATTATAAAGTATGTTTCATTCTATTATCAGCTCGGTGAATCTTAGACCATAGGAACTACTGGTTCGAAAGGATACATTCCTTTAGTGTAAGCTACATCAAGCTAAATACAGAAAGAGCGGATCGTCACTGAAAAATATTATATAAACTTTCCTTCTATATATATGTATAAACTTTTTATAGCATTCGATAACAGATTCTTTCTAAGAACGAGGTCACTGCCAATAGCTAGTACCTATGTTATACGAGAACACAAAAAAAAATTACAATAAATTCTGATTGAATTGTTCAAAAGAAAAACGCCAAGAAAACTCATTACAACATAAATCGACTAACATTATAGAAACTACTTTAAAAATAATGGCCACGAATAATAAAAATCTGAAATTTTATACGCTGTTATTAGGAAACAATTAAAACACGTTTACACTTGTCATTTGTCATTTCTAGGAAACGAAAATTATTTGAAACATTTTTTTACAAAAGAATAGTAAAGCAAATTTGTCCATTGTTTGAAAATAGCCTTTAGTGTTGAATGCGTACTAACATACGATATAAGACGCCTCGTTCAAAGATACAAGCAGTCGGGATCGCACTTTGGTTGGTTGCGCAACTTTATGACCGCTTATTTGTTTTAAATATTACTTAAATTTAAACAATGTTGAAAATTTTGTGTTTGTTAGTCGCTTCTGCACTACTTATTGAAGGTAGGTTCATTATTTAAATTAAAAAAATAATTTATGCTAACGTATTGTAGAGTAAGATTTTTCGGTTCTAATTTTTGAGAATTTAAATTAGTGTTATTTTTTAAGCTTCTGATTTGATTTCTTTGGTGTAAGTAGCAGTTACTAGATATAATTATGAAAAAATCTTAAATAAATATTAAAGAAAAGATTGTGTTGTCCGCTAAAATGTTTACCTACACATTGATAGAACTATTCTCAGTTATTCTCATGTTTAAGCATTTTAGTTTCTCCGAATCTTTTTGGTAAATATTGGTAGTTAACCGACTTAGAGGTAATGCTTTCTATGTGATATGTAAGTAATTTTTTTCCTATAATATGTACGTAAGGAAGGTAACAGGATATAGAGACGATAATTTCATTATGATATTTGAAAAAAGTTTATGTAGAAACGATTCAATGAAAAACTGGGATTAATATCTAACTATTTTGATTAGACAAAATTTAAAAAAAAAACTTGAAGTTTATGTCATTTTGTTAATTTTTCATCACAATTTGAATATTTGACACTCAGACTGTGTTTATCTTAATATATTTTACTTCAAACTAATAAAATGAACATTATTAATTAGATGATTATTATCAAAAAATATTTCTTTTATATAAACATTTTTTTATAAAAAAAAACAATGCATAGTATTGTACAAAATATACCAGTTTATATTATGATAATAAATAATTCTAATGTTATGCGTCTAGTCTAAAGTCTACTATAAACGTCAATACAAACAAGATGTTACTGAATGTAAATAAGTAGGATATTTTCGATGATTACCCATATTTTATCTATACAAATAAATAAAATTGGAGTGTCTGTTTGTAATATTAAAATAACCGCTTTTTACTAAATGCATATGGATCTATACCTACACAGTACCTACATATACCAAAATGAGTTTTTTTACAATTTTTGTCTGTCTGTCTGTCTGTTTGTTCCGGCTAATCTCTGAAACGGCTGGACCGATTTCGACGGGACTTTCACTGACATATAGCTGATGTTATAAGGTGTTACTCAGGCTACTTTTATTTTAGAATTTTCTTTTTATAACTCTGCAAACTGAACAATAACTTTTTTGTTTAATTCCACGCGGACGAAGTCGCGGGCACGGCCGCTAGTAATAAATAATTCTAATGTTATGCGTCTAGTCGTCTACTATAAACGTCAACACAAACAAGATGTTACTGAATGTAAATAAGAGATTGAAACGAACTAGGATATTTTCGATGATTACCCATATTTTAGTTGACGCGCTTATATGTCACGGCTAACTGGTTCTGTCCTCAAAAAATTATCAATTATAACTAAATTTTGATATATTCTCGTCATAAATTACACCTTTTTATTAATTTATATTCATTCTAAACAAATTAATTTGTTAGGTTATTGAATTACGTCATCATCTCCCTGCCCTTATCCTATTTATATAGGGTCGGCACAACATGATCTCCTCTTCCTCAAACTCGTGTTGTAAGTGATTTGGCATGTTATTTTTTTAAACAGGCAGGTTATTGAATTACGTCATTATTCATAAATACATTATTTGAAAATATAAATATTTCCTACAAATATACTTCAAATAAAACCTTTTATAATAAACAACAAACACATTTAAATTATTGTCTTCGACCGATATCTTGTTATTTTATTGCATTTGTTTTATTTACTATTATACTAAGCGAAAGAAATAAGAGGCGTTTTAAAAGTAGCGTAACGTTATAACGTATAGCCGTTGCGCCCAATTCTAATTAATATTATTTTAGCCAACCCCAATCCCAATCCCGCCCCTCAGAAGCGTTTTTTTTTTTTATATCGCAGGGTATACGAGTGATATCCAGGACGCCCGAGTAGGCAGTTCTAGGCGTATGTCGGACTTAGCACTTGGGTCAGCACAGCATTAGTAAATTTTAGCACAATAGAGCACGCTTTTATATCTATACTAATCTCTTTAAATAAAAATGAACCCCTATTTCCCTAGGTCACGCCATCACGCGTGAGCGGGTGGACCGATTTGGCTAAAAATTGGTGGGGAGGTAGTTTAGAGTAAGGAGAAAGACATAGGATACTTTTTATCTCAATTGGACCCGGTAGGTGGCGCTGAGATCGGTATGTAACTCCGAAACTACTGAACAAATTTGTATCAAATTTTGTAAGCATCTGTAATTTGGTCCAGTTTGGGATAAAATGGTAGTTTTTATCTCAATTGGACCCGGTAGGTGGCGCTGCGATCGGTATGTAACTCCGAAACTACTGAACAAATTTGTATCAAATTTTGTAAGCATCTGTAATTTGGTCCAGTTTGGGATAAAATGGTAGTTTTTATCTCAATTGGATCCGGTAGGTGGCGCTGCTATCGGTATGTAAGCAATCTTTGTTAACTGTTTTCCAGGCAGGACAACGTCTGCCGGTTCCGCTAGTACACTCGTTAAATACAAATATTCCTGACTAACAAGTAACAACTTGTTTTTATGATTAACATTAGAATAATCTATTAAGTCCATTCAGAAATTATTTAAAACTTTTTTATATGTTCAAATTCAACAATTTTCAAACGAATACAAAATTCAAAATGATCTGAATAGTTAATATTATTTTCAGCTACACCCATCGCTTCGGAGTTAGCGGAAGCTGCGAAAAACGGAAACTGGGATGTCTTTAACTCTCTGTAAGTAAAGTATACTGCTGTTACACTATTTACTTACAAAAACTCATGATAGTTAATATTATGAAAACACCTATATTGTTTATGGATTACAATCAATATATTAAGGCCCAGATATCTGATATGTTATTGCAGTCAAATGATTGTGTTTATGATAAATGCATTTTCTCGTACGTATTATATATTACGTAACGTATTATATATATAGTATAAACAACTACACTAATATTTAACCAAACAACGAAACAGGAAAAATTGCGCTGTTATTTATCAGTTTTTTGTCAAATAATCCTTAAAAGACCAAGTAGTCAAATAGTTCAAAGATTTTAAAAATTCGTATTTTTCCTTTACAGATTGCGTCAGTTCACACAAAATGCTTGGGTGGTAAGTGTTAATATCAATTTATTAAAATTAATTTGAAGTTTTTATCTGTAACTAACATTATCAAACCTTTGGCACAAAGTTTGTATCAAAATAATCTCGTATTTAAAAAGAAAAAAAAATTGTTGAATCGCATCTTATTAACAACTAGCTTCTGCGCGCGACCTCGTCAGCGTGGAATAGGACCAATTCTGTCATACATGATTTGTGCGAAACTTTAACTCAAAGGAAAAAAACCCGATTTTGAAACATTCTTCATTGGTGCTATGCTCCTATTGGTGTTAGCGTGATGATATATAGCTTATAGCCTTCCTCGATAAATGGGCTATCTAACACAGAAAGAATTTTTCAAATCGGACCAGTAGATCCTGAGATTAGCGCGTTCAAACAAACAAACAATCAAACAAACAAACTCTTCAGCTTTATTATATTAGTATAGTAAGTATAGATATAACTCACAGAAGATGCATTAATTTGTCACCAAGGTCGAAAAAACGTGTTTTTACTATTAGTAATTAATAATGATATATCAGAATACGTATTAACTTATTCTGATATATCAAACTGTATTGTAAATCTTAAAGGAATGATGTTAAAGATGAACGTAGGTTCCATTAATCTTGTAACTAAAATGAAGAGACTGAGGAAACCCAGTTACCAGAGCACTGAATGCTGATCTTTTAGTTGTTGGTTCAATTCCCGCTCAATATTACTATTTGTCTAGACTCTAGACCAGTGTTTTTCAACCTTTTTCATGATGCGACCCCCCTGGTATGAAAAAATATTTCGCGACCCCCCGACCCTTCGCTTTTTGAAGTGAAACTTCTTTAGGCGCATGAGGGGTAAAATTTGAGCGACTGGTAACGCGGCAGCGTCATGACGGTCAGTACTCGGATGGGTGACCGCCTGGGAACACCTCGACGTTGGCTTTTTTTTTCAACTAGTTTTTTTGTATTTTAAATTCGATTTGAAAGATATGAGACAGTTATAGACTGCAATATCATGATTGGAGATGAAGAAATTGAACAGGTCAATGAGTTTGTGTATCTGGGTTCAAAGTTTACAAGAGATGGAAAGTGTGAGAGTGATATTGAAAGAAGAGTGAATGCAGGAAACATGGTGAATGGAGCTTTGCACTCCTTTATGAGCAGTCGGAAGGTGTCTAACAAGGCTTGTTTGGCTGTGCATTAGGGATGTTGGTTCCGACACTCATGTATGGAAGTGAAAGTTGGGTATGGCAGGAGAAACATGAAAGCAGAATAAATGCAGTTGAGATGAGAGCTTTAAGAAGTATGATAGAAGTTAAACTGAGTGACAGGATAAGAAATAGTGAGATAAGGAAACGTTGTGGTCTGAAAGAAGATGTAGTGACAAAAATTGAGAAAGGTATGCTGAGATGGTTTGGCCATGTCGAGAGAATGAATAAAGAACGATTGATGAAAAAGTGTATAAGGCGAGTGTGAATGGAAGTGTTGGAAGGGATAGACCTAGGCGGGCATTTCAACACCAGATCAGAGACATCTTGAAAAAAGGCCAGGTCAGCCGGGCTAGCATGCGTACAACGAGATAATTTCTTGACGAGAGAGATAGATAATGTCTACATTGAGTATTTTCTCGATTACCCTAACATGCGCAATACGAGAGACATAATTCTCTTCCGAAGACAAAACGGAACGGAAACGCCATGGTATACAAAAGATATTACAATAATATTTATAATTTTAATATATTTCGTTTATCGTAGTCTTTCTAATATTGACAACGAGTAGTTTATCTTCTTAAAACGTCAAAATCACGTCAAAATTCGACAAAACTACGATAACTAAAATTTCTTGTTATCTCTTCAATTGTCGTGACGAGAAGAGAATCTCATCACTGCAAAAGACAAAATACATGGCTTTACAAAAAACGTTGACTTGTGGTCGTCGTCTACAAATCAAAATACATAGCTTCGAATTCGATTCATTTTCGTTGACACTATCTTTTACTGAAGAAGTCGGATGTGAGATAAACATCAAAGCTTATATACCTGGTATGAAAATGGTGTTAGACAATTTGAAAGAAGAATTGTGTTATTACTTCTCAGTGCAAGAGACATCGGAGAACACTAGGTACAGGTGGTTTTTGTAATGTAACTAGGTCGGCAATCAAGCGTACGGCTCACCTGATCGTAAGCGATTAGCGTAGCTTATAGACGCCTGCAACACCAGAATCATCGCAAGCGCGTTGCGAACCCTACCCCCAATTCCCCCCAGAAGCTCTGGTCACCTTACTCACCAACAGAAACACAACACTGTTTGGAAACAGTATTATTTAGCTGTGATCTTCTGTAAGGTCGAGATATACTACCCCTAAAAAATCTTAAATTCGTTTTTAAATGTAACTATAAAGGAGGCTAATTTGCCAACTAAGCTCAAAAAGAATCTGCTAGAATTATCTGCCGGTGGGATGTTACGCTTGGAATTCAAGTCTGCTAATTTGGATACAAGGATACATTTTGAAGTGTTTCATTTCATTTGCCACCTCGTACTTATGCGAGTTGACATTTTCGTCAATGGCTCAAATAAAAAGTAAGCAAAGAAATCGCTTAAATTTGGAAAACGATTTAATTGTATGTGTAGCAAATACAGATCCACGATGGGAGAAATTGGATAATCAAAAACAAGCACAACTTTCGCAATAACATTAGTCTTAGGATTTTATTTTTTGTTAATTTATTTGTACTAACATAAAAATGTTTGAGTATATACTTTTGTTAAACTTCCCTTACTTAATAAATCAATCTTTTTAATCTTTATTGTTTTCTTACTCAAATTCTCTCGACCTCTGACGACCCCCCTACAGAAGCTTCGCGACCCCCCAGGGGGTCGCGACCCACAGGTTGAAAAACACTGCTCTAGACCATAGAGATATTTATCGTAGTCTGAAGGTGTGTCAGAAGACGGTGGTACTGAGACCTCTGAGTGTGGTGTGGGGTGTTTAATAGTTTCAGAATTTTCAGTCTATTTAGGCTTGTTGAATGTGAAACGAAAAAATTGCTGTTTTTTATAAGGCTAGTAATAAAAATAGTAAATAAACGCCATACACTCAACAAGTGTAGAGGTGCAAAATTTCAACTTGTTCACGATGTACAAATGTAATACATATACTATAGTGTTTTAAGCATATTTGCACATACATATAGGTACTCGTACTCCTGAAATGATTAGTTTACGAATTTATTGAAAACTAGCTGACCCGCGAACTTCGTGCCGCCTAACAGTCGATTCTTTATCTCGGAACCCCTTCACTAACACTTAAACTTTATGGTATGGTATTAAAGTTCAAATTAACTTTTAAGTATTATTATGAATCTTTTGTATAGGAATATAGAAAAGTGTTGTTTTTAAACTTTTTCAGGGAATTTTTAAAAAAATTTTCTCTGTAAGAACCATCCTCATACTCCAAGGAGTATTATAAAAAAAGAATTAGCGAAATCGGTTCAGCCGCTCTCGAGATTTGCGCTTAGCAATACATTTAGCGATTCATTTTTATATATATGTATAGAGATTTAATAAATTTTCTTACCTCACTTGCCTATATCATAACAAGATATCCTTGACTTTTTGTAATAGAAAGACTAAATCAAGGCATTGACAACATTATTTTCTTAATTTTCAGCCACCTCTAGCCGCTAATGTCGAAGATCTGAAACCAAGCGATGGTACACATGTCTACGGTCACTCTGTTTCAGCATTCAAGCAGTGGGAAAATGTTAACGGAAAAGTTTCAGAAACAGGTCGAGGAGAAGAGGTCATCAACAATGACGGTCAAATATCAAAACATGAGTTTAAACCCTAAGTAAAGATCCTATATAATATCCCTAGAGATCCCTTATCTGTGAAAACTTAAATTGTGATTGACTATTGAAAAGTTAAATAAAAAGTACAGATTTTAAAAGAACTCAGTCTAAAAGTAAAGTAAATGAATTACTATTACCGATAGTAGTTATGAATCTTGTTAATTACAAATTTCAAAAAATTAAATATAGAATATTTTAGAATTAGTTTAGTCACTACTATTTAGAACTTTAGAAGCATATCAAATAAAAATTGTTAATTTAAAGAGTATTTTTATTGAATCCTTAAATACTGAAACGTATTTTATAAACAAAACTTGTCACTGGGTGTCGGGTGCCTTACATAGACTAGCTAAAAAAACAAGGTTCGTGTGTATAAGCCCTCCTTTTTATTTTGCTGAATCTAAAATTATTTATGGAATTTATACCTCACACCTGTCACAGCACTGGTTTGTGGCTGTTGTGCTGGCGGCTGCAGGGTCGATCCCCGCACATGACAAACATATTTTGTATTGGCCATACAGATGTTTGCCGTGGTCTGGGTGTTTCTGCAGTCCTTCTGGGTTTCCCCATCGTGCCTCGGAGAGCACCTTAAGCCGTCGGTCCCGGTTGTTATCATGTACACCTGATAGCGATCGTTACTCATAGTAGGGAATATATCTGCCAATCCGCGTTGGAGCAGTGTGGTGGATTAATTTCTGATCCATCTCCTACCTGAGGAAAGAGGCCTATGCCTAGCAGTGGGATATTACAGGCTGAAGCGTAAGCGTAAGCGATAGATATATGTAGTTAAGGTTTCCGCTGTTAAAACGACCTTTACAACTTCACAACGAGTACCCTATCACATGATTTAAACTAATTTAGGAACAAACGGAGTCATAGCGTTTAAATCAAAAATAGGAAACTAACACTGTATTGGGGTAATATTTGCTAATCGTATTTTATGTTTGTCAAATTTATTTTATTTATTTGCCTATTTTACATGCATTCATACTGTAATAATTAATTGGCATTGTAAGGTATTAAATCTCTGTTCATTTTTAAATTATTTTTTACGAGACTTATTACACACCTATTGTATTATCGATTAAATTACCTACTAATAACAAGTTTTAAAAACATAAACATATTTTCCTTATTACGATTAATCATCGTTGAAACATTTTAATATAAGGGGCACGCGATTTTAAATGTAAGGTTGCTTCTAAAAACCTGTAGAGGAAAATTTCGTTCTTAAAGGGAATCTTAACATGACCCAACGGACCGTTTTAAGTCTGATATACCTACGCAAATTTTTTTTAGTAACTACTACTGACTACTGACTGTGAATATTATTAACGAATAAAATGGCCAGTTAACCAGTCCGTAGAACAACGCCCGGCAATCAGTGAACAATTTGGATAGAAGTTGGGACTGGAAATCCAATAACATTTACTAAAAAAAATATTCACGCTTAATAAACAAATTGCACCCTTATAAACCTCGCTAGGTACATTACAGCTGACTGACCAGCTGTGTCCCCATAGTACGTTGACTGACTATCATAATTTTGATTTACATATAAAAAACAATAGTTGATAAAGTTTCAGCCTTAAGAAATTGATTTTATAATGTCGGTAGTCACGACATGTTTGACCGCGCACCAGAGACACCTGTTCTAACATCAGCTTGACTGACCGTAGAATTTTATTGTGAATTAAGATTATAATCACCCGAGAAAATACCAGACTTAATAAATTCAGAGAATTACTTGGCCCTGCCTCTCCGTCTAATAGATTGAAGCTTAAACAATGCTACCAAATTATCCAGATTTTTTTTAAATCTGTCATTTATTCACTGAACTTATAAATGACTTCATGATTGTTGTGATGCACATAATCGTCCACCTGAGCAAGCTCTCCTTGGAACTGTGGATACTTTTCAAACCAAATACTCTCTGATGATTCAATAACACCACCACGTCCTAGAAATAAGAGTAATTAAGAGAACATTGCTACTGTAAACAAAAATTTGGAAAAAGATCCAAATTTATCGAGACATCAGTCAGTCGCAGGAATTGTGGCTCTGTCCGTCCACTAAGTGAAAAATTTAGCTCAAAGATCTTGGTCTATACTTACTTAAGATCCAACTTGTGCGGAAATTAAAGCCACGAACCATCATATGCGTCGTTCTTTCGCCGATTGAACTCTAGAGCAATAAGAAACTGATCCGATGTTTTGTCGCAAATGTGTTTATCGATGAGCTTTTTAGTTTAACGCACTTATAACCAAAAACGTTGCATTTGGAATGAAACCAATCAACAACAGACCCAATTGATGCCTTAGAGCGCAACATTGTTCGTGTACAACCTCCAATGGTAGAAAAAGTGGCCTTAAATTAGACGTCCAAAATGAGACTCATAAAAAACAGTCGCATCGAGTTTATGCCTAAAATCATTTTTGAATGCTAATTCCATTGCTAAACGTCTCCGGTACTCCTACTGCGTCATCTCAGCCTGTCACCATCGACTTGACAGGTGACGAATCAGCACCATGTGGAACGCCGTCAAGAGTCAGCCTCGGTATTAAGAATAAAATCAAAAAATATGTTAGGTTAGATAAATTTATTAAAAAGACAAGTAAATTAGTAAAAAAGAACAATATTTTATAAAATCATTTAAACTTAAGTGAAAAACATAAATAAGCTGTTCTAATTAGCTGAGCTAGCAGTTATGTTTATTTGTAATCTTCTATTATATCAAGGTACTTCCAAAGTCCTAGTGTGTCCTAGTCCTAGTGTGTGTTGTGTTGCGTAAAGTCGCTCAAAAAGAAACAAAGTTTACTTAAACAAATTTCTCACATCAATTAAATGTGAACAATTTTCTTGTAAATAATATTAAACGTAGTAAAAATTGTGATTAAAAAGTGGTGGATTAAGCTCCGATCCTTCTCCTACATGGGGAAGAGGCCTATGCCCAACAGTGGGATATTACAGGCTGTATCGTGATCGTGATCGTAGTAAAAATTAAATTACACAATGTGTTAGGTATGTATGTTAGCTAGATATTAAAATATAACCGGTCTATACCTATGAAATGAGACTTTTTTTTTCAAAAATAAACGTTTATTTTGCAAAAATGGTTACAGATTTATTGTTCAAAGTAATGTCCCACGTTAGCGATGCATTTTTCCCATCTTTCGGGCAATTTATGGATACCCCGCCAAAAAAATTGTTGATTTTTTGCCGCAAGCCAATCATCGAGCCATTTTTTGGCATTTTCGTGCGAATCGAAGCGCTGCTCGGAAAGTGCGTGGCCCATCGATGCAAATAAGTGGTAGTCGGACGGTGCCAAGTCTGGTGAGTAAGCCGCATGTGTTAACGGTTCCCAGTTGTATGACTCCACCAATTCCTTGGTCGCTCTTGTTTTTTGACGTATAGTGCGGTTCAATTCCGACAATTGTCGTTGGTAGCGTGCACCGTCAACTGTTTCACCATCATCTTCATCAAGCAATGCTTGCAATTCGGCGTCTTCAAACTTTTCGGTGGTCGGCCACGTTCATCGTTCTCCACGTTAAAATCACCACTTCGGAATTTTTCAAACCACCTGAAGCACTGTGGTCTGCTTAGAGCATATCCGCCGTAAGTATCTACAAGCATTTGATTGGCTTGAGCAGCGTTTTTCTTCAAATGGTAACAGAAAATCAACGATGTCCGCAAATCGTAGTTTGTAGGAACAAAATTCGACATTTCTACGAGAGAAAAAAATGCGTTGTTATATGAAACTTTACAAACAATTAACTGAATATTGTTGACAGCTGATGTCTAATTGACAGATTGAAACTTTTCGAACGGTTAAAAGTTTGTAACTAGTGACCTCTAGCGACTAATAGCCAAAAGTCTCATTTCATAGGTATAGACCTATATAAATAAACTAGCTTCTGCGCGCGACTTCGTCGGCGTTTACTCCGCTTCTATTGGTCTTAGCGTGATGATACATAGCCTATAGCCTTCCTCGATAAATGGGCTATCTAACACTGAAAGAAATTTTCAAATCGGCCCAGTAGTTCCAGAGATTACCGCGTTCAAACAAACAAACAAACAAACAAACAAACTCTTCAGCTTTATATATTAGTATAAGACGTAAAAACTTACCATAAACGGTATTTCTATTATAAGTTTTATGTTGCATGCATAATCAATGTTTCATTTTCATTCCTTATAGAGGTATAAAACGACGTAGCAATAAAATATTAAACTTCTTTATAACTTCCATCACTACAGAAATATTTAAAAAAAAACATAGTATTGTGTAAGCTGGGAGGATAGGATATTACCTACTCCTAAAATTGGCCACATCGTTAAAACACCAAAGTTGAAAAATATGTCAATAGGTACTCATTTATCTACATTATATCATTAAGGAACATTTGCTAAAGTTAAACGTTAAGAGCACCAAAAATGTTGGATTTGTATAAAACAATAGTTCGTAGTAGGCTAGTAGCTACTGATAAAAAACATAACTGCCACTTCTCCAAATGGGTGATGTGATGTAACTATTTTACAATGCAATGCAAAATTGCAAACTATTAATACAGAAATAAGCAACAGGATACTTTTATATGAGGGATGTAATTTTATATGAGGAATGTAGTTTTCAAATTTCCAAGACAAAAAAACCTTATCCTAACAATTACAACTACTAAAAAAAATTAGCAGTGTCTGTCAAGTCATTCAAGAACACTCGATTTTTATTTATACAAAATGTTTGTCTCAAACTGTCTCAATATGTTTCAAGTTTAGATGTAACTACTGTAGTAATAAATATAATAGCCTCGAACATTTTATAGAAATAAATAAAAACGATTTTGACTGTAGGTCTCTTTCCCCCATGTAAGAGAATTATCAGAGTTTAATCCACCACGCTGCTCCAATGTGGGTTGGCGGATATATTCCCTACTATGAGTAACGATCGCTATCAGGTGTACATGATAACAACCGGAACCGACAGCTTAACGTTCTCTCCGAGGCACGTTGGGGAAACCCAATAGGACTGCACAAACACTCAGACTACGGAAAACATCTGTATGGTCAATACAAAATATGTTTGTCATGTGCGGGGATCGAACCCGCAACCGCCAAGGCAACAACCACAAACCAGTGCTGTGACCGTTGCGCCAAGGTGTCGTCAATTCTTCAGATTTGAAATACTAGATATGAACTATCAAAGCCTAAAACTATTATAAACTATGTACCCGATTTCAGATCAGTAGGTACACCTTGTTCTATTTATTTTGGAAATGGAAAAAATAGCTAATTTTAAGTTTAAGAAAGTAACTTCTTGTTAAAAAGAAGTAAAATCTGTAAAACTTCACTTCTTAACCCCCCATGATAAACCTTATCAAGACGTTATTGTTTCTGTTCTGAGGACGCCTAATTATATTTACGAGCAATAATACCTAAATATGTAACAAAATAACTTACTAGCAAAATTTTCATGGTGTAAAACTATAGTTTTTCAAATTGATTCATAGATATTTGAATAGAATTACATATTAAAAAATAGTGTCTCGAACTCGTGATATCATGAGTGTGAATACAAGAATTAAATCACGTTTACATACATGCCTCGAGTTTAAATCTACATTAATAAAATATATTTAATGGTCATACGAATGCAAAATAAAGTGTTAAAAATTATCATTGTTTGGGAAACGAAGGCACGAGTGAGAATCAAATCTCCTTGTTTTTGTTTTGTTTATAGACGATAAAATAATATACCTACTTTATTTATTGTAAAAACTATAAGTAGGTTTTATTTTTAACTTACTTTTCAAGAAATATTACGGTTACAGATCAGCTGTTGCTAATTCTGTATGCCTAATCGTATTAGGTTTGCATTGTTCTAAATTATTTACGATATATTAAAAAAATTTAAGAACCATTTTTATATTAAAGCTTGACTACGGTGGAACCGTGTCTTAATAGTTTCCAAAAAAAAGAAAACTATTTCGTAATTGATACAACATATAAAATAGGCATAAAAGATACATAATAAAAGTAACCACGTTACCACGTTAACCACGAATTACTAAAAAATGACAAAGAATGGGACAAAAATATGGACAATAGAGGACAATTGTGTTACAAGTAAAAGGCTGAACTACAAAAATAGTCGTATAATATATTATTATAATATAGGTATACCACAATAATTTGACTGATTGTATATCAGTCGGCAGTTACCTAAAACGCAGCTGACTTAACCTAGGTACTATTTTACTTTAAGAATAGACGACCGTGAGTATGTTGAATACATGAACTATAAAATAATGCAAAATATTATTATGTGCTAGGATAATTTGTCTCAATATCCAATAAATTAAATTTAATATTTCTTGAACTATATATTTCATATAGGTCCTACCTAGTAGAGAACGTTTATCAACAACAAAGTGGTCAAGAATTGATATACCTACTCGTCACAAAAACCTAAAGCTTATATTATTAGCTATAGATATTACACGACATCATTCATTTCATTTGTTAATTTCCCCAACACATAAAAACTTTGTAAAACATAAGACTTTTTTAAGAGAACGCCAAAAACCACCTAGCGCGAACTGGGCTCATGCTGGGTAGGTTCCGTACAACTTCATACAATTCAGCGCAAAAATAATAGTAATAAGGCTAATGAGAAGTTGTTTATACAAGTATGCACTTCAATTTTTAACCTTATTATATACTAGCTTCTGCGCGCGACTTCGTCGGCGTTTATTCCGCTTCTATTGGTCTTAGCGTGATGATACATAGCCTATAGCCTTCCTCGATAAATGGGCTATCTAACACTGAAAGATTTTTTAAAATCGGCCCAGTAGTTCCAGAGATTACCGCGTTCAAACAAACAAACAAACAAACAATCAAACAAACAAACAAACTCTTCAGCTTTATATATTAGTATAGATTTAATGCTCGTCATTTTAGCGAGTTAGAGGCTATCTTTGGGAACATGCGACTGGAATTTTCAATTTTTTACAGTTTCTAAATCGAGTTTGATTAATATACCTACTTGTATGAAGGGATAACGCTGTTTTGTTACAACCTATTTTATAACTAGCCAGCAAAATTCGTATTCTTAATTCTCTCATCTTCTTACTTTCATTTTATAAGAAGTCAACAGAATGTACTTTAAATATGTTATCACGTAATCATATAACACTATACATCTTAATTATATGCTACCTCTTCATATAATTATGCAAAACTTGTGGCCGCCCAGTGGTCGAGATTCGACTATAATTAATTTAAATTAGTTTGAACATTATTAAGGTTCTGTTGTCAAAGAGTATACTTCAATATTAATAAACAAAACAGTATAATATGCGTGTGTGTGTCAAATACATGGTAGTAAATGTAATGTTTTTTTTTATTATTGATTTAATTTATTTTTTGTGCATAAATTTTATTTATTTTTTTCCGCGAGAGAGCGAAAGTAATCGACATATATATAGCCCACCCCCACAGAATTACCAAGTTAAAGTGGCAGTGGGCTGGTAAACTGTGTCGCAGGACCGACTGACTAATCTATAATTTAAAAAAAAATATTAGCTTTCTGCACTCCTTCTTTATAAGTGTGCAAAAGTGTCCTAAACTATAAGTGTGCAAAATTTTATCTCCTCGCAATTTTCGTCAAAAGGGGTATATATACACAGTTTTTGCTTCAAGTATTAATATATAGATATATCTAATATATTTATGATTACTTTTAGATAGTTTTACTTAGTTTTCCTATTTCATCGTAGTTTTTTGTCCAAATCCATTCATTCAAAACATTCTTTACAGAATCCTAAAAAGATAATTCGCTAATATGTATTTATAAAGATTGATCCGGCTCGTCCGTCGTGATGTCCGAACTCCGATCGTGGATCACGATAATCGTATTAATTGCAGATAATTAACTTTAGGTATCAAAAGAAGGCTTTTGTTCAGACAAAAGACGTATGGAGCTTTACGATTGATTAATATGTACATAATTGTGTTTGTTGTCAAACAAAGAAAACTGAGGTAGGGCACAGCAGGAAATTTCCTACTCAAAATATGGAGCAGCCCGACTGGGGAAGTACCTCAACCTTACAGAAGACCACAGCTAAATAATACTGTTTTCAAGCAGTATTGTGTTCCTGTTGGTGAGTAAGGCGACCAGAGCTCCTGGGGGGATTGGGGATAGGGTAGGCAACGCGCTTGCGATGCTTCTGGTGTTGCAGGCGTCTATAGGCTACGGTCTTACCATCAGGTGGGCCGTACGCTTGTTTGCCAACCTAGTTACATAAAAAAAAAATCTAAAATGTTATTTATTCTCATATCAAAATTTCAAACCAGCGCGCCGGGATTCGAACCCGTAAAGAGATGTTCGTCCATATTCGAAAAGGGAGGATCCTTCAACCAGACGAATGTTGTGTCTGGCGGGCTACTGCCCCGACGGTTGTTGTCGGGTTCTTGTATATATAGTTCATTCGCTTTGCTAACTTCGATAGCGCGATCTAGAATATCGTCAGTTCATATGTGGCTCGATAGATGTCGCCACATCACTCCCCTCCGAGACCGGAGGTCGATAGCGGTTTGAGTCGTCGATACACATCTTGTGATGCTTGCCGGGCCAGTGGAATGTTCCAGTGAGTCGGAACCCGATGCCGCATAGTTCACAGTGAGTCGGAACTGTCTGCGGTGATGCCCCAGTGAGTCGGGGTGATGCTGCAAATGCTCCAGTGAGTCGGAGTGGTGCAGTGCAGTAGTGGCTGGCTGCTGCATCGACCAGGAGAGAGGTGCGTCTCTGCTTGTTGACCGGCCGAAGTGCAGTGTGCTGTGCCAAAGTCGCTGAGAAGGCTGTGGGTGATGACCAGGTATGCGCGTCAGCTGCATGCTGGTGGTCAGGATACGCGTTGTAGCCGTGGATGCTGGCTGGCTGTAGGACTCGCTGCTTGAAAGCTTGAGGAAGTGATGATGAAGTCACGATGATGTAGATTGACGAAGGCTGCGCTGACTACTGCCCCGACGGTTGTTGTCGGGTTCTTGTATATATAGTTCATTCGCTTTGCTAACTTCGATAGCGCGATCTAGAATATCGTCAGTTCATATGTGGCTCGATAGATGTCGCCACACCCGCACCCCCGACATACCGTGTCGGTGCTCTAGCCAACTAAGCTCAATTTCGATTCGGCTGGACATCGTTCCATAGCTCAAAAACACAAACAACACATGAGAAAATTATAAAATAGTATGTGTGGGACGCCGCGCTGGCGGTGCAGCGGTCACAGCATTGGAATGCGATGGCTGTTGCGCGGGCGGTTGCGGGTTCGATCCCCGCACACGACAACATTTGTATTGGCCATACAGATGTTTGCCGTGGTCTGGGTGTTTGTGCAGTCCTTGTGGGTCTCCCCACCGTGCCTCGGAGAGCACGTTAAGCCGTCGGTCCCGGTTGTTATCATGTACACCTGATAGCGATCGTTACTCATAGTAGGGAATATATCCGCCAACTGGAGCAGCGTGGTGGATTAAGCTCCGATCCTTCTCCTACATGGCGAAGAGGCCTATGTCCAACAGTGGGATACTACAGGCTGAATCGTATCGTATGTGTGGGAAACACAAAAATAAAAATAATACGAATTGAAAGAAAATCTACTTTAATTTTCATCGACAAGAAATAAAATGAAAACATCATCAATGTAACTGAAGCCAATATATTCATAATATGCATTATTAGGGGATAGGGACAGCTCAAAATCAACTTCTCATATCTTATCAAATGAAAGCACATAACAAACACCAGCTTTCGAATAAAAAAGAATTATCAAAGTCGGTGTACAAAGTAAAAATATATGAGGTGTACACATACAAATAAAGTCTAATTAATTGTGATCCTCCTCCTTTTTTGAAGCTGGTAAGTATAATTACTCAAAAGTTAAAGGAAAACATTTTTGTTAATATCGATAGTTAACGTCGGAACAATGTTCTATTGTTAAACTATGGCGTAGTTTGTAATACATTAAAGATAGATTATAGAATACATGTATTATTTTATAATAAAATAATTGTTAAGATGACTGTTGAGATTGTTTCCTTTTTTATCGTGTTTACTAATCTTAAACGGTTATTATTTAACTCGGTTTTAAACGCTCTTTAAAACATGCATTATTCTATATTACCATAAAAATATTAATAAAAACGTTGTCTCAACACAACGTTATAAATGTAATAACTATAAGGTGAAGAATATTATATAACACTGTTTTTTTACTAATTGTACGATATAAATAATAATATAATATCTTAGATATTGAAATAATTAAGAATTATCTATTATAACTTTTATTTTGTGGATGAAGAGACATTGTCAATCTGTAACGACTGTAATCAGTATAATACCCAAATTATATTCATAATAAAATAATATAATAAGATATCATCTTGGTGCAGCCCTAAACGATATTTTTTATACAAAAATATTTAAAAAAGGTTTTTACACGGGATTTCCCTTTCAATATAATTACTTTTATTTTTAATCAATTAATCACTTCAGATTTGTATAGTTAAAACGTGAGTAGGTTACTAATTGTCTAATGTGAAATTCGTTGAAGCGCTATGTTACGTCATAAGCTAATTTAGATGTCACAAAAAGTGCTCCCGTGAGCATCATCGCGTAGTTTAGAAAACCAGTTTTTTGTTCACCACATTTGTCCATCAAGTTTAATCAAATCAAGATTACTTTTTTGAAACTTGAAATTAATTATATAGGTACGTAATAAAGCTCTCTTAACTCCCACATCCACAAATTATCCTCAACAATTAGCTTTTATTTATACCGCAATCCAAAACAGGGTTCTATCTTCACATGCATTTAGTCATGGCATGAATTATGACGTCAATAGAAAACAATTAAGTGTTGAAGTGTTTGAATGATAATAATTATTGTTTGAATACCATTGATGACTTTTATTTTATACTAGCTGTTCTAAACGGCTTTTATCCGTGGGCGCAAACAATTTCCCGTGGGAACCTATTATTTTTCCGGGATAAAAAGTAGCCTTTGTTACACAAAGATAACTAAGCTTTCAAATGGTGAAAGAATTTTTTAAATCGGTCCAGTAGTTTTTGAGTTTATTCATTACAAACATATACACAAAAATACAAATCTTTCCTCTTTATAATATTAGTATATAGATAATTTATAAATAATAATGTTTAATATGCATAAGTAGGTTTCTAACGATTAATTTCATTCTACTAATAATAATATCAAAAAGAGAAATTAGATGTACCTATATGTTAAAATTTTATCCGTTAGTAGCACATGTGTATTATGTTCATGTAATCAACTATATTGAAATGAATACACGTATGACTCGGTCACTGACATTTTGTATACCAATGCTGTAATTTTGAAACAATTTGTTTGGGTTTAATACGAGTTTAAGAGGCTATACGTTTAATGAATAGTATTATTAATATAAGACATGGCTATTAGTTTATTCAATGCAGTTATTCGTAATAGTTAAAGTAATTTTACCGTTTGAAATAATTTTATAAGTTTTGCCTGTATACATACTATACCTGTATACACTGTAGCCTGCCTGTATACACCAGTACATACTAGTGACCTCTGTTAGTCCATATTTTTTACACCATAAGTAATCACCAACATATCATATACTAAAATCTTCTCCGAAATACGCTGCATCTTATGGTATAATTATTATTCCGATCAGTTCTGTAGTTTTCGCAGTATAACCAAACAAAAAACCGGCTCTACATTTATTAGTATCGATAAAAAGTACACTATGGTTAATTTTACGCACAAAAATAAATTACGAATGCCGTTAAATTTTATTTGAAAAATATGGTAAGCTTGGGAAAAAGAGCAGATTTATTCATTTTTTTCGATGACAGGACACTGAGTAAAACAAATATAAGAAAATTATGTTTTACTGTAGGTCAACCCAAGTTTAATGACCAATGTAAGACAGAATATTAATGCCACAAAATTAATGGTAAAAATACTTTCATTTTCTTTTGAATCAAAAGAATCTTGATTGGTAAATTGATAAAATAAGCCTGCATTGCACTTATATTATTAGTATCAAATGACCTTCTCCTTGAACTACAATACTTATATCATTTACTTTAATAGAAGTAAACGAGATAAACAAAACATGCGGCTGATCATATCTTGTACAATGTCAATCTGAAGTCACAGGTCAGTGTGTGCGTTACGTTACATGTAAAATTATCAACAACAGATGATTACATCAAATATTGTAAGAAGCTTCAGGTTCATAGTAAGCGTTTTAAATAAAAACTGTCTGATAAATAACGCGTAGCGCCAAACCTTAAAAAAGTCTAGGAAGAATAGAATATAGGTAGATAAGATAAGAATCCTCTCTCTTCCCACGGGTGTCGTAAGAGGCGACTAAGGGATAACACAGTTTTACTACCGATGGCGGGATAACTGCTGGCTTTCAAATACACAGGTCGAAGATGGGCAGCAGCGTCTTCGGTACAACAAAGCCAGCCCTGCGGTCACTTACCCGCCTGCTCCGCGTGGTGGCTATGGTCAAAACACATGAATTCGCGCTATAATGTATGGCGTGAACTTGGGGAAGCCTATGTCCAGTGGCGGTAGGCTGAAGTGATGAGATAAGATAAGTGAGTCTGAGAAGATATCATAAAACATTTTCGGAAGCAATGTTTTTTCAATGCGTACCCATCATCAACTTCAAGTGCTTTATTGATATTGATGTAGCGTCTCATTTTTTTGCAAAGATTATACTTAATAGTATTTGCAGATGTCTGAAGTCTAGAAGTGATTCAAAGCCAATTGTAATAGTGCACTCATAATGCAGATCTGTATAATGATTTTAAGCTGTTTGTGGTCTCTAAGCTTTTTGTGGTATCCGACAACCAGCAGTTGAGCAGCGTGGTGGATTAAGCTCCAATCCTCCTATACGTAACGACGAGAGAACGAGAAAGAGGCCTATGCCCAGTAGTGGGATGTTACAGGCTTAATCCAAGTACAAAAAATTCTAGCCTCTTTCTATTTAAATACAATAATACAGGTGGTATAGAAAAATTAATGTGCATATGTGTGTGTTTGTGTGTGTGTGTCCCGGATATTTACAAACATTGAGTGCATCAGCCATAAAACCACGCAAAAAGTTATAAACAAGAATCATATCGAACTTAGCCCTTATCGTAATCGACATTAATTGTATGTTGCCGTGAAAAGAACGGGTTGATAAGCGATCGGGAAGAACATTTATTAGAGTGCGGTAACACATTGTTAACATTGACCAACGATCATCCGACAGAGATACTCGTGTACTGAAGATAGCCAACAATAAACGTTCAGAATTGTGTATATCGTGACGAAATGACGAGGTTTATATTGATTTGTGTGATATTATTCCAATTAACATGGATTAATGGTAAGTATCATTTTTGTTTTTAATTATGTATAATTTATTCTTTCTATATAATTACTTTTCTGTGTTTTTTTTTTACTTATTTTGTTATGTAATAATTGGTAACATTTATACGTAATTCGTATCATAACTCCATATATAAACTTTAATTAGTACGATTCATTAAATTACACGAACGTAGTTGGCTAGTAGGTAATTTTATTTAAACGTGATTCTTAAACATCTTCTCTTTCCAAATGACGTCTTTATCGCGAAATCTGCAATCGTTAGTATAGAGCTTTTTGTGTTCGTAATAACAATTCCATTTTTTTATAAAATATATTTTTTTTTATTGTTACACTAATTTTGTACACATAATTTATTTATATAAACTTTCGGAAAATTTTATAAATCTGTTTAAATTACTACGTTAGCGATTATTACCGAAACAAATTTTGTAAAGTGTAAAAAATTGTGAGTTTTTAAATTGTAAAAATCAATAAAATCGTTGAATGTTGATAATGAAACAAACAAACGAAACTTCACACTATTCTTTCCCATCATTTGCGTTTGTATACACACATACATCTATAGACACGTATTATGCTTTGTTTTATAATTATAATAATAAAAACAATGACACTTATCCTTTTTTGGCATCAACTGAATGCCACACTGTAATTATGTAGCTAGCATAATAAAATTGGACAGTTATACAGACAAGAGCCAATCTTTCGATTTAATAATTTATAAACAAATTATATGTAATAACAATAAGACTATAAAAAGTAACAGTAATTTAATTTAGAAACTGAGTCGACATGCTCACATAAACGAACTTTGCAGCTCGTATCAGCTGATTCATTTTTATCACCTATCTGATATTTTGATAGAGTCAGATTAACGGCAGCATTTGTATAAGCTTTATGGTAAAAAAAATTCTCCAACAGAGTGCTAAGCAAAGTGGTAATAACCACGAATTGATGAACTAATAAATTGTGTTTTGTTTGCACTAGTCCTCACTGCAAATAGATTCTTACATTACTATCAACATATTTTTGACTACACTACTTGCGTGATTTCACTCAATTTTAAGGTTATTATTGTAACTGCGAGTATGAGAGCGGTTTTAAGAGATGTAGCGTGATTCTTATACCATATAATCTTAACTCATTTTAGGTCTAAAGTAATGAGTATTCTAAAACATTTTTTATTTATTTAATGAAACTAGATATTATTGAAAGTAGATCAAAATACACCAACTCAACAGTCTAATTACATTTATTTGACGGCTGTTCTGTCAAAGTAGTTGCCGTGTCGATTACACCTCTATACTAGACAAATATCTTTATTTGTTCAAATATTTGTTTAAAAGTTTAGTTGAATTACTGTTTTTCTTTTGGGTTTTTCCATTTAGCTTAGAAGATACAATAAAACATAAAACTTATGGTCCGGTTTTTTATCTATAGCTATATCTTATATTTAAAGTTCTATAGTTACTTCTTTAGTTTTGGGTAGGCCTAAAATTTTGCTAAATTCATGTGGAAAAATTATATACTCGTATAAATAATTATTAGTAATCTATCAGACGATGACCAGAATATTATTCAAACTTGAGTATAAAAACCTGAAAATGGTTGGGCAAATACTGAGAACCTTTATTAACTGAGTTATGTCACATCAGGAAATATCCTGCTCATAATCTGTAGCAGCCAGACTGGTGAGTACCTCGACCTTACAGGATCACAGCTAAATAATATTGCTTTTGCTAGCAAAGTTGTGTCACTATAAAAAAAACCAAGAAAATATTATAAGCCCCTAAAATCCAAGAATTTTATTTTGGATACATTATACCTCTCTATACAAATATGTATTTATATGTATAAATCTAATAGTGATGGTTCCGTTTTGCATAACGATGTCCCTTTTTAATTTATAGTTTAAACTAACAATCAACTTTTAATGGAAAACCCCAAATATTATCTCATGAATTCGTTTATTGTTATGTGTATTTGTTAGCTATTATTAGCGAAATAGTTGTAAGAAAATATTTAACTAAAGAAGGTAGATATCCCTTGTATGTAAACATATTCATACATTATGTATACACGTTGAGGAAAATTGTACAAAATAACAAAGGCTCGATGAAAATAATACGTAGACGTGCTAACACAAAACTAATAATTTTAACGTTCAATTAAAAGTTTTAAGTCTACAAATTAATTTGGTTCGTATTTTGGGCGTAAAATTCCAATTCTAAAAATATTATATCTTTTGAAGTCATCCGAATATTAATTGTTTTTTTTTTCAATTATTCCAAAAGAAGTGAACTGTTGATCTGGTAAATCGTGCTGCATCAATTGGAACGACCACTAATCGTAAAGAGCCTTGTCCGGACACCACAGCGGGAATGTCAAAATCTCTTGCATATCCGCTGTTTAATTATTATTTTTTTCAGTAATACGCTAACATGAGTTTGAATGCTATCATTTAATTTTATAACTTTATATTGTCTTTCCTCGTATACTGGTCACTTTTCTCATAAGACCAGTTTCAAACGTATCAATTGCGATTTGTAACGAATGCCTGTAATGGAATCATCAGATTTTAGCAGATCATAATAAACAATACCTTTTTGGTCCCACCAAATGCACAACTTTATCTTCAAAACGTGGACATTTGGGTTTAGTGATACTGGAGTTAATAACAGCGATCGAAGGGCTTGACTTACTCTTTTTTTTAATTATCATAGAATATCTATTTTTGATTTTTCATCACAAGCAGAATAAAAACCTTTGTTATTTTTTTACTTTTGAAGTAGGTAGTTGTTCACAAGTGAAAAATCTCCTTCCTACGATTTTTAGCTTCCGGTCGTAAGGCGCGCTTTGCCTTGCTTTTAAATTATTCCAATCTTTTATTTATTGTGAAAGTGATTAATGTGTCACTACTAGTGATGATGCAAGCTTTATTTGTGTTTAAATATGATTTTCATCGACTATTGTGACCAAATTCCTATTATCGATTTTTTTATTATCGATTTTTTATATAAGAAAGTTAACCGTGATAGTTCAATAAGCCGTTATAAATGGCTATAATTCATCTTAAATGGTTGATTGTTTGATGATTCCAACGACTTAACTAACGTTGACATAGATATAATTGGTCAGAATCACTTATGCTTTGGGCAGACCCTTCTTTCTCTAGTAATGAGATGAGTTAAAGCTTAAACATGGAAGACCAACTACTACCGTTTACATCTACTTCGATTTGGTAATCGTTTAATTTTAAAATAAAGATTTATCTTGCCGATTTACGTCATTGCTGGTCAAGATACATTTTAACGTTTAACACTTAAAATCTATAAGGGTTTGAATTTTAACCCTATCTGGTTTCGTTATACGTTAAACATTTACGGCAAAATGTAGACTAAATGGGTGTAGAACAATATTTTATTCAAATTTAGTTATGTGACTCAAAGATATGATTTTTAAATTCGGTATAATCAAACTTCCATGTAGGTAAAGTTTATCGTAAACTAGCTGTACCTACCCTGCGCGCGTTGCTCCGCTGTTTTTTGTCGTACCAACTCAGAATTCTTTGTGGGCTCATGCACAACACTTTGCTGAAAATCATGACATGATCAAATGCATAGTTTACGGTTCTATTAAGGACATATAGACAAACATTCATTTTTATATATAGATTAAGAGCAACAACAAACAGAGATATTTTTAGCATAAATAAAATAAATACCTATCCAAATACTTACTGTTGTTTAGAACAAAAAAATTTAAGGTTTTATATTTCTCAGAAGCAAAGTAAATTCAAACGAAACAAACAAACAGAAATTTGAGATCTGTTTTCATTTTATTTAATTTCTTATTAATATAATATAATAATACTTATTCTATTTAGAATATTAGAATATTTTAAATAGAATAAGTATAATAGTCTAGAAATTCAGACCAGATTAATTTTTTTGCATTTCTTTTTTCCTTGAGATAGAGACGCATCTTTATTTTTTATATTTTTGTCAGACCATGATTTAACAAATCATTTCTACCGATGCACATGACCAATTACAACGTGATGTTTAATAGCCCATTTATTATGTTCTGCAATAAATAGATATAAGTAATAATCTATGAGAAAATTAATTTACAAACCAATATAGAGGTAGTCAATATAAGTACTCGTGTATTGAGATTACTGCGATCAAACAAATGGATATATGTATACACTACATTCTTACATATGTAATTATGTATATACAACATATCTAGATATACATAATTATGTTAGTATGTAGAGTTTTAATGATTCGCTATTAGCTTTGTATAGGTATTTTTAATACTTTAATAACAAGAGTCCTATAATGTGGCGTATCGAACAAACGTAAGAAATCGATTAACTTGGAAACGAGATCGCTTGAAATTTTATATTCCAAGGCATAAATAAACATTGCATGAAATATATAAAATTATCGAACAATGTATAACTAAGAAATGTAAAACTTTTTAACAAAAAATAAATGGACGAAGATAAAAACTATGTAAGCGAAAAATACGGCGGTTTGTTAATTATTTTAATACTAGCTGACCCGGCGAACTTCGTACCGCCTAACAGTTGATTGGTATTAAAGTTCAAATTGACTTTTAAGTATTATTATGAATCTTTTGTATGGGAATATAGAAAAGTGTTGTTTTTAGACTTTTTCAGGCAATTTTTCAAATTTTTCTCTCCCTAAGAACCATCCTCGTACATCAAGGAATATTATAAAAAAAGAATTAACAAAATCGGTTCAGCCACTCTCGAGATTCGCGCTTAGCAACACATTTAGCGATTCATTTATATATATATAGAGATAACTATTGATAGATAGGTAAGCGCAGTGGTCCCATCAACTGGTTGTTACTTTAACGCTGGCTTGTTCGAGCCCCGCTCATGACAAATATCTGAGTAAATCCTACAGACATTATTTATCGTGGTCTGGGCTATCGTGATATCGTGTTCGTGTTTGTACTGTTAGTGCTTTCAGATTCTGCTACAATCTAACATCATATATGGAACAACAGAGTGCGAGTTCATTTGTTCATCTATAATCTATAAAAATTTCGTGTCACGATGCATGTTAACGATAAACTCCAAGACTACCAATTTTTATCAAATTTTGTAAGCATCTGTAATTTGGTCCAACTTGGGAGATAGGGTAGTTTTTATCTCAATTGGACCCGGTAGGTGGCGCTGCTATCAGTATGTAAGCAATCAAAGGTAGCTGTTTTCCGGGCAGGACAACGTCTGCCGGGTCCTCTAGTTGTTATACGTATATAGAAGAGTGTTCTATATCTATTCTACCCCTTTCACCCCAATTTTTTTTAAATTAGAATAGACTCTATTCTTTTCTAAAAATAATAATATTATTAATTTCAAGGTGGTCCACAATTCGCAAAGGATATAATTATGTAGTTTGGCTTGAAATGTATAGTTTAAAAAGCACTCATCAACTAAAGTGACTAATCAATTATTTCCTATTTTGGAAGTATAATTGGAAAGCAAAATTGGGGTGTTAAGCCTATAAAAATATAAAATAAATGTAAACTCGAAGTATAAGCTATTATATATTTAAAAAAAAAATCAAAAACAGAAATCTCAAATGAATAACTATTGCCTTTCTTTTACAAATAATGACGTCAGCTTGCCACCGCCTTGTTTTCGTTTATTCACGCTGTAGACTAAGATTTCAATAAAATGTGTAAAATCATAATATATAATCACTAGCCCTTTGGCACAGTTTGTAGTGACCCTGCTTTCTGTTCCGGGGGTTGTGGGTTCGATTCCCACCCCGAGTCTGGGTGTAATATACATATTTATTTATATATTTATATATGTATTATTTATAAGTATAATTAATCGAAAAAAAAAATGTAGATAGACCAGTCAGCTGTTACCTAGAACACAAGCATTAAGTTGCTTACTTTAGGAACAGACGACCGTGTGTGTAATGTGTATCTATTTATTTATCTATTTATTTATTTATTTATATATAATGAAACTATTAATGATTGTTAAAACAGTATTTTTCACCGTTTTTCTTGTCAACAATAATGTAATTGTAATATATTGTTAAATTATTCAAGATGAATCAAGTTTTCTAGTCAGTAGGTAAATTCTTTTTTACATTTTAACATAGGCTTTGTATTTTAATAAATCGTTTTATAATCGTTAGAACTTTGGAATTTTTATGATATTTCGGAATTTTTATTGACATTAATTGTCATCAATGTTATTTACTGGTAATTTTCGTTAGTAAATAATAATAGCTATATTCAAAACAATCTATTTGCATAATTAAGTTGACTATTCTGGATAATATAAATTAATCAGGTAAGGTACATAACTTTAATCAGAACTAAGAATCCGGCATGTTTCATATTTTTCGACTCAAGTTCCTGCCAAGATGAATAGAATAGGTAACACACATAATTAACAAAAAAAATCAACACTGTTGACAGGCAATTAGTTGTAATTTAAAAAATGTTTTAATTAACATTTGAAAATAGAGAAAAAGAGAAACAAAGTAATTTGCATAGAAATTGGGACAATAATTAAACAAACCCAAAAAGCGACACGCCCATAAGGATACAGGTTCCACTTTTAAAGATTTATCATAATTGTACATTTTAATTGGGTAGAGACAGCATTATTTTATTTTAAATCTGACAAAAGGATTTGAAAGTTGATAGCCAGTTTTATTTACCCGTTAGAACATTAAAATAAATTAAAGACTTATAAATATTTTACGGTTTTCGTGAAAAGCAATGCCGCTATCAAATTCTCTATAATGACAACATTTCTTGTCTGAATTTACTTATATTTCGAATATAAAATAAAAGTTTAAAATATGTATTTTAATTTGTCGTGTTTCTTACACACTTTACGAGTACAATAGTGGTAGGAGATACGAACAAGAGACGAACTTCACCCATCTGCCTAATGGATAAAAATTAAATAATTATCTTCTTTAGTATCTTAAAAGATAAATCACATAAAAATTGGTGGGATTGGTCGGGTGAAGATCATGTCTAGATCATATCTTAGACTATAGGTACATATATCTACTTCATTTAAAGACGAATTTGACTTGACAATATGTACCTATAATGTTTAATAAACTGTTTTAAAGAGTAAAAAAAAATTGAAGTCGTGTTAAAACAATTCTTGCAATCAATTTAATCCAAATTTTAATGAGTATATCAAACCTCAATGGGAATGTACCTACTATATAAAGTTAAGTTACTAATTTATTTCCTTAGATGAAATCAGGAGATGAAAAAAATGCCAGTATGTAAGAAAATAAACTCGGGTATTACCATTTCAAGATAATAAGAATTTTGGAAGTGACGCAACATGCACTTTATTTATTTTTACTAGCAATGCCTCGACAAATCATAGATGACTAAAAAAAAGTAATAAGCATAATATGTACAACTAGCTGTGCCCTCGACTTTGTCCACGTTTAATTTAACAAAAAAGTTATTGTTCAGTTCGCAGAGTTATAGAATATATAAATTTCTAAAATAAAAGTAGCATAAGTTACTCCTTAGTACATCAGCTATCTGTCAGTGAAAGTCCCGTCAAAATCGGTCCAGTCGTTTTAGAGATTAGCTGGAACAAACAGACAGACAGCCAGACAAAAATTTTAAAAAATGTTATTTTGGTATATGTACCGTATCCATATGAATTTAGTAAAAAGCGGTTATTTTAATATTACAAAGACACTCCAATTTTATTTATTTGTATAGATAGAACGGTTAACGGTGATAATTATGTACACTAGAGTCAATATCTCTAGTTCAATCTATTCAAGTAACTAACATACATGATTAAGATCAATTCTATGATGTGTTGCAAAGTTCTTACATAATGAATTAAATTAATTTCGAACACTTCTAGACTGCATGTACAATAAAAAGTTATGACATATTCTAAACTTAATATGATGTAAATTTTTCATATAAGGAATTCAGTAATCTACGAAACTTACCTGCTTTAAGTTGCTATGTTAAAATTTCACTCATCCCTACAAAGACGGCTTTTAGGATGTTAGTCATCTTATAGTAGTAATTTATGGGCGATGGCATGGTTTAACTCCATTATGACGCCTTAATAGTGTTTTTTAAGAAAGAACGCTATTAAAACATACCGTAGAGCAATCATGCTTCATCAAAAACTTTTATGATGACCTTATAAGGAGGAACAAACAAATTTAGCCTAAGAATTAGATAGTTTTGTCTGATTTAAAATATTACTATAATTATTCCTCTTAACATACATACATATAAACAGTATGATTTGCATATCAAAACAGAGTGCACAAATTTATTGGTAAATTTCTTCACATGTCAAAATAAATAAGATAACAATAATATAATATACTACCGTAATTAATTTTCGGAGAAAATATAAATTAATGACTAGAAGACTGGTAAAAAGAAAAGCAATAAATAATCTTCAATATTATTCAATAAGAACGAATCGATGAAATGAATTTAAACGTATAACTTCATTTTGTATTCGTTTTTAGGACACGATTTGTAAAAAAAAATCAATACATTCACGAAAATCTATACATAATATAATAAAATAGACGGAAAGTCAAAACTGTACATTTAATATTTTTTTTAAAAATACTTGAAGTGTGTTCTACAATCGATACCGAAGCCAAAAATATAGTTTTTTGAATTTTTGTCTGTTTGTCTGTATGTATGTCTGGGATAAACTCAAAAAGTACTACATGGATTTACTTCAAATTTGGCACAAATATTATTAAGAAGTCGAGTCAACATATAGGCTATTATCACGCTATCACCTACGGGGAACGAGCAGTGATGCAGTGAAACTTTATTTGAGGTATAGCGTTCACGCAGACGACGTCGCGGGCAGCAGCTAGTAAATGCGTAAATACGGAGGCATGACATTCGTCAGGTCAAAACAAACTTGCTTATCGTTCGCGAATTCCACTGCGATATTACGAGTACTTAGCATGACTGTTCGTATTAATAAAGTTCACACAAACAAGTAAACATAGTTATTGTTTTATGTTTTGTATAATAATGTATGCGATGTGCTCCCTCTGAGTTCAAGAACGTATACTATAATAAAATGTTATGTTTATTGGTTGAGGCGGGCCTTGCTCAATAATTTGTTTACTTATTATATTACTAGCCATCCGTCCCGTTTTCACCTACGTCGATTATCCACATTTACATATAATAAAATTTTATGTTTTCTATCCACTCGTTCAGTCGTATTGTATTAGGACGATTTAAATCTTTGGTATTAGGAATCATAGGCATAAACAGGCTTTTTGCATAACAGGCTTTTTAAGGTATTGTGAGAACAATATCTATACTAATATATAAAGCTGAAGAGTTTGTTTGATTGTTTGTTTGTTTGTTTGTTTGTTTGAACGCGGTAATCTCTGGTTCTACTGGGCCGATTTGAAAAATTCTTTCAGTGTTAGATAGCCCATTTATCGAGGAAGGCTAGGGATAGGCTATGTATCATCACGCTAAGACCAATAGGAGCGGAGTCCACGCCGACGAAGTCGCGCGCAGAAGCTAGTGCTATATACAAAGAATTGAAAGATATATTATCAATTTTAAGAACATTAATATTCTTTACCTTGGTATTTGAGTATGAAGGCAGTTTTTTTTTTGTTCCTTATCCGAATATTTTTTCTGAACCTACTTGTGAGGTATGTATCGTACACTTTTTACATGTGTTTCGTTGATAGTTAATTTTAGTTCAGTGTAGGTACATCTAAATAACATATATTATAGTAGCTCGTGCAAAAATTGCAAAACTCTTGGATACGTATTTTGAAACAAAAACAAGAAAAATATGTAACAAAAAAATTAATTTTTCGTGATATATTGTTGATTTCGGGTGTTTATTTTCGTTAAAATTTTTGTAACCGACAAACACTTTGTTTTAGTGGTGACTAAGATTCCTATTATTCTGACAGTCACGTCGACCCAAATTTAGAGCGCCTCGCAACCAAACTCAGAATATTATTTGCCATATTTTAATCAATATCTACTACTAATATCAATCTATATATCTAATCAATACTATTTCTTTTTGGCCTAGTTGCGTATTCTTGTGGGTCTCGTCTTCTTGAAGAACGTGTTAAACCTATAATGATTCTTAAAAAATTCTGATAACAATCGCAACGACATTGTTATGTATAGGTACGTTTTAAATTAATACTGGTTATTACAGATGCAAACATTGCTAGTTTTAGTTTTCAGTTGGCGTATTTTTTATAAAATGATAACTACAAAACCCTTAAAAAACAAGATTTAGTGGTTATGAACTTGATCATTCTGCTATCAGAGCTGTCAAGTGTGTAATCTATACTAATAATATTATAACGAGGAAAGATTTGTATTTTTTGTGTATGTTTGTAATGAATAAACTCAAAAAGTACTGGACCGATTTAAAAAAATCTTTCACCATTTGAAAGCTTAGTTATCCTTGTGTTACATAGGCTACTTTTTATCCCGGGAAAATAATAGGTTCCCACAGGAAATTGTTTGCGAACACGGGTGAAAACCATTGAGAACAGCTAGTATGTAATATAAGAAAAATTAGCTGACCCGGCAAACGTTGTTATGTCATATGGATAGGAACACCATTACCAGCTAGGGGTATTAAAATATCCTACGAGATATTCTCAGACCTACCCAAATATATACTAACAAAAAACCATAAAAATCGGTTAAGTCGGTTTGGAGTCGTTTGGTAACAAACACTGTGACACAAGATTTTTATGTATTAGATATTATGTCAATGTTCATAAAACATTTTTATTACTTTTGTCTAAATTCGGAAGAGGTCAAAGAACTTTACTATTAGAATTAGAAATATTTATAAGTATTCAATATAAAAATGTATCTGTATGCAAAGTAGCTATAAATAATTGATTTATAGTAGTTTATGCAACTGTCATATAATGAAGGGTATTAAAAAACGAGCGCAGCGAGTTTCATAACAGTAACGAGTGTTTTAATACCCGTGTTATATGCAGTTGCATACACTACTTTATCTTCACTAATGCAATTAATCAAACAACAAGAGTAAAAGCTGACAATAGTTTATTTATAATAATTGTTCAAATTTTGGATGGTACAATTTTGAAAGTTAATGTTAATTATTGATCCAGCAGCTGTAGCGGTCGCGGGGCAAGCAGTAGAGCTCGTAGACGGAGTCGGAATATTTATAATTACTTCATTCGTCTTGTTTTCTATACTGTTCAAGATCGTATTTGAGACTTGAATTTTATTCATTAAAGACTCATCAATGTAGCTTTCAGCCACAGTGGAAGACTTCCACCCTCCGTGTCGTTTAAGTGCGGTCAAATCACCACCGCTATCTATGAGAAGGGTCGCCGAGGTGCGCCGGAAGCAATGCCCCGTGTACAACGCTGGGTTAGGCAGATTCAGAAAACTTGCGATAGTTTTTCCCAGAGCACCAAATTTATTAATACCAGTTATTTGATCGACGCACTTCCCCGATCTATAGCTCAAGAAAAAGGCAGGGTTTCGACAGGGGGTTGGTCGAAGTTCCATGTATTTTTTACATACGGCATAGCAGTTGCCCGTCACAACAAAAGAACGATCTATTTTCGTTTTTGTTTTCGAAACTTTCACCATGATTGTACTGTCATCTATGTTAGAGACTTCATCGAACTGGATGTTGTATAGCTCTTGCCTTCGGCATGCCCCCATTATGCCGAAGATTAGTGCAACCTGTAACAATAAACGATATATTATAGCTTGAGGTACATAGCCAAGGCAAAAACTATGATTTATGAAGTAGTAAAGTGTAGGTATCTACTACTAAATTTATACACAAAGCGCTTAAACGGAGTGTCTAGATAACTTGCGTGTGTAGTACGTAAGTACTAGGTAGATTAATTAATAACAGAACTAAAATACACTTACCTTTTCAAAAAGATACAAAATATCTGGTGAATCTTCCAGGAACATCTTTATTTGACCTGATGTAAACGTCAAGGACTTTTTTTCCTTGTGTCCTTCTGAACTGCGTTTCAGGAACGCTATGACTTTTGAATACTTCGTGATATCAATATTGTTGTAGATACTTAGTGTGGACTTGAGCATAGAATATTTAGCCCACATAGAAGATGGCTTGAATTTGTCGGAGAGATCTTTGAGATACGCAAGAATGACATTTTCATATAATTTTCTAGATTTTTCTGGTAAAAGATTGTGAGTTAATTTTGTTGCCAATTCTAGAATATCCGGAGGCGTACAAATATCATCGTCGCTATCCATTTTTAACTTTTAATTTATTAAATTAAATTCACGCGTACGTGTACTGTCACAGTGATTTTGCCGCCATTAAAATCTAACCAATGAGAGCGCAGCTGCGCGCATGCGCGCGATGTTATAATGAGATTTTACGATATCGATGTGGATATTATACCATCATGTGAAATTGCTTAAATTGAGTGTTTTGTTGTCTGCGCTATAACAGTAGTAATTATAAGTCAAGTATTGGAAATTTGGAAACATAAGTAGAATTTTACAACATTAGTGTAGATAAAATATATTACGTAACTAGTAAGAGTTGTTATACGTTAATGTTTTTATGCAAGCCTTCTTATACACTGTAATTTCTGGACCCTGCAAGGAATGAGGCCTGTGGTCACGATATAAAGTAGGAAACATGATTTCTCTGCTATACATATTCTCAATCATAGTACTTACGATACTAACTTTGTTTGTAAGAAATATTCGCAATAAGAACTCTTCGCAAATATGAATGATAATACCATACAATCCATAGGGACATCGTTATCTTTAGCGCGCGCCGTGAGCCTTTAGTTAGTAAGTATAGGTAAAATTAGTTGGATTGGCCTTGAGGTGACCTACGTCCTGTAGTGGACTGCGATAAGCGGATGTGTTGTTATGTGATAGAGTCAGATTAACCCTTATCAACGTGATATAATGGAAAGTATAATAACAGCTCTCCCCTGATGGACAATGGGTAAATGATTAGATTTTATTACGCATTTTATATTATGTACTTTATCACATTTTAGACTTCTGATTTTAGACTGCTGACGCCGCGTTGGCACAGCGGTCACAGCACTGGATTGCGATTGGCTGTTGCGCGGGCGGTTGCAGGTTCGATCCCCGCACATTTGTATTGACCATACAGATGTTTGCCGTGGTCTGGGTGTCTATGCAGTCTTTGCGGGTCTCCCCACCGTGACTCGGAGAGCACGTTAAGCCGTCGGTCCCGGTTTTTATCATGTACACCTGATAGCCGCCATATATAGATATATATCCGCCAACCCGCATTGGAGCAGCGTGGTGGATTAAGCTCCGATCCTTCTCCTACATGGGGAAGAGACCTATACCCAACAGTGGAATATTACAGGCTGAATCGTGATCGTGATCACATTTTAGACTTATTTATAAATGTACTAAGTTTACTAATTAAAATCCATTAAAGAATAAGTCAAGTTTCGAACACTACATGTTATTTAGAAACTGGTTTTAGTTAATTAATTAAAATATGTACATGTAAAAAATTGAACAATTTTGAAAATACATCGAGGTAATTACATGTAATTGTCGTAATACGTATAATTTGTGTAGCATTGTTTAAAAATTAACTTGAGTTATCAGTTCTTGGATTTTTTTTCTTATTTATCTAACTTCACAGGGGAAATCTCTAACAGTTACTTAGGGCTGCCGTCCGTGAAGGTTTTACCGGGTTCTCCCTTTTAGAGGACGAACAGATAGTTAAAGATTTTGTTGATAATATTCAATATCTTTGTTTTACTGGCTTACAATCACGTTACAGAAATATATTGTACAAACAATAGGACTTTGCTTGTTTGTTTGTAGTGAGCGATTATTTGATACACGTGTAGTGAATTTTTTTTTACGTAAGTTTGAGGAAGGCTTCAATTATTCATCATTTCATCATTTCAGCCTATCGCAGTCCACTGCTGGACATAGGCCTCCACAAGTTCGCGCCAATAATGGTGTGAACTCATGTGTTTTACCCATAGTCACCACGCTGGGCAGGCGGGTTGGTGACCGCAGGGCTGGCTTTGTCGCACCGAAGACGCTGCTGCCCGTCTTCGGCCTGTGTACTTCAAAGCCAGCAGTTGGATGGTTATCCCGCCATCGGTCGGCTTTTTAAGTTCCAAGGTGGTAGTGAAACAATGTTATCCCTTAGTCGCCTCTTACGACACCCACGGGAAGAGAGGGGGAGGCTAAATTCTTTGCCGTAGCCACACAGCAATTATTACTGTCTAAATAAAAAATCTTATGGCGAAGCCATACGAAAGATCTAGTATTGTGGAAAGTGTGTTTTAACATCTATATAGGCTTCAGCTAGACACAGACTCAACATATTTATCATTTATATTGGTATATATTATTATCAATGATTTTTTACTAAGAGCACATCTTATCAAGATTACAGACACACATCCGGTATTAGTTGTAATCTTAGCACGAAGCCTTATAATTAAGTATGGCAGTTAATTAGAGGTGTAGAGCAGTCTGGGCGGTAACACAATAAATGAGTGTAACGGTTATCAAATAAATAATATCAATTTGTCAAAAAAACACTCATAAATTCGTATTTAAATCTTCGACTTAATAAAATGAACGTTTCAATAAAGTAAAATAAATAATACAACATATACACACGTGTGTGAATGTGTTAATAATTTATTTTTATATCGAACATGAATTTCGATTTGAAACTGGAAAATTTGATTCTTTACTTTTTATAGCCATTATGATAAGAATGAGCAAAAGTGTAAATATAATTATTCCGCAAACCTTAAAGTTTATGATTCTGATATTAATCGATAGATTCTAGAGTTTAACATGAAGGTGATAATTACTCTTAAGAATCGGATTCGTGTTATTAATAACAGATTCCTTTGGCTATTATAATAAAGTGAAGTAAATTGCTTATTTAAATGTGCTTATCACAGGATCAGCTAATCAGATATTAATGAATGTTTGTGGGATTGTAATCCAGTTTATCGAGAAAGGTTATCGACTTTAGAACTTAACTCTAGGTACTTGAATTAGAGAAGTTGTAACCATAAATTTTATCCAATCTGACAAGTGACGAAACTGAATGTGGGCGAAGCCGCGAAGACTGTCGTACAACATAAAAAATTAACTATCCAATAAAGTGTAGCTGTTCAGAAGCCTGCATACATTTCGGCAATTCGTTTATTTATATTCATTATATCTTAATATATATAAATCTCGTGTCACAATGTTTGTCCTCAATGGACTCCTAAACCACTAAACCGATTTTAATGAGCACACCGTGTGCAGTTTGAGCCAACTTGAAAGATAGGCTATATTTTATTTTGATATAGGTAATTATTATATTTAAGAAAAAAAAAATAAAGCGGTACGAAGTTCGCCAGGTCAGCTATCTATATATATAAAAGAGATTTCAACCCATTGACTTATCACGATATCTCTGGAACCATAAGGCGTAGAGAGTTGAAATTTGGTAGGAATATTCCTTTCACCGAGTAGAGGTCAGCTAAGAAGCGGTTTTTACGAAATTCCACCCACAAAAGGGGGTTGCGGGGGTTAATAACATATATGGCAAAACAACGTTTGCGGGTCAGCTAGTATATTATATAGGTCATAAAATGTAACATGTTTTATTTAACCAATTTTCATTTCTATATCTATATTTCAGTTATTATTTTAATAAGATTTTGTAAACATACAAAGTTATTTCTGTACTCGAGCAGGATCGTGTCCGGCCATGATGAATAAATATCTATGGTCATTGAATTCATGAATCATTCTTCATATGCCATTATATTTAACATGCATTTTATATGAAAACTACTGTCGTAGGATTTTGTTATTGCTATGTTGCCATAAAGCCTACCGTGCTTATGTGTGCTAAAATTATATTTAGTTAGTAGGTATAAGACTGCTTTGAACAGGGCACACAGACACACAAACTTTCGGCAAGTTGCTATTTTTTACACATTTAGTGAGATAACTGCCAGTAGCTGTCCACTTTATTTTTACCATTATTGCTTCTCCTCCCCTACTTCCTTATTCCCTATCCTTACCCCTTCATAATAACAGTAAGTTTGGGTCTTACATAATTATGCAACAAAATACTTGCACTAGATATTAATAATCAGTTAAAAAAGGTCATCTTTATTACGCAAAATTCCTAAAAAGTATATCAAATTAAACTAGCATTTCTTTTGTGCAGTGCAGCAAGTGCGTTAGTCTTCTGTTGTTCAAATGTGCAATCAATATACAAATAGGTTAGTAATTGTGTCTTTGTTGTTCTCTTCTTTTACTATTGTGAAACGTTAATATTATGTATTTATTAGTACTAAAAAGCATAAAAAGAACGCAATTTTGTAAAGCCAAGGTAGACTTTATCCTAAAAAATTATGACCTTTCGTACTAAAATAATAAATCGAAAGTTATGATAGAGTAGGTATAGGTGAAACATTCATTTGTATATTTGTGTATAATAAATTTGGATTTTTTATCACAAAAGCACTTCGATTATAACAGAAAACCACGAAAAAAGAACGCAACTTTGTTATGATAGGGAAGATTATTAAGACTTAAAATATCCTATATTAAATTACTAGAAAGTCAATATGTTAGCCAAACCTAAGATGTAAATACATTGTGAAACAATAAATTAAGCAGCCTTTTACATGTTATTGCGCAGTTACCGTCGTTTCATTAGTCACGCTTAGCACCAAACTTGTCTTTAATCAATTGTTTCCAGTGTGTTAAGGACTGTTCTTCGGTTCATAACAAATACAGTGAATAGTTTTACATTTAATTTTAATTAAAAGTTAAAGTGTAAAAGGTAAGAAAGATTGAAAAAATACATTAATTTACTCGTTAATATTTTTTACGTATTATATATATGTAATTATGTAATATATGATGTGCAATAATAGAAACAAAATACTCGTAAATAATTCAAACACATTTTGGCTTTTCAAATAAAGATGTAAGATTCTAAGTAATATATTAGTGAGTAGGTATGCATGTAGCTGTATTTTTCCATAAATTTTCCTTAAATTTCAGTCTTTGTTGTTGTATTCAACAATGAGATAATAATTATATTATAATTCCTAATAATAATAATTATATAAAATATAAGTGTAGTATTAGGTATACAGTAAAATATAAGTGTGTAGTATTCGAAGCTCATCTAATCATCATCTTTAATTAATGTTACATTATGATTGTATAATAAGGTTTTTCCACTCAACACTGTGGATGAGTTTTTCAACTCGAAGCAAAGCTATGCCTTCATTAACATCTATTATGCTTCACTTTTAAATTACTATTTATTATGTAATGAAGTATTGTAATAGTTCGTTTTTTACATGCTTGTGTGTGTTTGAATACCAAACGTGTATCTATATTTCTAAATATTATTAATAATTATAGGGTACATTATTTCCGAAATAGATTTTAAAATTTAACACTTTAATATTAGAATATTTTTGTTTCTTAATTTCATTTTATGTTCAAGTATACTGTATATGTAATATATATATTATAAGTTATTAGAGTAGTTATAAACGTCTTATGTTAAAGGATTTTTCATTTTTTCATTACAGCATCCCCAAAGTCGCAAGGCGTAGGCGTGTACAGTTATCAGGACTCAGCGGGCAATAGGTACGGTGGAACATTCGACCCGCAAGAAACATTCACACCATACGGTGATCCCTTTGGAGCACCTTTCAACGACATCGACAATTTTATGCCCGATTTCTTTAGGAACTACGAAAATATACTTCAGCAGTAAGAAACGGTTTATTGAGTCCGAGCTTACGGTGGAGGATGGTGGTGGATATTCGTCAAATATTTACATTTCTTTCTGCTACATATGCTTCTACTTTTTAGTTTGATCTACAGGAAATGAAGTTTGGAAACTGACTTTCTAGAAATTACTTTGAATCTGAGCAAGACTGTTTCATAAATCTACTGATCACGTTTTAGTTTTTGTCCAAAACAGCCTCAAGACTCCTTTGTTGTAATGTATGCTTTTCAATTTAGCTCAGTTTAGCTCTTAGGTGGTTTTAAATTATTCATTCAGATCCATTTGATTAATTTTGCCTGTATACTTAGTATTTTCAAGTTAGGCATAATTAAATTCAGCATCAACTTAATTAAAATCTGTTTAAGATGCCAACGATAAAATATACATATAATAAGGCAATTAAAAAATATACGAATAGATTAGTTTTTAAACGGTTTTTTGATAAATTGTCTCAAAGAATGTGGCAATATGAATTTTCATTAGATGTTTTTATTTTTATTGTAATATTTACATTATCATTTATAGCCTTATTTCGAGACCAAGACTTCGACATCTACGAAGGTCTTCCAGGCAAAGGTAAAAACGTTTAAATTGAAGTAACGGGAATTTTATTTAAAGAAAAATCATAAATTGTTTTTATCAAATTTGTTATCCAAGTGTTTCTTTCATAATTGTTTGTTCAGTTGTTAATTTTGACTACATTAGTCGTCTAAGATTGTAAAGTAGCAATGAGTTTTGACTTTGCACGTTTTTTTATAATTGTCTGCATTTTGTGTTTTTTTTCTTTGGACGTTATATATTTAACTGCGTTTATGTATGATATGTATACATTGCTTTATCTATGTTTGAATGCATAACAAGACAATGCGTAAAACGCATTTTTCGCATTCTTTTTACTAACAAACATTTTACCGCTTTCACATTTGCACCATTTGTAACTAATATATTTGGGGTGTTGTTTGAATCATCTGTTATGTTTCCAGGGTTTTTGGTTCTGACTATGAGAGTCAGAGATTAGCATCACACGCGGCTCGTAAAGCTTATGACATAACATATAACCACCGTGGTTATAATTATAATTTCTTTAGGTTCCCATTTTTTGCTGGAGGCCCATTTGGACCAGGTGATTTTATTCCCAATATGGACAACAGTCCGTACCAATCAGCCTACGCTAGTGCCTCAGCTGGACCCGGTTACAGGCATCAAGTAGCCGCTATAAACCCTGCTAATACTGTGAGTCTTAAACATTATTTATAATTGTAATATTGTAAGGAGATGTTCTGATATGATTTTTATGCAAAATTATAAAATGGAATGGATGGATGTCCGTAATCAGCTGTTGTTTCGTCAGGATTCACTTCTATATTATGTCTGGTTATAACAAACAATAAATGGTCAAATATATAAAACTTATACATAGTCAAATATATAAAATAGATATTGGTATAATTGTGTTTGCTTGCAAACGAAAAAAAAACGACTTCAATTACATCGACAAGTAATACAACGTAATAAGACGAAAAAATAGTCAAGTAAATACGCGCTATTAAAGATTACTCAAAAAGTTGTGATCAGTTTTCGATCCAATTTGAACAAGACTACAAGACAAGTATTAGCTTTCGATTAAAGTAAGAATCATCGAAATCGGTACACCGAGTAAAAAGTTATGCGGTATAATATAACGTAGGTCGACGAAAAAGTAGTCACGTAAATACGCATTATTAGATATAACTCTAAAAGTACATACTTGCCAGATCTCAATTAAATTAAAATGGGACCACATGACACGCAACACCTTTCAATTAAAACAAAATTGATCGAAATCGGTCCACCCAGTCAAAAGTTCTGAGCTAACATACATAAAAAAAAAACATACCTGTCGAATTGAGAACCTCCTCCTTTTTTGGAAGTCGGTTAAAAAGAGCTAATAAAATAAATAAATATGGAATTCCTTGCACGAGAATTAATATTGAAATGTGTGACTTCAAACACTTTTTTTTTTTAAATCCTTTTAAGATTAAACTGTAAAATTTAACGTTCATAACAAGCTATATATTTGTGTTATTCGCAACACTTTAAAAACGATTACTTACAATGCAGTTGGAAAGAAAAAATATTTAGATTTATAGCTAGGTCCTAACCTAAATCATGTCGAACTTAGTGCATATTACGTCATTATTGAGTCAGGTTATTTTGAACGCGCATATTGAATACTAATGGCGCACTATTGACTTTGGCACAGTGGTTACAGCTACCAGCTGACGATTTCTTATACTTAAAAAGTTTACAAACCAACTGCCTTAAAAGAAGAAAAACCAAATTTGGATTTCATCTCAATTCTTTTTCAAGTAAAATGATTTTCGTGTTCGTGGGAAAATCTGAACGTTATATTAGACTATACTAAGAGATCAAATCTTAAAAGATCAAATCTTCTCAAGAAAGGCAATTTTTTTATACAATACGTTTTATATTACATTTATTACGAACGTGATAAAATGTCTAAAATCATGGAATTTTAAGACACGTATATAAACCTTAGAAATTAAAGAAGGGTTTGGTAATTTTATTGAGCTAGAACCCAGCAGGAAATATCCTGCTCACAATCTCAAGCACCCTGCTTGAAGATGATCAATGCTAAATAATACTGCTCTTAAGAGAGAGGTGAGTCTGTGGTGAGTAACGTAGCCAGAGCTCCAGGGGAGAGCTGGGAGTAGGGTGGTCAACGAGTTTGTGATACTTCTGGTGTTGCGTCTTTAAGCTAAGGTAATCGCTTAACATCAGGTGAGCCGTACGCTTGTGTGTCGACCGAAAAAAAAACAGAAAATTATTAACATAGTTTTGCCTTCTTCCAGGGAATGCCGAACATAGATGTGACTAGCCGTTCCGCTGGTGGTAATGGTGATCCTAATTATGTCAGCGTTTCCAGTTCCTCATACGCGTCATCGTCCAATGTTGACGGAAAGGTCACGGGCTACCGAAATGCTGAGACCGTGGTAAACGAAAACGGAAAGATTACCAAGTATAAGGTTCACAATTAATTGTGATAACGGTTTTAATAGCGCCTACTATCCAGTATTGTAATAAAAATTTATTGATTACAATTTTATGTATATCCAAAACAACACGTGTCCATAAGGCTGTGATTAGATTTCAACATAGTTTTATATTTATTTATCTACATATAACTTGAAAAATGTTAAAAAAATATAAAAATCTATAGTGTTGTAACTATTATCGATTCTCTGTTATAATAATTATTATTTATATATTATGTAAAATAAATAATAAGGCGCTCAAAGAAATATTGTATCATTTATATTTTTGTAGAAAAAAAATGGAATAATTACGTTCTAAAATATATATTACATTTATTAATTTTTATTCTTGTTTTTTCATTTATTTTTGGTATAAAATTATGTTTCAATAATTTGGCATTCTAGTTATTGTCAAAACTAATGTAATAATATTTAGTTTATTTTACTAAATAATATCTGAGTTAATTTTATGCATAAAAGTACAGTACAGAAGTAAGTACCAGAACAATTATAATATGTGATTATGAGTCAAGTTAACCAATTAACGCCAGGTTAACTATTTCCTTGGATCAAGAAACATAATATTCTCGTTCTATTGTCACTTTATGCTATTAAATGACGTATAGTATGTTTTGCTGGAACTTAGAATTTTAAAAGGTTTCGAATGAGTTTCAGAATTAAGTCAACCCTTATACCCTTTTACAATACGTGATTTATTATCGCTTTAGTGCGCAATCTAGACGTTTTTGTATTCTAATACAATTCATTATCCATACAATCACCTATTTCGTGTAGATTTATTAATAAATCGTGAACATCACATTACTCATGACTACGATGCAACCTTTAGAACACGCCAAGGTTACTAAGATAACATCATCAACATTTTTTCTACTAAAAAAAATAAAACAATTTATACATATTCAATTTAATTTAGCTATTTTTCCGTCAATTTTTATCTTTTGTGTTGAACTTTCACGCAACCAAGAATTACTTTTTGGTTGATTACAATCTCGTGGGCCGTTCATTTCTCTACATTTTCGGCAATAGAACTCTCTAACACCATCTTCACTAACCCTTCTATGAAATTTCTGATAATCAGGCCTCCTTTGATTAAAGTTCCCATTTTCTTGATTCCACCAATTAATGTTATTGAAGAAGGATGATGGTTTCCATTGCATGGGGTTTGACGCTAAATTGGGATAGAAATCCAATTCATCCCGTGCATTTCTATTCTGTACAAATCCTGGGTGACTGTAGACTGCGGACTTGAATCGAGTATCAGGCGTTCTTATCTGTGTTGTTTCAACTGATTTAAATGCTTTAACTATGGGAACTTCATCATTGTCTTCGTCATTAGCATTTTTATTACCAAATTTGTATGTGAGTACACCCGCGTCATCTAAAACATTTAAATAATACTGTCACTATTGCCATTTAAATCGAAATTACTGCACCTATGGAAAGAAATACCTTGCACAAAATGAGAATGAACACCTAGACTAGGGTCGTTTTTTTACTCGTAGTAATTTATTAGTAACTGTTCAATTTATTAATGTAAACTAAAATTCTCAAATGCTAATCATCGTTCAGAGACTTCGGTCTTTTTTGTCTTTAATTAAATGCAAAAAGTCAAGATAAGAATTTTGCTGTATCATTTACTGCACTGTAGTACGTAGTACTATTTACTAATCTGTGACTGTAGTTCAATTGAACGAATAAAAGTAAACAAATGATTTTTCTTCTTTTATAGAGAAGAAATGGCATGTCATCTGCTATATTGTTTTCACTATAGGTTAATAAAGTTATGTCAACGTTGTGTTTTCTGACTTTTAGACATATTGTTTTCCTCACATTTTTTTCCTACAACGGTATAAACGAAATTTATTTTAAACATATTGAGAACGTTATAAGAATACGACTTCTTATTTAATATACTATTCTTCTAATTAGAAACATTATGACATTTGATAATAGAGTAATGTTAAAGATCGTTATACTTATACGAGTATGTGTTTAATGTTTTAACTATACTTGACTTTGACTCATTTATTATTGAGAAACCTTGAAAAATAAAGTTATGTTACCATCTGAATGAAGACCTCTTCTGTTATTATTTTTTAGTTTCGTCGAAACAACAATTGTATGTTGCACTTCAACATCTTCATCGTTTTGTGGATTTTTTAAAATAGCCGTCGATTCTTCTTCTCCAAAGTCAACTTTAGATGATATTTGGTGGGTTACTCCAGTTAAACCTATTTCACAACATGAATATACACAATATACACTGATTATTATCAACGATCTAATTATTGAATATTATACACTCGTTTCCAAAACTTCATGACTATGAACTGACAAGAACATTATTAAATTTAAATGATATCCTATCAGCAACTTCAGGAACAATGGTATTGGTAACTCAATAAAATAAAAATTAAAACTCTTACCTAAAATCACAAAACACATGTGTTGGAATTTGAACATATTGTAAGAGAATCCAAGACATCACAAAGCTTGATTTGCGTGTTCCTTGTGTTTTATATAAATAACACAAAATTACACTAAATGATGTCGCAGAGGAAGTACAGCAATTACCTGAGACGATACAAGAAAAATACTTTATCTTATAACATCTATACTTATTATAAAAAGAAGTCCCCCGGCCGCGTCTTTCTGTCCTCCTGTCTGTCTGTCTGAACGCGATAAACTCGAAAACTACTGAACGGATTTTTACACGGTTTTCAACAATAGAAAGAGTGGTTCTTGAGGAAGGTTTAGGTATATAATTTATTATGCTTTTATGTAAATTAGCAGAAATACGGCGATAAATGTTGAAGAGGTCGCAAAAAATCTCGCCAACGGGGGACCTTTCCTCGCGAACGCCGCGTAAACTAGCAAAGATATAGTTAAGTAATGTACTAGCGAATTCAAAATCTTTAAAAATGCTACAAAAAAGTCCGCGACAGCATATCTCTATCTCTTACGGTTGACTTACAATAACCACTTTTATGTTCAAATTTGTAATTAAAAACATTACGTTATTTTCAAAGCTATTTTCTTTAGTTCAGTATTAATCCTTATCGAAATAAATATGTTGGTTAGCTTAAGAATTTAATGTAGATTAAAATTGCCCTTTACACTATATCAATCAGATGAATAGTTTTTGAGATATCGTCGTTAGAAGTAATTATTAAAAATAATTAATGCGCAACGAAGTGGGCACGGGTCGGCTAGTTATTAACCCGGCGCCAATGACGCTGGGTCATATTGACCCGAGGCAATTTTAAACTGATATATTTTATTTGTGCTTCGGTCGTATGTTCTGAACGTTTGTGTAGCTGGAGATATGACCTCCTTCTACCCACTCCATTAGTACGCTCAGTGTGAGGCCACGTGCGTTAGGAGATACAAGTGCGTCAAGTGAAAACGGGTCATTATGACCCAGCGTCATCGTTGCCGTAGTAATTTCGTGACTTAAGTTTATTTGCTTATTTAGTGTTTAATGTTACTTAACTTGGGTTCTAAAAGGTTTTTAGTGAAAATGACATTGACAAATGACCCACCTACAATTGTGGTATTGTTAGAAGAGTCTGATAACGAGAATAAAGACTCCCAAGGTGCTTCAGAATTGGATATTGATGACCATTGATCTGAACGCAGCAATGACAGGGAAAAAGTGAACAAGACGCTAGTGATAAGGGGATTCGGGTTATATCGATCTTGAGGCCGTTTGCAAAAGAAAGGATGGAACAATATGCCAAAAAGCACCTCCACGGCCGAGTCTAGGCACCATCTGACGAACTCAGTGCTATTTACAACGTGAGAAAAAATTCAAAACGATTGCCACTGAAGATTTTCTATGCAATGTTGAATATATTTAACATAAATGTGAATATAATACATCGGGCTAATAGCAATGATACACGTACTAAAAGACGAAGTTCCTAAAAAGCTGGGACTTGCTCTAATACACGAGTATTTACAAACTCGGAGAAACTAGCAGATTTTGCTGGGTGACCCTAGTGAAGAGCGTCCCCAAAAGGTTCTAGGAACTCGCAAGAAATGTCAAGTATGTCCGTCCGTCTAAAAAGGATAAGAAAAGGTTTCACACTTGTCATGCGTAGCCCAGACCGTTTAATTCCATACTGCAGTAATTGATGCAGTTCCGCAGGCCTGAATTATGTCGTACAAGACCGATCCGTTTTTATTTTTATACTATAAAGCTCATTTGATCTCTCTATTAGTACATAAGATTATTAATTCCTATTGTTGCTACAAATAGTTTACCAAAAATTCAAAATTTAAACATGTTATGTTTTCATAGTTAATTTTGCATGTATTATTGAAAAAATTAATAACAGTTTAATTTCTAAAACTTATTGATATGAATTTTATTTTACTGACTAACCAAATGACCCTTTTTAATAAACAGTCATTAAAATTAAGGTTACTTGCAAAATTTCTTGAAAAATTATCGATAAACTTCGGGTCAATATGACCCGACGTCATCGTCCGAGTAATTATTTTCACGTCATTTGCGCCGGGTTAATAATTATTATTAACATTGCGATGTCTTGCAAAAAAACAGTAGATATAACAATGATCATGGATCATCAATTTATGTTATGTCCTGGACTTATACATAACTCTGGCTGACTTTGTCTCATTTATAAATATCATATAATTGATATATGTATAGCTTTAAATATTCAAACGATTTTTGACCATGTTCGACCAAGCGCAAAAGGATATTAACTATTATAAGCCGTACATATACAAATACTTATGTCTATATATTATGTTCTTGTGGGTTCTAAAACCCTTTGAAAACATCTTTAATAAATTTGATTTTAAAACCGTAAAGTTATAATATACAACCTTTCGAAATATAAAATAATTTATTAATAAAACTAAAATAGAACGATTCAGCCTGTAACATCCAACAGATGGACCTCATTCACCACTTAGCAGAAGGGTGGGAGCTTAATCCACCACGCTACTCTAATGTGGGTTGACGGGTAATCCCTTGTATGAGGAACGATCGCCGTCAGATGTCTATGATACCAACCGAGACCGAAAGCTTTACGTGCTCTTCGAGGGACGGTGGGGAGACCCACAAGGACATACACCCGGACTGGAAACCAATACTTATTTGTACAAATATAATCTAACCCGAGCGGGAATGGAACCCGCAACCGCCGGTGTCAAGTCGCATACACGGCATACACCACAACACCAGAGCGGTCATTTACAGAACTGAAATAAAATAAAAAGCATCAAAACATCTCACATTTCCTGAGTTTATTTCAATAGAATTGGAATATTGAAATAATTTTGTATCCAGTTTGACAACATTTGATATTGACCCTAGATAAAGTAGGTACGTAAGTTAAGTAAATTATCAATATATGCCATTTCAAAAACACTATAGTAACCCTACTTGAACAATATTTTTACTGGTATATTCATCATAACAATGTCAAAGACATCAAAAAAAAATTAAAACTGTCTTTAAGGTGACTCACCTCAATACGGGTATACTAAATTACATGATATCACTAATTGTGAAGGTATGAAAAACAAACTGATTGTTCTGTCACGTCAATTATTGTGAAAAAAAATTGTAATTATTATGATATTTTATGCTGTATAAGTAAATGTGTATAGGTAAAAGACCTTAGGCTAATAAGGCCTAGGTCAGGGATGGCGAACCAATGGCACGCGTGCCACAAGTGGCACGGTTGAAAATTTTGATGGCACGCACAAAAACATAAAAAAAATATATAAGTTATCTTTTTTGATAGAAATGTTCGTGAATAAATTAATAAGATGTAAGACAAAAAATATTAAACGTACATATTTCTTGATTTTTTTTTTACAATTATTTGATAAGTTTGGAGAAAATAAGATTATTTCTAAATAATGAGAACTTTATTGACCAATACAATCAATTATTGGATGTAGAATGGCTAGCAAAGTTATATTTTTTCACTGATTTATAACGCTTACATTTCGAATGAATTTTATTGTGGCACGTTATCTATTTAAAAAAGAATTTTTATGACTTTGTCGCACGGACATCAAAAAAGGTTCGCCATCCCTGGCCTAGGTGATAAAAATACCATTTAAAATGGCCGATGGCTTTCGTGGCTATACTTGAAAGTTCCTAACATTTATAGGATGTCACATAAAAACCTATAATAAAAAATATAAATGTAATAAAAATATTAAATAACAGGGAAACTCCAGTCACCAAGGACCAGATGATAAAAACTAAGAGAAGAAAAAGACCTCAAATTTACAAAAATACAGACCTCAACCCTGCAAAAGAGTACGTATCTTTCGTATGGGAATATAGGAAAGTGTTATTTTTAGACTTTTTCAGGCAATTTTTTAAATTTTTCTCTCCGTAACAACCATCCTCGTACTTCAAGGAATATTATAAAAAAAGAATAAGCGAAATCGGTGCAGCCGCTCTCGAGATTCGCGCTTAGCAACAGATTCAGCGATTCATTTTTATAAAGGAATATTATAAAAAATGTGGTGTCGTGACACAGTATGTCAGAGGCGCGAGTTCAAATCCCGCTGGATCGAAAATTTTTGAGATGATTTAAAATGTTCATAATTTCCTCATGTGTAACACAAAAAATAAAAATAAAACGAATATAACATAAACCTAGGCATGGGCGTACCCAGGTTCTGGGCTAGGGGGGGGGGGCAAATAAAATTTTATAAGCACCTAGTCAAATAAATAAGCATAAATTAAAATAAGTAGGTAATGTTTTATTTAAATTCTTTAATTATTTCTCTCTCTAATAATAATTAAAGAAAGATAATGATGATAGGAAAAATAAATCACGGGCGATCTGAGGTCGGGAAGTGGTAGGAAGCGGGTATTTAAGTACCCTTAAAACGGTTTATCTCGATTTCCGGCTAAACGATCTTTGGCAAAGTTGTAGGTACTAAAAAGATCCACAACTTTTGTATTTATTTATTTTTTCACATAACCCCAAAACTCATGTGAAAAATTAAAAAAAAAAGTTTTTGGTCTAAATCTCTTACAAAATTCTTTTTTTTTTACAAAATTTGGTGATAACTTACCTTTTAATGTTCCAAACACACTGTAATTTTATTGATTTAAAATATTTATTTTTTCACCTTATTTTGACCTCAATATCGAAAAAGCAACCTCACTTTCAATCGAAAATTCTCACGTCAAAATATCAGGTTTTTTAAAAAAATTGGGTGGCGGTTTTGTTCGTTGAAATCTCTACTTTCTGATGGTGTAAAAACATACATTACTATCGTAAATGTTTTCAGAAAATGCAAAGAAATAATAATAAATGCAGAGAATAATATTAAAATAAGACATCTAATATATTTTGACAAAGTTATAGAATCTTCTTTAAATTATATACGTAAATGCTTATTTATTGCTATTTTAAGATAACTTATGTACCTGAGTGACCTGCGGAAAATTTTTGACCATCAAAAGCTATTTCATAGAGAAGTGGAAAAGGGGCTAGGAGGGTCTGGGCCTTACTACCTGTTATTTCTTTGCATTTTCTGAGAACATTCATCATATTAATGTGTATTTTTTACACCTTCAGAAAATAGAGACTTCAACGAACAAAAAGCCAACCAACTTAAAAAAAAACTGATATTTTGACGTGAAAATTTTCGATTGAAAATGAGGGTACTTTTTCGATAGTGAGGTCAAAATAAGGTGAAAAAATAAATATTTTAAATCAAAAAAATTACAGTGTATTTGGGACGTAAAAAGGCAAGTTTTCACCAAATTTCGTAAAAAAATCTCTAAAAGTTAAAAATAAAAAACCAAAAACTTGATTTTTTAGTTTTTCACATGAATTGTGAGGTTATGCGAAAAAAGTGTAGATACGAAAGTAGTAGATCTTTTTTTTTGCTATAACTTTGCCATTGAAGTTTGTTCCATAGGATTGTAGTTTAGCCGGAAATCGAGATAAACCGTTTTTTATCCTTTTTGTAATTTTGGAGCTATAATTTTAATTATCTGAGCAAGGGGCAACAATGAGAGAGTAAACGCTGGTGAATGGTCTTTGCCGAACCTCGCCTCTAATGAAGATGATAACAAAACCAAATAGGGCGCGTTTAACGAGCGACGATAATATTCGCTAAGGGAAGCAGCTGGTTTTGCCCTGTGTTGTTGACGGCTTGCTGTTCTAGGTAAACGCTGCTCAAGGTTCAAAGCCAGGTAGCAATTTCTTCAGCTGATTTTATTAAATCTCCACTCCCTTCTTCCGCAGAACGCCTGTGTTCTGCAACTGCAGTGGTTTGTATATGTTCTGCACATCTTATTACGTCCAGCATTTTAGACTGTAATATGTTTGCGACTGGTGGTATCACAACAGTAGATAGTAGAGAGATATACAAAATTCACGTATTATACTGGATTGAAAATAAGAACTTTTATCGACAACAGTAGATAGTTAGTAGGGAGGTTAACGAAATCCAGGGGGGGCAGCTACCCCTCCTTGCCCCCCCCCCCGGGGTACGCCCATGAACCTAGGTATATATCACATAAATCTATTTTACCACATGGCATAAACCTTTTATTATGAAAGAATCCATATGCATACTAAATTATACAACAACGCCATCTGTGTTAACTTGTGGATACAACATTCAAATTATTCTTGTAAGTTAGTAACGATAGTGTATGTAGTGTATGTAGTAAATATGTAGTCGTTTACAAGAAACACGCTAGGTGGCGCTGAAATTAAAAAATAAAACTTTCTATTATTTTGCAGATTGATTCAACAGTTCAAATACAGATCAACAAGATAATTATAAAATTGACAGTAGGGAACTACCCTTGAAAACGTGTATCAAAAAACATTTCGCCCAACGTGGGGCTCGAACCCACGACCCTGAGATTAAGAGTCTCATGCTCTACCGACTGAGCTAGCCGGGCTGTTGGTTATATGACAAAATTATTGATTATATTTCAATATAAATGTGTTTTTGTTTTTATATTTATAAATCTTTTAATACGTGAAGCAAAAACTTTGGGTACTAAGTTCAACTCATATTCTAACTTTTAACAACAGAACTTCTAACTTTTAATTTAAATTAATTATGGTCAGAGCGACCACTAGTAGCTGTATGTGCTTTTGTAATGACAAAAATCTCAAGACATCATTTTAAAATGTTTTGTTGGCAAATGTTCTAAATAACGCCTAAGACTAAAATACCGTAAACCGTAAAGGTAGGTATAGAACCAGGAACGAACGTAAAGCACAGAAATGTCCCATCCCAGGTTTTACCACGTTACGATAGGTAAAAAGATCTACACATAGTACGTTTTAAATGCGTTCAAGAATTGCTGTTTAATGGTTATTTGTTTATTTTTGATTTTATGGCCGTTTGTTGGTCCTATACTTCAATGGTACGTATAATAATAGGTAAACCTAAATCTCAACCCAACTACAAAATTCAAATTATAAGGCAGCTGAAACAGCAAGGCAGTTCTAGAATATCTATATAATATTATTATACTACTCTACTGGAATAGATATGCCTACGTGAATGTAGTTCTCGTTTACGATAGGTATAGTAAAATATGATGCCATATATCTCGGTACACAAGTACGAATACGCTTGTAGATGTTAGTCAGGTGCATTATTTGAACAAAACGATGACATCAAAGCCTCCGGCAACTTAGCGCTGTGACGTTCTAGGCGGGTTTAAGAACGGTAAGAACAGACTTGTTGACAAGTGCATATTGCTCTGCATTCGTTCCAAAGGATTCAAAGGACTGATGTGACTTTATTTCAGCCTCGGGGAGATGTAAACAAACTACATATAGTTTGGTTATGTTTCAAGAGAAGAACAATTTTGGTAATTAGGGTAGGATGGAAAACGTTCAAAACACGTATTTAGAGTGTCATTCTCTTTCCTTTAGATTTACTTACTGAGAAAGATGAATGGCAGCAAAATAAGGCCCAAATTTTTTTATTAAATATCGTCTTGGAACTACTTCTGTTTTTCTATGTTACCTATTAAGATTTTACGTTTATATTTTTTTCAATTAGAAAAATAATTCAAAAATATAGACAATTGCCCGTCTTCTTGAAGAAGGTATACAATTAGAAAATTTAAAGATTCAACAATCACAATAAATACAAAGTTGTATAATTACTGACTACTGATATAGACATCCTATATAAATACAAAAAAGTATAGGTACCCATTACAAAATAAACTGAACATTTTTTTACTAATATAAGTACCTATTTGTTTTAAAGCGGTAATAAGGTCAAAGTAAAATCTATCAAAATATCTAGAAGGTAGTTTAAAACTTTAAATATTTATGAGCTCAGGTAAGTCACATGTGTTTATTTAGTAACAACACAGCTTCTCTCTCGAATTATTAAGATGATGCGCTACTCGCTAGTTCACATCGCTCTTCCAGGTCTGTACAGTTGAAAAGAAAATATTTCACGATCTTATGCAAACAAATACAAAAGAACAGTCATTTTTTTGATGAAACAGACATTTTTGTACATTTAAATATTGTTCCACAATGTATGAGATATTATTAAATCTTCTTTATTAAGAGAGACTTACCACGATAAGTCATAAATTAATAAAGTTACACTAGACTAATCTGGATTTTATTCAATTTTTTAGAAACCTATGTAAAATACCTACCTATTGTACAATAAATCTTCATAAAATCCAATCAAGGAATTAATCAGCCTTGGGTATTTTGACTCAACTTATATACATTTATTAATATAAGTTGAGGCAAATCACCAACATATTTGCGGAAGAATGCTACAGCATCCCCGCGATTGCGCCAACCTGACGGTGGAACAACCCAGAGGTTTTCGTCTGTGCGAGTCGGACATCCCGCGGTGGCCCCGGGGCGTGGATATCCAGGATTTACTGTGGGTCAAACAAAAATCATCAACATATTATCAAGATCATTTTTTACAAAATCATAAAGCTAACAAACATTTCATAACAGAAGGTCGAGATCTTACGTCCGAGATTTATAAATATAGACAAAAAATTTGGAAACACTCAAAACAAGAGACGTTCTCACATACCATGGCCTATAAAAAAATTTGTTACTGGCAATATTTTAAATATGGACACAGACAAACAAGAGTCAGATTCAGATTACTTCTTTAAGGCATCAGTATCTTATACTATTAAACGAGCAATTCTTGTATATATATATGTCGGAGAGTCAATGCAGATAGTTATTAATGTCGGTACCTACATTGTTATTATTATTCAACTACCCTCATTCTATTATTTGAGTCATTCCTTTGTGCATAAAAGACCGATGCGGCCGCAGCTAGGGCAGTCTTGGCTCTGGCGTGGCGCGGTGCACTTGTGTATCCTGCTAGTAGCTTAACCTCGACTCTTGTAAGGGTTAGTTTGTGTACACGAATTAATTGTTACATTCTATTGTGGGCAACTCGGACAGTGAAGGCGAGCGTTAATGCGCATTTTAAAGGCGGGCGCCGCCTTAAACCTAGACTCGGGTCGCAACTCCCGGGCACTGCCTTGAGTTGTCCCTCTGCCACGCGATAGACGGTACCCGCTCGGTGAGTCCATTTAATACTTAGTAGTTCGGTCATCCGTCCGTTCTTCTCCTACCTACTTCTGATCTGCGACATCAGAAGTGGGATAAAGATCTCACTACGCCCACTTCATTTGTTGGTTGCTGTTGTTAATTGTTTTTTTTAAGTTCAGAGCTTTTGGTTTCTTTGAACTTTAAGTTCTATTTTAGCGAGTGTGCAAGTAAGTTGCAATATTTCGTGGGTACATCGATGTTTGAGTTATTTTTGGTCGTTCTGTCGTATTGTTAAGTGGTTTTTGTTCAGTGTTCGATTACGTAATTCGATTTACCGGTTATTTGTTGAATTTAGTTTTATTATGACACGTAGGTAGTTGTGTAGTGATTAATTTTGCTAAAAGATTTTAAGATTCAGTTTTTGTTTCAATTCAGTCACAATGTCAGATCGTGAGTGTAATCGTAGTGTGAGTCGTCGCGTTAGTCGCAGCGACAGTCCAGTCGTTTAAGAAAGATGCCAGAAGGTCGTTAGTTGTTAGTGTCGTGGAAAAATAGTTTTCTTATTGAAAGTTAGATTGACATTGGTACATGACTCTGGATAGTAATACCTGCTTAAAATTAAATTTTGTTTAAAGTTCTTGAAACAAACTAAGTTTAGATCCTAAATACAAGGGACCGTTTAAAGTTGTCTGTTAAAACAGTTGCCTGATAAAAGAACTTATAGGTATGTTTACGAAAGATTCCTCTTACTTATGTACGTACTGAGTTGGATTTGTTTAATGTTGATGAGTAAATAGAGCACATACCATGGCTATTTGGTCGTATCACATGAGGTGATGACGATATTTGTTGGTCGTATCATATGAGTTGATGACGATATGTGTTGGTCGTATCACATGAGGTGATGACGATATGTGTGGCAATAGTAGTTGTTACTAGCTGCTGAGGCAGCCGGGCCATGAGCGTTGTATGTGATCTTACTGTGTCAATAACTTTATTTTTTAATTACGGTTAGAGGAACCTTTCGTCTGTGAGCGAATAGGATAGATTGATAGTTTTTTGTGATTAAAGTTAACTGATGAAGTAAGGTAGACCACTATACAACCAATTTTATTGAGATTAATTTTGTTGGTGCCATTGTTTTTAAGTATCCATTGCTGAAACATGTTTTGGTTGTATTGCTCGATGGAGGCAATACATTTGGTTATCGTCACTCGATGGAGGTGGCATGAGCTGCTGTCGCTCGATTTAGGTGACAGTGGCGACTATGTGGAAAGCAATAATGGAATTATTGATACCAAAATGATTGGTCAATTTTGATTTAATGGTAGTTTCGCGTATGGTTGTATGGTGTGTCGACAAAAAGAGGTTGTGTATTAACATGAGATTAACGATCTGAAATAAGATGAAGTAAGTGTTAGTGTTGTTGTTAAAATCAACCGTGTTATTCGAGAAACTATCCCTTTAGCCTTGATTAGGTGTGAATCAGGATAGGCCGAGATGAGACTTTGATACCGCAGTACTTTTTTGCTTTTTACGGCATCACACGGGGACGTGTGACTTGTCAAGATGGCCGTGTCGGAGAGTCAATGCAGATAGTTATTAATGTCGGTACCTACATTGTTATTATTATTCAACTACCCTCATTCTATTATTTGAGTCATTCCTTTGTGCATAAAAGACCGATGCGGCCGCAGCTAGGGCAGTCTTGGCTCTGGCGTGGCGCGGTGCACTTGTGTATCCTGCTAGTAGCTTAACCTCGACTCTTGTAAGGGTTAGTTTGTGTACACGAATTAATTGTTACATTCTATTGTGGGCAACTCGGACAGTGAAGGCGAGCGTTAATGCGCATTTTAAAGGCGGCGCCGCCTTAAACCTAGACTCGGGTCGCAACTCCCGGGCACTGCCTTGAGTTGTCCCTCTGCCACGCGATAGACGGTACCCGCTCGGTGAGTCCATTTAATACTTAGTAGTTCGGTCATCCGTCCGTTCTTCTCCTACCTACTTCTGATCTGCGACATATATATATATTTTCTGAATCTCGGAATCGGCTCCAACGATTTTCGTGAAATTTAGTATGCAAGGGGTTTCGGGGGCGAAAAATTGATCTAGCTAGGATTCATTTAAAAAAAATGTCGTTTTATCCCTGTTTTTAGGCAATGAAAAAATATCATTAGAATACGAAGCTTAATTTCACTTGTAGTTAACATAGCTGTAATAGCGTAATTAGGAAATCGGCGGGTGTAAAATTGTGTTGACCCGGGTTCGAATCTCAGTCTCCAGATTAATTTTTTTTCTTTTTTTTTTTATTTCACTCGTGATTTATTATTTAAATAAAATTAAAATATAAAAATACCGAGAAAAAAAATAATAATAAAATGAAAATACCGAGCTAGGCTCGGTCACCCAGGTACTAATATTAAATATGAATTATTTTTAGACGCTAGAACGAAAAATCACTAAAGTTTTTTTTTAATGTCCACCACCACGAAAATAAAATAAGATTTTTTTTAATCTAAGTAAATCGGCAAACAAGCGTATGGCTCACCTGATGGTAAGCAAATACCATAGCCTATAAACGTCTGCAACACCAGAAGCATTGCAAGCGCGTTGCCGACCCTATCCCCAATTCCCCCCCAGGAGTTATCCCCGAATCCCCCCCCCCCCAGGAGCTCTGGTCACCTTACTCGCCAACAAGAACACAACACTGCTTGAAAGCAGTATTATTTGGCTGTGGTCTTCTGTAAGGTCGAGGTACTACCCCAGTCGGGCTGCTCCATTTTCGAGCAGGAAATTTCCTGCTGTGCCCTACCTCAGTTAATAACTAAAATAAAAAAAAATTAACCAAATTTAAATTTATAAATAACAAAAAAAAACTAGAGCCACTAGTTTTTTTTTTTAACTACCTCCCTAGTATCTAGGCGACTCTAACTCGATCCGTACTGAAAAAAGGCTAACGATACTAGCGAAATCCTCGTGGTCCTGACGTTATCTGTAAAATCGTCCTCATTTCTCCAAGTCACAGTACACGACTTGCAATCAGTGTAAGTTGATGCAAAGAAGTCTGTCGGTGCCGTTCGACCATATTTTACCAGTATTGTTTATTTGTTTACTTCTTTTAAAAACAAACTTCTAAAAGTTCATTGATAGTATTCGGTGACGTGAAACAAATAGGATGAAAAACTTTTTAGATTTCTCTAGTGGACTGGTAAATTCGAACAGCAAAAGAGGATTGCACAAGCGCAATGGAAGATTCCAAGTACAATTTTAAATCAAATTGAAAGATACACTTAGCAAGAGCGAGCAAGAATAAGTGATTTTCAAGGAGCTCTTCAACAAGTCTTTAATGGAATACTAAAATTTAAATTTTTACAGTTTTAGCTACTTTAAAATCTTAATTATATTTTATAACTTTTTAGGTTAATATACTTCAAAATAAAAGTAGTGAATTAATACAAATTTTGTTTCATGTTTTTGTGCCACAAAATTTAAACTACGTCAAAAAAAAACTAAGTCACAACGATTAGTGTAAAAACTAACAACCTTCGTGAATTCATAACGAAAACTAGTTAAGAAACTTATAATTTATTTCCAAAGATAATATCAATAAAACAGGCATTAAATACACACAGTAAATCTCACAACCAGAAAAAAAAATCATCGAAATATACCTACTACATCCCCATTCGTTCATGAATGTAACGAAGATAATATGGAAGAACTTCTTACGTAGATAGCATCTTTTAAAACACTAGAGATATTTGAAACAAAAAGCGGACGAGAGAGGTAAAAAAGGGACATATTTTTTTTGTGAGAGATTCCAGCATCGATTGTGAAATGCAAATGGTACGCTAGTCGCAATCAGCAGAGTGCGTTGATGGAAAGAACAGCGCTGCAGCCGGCGGCTCTATTCCGGGATATTGCTACCGTATCGTACATTTAAGTTTTTTTTAAAGATTTGCTGCAATTTATACGCTGCGACTATTTTTATGTTAATCAACGATTCGTTAGCAAGCAAGTTTATTGCCATATCAAAAGCTTTCTCAGTGTGATGGAAATTAACGATGATTGGACAGTTTTATTATTGTATTTTTATGTAAAAGGAATATTTATTTACTTTACTACCATGGCTAAATTCACGCACAATTAATTTTAACAGTATATGTATTAAATAAAAATAAACACTTCTCAAAAGTTAAAGAGAAAGAGCAATCTTTTCTGTATTTTTTTAAAATTTCTTAGCAAGGATAGAACTGTTTGTATAACAATCGAGAGATAAGTTTCTTATCTACAGTTTGTTAGTGATCAATAGTTCTTAGCGAAAATGGAAAAATGCATTTTATTGATGCTGGCGATGGTCCAGTTTTAAATTTCAACATTTAAAAAGTTCGGAAGTTCAGATTAAAGAATTTTTTAGTTAATTTATTATCTTATTACGACTTACGTACTTACTTACGTACGTAAGTACTTACGTACTTAGTACTAAGCTGACTATAAATTTTACACTTTTATTACAGTTTCTTTCTCTTTATAAAATTATCAATATATCGTGTCTTCGATTTTTCTCTGTTTATAAAATTTGCTAAATTCTAGTTAGGTCAGATTTAACTAATTTTGTAATTTTTAAACCATGTCAAATCCATATAATGCCTTGAAGTTGGTAATGCAACATAATGCAAGTTAGTCTTAGTGATTACACGTCATATAATCTACAAAACAATTGTGTTTGCTCGCCCAAAAAAAAAACGGAATTCAATTACATCGACTAGTATTACAACGTCGACAAAATAGTCTAGTAATGCTTTATCAAAGATTACTCAAAAAGTAATCATCAAATCTCGATCAAATTTAAATGAAACCATATGACAAGCATCAAAATTTCGACTGAAACAAGAATCATCAAAATCATTACACCCAGTGAAATGTTATGCGGTATAATAAAACGTAGGTCGACAAAAAATAGTCAAGTAATTACATGCGTTATTAGATATAACTCGAAAAGTACTTGTCAGATCTCAATTAAATTTAAATGGGACTGCACGACAAGCACCATATTTCATTGTAAAAAAATCATCGAAATCGGTCCACCCTGCAGTCAAAAGTTTTGAGATAACGTACATAAAAAACAACCCAATTGAGAACTTGCTCCTTATTTGGAAGTCGATTAAAATTGAACAATGAGGATACATATTATCATAGCTCGTTTAAAAGAGTTTATTCCTATCTCGTCTAATACTTAGAAAAAAACTAGATATTATTAAATTTAATACTGGGAAGTAAGGTGATCCAGTGGGTAAAAATATGAATCGGTACGGTAGATTTTAAGTAAGTTTTTAAAATGGTAACCTAAAGTAAACCTTTAAGTGTAAAATAATTGCCAATATTATTCTCAGTAGACTCTATATTCCAAATCGGTGGCACTTTGATAAAAAAGATAATGATTATTTAAAAAAAAAACTTTGAAATGTACGTATAATACAGTATACGCGTACAAATTCCGAAAAACCAAACAAAATTATAATTTGGTAAGTATTCGTTGTTTTCAGGACAAGGTTTCAATAGTGCTTTTTAGGCTACCCGAATCAAGAAAGTTATGATTTTGCTTAGCTGACAAAATATAAATGTTATCATTGAATTACTATTGACACCTACATTGAATTAATGGAATACGAAAACTGTCAAAACAACTATATTAAAGTCAATGACACACGACACGAAGGTAATAGTAGTAATGCCCTCATGAAAACCAATTTCCATTTCAAATTCTGATGCGGGTATATTTCCTGCTTATTGAGTCGGTCATACGCTATCAAGTCTTCATTTCAGAAACATGAAATGTCAAGATTTTACCTCGTATCGTGTATTTTCTAGACACATTCGTGGTATTTCGCTCTAAAATAACATTTCAAAGTATGATTCGTATCTTTTGCTAGAATTGTTTTATTTTTCGAATTTCATTATTGAAATATTGTAAAAAGATTCAAATACAAAATAAATTCTTTTGAGGTTGAGAGTAACATATTTTTGGTTGTCTAAAGATAGATATTTGTTTTGTTATTTTGTATATAAATCCTTGCAAAGGTGTTTTAATTAAATGAGGTATATAACGAGATATTATTTAAATTTTACACTTTAACCAATCAACAATGTAAATAAAATGAATAATTCCAAGCTATTGTAATATCTCAAAGACTTCATTCGTCAAGAGGTCTTGATCCAAGATACAAAAAGTTATAAAAAACAAAATCACTCACAAGGTACCGACGTCGTACACGTCCGTTCGGTAATCACGATTGTGTTTGGATAAAATATAATAATAGGTAACAAAATAAACAAGCGCAGTAATCACCTCATGTCAAACGAATTGGAGTAGCGTGACCACGATTAGACTTCGTAGGAAATTTTTGAAACAATTTCAAAGAAGAAGATCCCAATTCTAATTTTATTTTATTTTTTGTGTACATTACACGGTGTCTTTCCAAATTGTGGACCAAGTTTTTGTAATTGTTAAACAGAGTAAATTAAAATAATGTAAATTTTTAAACTTCCGAGTTTGTTCGCCCTGATTAATGTTATAGTAAAATGACTTTTATAGTGATATTATAAAGTGTTATCTACGTCGAAGTAAATTAATTCATCAATTGACGATCGATTATGACCACTAAAAGCTAGTGCTAATAATAACCAACGCCAATAGCTTGATTTATCTCTAATTTTACGTATGTAAAAGATTTTCTGACATAAACGTACCTTTCAAATAAAGCAGTGTTTGTGACAGAATTATGTCTATACTCTGTACCTAGTAAGCGCAATGCGAGGTAGATAAATTATTGAAATCCTCTGTCGATCTATTTCCAATTAGCTGCCCAGACAGACTTCGTTCTGTCTGTTATGTTTTTTTTTCTGAAGTATAAAAACCTTCCGTGGGATTTAAGGAAAATACAAAAAAAGATTTGCCAAATTGGTCGAGCCATTCTCCAGTTATGCGCTTAGCAACATTCATTTTTATTATATAGAGAAGCCGAATTGGTCGTGCCATTCTCCAGTTATGCGCTTAGCAACATTCATTTTTATTATATAGAGAAGCCGAATTGGTCGTGCCATTCTCCAGTTATGCGCTTATTAACATTCATTTTTATTATATAGAGAAGTCGAATTGGTCGTGCCTTTCTCCAGTTATGCTCTTAGCAACATTCATTTTTATTATATAGAGAAGCCGAATTGGTCGTGTCTTTCTCCAGTTATGCTCTTAGCAACATTCATTTTTATTATATAGAGATGCCGAATTGGTCGTGCCTTTCTCCAGTTATGCTCTTAGCAACATTCAATTTTATGATATAGATTACGTGTCCTGTTTTATTTCCTGGTCACAGTAGTATAAGGTCCGCGCCACTTCAAATTCGAATTTCATCATTCGGCATGACGGCTGAGCGACGGTAAAATATTTTAAACGAATGTTTATTAAGTGTTTGAGTGCCGTATTTTCGAAATTGCTTTCAATTACCTCTGTTATTGGTCATGTCAATTATGCGATTCAGTGGGTAAATATTTGTTTTAAGAATTCAGAGGCAATGTTTTATAATCAATATTTGACTTTTTTAATATTTTAAGCTAAATAATGACCAGAAAATACTTCCTTTCGATTCAGCCTGTAATATCCCACTATTCGGCATAGGCCTCTTCCCCATCTAGGAGAAGGATCGGAGCTTAATCCACCACGCTGCTACAATGCGGGTTGGCGGATATATTCCCTACTATGAGTAACGATCGCTATCAGGTGTACATGATAACAACCGGGACCGACGGCTTAACGTGCTCTCCGAGGCACGGTGGGGAGACCCACAAGGACTGCACAAACACCCAGACCACGGCAAACATCTGTATGGCCAGTTCAATATTACGCAATATGTATTCGCTTTGAAATGCATATAGTATTTTATTATAGGTATAAATATTCACTTTGATATACATGTATATAATGAATATTTTCTAGGTTCGCTTGTCTCTTTTCGTTAACTCCTTAATACTAACACGAGATTCGTTTTAAAAACTTTAATAGTTAAAAACTCAGTACTATTAGCTCGAGCTTAAAACTATGACTACGACAGTCATTTAAGAACGCTTAGGCCTAGGCAGCAACGCACATTCACTCACACAAAAAGAACTACGTTTGTGTACGTTGAGTGAGCGTGTAGTCAAACTAAACCTTGTTGATCCATTCAATATTTTATCACGTATTGTCACGGCTTAACTTATATACTTTTAAAATCTCCTTAATACATCTCGACTAGCCCGTTGGCGCTATTTGTAGTAGCCCAGCTGTCTGTTCCGCGGGTTGCGGGTTCGATTCCCGCCTGAGTCTGGGTGTAATATTTGTATTTATATATTTATGTGTATATCATTTCTACGTATATACACAAACATTTTTTAGAAATAACAATCGGCTGTTACCTGTAACACAAGCATTCTTAACATGGGAACAGACGACCGTGTGTGTATGTTATAGGATATTTATATTTATATTATAGGTACTTAATACATATTAGTAGTACATTTTAACACCATATCTTTATCTTAGTATTATAGCTAGGATAATCCCTAAGGATAGTGATAAGAAGACTGCTTATCATAAGTACCTACATTTTTAATATTATCTTCAATACAGCTACATCATATCTACATTGCAATAAGTGTATTACCAGCAAGTTTCCAAAGCCGAACTTTGAATAATTAACCTGTTCAGGAAGACGGAATAATTTACCAGGATATATCCTCTCAGCCACCTGCGCCAAAACTCTTCACCGGCTTAAGATTACCAATCGATTTATAAACTCTATTTCTCTAGCTATAAGATTGAATATTGCTTATCATAATGTAATATGTAGAAATATAGTTGCAGAGATTTCTCCAGTACTTCATAGTTTAAACTGTTGCTTCCGAGTTGCCGTCTTACGTTTGAGTTATGATATTAATCTATGGGATTATAAGACCACCTGATGTTGAATTAATTTTTATGTTACACAGAACAGACGCTTTTTGTAATTATATTGAAACCATTACATTTTTTATTAAAAACCTACATGTAATGGCTTAATGACGACGACTAAGGACGATTAAGAAAGTGATCAGGTGATTTTTTCCCCGTTATATTATTTGAATTTTTCCACATCATTTTATCGTAGTATAGTATATTTATATTATTTTATTTTTATTTTATATTTTTATATGTGTAGCGTATAATTTGCTTCAGTATATAGCAGACAAAATAATTGAAATTTTACCAACATGTATTCAAAGTTCGAAAATCTTTTATTCTATTAGCCCAAACGCCCAAACACGCAAAAAAATATAACCATTATCATAGCATTATTCAGTACACGCTTTAGCTCCACGCTAAATTATTAACCGGTAAAAGAATTAAAATTTTATCAACATCTAGTCAAAGTTCGAAAATCTTTTATTCTATTAGCTCAAACGCCCAAACACGCAAAATAATATAACCATTATTCAGTACCTACACGTTTTAGCTCCACACCCGGTAAAACATCGACCTGCTAAATATATTTAAAAAAAAAACCTTTATCCCAAGAAACTGAAGCGCCCCTATTATAAAATGAGCATTTCACCCGTAATCGTAAATTTAAATCACAATGTAGGGAAGAAAGGAAAAATATGGCATAATAAGAATATATTAAGCATCAAACATCCGCGATGGTGCGGCGCTTCCTAAATTGAAGTAGGGGTGGGTCTTTAATATTACCGATTATCGTCGGTAAAACATTAAATCTTAAGTGATTTTGTTAATAAATACAAATATTTTCCTGTAAACTTCCTTAATTAAAATGCTTTTAGGGAGACACGAATTTTTAAAAACAGTCTAATAAATTCTGAAATTTGCACGTTCAAACAAACAAAAGAACTTCTCTGCTTGTTATATTAGTATACACGTATTTACAGGATCTATTCTTATCTTTATATATAAAAATAAATCGCTAAATGTGTTGCTAAGCAAAACTCGAGAACGGCAGGAGTCAGGACCCATTCGGCTGATTTTTTCAGTTCTTTAATAGATACCTACTTTGTAAAAGTAAATTTGAGAAAATTGCACAGAAAATATGAAAATTTTAGAAAACCTAACCATTACATATTTAAAATTCACGCTTTTGACTACTCGCAAAGTAGGCAACGCCTAACAGATCAGCTAGTTAATAAATAAATGTATCATACTTGGACAGAGCAAAACATCGACCAAGCAAACCAGGAGAAATGAGCGAATATCAAACCCTGAACCGCTAGCACAACAGCCAGTTAACAACGTACAAGCTAAATTTTCGTCAAAATAAAAAAAAATTAAGTAAAGAATTAAGTTTAATTCGTACATTATTATTAAGCCACATATCATGTTATATGTGATTGTTGTGTGGTGTAATTGACCTAACTGAAGTACCTACTTGTGATACTTTAACAAATTAACCATTATGTTTGCGAATAATTATAAAAAATTAAGAGAACAGCTGAAGACAACAGCGAACGTATTTTTAAATTAATAATGCGATATTTACTTTTATATTACATCGAAAACCAGAAGCCAATTATGTACATGTATACAAATTTCAATTTCTTTTGTATATTTAAAGAAATTATCGTATGCTACGATGCCATTGATTACATTGTTTGACCGGTTCGTGTAATTATAGCATCGTTTTACAAGGCAATTTTCTTTAATTTCTCTTTACTCGAAAGGCTATCATTATGACGTCCCGTAGAATGCAAACGAGTAAACATTTCTTTATAATCAAAATTATGAGTTCGAACATATCTTGTTCTTGTTCCTATTTTATTGGCTATAATTGAATTAATTATATTTATGTAAATTTAGTCATTGGGTATGTTTACAGTTAAATATGTCTAAGTTTTGTGCATGAGACCTTCTTTATAGAAGTTTTAAAGTATGTCTTTTTCCTGTTTTTTTTTTCTTCAAATTACTATTAATAAATACGTTATGGATATAGGTACCTCTAGATAGATAAGTCCCATCAACTTTTATAAATATACATTCAACTTTAGCTTAGCTCAAGAGAGGCGAAACCGTACTGAGCTCAGTGTAGCAAACGATGAAAAACATCCTATAAATTAAAGTAAATACCTAATAACAATAAAGTTAACACTGCTACTTATAACTTTTCCAATAAAATAATAATAAAATAACGTAACAATTGACAAAAGTATAGCTGAGTCGGGGAATAAACAAAATATGTCTATATAAATAAAATAAATATTCCTAACAGTAAACTACATTCATACAAACATACTCGTACAAAACGAGGGGACGCACAATGGCCTAACGACTGGCATTTCGCGTAAAAAGGGCATTTTACCTTTTCATTTGTTACGATATTTATATGACTATGAACGTCAAATTTTACTTAATCTATATAAATGACTAGGCGTAATTTCATTATTTATTATTAAATGAAACCTATTATTTAATTAGCGAAGTCAATTACAAACGCAAATTATGTTCATAAGATTTTAGATGTAATCTCTTTAGAAATAAGATACATTTTCGTGTGGTATGTATCTTTTATTGTATTTCGTATCCCGGAAAGATAGTTGTGACATCATGACTATCAAATATCGAGTCGCCTCTAAACATCCGCCCTATGACGTGGCGAAAAAGTATTGAGGGTACAGATTCAACATGAACAGAGCTTTTATCGCCATTAATTTCTATTGCAACACAACTTTGATGAATTTAATTTTTTTTTAATTAGAAAAATAAAATTAACACTTTCTTTTGCGAAACTTTTAATATTTTATATTTATTACAAAATTAAAACGATAAACACCAAAATAAAGTGTATGTGTCAGCTCTGACGCACGACTGGAGTTTACTTCTTCAGATCTACTGTCTAAATATGCACAAAAAGGGCTTTATAGTCTCAGAAAAAGATTAATATCATATCAAATGGTAAATAAACGAATCAAATACATAACGCCATTTATCGATGGCATTATTAGGAAACGTCGTAACTGATACGGTCGTAAACGTCGTAGGCCGTAGCCAATACTGTCGTAAACGTCGTAGCAGATAGATGGCGCACAAAAACGTAACGAGGTCATTCGTTCAGTAGATTTTACTCCTCATATTTTTTTCATACCGGGGGCCTTATATGAAAATCGATTCTTAAGGAGTAAACTCCAAAAAATTGCTAACGTGAATTATTCTTGAAGAATTCAAACCGTCATTAGGTATACTGATTGAGTTTATAATAAGGAAACATAAATTGTGAAACATAAAAACTTAAATATACATATGTACAAAGTTTTCAATTATTTTACGTAATAAGTAATATCCAGTGGTAATATCCTATATTTATATTACACTACATGCAAGCGTAACAAAAAACAAAATGGACGAAAACAAGCGAGTAAGCTGTCGCGCTGCGCGCACCCCGACTCACATGACACGCCATTTTGTTACAAAAAACCCCCAACCCCAACTCAGCCACGGCTTCATGAATATACAACGGTAGCCACTTGAGGTCGCTAACTAGTAATTAAAACTTTCAAGAATTTTTTAAAAGAGTAATAAGTTACTAAGAAAAAGACGTACAAGAATTATATTAACGTCTTTTCGAAAATCATTCATATACATATTATTATTAAATAAAGGTATAGACGACTGTATCAGTAGAATTAAGTATATAGGACAATAATCTTAAAGACAATTTATGAAGTGCAAATGGAATAATATTAAGATGGAAACTAAACAAAAATACAAACTCAAAACTCTACGACAATAAATCATAAGGTTGACACCAAATGTGACTCTCAAATGTTAAAAATAAAATTAAAGTGAGGACATGTCTATTATTAAACTATTATTAGGTCCAACCGCAGAACAACTGTGTAAACAAATCAAACAGAATAAACAAACACATCAGGAGACAGACGGACATGTTTAGACTACGCTGTTAACTCTCGACAAATAACCGATCACTTGGTTTTATTATAAAAAAGAAATCTTTACGCTTCGACGGTCACGATGCCAATAAAAAGTATAAAAACGAAAATGAATAGATGAGGTGTCACAATAAAATTCGAGAAATTGAATTCTTTAGAGATGAATAGATCTTTATACATTATAACTGATGTAGGGTATAACAGGACATATCCTGCTCAAAATCTGGAGCAGTCCAACTGGGGAAGTACCTCTACGTTAGTAAAGGTCACAAGTATATAATAATGCCCTTCAAGCAGTGTTGTATTCATGTGGTAAGGTGACCAGAGCTTATGCGAAACATTGGGGGTCGGCAACGCCTACGACCTAGTTGTATAAAAACGAAAAGAAAGAAAAAAAAATATACATATAATAGTTGAATGAGATTTTCAATAATTTCTATTAGTGTAATATGTATTTCAAAATATATATCAACAAAAAAAGTATACGAAATGAAAGTTTCCGAAGTAAATTCGGAAGAATTTAAGCTTTTTCACAAAAAGATTACAAAGGAAGCTAAAAATAATACATAATATGTATAGCGTGCATTACAGCTGGCTGACGTCTGTACACAATCTCTCCATTAGAGTAATAAATAAACTGTCAAGAACATATTTAGTTTTAAATATTGCTAAATAATGCCTTAACTCTGCAGTCATGAGAACTATTAATTTCCATTTAAAAGCGATTAGTAGAAAAATTCTTAAAGATAGACATAATAATATTCCAAAAAATAGTTTAATTTAATACGAGTAGTTAAGCTCCTCCATCACTACTCAATAACATCTCAATATTTATGTGCTTTTCTGGATTCATAAAAAAGTTAAAAAATCGAAACTTATTCTTCTTTATATGATGGTGAAATATCTCCAGATATTTACTGTGACTGTGTACTATACATTCTTATTTACTCGTCAAAAATACATACTTAGCGTGATGACGCGTTGTTTGGTACATAAAAGTTCGAGCTTCAGTCAAACTAGTGTGCAGTAAATATGAAGCATTTGTTTTAAGGTCGATTTACATCAGACGAGCCAATGCTCATTCTATCCTCACTATATGAAATTATTATCAAATTCTTTTAGTGTAAACAGGCGTAGAGCATTCTTTCGTTGTTATACAATTATATGAATACGAGCACATAAAGATCAAGAAGGAATGCTCTTGTTCTAGCTCTAGCTCTTTGTTCGTTTGGTCTAAACCCACCCTTACTTGTAACGATAAGTGATTCAAACACAAATCAAATGTATTTCTTGTTTCGTAGCACAATTTCGTGAATAGAGTTCTTTACAAAGAATAATTGTGTTTGCTCGCAAACGAAAAAAAAGCGACTTCAATTACATCGACAAGTAATACAACGTAATAAGACGAAAAAATAGTCAAGTAAATACGCGCTATTAAAGATTATTCAAAAAATTGTAATCAGTTTTCGATCTAATTTAAACAAGACTACAAGACAAGTATTAGCTTTCGATTAAAGTAAGAATCATCGAAATCGGTACACCGAGTAAAAAGTTATGCGGTAGGTATAATATAACGTAGGTCGACGAAAAAGTAGTCACGTAAATACGCATTATTAGATATAACTATAAAAGTACTTGTCAGATCTCAATTAAATTAAAATGGGACCACATGACACGCAACACCTTTCAATTAAAACAAAATTGATCGAAATCGGTCCACCCAGTCAAAAGTTCTGAGTGAACATACATAAAAAAAAAAATAAAAAAAAAAAAAAAAACATACGTGTCGAATTGAGAACCTCCTCCTTTTTTGGAAGTCGCTTAAAAATTGGTACAAATCTACAAATTTAATTAAATGAAAACGTAATATATTTTTAATTCGTATATTTACATGAAGTATGCCTTTTTTTAAGTCAACAACATTTCAAAATTTAATTTTATAAGTATAAATAAATAGCATAAAGTTGCCATAATTTTTCAACTAATCTAATTTTTGAAATTATTTTATTTATTTATTTAATTATCAAATAAAGAAACAATATGTACAAATTTATAAAACTTATTTGCGCACGCTTGACTTGGGGAGTAAGCTGGTAAATGGGTCACGAGAGCGTTACGAAAAGTGTGATCGGGCGAGGCGAACGGAAGTTGAGAAAAAGATAATTATATATGTATTAGTGCAGATAGAAAGTGAAAAGTTACGTATCGTAAGTTTTACTTCAGTCGTGTGGTACTGGAAAGAACTAGAAGTGTAGTCAAAAGTGAATTTTAGGAGTGTATGTATTTTTGAAATTTTATAATAACTGGAAAAAAATACATTTTTAACGATCCGTCTTAAAAATGAAAAGCCAGTTGTGAACAAAATTCGTCTTAACGGTCAATTTTACGATAAGTTCAACCCAGACGAAACCGCAGGTAGCTAGCTATAAATATCATGTTTATTTTACTCGTACCTTGTAAGTTTAACGTGTTTTTTATGATAAATGTTTTATTGTTTCAACAAACAGTTCGGAATCTATAATTACGAATAGCTACAAAAGGCGTGGAAAGCTAATACGTAATTATTTTTATCGCACTAACAGAAGACGGATATGTTTGATTTAATAGTTTGTATAAGCTTCATTTGAATATAAATAAGAACATTGACATCGCATCATCAAACTTCACAATCACGCTAAAAGAAACCTAATTTTAAGATCAGTACAGTCTAATATTTCGTCGATAGTTTCTCAAACAGACGCGTGTAACACTGTATGAGTTACATTAACAAATTTATGTATTGCTTAATGTGAATCCTTTTGAGATTTTATTGAGTCTTATGATTTGAAATACAAGGTCGAAAATCTAAAAAGTGCTTTTTGTAGATAGCGTAGGTTATTTTGTTAAAAGTTGACCAACTGATCAATTAGGCGGCGTTACACTGAACGCCTGCTCTGACGCGATATGACCGCAAACAAGTAAACAAACACAGAATTATTATATTTCGATAGCCATATTATCAAAATCATCCATCATTAATAAGTCGCTGAGATATTTACAATGTCTCGATCAACATGATTATATTTCTAATATACGTTTTTTATTTTAATTACTTCAAACAACTTTCTTTTGAAATAAGTAAAATAAAAAATGCATTTGTAATGCGTTTGTAGATTACTGTAAATCAATACTGTTACACCATTTACACACTATTTAACCGTTTCATCTTCATTTACATAAATTTCATATTTCATATAAATTTCTATTTTACGATTTATTATTTATTGCCAATCAGTTAAAAGTAAAACTTTTAATTTAAAATTAAACTGGACTAATGAATAAACTTGGTTTTATACATCTATTAGCTGACCCCGCAAACGTTGTTTTGGCATATATGTTATCAACCCCCGCAACCCCATCTTATGGGTGGATTTTCGTAAAATCCGTTCTTCGCTGACCTCTACTGGGCGAAAGGAATATTCCTACCAAATTTCAAGTCTCAACGCCTTATGGTTCCAGAGATATCGCGATGAGTCAATAGATGGGAGAAAGTTATTAAATAAAACGCATTACAGACATCGCAAATTTTTCATTAAGTTGCAATTCAAAGGAATGAGTATGCGCTTGTCAGGATCTAATATTAAAATGAATTACAATTTGAGTTCGTTCATGGCGTTCGATCAATCTTCTAGATCTGAACAAGTTGTGAAATGACAAGGAAGGAGGAACGAACTTCAAGGTAAATTGATAGGTTGATATTGAATTTCTAAGTTTGTAATGCAAGAATAACTCGTTGCAATTACGTCACGTGATCTGCACTCATCTAAGATGAGATTTTTTGCAATGTTGATAAAATTGGATCGAGGTAGGTATAGGTATTTCTTTTGTTTTATTTATGTCTTTGTTTTGTTTATTGAATATAATAATTTATTAAATAACTAAAAATACTAATTATTAATACTTTTTATACGCCAACCCGCATTGGAGCAGCATGGTGGATTAAGCTCCGATCCTTCTCCTACATGGGGAAGAGGCCTATGCCCAACAGTGTGATATTACAGGCTGAATCGTGATCGTGATAGTGATAACAATATAACTATTATTTTGATTTCGTAATTAATTTTGATTGGTCTTTTGATTGATATTTTGATTGGTATTAGGTTTTAGTATAGGTATAAGCATCTGTAAGCTTTTTTATCAATTTTTTTCAAAATTGGAAATGCTTAGGTAACTAGATTTATCTCATTTTTTTTTTAATGAACACAACTACTTAATTGTTGACATGGTTGTTTTGTGATCAGAATTATTTTTATTCAGTATTGGATTGCTTATTAAATGAACCGCTATAAGGTCGTTGGTAGACTCTATTGAACAACATTTATCGAAATGTCAATAAATTAAAATTGTTAAAATGATAATGTATTTTCTAAACTGCATACTGAACAAGCAATAAATCTCTCAAGTATTTTTTTCAAAGCGATCGTTATGCAAATAAGAATATCGCTTCGTATCACCAGCTATGTCATTTTTGATTGATCGCCGCAGACCATTTTTAATCTATCCGTTATGCTTTTACCATATTTACTTAACTTGGTAACGAAGAGCCTTACACCAAAGGTAACAAGGTCTCATTCTCTCTTAAACGTTACATAATAAATAATAGTTCCTTATCGGTCAAATTGTTGTAAAATGTATTATGTAAGAGCTATCAATAACGTGCATTATACATTTATAAATATAGAAAGTAAGTTTTCATTTTATATCAATAAATGAGGAAGTGGCCGGAGGCGGCGAGTGCCGCTTCAATCATACTTATCATTAATTACATTGTCTAAGACTACAAGAAATATGATTAATGATGAAATATCTGAGACAAAACCTTCGCATTGTTCGTTTACCTTGCTACCGTACGTTAAGGAATATATAGACCCATCAGAGGTTCGTTCGCGACAAAACCCACCATTAGGCTCATTGTGCCGGCACTCAATGCATGATTAATGGTTCCAGTCTACGAAAACATACTCGTGGGAACCCCATCTCGCCGATCTAACAATGAGACTTACCCTATCGATATTTTCCGCGAGCGGTAAAAATGCCATGTTTACCCGCGCTCGATTAACCGAGGAGGATAGATTTTGAAAAATATACCAGCGCGTGAACTTTCTCTTGCCACGTGGCAATACATCTCATCGAACGAAGAAAAATCAATCTTCTTTGTATTGCACATAAAGCTCAAATTAGTTTGGATGGTTCTATTAAATATTCCACGAAGCGTAGTGAGGATGTTTTTTTATTGGAAACGGATAATTTATTTGCAGTATTTATTTTGCTGTGGTATGTCGAATTCAATATCGTGAGAGATCGATCTTCCTTCAATAATGGGAATCGATTATTAGCAAATTTGTTTTTTCTTATTGTTTCGGCATACGAAATTAAAACGTGTGAATTTTAATAAATTGTACAAGGTACACGAAATTCAAAATTCAAACTCTAAACAACTGTTTCAGTTTGAAATTAACAATTTAATTAATTCTAAACGGCCAAGTTCTCTAATGACTCTATCTCTAAACTCAATTAACCGTATTTAGCGTCTATTTGCTAAAATTATTTTAAACCCATGTTAGAACTGACACAAACTTACTTTAACTTTACCCTTCACTGAATACTATTATATACATATTTGAGATCAGATAGATTCGGATACGTCTTAAGTATTTGTCTAAAACATTACTTTCGTAAACATAATGTAAGTAAAATCCCTTTAAAGCAAACCAACCGAATTTAGCTTAACGAGAAAACTTTTAGTCCTCAAATCCCATAACCGTAAAGCTCTGGGCGAATCAGCACAAGTGGGGTTTCATAATAAATTAACAAATAAAACTAACGACCACGAAGTTTGGGTACCAGGCATGGAGACGATTATCCTAAAAACAAATTTGGGTATATTGAAATGTTCAGTGTTGCGCAGTTAGATGAATCAACTTACATACTATATAGGTAGGTACTAGTTTCTCCATTCTGGTATACGTAGTACTCGAGTATTGGAATACGCCTCTTATATGTATAACAAAGACTAAGCTTATGTGCACAAATAGTAAATAAAATTCAGAGAACAATTAACCATTCTAAAAAAAGTTAATATTATATTAAATGTGGCTTAAAGTCACCGCGGCCAATATTAATTGGCCGATTTGTATTCACTATGACTTTCCATTCACATTCTTTTTATGGATGATACCCTTAAAACACTTCTCTTTAAGTAATAAAAGTAAATACCTTTATTTTGAATTTTGATGTGGTTCCTTTTATCACGTAGAATTATTATTAGAGATTTCAGCTAATAGGTAGGGATCCCTAGTACAAATTTTTCATCTGATTAGTATCAAGCTAATTTTCCGGGAGTAGCTTCATTTTGATGAGACGAACAAAAAGTTCCTCTTCGAAAACTCTCGATTGTGGTAGATAATAGAGTTAGCAGGAGATAGAGCAACAGTGAGCGTAGGACCGGGATAACGTACCACGCAATTTGTAGGACAATATTACCATCAAATTATATAAATATTAACTAACTTAAAGAAAAAAAATCAGAAAAAAAATCAATTTTTGATGACCTTACGAGGTCATCAAGTTGATGACCTCGTAAGGTCATCAAAAATTATTACTAACCAGCTGATTTTTTTTTCTTTTATTTAATTAATATTTATATAATTTGATGGCAATATTGTCCTCCAAATTGCGTGGTACGTTATCCCGGTCCTACGCTCACTGCTGCTCTATCTCCTGCTAACTCTATTATAGTATTATCTACCACAATCGAGAGTTTTCGAAGAGGAACTTTTTGTTCGTCTCATCAAAATGAAGCTACTCCCGGAAAATTAGCTTGATACTAATCAGATGAAAAATTTGTACTAGGGATCCCTACCTATAAAGCCTGTAGACTGTTACAGAGAAGCGTAGTCCGAGGATTCGTTACAACATGAATAATCTGCAACAGCAAATGTTTATGATTTCTATAAATATGGCAACAAAAAATAAATAAATGCAGTAATGCATGCTGGAGGATGTCTTAAGCTTCAATAGCAAATTTACGGTATTAGAGAAGGCAAAGTCATATTGGAGGAAACACAACAATGCTTAGTGCAAAAGTGAAAACAAAACACGGGGTAAAATAAGATGTCTACTGCTATTGCACTGTTGTAGTCTGAACTCCTCATATAAATATGGAGCTTGTTTTAGTTGTTAGTGCAGTTTGAGAAATATGCGACATCACGGTTAGTAATATAGAAATATATTAAGTGAAAAACTGAAAAGCCGAATTCTCGTATATATAAAAATGAATCGCTGAAATGTATAGGTACTGTACGCGCATAATTTCCGAACGACTACATCAAATTGGATAATTATTTTTGTTTTGTTTTCATTTTTTTAAGGACAATGTATATAATCATATATGATAGGAAATAAAAAAAGTTTATATATTCTCGAAAAAAAAAACAAGTGGTAGGAAGTTCTTCGGGGTCTGCTCGTAGATAACAATTTTTAGTATTCATTTGGTCTATTTTTTGTTTATTTGTACAAAAGATTTGAGTTGTATATAGGCAACAAATAACCTAAAAGAAAGGGGCCTACTACAAACATTATTCATATTATATTTTCATGCCATAACTATCAACTTTTATTATACCACCCTGCCTCCCTCTGGCTCAAATAAACGGAGGAATGGGAACAGCAAAAATAAAATACCATTGATTACTATCTGTTCAGAGATGTACTTAATTACGTTTTTTTTTTTTTTCAATTACCGGTTATTTATTATTATGATTTATGCTTGTTTATTTTTTGAGGAACGATAAACAATTGTAGAGTATTGGAAGTATTACTTATTAGTACATAACATATAGAAAATGTTTGTATAACCATATCACAAAAAAATAATAAAAAAGTGTGTATATACTTATCTACGCACGTAAGAAGTTATACCTACCTACTTCATTGGCTAGCTAACTTCACGTTGCAAACTTCTTCTTCGTTGGCTAACTAACTTCAGGGTGTCGGTTATTTGTAACGTAGTGCAGCGCGCATTGTAAAAATTTACTCTCATCATTTTTCCCTAACGCGCCAAAAGAAGTATAACTTCAAAAAAACATTAAATCATGTCACTCTTCATATATTTAATTACGTTATTAATATAAGTAAGAAGTTACATTTTTTTGCATACTGTTTAAATATTTCAATTTTCATTTGCCGAAATTACGCAGGACACCATTAACAAGCCGAGACTTTTTAATTAAAACCTGGCTTTTAAGGGTAGCTACTTTACTGGACATTGCCTGCTAACTACTTACATCTGAATAATTTGTACCCAAAGAAAACGCTAATTTATATGGACTCCCATTACCCCAATTGCCTACTGTGCTACTCGAAATCCTTTTATCACTTCCAATGTAATTTGTATTTTAAACCTTTAAGATTAAAGCTGATATTGCAACGTTTATTCAAAGTTTGTTAAAATTCTCAACTATTCCAGGCAACTGTCCCCATACGGTTGACTGAGCATCGGGACTGGGTACTTAATTACGTGATAGTAGAGGTCCACTTTAGAATCATACAATGCTCGTATACTTAATATAAATTTCGTCCCTCTCATTTAAGGAAACCCACACATACTAATATTGGAATACTGGTTTAAATTCACTAAAGGTTAAAGTTAAACCTTTACTCGGTGGAGTTAGATTTGTACTTCGGTTTATGGTAGTGCAACACATGGCGGTTAGAAAAGCTATTTCACTAACGACCATGTGTTGGTTTGACAATACAATTTAAGGGTTCGGGGGCGCGTCTTGGATTAGACAAGGGCTATCTTCCGTTTGATTAATTTCGCCCTGATGATCCCATGGAATTTGTAATTTGGAAACTGTGAGAGGATTCGCAAAATTTACGATAGCAGGAATACTAAATTTACCTTAAAGTGATATACGTTACCGCGATTCACTTTGTGTTTAGAAATACCTAAAAGCAAAGTTTTTAATTAACTTAATTACTTTAATTAAAAACACTACTAAGTCTTTTATATTTTTATTCACATAAATAAGAAATCAATTCAAGAAATTAATAAGGAAAATAAAATATTCATTTACATCCGCCAACCCGCATTGGAGCAGCGTGGTGGATTAAGCTCCGATCCTTCTCCTACATGGAGAAGAGGCCTATGCCCAACAGTGGGATATTACAGGCTGAATCGTGATCGTGATCGTAATCGTTACAGCGACACGTTTACCTTGTTCATTAATTTTATCATACTTAAAAATACGAATTTCTATTTAATTATTTTTCAAGTCATTTCATATTCTAGCAATGTTTATTTAAACAATAATTATCGTGTATTATTCTGAATGACAATTACAATTCAAGTGGTTGACCATAATATTAATGTAGGATCAAAATACATACATGAATGTTCACCTATTGTTCTTAAGTAAATATTTAAAACGTTAGTGCATTCATTGGATAATAAATCATGTTCAATAGTCCATAAACTACGATGCAATTACCTTTTGTATTGTAATTATAGATATACATTTCATATGGATATATTTTTATTGTACCAACTTTAATTTGCCAATATTTGGTTTTCAAATTTTACTACTATCTAACAATTGTTTCGTTTATTCTATTCTATTGATGTGGTGGGCATTTATATAAATGTCGATACACGTGGTCTGGATCGGTGTGACAACTTTTTTTTTATTGTATTTGTATAAATATTTATTTTTTGTCTTGGTCTTTATGTTGTGGTGTGGTTAACGCCCATCTTGTCTTTTGTAGGAAAATACGCTAAACTTTACTATAAAGCGATTTTGCTAATGTATTTATCTTTTCATGTATTTTTCTCTTACATGTAATACAGAAGTAAGAAGCAATTTCTTGAATTTGGAAAGTTAGTTAGATATGTCACATAGCCGGTTTTAAGCTGATACATCAACAAAACAATCTTACTTCAGATCAAATGAAATAAAACCGTTATTTATCAGATTAACAACTGATACATTTTTAATTTTATAACATTTATTTGTTTCAATCTTATTTTTAACTCAACCCTGCTCTTGACAATCCTTGTATTGGAATTTGGGACTTACAGATACAGTTTGTATATGAGTGTCGCGTTTTATACGTTTCAAATACAATACAGGATTTTCGTCTTATTGTCGTTGAATGTAAGACATTAGTTATTATGCAAGCAAAGCTAAGCGTAAAACTAGCGTATTATAGGTCAATTCAATAATTAACTAACACGATTAAGAGTGTGCATAATGCAAAATTACCATCTTCTATTTGTTTTGACATGAAAAGTTCCAGACCAAATCTTAAAATAAAAATATATGACAAACTACGTGATATTTGCAAGGGTTGACCTTTATCAAAAACATAAAATAAGGAAATTTCCTCGATAAAATATAATCACGAAGTAACCTCTAATTTTTATATTTTTTCTATTTATACTCGATATGGTTATGACCATTAAGACAAAAATTTGATAATTAATTACATTTAAATATGAGTAAAGGCTATGCTTAGGCATTTAATGTAATTACTTTTAGTTTCGGAATTATATACAAAATAACATATTTGTCGTTTTTTACATTCGTAATGCGCTCAAAACTATATCGTCTATCGCACTCTGACACGAGGCTTTGTGTATATTTTGTTTCATCGGGCGCGCGGGTGAAATCTGATTTTTTGCTCGCCTTATGCACGCTCTTAACTAACACTTTAAAATAATTAACACGAGGATATCGTTCAAATTAAAATAACGATAAGCACTGTTCTTGATTCCGATGAAAAATAAACGTCATTATGGAATACAAAAGGATTGGAATTGATTCTGAGACATACGTACTTCTAAAGTTCCATTTCCTTTTCCTAAGAGAAAGATAGTTTTTAGGAAACAAGTTTATTTAGGTAAAATTATTAAAATCGAATATGTATACTATGGAAAAAGTTTAATTATTTTGAATTGTATATATGCAGCCGTGTTCCGATTTATGTGTTTTTTTTTTCTTTCAATATCTAAATTCCTTTTAGTCATTATTTCAATAACTATTGAGGCAGGACACAGCAGACAATATCCTGTTCAAAATCTGGAACATTCCGACTGAGAAGTACCTTAATACAGAATAACACAGCTAAATTATACTGCTTTCAAGTAAGTAGAGTAAGACAGCCAGAGCTCCTTGGGACGGGGGAGTATTGCAGGCGTCTATTACCAACGGTAATCACTAATTTTAAGTTCTTCAATTATGATATTTTCAAAGTGAATTTAAGAAGAATTAGTAATATAAATTGAATAACTAATATTAAGAAATATATCTACAAAATATTTATAGAAAAAATGTTTTAGGTAAATAATGTTTTAAGATTGTGATTTTTTCTTGATTGAAATAAATAATAATAATAAGTAATTATATTCGAGGAAAAATAATATTTATTAATTCTTATACAATAACTCGTATTCATGCAAAATTTGAATGCTCTATCTTTATGATTGACGGAGTTACAGATTTTTGATCCGATATAGACCCAAATTTTCCACTGTTCTGGTATGCTTGTGCCGACCTGATTGTATGAAAAAAAATGAAAAAAATTACCTTACTATAATAAAAACAGAACAATAATTCCACTCGAAATTTAAAAGTGTGATGAGAGCATAAGTAAATATTTAATAAAATGTACTTATATTTATTTTTTTGTAAATCAAGTAAAATTATACTACAGTACATGTGTATAACCCTGTACAATTACAGTATCAATATACTGGCTGACCCATTGGCTTTTTTCTTTATTTAATTTACTTTATTATATTAGTATAGATTTTACAAAACCTTTATCCTGAAAATAACGAACACAAGAAAAATAAATATTCTATTTGGTGAAGTCGTTCGGAAGTTAAGCGCGAATATACATTTTGGCGATTTACTTTTATTTATATAGAATTACTTTAATTATATTAATGGGCAACTAAACTATAATTCATTTAAGTATATCCTGTCGTTTTTGTCAATGACAGTAAAAAAAACACTGTCATTTTCCTGAGTAAAAAAGTTTAATTTATCTACTTTCGCGTTTTAATATCTTTTAAATTTATATCTTAACAGATACAATAAAATCATACTATAGTCAGTCAGTTCAACCTATTACAGTCCACTGCTGGAAATAGGCATCCCCAAAGTTCGAGCTAGACAACCCTGGTTTTTCGCAATCCTCATTCAGCCTACACCAGATATCTCACATAGATCGTCGATCTAGCGTTAGCCAAGACGCGGTCTCCACTCCAGGACACGTCTGTTCCAACGGCAATCGGTCCTGCGACACAGGTGACCAGCCGACTGGCACTTCAACTTGCTAATTCTGAAAAATCATAAGAAAATATTTTTTGATTATTTGTATTTCTTGTTTAATATACGGGTACATTGTTTAATATCCATTTTTAAACAGGAGCTACCACGGGCTAGTCTGGCAGCCAGTTCATGTACTGTATGCATAAAATGAAACGTTATTCAAATTCCATTTCAACTTTCCTTATAAGTTCCAAAGTTACCCTTCAATCTTATATCAGATGCATCCACAATAGCTTATTTGACTAACAAACAATACGAAGTGTTGTAGGTTGACAATAAATAAATTAAGTTAAAATATAATGTCTAAATTTTTTTTAAGTTACCTTACAGAACAACAGAATAAAAACACTTGCCCAAAAAATTTAAGTTTGTATAGGTACATATTCAATTTTTTAAATTAAATTAAAAATTACATTTGCAACAAAAAAAAACTAATATGTATCGTGTAAAATTCTCAACTGTCTTATAACCATAAAAAATATTTGATAATTAATTTATGAATCAATTTAATAAATGATAAATTATAAACATACAAAATGCCACTCACAATAAAACATACCTTACTTATGATAAACAGTAAAAAAGGCGAATGTCCGTAAAAATGAGCGATGGTAAACACAGACGATTATCCTGCATGGGTTCTTGAATAATGTATGAGAAACATCCGTCCAACCCTTCCATGACTATGGACATTGGGTAATTGATTATATTATTAAAATTGAGAAATATAATATAGCCTTTATTTAGTTAGCAACCACTATTTGTTTTGCATGTATTTTTTAATTTTTTTTAGGAAATATTAAATTTAAATTTGCATTTTTGGAATTATTTCTTTTAAAAGTCAGAAACTACAAGTAGGTAGTTTTTTTTTATTACACTGAAAATTGACCATTTGATTTAAAAGGATCGTTATAATATACATGTATTTCCAATGAACGAACTTAAATGTTAAATAAATGATTTCCCTTAGAGATAAGTTTTGACAAATTAGATGTCTTTCAATTCAAAGAATCGTGTCCGTGAATCATTAATCGTTATTTCGTTACAAGAATCCTAATAAGGCGGAAGGTGGGTAGTCATACATCGTAAGACATCTTACTTTTTTGAGTCCCGTGTCTAAATTGTACCAATGGATGGCAGTTTTATACGAAAACTCCAAAATCCGACCTCTGACTATCCGTCTTTCTGTAGATTATGTAGATCTAGAGACGCCGCGTTGGTGCAGCGGTCACAGCACTGGATTGCGATTGGCTGTTGCGCGGGCGGTTGCGGGTTCGATCCCCGCACACGACAACATTTGTATTGGCCATACAGATGTTTGCCGTGGTCTGGGTGTTTGTGCAGTCCTTGTCCCTCCCCACTGTGCCTCGGAGAGCACGTTAAGCCGTCGGTCCCGGTAGTTATCATGTACACCTGATAGCGATCGTTACTCATAGTAACGGACGGGAATATATCCGCCAACCCGCATTGGAGCAGCGTGGTGGATTAAGCTCCGATCCTTTCACTTCATGAGGAAGAGGCCTATGCCCAACAGTGGGATATTACAGGCTGAATCGTGATGTAGATCTAAAAGTATTGTATCTTTGAGTAGTAATAATTAATAATAATAGTAGACATTTTGTTAGTAGTTGAAAATTGAACAGAACCTCACACTACGATATATTGGCTATTTAATTCTATTAGGATCGTAAGTACTCGGTATACTTTATACGTATTACGTACCTATAGACGGCGCAGACGAAATTATATAAGATGAAATTATCTAATACTTTGGTGAATTCGTAAAAACGACATTTATTCGAGAATAGTGTGGCTTATAGATGGTTTCAATAAAATTTAACGGTTTAAAAAGCGATTGAAACGCTCTTAGCAATTTAAATCTTCCTCGTAACCGCAAGAGAACACATTGAATTAAAAGATGTTACGTAAAACTTTTTATTAAAAAAAAAAATTTACTGTCGCTATAAAAATATAAAAGATTATTTCATCATTTAGAAAGTTACTACACATAATCAATATCACTTTGCAAGCACTTTTGAATAATCATTTTACAAATTAAAATTATATTTGTTTTAATCAATTAATTATAGTTAAAAATGATGCTACCACTGATTTGAAATGTAGATTTTGTAGAGAAGAATAAATAGTCAAGAAATTCTGCAGTTTTACAAATACACAAGAGCTCCACTGCTGCGCTGTTGATGTCCATATCACAAATCTGACATACTGGTTTTTCATCTAATTCGCCTAGCAGGGCCAAAATTTTAACAGGTAATTAAAATTATTGTTTTAAATTTTTAAAAGTTTTTACTTCAGTGAAAGAGTAGATTTAAAGACTTACTGTAACATTAGTTTGCCAAAGAAAATAATGAGCTTGAAAATAGTTTCAGGTTGGTTTATCGACTTTCAAGATGTTCTGTTAAAACGCTACGTATTTTCTTCATATGGCCGTGTAATAATTACCTACGTATTTAACTACTTTGGTTACAAATACTGAATATAATAAATTTACTTATTAATTACTGCTTAATTAAGTAGATAACTAATATAAAATAATCTATATTAATTTATTTATTTAGGTTGATTTAATTACAACATGCAAATGAGGTGATATTTATGTATATTTTATCTACTTAATGATCCATTTTTCAATAAACTAACCCTATACTGAAGCTATAAAATGAATTGCGTTATTTACCCTAATTATAAAAAAAATCCGATATGAGCATGATAAAATAATTTACAATCAGATAAACGTGCATAATTAAAGATATGATTTTTTAAAATAAAGTAACTAATTTAATTTAACATTTTCATAATATAAGTTAAACACGTAAGTATTATTCGACTACAAAAGATAAGTCTCGAGTATTTAATCACGATTCAGCCTGTAATATCCCACTGTTGGGCATAGGCCTCTTCCCATGTAGGAGAAGGATCGGAGCTTAATCCACCACGCTGCTCCAATGCGGGTTGGCGGATATATTCCCTACTATGAGTAACGATCGCTATCGGGTGTACATGATAACAACCGGGACCGACGGCTTAACGTGCTCTCCGAGGCACGGCGGGGAGACCCACAAGGACTGCACAAACACCCAGACCACGGCAAACATCTGTATGGCCAATACAAATGTTGTCGTGTGCGGGAATCGAACCCGCAACCGCTCGCGCAACAGCCAATCGCAATCCAGTACTGTGACCGCTGCGCCAACGCGGCGGCGAGTATTTAATAATATAAGGTTCTAATTTTATTTTTCGTTATCAATTTTCTCTCAAATTCGGTCCCTGGTCGCGTCATTTCGAATAAGTTATTAAAATCACGTTTCTGAATGACGTGGTCTATAAATCTATTCATAAAGCGACAAGATTGTTTGTTTACTATAATTTTATTGGCCCTATCAGATCATTCATACATACAATGCTCATTTTGATCCCACGCATCTCAATGTTATTGATTTGGGAATACGGCTTTACCGTCACATAATATATTCAAAAACGTAATTTTTCTAAATCTTTTAACGTTTGAATTTGAATACGATTACCAACATAATAGTGCCTCGTCATGTTCTCTCTAAAGATAGTTTTATTATTATATATTTATTTATTATATTTATATTTATACATTTAAGTCATTTAACATATCAGTTCGATTTAACGATATGTAAATTTTTGATGATCAGTTCGTCCTTGATTTGAATCATTATGGATGTAAAAAGTCGAACCAAATGTTAAAAAAGGCTGTAATAAATTAATAATACCTAAAACTTTCTGTAAGTTTCTCACATGTGACCTCAACTGCTTATATTCATTGTAATATGCTAGCTTAGTTTCAATCTATTATTATAGTGAGGTAAGTACTTAGGTACTATTACTATTCTACTTCATTATTAGTAAGGCGAGTTAGACAAAGGCGGAAAGGCCTCTCGGCTGCTTAAGAGCTGTTAACTTCATCAAACGAATATTCTAACACTTTATATGGATATAATTTCAAATTTATTTACTACTTATATACCCGTTTCAGGGTACTACAAATTTCATATTAGGCAATGCTAATATCTTATATTTTAATACCTCATTATTTATTTAAAATTATACACATAATATTACTCTTCGTATAATTTCACACTCACATTTTCTTACACTAAAAGGGCAATCAATCAAAGAAACAACTCATCTTCTCCTCCTATTTCGTTACCCAATAAGTAGATACAAATTTATGGACGGTCGTTTGTACGTTGTGAGTTTGTGACCCTTTTGCTTATCAGTAAATCTAACCGCGCACGCCGCGCCGTTCTCTAGTTTATGATGTACAACGTTGGGGTTAGGTTATGGCGTGCCGAGGAGCGATTTATTCTTTTTGCAGCTTTTTATTTTAAAACAATGAAATAAAGTTTTTAGTACATTTATATGAGTCATTATTAAAAAACTTTATATTAATGTAAAGTACAATCTTCCACATAATTACAATAATTGATTTTATGTTAGATATGAATCGTAAAATAGTTTTAAAAGATCGGGTTAATAGAGATCATTCTCCGTAATAAGGATAAAGTTTTGACACAATTAACTACTAGTATTGCTGCAAAATTATTGCGAATGCCACCACGAATAGAATAATTAAGCTCGACATAACTATTTATGAAAAAACAGGTGCTTTTGGAATACTTTATGTTAAAGTCACAGTTTTGTAATGACAAATTCAAGTTGTAGAATATCTACAAACAAATAGGGTGCTAAGGGACTAATATATGTTATTTAAAAAGGACACATTACCAGCACGCAAGTCTTTACTTTCTCGAAATAATTAAATTGTATTAAACGAAAAACAATTAGGCAATATTTCTGTCAAGAGTTAAATATTTCCACATTTGTGTATATTTTATTTATCCTGTCAATTTTTTTATACATATATTTGTATATGACTTACTCTCTTGTGTCTGGAGCAAAGCTCTGTAAACTTGTATGTATGGACTAATAAATAACTAAAAAAATAAATACGCCATTCTCCAATTGGTGAGGGCCAGCCTTATGTCTGTAAACTGATCCTGAAAAATGGACTCGTACATGTGATGCACGTGAGCTGTCGGCCGCATAGCACTGGGTTCGATGTCTCAGTCGCTACTTTGTAAATACATAATTATCTACGTCTCAAGACAGAAAATAAATCTACACTTTTAATCTTAAACATTCGAATACCAATATGCAAAATATGCAAATAATTACACGCATAACGTTTATTATAATTTGCTTGAGTCAAAAAGAAAATCAATATAAGCAAGACGAACATTTGAGTATTTATCGTAAGTAGGTAAACCAAAACTTTTTTGATACGTTTTCGCGTCGAAAAAAAAAAGAAATTAATTATTATATCCTATCAGAAGCTTATAACGAATTATGACAGATGCTTAATAAACTCGGAATTAAATTATGAAAAAATTATTACATTTAAACAGTTAGTGGCCTAAATGTCTGCTTCATTTTGATAAATGGATGTGTACCATTTAAATACGAATTCAGTTAAATGCCTCGCAATTAAAATGTTCAGCGGGGCGTATTGTAAACTGCCTCCTAATACGCTAAGAGTCTAACACTAAATCATTTAATTATTGTGCAGATTATTTTACTTTTTCTCATAGCTATTTTCTATCAGAATATTATTTTTATTATATAATATTGAATTATATTTAAAACTTAATGTCGTACGTATAGTAAAGAAGGGTTTTTAAAACGCAGAACGTGATCTATTACACAAAACCTCATTGAAGGAACAATGTTAGGAGTCACAACTCACACCACAGGAATACCATAAGGTATTAACTCTTAAGTATAAACTTATTATCATATTTATGGGTAAAACATTTTCACTTTTTGAACTTTTGAAACATTAATAAAAAAATAAAGAGAGTAATTTAAAAAAAATAAGTAAGAATTATAGAAAAAATTTCTATCAGAGTTTTCAATCAGAGCTTTTAAACAGTGATCATATACTGATATAAAGTCGGTAAATGGTTTTATTTCAATTAAATCTCATTAATCTTGAATTTTAATCGTCATTATACAAAATAAAGTCTGGCTCTTCAACTACAAATGAAGTTGAAACTGAAATACATGCGCGACATGTGCTTGGTCGCTGTAATACCCATAATTAGAAACTTGAGCGTACTTTATTCTGAAATGTTTTCGCTGTTTACCGAAATATACTTAATTACTTTTCCTCATTTTCTTACCCGGAAATGCGTAAGAGCTTTGCAAAAGAATAATTTGAGATTAGTTTTAGAACATGTCGTTCATTACTAATCATTACATTTGATATTTAGACGTTACTTTTGAACATGAAGGTTCTAATATCTCCATCCCAAAGATATATTGTACATTATTTTTCTGTTACAGATAATAGATTGCTTTATAGAGATTAAAATGTTGTTACTATTTATTTAGTCTATGACACGTGACTTAAATTTTTGCTCCTGGATATATTTTGAAAAGACTGTTGTTCTAGTAAAATGGTGATAACAATTCCTTTATTCCGACAGTTGCAAATTCGGTTATACATAGCTAGAAGCAGTTATCTCTTTCGAAGGAAAAGGACAAAATCTTCGTTAATGTGAGTGAAATCCTGGTGTGCCTTGAAACTCATCCTCAGAAAGGTTTTCGATTGTTGTGAAATATAAATGATTGCTATTATTTGTGATGCAGAAATAATTAAACACTAAATTTATTTTAACAGACAAAGTTTAAATAATTGACTATTGCAACAACAATCTTGTTCTCTTCAAATAATTGGCGTTGAAAGACCTAATTTTATAATGATATTGTGTAAATTGCAAAAGGATTCGTTTCTTGTTGCATTTCGCGCGTGTTAATAATGAAGTCCCATTTGTCTTGCGCCGGCGCCTGTCCTTAACGAGATGCCGTGCGCGCATATATTCACAGCGGTAGACGTTTTAATTAGTGAAATTATTATATTAACTTGTGAAGTTATTTAACAAAATTATTATTAAAAAATTCGTAATGGATAAATCTCTAACTGAGTTAGGGCACAGCAGGACATATCCTGCTCAAAATCTGGAGCAGCCCGACTGGCGAAGTACCTCGACCTTACAGAAGATCACAACTAAATGTTGCTTTCAAGCAGTGTTGTGTTCCTATGGTAAGTAAGGTGACCAGAATTCCGGGGGGGCATCAGAGGTAGGGTCGGTAACGCGCTTGCAATGCTTCTGGTGTTGCAGGCGACTATAGGCTACGGTAATCGCTAACCATCAGGTGAGCCTTACGCTTGTTTGCCGACCTAGTTGACGAAAATGAGAGTTGAAAATATGTTAGTTAAAAGTATAGTTAAGTGTCACAGAATCGTTAATTCCAATATGGTCTAACTTCAAAAAGGTAAAAATAACAATGTACAAAAAATATCTAGAATAGATTTTGAGGAATGAGGGAGTGCCCAAACCTCCCGACTGCCCAATGCTCCCCTACCTCCCCTATATGTCTACTTTTATCTACTGTTAAAATATTAAATCTATTCAAGAAAAAAAAATACAATTTCTGGTTTTTATATTTTTTTCCTTGATTTTTTTTTTTTAGTTCTTTTGCTTTAATTTAGTGAACAACTTACTAAAAAATTACGTTTGCTTGAATTTTATCAAGTATTCACATTTTTTTATTATGATTCAAACAACTCTTTTAATAAGATGAAGTTACAAATACACAAGATACGCGCCATAAATGTAAACGTAATAAAACTGCGAGGGATGTTTACTCTCAAAACGAAAATTCGATCTGATCTTGAGAGCACTCTGTATAGCGACACGACCGAGCCCCACTTCGTGTCTGTCCCGAGTTCCCGACACTGGCGCATGCAAATAGTTGATTTACACTGACTCCGCACTTATCCCAGTCACTGTCTTTGAGATAAATAATATTGTCGCTAACAAGACGTATGCGTCTGCAACTTAAGCACGACGATGGCTATGAAATGAATAATTGATATGAATAATCTTTTGAATAAATAAAACGTTTATTTATTCTTTTGTTTTGTATTTAATGTTCCGTGACTATAGTGAAACGTTGAAAGGACATTTTAAAGTTGTAAATATATGTAACAGTAATAGTCATCAACATAAATCTGTATGTTTATTGTTGTAATATAGTAATAAATCGCTAGTTGCTTGACGCATAAAACTTAAACTTTAAAGTAGATAGGTGTAGTAAAACAACCATTGCTCCTTCAATGTCGATACAAAAAACAAATCATTATCTATTTTTGTATTTAATTCATGAATCTGCCTATTATTATTATTGTTCCTAGGGCACATTCTTTTAATATGACCTCTATTATTACACAAGAAACACTTTAAAAATTTTGCTGAGCATCTATTATCATCGCTATGTGAAATACCACAAGCACTACAACACTTCACATTTGCACTATACTTATTCTGGCGAGAATCGAACTCGCTACTGCCTCTTCGAACGCGCTCGTCGCTGCGTGTCGACGGTCCGCCGCGGCCGAGCCCGCCACCCGTGCCGCCGCCCGCGCCGCCGCCCCGACGCGGCGCACGTGCACCGAACAATGCGTCTACAGCTGATGTACTCGCCGATTTAGCTGTTTCAATTTGTTTGCTATCTTCATTGGATATTTCGTTCGCTTGACATATTTTTATTGTTTTCTCTAACGTTAAGTCATCAACTCTAAGAAGACGATCCCTTACAGCACTGTCCGTGACTCCACAGACTATTCGATCTCGTATTAATCCATCCTCAAGATGTTCGAACTCACAGCGCTGACTTAACAACCGCAGTGCCGTGACGTAGGCGTCGATAGTCTCACCGATTCCCTGATTACGGGTAAAAAATCGAAATCTCGCCATTGTGGTATTATGTTAAATATATATCATAACCATCTGAACCTATTAGGTTAATGAGAAGACTGGCCTGAACTTCTTTTGGTTCCTTATAAACTCCAGATGCCTTTAGGAATACGTTAAACTGCTTTATCCATTTTCGCCACGCGTCCGCTCGACTTGCTGGACCTCCTTCCAACACTAACTCCGGTGGCGGTCTTGCGTGTTCCATGCTTTATGAGCTGCTTATTAATAATAAAAACCAAACAATAACGTTTAAGCACTCAAACTACTCCATATTTCAGGAAAGAAAATTATTTAAATTTTACACCGCTGTCACCATGTAAATAATAAAATTTATATTAAATTATTTTACAATGTACCGAGCATTAGGTACGTTCTTCAATATATTTCAAATGTCTATATGACTCACATACGAAACATACTAAAAGTAAAAAAGTAACTTTAGTGATTTTAAATAAGTAATTTAATAATAATAAGCATATATGTATTACACACACCTGTAGAGTCATACTTGAATCTATACTTCTGGAGTAATTTCTAAGTTATACCTATTAGTGTACCTTTGTACCTACCATTTTTGCATGAAACTTCTCATGAAAACATTTAATCAAAATGCAAACGAATGAAAAAATAACAAAACATTAAGACTATTTAAAAAAAAAGATGTAATATAAAATAATAATAAATAAATATCTTTAACTTTGCTCGTGTGAGCATCGTTCTTTGTGTTAGGCAACCATGTGTTTGGCAACAGCACACTAATCACAATCTAAATGCTTAAAATATTTTTAAAATAAATGCATTTAATCATAATCAGCTGAGTACGATACCCATCCAGACTCAGGATAAGAATCGAACTCACTAACTAAAAGCAATTAATAAGGACACTGCAAACTCCTAACGGTCCATTCAGTGGTAATTATGCTTTTGTAGCTTAGACCATATTAGCAAAGATACATTCTTCATACAGTCATAAAACTGAAATGTAATTCTGTAAAAACACATGCAATGATGAAATGCTGAGCTTAGCAAAATTCTGGCTTTAATAGAAACCAAAATCAATATGAAAGCAATGTACAAGTGATCTGTCTATGATAAAAACAGTACTCATTTGATGACTGACTATAGGTCATTCAGAAATTAATATGCTATAAGAGTTACTTCACACTCAACCATTGGGTTATTAACTTATCATTTATTTAATTGCGTATAGTTAATGCAAAGCTTTTACTGAATTATAATGAAGATTCTGTTGAGTAGGGTTTAGCAAGAAACTCAACAGGTAATCTTTTGAAATGGTGCATATATTACTCAACTAGCTTCTGCGCGCGACTTCGTCGGCGTGGACTCCTCTCCTATTGGTCTTAGCGTGATGACACATAGCCTATAGCCTTCCTCGATAAATGGGCTATCTAACACTGAAAGAATTTTTCAAATCGGCCCAGTAGTTCCAGAGATTACCGCGTTCAAACAAACAAACAAACAACCAAAGAAACAAACTCTTCAGCTTTATTATATTAGTATAGATTATTATAAGTGAAAAGAACTAAACCCACACTAACGAAATTTGATAATAAGCTTTAAAAAAATCACGTACCTACTCATGGCAAGTTAGTATTTACTATACACTCGCTGCTGCCCGCGACGTCGTCTGCGTGCGTTCACTGCTCGTTCCCCGTAAGTGATAGCGTGATAATATGTAGCCTATGTTCTGACACTACTTCTTAATAATATTCGTGCCAAATTTGAAGTAAATCCATGCAGTAATTTTTGAGTTTATCCCGGACATACATTGACTTTCCTATCATTTTATTATATGTAAATATAGATAAGTAAATCTATAGCTATTATAAAACATTACTTGTCCAATTCTGTACATTTAAAATATTTTGCTAACATTTTGGAGGGCACTCTACAATCGATACCGAAGTCAAAGCTGTATTTTTTCCTTTATTTTTTGTCTGTCTATATTTTGACTGAGTATCACGCTGAAACTGTTGAATGAATTTGAATGATACTTGGTATGATTTAAGTTTCCTGTCGAATTTTACTACCAAAATTTAGTTCCCTTGGGAAAGGGGATGAAAATCAATATGTCGTAATTGCGAACGAATCGCAAGTACAACTTGTTATTATTACATTGTACAGACATTTTAATTGGATAAACTAATAGGTATACATATGAACTTATTTTTGATGATATTAATTATTACATCATTTTACTCAGACTTCTCTGATTACAATGACGATTATAAGATTATTTCGTAATTATTTAGCTATACCAGATACGATTCTAACAAATCTCTGATCAATATGAACGATCACGATTCAGTCTGTAATATCCCACTGTTGGGCATAGGCCTCTTCCCCATGTAGGAGAAGGATTGGAGGTTAATCCACCACGCTGCTCCATTGCGGGTTGGCGGATATATTATCTACTATGAGTAACGATCGCTATCAGGTGTACATGATAACAACCGGGACTGACGGCTTAACGTGCTCTCCGAGGCACGGTGGGGAGACCCACAAGGACTGCACAAACACCCAGACCACGGCAAACATCTGTTTGGCCAATACAAATGCTGTCGTGTGCGGGGATCGAACCCGCAACCGCCCGCGCAATAGCCAATCGCAATCCAGTGCTGTGATCGCTGCGCCAACGCGGCCTCAATATGAACGAGAAAAAGTCAGGCGGCCTCAATATGAACGAGAAAACGTCAGCTGATGTGGCGAGTTATTTGACATGAAAAATAAACATTTAGAATTTCATAAAACAAAAGTAATAAATGTTCACGTACTATATACATAGGTTCGGAGACCAATCAAGCATGCGGCATCACGTGCTGCTAATGTGGAGGCACCCTCATTATTGGGGACCGTTATTGCTTCTCATTATTGTAACCTTTGATACGGGATCAGTCATGTGTTTTCCGAGCTCATGTTTAGTACGCATATTGCTGTACGGTCAGCGGAAAAATGTATCGATAAAAATTCATTTATATCTAGAAAAACTGCAAGACTAATTTATGTTTATGATAGATGTACCTAATTGGTGGAAACTGCTGGATTTTGTAAAACTAATTTGGGTTAATGTATTTTATTATGTATATCTGTTTGTTTTCCGAAATGTTAAATAAATAAACAAAATCGTAAAGACTTTAAATATTATGTTATAATATCATGCAGGTAATGTTTAAAAAAATTTTTTGTGGACTTTATTGATAGACTTTATAAATAAGTAAACAGTATTTTCTTCTAAGTTTTACATTACTATAGAACTGACATTTATCTCAATACCGCAATGAAATAAAAGTAAAAAATCACAAGATTTTCTCTGCTATCACTACTTTACAAAGAACATAGAAATGAAACCCAACAATTTATGCCGGACACTTATTGAGGGCTGTCGATACGAAGCCGTCGGTGGCGGTAATGAGATGTCCCTGACTCCTGAGTGAGACAACGTAACCGGGTCAGGGGCTCGGGGGTCGGTCGCCCTTGTCATTATCGCCTCGTAATCCTTAGAGGCCGGAGGCTGGGACGACTTGTTGCCATTACTCATTTCCCCTACGAAGAAAAGCTAATTATTTTTTAATAAACGCATATTTGAATCGAAGCAAATGTTCATCTAAGCTAATAATGAAACGAGATTTTTTATACTGAACAAAATCATTAAAAATGTTGTATTTTAATTTAACCTTGGATAGTATGTTTAAAGGAGAAAAACTAACTAGCGAGAAATATAGAAGGGAAATTATTCGAAAACGGGATATTTACCATGTTTATTATTTTGAGACTGGTCTTGTGATCAAGACATTCGCAGTCAATGTCGAAATATCGAGCTCCGCAAAGCGAAAAAAATAAACATGGTAAATAATATCCCGTTTTCGAATAATTTTCGCAATAGAAGTAACCATTTTAATCTAAAATCTTATATAAATATAGAAGGGACTCAAAAATCGCACTGACTAAAAGAATGTAGAAATAGCTACAGCTTACTGTTAGGAGTTAGGACGTCAGTCAAACCACAATGCTTTGATGTATGCGGCTACGTAGTCATCGATTGCTACGGAAAGATCATCAAACTTGGTTAGAGATAATCGTTGATTACCTGGCTATTTAAGATCTTGGGCGGACTTAGATCGTTAAAAATCAAACATAAAATATGTTATTCTTCTTAGTTATATTAAAACGTTTAATTAAAATGTTTAAATTGCTTAGGGATACACCCAATGTATATTCTACTATAGATGTTCATGATAAACCAAATATCTTTGTCAATACGCTTGGAAGAATATTTTTATGGAGAATTGATTTGTCAAACTATTATATCAAAAAGGGCGTTTATAAGAAGAAGTACCTACATCGTTATTTTCATACTGATACGTGACCACGCATCCCTACCGTATCAATTGAGGTAGGGGTAGAAACGACGCTTTGTATTACACCCGATAGGATCACGAAGTGATTATTGACAGTTGAGGGGATGATATAATATAAATGTTAAATTCAATACATGACAACAGTTGGCATTATAGCCTATCTACTAGTAGATATATTAATATAGTTGATACATTAAAATAGTCAGTAATCATCAAAATTTCTATTCTTAATTTTCCACTCCACTAATATAATCTACTAAAAACAATAACTGAAGAAGTATTTTATAGTTTTACCATAACGAGAAATATAATAAATGGCTGGCTTGGCTTTGCGGTTGCGGTTTCGAGCGCTTCTAAGATAGAGTTAGCGATTTTTTATTTCAAATGGTTAGTTAACTTTATTACGCCTCGCAAGTTACGTACGCTATTGTGCCTTAGAGCCTTAGACCGAAGTGTTCAAAAACAATTCGTCTGGCTTAGTGAACTAAACTAATCAGTCGTGGCTTAAATCAGTCGTAAATTTTATGAAAAGTAAAAGTGTGTTAATAATAATAGTAAAAACATTGCAAAATTATAATTAAGTATATTATTTATTATATTCGTAAAAACAAATTTCTCTCAAAACTGAAGTCACCGATTTGATAAACAAGCGAATAAAACTTCAACAAACAAACTAGACTTGGCGAAATATTATGATCACGTTTATGAATGTCGGACGATCTAATTCAAGTTTGTTGGAGACGAGATCATTTCCCTGGACGACTTTCCTTTTTATTTTATGGACTTTTATAACCGTCGAACAAGTTTTTCTTAACTTTCAAGATGTTTGTTTTCCAGCGCTTTAAGTGGATTTTGTGATGAAACGGTTTTAACGAGTTCGCTGTTTTCTCTTTGCAAAACTTTGTCAAGATAATATAAGCTATAAGTATCACTCACACATAGGTACATACAATATACATATTTAGCTGTTGTGCCGTGTACTCAGAATTGCTCTCATCTTAAAAGCTTTTACCTTATCATGATATATACCTACATTGCATTGAAGAATATCGCCTACCTTTAAAATTGTTTCTAAAGCAGTGTGAATTTTGACTTCAAATTATACAGGGAACTTCTTGCTACATTAAAGTTTTTGTTTAAATTATGAAAGAACCAACAAGAAAAGCAAATTATTAGAAAAATGTAAAAACTTATAGGAAAGTAAAAAACCACAACAATTAAGAAAATTAAAATATTCGTGGCGCTTAAGTGTTTCTACAAAGTATACTTTAAAAAAAAATAGAAGAGAACATTTTTTATTTTGTATATATTTTGTTCATAATGTTAATAGTGCAACATTTCAAGCAATGCGGGCTGTTCCTAAGGCGTATTTCTTATAAACCGTCCCTCGTGGCTTCGAAACTAAAAAAACGTTTGTGCTTTGAATTTATTATAAGAATGTTATGCGGGCAAAACCGCAGGCGGTAAGTCATATAATATTCTACAAAATGAAAACTTCATTTCAACTTTATATTTCCCTAGTCACCGCTCTCATCTTCCGTCCCCTTTAACTTGCTAAAAGCTTTGAAATTTGCTGCTTACTAAACCTTCATCAAACACACGATAACTTTCCTAATTTCTTGACAAATTATATAACATGTCCTTAATATAGTTTGTAAGTTTTCATTTCATTATAAAGTTACGTTTAATATTTAATGTTATTTATTTAATTTAATTTAATTAAATTTTTTTTTATTAAATTACGATATATATATTTTTTATCCAGGCTGGTAGTGACTCCCTGGTCCCTTCCTTACAACTTTTTAATGTTATTATAATTTAACCGACTTCAAAAAAGGAGGGTATTCTCTATTCGGCTGTATTTTTATGTATTTCTCATGATTTTTACTGGGTGTACCGATTTTGATGATATATTTTTTATTTGATCAAGTAGTTGTCATGTAAAATCCAAATCAACACAATCAATCCAGTCCAATAATTTTAGTTGAATCGCGTGTAATTGGCGTGAAGCGATCGCGTCATAACAAATTAAACGTTTGTCTAATTGTCTGTGGAGGTTTGATTCTTTTTTAATTTATAAATGACATGTACAAAATAAGTGATGAATAATGAACTAAGGTATCACTCGCTTCCGGCTGTTATCATGTACATTTGATAGCGATCGTTACTCATAGTAGAGAATATATCCGCTGACCCGCATTGGAGCAGCGTGGTGGATTAAGCTCCGATCCTTCTCCTACATGGGGAAGAGGCCTATGCCCAACAGTGGGATATTACAGGCTGAATCGTGATCGTGATCGTAATGCGTATCTAATAATGCGTAACTGAGGTAGGGCACAGCAGAAAATTTCCTACTCAAAATATGGAGCAGCCCGACAGGAGAAGTACCTCGATCTTACAGAAGACCACAGCTAAATAATACAATTTTAAAGGAGTATTGTCCTCCTGTTGGTGAGTAAGGTGACCAGAGCTCCTGATACGGATAGGGTCGGCAAAGCGCTTGCGATGCTTCTAGTGTCTTCTAGTGCAATGCTTCGAGCTACGGTAATCGCTTACAATCAGGTGAGCCGTACGCTTGTTTGCCGAAATAGTTACATTTAAAAAAAAAAGTATCTAATTGACATTGAGTCCGTTGATGATGATGAGGTTTTATTACTTGTCAATGAAAATTGCTCTCGGATTTTTTTGTTTGAAAACAAACGATTATAATTATTATTAATTTACAAAAATGCATTATACATATAAGAAAAAATTGATGCAACATTATACATTGAAAGCAATATAAAACCTAAGTCTGTATCATTGAATATTGTTCCGTCTGTCATGGGGCTATTATTGGCAGAAAAGGCAATATATCCAGGATTCAATGAGAGAATCTACTGCAGATTGCTGTCTCATGACTGCCACAATTCAATAACGAAGCGCAATCCAACGAGACATGCAGTTTAAGTGAAAAACTGAAGAGAGATAAGATTCGAAGAAGCGTTTAAGGCATACATTGGTTGGTGTAATTAGAATTACACTCATGATTATTCATATCGAACTTGACGAAACGTTATTAATATTGGAAAAACTAAAAAAAATCTAAGTAGCAAATAACTTTGCTGACTTTTAAATAAGTAATAGAACTTAATTTTAAAACAAATATTTACAATTTCTGCAACTTGTTTAGACACAATATCTCTTATAACTTAGGTCAATATTTCAGCGGGTTTCAGTCATCTCCCAACTCAATTATTTCCTTTGTGGGGACCTATCGCTTTAGAACTTCATTGATTAAACCGAGTTCAAATGCCTCCATAGCTCTCATCCTTTGTTATCTACAGACTTTTTCTTCACATCCTGAAAGAGGAAATGAACGAGTTCATAATCTAGTGCTTAGACTAAAGTTTCCCAAACTTTTTATTCTCATAGAGCAATTTCAAAATTTGCAGGTTCTGGTGGACCCCCTGCAGCTACATGAATGAAAGAAAAAAATGAATGCAATTTTTCGGCTGACCTTTTTTTGTTAAGGCCAGCTGTTCCATTATTCCATAAAATAAACGATTCAAGGGAAAATAATTTTCGTTTCAAAGTTGTAGTCATGCCCACCATGCCCACAACGGTGGATTCGCCCTGTTGGCACGTTGTACTGAGATAGATTTTCGTGGACCCACGAATTATGAAGCCCCATTTTTTGGACCACTTTGAGAATCAATGGCTCAGGCAAAAGCTTTGATCTTAAAATAATTAAAAACAAAAGTTAAAATGACGTTCTACCGTACGTCTTTTAGTAAGTACTATGGAGAGTAGAAGTAAAGAGCACCGTCTTTGTGTGTATATATAATTATGTACTAGCTGACCCCCCAAATGTTGTTTTGCCATATATGTTATTAACCCTCGCAACCGCCTCTTGTGGGTGGAATTTAACAGACAAATGATATTTTTAACAAAATATAAGGCATCATAAAGTACTTCATGTGTACCACAAAACATATAAGAGAAATGTACATTAACTTTTGCAGTTTTTACATTTAATCATTTATCGTACGTCTTTCATAAGCAAAGTAACTTTATTTCATTAAATTTGATGAAGACTAATTTCAACAGTATTTTATATTTTCGAGCTTTTTTAAAAATCTATTCATCGTCAAAAATTATTTATACTATTTTATACTGAAAAATATTTAACAAAAGCGTAAAATGTTTATTCGAATTATATTCCTAGATATACATGCAGTTGCGTCGGATATTAAAATATTAAAATTACTTCCTACTCATACCTCTGTCATAAAATTTCATACTACTGGAAGTTTACTGAATATGAAGTGTTTATTTGTTTATGTACAAAGTTTACAACTACATGCTTTACAAATGAAAACTTTTGTAAACTTACTTTTATCCTCTCCGTTTTCTTAAGTCCATTAATTTTTTAATAATTTTTTATCTATAAGGTAAATAACCTTACAAACCAAAAAAAAATTACTTGCAACCAAATTTTGAGTAGTCCTGAAAATTGAGTTTTTATCAGTAGTTACCCTAGAGTAAGATGCAATTAGGGATAATGCTATGTTGCTAAAATATACTTCAGAAGGTATATCAACATCGAAGTCATTCTACACTTTTCCGCAAACACTGCGGAACCGAGTCGTCCCGAAAGGAATGACAAATGAGCTTTCCACTAGAGTTTAGAATTCAAAGTTATTACAATACAACCACACTGAAATAAGTAATGATAGTAATATCTCTGTTTCACATTACATTTAAACATTGGTCGTTTGTGTTTGTCATACAAAATTATATATGCATTGCGTTGCGTTTTACAAAGAAATTCATTATGTTTTAAAATATAGGTTTATTGTGGTAAAACAGATTTTGACATACGATATTGCATTTTCCTAACAACTTTAAAATTTATTTTATCATAAACAAATATTTTAAAAATTGATGTGAATATAAGTAGGTACTGCCATTGATTTTGTGTATTTGAAAAACAGAACAAATGTTCAACACCTGAATTAAGGTCGACATTGCGTTGTATCTATTCTAATTGTAAGCAAACTTTAAATTGAAATTTTAGTTGGTACTACAATTCAATTTGACTATCATATATTTTGTGATGTACCTATTAGAACTAATGTTTTATTAGGTTTCAAATATTGTTTTATATACTCGTAATAATATAAAAAAATATTTTTTTTTTATTTCAAGACTTGATTTGGTTTATTTGCAAAAACATGAAAAAGAGTTGATTGAGTTTCAAAATATAATGTCTATGGAATTTAAATCAAAACTTCGATTAGATTCATGTCAAAATAATAAAACAGTTAAAATTGTTGTTACGTTTTTTATAGTATAATGATTTAATGATTTTAACTTTTTTACATTATTATGGTGTACCAGTTCATAGAATTCATTTACTATATATACACAACAACAAAAAAATTACAGAATTACTTAAAGCGTCAAGAGCGATATTCTACTACAGATAATTATACTTATGCCATATTGGTAAGTCTAATTACAAAACTCAACAAAAAGGGAACAAGTAATAAACAAAGCATGAACAGGAATGCGCCTTTGTTTACTCGGCTAATGAGAAAGATTTGGAGCAGAAGTTGTCACCGATGACAATACAACCAGTTTTTCTCAATCCTTAAAACAGACTAATCAAACTGAAAGTCGCTTTATGCGCGAATAGAAAATCTATTTCTATTAAGGCGACTATTTACATTATTTAAAGTTGTCTTTGCTATTAAATATTGATTTTTTATCTTTAACTAGCTACTGCCCGCGACGTCGTCTGCGTGCGTTCACTGCTAGTTTCCCGTAGGTGATAGCGTGATAATATGTAGCCTATATGTTGACCCGACTTCTTAATAATATTCGTGCCAAATTTGAAGTAAATCCATGCAGTACTTTTTGAGTTTATCCCGGACATACATTGACTTTACAATATCGACATTTTTATCAGTTAAGAGGATAAATATTTATTTATTTATTTCAAAAATACTAATTAAAGTATACAAAAAAAAAAGATTACAGTAACTGCCATACTACGATTCCCTGTGTTGTGAAAAATTAGGTCATGAAGCTTAAACTTTTTAATTGCGTTATTTAATGTGTGGTTTTTAAAATGTGTTGAAAGAAATATCCTAAAAGCAATTGATTTCTTTTTTTAATTACAATTCAAATTAGAGTAATTTATTCAAACTAGGCTGCGATAGTGCGGTAGGCTGAAAACTTAAATGTCATAGTCGAATCTAATAAATAAATAAATAATAAATGTATAAATAAATATACACAACACACACATACGGTCGTCTGTTCCTAAAGTAAGCAACTTAATGCTTGTGTTATAGGTAACAGCCGACTGGTATAGTTATATTATTTTTTTTTTCGATAAACATACATATAAATACTACATATATAAATAAATATATATTACACCCAGACTCGGGGTGGGAATCGAACCCACAACCCCCGGAGCAGAAAGCAGGGTCACTACCCACTGCGCCAACGGGCCAATCTAAACAGTTGTAGTTTTAAATAAAGTTGCTCAACTTTCAAATGCTAATTGTTTTAAATGTTTTAATTTTATTTGTTCTTTTTTTAAAGTATTTATCTCGTGTATCGCTATCTCGTATTCCAAGAAAACAAATTTAGCTGCCAAAATGAAATCCATACTGATTGATTTAATTGCATCCTTCTTTTGAAAGAGTGTTTCTTATTCACTTAGACATATTTCTAGAAACTTAGCTCCAGAAAGAAAGAATTAAAAATCGAAGGCTTGGAAGGAAGTGTTTCTTTTAAATAATATTAAAACACTATACTAAAAACATTGACTTGCTTGAAAGCCATAACCAGTAATAGTTTTTGCGTATATTCATTGATTGGTGACTCAATAAAGGTTTTAAAACTTTCACGGACTCTATGGACACTTCTTATTCTAAGGAACTTACCGTGATTTTTATTTTGAAACTTCCGTAACCATGGCGACTGCAACGACGCTGAAATAGTTTCGGTGATTCAAGCCGGTAAAGTAATTATGCTTCAGTATTAGCACAGCGTAAAGTACCTATGTTTCATAGGCTGTGGTATTAGTAAGAAATAAATGTGACAAATTTTGTACTAGGTACAAAATTCGAAGCGGACAAGGCCTCGAGAGATAGCTAGAGCTGGTCTAATATTTAAATTGGTAATGCACATGAAATAAACCATGCAGACTAAGTGCAACAGCTGAATACAAATGAGATGGTAGCCCTAGACATGAAGTTTTACATGAGATTGCGCACACTGTTTTAATTTTCAGGTATAAAACAAAAGAACGTCGCTATTATAAAATTCAGTCAGCTTCACGTTCACTGTATAAACATGGTGCAGTGCTTCTTGGAAATCACAATAGTAACGAGTGTTACACAAACGTTATTTTAAACGGCGATAATAAAACAACGCTGTATTATTTAAAAAAAAAGTTACTAAATTGTCGAAATGTAGGCTGTAAGAAGAGAGATTGTTTTTTTTTTTTTTTTCATAAGACTAGTGAAGAGTTCCAATATTCCTAAATTAATTTTCAATTAACAACTACTATTGCAAAAGTAACAACAACATAAAATGTCATCAGGTAGCCTGTTCTTGAAAATAAATACTTACTAAAAAAGTAAAATGAACTAGTGGATGGGATTTCAAATTAACTTACTAACTAGTTCATAAAACTTTTTAAATCCCGAAATGTTTACAAAATTACATTGCAAAGACGACTATGTGCATTTTAACTCGAGTAACTTAATGATAAAAAATACAATTAAAAAAAGTTAAGTTTTTAGTGTAATTTGTCTTAAACCTCTGTCAAAATGAAACAGTTAAGTGAACCTAAAAAGAGTTAGGCAAAGGGGTAAATCCATTCTGTCTATGATAGCTGACAGCTGACGCATTATGCATCGCTTGGTACCAGTCTCGTCGTTACCGCGGTCCATGTATCTGATCCTTAATATAGATATACAAAGCATCTCTAATATACAATTACTTGTCGGTATAAAATATGCTTAAAGCCACAAATAACAAAGTTTAAAACGTTTATTTAAAAAATGATCTGATATGTTCAATGACATTTTGATGAAATTTTAATGAAGTTAAAATCGGTTATTAAAAATGACTTTCAAATAATTTAAAAATGCATAGCAAATGTCGTAAGTACATTACTTGTAGACAAAATGCATAATTATCATTCATTAACCGTGTAAAGTCGAAGCACGTAATATCGTGGTCTATGGGCATGTGGCGATAATATTCCAAGATTATATTGCGACATAAAACTTTTTACATTGAGAAATGTAATTCATTCTATCGGGTGTGCTACAGATTAAATAAAAATTGTTACTTTTTTATAGTTTTAGAGATGGAGAGAAAAATGACTCAATATTTTTAGACACTGATTAATCTTGACAAGATTCTGAGAAGCAGACAAAATTTAATTAGTAGATGGGAGTGATATTAAAACTTGACCTAAAATAAACTTAAACAGCTTATAAAAGCTTCACGCTTCATCTTCTATACATAAAAAAGAGTTGAAACTTTGATATACAACGCTACTCCATTGTGACGTTTCTTAGTAATACTTTTAATTTACCTGTCAAGACTAGCAACCATAAGATGTTTTTGATAACAACCGTAACAGACGGCCTTACTCGTACGTGCCGACTTACAACAAATTTTACTTCAAATACGACTTTCTTTTCCGCGGAAAGCGGAAATCGAACTTACGATTATCGAAGTAAGAAAACGCCATACCAGAACAGTTGTCACCCTATCTATCGTCTAATCTAAATCATTCTGAATCCTTTTTTATGTTTTTCAAAAGTAGAAACTCAAATATAATCTGGATTCTTTTATTTACCTATGAGTAGATATAACGCATAATTTTATACACAATAGTGCTAAACTGGTTAGCGCATTTATCATTGCTCCCAACGATTGTTCAGTCAATAGAGGGAGTTTAAACTTTTAACAGTATGAATAAGACAGTTATACATTATTCACTATTTGCAGACTTCCCCTAGCAAACGTAACGCAATTTCGCGACGTGTTAGTTTTTTGTTCGGACCCCCGTGGTGAGGGACCCGAATATCTTGATAACTTCATTGCAAGTGTTCTCGGTTTTAATGTGGACGGTTTTAAGCGTGATCGAGCCGAGTTTAAATTTTAGTCATTCTTCTTGAACATTAACTACAACTTTCTGGAAATTAATAATTATATCTAAAGAAAATATACACAAAAACATTGAACATTATTCATATTTAAGAATTCACTTTAAGGCCGCGGGCACGAAACTTGCGACAGCCGAGCGATAGCGACAGCGGGGCGACGGACGCACAGTGGGCGGAAACCTATGATATATTTAATAGGTCGTTGGCGGAAACGATCAAAACTACGCGCGAGGCAAAATCTAATCCAAACGATTACTGTCAACAAAGTAGTTTTTTATTTTCAAAATTCCTTTTTTTTTCATTTCAACGTTGATTGCTCAAGCATGTATAACGCGGTTCAATTCTATGCACATATGCAGTTTGAAACGTCGGATGCAGTTAGCTCTCCTGGGTCTAATTTTCGTAACCCGGCCTGTGGGGACTGAACAACACCCTATATTTTATTAGTGCGAGCTGTTACAACCGTGATAGTAAAGATTTTAGTGTGATGTGTAACTAAAAACATCATTTTATTGTAAGTATTTTAACTATAGGAGTATAGGATAGTAGTACGTATTTCTAAAAACTCTAAGCATATACACTATGTACTTAAATCTAGTATTTTACAATAAGATAAGAGTACCTACTAATCTCTAGTACAATCATATTATATAGATTTCTAGTTAGGTAGGTACGCGAAAATTATAAGGCTTTGTAAAAAAAAATTAAGTTTTTTTGGACTAAAGTAAAATTTTCCAATTTCCAATAATTACACCATACCTCATTTAGTTCAGCCCCTTGAAAACGCGTTAATCTTTCTACACACTGAACTGGATGTCCCGCGTTAGATTCTCGACCCCCCAAACATATTTCAAGTGCAGGATTACCTTCTATTGAGAAGTGCGAATGCGTAATGTTCGTGACAGATCGCCTTTAATCTATAGCTTTAAATTTAAATGGTCTTTACGAAAAACCTTTTTAATCTCGCCCACGTTCGTTGCAGATGTTTTGAATCGTGAAATTTATGGCGAGCGAAATAGTTTGCTAATGCAAATAAGTTTGGAACGCTTAAAACTAAATGCCAAGTTTCATATAGTATTTGGAATTATAGATATAAGGTATTTCTTTAAAATAAAATATTGAGTTGCTCTGAAAATAAAAAAACGACAATTAATGTTTATTCAATCGTACTATTAGGTACTTTATTAATAACTAGCTTCTGCGCGCGACTTCGTCGGCGTGGACTCCGCTCCTATTGGTCTTAGCGTGATGATATATAGCCTATAGCCTTCCTCGATAAATGGACTATCTAACACTGAAAGAATTTTTCAAATCGGACCAGTAGATCCTGAGATTAGCGCGTTCAAACAAACAAACAAACTCTACAGCTTTATTATATTAGTATAGATTATAATTCCGTCTTTGCGAATCTATACTAATATAATAAAGCTGAAGAGTTTGTTTGATTGTTTGTTTGTTTGTTTGTTTGTTTGAACGCGCTAATCTCAGGATCTACTGGTCCGATTTGAAAAATTCTTTCAGTGTTAGATAGCCCATTTATCGAGGAAGGCTATAGGCTATATATCATCACGCTAAGACCAATAAGAGCGGAGTCCAAGCCGACGAAGTCGCGCGCAGAAGCTAGTAAGTAATATCTGCCACCATATTTTTTATAGCTCGATCATCTTGCCATATCATCTGACAGTGACATATCAAAGCGCTAAATTTAAATATTAAAAGACAGGAAACTCTCTTTAATTCTTTATATAGATATTTGTTATTCGCAAAATGGGAATATATTATTTAAATATTTAAAAGTAAGTCCTTGAGCTTCGTCTGATATTTTTCAAGAGGATAAGACAACGACCCTTGACAATATAACAACGTTTGCGTTGACCTGACCACGCAACGTTGGTAGGTTGTATATAAAAAAAAAACAGTATAAGTACTACACTAGTGCTTATAGTTGTAAGTGCTGGAAAATTCTGCGTAAAATAACAAAACAAATAACAAACGATGTTACAAGAGCCTGCTGTGCTCTATTTAATAGCTAAGGCTATTTGCGCTTAAAACTGAATGCATGGTCCTCGAGACTTAGTATGGCTTCTCCAACCGATGCATTATAATGCAGTTTGGCGATGTTACATCATTATTTAAACGCAAAACATACGATGACTCCATCATTAATATAAAATGTTTAGTTTTTTTTAGAACTACTTTCTGCTAATATAGTAATAATAATCTTGTGTCTGTTTACGTTTCATTATTATCATCGTGATGAAAATATTTTAATGGAATGAAAACAGTGTACCTACACAAAAGCTTCTCCCTGCGACTTCTCTTACTTAAGCGTTTTTAATTTACAAGTATTTTGTTTTGCTTAAAGCGTATACATATAGTCAATTTGTCATCATAATACGTCAAATACGCTGCATTAAGTTTTGCCACTCGTAATTAATAGTTTAAAACATACGAATCACAGAACACAACCACTTTAGGAAGTTAAATATACTATGTATATGTAATGTGCTATATGTAATATACTACATGTAAGGCATAAGAAATCCATGTTTTGGACCCATGAAGAAGAATCCATGTTTAAAAATAGTTTTATCACCAAATTTGTTTAATTAACTTGCTTTTCCGCATAATATTGTACCGATAAAATACAACAATATGATATCTTACTCTTTATCATACACAATTTAGATAAAATAAAACCCTTATGTTATCAAAATAGATATACGCCCCCTGTCATAATAGCAAAAATATTCCGGTATTTATCATTTCACTGTAACGATTCAGCCTGTAATATCCCACTGTTGGGCATAGGCCTCTTCCCCATGTAAGAGAAGGATTTCATTTCACTGTAACTAATTTAAAAAAATCGTAAAAGTTTAATAAGTTTGAAAGTAGTTCTTGACTACGAAATACCAAACACGTTTCGACGAGGGCGTATCGAACCCGAGACCCAAGTCCAATCATTTAGTCTTAGCATTTAGTTGAATCGCGTGTAATTGGCGTGAAGCGATCGCGTCATAACAATTTAAACGTTTGTCTAATTGTCTGTGGAGTTTTGATTCTTTTTTTAATTTATAAATGACATGTACAAAATAAGTGATGAATTAAGGTTTCATTTGGTCCCGGTTGTAATCATGTACATGATACATCTGATAGCGATCGTTACTCATAGTAGGGAATATATCCGCCAACCCGCATTGGAGCATCGTGGTGGATTAAGCTCTGATCTTTCTCGTAAATGGGGAAATAGGCCTATGCCCAGCAGTGGGATATTACAGGCTGAAGCGTAAGGTTTCATTGAGGAAAGTTTTTGAATTTAAAGTAATGATAACTTTACAGAGTTAGTTGTGCTTTCAAAATAATGAAAGAAAAAGATTGAACAAAAATTTTATCGAGATGAGATATAAAATCAGCAACCATTTGAGTTGGTAAACACAAAAAAAAATATCAAGGAAGGAAGAAGAAGAAGAAGGAAGATGAACCAGCACGCGAAATGGACACATAATTAATTTAAACAGGGTAATATTTAAGATAAAGTATTTTTAAGAACATGTAAAACACTTAAATTTTAGTCTTGTCTTTATTTTTTTTATTCTATGTTCGTTTGATGGCCAAATCACGTACACTGAGAGAAATTGTCTGTCTATTACTATTTCAAGACAATCCTCGGACAGACGGATGGATGGATGGTCAGAAAGATCTTTGTAATAGGGTTTCGCTTGCTCCCTTTGCGTGTGGAACACTAAAAGGGAAAGAAAACAATACATAAGAGTAATTGACGTCTTCATGTTTTTTAATATATTTTTATAATTAAAAGCGTTTGTTTAATTTGCAATGTATGTAAGTATAGATGTATGTATTTATGTATGAATGTATGTATGTATGTATGCATGTATGTATGTATGTATATATGCATATATCTTTATAACCGATTGAGCTGATTTGAGCGAATAATTTAAAATCATTACCTATATATACTATATAACTATACCTATTACAAGTCAATAACACATAAATCATAATAAATTAAAAAGCACATACACACACAACACACACGTCATAAATAATTATAATCTTATGCCATATTGAACACTGAACAGGCTTATGAATAAAAATCGTAAATAAAGCTTAAACGATTATCAATATGAAAAAAACAACGTGTTAATTGTATCGCTTTTAGCACGTGTTTTGTATGCGCGTGAGCATCCATAACGCAATTATTTACGGACCATTCTCCTGCGATTATGAGCGGCATTGGATTCTGACACTATAAATTATTGTTAATCATTCTATCAAGCTTTCAAGAGCTAAGTAATAAACGGATGTGGTTGTTTGTATTTATAACAATTGTTAAGTGATGCTTTTATGTACAATGTATGTTTGTAATGTTGATTAAAACATAGATTAGTATTATGTAAATTAAGTATACATGAAATGAATATACAAGCTTTTAAAAAAGGCTTACTTATAATGTCAAAGAGAAGAGGTTTTTCAGAGCCTATCAATGGAAAGTTAATATCAGGCACCCCACGCTTTTTTTACATTAAAATAATTTCTTTTATCTATCACTCTATCCTTAATTTGAATAAATAAAATAATTATTTTCTACTTCTTAGGTTGGTATATTTATAAAAGCGTGTTTTTAGTTTTTTTTTTTTTTTAACTTTTATTTATTGTATTTAAAATGAGAACATTTTAATATATAATCAAAAAAATGAATTTTTTTTCAGAAATAATACATAACTTGAAAAACACCAATAAAAAATAGTTGTTACTATATCAAAAGATTATATTAACTCATCCAAATTGACATCAATATTTACTCGTCCACGACAACTTCCTAGTTTGACTGACCAACTTCTGTCCTATCAATAATACTTTACAAAGCTCTCAAACAAAGCTACTTATATGTATCTGCCTCGCTCTATGTCCATACAAACTACAAGGAAAAAAAGAGATAGTATCATAATAATTTATTCATTTTTATATCCTAAACATGACTAGGAACTCCCACGGCAATTACAATGGTGTCAAAACGGATATGGTGTACGGTTCCGTGACTAGCGGAAGGGGAAAATTGTTTAAATAGTTTGATCTATGTATACACGTGTAGACAACGCCTATCGCTATAATAAACAATGGTTAACTAGTAAACAAATGTGAAACCCACATCGATGTAATTACATTTATGAGAATTACGAAGGGTTACGATGAGTTTTAGTTGAATGTGTTTAATTAATTAATGTATTATTTAGTTAAATACACATGAGGTTATAATAAAAGATAGATAGGAGAGATATATAGACAAAATATATTAATTTATTTTGTACTCGCTGATACGACAGATGTTGTTTTCCATTACGAACTATTTCTCTATACGTACTAAGCGTGAAGTTTAAGTAAACGTTAAGTTTTCCGAAATTAACCAATTTTATTCGCATTTTTTACGTTTTAGACCATAAAAACTGTTTGCAAAGTTATGGCAAAATAAAATGATGTCATAATAAATTGTGAAATGGTCCAGGTGTTTTCAACACTACTTGAATAAAATTGAATTAAACCGATAGGAACAAATAAAGGAAATCGCTTTGAAGCCTGCATTCATGAGAAAATTCTAAGTCATGAACATTGTGATTAATTTACTTCTTATTTATATACGATTTAGCCTGTAATAACAATAATATATATAATGATGATACTATTATCATGTACACCTGATAGCGATCGTTATTCATAGTAGGAAATATATCCGCCAACCCGCATTGGAGCAGCGTGGCAAGCTCTGATCCTTCTCCTGCATGGGGAAAGAGGCCTATGCCCAGTAGTGATATATTACAGGCTGAAACGTATATCATAATATACCCTCATATATATGTACATCGTATCGTCTTAATATGTACATGATTCAATAAATGTAAAGGTCCGTAGATACGAGAGTTTTGCATAATCCAGCTATTTGTCGGGTAGCCGGCAGCGGCACTATAACGATACGAACCCCTCATATTTCCTAGATTGCGTTATTCGGGGGAGATTTCAATTTTATCATGCCATTGCGAATATCTTCCCGGTACGATAAGACGTCACAGCCCTTGAGATACCTCCAACGATTATAGCGGGATACGTTAGTAGTATTTAACTTAATTTATAGAAGTCTATTAGTGTTGTAATTGTTCGTGGAATGAACTAAATGATGCTTGTGACTTCACTTGCTTAAGCTTTTAGTAGAGTACTTAGTCAAATAACAATGTAATAATTATGACAATTTATCAATAAATAATCTAACTTAATAAATACTGCTGGCGCTTAAGGAACTGTTCAAATAGGACAGATAACACATAACATTAGTTGGAGTATAAAAAAATAACTTTTTCTTTACTTAATTAATATATAAAAACATTTTAAATGTTAATTGAGTATTTTATTTATATTCAACTTAATGCAACAATAACACAGAAGCTACACATACTCGTACAGTAAAAAAACATAGTAACATTATTGTTTATTTGTTTTTACAAGCGCATTTACATATAAAATTCTTCTTACATATTAGTTCTATAATTCTCGTAATTAATAATAATTAATAACATATCTAACTAGCTGACCAGACGAATTTCGTACCGCCATAATATATATTTTTACTAGCGACCTCTGTCCGGCCATATTTTTTACACGATAAGTAATCACCAACATAACATATACTAAAACCTTCTCCAAAACACGCTGCATCTTATGGTATATGTTTTATTCTGATCGGTTCCCTAGTAATCCCTAGTTTTCGCAGTATAACCGAACAAAATAATCGGCTCTACATTTATGAATATAGACATAGATTTTTATTTTATTAATATAGATAAGCATGTAAATTACAAGTGTATCAATTTATTATTCATACATAAACAAAAATATTTTCTAAAGAATTTTGACGTGACAACGTCTAATGAATCGATGATGATGATGATAATTCTTTTTAGTATTTATTTATGGAATACAAATAATTGAATCTGATCATGTGCAGGCTGTTGGTTACCATGGTTACAATCAGACCCTCTAGAGATGTATAGTTTTCTGGGATCTTATCATGGTCTACTTATTATTCTAGTGTGGAGCTAAGGCTGATGTAATCAATTCTTTGCTTGTGAGGGTAATCTAATAACACTTTACTATAATAATTTCTCGTAGAATCAGACATAGGACTACTATATTAAAGTAGAGGAAACTCGTTTGAAAATTATAAACTCTGAAACCGCAGCAGCAGCAGTTAGCTACAATAGCCATAAACGTCATCAAGTGTAAAATTACTAGAAACGATATAATAATAATCGTTACAACTTAGAACAATCTAAATGATGCATCTCATAAATTATGTCAGGGCTCTTAATTTTAATTTATAATATCTATGGACAATCTTTGTACAGAAAGTAAGATTCATGAATCAAAAAAGTTTTCAAGTTAATTTAAAGCCAAATCGTAGAATGAAAATTGTGCCAAGATACCGCGATTGAATTTCGAAATATCATTTCGATGATACCTCAAAGACTTAGTTCTCATCGAGTAATTTTTTTATTAAACTTTTTGAATGCGGTATAAATTTTTTTCGCCATAGTGCGATACGTGATACGTCATGACCATGAAGATGGTTTATTTGACATTTTAAGTTATCGAACAAAACACATTTCGGTAACCGAAATTAAATTAAAGTTAAATCTACATCATAAAGTAATGTAAGGGTTAAGTAACCCGGCGATCTTCCTACCGCTATTATTTTATTGTGAATATATCGATTGTTTTATAGAAACGTGGCCTGACAACAACGAATACAAAATAAAGGATTATCTATTTCGGCCCAGTCGTTCGGAAATTATGCGCCGTACATACATTTCGGTGATACATTGGTAATTTGTTACGTAAAGATAAGCAAGAACATCTTCAACTCAAATTCCAATACTAAATACACAGACTACAGTAAAAAAACCTTTTTTACTGTAGTCTGTGACTAAATATAATTCACGCTCGGTTAAGTCTCACTTCGATTTTCCTTTGTTTACTATTGCCATAAATATATTCATAACAGTAGACGAGATACGATGTTGTCGAATAGTATTACCATTAAGGAAATAGTAACCCAATTCCTGTAAAAGGAAATAGCGTAATATATCACATGATGGAACTAATGTTTCTTGGAACCCAATTTTCCTGCTGGGTCACCGACTTTCACCGTTAATTCACTTAGGGATTTGAGATGGACGAATTTCGGACGAGAAGATTGGCTAGCTTTTACCCTCGACTTTGCGTCGTATAAAGAATTCATAACGTTCTAGTACATGACAATCTTGAAAAAGCATAAATATATATATTTTTTTAATTGTGTAGATAATATACTATTTATACGGAAATAATATACTATTTATATGTAATATACTATTTATACGGAAAAGTGTGACAGTATAGACTGTCACAATTTCCGCAAATAGTTTTAAATTTAATTTGTTATAATTATTTATTACATAGGATATGTGTAGGTATGTACGAGTAGGTATATGTAATTATGTATGTATCTTTCTCGTGCGTATACTTCACTTATTTTAATTTAATTCAATTTATTTACGAGTATTGTAAATAATAATATGTAGTTTAAATAAATAATGTATTGCATAAGTTATCAATATTTTCCCTATTAATAGGAATTGTCTGTACAAGATCACTATAAGTGATAAGACCGCCTTTTTTAATGTTATAATTATAAATAATTTTAAATCTATACAAATAAATAAAATTGAAGTGTTTGTTTGTAATATTAAAATAACCGCTTTTTACTAAATTCATATGTATACACGGTACATATACCAAAATAACATTTTTTACAATTTTTGTCTGTCTGTCTGTCTGTTTCTTCCGGCTAATTTCTGAAACGGCTGGACTGATTTTGAAGGGACTTTCTCCGGCAGATAGCTGATTTCACAATCACGATTCAGCCTGTACTATCCCACTGTTGGGCATAGGCCTCTTCCCCATGTAGGAGAAGGATCGGAGCTTAATCCACCACGCTGCTCCAATGCGGGTCGGCGGATAGCTGATTTAATAAGGAGTAACCAAGGCTACTTTTATTTTAAATTTTTATTTTATTTTATAACTGCGAACTGAACAATAATTACTTTGTTATATTCCATGCGGAGTAAGTCGCGGGCACCGCTAGTGTACAATAAAGTATTATATAAATAAATAAATACTTCTGGCAAATAGTATTACGTTGGTGTGTAGGGTATTCAAAGCTCCTAGTGTTGCAGCCTACCGTTTACTATCAGACAGGCTGTACGGCTATTTGCTCTTCTAGCGTAATAAAAATTACAATCATACAAATATGCTAAAAATTACCTACCACAGTCACCAACACAATTAAAAAAAGGAAGCAGTTTGACGCAGATATAAAAAAAAAACATTATGGCGGTGGCGAAAGCGAGGAAGGCAGAGCAAATGTAAATAGCTTCGGAAGCTGTAACGCGAGCGTAGACACATTTACAGGTCACCAGATTGCCGCGCTGACGGACAGATCGGCTGACGACAACGACATGTTCAGTGTCTGTTCGCCTGCGATAAGGTTGAACTTGGGGAAATCCTGTAATTATAACTATGTATATTGCAGTACTAGCAATACACAGTATGGGACTTTTGTGCGTAATTTTTTTATGGTATACACAATCGTCTGTTCCTTAGATAGGCAACTTAATCTCTGTTAGTTAGGTAACAGCCGAATGATATACTTTTTATGAACATAACGCATGTATAAATATTACACACAGAATTGAGACGGCAATCTAAACTTTGGATGGGAAAGCAGGGTTACATGCACACATGTATATGTCTACGTCTTAGTCAAAAAATGAAATAGAGCCAAGGTAATATAGAGACACAGAGAGAGCAAGTTTGAGATTAAGGTTCTATTAATATATAAAGTAAGTATTATATGTAAGGAAGAGTCATTTACAGATATTGTAAAATATTAAAAAAAGTTTTTGATAACAAAAACGTATGCATAAAAACCCGCTGGTGATGATAGCTTTAAAATAAAATGTTATTAAGAGTAAAATTATATGTTTTAAAGTTATTGTAAAATATAACAATATTTCACAGCGTTAATATACAACCTGAGGTTAACCGCTGTTTTAAAGTTGAAAAATGAGTTGACTGGAGCACGTCAAACTAATCGTGTCTGTCGTCACGTCACGATGCAGCCACGAGCGCTCGTCGTTAAGATAGTTTATGGCTTTTACTGATAATGAATGATTTATAATAATATAATAATAATAATATTATATTATATTATATTATAATAATTTTACTGAGAATGGTAAGTATACCGCAACAATAACTGAGTATTATTTTTATAATAATAATAATATGATATAATATAATAATAATTTTACTGAGAATAGTAAGTATACCGCAACAATATCTGTGTATTATTTTTATGTCTTCAAGTATTTGGAATCATTCTCTCTTAAAATATCCCAAAAATTTAGTCATGCAAAAATAAATTATATATATGTAGAACGGCTACCAAAAAGTAATAAATATATTCTGTTGTAGCGTCTAATTCTTTATCATGCTTGAGGTTGTCTGGAAGAGATCACTTTTTAGCGATAAGACCACCTTTTGTACATGTTTATGTTTTCCTTTTCGATGTAAAAATTTCCTATCGTAGTGTACAAAAAAATATATTTGTTATTATTTTTAAGTAGCACCTTCCTTCTTAGATTTACCCAATCAAGTGGGAATTTCGCAATAATCTTAGAATATTCTAAACACCAGTTATCCGATAATAAATTACTCGTACTAATTTTCATCATCATGTACATTGTACACCAACCACACTTTTTCAGAAGTTTTTGCCCAAAATTGTTAGATATATCCATACTGGTTAAGTGTAATTAATGCCTCGATTAAGACCTACTTCAATAACTTTTATAATTTTATATAACAAAATTTAAGAATTTATAAAGTTTTACCTACATTAACATTTTAACTAAGAATAGATTTATGTAATTATTAGATTATGTTAATGAAGAGTTTGTAGCAATTCGAAATGTGTTGTTTAGTTTGACCATCAGTCGTCCAGTCCTTCCTGTTACAAATAATGCGTTTCTAAGAAATAACGGAGAGCTACGTAAATATTATGATGAATTCCGGAAGCAAACAGGGGACGCATATAAAGCACGGCAAATACCTTATCGAACGTGTAAATTCCTATATCCTTAACATATATGTAAACAAGTATAGTAAAATAACATTTGCAATAACTACCAACCGGCTCTTCAAAAAATCTTACTTTTAATCTTACTGTTTCATTAATAATAAAATATTATATTGAAATAACATTACACATGACGTCAAATTATATAGTTAAGTTTTTAGACAACTACAGAACATAACAAACAATTCTTCGGCAATAAGGTTTGCTTATTAACTGTAATAAAAATTATTGCAGGAATTGTTAATACGCTTAGAAGAGCCAACAAAACATCTGTTTTTTAACGTTTTTAAACGCTTATAAAATAAATATAAAGTCTCTAAGATGATACTATCAATAGGTACTTTAACACCTGAACAGGATTAAACGTTTGTATACACAAAGATCTTTTCTCTACTATACAGTCTCACGGTACACACATAAATATTGTGTACGTGTAATAATGTGTGGGTCGGTTTGCGGAAGGGAATTTTACTGGCCAATACATCTGCGGTTAGTCAGTACCCGGCCTCGTTAACTTAATCTTAATCTAAAACATTTGCACGAACAATAAAACGGACCGTAATATGCTCTGTATTTCCGTATACTTGAAACAGAGGAAACAATAGAAATTTTCTTTTCATAATGTTTACTTTGGAAATAAAATTCGTGGGAAAAACGTGAATACTTAACTATTATCGGACGGGGTTTAAAATGAATACAACTTTGTAATGTAGGATTTTGCTAAGTCACTTTTATGTACAAATATGTTTTCGTTTCAAAGGCCATGGCTAAATACAGTCAAACCTGGATAAGCGAGAGTTCAAGAGAGCACAATCTCATTCTCGCTTATAGAGGTTTCTCACTAACCCGAGTTTCTCGCTTACGCAGGTACATGGGTAGCGTTTCTCTCTTATAGAGGTACGCAGCAATGACAAGTCACAGCAAGTACGAATGTAGTAAATATGTAATATGATAAAATTATGTGCATGATATGCACAACATAATATATTATGTACATTTATATTTGTACTTTAATTTTCCGTTTTAACGCGATGCAGAACAGAACTTTCCTTCGAAATCGAAACTGAGTAAGTCCGACAAACAGGACAGTACACAGGCACACGTGTCCATTCGAAAAGAATGGAAAGAAAGGGAAAGAATGCGATAAATAAGAATGCTATTTAGTCCCACGAAATAGAATAGGTACAACATTGACGAGAAAACAATACAAAAACAATGGTAGCAACGAACGACGAAAGTTAAGAATGAGTCGTAAAATAGCAGATGTTAAATTTGTAATTGGTTTCGTCATTTATTACTGTATGTATTTTTTATTGTAGCTACTGTTCTTCCTAAATAATATCTATACATATAATAAAATGGTAGAAAAGTCAAAACTGTACATTGAATATTTTTTTAAAAGAATACTTGGGGTGTGATCTACAATCGATACCGAAGCCAAAAATATAGTTTTTAGAATTTTTGTCTGTTTGTCTGTTTGTCTGTTTGTCTGTTTGTCTGTATGTATGTCCGGGATAAACTCAAAAAGTACTGCATGGATTTACTTCAAATTTGGCACGAATATTGTTAAGAAGTCGGGTCAGAACATAGGCTATATATTATCACGCTATCACCTACGGGGAACGAGCAGTGAACCTTTATTTCTTCAAATGTATGTCCGGGATAAACTCAAAAAGTACTGCATGGATTTACTTCAAATTTGGCACGAATATTATCAAGAAGTCGGGTCAGAACATGGGCTACATATTATCACGCTATCACCTACGGGGAACGAGCAGTGAAAGCACGCAGACGACGTCGCGGGCAGCAGCTAGTAAATAAATAAAGCTCGACTGTCGCTTATAGAGGTATAGATAAGTAGCAGTCTCACTTACGGAGGTCCATTAGGGAAAAACGACTCTCTCTTACAGAGGTTTCTGTTTCTCGCTAATAGAGGTTTTGGGAGCTTAAAATGACGGGTCGTGGCTATTACTCTCACTTATAGAGTTTTCTCACTTATCCAGTTCTCACTTATCCAGGTTTGACTGTACTCGTATTCTAAAATAATTAATTCTATATTTTAATTGATCTTTGACTTTCTTTGACCTTTCAATGATAAAGCCCAACGAACAGTGAAGAAAGCAATCTCTGCGAAGATTAAGAGACAAAACTAATATAGATACAGATATAATTGAAGTATTTTTAACTCAATAAGAAAAAAGATAAAAAATTCTCTACTTCTTGTTTCTTCACACAAAATAAGCCCGATGTTTAAATATACTTAAAACCGTTCATCATCATCATTTCAGCCTATCGCAGTCCACTGCTGGACATAGGCCTCCACAAGTTCGCGCCAAAAATGGCGTGAACTCATTTGTTTTGCCCATAGTCACCACGCTGGGCAGGCGGGTTGGTGACCGCAGGGCTGGCTTTGTCGCACCGAAGCCGAAGACGCTGCTGCCCGTCTTCGGCCTGTGTATTTCAAATCCAGCATGGATGGTTATCCCGCCATCGGTCGACTTTTTAAGTTCCAAGGTGGTAGTGGAACTATATTATCCCTTAGTCGCCTCTTACGACACCCACGGGAAGAGAGGGAGAGGCTATATTCTTTGCCGTAGCCACACGACAAACCGTTAAAACCGTTACATGAAATGATATTATAATTGCAATTATTTTTAAAAGTTATTCTTAATAGCATTGGATATCGAACCAATTCCTCAATTTAGCAGCCTATAATTTTGAATAAAAGTTTAATGTTTAAACAAAGGAGCAGACTGCCAAATCGCTTGTATGTATTATATTTCAAAAGGCACATGTACTCATAGTAAATTATTTTCTATAATATACGAGAAGAGTATAGAAGTTTAATTAAACTGGTCAAAAAGATTTCGCTATTTTTATATTCCTATTTAACATAATAAATTCTAGCTTAAATGTAATATGGAATCAATTTGGATTAAGAACAAAGACGCCGTCAATAAAATTATCATTAATATGTAAATACTTATATAATTTATTAAAAAGAAGCCATCTCTAGCCTGTTATTAAAATGAGAAAAAACACGACATTACCAAAATCAAATTTATACGTCCGCTGTCATATGGGCACTCATTCTGAGAACATATTTGATTTAAACTTTAAAACAAAACATATGCAAATACGACGTACCACCCGTTGTGACTTTGGCACCATACGGCGTTTCGACCAAGAACATCATATTTCATAGATACACTCTTATAACGAAGGCATAAAGCTGAAATTCGTTTGTATTTTCAAATATCTCAAGAGATAGAAGGCTAGATTAATGTACGTTTTGATACACAGGTTGCGTTCTACAATTTCTTATGAATGATTGTTTAACTCGATAAGACAGAATTTATTCGAAGCGTTATACTCCGATGATAATTTTGAATGAGCTTACAAATAAAAAAATTGTAAAGCGTAGGAATCAATATATTGTATTAATCTCATAAGCATACACGATGTAACTCATCCAAAAAAAAACTTTAAATACTGACAGTTCTACTTAACAATGATTTAGTATACCTAAATATTTGTAAAGTATATAACAACCGAGTAGCATTTTTAAACCGACGGAAAGGTTTCAAAATAAGCCATATTCTAAATTTTTTTTTAATCTCAGATACCAAAATTTATGAATTAAAGTGCTTGGTTGGTGGCTCAACTTCCCTTTAATGTACACTTTCGGTCATAATTCAATTTTAGGAAAAATAATACTAGAGTACAAAAATAGGCGCTGGAATTCACTATACACTCCAAATTTTATTAATTTTTAAACAAGTTTTGACCTCAAATAATTGTTTATAACTGTTACGAGAAAAAGCCTGTCGTACAAGCTAAGTATAATAAGTAGGTACTATAAGTTAAGCCTACATAGTGCAAATGAAGCCTGAAATTCTTTGAGTTTTCATCATCAAAGCTTCAATTTTAAGGAATTTTTGTAAACCAATATTGTAACAACAGTTGCTATTTTATACGCTGTATATTAGAATAAAAAATTGCTACGCTTCAGCCTGTAATATCCCACTGCTGGGCAGCCTTTTTCCCCATGTAGGAGAAGGATCAGAGCTTAATCCACCACGCTGCTTCAATGCGAGTTGGTGAGAAAGAAATTGTAACTACCGAATATTTTATTAAGCAATTATAATCTGTCATATAAACGACATATAAACATTCTCATATAAATATTACAATCAAGGTATAGTGAAACTTCCTAGTGAAAAGAATATGTGCACAGCGAAACGGAGTAATTTCTAATAGTGGCTAGCATTAATAAGTTTTCAAGTAAGTATTTGATAATAAAATTTATTATGACCCTCGAATTAAGAATAAATGTCGTAGAGATATAGTCTTATGTAAATTTCTGACTATCTGTAAAACAATGTCTGCAGAAACAGCATGAAAGACTATGCTCCAATATATCTCTTTAATATGTAGAGCTTTTACTCAATGTTGGGATATTTACATACATTTGCATGAACATAAAGGGACTTTAATAAATAGCGTCTTTAAAATCGGTTTAATTTTAGTAAAAAGACTCGTCTCTAATGGATTTATAAACCTACAAGTTACTTATCAAGCACAATTGCCTTAATAACACCTAAAAGTAAAATTATTCTATATAAAAAGAAAAATTACGTGTAACCACAAAGAAAAGAAAAAAGATATTTATAGCAGAATATTATTACCGAATTAATCAACAAAGAACCCGTAAGCTTTCCCCTAGTTCATTAAATGTATTAAAAATTCCTTTCACAGCTAAATTTTGGGTCGCTTACGAGGCTTTCGAGGAAAATATTATTTTTCACAATTAACGACCCCCGCTCATGATTTAGTGGGGAACCTTCCGTGCTGAAAATTTTTGCGTCATCTCATAGCGCTATAAATAACTAAATTAGGGATAAGGTAATAAAATCACAATTTAATACGCAGTTTATATTACTCTCACTTCTTTGTTTAACTTTAATAAGTTAGAGAAATACTATTCGTATTTAAAATGCAAAATATACTTCTTTAATCTAAAAAGTTGAATGTTCATAAATTGCAAACATTTTTAAATGTCCAAGTTATTTTAACCCACATACAATCTCTTGAGCGAAAACTCATTCCTGCACGACTCCAGCACGCGCCACTTGAAGTAAGAAAAACTAGAACGTAGAAAAACTTTATTTCCCCAGCGTACAATATGATATGAAACTGGAGTTCACTACGGCATTTCTACTGATTTTTTAAAAAGATAGGTTTAAACCACATCAACAAGTGTACATAATATATTTGATTTAAATTGTTTAAAGTTATTTAAAACAAATAAATATCTTTACCACGACACCAGTCCACAGTCGTTTATTCCTAAGTTAGACAACTTAGTGAACTATTTTAGGAAGAAGCCTAGCATAGAGCTACCTTTTTTTATCAATATAGTATAACAAACAACACATTATATGGGTGGAAATACATATTTGTGTACGCAGAAAATTTTGTCTTTAATTTTTTTTTAAATATGAATTTCTGTTAAATTTTAATAAGACAAACGTTTGAACAAAAGGCTTTTCAACTATCGCTACACGTTTCTCATGTATAAAATTTATATAATAAAATTAATACGTAGTCACGTCACATGGTAGCGACAGGGTAGAATATATATGTATGCTAAACAGGCGAGGGTATGATGGGTATGAGATGGATCCTTGATATACGAAACTGCAAGCGAGATAAACTAGAATTTCTTAACGAAAAGGTGTATTCTTCTTTATGCTATGAATATTATTTTAGTTTTTCAAGAGACTCGCCTGCTATCTTATAAAGTCACAATTTTTAGCAAAAAATAGTTTTACATCAAACAAACACAGCAAATATTAATTTCTTTAAATAGCTTGTAGTTTGTAAAATATAGTTTTCTATTTCCAGCCTAGAAATAAAAATATCCAAATAACAACGAAAAAAAATGTGTTTGCGCAAAGAGGTCGAGAATTTTATAGGTAAAGATAGAATCGTTACGAAAAACGCTGACGTATTGAGGGTAATTCACAAGATATAGTGCTATGTCAGTCAAACTCCGACCTTTATTTTACGACGTCGTGTGGCTGAAGTCCTATAAAAAGAATTTTATACGCAAAAAACATCCAAATAAATCGATACGGTAATTCAAATAAACCATATTTTATTTTTATTAAACAGTTATTTACCTTACCTTATTTTATAGCCTACCTTTCTGAGAAACGCAAAAGCTTTGGAAGGTTCTAGGATTTGGTGGTGCAAATAAACAAAGAAAGTGTCCACTTTATAATATCAAAGCACACATGTTTAATCACGTTCCTGCCCCAAAGTTATAAGCACGCTTACTACATTTTATTGGGGCTTATACCAACATTAAAATTATGGCTTAATTTTAATGTTACCATAATATACCCTACAATAAAGAGTCCAACGAACACATTTTTGCTTTTGTTAAAGAAGTCTCGATGCAAATCGCACCAAAATAAAACTCAATAACTACTGTAATCAATGTAAATCGATAAAATATGAATTCTAATAATCGTATTTCACAAAAGAGTAGTTAGCGAGGAACATGTTCCGTGCTCACGTTAGCTAACAAAACATTATTTCTCTTATTTCACACCAATCGATATTTGTAACAAAGAATCACGGTCCCTGTGATATTAAATACATCATCAAATGCAGTAAAATCCACTATTGTGCATTAAACCTCTGACGACAGCTAGTTCTTTGTCGGGCAGAGTTGTAAGAAGACATATGGCGACCCCGACAAAGCTATTCACAGTAATAGAGGATTAACGCGCTTTGAAAAGATTGAATTTGACACGAAGCCATTTCATTCGTTGATATTCTAACGAAAAATATTATACATGTAACCGATTTAAGCTGCAAGGGTTGAAGTCTGATTAAATTACAAATTTGGAGAGTGATCAATGATGTATTAAATTCAAATTGAAATTTCAGCGCAGAAATAAAATTGATATTCATAGTCGAGTTAAACCGTTTTGCTTGAATAATATCGTGCCGATGCACGGTAAATCCTGCTTACAAAGTTTAACTGTCGTTATAAAATATTGAATATTAGATAACGTTGACTCTGAGTCCAAGCATAATTATACAACCCACTCACAATCATACTGGCACCATCTAACAACAGCTTACGCTATCGTTAAGACCTGAAACAAGATGTTAAAGTAACAATTGCATAGAAACTACAAGTTAACTAGAAATTTAATAGTACAGCTCTTTTCGTATTTTTGAGAACGTCAAATGCAAGTTTTTGTTGTAACCAATAATCGTTCTTTACCAAAATATAGACGAAATAACCGATGGCCTAATTTATGCTAAATAAAAATGAACATAATATACTTACATAATAATATTAGTACGTATATTGATTTATCCGATCTTAAATTTGCCATTCCAAAACTCGCTGATTTTTTAAGTAATAAATTTGTTTGAAGTCATGAATTGACATTTGACTCTAGTGTGGGTTTACAAATTCATAGTGGGCTCATAATCAGTTCGAACCTTCTCTTCTTCTTGAGAGAAGAAGGTTGTACCTAAGAAGTTATTTACAGACTGATAAAATACACAAACTGTGAATAGTTCTACGTGTATATATAATATATATGTATGTAAAACGTTATAACAAAATCACACATCTAGAAATGTATATTTTAGCTATAATTAACAGAGATAATTCAGCCTGTATTTAAAACAGACTAGCCGTGAATTTGTTTCGTATCCTGAAGCAATTAATATGATTTAAAACGCGCTCGCCACGCCAGACTATTCCAGAACCGTTACAGAGACAATTATACAGACATAAATAATATTTGTAACATGTGGTATACATTTTTAATTCGCGTCTCACGATATTTTAGTGCGTGACTTAATTTATTTAACAGAATAAACTTTTTCGAAACGAACATGTGACCAACATGGACATGTAGCATGTAGCTTGTCTCCCGCGGAGTGCCAATAAATAAGATCGCAATTATTGTAACACTCGACTACAATAGAGTAACTGAGGGTAGGTTTAACACAATGCGTGCCCCGCGAGCATTACTTTTGCATTAAAATTATTACAAATTGCAATCGGATGGGCTCGAATCACATTACGGACGCAAACAATGCCGGGTTCATGTTATTTACACTGAATTTAGTTGGAGGCAAGGTCTTTTATCGTGTTAAAATCAAATTATGAATCTCTCCGCTTAAATAAATTTAGTTAGAATTACGAGTGTGCGGGCCCAAGAGTAAAATTGATTATGTTGAATGTTTTCCAACTGTAATTATGTTACCCGTTATATTAGTTGACTAACTGACGCGGCGGACATTAAAGTCGTGCTAACATAATTTTTATCTTAAATATAAGTAACGACTTTTTTTTTCTTCTATAAAAATTGTTTATTCTCAATAAATGCGCAATAAAAACACACTAATAATTTTTCAATTCGAACCAGTAGTTCCTTAGATTAGCGGATTTAAACAAACGAACTTTTCAGTATACTTTCAGTATAAATAGATCTGTTCTATTATTGTTGAGTAACAATGTATTGAACTTCTATCTCAAGTGTAAAATAAAAATGCGGAAATTTTCATAAAAATTATGTTTTATCTAGAAAAGTAACCTTCATTTCTCTAAAATATCTATTTGAGTTGAATTAAAACAGAAGTATCAATTTTTACTATTAAATATAAACACAAGTTTAATAATATTATTAAACTTGTGTGCTTTGTTTAAAATGTAAATAGAATAAAAAGTAATAAAAATAATGTCCCTGAATTGTAATAAAATAGCAAACGTATGACGCCTACGCGTCCATTCCCGCCAAGAATATATATTTTTATGTTTCGCAGTGGGCGTTGAGTAGCGGAATAAAATAAATATTTTTGCCACGATAGCACTAACACGCATTGTTCTGCATCCGCGTATGTTCTGCGTTCATAGTTTATCCAGTGAGGTGCTGTAACGAACCCCATTGTAACGATAAATGTTACAGCTTCATTGTCATACGACAAACGAATTTACTTCGTCAATGGTACTGATTTCGATGTCATCAACCAAAATTTATTTAATTATCATTATACTTTGATTTTTCATTCCATATCTCAAGGGCACTGTATTGAATTTTGGCATAAATAGTGCAGTATCCTAGTTCGTAGTTGAACTCCGATCATATCAAGTTTCGTTCAAATCCACTCAGAAGTTGCGGCGTAATGACAAGAAAAAATAAAAAATACTGTTTTTCTGCATTCCTTTCTTTTTCTGATTCATTTTTTTTAATTTCTTGATGATATATAATTTAGACTAGTATTAATAGAACCTAAGTATTGAAAGAGCAAAGCTGTGACCGAATGTCAATAAAAATTCGACTATAAACTTCTACTACGACTAAAAATAAACTCAATTTTTTTTTTCTTACATATATTTTACGTCTACAGCCATAATTTTGTGGAAACCGACCGTATGTTTTGTATCGTGCGCTGCGTTATATTTGCAGTGGGCTAAACGTTGACACAACCCTTGAAAATATGCAACCATGTAAAAAAATACTACCAAAATACTTTTCAGTCACTTGTGACAGTACAATATTAATTTCACATAGTAAAAATATTTTGGTACTAGTAAATTGTTGTCGAACTAACGGAATAATAAAAATTATAGAAGGACTTATGCCGTATGTTACTGTCTTTTTTTATGTTACTGTCTAGGTTGGCAAACAAGCGTACGGCTCACCAGATAGTAAGACCGTAGCCTATAGACGCCTGCAACGCCAGAAGCATCGCAAGCGCGTTGCCGACCCTATCCCCAATCCCCCCAGGAGCTCTGGTCACCTTACTCACCAACAGGAACACAATACTGCTTGAAAACAGTATTATTTAGCTGTGGTCTTCTGTAAGGTCGAGGTACTACCCCAGTCGGGCTGCTCCATATTTTGAGCAGGAAATTTCCTGCTGTGCCCTACCTCAGTTGTACGTATATTTTCTTATTAACATAGATATTCAGTACAAGAGACTCGATTGTATATCAACAAATAATTCAATAGCGATAAGTACATTAATACAAACAATTAAACAATATTAGCATATACATTTGAAAAAAAAAATTAATACCAGACAATCAATTAATTATTAAATTTTCTTTTCTAATATTTACACAAATTAACTAGTTTTACATTACATTGATTTATAATTGTCCATCACAAATCGAATTACTTAGCGTTCGTAGTAAACGCCGTGTTATAATAATTATGAATTTAATCAAATCCGCTGCACCCGTTCTTCAATTTGAATATAGATGAGCCTACTGATGACTCGCTGCATATATTAATTAAAACATCGATATCCAATTTAATAGACAAATTGCATTATCCGCTTGATAAGTACATTGATGCCTATACGTGAGGTAAGATTAATTGGCAGTGATTAGCGATAATGTGATTTAAAATGTTTATTAATGTCCATAGTTTAGTGTGTAACCAGCATCAAAAAACAAGCCACATCGGTAGATAAACTTTAAAAAAATAGTATATCTCTAGTGATAACTTTGAAGATAGTAAGTTTTTAACGATTTAAGTTATTATTCCTTCATTAGTAGAAAATATTTTTCAAGAGAAACTTAGACAATAAAAAGTTTACGTTTACAAGAGTAATCCCTAATTTTATTATTTAATTTTATCTTTTTAGGGTCTAAAAGGATAAAACTAAATAATAAAATAAAAATGCTACGCAGAAAAAAATTAGAATTAAATGATATACACTATTAGGGGCTTTATATTCGTTTAGAGAACTAGCTTCGCTTCACGGTTTTGCCTGAGTCACTTTCATTTCCGTGAGAATATCCGGATAAAAATAATCTCTAACTATCTCCGTATTCAGTAGTTTCATGCTAATTTTTGTGTAAAAGAATAAAAAATTGCGTGTGTACAAAGTACACATATCAGAAGTGAAACTTCTTTGGCAAACTAATTTAAAATTATTTACAAAGATTTACAAAGTAGTGCGGCGTGCAGCGCGGCGCGCCCTTCCCTGTCTTTTTGCCGTTGCATCCGGTTTGAAATCACAACTATTCTAAAGAAGTTTCACTTCAATAAACATTGATCTAAAAATTTTATCCATAAAATATTATATCGACGGTGGAAAGGCAAAACGTATTAACCGCCATCTAGTAAAATGTTCAGGAGAGACGATTAAAGTTTTAAAAAATTTATAACTTTTAAAATATTGGCGATATCTCTATGAAATTAAGTGAAATAGTAATTAAATTTATTACAAATGTATACATTTAATAAAAAATAACGTATGTCTAATATTTGTATTATTTTATGGAGTTAATACAAAATACCATAAAATCTCAGATAGGTAAAATTAGTTTATATCCAAATATTCTATCCAAAAAATTTCAAGCAAAGTGTTTTATATCCAAAATATAATTTAATAATTTCAAGTAAATTGTTTTATATCCAAATTAATGTGATATTGCTATCGCGTAAAATGACTTAAAAACAAATCCAGTCATGACCAGAGAGAGGTAAATACTTTTATGTAACATTTTCATATCTATGCGAACCTGGAAAAACAGTTGTACAGACATCATTGTATTCGAACAAAGAGGGTCACGTGACTTAACCATACACTTAACACTAATTTAAGCCAAAAACTAAATTTTGGAAAACTTAATAAAATCCTGAATATTGTAAAAAAAATGAAAAATGAAGGTAAATGTTTTACTAAAATTATATTTATCATAAAGTTACAATTAAAAAACTGAATTAAACTTTCATACTGACGTTTACAAACATAATAAATAACATTTAACTCTATTATTAAATTTAAATTAAATTATTAATGGTAAGGTAGATGAAGTATGTCAGATGATACACGAACGAGGCATAGATGTTCTGTGCGTGAACGAAACCAAGAGGAAAGGATGTCACACCACGGTTCAAGGTCCCTACACAGCATACTGGTCGGGAGTCCCCCAAACCAGCCGAAGCTGTCATGGAGTTGGTGTGATTCTTTCCTTTCGAATAGATGAATGTATGATGGAACATGAATGTGTAAGTCCAAGACTCCTCTGGATTAGGCTAAAAGTCGGACTCACTCGCTTGTTTATCCTTGGGGTCTATGCACCGACGGATCTACGCGGAGGTGGATCATTAAAAGCCCAACAAGAGGGAGAGGAATTCTGGGATAGCGTGAGAGAGGTCTTGAATAAATGCGGAGAAAATGAACGGATCTTGACGTTATGGGACTTTAATGGGTGGGTTGGAGTAAAGCGTGATGGGTATGAAGGAGTTCTGGGTACGTTTGGGGACGAGAGAGTGAATGACAATGGGAGACGCCTGCTTGAAGTGTGCTTGGAATGGAATCTTTGCGTGACCAACACAATGTTTGACCATAAAAAGATCCATTTGTATACAAGAGATGAGGGTGAGTCTAGAAGTATGATTGATTTTGTAATTGTGGATGAAAGACTGAGGAAGAAAGTGCTAGACACTCGGACATACCGCGGTGTAGGTTTCGACACAGACTACTTCCTGGTCATAGCCCGAATGCGTGGCCTCTTTAAACTGTGGCGACACCGAGGGGCAGAGCCTACGAGTGTTTTGGACGGAGTGAAAGTGGAAAATTTGCAGGAAGAAGAAAAGAAAGACGAGTATGTAGATAAACTGAAAGCAAGTTTCAATGGCACAGGAGAGATAGGTGTGATTGAAGATTTGTGGGAGACGTTTAAGAAAGGGGTCGTGGATGTTGCTATTGAGGTATGCGGTGTAGCTAAAAGAAATAAAGTAAGAAAGAAATATAATGTGTGGATGGATCAAGATGTTCAAAGGGCTGTGCAAGAAACGAAGAAAGCGTGGTTGGATTGGTTAGCAACAAAAGCTAACCAAAAAGCTCAAAAGGCAACGGATGACGAGTTAAAGGAAGCGAAAACGAAGTATAAAAGACTGAAATCAGCAGCGAAAGAAGTTGTGTCTAGAAAGAAAGAAAGAAAGAAAGAAGAACGAAAGGATGATTTTGATAGGAGGCTCACTAAAGATTTCCAGTCAAACATCAAGTTTTTCTGGAAATCCATCAAAACAGCCAGAGGAAAAACTTCTACCTCGGAGCTGAGTACAATCAGGAGTCAAGATGGAAGCATTATAAAAGAAAGAAAGAAGAATGTGTGTTAAAGAGATGGAAAGAGCATTATGAAAGTTTGTTTGGAAGTACAACATCCGGCACCTTCCATGGAAACTATTATTAATGTTGATGAAAGTGAGATAACCATGAATGAAATAGTAAAAGCGTTGAATAGTATGAGATTAGGTAAGGCTGCAGGGTATGACAGGATTACCGTCGAAATGCTGAGGGACAGACAGGGCATAGGGGCTAGCCAGCTGTACCACCTTTTCAATCTGTTCTGGCGAAATGTTCAAGTACCGGGAGACTGGTGCAAAGCCATAATCGTGCCATTATATAAGGGAAAAGGGTCACAGCAAGACTACATAAATTACCGCGCTATAAGCATTCTCAGCGTTGTCGGTAAATTGTATGCGAATGTGTTGATTGAAAGGGTTGTGAATGAAACATAAGAAAAAGTATGCGATGCAAAAGCGGGATTTAGAAAGGGAATGGGATGTACGGATCTGGTCTTTTCTTTGCGGTGCATAGCCGAAAATTGTTTGGCTAAAATCATGCAGGAGATGGTAACTGCTATGAGTGGAGCTTTTGTTAGAAAGGGAATGAAGGTGAATGTAAAGAAGACGAAAGTGATGGTGTTTGAAAGACATGAGTCAGTGACATGCTGCAATATCGTGATTGGAGATGAACAAATAGAACAGGTGAATGAGTTTGTGTATCTGGGTTCAAAGTTTACAAGAGATGGAAAGTGTGAGAGTAATATTGAAAGAAGAGTGAATGCAGGAAACATGGTGAATGGAGCTTTTCACTCCTTTATGAGCAGTCGGAAGGTGTCTAACAAGACTCTTTTGGCTGTGCATCAGGGGGTGTTGGTTCCGCCACTCGTGTACGGAAGTAAAAGTTGGGTAATGTAGAAAAAACATGAAAGCAGAATAAATGCAGTTGAGATGAGAGCGTTAAGAAGTATGTGATAGGTGTTAAACTGAGTGAAAGGATAAGAAATAGTGAGATAAGGAAACGTTGTGCTCTGAAAGATGATGTAGTGACAAAAATTGAGAAGGGTATGCTGAGATGGTTTGGCCATGTCGAGAGAATGAATGAAGAACGATTGACGAAAAAAGTGTATAAGGCGAGTGTGAATGGAAGTACTGGAAGGGATAGACCTAGGCGGACGGTAATGGTAAGGACGGAAAATCAAAGCATGTACTTCAACAATAAACAACACGTAACTAAACAATAACTTACCTAAAATACTTAAAATAATGGCGAACCGCGACGTTTGACAACGGTATGAAGTGCGCGCAGCCATCCTCTCCTACACGAGAGGGGTGACTTAAGCGCCTACGCATCAGTCCTTACTTAAATACTATCGTCTGATTTACTAGTAATTTGCTTTATTTTGTATTGTTTAACCACCAATTTTGTATGCGATAAAAAAATGTAAAGTAGTTTAATGCCCAAAATAAAACTAGTAAAAAACAAGTAAATTTGTTTTATTGTATGAAAATAGATTCTAGAAAGAACAGAAAAACGACTCAACGCATAATGTTACCTTATTTTGGATAGGTAAAATGTATTATCTTGAAAAAAATAGCATTTTAGAGTAGGGTAAAATGTATTAACTTACAATTACTAACATTTAAAATCGGAGTAAAATGTTTTAAGTCTACTGATGAAGAAAAGTCAAGTTGGGTATAATGTATCAATTACAAAAATGATAATATTACAATTTGGTAAATTGTTTTAATATTTAAATTTAGTTAAAGTCAAGCAAGGCAAAGTAGCATAAGGTTAACTTTTTTAGTTGAGAGGTGTTTTAATGACAAAATCCACTTCTTATTATACAGTTTAAAAGACAAAAAAATATGACAAACTTCAAAATCACTGGTGTATTAACGACCATAAAAGTCATCAGATCGAGCTGAAACCAGGACCATTCGAAAGAGTTTTTTTTCCTGATTCCAACGATATATATAACTCTATATCGCCTAAAATGGCGGTTAATACATTTTGCCTTTCCACCGTCGATATAAAAATATTCGTTTTAGTAATTATTGTAAATTATAAGTACAATTATACTAAATGTAATATTTTCCAATATAGTAATTGCTCGTATAATACAACATTTGGTAATACTTAGTGGAACGAAGGCAACAGTCGGAAGACTGGGGCTTATCTTGGTTGTAGGTCGCTCGATACTCGCGACGCGGCCTGCATCCTAATCGTAACGCAGAAGGCCTTAGCTATATTTTTCTTCGATTAATAACATTTTGTTGCGTTATATTATCTATTTTGAGATTTATTGTCGAGAAACAACAGCTAAAACTGTTTCTATGTTATTAGGCTATAAATAATGTCCTAAGGTTTAAAATTTTTATAGGTTCTTTGACGCCACGTTGGCGCAGACGTCACAGCACTGGTTTGTGGCTGTTGCGCGGGCGGTTGCGGGTTCGATCCCCGCACACGACAACATTTGTATTGGCCATACAGATGTTTGCCGTGGTCTGGGTGTTTGTGCAGTCCTTGTGGGTCTCCCCACCGTGCCTCGGAGAGTACGTTAAGCCGTCCCGGTTGTTATCATGTACACCTGATAGCGATCGTTACTCATAGTAGGGAATGTATCCGCCAACCCGCATTGGAGCAGCGTGGTGGATTAAGCTCCGATCCTTCTCCTACATGGGGAAAGAGGCCTATGCCCAACAGTGGGATATTACAGGCTGAAGCGTAGCATTAGGTTCGATAAAACAAAATATAATGTTATATAGTGTAAGGTATATTAATTTATTATCACGCGAACATTTAATTCATTTCAATAACTCGATTACATAAATATTAATTTTAGTTCTAGAACCCATTTGTATCGATATACCTAATCCACTATTACAATAAAATGTCACATACATTCGATTTACTAAAACCAGCTTATAAAATATATTAAATATTAATTCATTTGCTTCGGTTTTTACACTCGCACGATGATTTTAATCCATTTTTATTTATTTATAAAATAATTTTAGAGTAGTTTTATACACCTACGTATATGGAAACCAAATTTAACAAGAGGTCCTACTACTAAATACTAGACACAGACAGAAAATAATGTGCACTTAAAACCTTGTCTAATCATTCAGGAAGGAACTATTTCATAATATATTTCCGGACTAATAAATGAATATTAAAGAGCTTAAAAACAATCACTAAACAACCTAATTATATGAAGAGAACAAGGTACGACAGAGAGTTGAATTATAATTAAACTTGTACTTAATTAATTGTGTATGAAGGTTTTACAGAATTTGCAAGTTGAAGTGGCAGTGGGCTGGTCACTTGTGTCGCAGGACCGATGGCCGTTGGAGCAGACGCGTCCTGGAGTGGAGACCGCGTCTTGTCAAACGCAGTGTGGGACGTCCTCCGGCCCATTGGACCCATGATTTACGTAAGATTGCCGTTGTAGGCTGGGTAAGGATTGCGGAAAACCGGGATATCTGGTGCGAACTTGGGGAGGCCTATGTCCAGCAGTGGACTGCAATAGGCTGAAGTGAAGTGAAGTGAAGGTTTAGATGAATCTCGGTTTACCTTCATTTACTGGCATTTAAGGGGTAGGTGGAGTGACAATGTTGTCAACGACGTTATTAAAAAATATTCTTACGGCTCAACAAAAAGAAAATTTATGATTTTTGGTTGGAACATTTATCTAAAAAAGATAATTTTACTTAATTTGCAAATTAACTAGGGAGTTGTTATATAGTTTGTTATTTTACAAAGTTAGGTAGGTACTATTGGGAGCGATTTTAAATCACTTATGATGTATTAACAACAGTTAAGGAAGTTCACCATGCTACTATGAGCTCGTCTTACACACTACCAAATAAACGTAATACATATACGTACAAAAAAAAACAATGCAGCCTAAAAAATATTTCTGTGTTTAGAAGTCGGTAAAAACTATACCTACTATCTATCCAGCCAGACCCCGAAGGTGATTAAAGTAATTGCGATCCCATTACTCTTAAACACGAACTCAGGTCACTGACCTAATCATACCAGTGGCATTTTGACACCAATTTACGAGTACTATCATAAGTCATAAGCTGTTCTCCAGTTAGCGGGCGCTCGGTTAAGTGGTATCATGGTTTCATTGAATGAAATTATGAGTTATGCTTTCTTCTAGTTAAAATGTAATTAGTATTTACTAGATTTCTCACGCGGTTTTCTATGCATTTAGTAGTTGGTACTATTAAGATTTATTGAAATTATGGTTATTGCGATGAATAACATCTGTGAAGCAATATTTGTCGTAAATGGAAGTCGAATGGAATGACGCCGCGTTGGCGCAGCGGTTAAAGCACTGGATCGCGATTGACTGTTGCGCGGGCGGTTGCGGGTTCGATCCCCGCACACGACAACATTTTTGTATTGGCACGAGAGCGCGTTAAGCCGTCGGTCCCGGTCGTTATCATGTACACCTAATAGTGATCGTTACTCATAGTACTCATAGTAGGGAATATCCGCCAACCCGCATTGGAGCAGCGTGGTGGATTAAGCTCCGACCCTTCTCCTACATGGGGAAGAGGCCTATGCCCAACAGTGGGATATTACAGGCTGAATCGTGATCGTGATCGGAAGTCGAAGCCTCGACTGCATATAATATATTATTCAATTCCACCCTCAAACAGCCTTTCTTAAAGTAAAAACGTTTAGCCACATCTAACGTTTTTTAAATTTTAATCTAAAATAATTATAATGAAAATCCGTAATAACCGGGTAAACGAACTTTGATTAAAAATCAAAACAAGAAAGAAGTAAAACAATTAAATTCAAAATTATTTACGGGTAAGAGGCTACGGAGCTAGGACCGCAGTACTCATGAAGCCGATAAGCGGACCTTGTTTAATAATTAATTATTCGCTATTTAACCCTTGAAACTTTCTCGGTGATTTTCGAGAGTTAAATAAATTTATTCGTAAAACAGAAACGATGTTAACACGCCAATTAATTTATAGGATTAATTTAATTATCTAATTTATGAATACATTTTCTATATTTATTTGAGAAAAATCTCCTTAGGTATGGGAAGAAATACAAGTGATACGATATTTTCTATAGATACACCTACCACATTTTCACTAGAGACTGGATCAAATAAAATATTATAATTTTAATAAGTAATTTATTTACTTATTTTTTATACATTAATTTTTTAAGTTGTTACTGACCCCTGATTTTTAGCTTTTCTATAATAATTTTAATTCTTTATTAATACATGAAATATTTCCGACCGATTTTGAAAAATCTTTTAACAGTCGAATTTACTTTTAACTAGCAAAAAACGGAAGAGCCAAAATAGCGAAATCTACTCGGGCGCAGCTGCGAGCAGAAATTAAGCTAGTCTACTCTATGTAAATACATTTAAGACACTTTTCGTGGAACATAATACAAAGTACGAGCTTAAGTGACAGCTAGCAGACTTGCAAGTTTCAGGAAATTACGCGTCGCAGTAAACCATGCAGTCGCTAAGCACACGAAATTACGAGTAACTTCGAACTCTGGACCGAGTTTCTCAAGAAGTACATGCTGTGAATGCTACATTTTGTACTAAGTATAAAACTATACTTACATTTTTCTAACAAAACTATACTTATTATACCTGAGTGACTATAATATGTAACTTTTTACTGGGCGGACCGATTTCTATGATTTTTTTTAATCGAAAGGTGGTGCGTTTCAAATGGTCACATTTAAATTTAATTGAGATTTAACAACTTAACAAGTACTTTTCGAGCTATATCTAATAATGCGTATTTACTTGAACTTTTCACTGAGTGTACCGATTTCATTATTCTTATTTTAATCGAAAGCTGATACTTTTCTTGTGGTGGTCCATTTGAATTTGATCGAGATCTAACGAGTACTTTATGAGTAATCTTTGATAACGCCTATTTACTTGAATATTTTTTCGTCTACCTACGTTGGATTACTTTGGTTGCCGAATTAATTGTAGTCGATTTTTTTTTTCGTTTTCGAGCAAACACAATTATTTGAAGAAGAAAACGTACCAAGAATCAATTATACATTTGTTTTGAATATAATACAATAATTTGACTTAAAAACTATATTAAATTGTAATTATCAATCAAACACAAGAAAAAAGATTTAAATCGCACTTTTTTGCATAAAAGTGAGAATAATAAGAAATATAACAACAGAAGGTATACCTAAAGTAAATAAACAAACATCAAAACTAAAATTTAATCCCTTGAAAAGTGTAAAATCTAGGTTTCAGTAATATATTTGAAAAAAATTCATTCGGAAAAATCTCTGTCGACTCTTCGTGATTATGTACAAGAATATTTACCGTGCTCGAGTTCACTATGTAGGTATTTAGGTTAACGAGGCCCAGAGAATAATGGACGCTCATCGCAGAAAAAGAATCGTAATATTTCTAAGCTATAAAATGGATAAAAAATTAAAATTCACACTTGACAATATTGTATTACAGACTTGTAACATCACTCATACGTCAGCGGTTAATAAAATAAGCGCTTTGTTTCTTCTTATCTTATTAAGTTTAAACAAAGAAGACTCAAATTTTCCTAGAAATGTAGAATCATTATAATAATAATCAGTAACAGTGACGTTTTTAAAAGCTTTGACCTGCTGAAACCTGGCGGAAGCTGAAGTAACCTGGTGAATGCGTGACAAGAGCTTAACGAAAAGTGTGATCGGGCGAGGCGAACGGAGCAATAGAGAGAGGTACGAATACAGATTTTCTTTCTCTCTTTATCTCATAGCCAGTTACGTTTCGTATAGCGCAAGCCTATTGTGCAGAAGTTTTACTTCAGTCGTGTTGTCTAAAGGACTCCCGTTTTTTTTTACTATGAGGAAGGAAATAAAAGTAAAGTATAGTTTACTTGTAACAGTATATATTGTAATTTACATTAAAAAAATTTAGCTAATTAAATATAAAATCAGTATTCAATTTTGTTTTACCTAAAGTCCCTATAAAAGTCACCCAATTAAAAACCGTTTTTAAAAAGTTTCCTTAAAATTGAAAGCGAATGTCGCGTAGCACTACCTATAGGCAAGGGTTCAACTCTAGCCCTGATTATGAACGTAATATTGACGCAAGTATTAGGCATTTACGCGAAACATGAGCAGCTTACTTTAAGAACAATCGACTCGGTCTGTATGATAACATATTTATTCTGTAACAAAGTGGCATGTTGACTTTGTAGGTATAGTTTTTTATAGGCTTAAATACTTTGTTGCACCTTCTCGTGTCGTTGTTCTCGACCGTTATCTTAAGCACCTGATAAGCTTAATCCTGGCGGATTAAACTTCACTGCTTCCCCATACAGAAGAACAGTATTTTGTCCAACGAGACAGTTTTATTATATTTTAACAAAAATCACTTTAAAGTATTTTGGTAACATTATGGCAAGGAAAAAAATTATTACGTGGCCTTGTCAGTCTTATATACCTACTTATTGTATTATTACGAGCATATATATATATATATAAACTAGCTGACCCCGCAAACGTTGTTTTGCCATATATGTTATTAACCCCCGCAACACCCTCTTGTGGGTGGAATTTCGTAAAATCCGTTCTTAGCTGACCTCTACTCGGCGAAAGGAATATTCCTACCAAATTTCAAGTCTCTACGCCTTATAGTTCCAGAGATATCGTGATGAATCAATGGGTGGAAATCTCTTTTATATATATAGATATATAAATATATATAAAGGAAATGTATAATACAATAAGAGCACAATAAGACCCAATATCGAGTCTATATCGTCGTCTTGAATATAAGATTGCTTACCTTTTGAAAACATCGGAATTGTGTGTAAAGCTTTCCAATAACCCTTTCCTTAATCCGGCGAATATTCAGAGGGGCATGAAGAGCACAGAAGCGAACATTTATTATGCAAACTTAGAGGGATCCTTTCAAAAGGGCTGGGTGAAGTAAAATGAAGTGTCACCTTTATATTCGAGCAAATGTGGTGATAATGGATGACTATGAAAGTTGCTGTTAAACAATTTTTACGAGAAAAAGGTAATATCAAAAACAAAATTTATATATTTAACAATTTATTATAGATAAGTACATTACTGTAAAAGATACATTCCATAAAACACAAGAATGAACATTAATTTGTATGCGAAAAAATATATGGACAACTAGCTAGCAAGGAGAAATTCAAATATCAAATACATCATTTTTTTTTTGTTTTCTTTTACACAAAACTGGTCGTGATATTAACAAACACCAAAAAAAGGGTCCAATTCGTTGCGTTCGAAAGTTATACACGTGGGTACATACAACATTATACAGTTCGGCGATGCTTTTTAATTTGTATAGAAGTTAGAACATTTGTGTATATAATAATTTAGAGCAATTATTCATTGTAATATAAATTCCAACTTCATAATTTGTTACAATCGATCGTATAGACAATTTTGATAGAGCCTTCTAAAACTAACATACTCAAAAACCATTTTTCTTCTATAAGGAAAGATATGTATAAAACGTATTCATGCAAACTATAAAATTATAAAGCAATTTTAGCTGGATTCAAATATTTTTTTGTAAAACAAGTTGATTGCTTTTTCTAAGGTTAGCGCTACGAGCTTGTCCATTGACGCGTGTATTTTGCTTCTATTTTCAACATGAATATGAAATCTTTACTTCCTTTTACAAATGCTCGACGAGTATTATGATACGAGTAGCTATAGCGAATAAAAAAGCTATCCGTATAAAAAATTATTTTTAATGTATTTCGCTACTCATTGAAGTTAGTTAACTTAGATCAATACAAAACGATTGCCAGTTGTTGCTGATTGACACTTTTTTAGGGCTCCGTACATCAAAAGGAAAAAACGGAACCCTTATAGAATAACTTTGTTGTCCGTCTGTCTGTCGCAAGGGAATCAAAACCTACGGGGTACTTCCCGTGAACTTAGAATCTTGAAGTTTGGTACGAAGCAACGTCTTATAGTAGGTACAGATAAAGGAAAAATTACGAAAAGCATACATTTTTAGTTACATCATAATTATAGTAAAAATATTTTTAATAATTTTTGTACGAGTATTACGTGTACTTTGTATAGTAATTACTAATTACTGCGCGAGTCCGACTCGCACTTGGCCAATTTTTTTTTAAGTAGAACGGTGTACGGTGTAAACGGTGTAAAATGATAAAGTTGTCTAAAAAATTAGGTACTTACTTCACTTTTTAATAAGCGCCAGACTTATAGCTCAGTGGATTGACTACTGAGTCATTCCATGTCAAACCAACAAGGCACTCAACCTGACCCTTTCAGATTTGGCTGAAACTTTGTTTATTTATACTCTCTGACATCCTGAACTCAAATATAGTTTTCAAAAAATTTAATCCCTGATAGTTTTTTAGATATAAATTTTTTAAAATCACAAAATCCGCGTTTTTTGACGTGCACTAAAATCTAAAATCTGCAATAACTTTGGTTCTATTAGAGATAGAGAGCTGAATGATAGCTCATTTTAAAGAGGGTTTAATGGGATTTAATGTAATACCCAATTTGAACACATTAATGTACAAAATATTTTTTGAGTAAAACTCAAAAATCGTTTTTGAAAAATCATTGTGTTGGTGTTTTTTAATTTTTTTCAAATTTATATATGTTTTTATGTATAATTTTGTGAGTACACCATAAAAATTTCATCATGAGATAATAATAAAATCTCATGATGAGATCTGGAGATATTTTAAAAATTTATCACTGAAGTATCACAATTTTTTTTATTTCAATTTAATGTTGAATAATTTAAGTTATGCAGGCCTAATTCTTATGTTTTAAATATAAAAATAATGTGTTTTAAATATATTACACATTATATTTATTGAAAAGTCATACAACGTAGGTAGATGAAAAAATATTCAAGTAATTACGCGTTATCAACGATTACTCAAAAAGTTGTAATCAGATCTCGATGATTTTTAAATGTGACCACATGATAAACATCAACTTTCGATTAAATCAAAAATCATCAAAATCGGTACACCCAGTAAAATCTTATACGTTATAATACAACGCAGGTCGACGAAAAAATAGTCAAGTAAAAAGGTATTGTTAGATATAACTCGAAAAGTACTTCTTAGATCTCAAATAAATTTAAATGGGACCAAATGACACGCTCCACCTTTCTATTAAAATATTTGTTATCGAAATCGGTTCACCCAGTCAAGTTCTGAAGTAACATACATTTAAAAAAAAATACAATCGAATTGAGAACCTCCTCCTTTTTTGGAAGTCGGTTAAAAATAAAGAAATATCTTTGTATTTCATTTCCAAAGTTTTGTTTCATATAGCCTATGTATCAGAACCAGGCTATTAGCACTGAAAATTTTGTGAAAGGTACTTCAGTGATGTATTTTTAATATATCTCCCGATCCCATCATGGTCCCACTCTGAAATTTTTATGGTGTACTCACAATATTATTATACATAAAAACATATATAAATTTGAAAAAAATTAAAAAACACCAACACAAAGATTTTTCAAAAACGATTTTTGAGTTTTACTCAAAAAATATTTTGTACATTAATGTGTTCAAGTTGGGTATCACATTGAATCCCATTAAACCCTCTTTAAAATGAGCTATCATTCAGCTCTCTATCTCTAATAGAACCAAAGTTATTGCAGATTTTAGATTTTAATGCACGTCAAAAAACGCGGATTTTGTGATTTTAAAAAATTTATAACTAAAAAACTATCAAGGATTAAATTTTTTGAAAACTATATTTGAGTTCAGGGTATCAGAGAGTATAAATAAACAAAGTTTCAGCCAAATCTGAAAGGGTCAGGTTGAAAACATTTTTTTATTGGTTGGTTTGACGTGGAATGACTCTACTACAAAATTTTAAAATGTAAAATTTGTTAAAAATTTACTGTATCCTTGGCGCAGAATTTAAAAAATCCTGCATGTTTCAATAATGCATTCTCCATTTTTGCATGTTCATAAGGATACATTAATGTTTCAAGAGCATTTCTTGGTCAAGTATGTTTGCGAATAGAACAGCGTGCTTGAATTCAAACCCTACTACGTAGTAAACATCCGTAGGGCCCCAGTTATATACTATATCAGTTATTCATAATTAAACCTTGTCTATAAACTTTGTCTAACTTTCAAATGCTAATGCATCGTGCAATCAATATGGATTTCTTTTTTATAAAATTATTTGGCGACTGCCAAACAAGGGTACGGCCACAGAAATCTAAATAATAAGTCAACTTATTATTTAGATTTCTGTGGGTACGGCTCACCTGACATACAACACCAGAAGCATCGCAAGCTCGTAGCCAACCTAACTCCCAATCGCCCCTTGAGCTCTGGTCACCTTACTCACCACGAGGAACACAACACTGTTTGAAAGCAGTATTATTTACCTATGACTTTTTGTTAAGTCAAGCTTCCCCAGTTGGGCTGCTCCAAATTTTGAGCAGGATAAGTCCTGCTGTGCCCTATACCTCAGTAAAAGTGGGTATCGTTTACAACGATCCGTCATATGAATTAACACTTTCTAGTATCGCTTAGCCACGAAAGGGACAAGAAATAATAAATCTCATACAATTTTATAGATGGCTGGATAAATTGATTAAAACCAAGAATGATTGATTGCCGCACCTGATGCTGGCGCAATCCATCACAGCGTCGCGACTGTAGACTCATCTTAATTCAAAATATCGTTTACAATTGCGCAAATAGTTTTTAAACCTTTCCTTATGTTAATTTAGTTATTCCTTTATTAATCATCGCAACTGTTACAGCTTGTATTAAAATATAGACTAATGTTCAAAAGAAAGGATTTCAGTATTTGCATTGTTAAATGCTAAATGGTAAAACAAAAAAAATTATATCGACTTTAAAAGTCTTTCACCAAAAGAATACATACACATATACATTAGATTATAGGACATAAAATTATTATTATTTTATTGAGTAATAGCTGCAATTTCTTTATTAAAAATGTTTTTAAAAAAAAAAGAATGTATGTTTTTCAATGTCAATATTTTAAGGTATGTATATTTTGAGTTTATCGCAATTGATGAGTTATAAAAAGCTACATACTACTACTATTCAATATTATAACAATTTTTATAACGACTACAAAAGACATATGTATCTACTTATACGATTCCAATATCCTGAGAAATTCTTCTAATATGTTGTCACATTATACAAGTATATGTAACTCCAGCGTTTTACCGTATCACGTAACGTACAAGCCTGACATCAATCATCCGTGACGACAGATTATGTACCCCCCCCCCCCCTGATCCTCACCTCCTACCCAACCGTCAAAGTAAGAGAATTTTATACGATTCCATACCCCATTTTCCTCATTGTTTTTCTCGCTGAACGTTGAACTTTATAATTTATCGTTTTAAAACTTTAAGCGTTCACAAGTCGAGTTCTTAATTTCTTGTTTACGTTGTTGTAACATTTGAACCGAATTGTGGATAAGTCGAAAATTTTTCTTAATTGTATTCTTTGTCACTTAAAAATGCAATGACAGCTGAAAATGTTTTTACTTTAATAGGCTTTGTGTCGTGTATTATTTGAAATTTTCACGGAACGGAACAGAACTGAAAAAGTCTAGGAACTTTCCTGCTATGCAAAAGTCTTTAAAAGGTTTAGTTCTTATTCCAGCACGCTATTCCATTACCTTTAACTGAATACTTTTTTTTAAGTTATGTTTATTTCATCTTTTGTATTTTCATAAATTAAGTGTAAGAAATTAAACCATTATACCTTTTTTTTCTAATTATAACCAAACCTTTTTTTTCTAATTATAAGGATCTATAGTAACAATTCTCTGACTACTAGGCTTTTACTTTTGTTGATGATTAAAACTTTGGAATTTAAACTTAGGATAAAAATGTAATAAATGTCCCCGCAAAATAATCAAGTAAACTCCTTTCCAGTCTTCCAAAATGGGATTACCGGCGACAATTTAATTCCAATTCATTTGTTTTGTTTGACGGTGCAGTCTATCCGTCTGTCCCTCGGGGCTACATGCGCCCCGCACTGCTCCCGGAATCAATTCCATTCATTCTAAATCTGGAGAAGATTAAATTTTGATTATTTTGTGTTAATATTATCTTAAAAATCATTAGAACGTATTAAGGAGGTAAGTGTATTTTAAAATTATTGTTTATAATATTTGGATTGTTGAGTAGGTATTGATAGCCCTTTGAAGAGCTGGCATTTTTAGCAAATGCTACGCTCCTGCGGTCCTGCCAGTTATATCGTGCTAAGGATAGGCTATTATAATGTTTTTATTATGTCGTACTAGAAATGGTAATAAGGACATTATAACAAGTAATATAATTAAAAGAAAACAAAAAACCCGCCTGCGTAAAAAACGGAAAGAGCAAAGTCAACATTTTTTAAACTTTCTTATTGTATTTCTTTATTATTATTACGGTAATAATAATCATAATATACATTTTCGAAATCCTTGTATTGAGCCCTTTAATTTGATACCCATACTATAGTATTCTAAAAAAAAAAATTATTTCTTCATTAACTACAATGGCTTCGCACAGCCTCCATGTTTGTTTTTTTTTAATGTCACCTATCTAAGAACACTTGGGCTGCTAAGACAAATCTAACGATATCTCAATTATGCAAATCCGTTCAGCGGTTCTAGAGAAATGAGGTAATTAAGAATATTACATACATACATACAAGATACGCGCGAAAAACATAACCCTTCCTTGGCAGTCGGGAAAAATAACTGTGTATTCATTGGAAACAACCGATTTTATCGAACCGATTTACTAGAAATATGTAAATTGACGGTGAACATATTATATTATTATGTAGTATCAGTACAATTCTAAGGAAATCTCTGCGTGAAATATATTATTCTTGGAATTTATACATTTCGCTATAGATAATAGTTTTTTCATCTTTTAAAATTTTATCAACGAGCACTGTTTCGATGCGAAAATTGTATTGTTTTACTATACTCATTTTGTAACTATTTTCAATAGTTCAAGAGAAAAGTCCCTAAAAATACGTGTCATTAGTAGATAGTTTTACTTAGATATAACTATTCTCTACTCTAAACAAGGAGTGTAATAACATACTAAACATGTATCGAATCTATCTTTACATTCCAGATAAATAAATCTCTCGGTAAAATAAGTGAGGCGCTTAATCCTACCAAAATTCTCATTTCGTTGCTGCTACCCCGCGCATGCCGTATCTCCCCACAAAGAATCCGATCAGTAATTACTACCCCGGAGCACATAACCAAAACTTCATTCCCGCCGTTCAGAATTTCTCCATTTTCTCCGCAGTGTACGGAAATGTTGAGAGCCACGAACGCTTGTTACGTTCTTCAAATGTGCTTCGTCATGAAATTAATGGCTAAATTTAATAATAATACTGTACCGGCAACAATTATAACAAGAGAATTAGAGATGGTGTGTATTTTGTAATAAAATTATAATATTTATGTCTCTACTAGCTGACACGGCGAACTTCGTGCCGATATGTTATTTTTTCGTAAGTACGTACATATATCTATATTTTTATGCAAAACCAAAAAAAAATCCAATTTGGTGCACTCATTCAAGGTTGATTTTGTATAGGTTAATAAATAGATAAGGTTAATTTCACACACTTAATGAGTATCAAAAAGTCTATAATTATTTTAAATAATTAAATCATGGTAGCAAATATATAGGTAATTGAGAAATGGATACATTTTGACATTATGTTTTTTATAAACTTAAATAATGTATGTTGTACCCAATGTTATCTAGCAACTTTAAGTTAATTAGAATATTTAATTAACAAAGCTAATCTCTAGTGTCTTGGTAGACATAACGTTTCTATTATGCTGAAAAGAAAGAGCATTGTTTACTCTCATAGTCATAGATTACAAAGAAACTTAGAATATAAAATTATTTTCTAAAGTAATATAAATTGTTAGAACAATTTCAGCTTACTAGCAATGCTTATAATAGTGACAATAATTTAAGTAAATAATAACTTTATCTTTTTTTCTTGTTTTAATTAAGCAAAAGTAATAAAAACAAACTTATCCGTACAAATGACAAGGTAAAACAATTACCGAAATAAAATTACGGGGCTATAATTGATTTTTCCAATAAATAGAAAAACATAACACATTTGGTTGGTGAGCTAAAGCAGTCGAATTGATCGACAATTAAGCGTTATTTGTTACCGGACATAAACCGGTGTAATAATAAAACGTGGCACTTTATCGCTAATTACTCCTGATAATTAATTGTGTACAAACAAATAGGGGATTGGACCCTTTGTGTGAGGGATTTAGGTATGCGTCACCACAAAGATGCCGGTGTATTTTTTAATAGTAACATATAATCCTCTTAACTGTAATGTGGCATAATAAAGCTTTTTTGCTTTCATCTCTTAGCGTGTTAAGATCGAAATAATAAAATAAACACCTATACAGACACACATTATATTTATTATTATAAATACAATATATTTGTTACTATATCGTTATCGTTGTTAATGAACTATAACTGAGGTAGGTGACAGGAGGATGTATCCTGCTCAAAATCTGGAGCAGGCCAACTGGGGAAATACCTCCTCCTTACAGAAGATCACAGCTAAATAATACTGCCTCAAACTAGTACTACAATGCTTAGAATAGTTTACCGAAAGTTGTCCAAGAAAGCACTTAAATTTACGCTTATAAGAACAAGCTGCGGAATCCCTCCTAGTCGATGTACTTTCAATGTATGTTTTTATGAATTTATGTATGTATGTATGTAGTTTTAAATACATATACATTAACACAATCAATTTATAGCTTTATTATTGTTATTAACCATTTTTTTAATTACTTAATCACTCCAGTTGCTTGCACATGCACTACTGTACTGTCCCGCGGTAACATCGTTTCTCACCACCATAGGTAGCCTGGTACTGGTAGAGATCTCTCTTAGAGATAAGTTCGCCCTTGCCACCTTCTTTTGTAAATATGATTTATACTTATGTTTTAAAGCGCTATAAATAATATAATATAAACCAGCATTACAGATTCTTGTTAGTAGATTTATAGATTAAAACAGCATCTTGCTACGGGATTACATAATGAAGGGGCAAAAGGAAACGACAAGTTTTTCATTATTAGAAACGTCCGTGAATATTTGGTGATATTTTTTGGTAAAAACTGCCGGGATAGACTTATATGTTCACAAAGTATTTTAAATATTTATTAAACAATTTTTTTTTTTAAATAAGGAAAGGCAATATTCATACATACATGTATATCTATCATATTCATTATTAATTCACATATATTGATAGTAGAAATGTTTTTATTTCGTTAATTTCATTAAATATTATCCAAATATAAATTTATTTAAACTACCCACATTGACATTCATTAAATACATGTATGTATGTATGTATGTATGTATGTATTTATGTATTTATGTATTTATGTATGTATTCGCGTGTGTATGTGTGCTTTTATGTATTTACAATTATATTTATATCTATTAACTTTTGCACTATCCCGCACTTTGTTTGTTACTAATAATCTCCTTTATCTGGGGTTGTCTGGAAGAGATTGATTTAAGCAATAAGACCGCCTTTGCATGTTGTCAGTGTAATTACAATACCTTTTGTTTAATTTTATCTTTGTACTGCTGTTTCTTTTATTTTCTTTTACTATGTAAAATTTTTGACTATATGCAATAAAGTTATAATAAAAATAAATAAATAAAAAATAAATATTTCTATCCCCTGCTACCCCTATCACCTACCACAATCGAGAGCTTTCGTAGAGCTTATTAGTAATCAAGTGAAAAAAAGTGAAAAGTGTTATTAGCTTGATAGTAATCAAGTGAAAAAAATGTACCTACAAGGGATCCCGGACTAATATACTTTAACCAAATACATAAAACAATACCTCAAATCGGTAGGTCTTTCAATAATCGCACTCAAAATAACAGAAAAAACTTCCATTTTCTTACTATAATATTAGCAAATATATTTAAGACACTTTATATAATTAACGACCATCACACAAAACATTTTAATTAAACGTAATATAATAGCATCGTCTTTATTAAAGTTATAAAATTTAAGTACCGATAAATATTGTAAGTTTTCTCTGGTTTCTAAGTACTCTATGAAACGATTTTTATGGGAATACATCAAATGATTGGGGCATTGAAACGGCGTACTCAAATATTGGTCATACGAGCAATAAAACTCTCCTTTTATCTACGAGTGTGTTACGACTACCATAAAACGATATTTGAGAATATAAACGTCTCGATAGTAGTGATATGTGTGATAAATTGGACATAAAATTAAATTTAAATTAAAAGAAAGTTCGCAGTCGGTAGGATTCGAACCTACGCTCCCAGAGGGAATCTGATTTCTAGTCAGACGCCTTAACCGCTCGGCCACGACTGCTGCTGACATAGTTTCCAAATTGCAATTCTTAAAACTGGGGATGGCTAATTAAAATAATTATACATTAAAATTTAATACATAAGAGATTTCCACCTATATATTGACTCATTTAGAAATCTCTAGAACCATAAGGCGTAGAGACATGAAATTTGGTAGGAATATTCCTTTCACCCAGTAGAAGTCAGCGAAAAACGGATTTTAGAAATTCCATAAGGGGGGGGGGGGGAATTAAGGGGTTTAATAACATATATGGCAAAACAACATTTGCGGGGTCAGCTAGTATGTATATAATATAAGTGTCTATAAAACTGTTAAATAAATTATAGGAAACGGTAATTTATTAATGACGCATCTTGTGAATACACAGGCGTGCCATGTTCGTTTCGAAAGGTTATTTTTGTATTGAATATGTTTGGTATGTATGGTGTATGTTGTTGTGGTAAACCGACCTTTTGGTTGTGTTTTTTGTAATTATTTTTATTTTAACTTTTACACTATCATTATACACTTTGTAAGCTATATAGATTAACTCTTAAGAATTTTATAATAGTATGTTGTACACGAGAAAATTCTAATGACCTAGTTCGTTATATTTGTAGAAAAAGTGCATGCAGGCTTAACTGAGAGTCTTAATGAAATCATTAAAGGAGCTATTGCCGTAATCGACATTCTTACTCCTATTCAACCCGTTGGAATTAGTAGAGATGATGGCAAAAAAACTTGATACATTCACACCAGCGTCTGGGAACGGGGACGAGTGATTTTGTGGAACGCAATTTCCTTCGGCATACTGATATATTCTTATGTGGAAATAGGACTCACGGATAAGGGCTCAGAGGCTAGTAGGCAACATACTTGTGATAGTTCTCAAACAAAAAAACGACTTATATTATTTTTATATCAACAAGAGACGCCGCGTTGGCGCAACGCTCACTGCACTGGGTTGCGATTGGCTGTTGCGCGGGCTGTTGCGGGTTCGATCCCCACACACGACAACATTTGTATTGGCCATACAGATGTCTGCCGTGGTGACGTTTGTGCAGTCCTTGTGTGTCTCCCCACCGTGCCTCGGAGAGCACGTTAAGCCGTCGGTCCCGGTTGTTATCATGTACACCTGATAGTGATCGTTACTCTTAGTAGGGAATATATCCGCCAATCCGCATTGATCCTTCTCCTACATGGGGAAGAGGCCTATGCCCAACAGTGGGATATTACAGGCTGAATCGTGATCGTTTATATCAACAAGTATAGGACAATACCTACACATTATTATGAATTTAGGATAACTCAAAAACTTCTCGTTATCACGATTCAGCCTGTAACATCCCACTGCTGGGCATAGGCCTCTTTCTCCATGTAGGAGAAGGATTGGAGCTTAATCTCTTTATTTAACTTCTAGTTAAATCTCGCTAAAATTTAAATGGGCACGACAAGCAACGCTTTCAAATAAAAACAGAATCATAAAAATCGGTACACCCAGTAAAAATTATAAGGTACTGTTAACACACATAAAATAATATACTTACACTCGAATTGAGAACCTCCTCCTTCTTTTTAAGTCGGTTAAAAGTGAGCTTTAAAGTTTTGCAAATGGCGTACAGTTGTGTGTCAACATATTACTCACACAATAAAATGTAAAAGAACTTGTTTTTAATCACCTTGTTGACAAATATAATATTTAACAACTTTACATTTGTTGAGACAATTAAATGTTTAACGGCAGAGGAATGTTCTTTGTTTCGAAAACAGCAAAAACAATTAATGTGTAGATTAAAACAATAAAAATTGAAGAATTTTAGTCCACTGAGCACGTACAGTGAATATTAATCAAGACGATAAGATAGGTAAGCAGACGTAATAATCTAGTCTTTAATAAATACCTATTTTTGAAGTTAAACTACTTTTGGCGCGTTTGGGAAAAATGATGAGAGTATTTTTTTACGATGCGCGCTCACAATGTCACAAAAAACCGACACCCTGAAGTTAAGCTACTCAAAGAAAGAAGAAGTTAGCAACGTGAAGTTAGCTAGCCAATGAAATACGTACGTACACTCATACTTTATTACTTATGAACATTGAGCTATTATTTTAGTACATATTACTTCAATGCTTATGAAAGGTGATCAATGAGTATTAAGTATTGTTGTTTTTTTTTCCGTTATCAATTTTTTATTTATCTATGGGCAATTAAAAAGGGTATTCGTATTCCCTATGATTTACATGTAGGTACCTATGTATAAGTATGTAGTCATTTAAATATTTTAATCTTGCTATAGCAATATTTTTTCCGTACCAACTGATAAAATGCTCTAGTATACTTATGTGACAGTACCATAAGCGCGGGTTCGATTCCCGCTCAGAGAAGACTTTTGTATTTAGATCTGTTTGTCAATAGTGGCCTAATGGGTGGGACATTATTAAAGTCGTATTCATTAGGTTCAGATTTTTCTACTTACCTTTACATATTTATACAGCGAAATTGAAGAATGTAGGTAGGTACATCTGTATGATATCATTCGTTCCTGTAGTTCTAGAAATGAAATAATGTATATGATGTTAGTATTTTATATGAGTTTGTACTGTATCTACTTGTTATTGAGGACACTGTTCCTTTAACTTCTATTCACTGTACCTAAGCCGTAAAATTACGAATAGGCTAGAATTGATCAACAAAGGACTTGCTTTGAATTGGATTTTTATTTCCTTTTTCTAAAATTTCTAAGAAAACAATTAAAAATCACAAATGAAAGTTTAGTTACAGATCAGTAATTTGACGATTTTGAATAGATTTATGATTAAACTGTGTGACCTACGTGTTACAACAATCACATTTTTTCAACAACTATACTTATCTACAAAATAATTCTATTTTTGTAAGTAATCATGTGTTCGTTAATTTCATCGCTTGAGATATCGGCGCCGTGGCTTAGTTGGTTAAAGCGCCTGTCTAGTAAACAGGAGATCACGAGTTCGAATCTCGTCGGGGCCTTGTGTGAAAACATTTTTATTTTCTTTTTTTTTATATAATTAAATATATTTTTTATTCTATTGGCAATTATTTCTATTTAAAAAAACTTTAGTGAACGAAAATTACATTTATTGTTTACTATTTTTGTTCCGTAATTTTGTATCATAAAATATATTCATATAAGACTAGCAGCACGCCCCGGCTTCGCTCGGGTAAAATAATTATTTTGTGAACTTTTTTGTAGATCGTTTTTAGTCCTATTCAGTCGTACATCATTTTGTATTATCTTTAATACGCGAAGGAAAGAAATATTTGAGACGATTTTTTACACCTTGGTGAACATAACCCGTTTTTTTGCACATGTCTAAGTTTTTAAGAAATAAAATATAACCTATGTTACCTACTTCCTAATAATGTCTATTAATGAAAAAAATCCTTAAAATCGGTACAGTACTTTTGGAGCCTATTCAATACAAACAAACAAAAAAACAAAAAATCTTTCCTCTTTATAATATCAAGTGTAGATTTTACTTCTATTACGAAAATTATTCGAAAACGGGATATTTACCATGTTTATCATTTTCTTTTAGCGGAGCTCGATATTTCGACATTGACTGCGAATGTCTTGTTCACGAGAGACGAGACGCGTCTCGTGAATGGTAAATATTCCGTTTTCGAATAAATAAATATATTTATGTCGTGTATATTACATATTAATTTAACATTTTATAGGTAAAATTGGTTTGAGGAAAATATAATATTTTTGCTAACAATATTTTACAATAAAATACAGAGGCGGCCTTACCCATTGCGAGGCCCCGGGCGAAAAATTTTTGCGAGGCCCTTTGTCCTTCGTGAAATGCTAAAGTTATAAAAATAACTAGAATTTGAGTTTTAAAAATATTTTACATTGAAAAATTTACAAAATTAACAAATATAGAGATGATAAATTTTAAAACTGATGTTTGCGGCTTTTGCTACGACTAAAATCTTTAATTAAAGCACAATAATCTAACGAATGACCAATACTAGACCAGTGCTTTTAGCCTTTGAAATGGTAAAAAGTGAAAAGAATTATAGTAGAATGAAACCCATTGAAAAAGGAAGAGAGAATACAACGAAAATGAAAGGAAAAATAAATTACGGGCGATCTGAGGTCGCAATCCAGTGCTGTGACACCGCGTTGGCGCAGCGGTCACAGCACTGGATTGCGATTGACTGTTGCGCGGGTGGTTGCGGGTTCGATCCCCGCACACGACAACATTTGTATTGGCCATACAGATGTTTGCCGTGGTCTGGGTGTTTGTGCAGTCCTTGTTGGTCTCCCCGTCGTGCCTCGGAGAGCACGTTAAGCCGTCGGTCCCGGTTGTTATCATGTACACCTGATAACGATCGTTACCTACTCATAGTAGGGAATATATCCGCCAACGCGCATTGGAGCAGCGTGGTGGATTAAGCTCCGATCCTTCTCCTACATGGGGAAGAGGCCTATGCCCAACAGTGGGATATTACAGGCTGAATCGATCTGAGGTCGGGAAGTGGTAGGGAAGAGGGTTTAAGGGTAAATAACGGTTTATCCCGATTGCGGGTAAACTACAAGTCCTGTGGAAAAAAGTCAAATGGCAAAGTTGTAGGTAATAAAAAGATCTACAACTTTTGTATCTACACTTTTTTCGCTTAACCTCAAAATTCATGTGAAAATTTCAAAAAACTAAGTACCTATTTGGTTTTGTATTGTTCGTTTGCAAGAAAAAAATTTCTTTACGTAATTTAATATAAACTTACCTTTTTATGTCCCAAACGCACTGTAATTTTTTTGATTTAAAATACATTTTTTTCACCTTATTTTGACCTCTATATTGAAAAAGCACCCTTATTTTCAATCGAACTTTCTTACGTCAAAATATCAGCTTATCAGCAGCTAAAAATAAATGTTTAGAAAATGAAAAGAATATTTAATAAGACATCTTCAATATTTTGAGAATTTCATAGAGAAGAGGGGAAGGGGCTAGGAGAGTCTGGGTCATCCTATCTGTTATTTTTTTGCATTTTTTGAGAACATTTACCATAGTAATGTATATTTTTTACACCATCAGAAAATAAAGATTTTAACGAACTAAAATCCCACCGACTTTTTAAAAAAGCTGATATTTTGACGTGAGAAATTTCGATTGAAAATGAGGGTACTTTTTCGATATTGAGGTCAAAATGAGGTGACAAATTAATATTTTAAATCAAAAAAATTACAATGTGTTTGTAAAATAAAAAGGTAAGTTTTCACCAAATTTTGTAAAAAAAAAAAGAATTTTGTAAGAGAAAAATAAAAAACAAAACTTGTGTTTTTGAATTTTTCAAAAATTGTTATGTGAAAAAAGTGCAAATACATAAGTTGTAGATCTTCTTACTACCTACAACTTTGCCATTGAGGTTTTTTCCATAGGACTTGTAGTTGAGCCGGTAATCGAGATAAACCGTTTTTCCCCTTTAACCCCCTCCCTACCACTTCCCGACCTCAGATCGCCCGTAATTTATTTCTTCTTTCATTTTCGTTGTATTCTCTTTCTTTTACAATGGGTTTCATCCTACTATAAAAAAAATTTAGTTTCAAAAGCTAAGACCACTGGTCATAATATAATAGGTCATTTTTGATTGAAAGAATAGCGAGGACTGAAAGCCGATCTTGTGTCATCGAATTCCTCAAATATTTTTTTACAATTTTAATAAAAAAAAAATACAGTTAAAAATCTATATTATTTTAAATTTGCTTGGGTTGTTGCGCGAGGCCCCTGCAAGCGCGAGGCCCCGGGCGATTGCCCCGTTCGCCACCCCCTAAGGCCGCCACTGATAAAATATATAAAAAATATACGCGTAAGACAATAACTTTATAAAACTCTCGTGTTAGACTCGTCCGAAACGGCTTGACCGATGTTCATGAAATTCGTTGCGCATATTTGGTGGGTCTGAGAATAGGTAGTGGGCTATTTTTAATACCCTAGGACCTCTAGGTGATAATATAATGAATATCCCTGGTACATGAAATTGCACGGTTTCTTTTAAATATTCGAATTATAATTTACCTAGCTAGATATGTGATAGATATACTATTATATCAAATAATAGTAAAAATTAACTCTGGCAGCGTTTATTTAGACACATTTCTTAGTTATTTTAGCTTAGTTGTTAATCTGGTTAATTCTATGATACCTACTTTCATTATAATGGCTATTTGCTTTACTTTTTATTTTTTGACACCACGACCACGATAAGACTGAATGGAATTTATATAATCTGTAAACTCGTCTTCGACTTTTAATCCGATAATAAGATCTGTGATAAACTTTGATATTTGATGAACTTCGAATCTTCGATATTCGATAAATCGATCATTTGAAGAAAGACGACTACCTATAGACTTTTACTACTGGCTTTTTCTTGATGAATAATAAAAATAAAATGTAATTCGTATACTAACATTAAGTAATAACGTATTCATATAGATATGCACAAATACTTATTTATAGAATAACCACAAAACGTTTCACTTTTCTTTGTCTATCTATATTTTGTAAAAAAAAAATTATTAAATAATATCTATCTCACAGCTTCAACAGTTTCTTACTACTTTGTGTCGAAAAACAAATAGGAAAAATATTTGAAAAGTAGTACAGTACCTATAACTAATATATTAGTAGTTACAATCTTGAATCACATGTGATTTAGTAACAGCCATTAAGGTGTTTGTTTTATCATAAATCTACGGCTTTCATCATAAGATCATTACCATATTTCTACGGGATTAATGTGGTGGACCACTTTCAAACGAAAAAGAGAATTACGCAACATGACCCAGATTAATTTTAATTATATTAATATTTATATACTTTTAGGTTAAATATTCATATATATTTTATAATATTATTAAACCTTTTAATATTATCTAAGTAGAGATTAATGTAGTCTATAAAGATTTATGATTAGATGAGGTTTTCCACAGAACTTGTAATTCGCAGAATTTTACATTCTATTAATTAAATCCTTTATTGCCGAAATTATTCAGTGTAAATAATTAATTACAGAGTTACAAAAATCACTATTTGTTATAATTTTTTAAGTTGCAATTGTTTAGATTCTATGTATGTAGGTACTTTACTTAGTTGTTCCTCAAACCCTTTTAAAAAGCTCTATATAAAAATTAATTAGTTTAAATATAAAACCCACGACCGGTGGTTTTCTTAGTTTTTAAATTGTTTGAGAATATTTTCTATCATTGCTCTTTTTGTGTCCTTTTCAATTAAAATACATACTGGAGTATTATAATTATATAATATAATAAAATAGCAAAAAAATATAATTAGATTCTTAGGTGTTTCTCACAAACATTCACTTAGTCCCGTTAATAAACTAATCTTTACTCTTCTTTTTTTATACGAATTCCTTTACAGCGAATGTAGTTTATGTGGCTCCCTTCATTTAGCAATAGTACGTGCCATATCTCTAAATATTTTTAAACTTTGTTTGATTATGAATATTAGGGTGATTGCTTGCAACATGCGACATATTGTACGTCATCTATGTATTGTATGTATGTTTTGTATAATTTATGTTAAAGCTATATTATAATATTATGTTTAAGTATTTATGGTATTCCTGATTTTTTTTAACCGACTTCCAAAAAAGGAGGAGGTTCTCAATTCGACACGTATGTTTTTTTTTATGTATGTTAGCTCAGAACTTTTGACTGGGTGGACCGATTTCGATCAATTTTGTTTTAATTGAAAGGTGTTGCGTGTCATGTGGTCCCATTTTAATTTAATTGAGATCTGACAAGTACTTTTAGAGTTATATCTAATAATGCGTATTTACGTGACTACTTTTTCGTCGACCTACGTTATATTATCTCTAGAACACTACCCTCAATTTTAAAGATATTAATACTACCGTGGGGTCCCAGAGGACCCCACCGACATTTTAGGCAATAAAATTAATTCTATATTATAAATTGTCAAAATATTTTATAAATCAGAATTAAGCATTCACAGAGCATACAAAAATTATATATTTTTATCATCCATTTCACTTAAATTACAAATTTGTCAAATTTTAATTTGATGCTCCGTACAAATATGCCGGCAACAGGAGAAGTACTCGGTTTTCGATTTTCGGTCTTTTGTGCGGGGACAGAAGCGGCAACGTCCAGGTCTGGTATCATGATGAACTGGTTCAGTGCTATCGGGTTCAATTTTTAGGATACCATTTATAGATTCTCAGATATCCCGGGGCAATCATGGCCATTGTAATCTATCCCGCATATGGGGTGTAATAAGCGACATTGCTAAATCCTTCAAAAATTGACGTCACTTTTGAATTGGGTTCTTTTCTGGGACAGGCGACATGGCGTATTAGGATCCAAGAGTTTAATAATAATCATCTACCGGCATTCCCTGGGTTGTACTGTCCTTTCCCTAAATACATGACACTATTTATCATATATTCTTTTTTGACATCACAAAGCAAAATGTTTTTAACCCATATTTATCAGGCTTTGATGGAATAAACATTTTGAACACACATCAACCATCAAAGCCAAACAACTGTTCGTTTATTGTGACACAACCTAAATTGATAATCCTTTGACGAATACTATCGTGGGGTTCTACAGTACCCCAGAACCTCTGTATCAGAGATTGTACTTGTGCGATTCCAGAGCACGACCGACCTAATTACGCGAAAACTATCCAATAACGATTAGCTTTAACGGCAAAAGCTTTGTTGAAATATTTACGTAAATATTAGGATTCAAATATCATGTGGGGTACTCCAGTACCCATAGTAGTGTTTAAGAGTTATACCGCATAACTTTTTACTCGGTGTACCGATTTCGATGATTCTTACTTTAATAGAAAGCTAATACTTGTTTTGTAGTCTTGTTTAAATTAGATCGAAAACTGATTACAACTTTTTGAGTAATCTTTAATAGCGCGTATTTACTCGACTATTTTTTCGTCTTATTACGTTGTATTACTTGTCGATGTAATTGAAGTCGGTTTTTTTTCGTTTGCGAGCAAACACAATTATTTAATGTAGGTACATATAGGTTTCATTTTCTATTGTTTTTAGTGTCATAAAGATTTTTATTTTTATCATACCCACCCAGTGTTGGCCAGTATTATTTGTTGATATTGTAGAGCTATTAGCGATAAGGCGGCCGATACTATACAAATTGTAAGTATTTTTTCTGTCAACCTTTTTATTTTTGTTAATCTTTGGCACACAACAAAGTATATTTCACTTACTCATTCATTCGTTATTTGAAGATAAATATTTTTTTATCTCCTTGTGTTGTTTTGTTATTCATTCATTCGTTATTTGAAAATAAATATTTTCTTTATCTCCTTGTGTTGTTTTAAGAGTGCGCATAATGCAAAATTACCAATCTTCTATTTGTATTTTGGCATGAAAAATTCCAGACCAAATCTTAAAATAAAAATATATGACAAACTACGTGATATTTGCAAGGGTTAACCCATATCAAAAACATAAAATAAGGAAATTTCCTTGATGAAATATAATCACGAAGTAACCTCTAATTTTTATGTTTTTTCTTTTTATACTCGATATGGTTATGAGTTATGACCATTAAGACAAAAATTTGATAATTAATTACATTTAAATATGAGTAAAGGCTATGCCTAGGCATTTAATGTAATTACTTTTAGTTTCGGAATTATATATAAAATATTTGTCTTTTTTTACATTCGTAATGCGCTCAAAACTATATCGTCTATCGCACTCTGACACGAGGCTTTGTGTATATTTATTATTTTGTTTCATCAGTTACTCACGGGCGCGCGGTTGAAATCTGATTTTTTGCTCGCGTTATGCGCCCTTTTAAGTTATTAAAAAAAAATAAAACCACATAATATGTTCACTCGTATATTGACATAATTTGTATAATATTTACAAATTTACAAATTTCTATATAATTATGTAAGATCCTCAAATATTTTACAAAATACACAATGAAATACTTACGTTATGTACGTGGCTCACAGACAAAATTAATAAATGATCGAAAAATTTGTTACTACATACTTAGAAAATTTAGACAATTCGAGGAAATAAATTTTAGCTTATCGTTTTTTTAAGTACTGAATTTGAGTTTTATACTAAAACACAAGAAAAATTAATTACAATTGATATTACGAGAAAAAAATTCTTATTAAATAATTTGTTTTAGCAAAAATATAAGGGAAGAACCTGATTGTTAATCCTCAGAAGTACAGCAGCACAGAAGTAGATTACAATGGCGATCACGAATAAGCCTATTACAAACCACTTCTGGGCATAGGCCTCTTTCTCCGTCTAGGAAAAGGATCAGAGCTTAATCCACCACGCTGCTCCAAAGCGGGTATATTCCCTACTATGAGGTTCCCTGCAATCAGGTGTGCGATAACAACCGGGAGTGACTGCTTAACGACTCACGATAGGAAGACCCACAAGGATCGACATCCAAACCGGAAAGAAATATTTGTACAAATACAACAATCCATCCCGAGCGGAAATCGATCCCACCAACCACCGGTATTTAGGCGCCTATATGTAGGTACGGTACACGCGCCGCTACACCAGAGCGGGTGTTAAAATGACGATGTAACTGTTATGGGGGCTTTACACGCTACGATAAATTGTAACAATTTATTGAACGATTTATCGCTCCAACAAATCGAAAGAGTAGAGCACTGTTCACTCCAACTCCAATTCCAATAAATCGCTACAATCTCCCGTTTACACACAACGATAAATTGTAACAATCTGATCGTTACGATAAATTGCTATAACTTATCGTTGCGTGTAAAGCCCGCTTTACGTTTCAGTCATAGTTGTAGATACTTATATCCAGCATTTTGACTGAAAGTTAAAAACAAAGGAATGAATTGAACATCAAAACTTTTCCACTAACTAATTCTGAGTACCGATTAATTTATATAAGAATAACTCACAACAAAGATGTACTTTTAACTCCCATTAAATAGAAGATTAAAAAAAAAGATGTACTTTTTCAATTATTCACGTCAATTACATATTTATAATGTATGTACTTATTTCGACTTCCTTTTAACAAAAACTTCAATCAGTTACTTAATTTTGTCTGTGGTTATATTTATAAAAATGAGCCGATAGCTTCAATATTGCTTCCTATTTAGTATTTATATAAAAAATCACTCATAATTGAATTTTATTATTACGTCAATACTTTATTGTGCTTACAAAATAACAATACTATTTTAAAGTTTAAAGCAACATCATGAACAAAATTGGCGCCATTTATTACAGTCAATTATGCTTATACAGATAATACATAGTATAGATTCCTACTTTATACCATTTTTTATTATTATTATTGAAAACAAAGTCAAAAATACTTCCTTATTTATGATCTCTTTTAATAATCCATTTAAATATTACATAACCAAAAAAATATTAGGCCTACAAGTTGATTTCACTTTTGTTAAAATCAACAAATTGAAATAATTTATTGTTATGAGTCAATGAGTCAACGATATTTTTTAATATTAAACAAAAAAAATAGTCTAGTCATCACAAGAGGTTATATCTCATTTTCAGTCAATTGGAGAATTATTAAATAATCAAATTAATTTGTACGAAAAACGATTACCTACATAATTGTATTGTATATCTTCGCATAATTTTTTTTTTTTTTGTTAATAAATTGACTTAACTTGGCTGAAAAATATAATGCGCAGATAGAATTTAGATTGGCACAAAATAATCTTCTTTGGCACAACTCTAAAACCAATGACAATGCTTAATTTTTTTTTTCTTTAATAAATTGAAATTAAGACCTAAAAAAAATTAAAATTTTAATATTTCTTTAAACTTGTGACTTATTAGACGCTATTTCACAACTTTTTTATCAGGTATCTCTACATCAAGAGACAACATTTTCTTTGAAAGGAGAATATTAATTTATTTTAATATTATATAATTTAATACATTATTATTTAATATCATTTTTTACAATTAAATCAATCGATACAAAATCCAGTCTTAATCGAAAAATTTAATACTTTAACGGAACAATAATAAAATTTTAAATCTTTCATAAAATCCGAGGCACATTCAATATACGTATTCAAAATGTTTTAACTAACAATATTTACATATAATAATCTTTTACACTAATATGGCAGTAGTGAGGTTTGAAATAATAATTACAGTACACATAAATCATCACATATTTTTAATTTTATTTCTCGCTAACCGTGCGTACAAAAAGTCGTAGACATTACGTAATATTTCTTCCAAACGTTTTAAGAAACTGACACAGATAACCGATCGTAAAGTTGATTTATTTTTCCGCGGCAAAAAATATTGCATATACTGTGAAATATTTTAAAGAAATAGGAATAAAAATATGCGACGACGATATAAACACGTATAATTTACAATTCAATAAACACTATAAAATCAGTCTCTTTCATCTCCGCGCTTCATTTCAATACTCGTCAACGCATTTAAATCAGGATGTCACGAGGACCCATACATTGAGGCCTTGTCCACTAAGTTTTTTTTTTTTTTTTTTGTTTCACTATTTAACTAAATTATTGTCGTCTTTGGATTTTCTGTGTGAGGAATGTCTTAGACGAATCTCGTCAACTGCGTGTGGAAGTCTCGGAGGAATATTTGTAGCTGCGGCAGCGTGGGCCGGTCGTCTGGTGACATTGCCCAGCAGTAGGCCATCACGGCGAATCTAGGAAAAAAATGTTAATATAAGAAAATATATTAAGCCTGCAATTGCTATAAATATCACAATAATTAATTATATTAAGTAGCCGCATTATGCTTTTATGTTATTATATTTTGTAGTATTTCTAAATTATAAGACAAAATTTTTAAGACAAAAAAAATAAATAATATGTAGCTATACCAGTCGGCTGTTACCTATAACACAAGCATTAAGTTGCTTACTTTAGGAACAGACGACCGTGTGTGTATTGTGTAGATAAATATGTATTTATTAAAAAAAAGTGAAATAAATACTATTTTTAAAATATTATAATGATATTAAATTTTACACATGGGTAATAATTATTCTCGGAAAGTTTTAAGGAATTTAAACAGCCGACCCCTGGTGCAAACTAACAGCCACATTGAACTTGCCAGTTACTCCGGCTTCAGACCGGACGTGGGTCCTAGCTCTATCATACATCGCCTGTACTAGTCGTACGTATACTTCTCTGGCCCTTTCTTTTAAGATTACTTACACAAATTATTTAAAACTACATTCCTTGCAAATAAATTATTTATTATATTAAAATACTACCCTCACATAATAAAAATCACTATTATTTATTGTATATTACTAAAACAACACTTATATTATGATTTACCTAATTGTTGTGATGAGTTAAAAATAAAATACTCACAATTCATCAGGACAATTTGCCGGCTGTTGCAACCGGTAACCATCCCTCAGATAAGCTGCCACTTCAAAAGGATCTACTTCAGCGTAGGGCTGGTGGGCCAGCGTTGTGAGTTCCCATAGCAACACGCCAAGAGCCCAAATATCCGCTGAAGGGCTAAACTGCTTCTTCGATAAAGCTTCTAAGGCCAACCATTTAATCGGCCTGTTTTCGTTGTCGCCCAAGCAATGATAATCGCCGGGGAAAAGGTCGCGTGACAACGCGTTATCAGCGATCATCACTCGGAGATTCTCATCCACGCTGGTAACAAAATATATATATTTTAAACCTTTATAAATTTACCATTTCAATCTGAGACGTCGATCTTGGTAGATATTTGATGCTGTTTAATTTGGTATCGATACAAAATGAATATAATATTAAGATTTGTCGTTGATATTTAAAAAAATAATTAAAAATAAAGAATTGAATTTGACTCATTCATTTTATTGTTATCGTCTCAATTAATGTTCGAATGTAATTAAAAAAGTCGTTAGTCAAATACCTACTCTACATTTTTATATCGTAATTCAAGCATCAAGTAAGCCAATCCAAGTAGAGCCAAAACGAATTTAAAATAAATATCGGTCGTTAAAAACTTGATTTGGCTTCAGGTTGTGATACAATCGATAAAATAAAAATTAATGACTTTATACTCACATGCAATTTCTTGCTGCGATATCTTTATGGAGTACGTGCTGCGAGTGTAAATACGCCAAGCCATCTAAAGCATGTAGTGCCATTCTCACAACGTGTTGAGTCGTCAGAGGCGGTGGAGGCGGTCCGTTAGCTGCGACACCGAAATTTACTCCTCTACAAGCCAGGAGGAATTGTTTCAAGTTTCTCCATCCACCACTCCAGGGGTAGAGCAGGAACGGTGCAGTTTGGTCTTCGATGCTGACCCCGAGCACAGACAAGACGCGCTCATGGTGAAGTCCATAAAGCATACATCCTTCTTGTAGAAGAAGTGATACCTACGTACAAAAATGCATACAATTAGAGGATATATTTTATAGGAAGTTGAAAAAAATAGCTTAAAATGTACCCAATGTTTTATTTTACCTGAACTTGAGACGCATGTTCGGCTACGGTCTTCACTAGGACTTCCTGTTCTCTACCCTCTTCATCCGCATACGTTCCTTTGTATACTCTGCCAAAAGTTCCTTCCATAGCCACTGAACGCAATCTTACTCGGCACCTCTGTATTGTTAATTCCGCTATTCTTTGCTGTAAGTCCCTTGCACGCTCTTCCGCTGCGACAGGTGGTAGGGAAGTAGGACGCCTATAACTAGTGTAGCTAGCTGCAGACTTGCAAGACGAATCGGGTAAAAATGCATGGCCGTCTTGTTCGTCGCTTCGTGCTCTACGAAGCTTTCTCGCTCGTACCCTACACGCTGCAGCGGCGACAGCGGCGATAAGAAGCGCACCCCCCGCACATCCAGCTCCAGCGTAGAAAATATCAGCAGAAGTTGACGCGTTAGGCACACTGTCAACCCTTACAGCAGGTCTGGGGGCTTCTTTAAGACATATTTTTCGTCTGCGGAAAAGCAAGGCGGTCGAGGAGGAACCGGTAGACACGTTGAGAGATATGGTTACTGGTACTTCAGCGGAGACTGTGCCCGTACATGGTAAATCCACTCGCCACGTTTGTGGCTCCGTCGGTACGAAGCCCACGCTTGAAATATTAAGCGTTGGAGTGTGTAGAACGTCTTCGTTTTTACCCACATCAACGTGTAGTATGTAAGGTAACTGTAACAAAGTAAAAAAAGATTAAAATGCTTGATAAGAAAATACCAATGCTCATAAGTCTACAACAAAGTCAACAAATCTAAGTTACCATCACTTAATATGTTTCTAATTTATCCAAAGCATCCGTATATAGGTAAATAAAAAATAACACAAAAACCTAACCATATATGGGGACATGTTTACCCTAAATGGCGGCAATAAACGATCGTGCATACCTAACGGCCCAGCATAACTGTATCAAAGCGATTGACAGACGGGCGAACCTAAACGAGATGCGACCCACGGTCATGTCAAGCGAATCAAATGTCGCTGACCCGACACGATCACGACCCCATCTTAAACGGAACCTATAACAACCTTAATTTTTCATCAACAACGAATTTGTGCCACCACATCTTCGATGGAAATTTAAGCGGTAGATACAACTAACCTATTACAAAATATACCTTGTTATCACAAAAGCAAACATTGTTAGAAATAAAAACACAAGTTTCATAGCGTAACGAGCCGCATGTAGTTCTCAACACCCTCATTACGATCTACCTAATCATAGCGCGGCACATGAATGGTAAAACAAATAGGCAAACAGATCTGCCGCGGGCCCTTTGCCTTCATCAGGCATGCGGAGGCTCGTAAACGTAGGTGCGACACCGTGGTCTCTAATTAAACATTATCACTCGGCAGTCGGCGCGCTCAGACAATAGTAACCGCTCATTGCTGCCAGTAACCGTTTAATAAACATTTGCTGACTGGTCAAAGAGGCCGACTCCTAACAAAGAGCTAGCCGAATACAATTATCTTCTTAGATCGGCGCTCGGATTGCGCGTACTGTATCGTACAGCTCGACTTGTGGACATTTTTTTTTAAATATTACTATAAACGTATAAAATAATAGATTTATTTTCAGTCAGAACTCTTAAGACGAACTATAACAATACGTCCAGTCAAAAACATCGTAACTCTGTGATATTCGATTTAGCCAGTGATTACGTTATGTAATTTTAACTTTTGCATATAACAGTACCTACGAAGCGAAGTGTAGAAAATTCAGTAGTACACGCAGGTGGTCTACGTATCGATTTACAATTACTAAGAATAAAAATATTTACAGTTGATAAGCTTACATTCAACACATACTAACGGTTTGTTACAAAATACACAACTATGAAAACTGCAATGAATTTGAACTAAAATAAAGCAGATACATTTTTTATGATAAGAAAAAAATAAATTTTAGAGGTTTTTAGATAGCTATATAAAAGTATAAAACAAAAAAAAATCCGCCATATTGCCTGTTTCTGTAAGTTTCTTCCGTTATCACGCAAAACTGGACACTAAATTTTCTTACTTAAAACCTTTTGTCTCACTTCATTTTAATACATTGTCTAGTTATAAATATATTATCTAAAGTAATGTTTTTATTTCTTGGTATGTTATCCTTCACATAAGTATTAACCTTGAGCTGACTTCGTCTCGCAGCGGATGTGAGATTTGATCCCTTAAACCTTCAACATGTTTTATTTCGTATCGGGTGAAGTAAATAAATGCACATATTATTTGTATATTGATCGTTTGTACTGCACAAACGAACTGCCCGTCTGTCGCTCAAACAACATTTGCATCGCAGGCGTACGTTTTTTACGTAAAAAAAAATAACTATATAAAATTTTCATTTTGTAAACGAACTTGATATTTTAAATTCAAATGTATTCGCAACTACTTATATTGTTATGAAAAGTTGTCAATTGAACGCACCAACCTCGGTGACACTAACAAGGTTCGTATCAACGGATTGGAGTTTTAAGTATTCCAATATTAATGATATTCGATTTTTGTATTGCGAATGAACGAAAAAAAAAAAAACATCTGATGAATGATGAATGAAACATCTGTAATATGCAAATGACGAAAGTTTTAACAATTATAGTACCTGGAACTATTTCGACATGAACAAGTTAGTCTTATCGGAACTTATTCGAGCTATCTAAAATTCAAATAAGGTTTGAAATTATCATAAGAATAGCGGTGTTAGCGAACAAACATGGCTTCTAAAGGCGAGTTTGAAAAAATCCCTAACTCAGTTAGACCGAGCACGCCGAGCTTCCGGTTAATAAAATGTGAAACTTCTACGAGTCACTCGGGAAAAACGAGCTCGATAACATTTATATTAATTAGCGAAAACCTACTCTCGACCTATAATCTATAAACATGAGTTCAATCCGAGCGTATAAATTTTCCTTACAATAATGAAATAATAGTTTTAGTAAAACTTACTTTTAGAACTAATATTTATCGCTGACAAATGAAATCAGAGATATAACAATATACAAAAAATAATAAAATAAAACTGCTGTCAAAAATTACTTTTTAAGCGACTTTCAAAAAAGGAGGAGGTTCTCAATTCGACACGTATGTTTTTTTTTTTTTTTTATGTATGTTAGCTCAGAACTTTTGACTGGGTGGACCGATTTCGATCAATTTTGTTTTAATTGAAAGGTGTTGCGTGTCATGTGGTCCCATTTTAATTTAATTGAGATCTGACAAGTAGTTTTATAGTTATATCTAATAATGCGTATAATTTACGTGACTACTTTTTCGTCGACCTACGTTATATTATACCGCATAACTTTTTACTCGGTGTACCGATTTCGATGATTCTTACTTTAATCGAAAGCTAATACTTGTCTTGTAGTCTTGTTTAAATTAGATCGAAAACTGATTACAACTTTTTGAATAATCTCTAATAGCGCGTATTTACTTGACTATTTTTTCGTCTTATTACGTTGTATTACTTGTCGATGTTATTGAAGTCGCTTTTTTTTCGTTTGCGAGCAAACACAATTATGTTTTATATTAATCGTCAAAATATCAAAAAATATTTTTTGTATACTAGATTCGTCGTAACACGAGTGATTTTATTTTCGCATTCATGTAACATAAGATCACCCTAACGCCTTTACTGTTCAATCCATTGTTAAATTGAAAATAGGCGCCGTCGACTCGTTACTATTGAAATACCAACTAATAATATATTACAAATTCCTCTACCGTTAGCTCACTGTTGCCATTAGCCATATATACATTATACAATCTATTGTTAGGGGTTAATAGATATCGTTACTGCTTGCGGTTAAAGCGTGTATTAAAACACTGTTTGCTATTCCGTCACGTAACTTGTGGGTAGTGTATGTGTTTGGAATGAGGCTTATTAGATATTTATCTACAAATGGTATAAAGTGATTGGGTGATATATCACTTCGTATACAGATAAGAATTTTACTAGACTTTTATGGCTTATTGCGAATTTATACGTACATTCATTTTCTTTTGGATGTAAAAATAAATATCTTATTATTGGCAATAAAAATTTAGACACAATTTTTAATTTAATTGGATACCGTTATTAAGCTACTAAATCTTAAATAATAAATATAATTATATAAAATATAATTTAGGAATCATATTCGAATTAAGAAGGGGAAAGTCACTATAATAAAAAATGCAAATAAAACGGAATTAGTAGTCAGGAATATGTAACTGGAGATTTATTTTTCTGCTAGGTCTGTGGTCGGTAATGTTTGCGTTAAAGCGACAAAACATCTATTCATCGGTACATCTATTACATTGATCATATTGCTAGTTTAACAAATGGATATGCAGTTTATTCTCACCGGTCTTCTGGTAAGGCTCTGCCAAGTGAAGTGTAGTTCTCCGATGGTCGCCGGCACGGGGACTACAAAGTTCAGGGCGTAGAAGTTGATCTGTCCATCTCGCACGTAGAAAAGTTCTGCTGTTAATCCTGATAACAAAGAGTTACATATATTAATTATCACAAATTACATTAATAAATATATTATTAGTAAACACCTTAAAAACTGAGAGAAACTGTGTTCGTTTCTTTTATTGAGTACCGACTTTGAAAAACTTATTTTTATTAGAAATGGCTCAGTCTAATAATTCATCGAATCAAAATAACATAATACCTATACTAAAAGGGTAATCGAGGTAAATTTACAATATGTAATTATATTTCATCTGTGTAACTAATATGTACATAAGCATAACACATAATTATATAATATTAATTACATTTAAATATTAAAAAAAATCGTTTTAAGAGGGGTTACTTTAGAGATGATCCCATATAAATCTAATAAAGATATGACAATTAAATTAAAAAAATATTAAAATTATTACTTTCTAAGAAAAAGTTGAATATTTCTCACGACTGCGCAAATACCAGGTTACCGTTTTATGGATACGTATTTCAGAATTTGCGAAGAGCAAAGGATCAATTGTAAACATTAATTATTTCCTCTACAACAGGAAATGAGATTGAATAAATAATGAAACTAAACCCCGATTACAAAATGCAAAATGTTCTCCAACGATGCGTGTACAAAAAAATTGACCGTAAGTCGAAACCGAATCTATTCAAGTACAACCGGCATTAAACCAATACCCATCAATAACGTAAAAAAATATCGTACAAAAAGATCAGATCGCACGCGTTTTATGGCGGCGACATCAAAGCACAAAGACGCCGACTACCGCCACCTGCCCACGAATCATGGGAACTTAAAAAAACCTTTTTAATTCAAACTTCGAGAAGTTCCTACGTTACTACAAAGATATCGTACTCTACCGCAGATTACTACAAACTACCTACTTGTTTATCATCAAAACATACAAATATTTAAACGGTTGTGTCCACGAAATTGTTTGACTTTCTTGTTAAATCTTCCATAATTAAGTATATATGTGGTCGAGTTACAAATTCAGACTCTTAAACGACTCTACCCGTCACTTCTACCTAAAATGTGAACTGATTGAGTGTATGATTTCTGTGAAGTCGTTCAAGTCCTACCACGAGCATGCCTCGTTATGATTATATCGTGTTACATCATTAAAATTTTATGAAATGATATTTTTGACTTATGTACGAATCTTTATTATATTTGTCTTTATTATCAACTTGACATTTCATATGGTTACTTAAAATTCGAATTGTATTCCAATTGGTATTTATAAATAAAACGTATGTAAACATTTCCATTAAAAAACGATAAATACTAACAAAGCGAAACTAATACCGGTTTTATTGAAACCTATTCGTGGAAAGTATTAAAAATCGGTAATAAATTCCGAATACGAAATTGTGACATAATAACATTATTATACATTTTCTATTTAAAAAAAACTAACAATTTAAATATTGTGACCGGTTCCGTTGATTATTTTCGACTAAGGATCGTCGCTCCTCCGGTTATGGCACATTATTAAACATTATAATATCTAATAAATTACGGGTGCCCTCTGCAAACAAGTTTGTAGAATTTGGGCTCGTCGGCGTCGTCGCGGCACATGCAAATGAAATAGCCAATTTATAATATTAACACCGTTAATAGTTATTTGTTTATTCCGTACACGATCAGGGTGATTAGCCGTTTACGAGTCTTATTATTTTGTAAGCAAAATTTTCGGTTAACAGGGAAGTTATGTTGCAGCGACAAATTGGTTTCACGGTAAAAACCAACGTACATTAAACTCGAGTCTATTCAAACTTATTATTGAGCTGACTATATACAAACATTGATAATTAAAAGGTAGCAGTACGCCAGTTCATAACAAACTCTCACAACCGGTTAGGGATCCTCGGAAGAATCTTTATCTGATGCTACGATGTCGCAACAAATAGGTAATTCGAGCTTAATAATAAATTCTTTGAAATCTAAATCCAAATCAGCTTAAAAATTTTAATGGCGGCCTTAAACTCTAATCCATCTTTTGACTTTACATATGTAGATGGTTCTGCATTAAGAAGCGGTTTCGGGAGCTTGCTACCGTGCGCGGCACCTTTGATGCAGCGGCGGTAAAAAGAAACGAAACACTTGATACGACAAATAACCAGAGATAACAAGGCTGCTTCGGATGGCGCCTATTTTTTACATTAAACAAACTATCGTAATTTTTAACGCAACCACTTCTGTTGCTTATCGCAACCTCTTTTGCTCGAAATAGCTAAAACGGAACCCATAACAAAATATTCAATCGAAGAGCCCATTGAGTTCAGGATATCGCAACCGCGTCAAATCTTCGCGATTCAAGCATTCGCACCTACGAATAAAGCATTCATTACATTCGTGCAAAAAACCGTTTATAAAGAATGAACAAAATAGAGCGACGCACAAAAGCGGCTGATATTTCGTAAAGAAAGCGTCCCCTTTGCGGAGGCGATGGACGGATTTTAGGGCATAGCGAAGGCATTACTGTGGAATTATGCGGACGAGGCGTTCAAGAAATAAAACAAAGTGCAGAGGTGACGGCAAATAAAGGTGTGCGGAGTTATGCACTTCAGTCCGCCGAGGGTTCGTAGGGGGGCGAAAAATGGTGCCGCTTATTATTTCTTCCGCACTGCTGCATTATGCGCGCCAGATATTCCACGATAGACCGAGAATGCACAATAACCCAACGGCTCGAGTACGCCGGGAAACCGCTAAACAAAATGTTCAACATTTTACACCGCTACCACATCCAATAAGCGAATGATAATAGTTATCATAAAATGTACATAACGTGCTAAGAATAGCGTTTCAAGTCCCGTAAAAATCTTCGAGAGTGCATAAAAACGTGTATTTAGGCGCTACATGTCGCAATGGCGACAGTTTTATTGGCCGATACCGGAACACATCGTCTTAATGTTCTAAGGCGTCGAACAGAACGTTGAATTAACAAATTGTTTACACAGGGTCAACGACATCGGGATGCTGAAGAAATTATAGACGTACATTTTTCAAGTATTTCTGTTTTATTTCGATATAAAATGTCCGACACGGCCTACCATTTGAATAATTTGATTAATTCTTCGATGTTGACTGTATTTAAGAGTCAAGTTTGAATATTTCTTCAACAATATAAATTATCATTGGTCATTTATACTTTAAAAAAAAACCGAAATCGATAATTAAAATCATAGTTACATTATACCTAGGATATTTTTTTGTATAAAAATAACTTTTTATGAGGCAGTTTGTAGAATACCTGCTTAATAATCGTAAATATTTATTAGAAACAGCTCTTTTTACATAAAAATACAATCGAATAAAGTCGCTGGCACAACACAACGGATTCGACACTAAAAGTCGAAAACAACTAAAATTGTGTAATTTGAATACGCAAAATAAACAGTAGGTATTCATGAAAACAACGTTAAAACAATTTGCAGTTATTATCAAAGATAACTTCTGTAACACTTACAAGATATAAAAACGGAATTTCTTTTATTATCACACATTTGCATAACGCTGTATACATGTAGGTACTTTTCACCGGCAAGATTCCAATTTCATGTAGATTTCGCAGTGCGGATAAAACTTGCCAAATAGCCTGGCGTTTAATTTTATAGAATTGATGCTTTGTTTAACAGCACATTATACAGATATTACGCTATATGAGGTTAGACTGAAATACTTGGAAGAGATAAGATAGCGTTATAGCGTTAGCTTCGAAGAAAATTAAGTTATTTCAAATTTTAGTTAGAGTTTTACACCCTTTTTAAAGTGAAAGTACAAGAAACGGTTTTTTTTTTTTTTGTAAATATGTACCGTACTCGTATTAATAAATTTTGGGTTGAGTCAATATTTCTTTTCTTCTACTTAATATTGTTAGAAGAATGCACGACCGCTAGACCTACTCTAGTAGTTCTTCATTAATTGTATAAAATTGTGTAAAATTATAATATTTTCTGTAAAAAATTTCTTTCCTTCAAAACATTTTTAGCGTATATCTTTTTCGCCGAGTTTTAATCAATTTAACTTTATCGACGATACATTAACCTCCATACACAAGTTTAACGCTAGAAGCTACTCACGCTTCCACTTAAGCAGAATATTGTTCGTCAATTTCAAAGTAATGGAACATTACTTCGATAAAAAAAGAACCCACTTTTCAACGATTTGTGAAGTAATTCGTTGACTCAATTGAACCGTTCAAATTTCTCGACTATTTATCTAAACTCAGTGTAGTCAGGTGTGTAAGTAAAACATTGAAAATAAGCGTCCTGGAAACATGGTAATAGGATCTGTTTTTGTCTCTTAACGAGATTTACCCGCACAATACCCGTCACTGAGCCCTTTATAAATGGCAGAAGTAAAATGAACTGGTGCGAAACAGATATTACTTATTTTAGTAGGTATTCTTGATTATTGTCGATATTTTTTATTTCAAATTTTTTTATTTCGATTTTAATAGTAGGAAATGATTATTTATCACAAAGACTTTTAATGTAATTATACGTATATATACTTATAAATTACATTAAAAATCTTTGTGTAATTAAGTTATTTTAAGTTTACCCTAAAATTCAACATTTCAGCCTATCGCAGTCCACTGCTGGACATAGGCCTCCACAAGTTCGCGCCAATAATGGCATGAACTCATGTGTTTTACCCATAGTCACCACGCTGGGCAGGCGGGTTGGTGACCGCAGAGCTGGCTTTGTCGCACCGAAGACGCTGCTGCCCGTCTTCGGCCTGTGTACTTCAAAGCCAGCAGTTGGATGGTTATCCCGCCATCGGTCGGCTTTTTAAGTTCCAAGGTGGTAGTGAAACTATGTTATCCCTTAGGCACTTGTCTCACCGGCAACGATTAACGAGTAACGAGTAGAGCTAGAACTAGAAAAGATCAAAAGAGTTAGCGAGACGCGGGGAGCGAGTGCGTAGTTCCGATATTTGTGTAGCTCGGCTATAAGCGAGTGTGAGAGTGAGGCGGGCGATTACTCGCATCACTCGCTCGCGGCAGTCAAGCGTACAGTTTGTAGAGAAATGACCACTGGTTGCTCTCTCGGCGTGAGGTCTAATCGCTTGGCGAGTATCGCCGAGCGAGTGTTATCTTTCATAGCTCTTGTCGCTCAGCGACAAACTAGTGAAGCGAGTGTTCGCCGGCAGTGTGAACAGTCAGCGATCAACTGTTTGTATATGCATCTCTTTTGTTCACACGGAAAGTATATCTATTGTACGTTTCTTGAGCGAGAAAATAGCCGATAGTTGGTCGTTTTCTCGTCGTTGGTGGGACAACTGCCTTAGTCGCCTCTTACGACACCCACGGGAAGAGAGGGGGAGGCTAAATTCTATGCCGTAGCCACACAGTACCCTAAAATTATAGGTATATAAAATTCAGATATCTCAAAATGAATTTTATTTACAAATTATTTACTTTACTATTCTTTCAAAATATAACAAAACTACTAAACTACCAATTAATAGAAAATTTCTTATTTAAATTATCTCTATTTTAACAAAAATAATAGCTTCGATGCAAACTTTAAAACTTTATTTCAAACCTTTAGAATAAGTATTTCATCATTTTTCATAGGCGTTTATAAATTAATCCTTCTGATTAAATATCATTTCGGCCATTATGAGTCAATCTGTCAGGCTTGTGATTTTTGTAAGATTAGAATGTAGATTAGGTGATTTAGGTGCCGTTAAAATAAAAATAAAAACGTATGAGTTAAAAATTAAAGTGAGTTATCATTTTGATATTATAAATCTTTACTTTTAATATTATAGAACAGAACACTGTCTCGTTGTGTAAAATTATTAAAAAACTTATGTTGTACTTCCTTATTAATGTATAACAAAAATACATCTACATTAATTCATTATATTATTTGTTTTTGACATTATTCGAGGAATCTCTGTTTCTTTTTCTCTAACTTTGTCCAATAGCTACAAAATTATTATATTTAATTTATGGTCCGAAATTTCCTATAGGTTTAACCCAATCAATTATTCATAGCTACAGTCATCAATAGTAGTCTTACGCAATTACATAATCAAATCTGGGAAATCTGCGACAATGCATATCTACAAAGCTCGTTACTATAATAGCATGCAAAGTTTATGCTAGTCTAGTTTCAAACTGTCTAGGTTATTTAGGGCAGAAGATTAATGCTATTAGTAAGACAAAAATAAAATATTATTATACAATATAATGCTACAAATTGCAATAAATATTATATTTTAGCTTACTTAACAATTACGATGAGACGTATGCGGACTGACCTTTCTATTGTAATATTTGACGTTTGACTCGATAAGACACATGCAAATTATTGTAATTATATTTAATTGTAATTAATAACTGCCGCTATCACTGAATCAGTGATTTATAATAACGAAACATATGATGTTATTGTATTAATTGTTTATTTTGTATACCAGTGAAATTGTAAATTAGTTATTTGTTGTAAACAAATTCGACAATGTGTCATTTTAATAACATTTATTTTGAACGAAAGATAAAATTATTTTAATTAAGAGTAAAATTGTTATATATATAATTTTATGTATGTTTCCATTTAATGTTAGATAAGTGAAAAATGAGATAATTATCTAATCTCGATACAAGTAGCATTTCCCTATACGTAAGTAATGTTTAGGGTGGAAAAGAGGAAAATCTTGAGGAGGGTAATACGTGTAATGATCGTCATCCCTCACCGTCGCAACATGCAATTACGCGCCTCCCTATTAATGACAGCAATGAAATTACAAATATACTCTGAGTTAATTGCACAATTTAACTGTTACTTTACGAACTCGTATTTTGATGTACTAAAAATGAACTGAAAACTGGGGATGTACTTAATTGTTTCAAACTCACAACTTGATACCAGTCAGATAGTAGGTATATTACAAAAAAATGCCTCATACGGGCTGACCCGGCAAACTTTTTACCGCCATTTTTGTGCGCCATTGTACATTGCCTAGCACTGACAATTATTACGAACCTAAAAACGAATTATTTTTATTTAGTGCTGACGTTCGAAAATTATGCGCATATGTATTATGTATATCGGCGATTCAATTTTAAATATTATGTAGAATACACTAATCTAATTTGATCTATACTAATATTATAAAGAGGTAAAGTTTATAACTTTGTTTGTATATACGGGGTAATCTTCGCAAATACTGATCCGATCATGAAAATTCTTTCGCTAACAAAAATCTACACTATTCAGGAGTGACAAGATAAAAGGAAAAAGATAAAAATATATAAAGATTTTAAATCAGCAGGATTTGAACCTGCGCCCTCTGACGTGCCGTGTCAACAATTCAATCTAATCAAGCATTATTATTTGCCTTAGAAATTAATTGGTGATTTTAAAACATTTATATTTATCTGATTTGCTGAAAATAGTGAGAGGCTACACTATTCAGGAGTGACATAGGCTATATTTTATTGTAATTGTACAAAAAAATTCAGTAAAAAAGAAAAATATTAAAATATATTATGAAAATGACAAAGAAACGAACGCCATCTATCGCTGTTAGATTTAACTATTTAATATTCTATTTTATTTACTGTCTATTTGAATCTATCGATGACGAAGTTTTTACGCTTTTTGATAGATGGCGTTGGAGCAACATATTATTATTTATTTAAGTGGTTTAAAATTTGTTCTTTATAGTATGTTATTTGGTTCTGTAATTTAAAATAATAAATACACGATATTATTACGATTTTACGCCCAACGAAGTGGGCACGGGTCTGCTAGTCTATACTAATATATAAAGCTGAAGAGTTTGTTTGTTTGTTTGTTTGTTTGTTTGTTTGTTTGTTTGTTTGTTTGAACGCGGTAATCTCTGGAACTTCTGGGCCGATTTGAAAAATTCTTTCAGTGTTAGATAGCCCATTTATCGAGGAAGGCTATAGGCTATGTGTGATCACGCTAAGACCAATAGGAGCGGAGTCCACGCCGACGAAGTCGCGCGCAGAAGCTAGTTAGTTATAAAAGTCAACCTGGATAGGAAGTTAATGAAACGTTTCAATTTTAATAATACAAATGAGATAGTGTTCCTTGAAGTGATATAAAAATAGAAATTAAATGATGCAAATGAAAAGGAGTGATTAATTTATATAATCACTTGCACTGTGATACCGGATCCAACCGAGCGGATAAATTAGTCAAGGAAAAGTTCTTTTATCTCTACAGCGATTTTTTTTTAAACTAAACGCCGTGTATAGTATACATTGATGACATAATCAACACAATGTTGATATCAATCGAACGTCGCCAGCAATGGATAACTTACAAGGGAAACTTTCGTATGTCGGCGTGTAGTTTAAAGATATCTCCGAGCTCCGTGTTGATTGATGCTCCTTTTTACCCGCGTTCCCGTCGCCCGGCTAATCCCATCGAATTAGTTTGACAGTTGGAATCTTTCCTGATTTTTTGCGCACCGAGCACAGATGTTCATTGAAAGCCACTCTTAATTATGTGCACCGAAACGAAAACCGACAGCTTATTTCATAATTAATTACCATCTTGACGGAAAATTTAGGTATATCTCGCAATGGTTTATGGCTAAGATCAGTTCACATCGGAAAGATGTAAATATTTATTTTAAACCATAAACTATCCGATCCCAACAAATAACGTGTAATCACCGAAAGTCCAACTAAATAAATACGTTATCTGCACTAACGAAACGAAATGTATCGTAATAAAACAAACACGTACTATTTACGATACTCGAACACATCAAGTGCCTCGACGATGGATTTATGTATCAGGCGAGTGTTTCTTTATAAGCAAACATAATCCACCTGTCGCTGAATCGCATCGCGAATGGATAAACATTACAGGAACTCTGATGTTAAACTCCAATTTTATAGAGCGAACGTACCTATCAAAATAAACTCGCATCGCATTAATTGTTATGTTTATGAATAACATTAAGTACTCTGTACATCGAAGCGTGAGCGACTACGCGTTATCGCAATTTAAATTTTATTTCAACGTCTCAAGGTGTAGTTTAAGTTTTGTATCGATAAGTTCTTAAGATTCAAATTACGTAGACGCGAAATCGAGTGCAGGAGTATTGAAATAATTATACGACACGACGATGAAAATGAAGTCGGCTGGAGTTATGTTCCCGTCTCGCTGGAGGTGTCAACGTGATCGTTAATGTTTATCAACACGATTAAACGAAGCGAAATTAATTATTATGGCGCAATGCAGTGTTGGATTAATATACTTAGTTTTCATTTTAAATGCATGTTTGGTCATTTTGTGTGATGTTGTTTAAATGATACGTTTAATTACTCAAAATAATTTGCTTTTAAATTGCCTCACCGCTGTAGTTGTAACAAAGGTATTAAAAATTAAATCTAATTTTATCTGTTAAACGTACCTATTTAAATTCAAACGATAGTTGAACGAGTGCTTCGAATAAAAAAAACCTCGTTTTGAAATTTCGAAAGCAACAAAAAAAGCATCTATTTCACTCCACGGTTAACGAATGAAAAAAAAGTTTCCGTGACTCGCTTTCAAACGGTAGATTAACTAGACACCCTAAACACGAATTGCTGCCTTGTTAAATCCCAATTATGAAGTCGACCCACGTGCACTCAGAGCAAACAAGCAGAATCAGCTTATCAGTGGCAGTCGGATTAAGGAGATGTTGACGAGGTTATCGCACGGTAGCCCTTCATGTAAAACGATTTGTTATCAAAGAAACATATTTATTACGATACGAGATTTATTTTCGACCGATTTATCAACAATCGATAACGACGCATTTCGGTATATTATCGCGCCGGCTACCGATGTTTATTAGGTACACCGTAAATATAGACTTTACGATATTGTCAGTTAAATTGTTTATATTAAGTATATAATATAGTCGAGACCACTATGAACGTGTGATATCTATACATATTATAAAACAAAGTCGCTTCCCGCTGGCTGTCTGTCCCTATGTATGCTTAGATCTTTAAAACTACGCAACGGATTTTGATGCAGTTTTTTTAATAGATGGAGTGATTCACAAGGAAGGTTTATATGTATAATACATGCATAATATAGTTAGAGGAACAGTGATAGGTATAGCAACCGTGCGAAGTCGGGGCGGGTCGCTAGTAGTTGATATAGAATTGTATATGATACAAAAATCTCGGCATATATTACAAAATAAAGCTAATTTTTAAACAATATTATCATTTTTTTATTACATACTCAAAACGTGACAATAACTGTTTTCTAGTTGGACCAAGTCTTGTTTATGTAATATTTTTCAAAAGATCAAGTTACTGCTAACTTAAAAATCACAAAACATAATAAACTGGCTATTATTACTGAAACGGCAAATATTAAAGTAATACGTATCCACAAGTTGTACATATGTAGCGTACGCAAGTAACCAATATTATGTACGCCGCCAGTTACCATTCCAAGAAATGAATAAAACTTAAGCACTACCAAGAACATGCGTTAGAGTAATAGCCTTAATGTTCCTGATCATGTACTTACTAAGGCATTTCTGAAAACAGTCGTGGCTGGCATTTCAGTAATTCAAATAGAAACCGGGTCGAATAGAGATGTCCAATAACAAAACATGAACACGCTTTACAAATAACGTCGAGCAAATGTTATCTCAGTACACATTATGCGACAGATTTGTACCGCCATCAAGGTCCACAGGAGCATTAGTTCTATGTTTGATTTACAACTTAGAAGGGTTATACGATTCAGAAGAGGACGTGATGAAAAGTTCTCAAATAACTCTTTTAGAAAGATCCTAGCGTATAATGTTAAGAAACGTATTGACTTACCATTGAGACCTCATAAAATATTACACAAAGATTTTACTTTCAAAAGGAAAAAGAGTTTTAAAATAATTTAAATCGTTCTAAGAAAGCAGTTCTGTAAGAGTTTTTAAGTGCTCTCGACGTTGACGCCGAAGCTTAACCCGCTGTTTATGTCTAGTTAACGCCCACCCTCTGTCTGTCGAACAAAAATAGTCTTCTATGATAATAATATAAAACATACGTGTGAAAATATTTATATTCAGAAATAACGATAATTTCATTAAGTTTTCCTATTAAAAATGTAGCTCAAATATAAAAGGAGAAAATAAATCAAACTTGATTAAAGTAGCCAGTATTTATGTATCAAATACATGACTCAGAGCGGCGAAACGCGACCTAATATTAATCATGAAATCGAACGCCCAAACGACCTGTATCATAAATAAAGGAGCATTCGCAAGGAATCGCATGCACAACCGAGAATTATCGAGTTGGCAGGCGTTCAGAAAATAATTTACACCGCCATCAGTTATAATGAAAATCATAAAAATTTAACATCGCCCGTTAAGTAAACAATGGGTAAAAAGAGTAAGAAAACGACTGTGCTCGAGGCTACACGCCCGCCGAGCTCGCGTTACCCTTTCATATCACGAATTGTAAATATACGAACGATATTATATAAAAAGAACCTGTAACTAAGTACACCATATCAAGAGTGCATCGTATTACAATAAAATTTAAATTAAAATGTTGTTCCACCGTTCTGATCGAGTTGAGTTCACAAGTTATCATTATTCGTGAATGAATTGAGAATTTATTTCAGTGATAGTTTATTAGATAATTACACGCTTTTCAACTAATTTCCGTGATGGAATGAAGCACAATGCGTATCCGTCGATGTTCCCAAACTAGACGATTCGACGCGCTGCACTAACAAGCCGTAATACGCGTTTAGTAGACCAGAACCGAATGTGTTCTGTTAACAGGTGCCTTGTAACAATTAAAAGCATTGTAACTACTAAATATTTAGATAAAATTCATAAATACACTTAAAGAAATTATCCACTTAAAATTCGGTATACTTTGGTTTATAATTAAAGTCCCACAGCAATGTTAGAAGTAATAAATTCAATAGGAATGTTTAAACATGAAGAATAAGAAATAAAAACAAATTAAATTAATTTCCAGTCATCGTCATAGGTTAGCATCTGTTTTGAATATAAAACACAGACACGAACCGGCGCGTCCCCTGTTCGAAAAACCAATAAAAAGACCCACACAACACAACTGACGTCCACAAAAAACAAACAAACGTAAAAACTGCCTACACGTACGAGATCTTAAATTTTGATCTTACGACCCTGAAGGATCCATCATTATTAATAATCGATGTCTAAATAAAACTTACGAAGGATAAAAAAGGACGATAAGATTTTTTTCCAATAAGAGACATTTATTAACACGAAGGAACAGTGGATCCAGATAAAACAAACATGGCGGGCGGCGCGCGCGCATAAACATCGAGTTTATCGTGGGAGGCTGTCACAACAACGCCTATTGGTCGACGTCGACGTCGACGCGTCGGTGAAAGCTGGAAAAGATACCCTTCAGTACTGTGACATTTTATGAGATTATATCTTGTACATTCGAAGCCTACGCACGAAGTAGTACCTATGTTATCACCAATTCCCAAATGCCGATTGAACGTGCATGTTAACGACTCACGATTAAATCAGGGACAAACTTCCCGGATTTGAAATATTTTTGAGTTGAAATATCTATAGGCGAGAGTTAACCTGATTGTAGGCGTGGCGATACAGGTCGTGGCGACGCATCGCCACGCTATATAATGGTATATAATAATTGAGTACTATATAATAATTGAATTTTGAATTTTTTTGTATAAGTAAGTATAAATAAAATAAATGTTTATTAAATGTTTCACATCTGCCAGCCGTCACGTGACGGCTCACATTTTTTTTTCTATTTTGTTTAAATATACATACATGAATACATATACATACATGAATACAACATACACTGAATTTAATTTTAGTTACGTACCTATGTTACTAGTAGATATAAACTCACAAAAAAATTTGCCACAAAAAATGAACATTATTAGTACCACAAAAAACAGAGGATAACAAGACTCTAATAGGATTGAACAGGCGTTTATATTATCAATAAAGCAAAACAACAACGGAACGAGTCGTGAGCCCATCACCGATCCATCATGGAAGCGACTACCGCGAGATAGATTGCTCGCATTATCCGAACAAGCGTCTTCGGGTAAGCTCTCGAATTTGAATTGCCTTCAATCAGTCTAAGCCATCTCCGACTTAACCAAACACCAATCTCATTTTCCATAAAATAACCGACTATAATATATCTTAACCAGAATCACGTTGTAGTCATATCACAAATGAAACATCTGCAACAAGTAATTTATTTTAGCCGTTACCATACAAGATGGCAGATATATGTACTCGTACAATAGCTTGTTATAAAACCAAGATTTCTGCAACGTTTCTTATCTTTATTGTAACTCAACGGAGCTTTTATTTCGTAAAAGTATGAGTTAATTGAAATTATGGCTTACATTCCTAAAATTTTAAGAAGGATCCGGCTATTATGATAGACGTAACTACTACATCATAATAACAGCGCAGCGTGCGGAGACTATAAATCAGAATTAAGAACGCCGTATCTTCGGAGTTTCATCTTTTGATAATAATTAACGTTTATTTTAAAAACAAACAACTACCGCCTATTATAGGAAGCCTTAAAACACAACAGAACTCGTTGGCTCGTTTTAATAATTAAGGATAGTTTAGACTTAAAGGATTTAGATAAAGTCAACGAGGCACGACAGACGGTTTTTTACTTCTTTCCCTTCTTGTAAGTCACGACAACGCCACCGAAGCTGAATAAAAATGGCATTGTCACGCGATGCAAACTATACTCAATGATAGCGACCAGTTCCAGAGTGGCTTTCGTAAAATAAACAAGAGACTGACACAAATAAAAACAAAATACAATAAGAAACCAAGCCGTTAATAATAAAATATAAGAAACGTTTGGATTTTAACGAAGTGGAAACTACATAGATGATTGAAAAAACCTACTACATTTATATTACATTGCAAAAATTTTAATATGAATCGTGAATTATTTAAAAGGGGACTATTATTTAATAATTAATCGTTAACGATATTCTTTAATGTAACTATAGGAAATGTAATTTAGAAGTTGTACCGATAAATGTCACAGATGCACATAAAACTGCAGCTGCAAATATTATTTCACTGTCTTGACGTATGGTATGGTACATTATTTGCATTAACTTTCATGACCTTTTCTTTTGTTCAGGTAAAAACGTGACTTTGCCACACGCCAGGGTATTTCGCTCTGATCACGATCCCGTAAGACAGACTGCACTTCGTCTGTTACATTTTTTTTTTGGACATTGTGCCATAATTTGATGAAAAAGCGAACAAAACATGTAGCCCTATCCCAAAAAAAAACCTTAACGGCCGATTACAGCGCCCACTGTTGAAATGATAATAATATAATATTTTTTTATTTTTATTATAATTTTAATGTATTTATATATTATTTGAATTTTAATTATAAAATTTTAATCCAATCGCATTTAGCTGATTTAACGGAAATATGATTTCGAATAAAATCATACTTGTTTGCGTACTCCATTAAATCGAATTAATAAAGAATTCTAGAACGATTTTATTCTATTCAACCTGCTTTCATGGTAGCTGAAGAAACAAATTAATCACTGTTTTATCGTCACCTTATTAATCATGACAACAAAATGTGTATTTTCTCCAAAACAATATAAACGTAAACGGTAGCATGTCCAAAAATCCACACTCGGTCGTTACAAATCAAGTTACGAGCGGTTAAATAAACGAAGCTACCCATTAAAGCTATTGGTGTGCGGACCGTAGCTATGTTAACTGAGCCAGAAATAAAGCTTGAACCAATCACGGGAAAACGAAATGTAGCGACATTACAAATCGAGGAAACGCTGGGCATTCTGACTCTATTTCAGAGCGGATATATTTATTTATTTTAAGCATAAATATAATTCGAGTTACATTAAAAGTCTGGGCGATCGTCTTTAGTAGTAATAACCTCGGTAGTACGAGTATGTTCAAATATTAGTCGACGCTCACCTCAGAACGGATTCAACCAATATTTGTACTGTACGACTGTTTCCCAAAAGTATATTTTCTTATTCAACAAATTCGTTCGCGACGCTCGTGAGGAGACCTCAAATAGTATCAATGTTTGTTCAGACACTACTTGAAATAAGTCAATACGTATCTACATCGGAGAAATTTCTTACGCCTATTATTTTCATATGGATTCGTTGAAGAGCATAACAATAAAAGTTTAATCCAAATCAATCAACTTAAAACATGATAGCTTTTATATTTATTATTATTATGCAGTAAAATTTGCCTTTAAAACTCGTTTATAAAGGCCATAATACTTAGTCTCTTTTAAAATGTAAATTAAGAAGCATGCGGGTACACAAGGCAGTAGAAGACGCCCCAGGAGGTACAGTAAAGTCACCCGAACCCTGACTTGACCCATTTCTACTCCACGCTGAGAGACATGCGAATTCGCTTTAAACGTTTTCATAGACCTACAATCAATTTACTTTGAATCACATGCTGACCACTATTTTTTTTTTTCATAAAGATAATTTTTTACTCTATGCATTTAGATGGTCTTCGACTCTTCGTCTTTCAGACATATGCGTTAAAGGCAAAATAAAATTTAAAAAAAAAAACAGTAATAAGAATTTTTAAATTCATTTTACGACGCTAAGTCAGTAATAAAACTTAAGGGAAACTCATAAATCTTCGGTACTTGCACATCAACAATAAACCGTAGGTCAGTAGGCATTCAACTCTCCGACTGCGACGTAGCTAATAAAACGTTATTATTTAGAAGCTCATAACGCTGTGATTTAGTGAAAGTAGTAAATGTTTCTTTATCTGCTATATTCAGACTGTAAGTTAGATCGATCAAGTCTTTATTGAAGGATTTAAATGATGGATTCGTTCGAGTGGCAGCCATATCCGGTGCAAGCAAATTTAACATCGAATAGGCTTGTTTATTCAGAGGTGCAGTGAACCATTACTCGAGACATAACAACGTCGACCACGTTAAATTCTTCAATACAATCATAATGCTCAACTTTAACTGCTTTCTTAAGAAACTATAAAAATGTAGACTTCAGTTCAAAATTTTACTACGACGGGTTTCAATTTTAACCGAAACGTTATTTAATTGAAAGTTGTACTTTTTGTAACATAATCATAATACTCATATTATTTCTATTTATTTTCTGTATCAAATGAATTGTTGCTTTGTACAATCTTTTTTCGAAAAAAGGGCACACATTTATGTTACTTAAAATATTTTACGTCACAACTTTAGAAGATTTTTTGTTTACAAAACATTTATAGTATAAGCCCTTTTAGCAAAACAGTTTAACTTGAATCTTATTGATTAATTCGTTCTGTCATTAAAATGCTCTCTGCGGGGATCAAAAATCCCAAAGAACGTTCAAATTTTGAGACATTATTTATGATACGCCATTCTCTTCAAAGGATCGTATAATTTATGGCCAATGGCACAAAAGCAACTACCTTATTATGACGTGCTGGTTCGCCCGGACATTGTGCCGGTATATTTTATTTTTCCAATTGTGTATCGTGTTTGTTTATTTTAGTCCTTGTCCCCTAAACATTGAATTGTCGCGTTGGGTCGATAAAAAATGCACCATATTTCATGGTCCATAATAATGACAATATTTGAATTTAAGTTCAAAATAAATCAATTGTTCACTTTTGTGTAAATTTTTTCTATTAAATCTTTTTTAAAGTAAATATTGTTACTAATGTTAAGTTTTCCGTTAAGGTATCACTACTTATTATAGGCGTTTATTGATGTTATTTCGACTAAAACTAGTTAGGATTTATTAGGCGATTGGATGAGATGTCTAAACAAAGCACCTACTTAGATCCATTAAAGTACTTAAGGTTATCGAGATGTTAATAAGTGAAAAGAAGGGAATTCGATGGCGGTAGACCGTGTATAATACTGATTAAACCCACAAGTGCTAAGTGAATACTTACATAAGCATCTATAGTAGGAGGTATCCACAAGCGTGGTTAAAGCACACGTATCGTATATTTGCGTAGGGAGAGTCGGTAGGCACGTGTGTGGTCTCCTCCTACACTCCCTCTCAATACTTTATTACATTTAATTTTCAAAAACTTTAACAAGTAATAATTTTTTTTAAACACGTTTAATCAAAAACAATACGAAGTAAAATAACGCTATAAAATTTCCACTCAGAACTGCTAAGTGCATTTAACAATTTAGATAATGCAGGGGAGTGTGAAAACATGGCGCGGTTATGACATTAAATATTAGTGCCATATCTCTGGTGAATAAGTGCTTTGAATTATTTAATAATAAGCGTAGGTTTAGTACACATAAAAATAAACATTTATTTGCCATTCTTCGTTGGGGTCGCGTGGCAGCGCCGTCCGCCTATTCAATTATACCTCAGCAATTTAGTCACAGCATCATCCCTAATGGGACGTTTTGAGCTTTGAATAAACAGTGACAGTAAATAAAATACCAGACGTGTGGCATCACAACAGGAGTTTAAATATTATTATACTCGGTGCGGTGTCACGCAGAGACACAACCACTTCATGGATTATATTAAAACGACCGTTAGTTATGACCGTGAGATTTCGTATATTGATCTAGACATCTCACAGTTACACCCAAACAAAAATTAAAACAATGAGAGCTATAAGAAAGTAATGACGAATATCTATTTTAGTTACGCTTATTTTTCATTTTGAAAACTCATCGATCATTGTTGGGGGCTGTCAGATTTTGTGCTACGAATATATACTGGATTCTAACTGACTCGTCACCGGTGGCAGCTGACGGACACGGCGTGACAGCCCGTCAGCGTCAGTTTCGTAGAGTTGGGTTTTGTCTGACCTGTTCCCAGTAACTGCTGTAACCTTTGTTATATCGAGGTCGTCATGCGGAATGTTTGAAACGAGACAATATTTTTTATTACTTTAATATGAAGTTTAAACTGAAACCAATAAACAAATTTCGTTCAGATGAAATATCATTCGAAATATTGTACCTAAGCATATTTCAGGTATTTCTATAGAGATTCATCGGTCATTACTCCCACATCTTCGCGTTCACATTCGAACACAAAAACGTGACATATGCCGTATGCGTGCGCGCAGCATCGCTGATCGATCGAAGCTTTTTGTCGCGTTGACGTCTCTATCCATTCTCGAGCAAATTGCCGCACAGGACCATCTAACACGAAACCGTTGTCGTGATTGAGTGGAGACCCTCGTACCATTATTTTATACGAGCCAAACTATCGATCATGTGTAATCTAATTTTAAAACGTCTACTTCTATACATTGGCGCTAACTTTCATGTTAAATTGAAGATTGAAGAACATACAGAATGACTAACTGTGCGACAAAAACATTAAACCCGAATTGATAAACTTTCCTAATATTTAAAAAATATCTTAAAACATTTTGTTGAAAAGTTATTGAATACTACATGACGAGAAGTACAAAAATTCTTAATCAAGCGGCCAAAAGTTACCTCATAACAAACAATGGTCTAAATAAAGTAGTATAAAAACCAATTAGTGTTGAAAATAATTTAATATTCTACGGCCGAGGGTAAGCCAGCTTTGTAAACAAATTGGCCGTCTCTGGACGGTGGCTTTCGCGTTATTTATAAAGATCTATTTATTCATCTGAACGGTCTGACCTGGATATGGGTTTGTCAATGCTTGTATTAGTTTTATTTATCGAGACGCGTTTAATATATCTATAATCATAATGTAGTAATAGTAGAAAATAGTAGGTAGTAGTAATCTATACATTATATATATTATAATACGTGAAGCAAAAACATAGTACCGCTTTTTACGAAAATTGCGCGGACGGAGGAGTGTAAAATTTCGTACACTTATAATTTATATAAAGAAGGAGTGCAGAATTTTGGCTAAAGCTAAAATGTAGTTTTGTTGAAAAATATGTGCTAAATTTACAGTCAATGGGTAGTTAATAGAAAGATAATTCATTCCCATACAATCTACGCATGAACCGCATGCTCACCGTCCAGAAAGATAGTTCATTCCCATACAATCTACGCATCAACCGCATGCTCACCGTCCACACCTTCAAGGAGCCTAGCGAGCTTAAAGAAAGGAAAAAAATCGCTTCGCAATGTTAATGAGCCCTACGTCACAAAAAGTCACAACCTATACAAATATCACGCTTCTTCCGCCAGTCGTTTTGGGTCTTATCGTTAGCGGTTAGATGATGAATTAGTCAACCAACTCATTTATCTTAAAATTTTGTAAAATGTTTAGTTAAAGCAAATGAATTTGTTTTATTATTAAACTACACAAGATTTTTTTTATTTTATTTTAGTAATGTTGTTTATTGAACAAATATTTTAAGCTAAAACACATCACGATGTGGCTCATAGCCGAAAGCAGTAGCGTCATTAACAAAATAATAACAAAAGGTACAACCATAAGAGACAGACGTCCAAACTGCGAAGTCAATAGGGTTATTAAATACTAAACATGAATAAAATCACAGACTTCTTTTTATCTATCTAATTAAAAACTTCATTATAAAGAAATCCAATGCTTCCATAAATGCAATCGCCTACTATAAGAGGTTCCGGAAAGTAAAGGGGGTGATAGACGTACGAACTTAAAGAACGCGGTTTTTAAGCTCGCCAACTTACTCGGCTCGACGTCGGTGACACACGTGGAGCTTACTCATTCTTGCGATGTCGTCGACAGCAGAAGCTTTGTATTATTTATGGACCGATACTGTATAGACTATGGATGGATACTGTATTAGACGTACCAAATAGCAATACCTGTGTTTTCTCGTAAACGAAAAAAAACCGACTTCAATTAAATCGACAAGTAACACATAGACGAAAAAATACTCGTAGTCAAGTTAATACGCGTTATCAAAGTTTACTTAAAAAAGTAGTCATTAGATCTCGATCGTATTATTTTAAATGGGACCACATGACAACTTTACTACTCCATTAGCTTTTGATTTAAACAACAAAAATCAAAATCGGTGCACCCAGCAAAGAGTTATAAGGTATAAAACAACGTAGGGTAATGAAAACACAGTCAAGTAAAACGCATTATTAGATAACTCAAAAAGTACTTGTAAAATCTCGATTAAATCTAAACGGAACCACATGACAAGCATAATATTTTGACTAAAATAAGAATCATTAAAGTCGGTACACCCTGAAAAGTGCATAACTTTTAGTATAAGACAACGTAAGTCGACGAAAAAATAGTCAAGTAAATACGCATTATTAGATACAACTTGATATGTACTTGTTAGATATAAATTAAATCTAAATGAGACCACATGACTCGTACCATCTTTCGATTAAATTAAAAAATATCAAAATCGATCCACCCAGTCAAAAGTTCTGAGTTAACATACATAAAAATAAAAAATAAAATAAAATACAATCGAATTGAGAACCTCCTCCTTTTTTGAAAGTCGGTCAAAAATGGCGGCTCGCGGCTCGCAGTGCTGCCACACGTACGAGCGGAGGCGGGTTACGAGCAAAATTTCAAACTTGTTGGATCGCCAACGAACTTACTCGGCGGTTTTAAAGTACGCGTACTTAGGGTGACACACGGGCGAAAAAGCTCGTCGAGCCACAAGTTCGCGTACTTACTCGCACGTCTATCACCCCTTTAAGAACTAGAAAGTCTTGTACAACAAGTTTCTTCTCCAGCAATCGCTGTCTTGAATGCCTAATATAAACGGAGTGGACTAATAACTGCAAAATACTTTCAAAGCTCCTTGCATAATATTTGCATGTTATACTTTATCATATTTTAATGCAAATACAATTAGTATACATTCTATTATATACGATCCAGTCTGTAACATCCCACGGCTGGGCATAGGCCTCTTTCTCCATGTAGGAGAAGGATTGGAGCTTAAACACACGCTGCTCGACTGCGGGTAGGTTAACTACTATGAGTAACAATCGGCAATCGCTATCTGGCGTCTGTGATAACAACCGGGACCGACTGCTTAACATGCTTAACGGACACGGTGGGAAGAACCTCAAAGACAGACAACCAGACCAGTAAGAGATATTCGTACAAATTCAAATATCCATCCTGAGCGGGAATCGAACCCGCAATCGCCGGTGTGTCAGCGCTCGCACGGTGCACGCACCACTACACCAGAACGATATCTATTCGATGCAAAATACGATAATTATGGTATTTCATTTGTAATATTAACGTAATGCTTAATATAAAACCCACATGATGTTTATCTATCGCAAAAACTAACTAGTACAAAAGCATGTCAGCATTAAAAGAAATGAAAATAAACGGAACACATACCCAATTATCACGTTAATACAACCTGCTCCAAATCGAGGGATGATAAGTATCGAGTACTTACGAGAGCGTTCATTTTACTTGAAAAAAAAAACATGAAATCGAATGCAATTTAAGATAATCCATATACGATTACATATCAACCTTCAATTGGTTCTCCACTCACGTATTTCATTGGATAGATTAACGTTATACCGATTTTACAATGTTAAAATACAGTTCGGTAATGGGCATTTAGACATAGGTTAGGACCACACTGCGAGCCTAACGCGGTGGCGGCGGCGGGCGCGAAATATCGAACATATGAAACGCGTATTTGCGTCCACACTGCAGTGTCTAAAGCGGAAGCGACTGAGCGATACAACGAGCGTAGTTTTCAAACATTCCTAACCGCGCGTTCTGTCCACACTACGAGCCTAGTCAGCAAGCGATCTAATGCGCGGGTGGCAGGGGTATCAAACCATTTCAGTCTTGTCGCTATATATGTATTCGCTTTCTGTAGTTTATACCTTTTTTACGTGGAAATTAAAATTAGAACATTACGTCCGGACTCTTTGTATCTATACCTTGTGGTCACTAATTTCAAATTTTCTTAAACTGTCAAAAAGAAAATAATCGAATGGACGAGTATAAGTTGTAATATTATTGCTTTTGGTAAAATGGCAGTATACACTATACGAATTTTGTAGGGTATAATCTCAATTCTTCATATAAATTAAAAAATTCACCACTTATTTCTGTTTTTATTTATTTCGTGCACAATATCTCTAATGTTCAACACCTCCCATCTCAAGATTGAACTGTCTAGTAAAAATAATAAATCCTCATCCATAGTTTGCAAACCCTGATATACGTCAAATCGCTACATGAGCTCGCGCGTCACTGTGTCCACCATACGCCTCCGCCGCCGCAACCGCCTCCGCGCTCGCCACCGCGCATGCAGTGTGGACGCACGCATAGGCGCTAACAACGACAGTATTTAATTTGCATGAATTTTGTGACAATTGTATGAAAAGATAACTGCATTATTGAGCTGGCACTCTATGTAATTGAAAATAACGAGTTGCATATTCATGTAACGGGCAAAATAATCATTTATCGCCCACAGCGAGCGAAAACACGCTTATAATTCTATTTCAGCCGCTGCATCTGTAAGTCCTTAAGTGGTTCCAGCTTAACGGCAGATTGTTACAACATCATGCACCAAAACGCTTACAAAACGAACTTTGTTCTCGTATTAAAATAAGCCAGATCTTAGGAGCGAAATTGATATTATTCTCATCGCGTGAAAGGCTCATATTTTAACTAAACCGCGTCTGATAGATTACACCTGAATGGATTTAAAAACGATACGAAACAGCCGTGAAATTAAATTTATTTAGAGCACATTCCAAATAATCCCGAGTGTCAACAATATTTACATAAAGAATATTTTCGAGAAGGACGTGAGCCCGTATTTATATAGAGCCGTCGCTAGATGTTTATTGAAATATTTCATTGTTAATTCTCTGAACGAAGAGTTCGTTCTGAAGGGGAAGAGATTCGAATGGCGCACTGAATGCGGCATTATTATATTTATTAAAATAACACTGTCCGTTTGAACAGTTTTTATATCTTTAATTCTATACCATACTCGAAAAAGGTTTCTGAATAGACAAGCAAAAGATAAGCCACGGGATAGAAAAATTTACACGTAGAGTGACGGGACAAACTGTGATAAATGTTGGCATAGGTCGGTTGAAAAAAATTAAAGATCTATCTTTTGATAACGTTTAAAGATAAGCTCACCGGGAACGTGAAAAATCTTTCAATCAGATAGGTAACTTGTAAGATAAGAAAACTTTAAATATTTAAAAATATTTACGTGCCAAATAAGAATATAAAAAGAAAGTATACTATGATAATCATGAATACTTACTCTTATATTATCGAACAAATCAGTAGCATACGCTCACCGATCTATTCAAGTAAATAATAAAATTTGGGTTATCACCTAAAAAAGTTATGTCCAGACGAAATACTATCTCTACCTCGTTTGAGTATCACGTTACAGTCTTTATTTTTTTTATTGACCACAGTAACTCAAAACTTCAGGTAAATATCTCCTTACCCACGTGTACCAGATGCTGCATCGCATGTGATTAAGAGGGCTATTACAATTTTTCTTGGATTTGAGCGTTTGACTCGAGTTTTGATGTGTGATTATGGTTTATATAAATCCACAAATTAAAAAAATTATATATTACCAAGAAAGTTTGATTCGTATTCTTGGAAATGTTTTAAATAAATATTTCAATTTGTTTACGTACATCAGTAAAAACTTAGTCTCTGGAAAGGATGTTTCAGAAAATTTTAGTTTTGGGCATCGTTTCATGCTTTGTTATATCGAAGATATAATAATTTAATCATTTTTAAAAATGTTTATGGTACAACTGTATCTTTTACTTTGGAATGATTAATGCAATTTATTATGTTTCATACAGTAATACATCATAAATAATTCTGCAAAACAGAGAGTTACTGATAATATTTCGTCCGAAATTAAATTTTTTATCTATGAATATATAATCCAAATTCAAACAAAAAGTAAGTAATTACGAAGCTTACTATATTACCTTGCTTGAAAAAAAAAATAGTCCATGTAAATGAAATAATAAGTAATGTAAAAATTATTGTATGTAGTGCTAAAATCCTTTATAAATCTCGGGACTCGCGGTCTGTAACTTTAGATAGCGCCAAGCGCTCACAGAGGGTGGACGTATCGCTCGCTGTTGCTGTGTTACGCGATCTCACCAATTAGCGAATGTAACGCAACCTTGATTCTTAGTCCGAGAGCGCAACCAACACTTTTTGATTATTTATTGAAAAAAGAACATATTTACAAAAAATATGTTTAAAAGTAACAGTGTGATTCCTTTTTTTTACCGACTTCAAAAAAGGAGGAGGTTCTCAATTCGACTGTATTTTTTTATGTGTGTTACTTCAGAACTTTTGACTGGGTGGACCGATTTCGATCAATTTTGTTTTAATTGAAAGGTGTTGCGTGTCATGTGGTCCCATTTAAATTTAATTGAGATTTGACAAGTACTTACTTTTACAGTTATATCTAATAATGCGTTTTTACTTGACTACTTTTTCGTCAACCTACGTTGTATTATACGATTTTGATGATTCTTACTTTAATCGAAAGCTAATACTTGTCATGTAGTATTGTTTAAGTTAGATCGAGATTTGATTACAACTTTTTGAGTAATCTTTAATAGCGCGTATTTACTTGACTATTTGTGAGTTTTATTACGTTGTAATACTTGTCCATGTAACTGAAGTCGGTTTTTTATCGTTTGCAAGCAAACACAATTATTAGAGCTTAGGCATTGCAAGCGTTCATAGGCCGCAGTAACAGCAGAATTATTTTCTTGATTTTAATGTTTGTCCCATGGTAAAAGTTATTCAGTTCTATGGTCTAAAACACTCCTTTAAGTTTATAAAATGATTTTTAAGACCTTATTTCAATAGAATAAAGTTATTTTTATGACCCTATAACCTACTAATTGACAATTATAATTTTTCTAATGAATATTAAAATCAAAACGATGCATGCGCGTCTTAAGTAGGTACAATGTTTACAAAATAATTAGGCACAATAGCAAAATATTATACACATATTTATTACTTTCAGAAATTAAAATAAATTAAAAGTAAAAAAATCTTTTTAAAAAACAAGCTTTTATTTGAAAGTGCTAAAACGCAAAAAAATAATTTTTACTTTAAAACTTTTACTATCTACTTATAAAGTCATTACACATAATCTATATGATAGAAAAGCTTGTCGCGAGATAGTACTCGTATTTCCTTAGTTTGAAAATTTTAATATGTAAAATCAATCACATCAATTTATTTAATTTACTTGTTTACAAGCAAATCTCGCGACAAGCTTATATATCATATATATTATGTGTAATGACTTTAAATAAAAGCTTGTTTTTTAAAAAGATTTTTTACTTTAAATTTCTTTTTGACTTTTTAGTCGGTTATTACGTCACTTTATTCGAATTATTGTTAGCAAGCCCTTTCATTTGATACCCATATTGTAGAAGTGCACTAAAATAACTAGTCCGCACTCTTGGATATTCTGCCATATTGGGTTTGGAATGACGTCACAAAGTTAACCATGCATTGTCATCCAAATTGAACCTGTATACAAAATTTCAGCTCAATTGGTTGCTTCAAAATTGAGTTGCAAGATTTCACCCGAACAAACATACATACATACATGCATACATACAAACCATGCGTTGTCATCCAAATTGAACCTGTACACAAAATTTCAGCTCAATTGGTTGAAGATATCTGCTTCAAAATTGAGTTGCAAGATTTTACCCGAACAAACATTCATTAAAGTTACATACATACATACATTGCAAGTTAAATAAAAGCTTGTAAAAATAGGACAACAATTTTCATTTTACGAGATTTTTTTAGTTTTTAAAATTACAAAATTATTAATGACAATACAAAAATATTAATGTTATTAATTTAAATAATAAAATAATATTTCACGAACTTTATTTAACAGTAATAATTTAATTTATTTCGGAAACAGTCTCAAGTTGGTTTGGTTCTTGGATTATGACTCAAAGCGTCTTGCATGTGTGCGTAGCGTACTTTAACGAGACGCACACGTACGCGACCACTGCCGCGCGCCGTCTAAATTACCTAAAACCGAGAACTTCGATTGTGTGATAGCGCTCTTAAAGGTTTATGTGCATTATAAATTAATAGTAATTAAAAATAGTCTTCCTTTACCTTCAGTCATGCTTTGTACATTATTATCTCTGTATTATGAATAAAATACACAGCGGTTTTGTAAAAGAACATTTAAATTAATCAGATTTGCCTTAGCACTACCTATCTATACTAATATATAAAGCTGAAGAGTTTGTTTGTTTGTTTGTTTGTTTGAACGCGGTAATCTCTGAAATTACTGGGCCGATTTGAAAAATTCTTTCACTGTTAGATAGCCCATTTATCGAGGAAGGCTATAGGCTATGTATCGTCACGCTAAGACCAATAGGAGCGGAGTCCACGCCGACGAAGTCGCGCGCAGAAGCTAGTTACTCATAAAACCGATACTAAAACTTTAAATAATAACATTAATCGTTCTATGTATATTCGTTATCACAAAGTTTTAATAACTTCAAGGAAAGTAAAGGCATAAGTAAAGCTAGCATTCGTAACGGCTATTGTTTTAAAAGATTATTACAATCGTGCCCGTTACAATAGCTAGAAACAAAGATGTTTAGTCTTAAACATGAAATTGTTTATACATTTTGAATTTGTTTTATAATAATTCGTAAACTATTTAATAACTTGGAATTTGATTATGCGTACCTAAGCACAAGTATATATACAACTAGCTTCTGCGCGCGACTTCGTCGGCGTGGACTCCGTTCCTATTGGTCTTAGCGTGATGATACATAGCCTATAGCCTTCCTCGATAAATGGGCTATCTAACACTGAAAGAATTTTTCAAATCGGCCCAGTAGTTCCAGAGATTACCGCGTTCAAACAAACAAACAAACAAACAAACAAACAAACAAACAAACAAACAAACAAACAACCAAACAAACAAACTCTTCAGCTTTATATATTAGTATATAGATAATACATATTACTTAAGCGAACTACCGCTTATCTAAATAGAACTTGAGCAACGTTATAAAAATGTTTAGATCAAATTGTTTGCTTCATTTCATGTTCGTGAATGTCCTTTGCAAACTTATCCCATGCTTTTACAATTAGTATTAAGTTTTGTTAGGTTTAAAGGATTAGAAAAAGTTATAGAATATTTTTAGCTGTACTGTACTTTGATACAAAGACACACGGAGGATCTTATCATGCTTCTCGACGTGACATTATTATTATTTGTATATTGGCTACCGAACTCAACTACTTACTACTTGTTCTAACAATAGAATTATAAGGAAATAGTCGTATTGTTGAGTTTTTACAAGCTTTTATTTAACTTGCAATGTATGTATGTATGTATGTATGTATGTATGTATGTAAATTTAATGAATGTTTGTTCGGGTGAAATCTTGCAACTCAATTTTGAAGCAGATATCTTCAACCAATTGAGCTGAAATTTTGTATACAGGTTCAATTTAGATGACAATGCATGATTTGTATGTATTTATGTATGTATGTATGTTTGTTCGGGTGAAATTTGCAACTCTATTTTGAAGCAGATATCTTCAACTAATTGAGCTGAAATTTTGTATACAGGTTCAATTTGGATGACAATGCAGGGTTTTTATGTATGTATGTATGTTTGTTCAGGTGAAATCTTGCAACTCAATTTTAAAGCAGATATCTTCAACCAATTGAGCTGAAATTTTGTATACAGGTTCAATTTGGATGCCAATGTATGGTTAACTTTGTGACGTCATTCTAAATCCAATATGGCGGCATATCTAAGAGTGCGGACTAGTTATTTTTAGTGAACTTCTACAATACGGGTATCAAATTAAAGGACTTGCTAAGAATAATTAGAATAAAGTGACGTGATAGCAGACTAAAAAGTCAAAAATAAATTAAAAGTAAAAAACCTTTTTAAAAAACAAGCTTTTATTTGAATGCGCTAAAAAGAAAAAAATAAATTTTTACTTTAAAACTTTTACTATCTACTTATAAAATCATTACACATAATCTATAATTATGATATAAAAGCTTGTCGCGAGATTTGCTTGTAAACAAGTAAATTAAATAAATTGATGTTTCTAACTATTAAAATTTTCAAAGTAAGGAAATACGAGTACTCATATCTCGCGACAAGCTTTTCTATCATAATTATAGATTATGTGTAATGATTTTATAAGTAGATAGTAAAAGTTTTAAAGTAAAAATTTATTTTTTTCTTTTTAGCGCATTCAAATAAAAGCTTGTTTTTTAAAAAGGTTTTTTACTTTTAATTTATTATTAAATTTATTTTTACAATCTTATTATATCTTATTGAGGCCTAATTATGTAAGTCCTACACTATTTGACAGACTAACCATTCGAACTGCTATAAATACTCGTATATATATCAATACAAAATTATGTTAGTCTTTTATACATAATACACTTTATGCAAGATATATATAATTTTAGTTTTTAAGTTTAAAATGCAGAATATAGTTAAATTTATACCTACTTAAATAACTGTGTTTGCTCGCAAACGAAAAAAAACCGACTTCAATTACATCGACAAGTAATACGTAAGCCGACGAAAAAATTTAACAAACGCACTAGTTGTCACTACGATTTTGAGTGTTCCCCTCGATTTCTCTGGGATTCCATCATCAGATCCTGGTTTCGTTATCATGGTATCTAAGTTGGGATATCTCCTTTCCAACAAACAAGGGATTCTCAAAATCGGTTCATAAACGACGATGTTATGCCCGAACATACATAAAAATATATATAATACGGTCGAATTGAGTAACCTCCTCCTTTTTAGAGTCGGTTAAAAATATATTTCGCCAGTTGAAGATTTAAATTGTAATCAAAATAAGATAATTTCGTGTTCGAGAGTGTGAGGAAAAACATTTTGGGCGTCGGGTTTATTGGATTGGTCAATAGAATGTTAATAAATGTCATTTGAAATAAATTGCTCTCCGCTCCAACGATCGGAACCCGAGTTGTCCCACTCGATACTTTAACAAATTACGATAAAATATATTAAATATGTTAATTTCTTATAAACTGTCATTCGATGTTGCTTGTTTAGTCATCTTAAAACAAACATTTTTGTTTATTTAAACGTATCTTTGAAATTTTGTTGAGTTTGAAAGAATAGGATAAATTGCTCCTATAGATTATGATCACTTTAAATGTTTATGGCTTTCTAGTGCTTAGAATTTGTCAACGTCACAAGGCCGTGGCCTCATTGACTCCTCGTATTGTTTATTATTATAATTCTAATTTTAACAAGAACAAAAGGCAGATGGTTTTGTCGTTGACAGAGATAGATAGCGGTCCATGCTGGCTACAACGTATTCAGATAAAAACTCGAAAAGCGAACATTACCTGCGTCGGACGGACCCTTTCTGTAAGTGACAGAACTTTGAAACGAGACAATACGAACAATCCAAAATGAATTGAACGTGTTCTAGGAAAAAGTGGCACTATTAAAGTTTTCAGTGTAAAGGACTTTAGGTGTTGCTTTATTTTTATTTATACACCAATTTTATATATTATACATGTATCACTAACGGATTGTAGATAGATATTAGCTCTGCTATAGTGTAGTATTATTATACTTATAAATTATATTAGTCTACTATAACACTATTAATAGAAAATGATGTATGTCTGTTACTCTTTCAAGCAAAAATCCAGAACAAAATATACATTATTTTTTATCTTGACTTTCGCAGGAACTCGGAATTTACGATGGTAAAACGCAAGGAGTAACAAATCACATTATAATATATGACATGCAAATGTATTAGGTATACTGTTTTGTACTCGAATTACCTAACAAAGACAAACACGACCCATTTTGACCAAAAAATTTGGTAGGTAACTATGTCGAGTATAAAATTACAAAATATATTAATAAAATAATATGATACACTATTATGTACTAATCTTAGACAACGTACATTCCGATTTTATCTTGCCATAAAATATCATAGGGTTGAATTTACAAATTAGGGACGAAAATTTTTTGTTCGTGAGGTACGCGCCACGGCCGCCACGGGACATGACGTAGAGGCGGGTTTTGTCACCTACACACAATAAAACTTTAAGCCAGATTGAAGATAACAACAGGAAAAGGTTTTATTTATATATCTTATAAATTTAAAATCGATTTCAAATAGGATTAAGTGACAGTACAATTCTTTTTTTTTTTCAATTAAACAGTATTTTTTGTGTTAGCTATGTAATTATTGTATAAAATATATTTAATTATTATTTTATTATGCTACTAGCTGTACCCGCGACTTCGTCCGCGTGGAATCTATACTAATATAATAAAGCTGAAGAGTTTGTTTGTTTGTTTGAACGCGCTAATCTCAGGATCTACTGGTCCGATTTGAAAAATTCTTTCAGTGTTAGATAGCCCATTTATCGAGGAAGGCTATAGGCTATGTATCATCATTCATCACGCTAAGACAAATAGGAGCGGAGTCCACGCCGACGAAGTCGCGCGCAGAAGCTAGTCACTATTAAAGTCACTACTTCGGTCACCATTTTTTAACCGACTTCAAAAAAGGAGGAGGTTACTCAATTCGACCGTAAGTATATGTTTTTTTTTTATATGTATGTTCGGGCATAACTTCGTCGTTTATGAACCGATTTTGATAATTCTTCTTTTGTTGAAAAGGGGATATCCTAACTTAGGTACCATGATAAGGAAACCAGGATCTGATGATGGGATCCCAGTGAAATCGAGGGAAACCCTCGAAAATCGTAGTGACGACTAGTGCGTTTGTTAATTTATTAATTACTTGCCGATGCAAATGAAGTCGGTTTTCTTCGTTTACTAGCAAACAATTATTTGGATAATATATCTTTTAGTTTATTTTGTACATCAAAATAGCTCTAATATTTTGTCTCTTGTCACAAACTTATAAAACATTCAAATAAACCTTACATATTTCCATACAAACTCTCATCCTCTATTCTTTATTGTTATTTTACACCCTTGAGGGTAAAAGTTTTACAAACTTCGAATGTCATATTTATTTATATCAAATCAACAGCCTAAAAAATAAGTTTCAAGCTTCTAGCTCTAAAAATGACGATAGGTACTTTATAAAACGTAGCCTATGTCGTTTTTCAGGATCTCAGGATTTCATTTAAATCGGGTCAGTAGTTTTGGCGTGAAAGCGCGACAGACAGAGCAGGCCGACAAAGTTACTTTCGCATTTATAATATTATGTGGTAAGGATAATGATTACTCATGGAAGTGTTATTCCAATAACATTTTATCTATTCATATTTCATATCTTTATCACAATCATAGATAAGGACTGCAAAGTTGCATAGTTACATTACATTCAAACTTTAGCTTATTATTATTTTTTTTTTGTCAAGGATTTAGGCCTACACTTTGACAATAATCATTTTAGTACACGTTTATTGTTTGTTATGATTGAATTACGTAGGTACTTGTATTTTAATACACTGCAGTTAAAAGTATAATTAATTATCTATATGACCAATATTTCATTTGTATGTACGAATGAAAAGATCACTTGGGTGTAAAATTTGACATTGAACTTTCGGGAGCAACTTAAAAGTTTTGAAAACTGTACATAGTTACATACCTACTGTGCTGTACATGTAAATATTTAAAAAATAATTATTTTGATTACCTCCCATATTGCTGTCAGAAAAAAAAATAGTTCTTTGCAACATTATATGAAAATGCAACATGCAATTGATATTAAAGAACATGTTAAACATAGTACCAACTACAAAACTAATACCTACACATACTTTGTCTTTCATATACGGAACTCCTGGTACTAGACTCGAAGTCGAATTTTGTAAACATATCGAAAAGTAGACGGAACCGACTAAAGATGACCTTCGATGATAATCGTATAAAAAATTGTTTTATTATTAATACCCATGTGTAACGTTACGAGACGTAAAATTACCCTGCAAACCAACTGCAAACTGCAACCGTAATACATTTATTTATTATTTTGCAACTTTTCATTATCAATGAGATCCAGCTAACAGAGATTTGACCACAGCACATAAGCAATATTCAATATCTTACCAGCGATAACTACTACAAATTTGGTAACATAAGAAGTTTATACATGTCTTATTTATAATTTTATAATAATGTATTATTACTTACCCAGTAGTCTCCATACTTCAGCACTACTCAAGTAAACATTGAGATGTGCTAAACACGCCGGTAACAACAGGAGAAACGTAAATAGTTTCATTTTAACACAAGTTCTGTCTCTCACAATTGCAGATTTGTCCAGCCAAAATGTTTACAAGCACAATATTATTTAACTCACATTTTCAACCACCGTCCAACGTTAAGTCGCCGATGCAAGATTACACTCGGATAAAACGTACAAATTCACGAGAAGAACTCAACAAAAGCACAGATTAGGCTAATAATAAGCGAAAATGTTCAACTTAATTAAATAGAACTGTTTATACTAAGATATCGTCTCAAAATACGCATATAAACAATAATAATCAGATCGTTATACGACGTTTCACATCGACACTACCTCCACATTGCTTTATCTCTGATAAACTGGTTTGGTTGCCCGTTGCGTTGCGCCTTGCGGGTTGCGGGCTTGCGGCCGGGCGCCGGCTGCCAGGCGTCAGGCGTCAGCTGTCTATTTAGTTCGCCTCTGTATCATTGGATGTGCGTGTTGAGATTGAGAACCAAGCAACTACATTATTTTTCACTAGATGGCGATATACAAAGACAAGTTTATTAATAAGTAATTTATTTAAACGGTCTTCATTCGTTTGAATGTCTTAAAATTACATCTATTTTCTTCTTAGGAAGCTATAGAGTATTTTTAAGCATTGTTTGTTAATATCAAAAACTAAAAATAATAATGATAGCTACGGAAAGTCACTGGGAAGCGCCATCTGTACTTGTAAGTGATTAAACAAGTATTTTATATTTTCTTTCTATCAAGTATCAAAAATTTTTAGTAGATGTCACTGAAGTTGCAAAACATTTAATTATTTTTTAAATACCTACCTATGTAACGTTTTTCAAAAATGCTTTATTTCTAACTGAAAGTGGAATACTCTTACACTATGCACTGCACACATGTAGTAATATAGAACTCCAACAAAATATTATACCTAATAAGAAAATTATTTTAGAAAATGAGGTTTTATTTTAATTTTACTTAATTATACAAAGTAACAAAACATTTTTATTTTATGTTCTCATATAAACGATGTTAGATTTTTTTAACAATAACTAACTTTCAATTTTTTAAATATAAAATACTCTTATAATATATAGCTGCTTTTAGCCAATATAAACATTATCCTCGGTAGTATAGTGGTAAGTATCCCCGCCTGTCACGCGGGAGACCGGGGTTCGATTCCCCGCCGGGGAGTTTATTTTTTTTAATAATTTTAATTAACTTATTAATCTTATTATACCTAAATTAGTTATTTTATATACATTCTTTTATGTATAACAAAACATAAATTATTGACTTCAATTACATCTTAAACGAAATAAGAGATTTTTTTTTATTCAAATAAAGTATCAAATGCTACCCCTAATATAGGTACCTTTTACATTTTCACTTTTATTTGAAAGGAAATTCACCTAATCAGACATCTTAAATTAAATTACATAATTATGCCCGTAAGTCAGTAGTTGTTATAAACGCGTGAACTACTTATATTATAACTTATATTATAATACTAGCTGAGAAGTGAGAACACGACTTCGTCCGCGTGGAATTTAACAAAAAGTTATTGTTCAGTTCGCAGAGTTAAATATAAATGAATTTCTAAAACAAAAGTAACCTAAGTTACTACTTATTACATAAACTATCTGCCAGTGAAAGTCCCGTCAAAATCGATCCAGCCGTTTCAGAGATCAGCTGAAATTAACAGACAGACAAACAGACTAAAATTGTAAAAGATGTTATTTTGGTATATTATGTACCGTGTACTCGTATTGACTCGTACATATGAATTTAGTAAAAAGCTGTTATTTTAATATTACAAACAGACACGCCAATTTTATTTATTTGTATAGATGTATCGATGTGACTTTCACAATTAGTAGGGATAACACGTCACCGTCACCTGTACTTTTTAATTTTATATTTGTTATCATACGGGAGCCGAAGCGGGGATTTCTGTTGTGAACTTGTGATAGAGGCGCGTCAGATTAATATGAGGGAAGAATCCTTATACCATGTTAGATACTTTTACCCAGTCTATATCCCTCAATATAGGGGGATGCGTTCAGAGCAGTCGGTCAGATTAGTAAAAAATTCGATCTACAAAACAAGTCGGGCGCGTCAGATTTAAACAAAATAAGTTCATTACATGCAGAAAACAAAATTACTAAAAAATTAATCGAGTCACAGAGTTGCAAAAAAAAATGTTAAGCTCGAAATACTCGAGCGCAGTTGAATTTTTTTTATTTTAACGAAAATTACTTAAAAATTATAGATTTAATATATTCTGACGATTTCCATAAGCCGAAATATCTAAAATTATCAATAGAGTGTAATACCACAGTGTAATACGTACAAAATATCAAGGCCTGATTAACAGCTAACCCGCTAACTAGCTGACCCGGCGAACTTCGTACCGCCTAACAGTCGATTCTTTAAAAAAAAATTTAAATACTTATCCTTCCCGGAACCCATCCACTACACTAAACTTTATAGTATGGTATTAAAGTTTAAATTGACTTTTAAGTATAAATACGAATCTCTTGTATGGGAATATAGAAAAGTGTTGTTTTTAGACTTATTCAGGCAATTTTAAAATTTTTCTCTCTGTAACAACCATCCTCCATCCAACCATACTTCAAGGAATGTTATAAAAAAAGAATTAGCGAAATCGGTTGAGCTGCTCTCGAGATTTGCGCTTAGCAACACATTCAGCGATTCATTTTTATATAGGTATATAGAGATTATATAGAGATAAGAGTGATAAGACGTTAGGTTTTTTACTTAAAAATTAAAAAGACAATTGTGATTTCTAATTTATATTTGTTCTCAAATAGTAAATCATAATTTGCATTTTTAATAACGTTAAATTTTTTAGCATGAAAGTTTTTAAACTGAAGTAGGTACATTTTTGTTGAGAGGTACATATAGGTACCTACATTAAGTTAATAATTCAAAGTATAGAATTTATTATGTTTCAATTATTTAGATACTGCAGATTTTTCTGTACACACAGATACATCAGCTTGGTGAAGTGAAAGATAGTCAAAACTGTCTTCTTGGTGAGTGACTAATGGCTTTTTCACAGAAGTAACTTCTCTATGAACATGTTTAAGAACAACAGGTTTTGGTAGTGAATAAGCCATTTTTTTAGCCCATGGACTCTGTGGCAGTTTTTCCTTATCAGGTATTGGTATCTAAAATAAAACAATATTTTTTTTTATTAAAAACAATGTATGAAGTAAACAACTTTTAAATAAACAACATAAATCAACAAATTAAATACTTTTTATACAATGTTACAAAAAAGTTTTGTTTTGATTTGTAGTTTAGGTATTAATACATACATACATACATACATATAAACCACGCCTCTTTCCCGTAGGGGTAGGCAGAGACCACTTCTTTCCACTTGCTACCATCCTTACAGACTTGTTTCGCTTCGTCCACTTTCATTATTCCTTTCATAGATGCTCGTCGGTTTCGGGTACTCTTGACCAGGCCTTTTTTCAAGACGTCCCTTATCTGGTCTAGAAACGTCCGCCTAGGTCTACCCCTTCCAACACTTCCATTCACTCTCGCCTTATACACTTTTTTCGTCAATTGTTCTTCATTTATTCTCTCGACATGGCCAAACCATCTCAGCATACCTTTCTCAATTTTTGTCACTACATCTTCTTTCACACTATTTCTTATCCTGTCACTCAGTTTAACGCCTATAATACTTCTTAACGCTCTCATCTCAACTGCATTTATTCTGCTTCCATGTTTCTTCTGCCATACCCAACTTTCACTTTGTCAGAACCAACACCCCCCTATGCACAGCCAAACGAGCCTTGTTAGACTAGACACCATTCGACTGCTCATCATAGGTATTAACAAAACGAAATTATGCTGTTAAAGTATAATTGGGTTTGCTCGCAAACGAAAAAAACCGACTTCAATTACAGCACAAGTAATACAACGTAGGTAGACGAAAAAATAGTCAAGTAAATACACGTTATCAAAGATTACTCAAAAAGTTGTAATCAGATCTCGATGATATTCAAATGTAACCCAGACGATAAACATCAGCTTTCCATTAAATTAAAAAATCATCAAAATTGGTGAACCCAGTTAGTTAGTTAGTTAGTTAGTGGGCTCGATTTTCCGCATTTAGACCCAGTATTGGTCCATTATGCGTGAAAAATGGGCTGACTAGTTCAGCCAGCCGAGCTCCTTCCAGAAGCTCAGAAGCCTCCTGGGGCGTTCACAGGCTTCTCGGAGCGAACTTATATCTTTAAGTATGGTGGCCCGGTGTGTGGCCACTCCCTCGCATTCCAGGATCACGTAGGCGGCTGTTTCTTCTGCAGCGAGACATCCCCTGCATAGAGGGCTGTCCGTTGCATTCATGATGAATAGTTGATGGCTAAGTGCCATGAACAACTATTTTGATGTCTAGACGGTTCAGACTGAGCAATCGACGCGATAGGTGCGGTGATAGTCCCGTGAGTACCATCTTGGACTGTCTACAGTCGGTTTGGTTTGCCCAAAGGGCATTGTGGGCTGCACGTGTCCGTTGCCTTACCCATGAGCGCAGCTGTCCAAATGGTAGCGGCAATAAGATAGTGGGGCCAGCCACCTTTGCATTGGACCCCTGTCTCACCAGCTCATCGGCAGCATCGTTTCCGTGCGATTCACTGTGTCCCTTTATCCATTGGAGGATTACCCCATTGAGCGAGGCTAATCTCTCCAGGGCTTGGTGACATTCGTGTATGAGACTAGAGTTAGTCGTATTACTTCCTAGTGCTTTAAGTACAGCAATGCTGTCCGACAGGATTCGGATGTTGCAATCCTTAATGCCTTTGGACAGGACGGCGGTGGCTGCGTGGGTAATCGCAACACATTCACATTGGAACATGGAGCTGTGTTTACCCAGAGGTAGTGACCTTTTGATATTATGGACCAGTGACTACACTCCGGCACCGGTGCCAGAACCCATTCTGGAACCGTCCGTATAAATGCGGACTTCCCGTATGCCGGACTGATCTTTTTCGGCCTCAAATAATTGTATTCGGTATTTCCTTTAGAAAATGTGTTGTTTTGGAATCCTATCGCATGGAGCGGCAACTAGTGGTTCATAGCTCACTACGCCGTTCCATAAATTATTATGTGGACCCTCCTATTTGCACCACAGGCTCAAGTGTGTCAGCCTGATAGCTACCATAGCCGCTTCCTGCTGTATGAACAGGTCAAACGGTGCCAGATCATGCATAACCTCAAGAGCTGACGTTGGGGCGGTACGCATGCAGCCAGTGATTGCAGAGTACGCTATTCTCTGAAACCGCTGTAACTTATTTTTAACGGTGGTAAGTTCTGGTCTTTGTGAACCCAGTAAAAAATTATGCGGTATAATACAACGTAGGTCGACGAAAATTATTGTTAAGTAAAAACGCATTATTAGATATAATAATCGATAAGTACTTGTTAGATCTCAAATAAATTTAAATGGAACCAAATGACACGCACTGCCTTTCGATTAAAACAAAAATCATCGAAATCGAGTCTACCCATTCAAAAGTTCTGAGGTAACATACATAAAAAAAAATACAGTTGAATTGAGAACCTCCTCCTTTTTTGGAAGTCGGTTAGAAATACATTATTACATATTTACCATTTTTGTTTTCTTAGCATTTCTATAAGCAATTGAAGGAAGTAGGACATTTTCTTTCCCCTTGTCATCATTTGTTTTTTTTATAAACTTAGGAATAGATGAGGTACCAGGAAGAGGCTTTGTTGGGTGTACATCTTTCAATAATGGTACTTGCAGACTATTTTTTATATAAGATGCTACAGGGCTGGCGATGTGTTGAAAAGCATTTGTTCTGCTTGGTGTTTTATTTGAAGATGGTGTTTGATTCTTTTTAAGTATGGGATTTTTAGGAGTCTTAAACACATTATTTTGTTTAATTTCAGTAAATGGCGTTGAAATACCTTTAATTTTATCATTTTGGATATATTTCTTTAAACTTAAGGGTGTTTTTGCAGGTGTTTCATGAAATATTTCAATTTTGATGTGGGAATTACCATCTACATTGGTTGTATTTGAAGTTTGCACATTTTCATTTATTACGTCTTTGCAACTTTTTGTACAATCAATAACTTTTGTTTCAATATTTGTTGCATTTATAGTTCCCACATTTCCATTACTTTCTTCTATCCAATTTTTTGTACAATTTAAACCTTTAGTATCCACATTTGCTATATTTGTGGTTTTCACATTTTTATTTTTTACTTCTGAGCGATTTTTCAAACTATCAGTAACTTTGGAAACAATTTCATCTGTTCCTTTTTCACTAACAATTGGAACACTTTTATTTTCATTGTCATGCAAAGGCGCATTGTTCAAAATAAATTCAACAACTTCTAAAGTATTATCTAATTCCTCCTTTTTATTTTTATTTGGAGAAATACACAAATCAGTTATCATTTCATCAATTTTTAAAAAGCTATCATCTGCTGACTTAATGTCCCATCCCATAGAAGCCCTTGAAGCAAAACTAGCATTAGAATAATCGAGGGATGTGACCGTGTCTCTTACAGAGCGCATATCCGGCTCTGAATGAGTTTCGATTATATTAACGCTTTCGTCATTCGATACTCTAACAGTTTCAGTACCGCACCTTAAAGAAGTAAACAATATTATTAAACGGTTTTTAATTTGAATTATTAACAAAGTAATATACACCATGATAATCAATCTAGTGAATACGAACATAATAGTTTGACGGCGATTATCAGGCAAAAGACGTTTTTTCACTTCTTTTAGTGAAAATTTTCCAAAAAATATTTCATCATCACAAAGATTTTCTTGTGAGCTGCACTGTGCCATTTATGCGAATATACACACAATACAATATTTTATATATTTACTTTTAATTAGTTATAACAGTGACTCAATACATTCAAATATTAAAAAGTTATGTTTGTAACGACTTGATTTTTAAATTTGATTAACGTGACGTCTTTATCTTCTACTGTCAAGCCATGAAGTACCTATAGATACTATAAAGGAAGGAGTCCGAACGGAGTAATATGGCTGATTTACAGTGAGTCAGTAAAGGCAGATTTAGACAGGGTCAGTAGCTGCCGCCAGTGCTGGCGCCGAAAACTGACTCATACAATTTATGGCTGATTTACATTGAGTCAGTAACTAACGTCAGTTGCCTGCCGAGTCAGTGCTGACCTGTCACTGCCATCGTGTAAATTGATTTCAAGTCAGTACAGCACTCTCGCGTCACTCGCGTCAGTACTGACCACGCTGCATCATAACAAAATTATATAAAATAAAAGTTAATATTATTTAAAATTATATATAAAATAAAAATTAATATTTTTTTAAAAGTAGTCAAATAAAAATTTAAAAAATGTTCCATATCTGCAATGACCCGGATATAAAATTATTTATATCAGATTTTACGCACATAATTGATCCCACTGTTTCATTATCGAGCTTATTACGTTTATCTGTTTTAATATTTTTTAGATCACTAAATAGCCGTTCTATGGCAGCATTGGAAAAAGGCAGTGACATAAAATAGTTTACCAAAATTGGCAGTTGAATGAATTTGCATCTGCCCTCAACATTTTTTTTTTTACATTTCTTTCCAATAGCCTACAGCATCAGTAAAAAACTAATAAAGGAATAATTAACATTTAAACTAAAATATTTCATTAAATCGATTGAAAGTTCTTCTTAAATCAAAAATCAAAATCAAAAATAACTTTATTCAAATAGGCCCCATGAGCACTTTCGAATCGTCAATTTACAAAATTTTAATTTAAGGTTATTATTAAGTTTTTTTAAGAAGCTACCACCGATTCGGAATGTAGATTCTGCAGAGAAGAATCGGCAAGAAACTCCGCAGTTACTCTTTTGAAAAAAAAAATGACAAACTGTATTTTTTTTTAATCGATTATCATTTCAAATGAGCACAATGATAGTGTTGCCAGATAGGGCTAATTAGCTATTTAGCGCCAAATGGGGCTATCTCCATTACCACTGTTTTTTTCGAGGTCGCCATATTTTGAAGGAAAAAAATGACCCACTACACTGCCAGATGGCCTTTTTTTTAATACACCAAAATAATTTTTGAGGGAAAAAAATTCCTGAGAAGGGGAAATCTCAACTGAGGCATGGGGAAAGGAAATTATCAAAGTGGAAACACTGCCCGAATGCGCGATTGTAAATCGCAGTGCGCGCGGGATCATAAAATTTCATACGCTGCATTTTATTTTAGCGATAATCGTGTCGCGAGCAGTCGCAACAAAATGTGACAAATAACAATTTTAAAATCGCAGCGATTTTTCAGTCGCACGTGGGCGCACTGTCTTACTAATTCTTACGTTGCATTTCTGCGATAAAATAATAGCGCGATAAAAAGTCGTAGTGCGCGCTAGCTCTAATTCTAATTTTTGCCGAAGAGTGCCACTGTTCAACAGCTGATTCAACCAATCTGAATCAACCAATTAAACTTGGTGTGTCAAGCTGTCTAGCGCAAGCGCGGACCGGCGGACCAAAGTCTATAATTGACAAGTGTTAAGAAAAGATACTTTCAAAAGTTTCAAAATATTTATTATCAAACTAGCTGACCCGGCGAACTTCGTACCGCCTAACAGTCGATTGGTATTAAAGTTCAAAATGACTTTAGAGTATTATTACGAATCTTTTGTATGGGGATATAGAAAATTGTTGTTTTTAGGCTTTTTCAGGGAATTTTTTAAATTTTTCTCTCCGTAAGAACCATCCTCTTACTTCAAGGAATATTATAAAAAAATAATTAGCGAAATTGGTTCAGCCGCTCTCGAGATTTGCGCTTAGCAACACATTCAGCGATTCATTTTTATATATATAGAGATTATCAAAATAATGTAAACAATAAGTTATAAGACCCAGTACAGTTAAATTTTATTATTTCACTACTATTGTTTGAAGTAAAACTTCCTTACGCACGCTTGACTTGGGGAGTAAGCTGGTGATGCGATGACGAGAGCGTTACGAAAAGTGTGATTGAGTGAGGCGGACGGAAGTTGAGAGGGAGATATGATTGAGGTGGAGCTAAAGAAGTTATTCTTCAATCATGTGGTCTAAGGGCTAAGGCACACTCGTTTTATTTTTGTTATATCGTTATGATTGTTGTGAGTGTAGATTCATGACAAAAACTAAATACTTTTGTAGAGTTTGTTCATAAATTAGTGGGTACTTTAATTATTATGACATTATCTTTCATTTAACACCATTTAAATGTCATTATATAGTATATACAGACAGCAAACAAAAATGTAAAAATACAGCACACATCTACACTATGTTCTATGTAGTTGTCTAGGTAAGTTTCGTTTTCAGCTGATAAACCCATTTCAGTCAGACCTTCACCGATCTGATAAATTTCTGAACGCACCTAGGGTAGACCGAGGCGAATCGGATCAAGGGGCGAAACGGATCTTAATAAGAAATCCGTTAATATTTTAAATAACGCGTTTTCAAGGAACATAAGCGACTAACGTCTTATGAACCTACCCCCACCCCTCACCTCCGCTATCGGTCGTGTTTTGATTCGACAAGTACATTAGTGTCAAAACTGCTCACCAGCTAATCGGATTTTTGTGTGCATTACAATTTTGACGCACATCTAAGGTACGTAATTACCATTTTTCTTGTCATTTCAAAGATTTGCGTTAAAAGTTTGAATTATGTGTTTTATATTGATTGAAAAGGGTCCTATTTTGAAAAACATTTTACTTTTAAAGCATAATGTAATAGGTTAATTTTTAAAATATTTATTTCGAATGTCTATAATATGGAGTTATTCGGATCATGTCAGAGGGGGCGAATTGGATATTGTTTTTTAATTGTATTATTTTATATTTAAGGTACCTAATGCATTTTCATTTCATTGTAGATGGTTCGTACGTACCAAAGAAAGACTAATTCCTTCCATTGGTTCACAACAATCTGATACCGCCCAAGCACCCAGCAGACTGGAGTTATCAAAGAAATTCTTCCATCAACTTTAAAGCCACCACCGGCTGCTATTAAGAAATCTCGTAAAACTACAAAACTAATTACAAATTAAAACTACAAACTAATTTTGCATTTGATATCACTCAGCGTAGGATTAACCTTCTCGAAAAAGATGTTAAGAAATTTTTTAGGACTGATAAAAAAGCTCCGGAGAAAAAGAAAAAGACTGATGACAAAGAAAATTTTAAGAAAAATAAGAAGAATAAAAGAACGCCTGGAATAATAATCAAAGGTGGATTGGTATTGTATTTACTGCTCAGAAAATTCACTCATCCACCACCAGAGGATTGGATTCAGTGCCCTGCATGCGAAGAATGGTGTCACGAAAAATGTGCTGAATTATGAGGGAAAAAGGACCCGTATAAATGTGATTTATGTTTTAGTAATTAATATTGATCTCAATACTCATTATTTCAATTGTATTAATGATTCCAAAACCTAAACCGATTAGAAAATTTTAATTTAGTTGTGTTATGTACGATCCGATTCCCCCCAAGAATTGGGGCGAATAAGATATTTCTGTCTTTAAAGTTTTTAGTTAATAACTTAATATTTCGGATAAATAATGAACAATTTAAGTTTTGAAATGTTTATTGTGTAGCTGATTTGTTACTTATTATTATTTTTTCAATAAAAGTTACGTAAATTGCATTTTAGTATGATTTTCGTACTATCAAAAAAAAAAGTGATCCGATTCGCCTCGGTCTACCCTATTAAAATATTTGACAACGTTTTTGACAAAAGAGATTATAAATTTCGCCGTTATAGGAACATTTTGTATTGGAAAATTAAATTGTCGTTTTTAGTATTTTCCGTTACTTATTATTTATGTTTCTCACCGTTTAAACCTTCCCTGAACGTTCGCCAATATTTCAAGATCATAATCAGCCAAATCGGTCCAGCCATTCTCGAGTTTTAGCGAGACTAGCGGACAGCAATTGATTTATATATATATAGATAATTTATAAACAAATATGCTTATGATAACTTACCTATCGAAAAGTATTCATAGCTATTTTTAATTTAATTAGTTTTACTTTTAATCATTTTTATTTTTATTTTTGTGTTACCCACACCCGAATATTATGTATTTCCCGCTCCACTTCTCTCTTTAATACTCCACTTCTCTCTTTAATATATATATATATATTTATTAGGGGGGTCGCATTGTGAAAACGGTTGAAAAACACTGCTTTAGGCGAATGGTGGGTAAAATTTGAGCAACCGGTATCGCGGCAGCGTCAGGGATGGTCAGTACTTGGATGGGACTGGGAACATCCCATGACGTTGGCTTTTGTTTTTTTTTTCAATTACTTTTTTTTTGTATTTTAATTAGTTTGACAAAGAAGTTTCACTTCTGACAGGTGTATTTTGTACGCACGCAATTTTTTTACTTTTTTTTTTATTTTTGTTGTTAATTTTTCATGTAAAAATATAAAAAAATCAACAGAAAAAATATACAGGATGGTCCAAACGGTGACGTCCAAAAATTTTTTTTGGATTGCTGACATCTGGGGGTACTCGAAAATACCCCATGTATGTTCTACGATTTTTTGTAGTTTAGGAGATATGAATTTTTTTTCATATTTTTTAAAATTTTCGACCTAACTACTAAAAAATTTTTTTTCTTTGTGAATTAAGCCATTATTTTTATTTTTATTTTTTGTGTCTTAGTCCTTATTAGTTGTTCTCTCATAGATAAAATACCTAGCTTCCTACTATTAATAAAAGGTATTAAAAATTTAGATCGAAAATAAATAATTTGGTTTGAGCAAGTCAGAGTTCAATTTTGAAATTTTAATTAAAAAAAAATTAAAAAGTTTTATGACTTTTAAGTATTTTCGAAAACTTCCTGAAACCCTCAGCTTTGATTATAATACAAAGAAAGTGGTACTTAATAGGCCTATTTTAGCCGTAAACTGCCTTTAAATGTACGGGGGCGTAAAATGTCTTAAATTAATTAATTATTTTAAAAGCACCTATTGTTCATTTCTAAGGTAAATTAGGTTGGTTATGTGTGATATAATTACCATTTGTAATAAATAAAACAATTAAAGCAGTTATGACTGATTTTTATCGATAGCAAATTTTCAAAGTGTCTTCCTTCCGCTTCTATACACAATCTACGTCTTAAAAATTCTGTTTTAGTCTCCTAAAACTACTGGTATGTTCTCTGATTTTCGTTACGGCCTGCCTTAGGTTTTCACGCAGCTCTACTTCCGTGTTTATTTCGCATTATATATATATATATATATATTATAATATACAGGGTGGTCCAAACGGTGACGTCCAAAAATTTTTTTTGGATTGCTGACATCTGGGGGTACTCGAAAATACCCCATGTATGTTCTACGATTTTTTGTAGTTTAGGAGATATGAATTTTTTTTCATATTTTTTAAAATTTTCGACCTAACTACTAAAATTTTTTTTTTCTTTGTGAATTAAGCCATTATTTTTATTTTTATTTTTTGTGTCTTAGTCCTTATTAGTTTTTCTCTCATATATAAAATACCTAGCTTCCTACTATTAATAAAAGGTATTAAAAAGTTAGATCGAAAATAAATAATTTGGTTTGAGCGAGTCAGAGTTCAATTTTGAAATTTTAATTAAAAAAAAATTAAAAAGTTTTATGACTTTTAAGTATTTTCAAAAACTTCCTAAAACCCTCAGCTTTGATTATAATACAAAGAAAGTGGTACTTAATAGGCCTATTTTAGCCGTAAACTGCCTTTAAATGTACGGGGGCGTAAAATGTCTTAAATTAATTAATTATTTTAAAAGCACCTATTGTTCATTTCTAAGGTAAATTAGGTTGGTTATGTGTGATATAATTACCATTTGTAATAAATAAAACAATTAAAGTAGTTATGACTGATTTTTATTGATAGCAAATTTTCAAAGTGTCTTCCTTCCGCTTCTATACACAATCTACAACGTCTTAAAATTTCTGTTTTAGTTTCCTAAAACTACTGGTATGTTCTCTGATTTTCGTTGCGGCCTGCCTTAGGTTTTCACGCAGCTCTACTTCCGTGTTTATTTCGCATGCGTAAACCATCTTAGATTAGAAATGAGACTATCCGCGAGAGAACGAAAGTAACCGACATAGCCCTAAGAATTAGCAATTTGAAGTGGCAGTGGGCTGGCCACCTGTGTCGCAGGACCGATGGCCGTTGGAGCAGACGTGTCCTGGAGTGGAAACCGCGTCTTTTAATCTACTTGGCAATTCGAAAGGTCCTATAAGTGTCCCGTTTACAATTCCCAACCACAATACTAAATCGTGCTTGAAAGTTTGATGATCTTGCCATGTGTGGGTTTTCAATGGCCCAACTATGATAATTATGGATACTCGTGTTCACGTTCACGTTTTACGTTCACCAGATCTTAACCCCATCGACTTTTTTCTCTGTGGATATAATAAAGAGATGGTTTACGCATGCGAAATAAACACGGAAGTAGAGCTGCGTGAAAACCTAAGGCAGGCCGTAACGAAAATCAGAGAACATACCAGTAGTTTTAGGAGACTAAAACAGAATTTTTAAGACGTTGTAGATTGTGTATAGAAGCGGAAGGAAGACACTTTGAAAATTTGCTATCGATAAAAATCAGTCATAACTGCTTTAATTGTTTTATTTATTACAAATGGTAATTATATCACACATAACCAACCTAATTTACCTTAGAAATGAACAATAGGTGCTTTTAAAATAATTAATTAATTTAAGACATTTTACGCCCCCGTACATTTAAAGGCAGTTTACGGCTAAAATAGGCCTATTAAGTACCACTTTCTTTGTATTAAATCAAAGCTGAGGGTTTCAGGAAGTTTTCGAAAATACTTAAAAGTCATAAAACTTTTTAATTTTTTTTTAATTAAAATTTCAAAATTGAACTCTGACTTGCTCAAACCAAATTATTTATTTTCGATCTAAATTTTTAATACCTTTTATTAATAGTAGGAAGCTAGGTATTTTATCTATGAGAGAACAACTAATAAGGACTAAGACACAAAAAATAAAAATAAAAATAATGGCTTAATTCACAAAGAAAAAAAATTTTTTAGTAGTTAGGTCGAAAATTTTAAAAAATATGAAAAAAAATTCATATCTCCTAAACTACAAAAAATCGTAGAACATACATGGGGTATTTTCGAGTACCCCCAGATGTCAGCAATCCAAAAAAAATTTTTGGACGTCACCGTTTGGACCATCCTGTATATTTTTTCTGTTGATTTTTTTATATTTTTACATGAAAAATTAACAACAAAAATAAAAAAAAAAGTAAAAAAATTGCGTGCGTACAAAATACACCTGTCAGAAGTGAAACTTCTTTGTCAAACTAATTAAAATACAAAAAAAAAGTAATTGAAAAAAAAAAACAAAAGCCAACGTCATGGGATGTTCCCAGTCCCATCCAAGTACTGACCATCCCTGACGCTGCCGCGATACCGGTTGCTCAAATTTTACCCACCATTCGCCTAAAGCAGTGTTTTTCAACCGTTTTCACAATGCGACCCCCCTGGTATGAAAAAATATTTCGCGACCCCCCGACCCTTCGCTTTTTGAAGTGAAACTTCTTTAGGCGCATGAGGGGTAAAATTTGAGCGACGGGTAACGCGGCAGCGTCATGACGGTCAGTACTCGGATGCGTGACCGCCTGGGAACACCGCGACGTTGGCTTTTTTTCAACTAGTTTTTTTTATTTTAAATTCGTTTTTTTGAATTAGTTTTTAGGGTTCCGTACACAAAGGGTAAAAACGGGACCTGCTGTGCCCTAACTCAGTTTTAAAACCTTAAATTCGTTTTTAAATGCAACTATATATGAGGCTAATTTGCCAACTAAGCTCAAAAAGAATCTGCTAGAATTATCTGCCGATGGGATGTTACACTTGGAATTCAAGTCTGCTAATTTGGATACCTTTTGGAATTGACAACTGAGGCTGTGAAGTGTTTGATTCCATTTGCCACCTCGTACTTATGCGAGCTGACATTTTCATCAATGGCCCAAATAAAATGTAAGCAAAGAAATCGCTTAAATTTGGAAAACGATTTAATTGTATGTGTAGCAAATACAGATCCACGATAGGAGAAATTGGTTAATCAAAAACAAGCACAACCTTCGCAATAACATGAGTCTTAGGATTTTATTTTTGTTAATTGGTTTGTACTAACATAAAAATGTTTGAGTATATCCTTTCGTTAAAATTCTCTTACTTAATAAATCAATCTTTTTAATCTTTATTGTTTTCTTACTAAAATTCTCTCGACCTCTGACGACCTACAGAAGACAGTTTACACACAACGCTACAGTTTTGTAACTCTTTTTTTACATTTTTGAAAATCCGTACACGCTTCCCCCACCACTAAAAGAGTAAACATCATATTATGAAGTTTTTTTTTCTTTTTAGGATCTAATCTTCACGATCCAATAGGTCTTCAAAACGTTCGAGTGACTACACATTTACCATTCTGAGCTCCCAGATTCCATACGAGTTTGAATCTAAGCTCGCTCGTTAATTTTAAAATCTTTAGCACAAAAGAAATGAAAAAATGCAAAGGTAGTTCATTTTCATAACTTATTTTTAAAGCTAGGTACATAAAGAAAAAGAATGCCAAAAGACCCTCTGATTTATTTTTGTAAAAATCAAATCAATCATCGGCAGCATTTCAAAAGCTACATCAATCGAGCGTCATAATATCGATATAAATGTACCTATATAACATAGATAGTACCTACTAATTTCATTATGATTAGGTACTTACCTACTTGATGTTCACAATTAGGCTCCATTCATTAATTACATTAGGGTCCTTAGCAGGGTATTTAATCTTAGTACTAGAAAACGAGGGCAAGCAGGGTATTTAATCTTAGTACTAGAAAACGAGGGCAAGAATCCAAATTTACAAAACTCGCATACAGATGGCGTTAGCAGACGGCACTGACAAAAAGTTTACACTTGGCAGCATTAGATGTCGCTTTCACACAAAATATTAAATTATTAAAGGTCAAAACAATTTAATTCCTGTGTGAAGTGTCAACTGCAAAAATGGCCGCTATTTATTAATATTATATTTATATGAATCACATCAATTCACACAGTTTTTAGATCGTAGCATGTGTTTTTTTGTGTGAACATTTCCTTTTCCATTTAATCTAAATTCTATATAAATTAAGTATGAACAGGACTCGTTTCAAGTGGTTGTATGTGCAGATAATTTTGTTAATGAACTTTGATTACTAAAGAGAATTTTGATTGAAAAGCTGTGAATCCCGATTCGAAAACAACGCAGGTTTGTATCAGATTAATATACTAGTCTTAACCCACCCAGTAATTATGTAACCTAATTAACCTAACCTAAATAAACCGTCTTCATCAAATCTACGTTAGAAAATTAAAACCGACAATAACAATGGAATAACTTACTAGGTACTACAACTGAAGAATAAGTCAAACAAGAATCTCATAAACCCAGTTCGCAGTAGCACTAATACATAATCATTGGGATCCAATATTCTCTAAATTAAAGGCTACTTTGCTGTACAATAATATATTTCAAATTAATTTCAGGTTTTTTGCACAAGTTTCCAAATCCGGAGAAGAATAATGTGTTATTTAATTCATGGGTCTGTTCTGTTGGTGGTGATATATTGGGACTTGAAAACAACCATATTTTCAAATATCGCCGTATATGTCACAAACATTAAGAAGAAAAATATTTGTGCCGATATAAAAGACTTAGCAATATAGCTGTACCAACATTGAACATGCCAGGTAATTCCTTTCATCACAATATTATTTTAATTTGAAGTTTAATTGCTTATGTTTTTTATCAGTTTGTTCAAACATATTTGGTCTAAAATTGGATATAATACAATATATATTGTATATCTGAAGTTTGTCTAAAACCTTTATCAAAATTGTTCTAGCATTGCATTACATATTATAGTTCTATTATTTTAAAACTATATGTAACCCTCAAATGAAATGACAAAATCTGATCAGAAGCATATAAGATGAATATAATTATTTATTATTATTCTCTTATTAATTTCAGTGTCTCAAAATGAAGAAACCCCGAAAATTGTTGTCAGCAAGCGAAAACACAACTTTTCGATGCCTCCTGAACAAGCTTTACATAAAAATTTAGTTTAATTGGCCAATAAGCTGAATAAATGCCGGAATAAAAATTATATGCAACAAACGGGAATGTGATGATGATAACGATAAGTTTAAAAGTAAGGCAAAAAAGTATTTCCACAAATGTTTTAAACGAAAAAATAAATAATTAATATCAACTATCCACTTCGCGTTTTATTTATTGCTTCCTAATTCTATACTTTTTATAGTAAAAATAAACTCTTCTTTAATTTATAATTTCAATATTTTTATAGAATTAAAAAAGAAAAATAATTTCTTTTTAAATTCTATAAAATTTATTGAAATTATAAATTAAAGAAGAGTTTATCAGTAGAGGATCACTAAATAAGTAAGTACCTATATATATATCTATATAGTGATTAACTCCAAAACTCGCATAGAGATGGCGTTGCTCCGTATGGCTCATTAAAACCATCGAGATTGATCTCTATTCCCTACTATTACAATGTACTCTGTGAGGGCAAGCATCCAAATTTACAAAACTCGCATACAGATGGCGTTAGCAAACGGCACTGACAAAAAGTTTACACTTGGCAGCATTAGATGTCGCTTTCACACAAAATATTAAATTATTAAAGGTCAAAACAATTTAATTCCTGTGTGAAGTGTCAACTGCAAAAATGGCCGCTATTTATTAATATAAATATTATATTTATATGAATCACATCAATTCACACAGTTTTTAGATCGTAGCATGTGTTGTTTTGTGTGAACATTTCCTTTTCCATTTAATCATATAGTACATAGTATGAACAGGACTCGTTTAAGTGGTTGTATGTGCAGATAATTTTGTTAATGAACTTTGATTACGAAAGAGAATTTTGATTGAAAAGCTGTGACCCGGGATGCGAAAACAACGCAGGTTTGTATCAGATTAATATACTAGTCTTAACCCACCCAGTAATTATGTAACCTAATTAACCTAACCTAAATAAACCGTCTTCATCAAATCTACGTTAGAAAATTAAAACCGACAATAACAATGGAATAACTTACTAGGTACTACAACTGAAGAATAAGTCAAACAAGAATCTCATAAACCCAGTTCGCAGTAGCACTAATACATAATCATTGGGATCCAATATTCTCTAAATATACAATTTATTTAACTCATTAAACATTATACATATTTACAAGTCACAACTTAAGAACTAAATATTTACAGATAGTTTTGATACAAATCATAAATTAATAATTCTCTAAATTAAAGGCTACTTTGCCGTACAATAATATATTTCAAATTAATTTCAGGTTCTTTGCACAAGTTTCCAAATCCGGAGAAGAATAATGTGTTATTTAATTCATGGGTCTGTTCTGTTGGTGGTGATATATTGGGACTTGAAAACAACCATATTTTCAAATATCGCCGTATATGTCACAAACATTAAGAAGAAAAATATTTGTGCCGATATAAAAGACTTAGCAATATAGCTGTACCAACATTGAACATGCAAGGTAATTCCTTTCATCACAATATTATTTTAATTTGAAGTTTAATTGCTTATGTTTTTTATCAGTTTGTTCAAACATTTGGTCTAAAATTGGATATAATACAATATATATTGTATATCTGAAGTTTGTCTAAAACCTTTATCAAAATTGTTCTAGCATTGCATTACATATTATAGTTCTATTATTTTAAAACTATATGTAACCCTCAAATGAAATGACAAAATCTGATCAGAAGCATAATTATAAGATGAATATAATTATTTATTATTATTCTCTTATTAATTTCAGTGTCTCAAAATGAAGAAACCCCGAAAATTGTTGTCAGCAAGCGAAAACACAACTTTTCGATGCCTCCTGAACAAGCTTTACATAAAAATTTAGTTTAATTGGCCAATAAGCTGAATAAATGCCGGAATAAAAATTATATGCAACAAACGGGAATGTGATGATGATAACGATAAGTTTAAAAGTAAGGCAAAAAAGTATTTCCACAAATGTTTTAAACGAAAAAATAAATAATTAATATCAACTATCCACTTCGCGTTTTATTTATTGCTTCCTAATTCTATACTTTTTATAGTAAAAATAAACTCTTCTTTAATTTATAATTTCAATATTTTTATAGAATTAAAAAAGAAAAATAATTTCTTTTTAAATTCTATAAAATTTATTGAAATTATAAATTAAAGAAGAGTTTATCAGTAGAGGATCACTAAATAAGTAAATACCTATATATATAGCTATATCGCTATATACCTGTATATATATATATATATATATATATATATATATATATATATATATATATATATATATATATATAGCTATATCGTGATTAACTCCAAAACTCGCATAGAGATGGCGTTGCTCCGTATGGCTCATTAAAACCATCGAGATTGATCTCTATTCCCTACTATTACAATGTACTCTGTGGTCCTTAGGGATTGGCAAAATCTCTACTCTACTGGGGGCAATTACTTTTAATCGGTCCAGCCGTTTCGGCAGAGTATGGTAACTAACATTGTGACACGAGAATTTTATACATTATATAAGATTTATTGTAAGAAAATGTTCTAGTCTTCAAAAGAAGATACTCTAGTTGATCCAAGCCTACTTAGTTCACGAACAATTTTTTAAATGTTGTTTTTACTTTTTTCTGTAAAATGATGATTTTCGACTTGTATAACTTGTCACAGGGGACAAAGAATTGAAAAGTTGCAAAATTGATTCCAGTCAACATCTCAGCGTCAATTAAATGAAACAAAAAGAAAATTATTTAAAAATATTCTTTAATACAAATATTTTATATAAACACTTTGCTTTTAATAAATACGTGTCATGCTTTGGTAATTATATATTTAATTTTCAAAACCAAACACAACACCTTTAATAATAAAACATTGATATAAGTAATATTAACTATATAGTAGGTACATTATTTGATCCAATAACGGACGTGCAGTAGCGACTATTAAATAAGAATTATTTATTATCAAATTGTAAAATATAAAATGGTTACACATATACGAAAGCAAAGTTGAAAATTAACATAGAAGTAGGCTACAATTATGGCACAGAGGAACTATCGGGAGCGAGGCGCGGACGCTTATTTTTCTTTGGGTTTCTTCTCCTTCTTCCTCGGCGGCGGCACCGGCGCCTCCGTACTCGCACCCTCCTTCTCCTTTTTGATCACCTTCTTGACCACCTTTTTCTTGGGCGCTTCAGTGGCTTCGGGCGTCTCCGGACTAGGCTCGGTCTTCGTGGAAACCGAGGATTCGATCAGGGCGGCCGTGGAGGGTTTTGGCTTGATGCCGATCTGTGCGAGCGAGACGGAATCGGCGGGCGGGGAGGGCACCTCGGGCTCCTGGACGGAGAGGCGAGAGAGGGGCGCGGCGGGGGCAAGGCCGGGAGCGGGGGCGGGGGTGTAGGAGGGCGGCGTGGGCGCAGTGACGGTGGGCGTGCGCAACTCGCTGGCAATGATGGCGTGCGCCAGCGTTGCCGCGTCCTCCAGCTCGCTGTCAGGAGTCGGCAGCGGGTCGGCCACTGCGGGCGGCTGCAGTAGCAACTTCCCCGCCGGCTTGCGTCGCTCCTCCACTACACAACCAAGTCCCGCCTTTATACTCTCTTTCGATTAGGTGTGGCGTTAGTAGGGCGGTCACATTAGAGAGCAAGCTCGGTTAGGGCCTGGAACAAAGTTAGCGAAAACAGAGCTACAAGGTTAAGTCAAAACGATGCGAGCGGAAAGTTAGAACTGAGTCAGTTTAGCAAAGTACAGCTGGCTTAACATTACAAGGACGATTATTATTTTTTTTTTGCGATTAGCGGACTGCTTTTGCAATGAACTTTCAAGTGGTTTCAGCTTAGCATAATTGTTTGAATAAAATATATATTATTTTTAATAATGATAGTGAATGCATTGTAGGGTGGTATCGTGACGCATGACAAGCTTATAATAATGTTCCTTGCAATGGATAAACGATTATGATGAGAAGCAAATAAACCAAAATAGAAAATATGCATTCCCAATGAATCAAGTGAAATCGGAGGAACTGCCATCTCGATGACCATTTAACCATACATAAAACAAACTTCAATAAAATACGTTCAATTGTAGACACTAGGTATCATGGTCGTCGTGACGCAATAACATGAGCAATGTGAACCTGCCTTCTAGAAGTTCTAGATACGTTACAGTCCCAAAAATAGTTTCCTGTGACGCTAAAGTTACCAAACGTCCCTACGTGTAGCACACACTTGGACGCAACCCAACATCTAATACATAAAATATACTATCAAGAACTTTATGGTTTCACTGGAAGAAATAAGAATGAAAAAAATTTATAGTGAAACTATAGAGATAAGGCTAAAATTAAAAAGATTTTCTAGCATAGCATAAGTTGTTTTGGGTCCAAGTGACATATTATTATTACCTGATCTATCAAAGCCGCGTCTCTTCAGCTCCCTCCTCGGTAGCTGGGTGAAATAACAACGAATTTTGAAAGGTATAATAAGTAAAAATAAACCAAAAAACACAAAACAACACAAAAGAGTAACACTTATATATGTATCTTTCACGGGACCTCGATCGAGTATTATGTACAGATTCGATACATTTTCCGTAAAAGATCCAATAAATAAAATATTAGTATAAGAATATGAAAACTGCAAAATGAACTCGGTGAGATTTGAATGCAAAGCCGTTCGTTAGCCGAAATCGGCACCCAATAATTTCGTTTTACTTACATTTAGCAGCTGGTGCCACAGGAACATTGTCCTTGGATGGTGTATGGACTAAAGGTGGGCTGTCGGAGCCTACTTCTGGTTTAGTCGATGATTTTTCAGGTGTTGCAGGTTTGACTGATGGTTCTACAACTGACTTGGGTTCGGCAGCTGGTGTATATGGCACATCTGTAGCTGGTGCTGTTTTTGATTCTGCCACTGGCAGTTGTTCTACAACAGACGCTGGTACAGGTGCTTCAGTGAGCGGTTCATTGATTTTAAGGGCTTCTAAGGCGGTAATTGGTATATCTGGCTGCACAGGTTTGTCTTTCTCATTAGAAGGGCTTGATGTTTCAACAGGGACTACAACATCCACTGCTGCAGGGATTTCTGCAGCTATTACAGCTGGAATAGGAATCGGTTCTTTTGTTTTACTAGATACCTCTGCTGTTTCACTTACTGGAGCTGTAACTTTAATTTTTTCTGGTCCTTCAGGCGTTGAAACTTTTTCCGGAATAGATACAGCTGGTTCAGATTCCACTACCTCTGCTGATTTAGGAACTTCAGATTCTACTGGTTTAGGAACTTCAGATTCTATCGGCTTAGAATCTTCAGTTTCTGCTACTTTAGGAACTTCAGACTCTACTGACGCAACATTAATTTCTTTTTTTTCAGTAGTGGGTGCTAGTTCTTCCTTCTCTGGAGTAGGTAATACTGATTCTTGTTCGGCAACGGCTTCAACTATGTCCATTTTTGTTCCAACAGCTATAGGCTCACTAATTTGTTGAGGTGCAGGTACAGATTGTGATTCAGATGGTTGCTCCATTTGATTCGCCGGTGGTTGACTTAAAGTTTGGGAAATTTTCGCCCATATGTTATCGAAAGAGTCGGCTCCCATGTAATCAATGTTTCCAGCTTCCCAACCTTGTCGTCTTGTCAATTCGTCTACGGCCTCTCGTTGCAATGGGGCACCGGGAACCACACGTGCCAGGTTACCCGCGACGCCAGTCTGAAATTTTTATAAAAAAATTTTACTACCAAAGCAATCGCAATAACCATAATGTCGTAGTATATCACATAAATATAAAATAAGGAAATAAATTAGCCTCGTTAATAAGCAGTGCAGTTTAGCTTAATTTAAATACGTATTAGCATGCATTTTACACAAGTAATCAATCACTTTGAGGTATTGCGTTTTAATTATGTATTATAGCATGAAACAATTTTTTTTGTACATACCTATTATTTGATATTATTTTAATTTCAAAATAACTACTCACTTGGATATCTTCGTTAATTACTGTATCATCATTAATATCCTCAAAGCCTGTTTCTAAAGCGTCTTCATACTCATCTGAGCTATCTGGCGTCGGTGAACGTGGTACCATAGGTATTTCGTGACTGCAGATTTTACGTCCATGTGAATCTATAGTCATTCTGTGCCTTAAGTAAAAGCCATCGTACGGGTGCCTTGGTGTTATTTCTTCATAAACATCATTATCGCTATCGGAATCATATCCATTAACTTTGGCTTCTGCTATTTGTTGATATTTAATTTTAACGTGATCCATCATAACAGTATACACATGTTTCGTCATATTTTGAATTAGTGATTGCCAATAAGTCCCACCGCGCTTATTTTTATGCTTTATATATATATCTTGTTCGTCAAGATTTTTGTTTGTGTTCGAAACATGATTAGTTATTTGAGATTTACTATCCGGTACATTTAAAAATCTATTATCATCTTGTGACCGATCAACGTGGTTGTAGTGATGCTCATGATAATTATAAGGCTCTTGGTTATTAGATACTGATATTTGTTGTTCACTTGACTTGTGTTCACTATGCGCTTGTGTATTGTGATAGCTAAACTCTCGATGATGTTGATGAGAATGGTCATTAAAATGTTCTGAGTGAAAATGATGTTGAGTGTTATGCGGTTCAGAATAATTGCTAGGAGGTGAATAATGCATGATTTCGGTTTGTTCATTTTGGCTATGAGGGTATGATGTATGGTGCATAGTTTCGGTTTGTTCGTTTTGGTTGTGAGTGTATGTTGCATGTTGTAAACTTTGGGTCGGATGATACTTAGAAATATTTTGGTCATCTACATGTGAGTGATTACTAGAAGCGGGTTGTTCAAAGGTATGACTATGTTCGTTTTGATGATGCTTAGTTTGAGGAGGCATGTAGTCCCATGCATACTTTCTCATATCCTGATAATCATCTATAGTTTGTTCTGTTGGAACCGATTGTTCTGTACTGGGTGGAATATTTCCTCTATAAATATCCCAAGGATCATGGAATTGACTCATATCAATTTGTGGTACATTTATATCATAATCTGTAATTTGACTATCTGGCTGATGCCATGGAAATTCAGAATTTGGGTCCAATACTGGTTCATAATAAGCGCTATGCAATACTGGTTCTCTATAGACAGGAACTTCTTGTGGAAGTACCGGCGTTGGATCATCCTCTATGTTATCCTATCGGTTAAAGCGATAAAACGTCTCAGTGGTTAAGCATGCAAGAATAGACTTGAAAAAAGCATAATACACTAAAGGATTATAAGTATTTGTGCATGGCTTTATTCAAGCAGTCAATACAAAATCAATACAAACAATGTAACTAAATAAACATACAATAATATATTATTCGTAAGTAAATGAACAAAGAAGCGACGCATTAAATATTGCAACATTTTAAAGATATAGCACTTAGTAACAATGAAAATTTATTGTATGCTTATTAACAGTCACATAATGGGTCACCATTTCACCAAAATACCAACACCATTAGAACCATTAACCCAAAATGAAAAATGAACCATTTAAAGCACCGAAAATTTGAAAAAGATTAGATAGAAAACCGTTAGTATTTTGGAGAAATGATTCTTAGTATTAATATTAACGATCAAAAATTTGATACTTGCAATAAAAATGTGCACAAGCTCAAAAGGCAAGTATTAGTTTCAAAATACACTAGTCTAAAGATTGGATATTTACAAAGACACTGAATGTATAAAATAAGAAATAGTAGATAAAAATGAAGGCTAAATAAAAAATTTAAACCACTGGACCATAACACTTGTCTATTATCGAAATGTTTTTACTGTCTCACCTCCTCTTCAACGTTCGACTCCTGCGGGGTATGCTTTGAACACATGTTGTATTCGTGAGATCGGAGGCTTATATGAGAGTGGATTGACTTACTGGACTTTATGAAGGGTATTGCTAAGTATTTGCGGTCACGAACCGTGAAATCCTAGAAGCCGTATTGCATTTGATCCCATTGTGGTAATTGATATTGGATCTAATAGCTTACCAATGCGACATTCCACAAATGTGATATAGTAAACTAAAATAATATCGGATAACGTATCTACTTTATATCCCGTTTAATGCCATCATAATTACTTACATTCTAAAACCACATTTTCTCAGAATGACTTAATTGGTTATCTATTATAATTTAATTTCATTATCATAAATACGTTTTATTAACTTCATAGCAAAAAACGATCAAAAATCCAATAGGTCGATCCAACATTAATATACATCAATTTCTAATCTTAACGTTATTTAAATTAAGATCAATTGAATTTTTAGCATTTAATCTAAATTCATCTTACCATAGCTGTGTCTAGCTGCGTATGAACATCTGCAACGAAGAGGTCCCACCATAGTTGCAAGAAACTATGTAAATGTTCTGGTGCTTCAACAGTTCGTGACTGCCAATTGAATTGTTGTAGCCATGGCTTGATAGCTCCAATAAAGTGAATGATCTTTAGATTTTGGCCATAACTAGAAAAAAATATATAAGAAATTATAAAACATCATATTAATCCTAGACTAATAAAATTTTGTCGCTACTTGAATTAAAATTATTTGGAAATATAAAATTAAAAACTTATTTGGTAACAGTTCAAAAAAAATTATTTTCCGTTAAATTTTATACAAAACTTACTGTTTTAGGGCTGGTAAATATGAATAAAATGCAGCGGATGTTACGTTGTAGATGAATGGCAGATGTTTTTTGATGTCATCATGTGCCCAATCCGAGAAATATGAGTTTAGAAGACCTTGGTCTCCACCTAGTCAAAAAAAAGGAGGATTATTCAATTTGCCTAACATTATTTCATATCCATATCGGCTTAAATCAAATATATATATATATATATATATATATATATAAATCTGGTGTCACGATGTTTGTCCGGGCTAATCTTCGAAACAACGTGACTGATTTTAATGAAGTTGTTCAAAGATATGTAACTTTGTCTTAGTTAAACTATAAGCTATATTTTATTTCGATTAATGACCGCGATACTTTTATTGCAAAATTTAAAAATATGGCAGTACGAAGTTCGCCATGTCAGCTAGTAGTTAATAATTTACAAGCATACCAAATCTGGAAACAAAGGACAGGAATCAAATGGTAATATGTATTTATAGTGCGATATCGGACATCAAAGACGAGGAATGTAAACATACCATCAAAGCTGCCTCGTTCGGCTGCAAATGTGATTAAGTTACTGAAAGTCTCTGCCGATGGTTTGAAGACGAAAACTCCAGAATTGAAGCAGTCAGGCCAGCCGACGTCGGGTGCCGCGGATAGCTCTTCTCGCTCAAACAGTTCATCGCAATTTTGGATAACCTTGAAATAAAAAATTTATATTTATATAAATAATAAATATTAATTGTAATTAATATTGTTAAAAGAATCCACTGGTTTCAACTTCATCTGTCTCCTGTAATTTTTGTCAAATGTGTAGTATCTTGAGACACTCAAATTATGGATAAATCCCTTTTATTTAGAAATGGATATTGCTGTTAGTCGTTACGGCATTTACATTTCCACAAATAGGAAGCCAGGTACTATTCGTGAGACTGCCGTGTGAAAATTGGGAGCCCTTTAGGAGTCAAGATGGACGTTTGACGTAAAGGGTATCTTATAGTGAAATCCCACCTCGCCTTAGAACGTCGTCGAATTTAGGATGTCTCCTATAGGTACAATACATATAAACTGCGCATTGATAGGAGCATAGTTTAACATAACCATTACTTTATTTCAAAATTTTGTTAACAGGTGCGAGACAAGACTCCATGATTTCTGCAATTTTTTATACAAAAATCGCTACCAGTTACGCTCCTTAATCTTAAGTTAATATTTAGCATGAGTGACGGAGGACGTGATGATATATTATCCTCACATAGCTCGTTTATCGTATATTTTGAAAATGACTGAACTTCAATGAAAACTCATTCGCTATTCAAACCCAGTTGGAATGGAGTTTCCAAGAACTGGTAGTTAGGTATATAAAACGACAAATATAGGATATTTGAATTGTCATCTTCAGGTTTTTAAGACGTATCAAATAAAAAAGTATTATACTAATACTAACTATAGACTGTGACTTTGCCTGTGTTAAATAAGGAAAATGTGCTAAAATTCCTTTTAGATAAATGGTTTATGTAGGAAACAATTTTTGTACTATCCTCTTTGTTACAACGTACTTGCTCTATACATTTCTCTGGGATAATTAGAGTACCTATGTCATAAATACTTTGACCTCTAGACTGCCACTATAGAAAAAGTATGTTAGTCTCTTTCTTTACGAAAAATAATAACAAATCTACAACACGAAAAATGTATTATTTTCGTATAAAAAACCTTGGCCTATTTCAGACTATAAACTATCCCTAGAACTGACTATCAAGATCCATTCAGTTGCTATGTAATTAAGAAAATTCTATACAAAATATATACGAAATTTAACAGTAAAATTGGAGGAATACTATCCCAGATAGCATGTAAACTTGAGGCAAGTTTGATATTCTTTGATTTTAAATTGCTGCGTCAAATATGACGAGGCAAGTTTGCGACAATATTGCTGGAATATTGTTATGACAAAGATGATGTTTCAAGTTTGCGACAATATTGCTGGAATATTGTTATGACAAAGATGATGTTTCAAGTTTGTGACAATATTGCTGGAATATTGTTATGACAAAGATGATGTTTCAAGTTTCAATCTAGAGAATCCTGAATCACGCTATCAATGTTTTTAAGCTCACTTAGTATATATACAGTTATCAGGAGAGTCTAGTAGGGAGTACGTTTCTACACAGTGGAGCTGGAATCATCGCGGAGGGTTGTTCTAAATTGCGCACGTGCATCGATCACTGATAATAATAACTACTAGTGATAATAAGTAATAGAAAGTACTTATAAGCGATAAACGCTTTTTTATCAAGTTTGAATTTCCTTTGAAAAAACAAACTTCATGCAAGTTTGTCACCGTGAAACTAGCAAGTTTGATTTAAACTTGCTGCAAGTCTACAAACTTGCCATGGCAAACTTGAAGCAAGCCTTCATTTTTGATGTATCAAACTTGTTGCAAGTCTGAAACAAGTTTATTTTGTTATCTGGGATCTCAACGACAAACAACTGTTGTCGTTATCGTCGAACGAAAAATATTTTCGTAAGTATACGTTATTATATAATAACTATATAATTATCAATGAAGTTATTATAAATAAATATTATAATAATAAAATCACTTAAATTTAGTAACGTACCTACTTCAATTAAAAAGATAGAATTGCTTTAAACAAACATCTATAAAATAATGTACCTAGTTACTTTGTAAACGAGTATCAGTCCTGAATATTTTAATTTTATCGGGTAGGTCTGAGAATCGGCCAACATCTATTTTTGATACCCCTAAGTTATAAGGGGGGGGGGATTAAGGGGGTTAATAACATTAATGGGCAAAACAACGTTTGCGGGGTCAGCTAGTATTATAGATAAAATTATAGACGAATATCAGTCAGAAAAAAAAGGAATTAAAAACAACATTAAAAGGTTTCTTTCCACTTTCATGTGCATTACACGACGTTCAACACGCGATCAAACAATGATTTATCGAATTGTTTTATCGGGGCTTCAGTTGACACATTAACCTGCGATAAAAACTTCGTACCTCACATAATTTCATTTAGTTTTTGTCTCATAGACATATCGAATGATCCCTTCATTAAATATTTACATAATGTTTCAACACAGATCTTCTTTGAATCGTTTATGTAATGTGTTATTAAACTTGTGATTGAAATGTGCAATAAATGTAAAAATTGTCTAGCAGGTTCTTCGTTATTACAATTTCGACTATTTAAATTGATTCTTCGATTTCATAAACCAAAACGTATTTGCTAACTTTGTTTGTCATTACTACTCTAGCCATCAATATTACATGTTATAATGTGTTAACAAGTTCTCGTCTTCTTGGGATGTTTGACTATGACCAAGCAGCTATGAAATAATTTTATTAGATTTTTCTCGTTTGATGAGATATGGTATAAATGACCCGCGTTTCTGATTAGGTACTTCTCTGTCTATGCCTGTAATTCAAAACGTGATTTATGATAACCTACAACCTTCATCAAGCATGAATCATTTTTAAAATCAGACTATTAGGTACATTAACGTAACCAGATTATGTACGCTTAGGCTTACACCATAGATCTAGTAAAAAAAGGTAGATAATGCGCGGCCTTTGTTGTTAGTGAAGCCACAAAACTCGGCTCCTTCAAGTAAATACACGCGCTCACGCACACATATGCATCAAACTACGCTCATTTTCGTTAGTATCTAACGGTGCTTCGTACAGTAATTTTGCCTACAAAATGCCGTCTTGTGTAATTAAATAGTGCAAAAACAATACCAAAGTGAATAAAAAGTCTAAAGGAATATCTTTTCACACACAAAACTTTAAATTTATTGTTATTCCAAAATAATTATGAGGTTATTCGAAACTTATAATTTCAATGTCACGAAAGGACGTACAGGGGGAGTGTTGCCAGTAATTTCATATTTCTAATACCCCAAAATGTGGGTAAGTAAATTGTAGGCAATCATAGAAAAATAATTAAGTATAAAGTAGACATCATTATTGTTTTTTATCGTGTGATTTTATGTTACATAAATTAAAGTCACATTAAATGTGAATTTTTAACTCGTTTTTTTTTATTAAAATTTTTGAGTTAACTGCTCATATTTTACTATCAAATATCATGGTTTTAGGCTTCCAACGAATATTTTAATAAGAGATGAATAGGTAGCTGCTGTAAGACTACTACGATGACTACGATGACTCTGAGTTCTAAGCGACAAAAATTTAAGAAACTCATACAACTTAAGGGATTTTACGTTTAATAAAAACAGTTTTAAAAAAAAACCCGACTTCAAACTGAAAAGGGTTTTTTTATTATTATTCAGTAGCGACCCGCCCCCGCTTCGCACGGGTGCAATGATGATACTAAATACTATCAACAATAAAAGATACGTTAGAAACCTCTAGTCTAAGATTATCAGTGTTTTTCTACCATGTTATGCATGTATTATACATACATATAAACTTTCTTCTTGAATTACTCTATCTATTAAAAAAAAACCGCATCAAAATTCGTTGCGTAGTTTTAGAGATCTAAACATACAGACAGCGGGAAGTGACTTAATTTTATAGGTACTATGTATAAAGATAAAGATGTACTGGTGGTCGAGCGATGCGTCATGCGGGGAAGAGGGGATGGACTCGCCGCGCAGTAGGCATAGTAGGCGCTTTAGGAACTTTAAATGTTTCGCTGCTAATTGCTTCTAACGACGATATCTCAAAAACTATTCATCTGATTGATATAGTGTGAAGGGCAATTTTAATTTGCATTAAATGTCTAAGCTAATTAACATACTTATATGGATAAGGATTAATACTGAACTAAAGAAAATAGCTATGAAAATAACGTAATGTTTTTAATTAAAAATTTGAACATAAAAGTGGTTATTGTAAGTCAACCGTAAGAGATAAAGATATGCTCCCGCGGACTTTTTTGTAGAATTTTTATAGATTTTGAATTCGCTAGTACATTACTAAACTGTATCTTTGCTAGTTTACGCGGCGTTTGCGTGGAAAGCTCCCAGTTGGCGCGATTTTTTACGACTTCTTCAACATTTATCGCCGTGTTTCTGCTAATTTACATAAAAGTATACTAAATTATATACATAAACCTTCCTCAAGAATCCCTCTAGCTATTAAAAAAACCGCATCAAAATCCGTTGCGTAGTTTTAAAGATTTAAGCGTACAAAGGGACATAGGGACAGAGAAAGCGACTTTGTTTTATACTATGTAGTGATACGATTTTATATTTTATTTTGAATAAATTTATTTAAAACCATGAACAGATTTATTTTCGCATACCCATTTTACCCATATTAAATTAATAGTGTTTAATCCCAATTAATAAAATTTTCAGGGAGTTTTTTTTAACAGGTGTCAACACTTCACTCACTCACACATACTTAAAAACGCTTGAAAAAGTGGCTTCAGTTTTTAGTTCTACGTGCGTTATCTACCTTTTTTTACTAGATCTATGGCTTACACTAGAAAACTATCAGAGAACGAAACTGTTTCTAATGAAACCAAAAAATCAAAAAACATTAATTGTCGTAAGAGAGGAATAAACTGTTATAGTCTGTTTTAGCTTAACAGTATAAACTAATAGCAGATAGTATATCAGGATGTAGGTACAATGCGTTGATTCAAATCTTAAACAAAATTAGCGACGGATTAGCTGACTTTACAAATTCAGCATTTGTTTAAAAAATTGTTCGTAGACTGTGATGATGGTAAATAAATTCGAAGCGATGCGGTGCATTACGGAATTAAGGTTCAAGTCTTCTAAGTTCTACCCAATATAATTCTTTCAAAGTGGCACTATGATTGCCCGAAAATTGGGCATTCACTAGACGTATTAATACGAGTAAAGAGCTATACTAACTTTTTATAGATTATCATAGAACTTGCAAACATATTCACGACAGACCGATTCAGAGCTGACACTTGTCACATCTTAATTTCGCTTTCATTTGAAAGAAAGTATTTTATGGATTTGGAAGCTATCCAAAATCGCTCGAAAGAAATATTTGGGCCACGGTTATTCGTCTCATCATCTCGCGTTACAGCGCTAATGACCGCATCCGGTAACATTGACTTTCTTATCACGTAAACAATTACATCAGAAACATATTTTACGACTTTTTACTTGACCGATTTAAGAAATATTAGTTTATGTAACCCAAAAATGTGTCATATAAAATCTTCACTCAGAACCAACTTTAGAAGCTATCGATAAGTATATAAACGATTTATCTAATTTGTAAAGATTTCTGCATAATATTCTTAGACATATCATATTTCTTTACTAAGACGAGTATAAGCAAATGCTAACCCAAGCCTGGGGTCAAGTTTTTAACAAAATCACAATGAAATGTACCTACGTAATGTAATCAGGACATCCGCGCATGTTTGGATATTCTACTAGACACGATTTGTCTTTGATACAAGAATGCAGACGAAGATGATAGATCCTTCTCTCTTTTTAACTTAAAGGTTGTCTGGTCCATAAGCATTGCGTACAATTTAACGTTGATTTCACAATCTCAAGTTTGATTTCGACTCAAGAATGAAGAATCATTCATGCAAGCGGATGATTGTCAAGGTCTGAATTTGTGTCCCCATCTATTGTTGCGTTCCCATCATAAGACGTACCTACTTTAAGATACTCGGACTTATAGCAAAGTAACTCCTTCCTTGACATAAATTCCTGGTCATGCGTCTATGATATTATAATGCGGGGTATAGAGTGGGAATGAAAAAATAACATTAATAAACATCGAACATTTTTAAAACAGTTCAGTTAAATGTTTAAAAGGAGATTTGCACTTAATACTAAAGCATTATGCCGGATTAAGCCCTGGCAATTAGTATTAAAAAAAGAAAAGTTGTTAGAAAGCCAATAAGTATATTCGATTTTCGAGAAATTACATCAAAATAATTAAAAATATTTGTAAAAAAAAGGATCGGTAAATTTTTGAGGATCATATAAATAAACTAGCTGCTGTGCCCGCGACTTCGTCCGCGTGGAATTTAACAAAAAAGTTACAGACAGACAAACAGACAGACAAAAATTATAAAAAATGTTATTTTGGTATATTATGTATCGTGTATAGATCTATATCCATTTAGTAAAAAGCGGTTATTTTAATATTACAAACTGACATACCAATTTTATTTATTTGTATAGATGTATAGATAATCGATCAATATCATTGTTCATCTACAAGTATCATTGGAAATAATAAGTATTACATATGATACTTGATCTCGATATTTTGCGTAGCGTTTATTATGCTTTAGTACAATCCATTTTAAGCTATTGTGTGGTTGTTTGGGGGGGTGCCTCTAAATCCCATATGATATTAGTTGAGAGAGCTCAAAGGTCACTGCTTAAAACCATGACATACAGCCCTTTCAGATTTTCTACTGTGGAGTTGTATAAGAAATGTTCAGTTTTAACGGTTAGGCAACTATTCATAATGCAGTGTATTGTTCGTCAACATCAGCACACTCCGTACGACCCTACTGTAAACAGCGGAAAGCGCGTATGTAGGAATGTTATTGTGCTTCCCAAGGTTCGCACAGCTCTGGCTAGAAGACAGAGCAATTATCTGTCCATTTATTTATACAATAGGGCCAATAAAATTCTAAATTTCTACTCTCTATCCCTAAAAGAACTTAAGGCGATTGTTTTGAAATGGCTGTCCTCGCTAGACTACCAAAAAACTGAGGATTTCCTCAAGTCATACTTGGTGTAGTTATGCACATCGTATACGATTTATTGCGTAGACATGAAAACAGACTCATACTCACACCACACACCACACACACCACACACCACACACACACACACACACACACACACACACACACACACACACACACACACACACACACACACACACACACACACACACACACACACAACCACACACACATTGAAACGCACACTTATCCTGCATATTTCTTTAAATTTTTAAAGTATGTATAATTTTACTTACAGGTTATATTCTAGTTAAGTTCTAATTGTCTTACTTATAATTTGTTGTAGGAAATAATAATTGGAAGAGCACACTGGTTCAATGTGGCACAGGCTTTTGCCTATCACAGGAACCAGGGCACTCATTATTCTGTGTAAAATATTTTTTATGAATAAAGCATTATTATTATTATTATATTACGAGACATTTAAGGTAGTCAAAATCACTCATAAATTCTTCTCCATGAGTATTCTGGTCACCCGTCCTAGTTTCTAAATTCTTTATCCACTCTTGAAACGCGACGTTTACCGTATAAGTTTTATCAGATAAGAGTTGCATAAGCGTATTAAATAATTATGTAATCAAACGTATTAGATATCTATTCGTAGACGTTGAACTACAAAGTTTTATCGAGAAGTAGCAATCCTTAGATATCCATTACCTAATAATTGTTGCATATTTTTTAATTTGAAGTTTGCTATTTAATGAATCTAGTCTAAAGCCTATATGAGTTCTCTGTGATTGTTTACTTAAAATTTAATACTAAATATGTAGTATAAAATCTTACCTAGCTATTATAATAATATATTCAGTATATGAATTGAAAAACAAAATTAAAATACCGGTTCAAGTTATTATTATATCAGGTTTTGTTCAACCACAATAATTTCCAAAAGCTGAATGACGACTCTTAAATATTTTAAGTACTTAATATAGTATTTAAAATCCGTATAAAAATTTAGCTTTTATTTTAGCAAAATAACACAGATGATGAAGATCACAAACAAATAATTAAGGAATAGAGCACTAGATTTCTATCAGTGAGTGCAGTTTTTCACAAGCTTTTTTTAGCAAAGTTTTTTTTTTCAATTCCTTGTATATAGATTATAGATAAATCATTAACATAACATAATCTTCATTGCAACGATACATTTATGAGGGCATTAAAAATTTTCACTCACCAAGGTATCAGCATCTAAGAAGACGCATTTCTCGTATTGCGTGAGATTCCAGCAGTGGATTTTTGTAAAGGTTATGCCTAATTCGGGTCGCTGGAGTAGTGCGAGATGAGCAGCATCACCAGAGTCCAGAACATCAACTAATACCACTTCCGCAAATACTGCACGAAGACGCTCTCTATAGGGACAATCAAAAATAAAGTTTACTTGACTTAAGAATAATATAATACAAAAAATTTTACATCTTTAAATTCTCCATCACAAATATTACAAACTTTAGGTACCTACCTATACGTTTTACTTTAATGGAAACCTTTAAACACACACAATATTTCTTTGAGCCGCATAGCCCCAAAATATGTAGGTATAATAATACCACACTTACTATACTACACTTACTATCAATTAATAAATTGCACTAGCCTAGGGTATGTTATAATGTCATACATAGTTAAAATACATAGTCATTTTCGTAGTTTCTATTTGAAAAGAAATAAGATAATATTGCAGAAATAAAAACATTTGATTTTACTAATAAAACGATCGTAAAAATCGTTATACCGTCAATAAATTAATGTAGGACGTCAAGACGAAAGTTAAATTTAAATATTGCGTTCGCGCGAAATAATTGCGTATTTTTTGAGCGAAATTAGACTCGGAGTCTCGGACACTTGTCCAGTAACGTCATGGAACAACATGGCGTCAGAAGGCGTGTTCGACCAAAATACACTATGTTTAGAGTCAACGTATGTAGGTACATGAATGCATTACTTTATCTAAACTTCTAAAGCTTTACTAGCGTTTACAACTGATCCGTTTATTATTATAACATTATAATAATCATATACACTATAAAACACATTTTTTGATCCATGAGTATAGGTAGGTACTAGGTACATATAGTGCGAAAATATATCTATACTAATATAATAAAGCTGAAGAGTTTGTTTGTTTGTTTGTTTGTTTGTTTGTTTGTTTGTTTGTTTGAACGCGCTAATCTCAGGATCTACTGGTCCGATTTGAAAAATTCTTTCAGTGTTAGATAGCCCATTTATCGAGGAAGGCTATAGGCTATATATCATCACGTTAAGACCAATAGGAGTGGAGTCCACGCCGACGAAGTCGCGCGCAGAAGCTAGTTTTAAATACAATCAAAGTCGGGGTCACGGTAATAAAATAGGTATACATCAGTCTTCAATATACAAGACATGGAAACGATATTTAGCATATTTAACGATAATCTTCCTGCAATAAAATATTGGTAATTTGGTACCTACTAGCCTACTACCTACAGTACGAAAATTTTATAATTAAATTTTTTTAATGTTGCGCGTAGTCGCCTAAAACACCGACGGTTTGCGGGTTCGATTCCCGTTCGGGATGGATAGGTATTTGTGTTTATACAAATATTCCTTTCCGGTTTGGATGTCTGTCCTTGTGGGTCTCCCCACCGTGCCTCGGAGAGCACGTTAAGCTGTCGGTCCAGGTTGTTATCTTAAATACCTGATAGCGACCGTTACTCATAGTAGGAACATATCCGCCAACCCACAGTGGAGCAGCGTGGTTGATTAAGCTCCAAATTCCAATCCATCTCCTACATGGAAACAGAGGCCTATGCCCAAGTGGGATACTGTTACAGGCTGAATGCGTTATAATTTTTTCCTGTGATACAAATAAATATTAATTTGATGGCCGAAAAAGTGGGATAAAATGCATACAACTTCTAGCAACTTTTATTTTAGTTCCTCGTCTGTCTACATTTGATTTGATACATGATTTCATTTATTTTAAATGTGGTCGTGACTCTGTCTAAATTACATACAATAGTAAATGAAAAAACTTTAATCATCAACAATCTTAAATTAAGGAGGAAGTACTAGATCTTTACCTCATAGCCTCAGTAACTGAAGGGGTAATAAGCACCACAGCAGGAAAGGCTGAGCCAGCACGGCGCAGTGAATGCGCCAAAACAAGGGCTCCGAGACTGTAGGAATCGTTTGTTGCCAGCGTTACCCACGCTTGATCTGTAAGGAAATATCAATTTAATGCAATGTATCATTAAGTAGCTTTTAAACCTACCTTTATGTTCTTTAAATGGATATAAAAACTGAAGTAGGGCACAGCAGGAAATATCCTGCTCAAAATATGGAGCAGCCCGACTGAGGTAGTACCTCGACCTTACAGAAGACCACAGCTAAATAATACTGTTTTCAAGTAGTATTGTGTTCCCGTTGGTGAGTAAGGTGACCAGAGCTCCTGGGGGGATTTGGGATAGGGTCGGCAACGCGTTTGCGATGATTCTGGTATTGCAGTCCTCTATAAGCTACGGTAATCACTATCAGGTGAGCCGTATGCTTGTTTGCCGACCTAGTGACATAAAAAAAGTAAAAAAACAACCGTTAATGAATGTCAAAATACATAATCTGTACAGTTTTCTAACAAATTTTCAAGATATTATCTCAGCTCACAATTAGACTTAGTTCTATATTTATAATATCACCTCAGAAAATTCAGCCATACCTATTCTATGTATAGCTATATCAAGACGTAGTATGCAAATAATTAACATTTAGGTACTATATAACATGCAATGACTTCCCTTTATAATTTGGTGATTAAATAGATGCTGCCGACAAGAATTTACAAACATTAATTATTATTATTTTCGCACATGACGTAAAATATCAAAATATCTAGAATTTATTGGAAAGCGTATCATTTCTGAGTATGTAGATGCGCGCCGTTGGAGCTTTGTAGACAGATTCAGGAAGTGCGCAGTAGTAGATGACGCGGTTCTCGGTAGCTACATTAATACTAAAAAATATTGGCACGTGTCTAATGCAATATTATGTTCCCTTCGGATTTAACTACCATCTTAGCACTAATGACAACAAATTCATGCGTCTATTATCTTGTAACACTTTCGCCGAAATGAAGAAACGCGCAACACGACGAAGTATATTACCTATATATTATCTTTATGAAAACACTTTTTTAAACGATCAAAAATACGAATATACTCTGTATCAGTACAAATACCAGACTAATAAGTATAATAGAAAGTTAAGTTTATGAAAATAATAGGTATATTAGATACTTAATTACGATGGAACAATTTTTTGTAAGTATAGACTTATATTTTTAGCACCACGCAATGGTGGCATTTTTTTTAAATCTAAACGTAATTCCTTACTAGACTCCATACTAATAATATTATTAGAAAATGCGTTATTTTTTAATATTATGAAAGAGATATTCTTGATAAGAAAAATGCAACATAATACGTCACAATGAAAATCAATAAAAAGTGGCATTTATTAAATACTAGCTGCCCGGACAGACTTCGTTCTGTCTGTTAAATCTTTTTTATTATAAAAACCTTTCGTGAAATTTTTAAAGAACATACAAAAAAAGGTGTGTGTGCGATTCACACACGATTGAAGTGGAACTTCTGTGTCAAACTAATTTAAAAAAAAAAACTAATTTAAAATTAGCGGCGTGCAGCGCGGGCCGGCCGCAGCGCGGCGCGAACTTCCCTGTCGTTGCCTTCCGGTTTGAAATCACAACGATTCTAAAGAAGTTTCACTTCAAAAATTTAGCCGAATCGGTAGAGCCGTTCTCGAGTTATGCGCTTAGCAACATTCATTTTTAGGGTTCCGTACCCAAAGGGTAAAAACGGAACCCTATTACTAAGTCAAGGTAGTAAATAGGTTTTTGAAGGGTCGGCAACGCGCATGTGATGCCCCTGGTGTTGCAGGCGTCCATAGGCTACGGTAGCCACTTACCATCAGGCGGGCCGTATGCTTTATTGCTACCGTCGTGGTATAAAAAAAAAAAAAAAAAAAAAAAAAATCTTCGCTGTCCGTCCGTCTGTCACCAGGCTGTATCTCGAGAACGGCTATAGCTAGACAGTTGAAATTTTCACAGATTATGTATTTCTGTTGCCGCTATAACAACAAATACTAAAAATAAAATAAAATAAATATTTAAGGGGGGAGCCCCCCTATACAAAAAACGCAATTTTTTACCTATTTTTGTTCGATATTTATATAATACATATATTTAAATATATATTACCTAGTCAATGGTACAGAACCCTTCGTGCGCGAGTCCGACTCGCACTTGGCCGGTTTTTATTATATAGACTAGCTATGCCCGAACTTCGTCCGCGTGGAATAGTGACTTTGGACAGCATTTCTTGGATATACCTTTTGGATTATTTTGGACATCAGAATATTTTGTCTCTTGTCACAAACTTATACAACATCCACATGAACCTTACATATTTCCATACAAACTTTCATCCTCTATTCCCTAAAGTTATTTTACATCCTTTAGAGTTTAGAGTGAAACTTTTACAAACTTTGAATGTCATATTTATTTATATCGAATAAACAGCCTAAAAAATAAGATTCAAGCTTCTAAGCTCTAAAAATGACGATCCATACAACTTTTCATCGTTTTTTCGCATTAAAAAGTAGCCTATGTCCTTTCTCAGGCTTTAGACTTTCTGTGTACCAAATTTCATTTAAATCGGTTCAGTAGTTTTAGCGTGAAAGCGCGACAGACAGACAGACCGAGTTACTTTCGCATCTATAATATTAGTAAGGATAGTATATTTAAGAAGACATCTAGATGTAGAGGATTCTGATCTAGATGTCTGATATATTTTTATTAATCTCGATACATGTTTTACGTGTATTGTTTAAAAAAATTAAATATTTATCACTGCGAAAATCACGTGAACAACTCGCAATTTATTACGCGTGGGCCATCGCATAGCGTCTCCATGTAATAGACAAGTGGCGCACGTTCTTCTCATGTTCTGGTCTAAAATAGCACGACACAAATAAAATTGAAAACAAAACTACTCGATAGCGTCAGATATTCGGTGCGGGGTCTCGTCGGCTATCTCGGCTATGCATTCCACAATTAAACTAACAATCACTCTTTTCTGTCTGCGTTGCGGTGACGTTTTTTAACATTTTAATAAATAAAGGCTCTTTTCGCCTAGTTATCGACTGCAAAATTCCACCTATCGATACCCAGTAACCGACATCCACCAATAATCGTCGTCTAATAATCAACATGTTATATCTATTCATCGTCATCCAGTTATCGTCTTTTTCCCAACACCGTTTTCAAACAGTATTGTATTTGCTTTGTTTTTTTAATAATTTTATTTTTAATACTATGGCACTTTTAATATTTACTGGCTGTCGCCAGCGGCTTCGCTCGCGTAGCAATACATTATGATTACAAAGAGATATATACTAAAAATTTACACCTACCCTAATACCCTAAACCTAATTAATTTATTACAGTAATTTAAGATCTCTTTGTATACCACAATTATCGACTTTAGTGCGCTAGAATTACCAGACTGCTCTTAGCGCAGAGGTGTCGTGCGAACAACACAGACGAACAGCTGTTGTGCGACTTCAGCCACCTTTAGGTATTTCAGTAATACGAACTTTTCCCCTATTTTACCATTATAATTATATACAGTGGAGTGCCGTAAGATTTATACCTCGGAATCCAGGGCCAGTCAATGAATATTTATATAAACTTTGAAAATGTGTTTTCTATCTCAATTTTTTAATTATTATTATAAATAATTATTAATTTTACGGAGTTTTCCTTTGTTTATATTAGTTTAAAGTTATAATATTTTAAAAAGGAGAACTATTAAAAACTTGATCTTTGCTCTCAAAGGACTGCAGGTATAAAGATGAGGGGAGACTAGAGGGGACGACAGCAGCTGATGGGTTTTGTTAGAACGCGGGCCCTAACAGAATAGTACACGTGGCAACTTGCTAGGCTCAATACTTTTACTGGGTTTACTTGTTGTAAATTGTTGTTAAAAATTGTTGTAATCGAGATCGGGCAATTTTTTTTTTTTTACTTTTTTATTTGAGCTTTTAATAATGCAGTCAAATACTCGTTATACAGATTTATTGACTGGCCCTGGGTTCCGAGATTTTACAATTTTCATGCCATACGGCACTACACTAATAGGTAATATACAATTTATGCAATCGCTAGAGTACCAATTTAGTTAATGTAGGTATCAATTACCAATTTAGTAAATAAAAAGCCTAAAAAATTCTTGCCTTTTAAGATATGAATCGTAAAAATTCTTAAATTTTAATTAAATGGAATTACTTATTACTTACTTATTTACTCAGTTCCTAACCGGATCTAAGAATAAATACCTACTAAAGCAAAATGCCTTAAATGTTTATGTACTTACCTATTTATCATCAGAAGCCTACGAATAGTTTTAATGCTTTAACTCCAGAAATTACGGAGTTCCTTTAATTATAGATGAGAATGCGGCTATTGTTTTAGATAATGCGTCTAGAAAACTTGACAAAATGCCTTCAACTTCATCTCTCAAACAAGACATTATTTAATAATGGCCACAGTCGAAAATTATTGCTTGTGACGTATCAATGTTAAAGTTGCAATTTTTGGATTTAAGATTGCTTTGGAAATTTGTCCTAGACAACATGGCTAAGTCCACACATTGTCGCGTCATACGTTTGCCACCGTATCACTGCATTCGCACCGCGCGCTGGCGCTACGCTTCAGCCTGCAACATCCCACTTCTGGGCATAAGCCTCTTTTTTCTTGTAGGAGAAGGATTGGAGCTTAATCCACCACGCTGCTCCACTGCGGGATGGCGGATATCTTCCCATTAATGAAATTATTTATACATAAAAATAATTTAATGTTCTCTTAAGTAAATTTTGAGCAGAATTAAATATGAGTGGGCCTTTACAATTTTAAAACAACAACTCCACCCTTAACAATGACCCATTTCACTCTGTCAATATCGGAAATGAATACTCAGTACTCGTTTTTTTTTAAATAATAAAAAACAGACTATAAATAAGACAATACTAAATTGTAAAAACATTAAAAACATTATATTTTTTACTGCCAATATTATTATTGTAAATATGTAAATGTTTTACACTTATATTGTAACTAGCTTCTGCGCGCGACTTCTTCAGCGTGGACTCCGTTCCTATTGGTCTTAGCGTGATGATACATAGCCTATAGCTTTCCTCGATAAATGGGCTATCTAGCACTGAAAGAATTTTTCAAATCGGCCCAGTAGTTCCAGAGATTACCACGTTCAAACAAACAAACTGTTCAGCTTTATATATTAGTATATAGATAACAATACATAATGGAGGCACGTTGTGTTTAAATTATCACTGCACAACAAAATCTTCTTCTTCTTCTTCTTCTTTTTCTTTGGCTTTAGCTCCCTTGCGGAACACAACAAAATCGAACTTGTTTTGCATGAGGCTTTTCACCTGTTGTTTACTTATTTAGGCTCGCTTATTTTAAATCTACCCTCAGAGTTTTTCTAACCGCTCTAATTTAAGAGATACAGGTACCCCTTAAAATGTACTCTCCATTTGATTGTTTATATCGTCAACGTCAACGTCTTACTAGTTTCTGTTTCTCTTTTGCAATGGCTTCATCTAGAAAGACCTGTGTAAACAATCCAAATATATTTTGTCACATTTGTGGCAAATATACATTCAAAAAATTCTGTTTAAATGTGTCGGACTTGAGTAGGTACTTCTAACGGCCATTGGAAACAAAGAACAAGCCCTGGATACCGAATCTATACTAATATATAAAGCTGAAGAGTTTGTTTGTTTGGTTGTTTGTTTGTATGTTTGAACGCGGTAATCTCTGGAACTACTGGGCCGATTTGAAAAATTCTTTCAGTGTAAGATAGCCCATTTATCGAGGAAGGCTATAGGCTATGTGTCATCACGCTAAGACCAATAGGAGCGGAGTCCACGCCGACGAAGTCGCGCGCAGAAGCTAGTATAGAACGTGCGCCTCGTGGAGTCTTTGCGATTATGGAAAAATAACAAGAGGGATCCCTTGAACCTCATTAGTCCTCTGATTTGGCATGAACCGTCAAACCAACACGAGGACTGTTATTTCCGCGTTATAAACATAATAGGAATTAACCGCCTAAATCAGTGGGTTTATTCTACTGTGCCGTCAGTTACTAGACCTGTCCTGCGTTCAACTGATACTGAACCCCAACCAAGTAGGTACTCGTACATCTCAGTACATTTCAGTATATATCCAGATCGTTTCCTAATCGTTAAAAGCTGTAATTTTCGAAGGACTACAAATTAGAAAATTAATAAACGATGTAAATTTTACTAAAAGTATGACAACCGGTAAAAAAATCCTGAAATGTTGGCTCGTAAAAAAACTTTATTGGGAAATAAGAAGTCCGTCGACTTTCCTTACCAAGTCAATCAGTTACTATTATACTTTCAGCAACTTGGATGCAACATGAGCCTTTAAGATGCATTACCTTCATAGCCAATCTTGATCGATTTACTGAAAATCTTGAAGATTTGAGCGAGGAGCAGGGAGAACACATTCACCAGGATATTCACATCATTGGGGAGCGCTACTAGGGCTATTAGAATGAAAGTATGATGGCTGACTGTTGGATTATCTAGAATAGTAGTAAAACTCCAACTCAGTCAAGAATTTCACATAAAGTTTTGTATTAATTAGATAGTTAAATAAATTGTTATATGACGGAAATATGTTTTTTTGATAAAAATAGCTACCCTTCCTGTCTCAAAAAGAAGAGCTGGTAGCAAAAATCTGAGTACAGATTTAGAATCAGGGTAGAAAATGCAGATAGATCCATAAAAACATTCCATGCAACTAAAATGCTTTTGTGCTGTGTCATCATTAAAAGTTTATTTTATTATCTATATTTTATTTTTACTAAGAGAAGGTTTACACAAAATCTGAAAAATTTTGCATAGCTATCTGTAAGACTAACGTAAAACTCTCTTAACTTTCCCTTTTTTTTTTTGCTTAGAAATTTTAGACGAAAGTAAATATGAAAATAAATATCCATATATAATTATTTCAATTAAGACATTGTGATAGTTTTGATTTGGGGAAAGATTTAAATAAATCAGGATAGACAGATAGCAACATACAACCCCAATAAAGCACCAAGAGATATTAGCAGTGACGTGGGCGCAGGATCAGACGTGGCTGGGAGTCGGGAGCAATGTCCCTGCGGTTTCTATTTAGGTGCAGCCGGTCTGGCGGGATAGTACCATGAAAGCACTCAACCGCTTAACGAAATAAAGGAATGCAGTAATCATGCATCGAGCTACAGTTCGAATGGATACACGACATTAGTCACAAAAACAACATGCAACTGCACTTATGTCGAAAGATTATCGAAGATTACACTTTCTAAGTTTAAATTTTGTTAAAATAGAGTACACGCGATTGGAAAATCAGCAATTTTAGTCATGCTAATCGTTTAAGCATAGGTATGATAAATACGGAAAGGTAACTCGTTCTCTAGAGAAAGTAGGACAGGTTCAATGTTAAGAAGAAAACAAAATTGTTGTGCTTGTTTACTATCGAAAAAAGTAATATACTAAGTAAAATTATAAATATTAGATAAAACACATGACTGTTCAAAATAATTTAAATAATCACTAAATAGATTTCAGTTTTATAAGGTTTCTATCGACAGATTACAAAGCATGCTTACAAGAATTTTATAAACTATTTAATCATTATCATACTGTTCCCTTAACCTTGTTCGAAAATGAAAGTTTTGGATCATTTGAAAGTATCTTATAGATTTCTATATGAATTATTTTTTATTGATTACACTCCATCAATACTATATCTATCTAAATATATAAAAATCAATTGCTGTTCGGTAGTCTCGCTAAAACTCAAGAATGGCTGGGCCAATTTGGCTAATTTTGATCTTGAAATGTTTGTGGAAGTTCAGGGAAGGTTTAAACGGTGAGAAACATAAATAATATGTAGGTAACGGAAAATACTAAAAACGACGATTTAATTTTCCAATACAAAATGTTCCTAGCGGGGAAATTTAATGTCTTTGTCAAAAACGTTGTCAATTGGTTGTCAAATATTTATAGTTGCGTTCAGAAAGTGTTTTGTCTATATTTTCACAAATATACGTAGGTGATACGAAGTTCACCGGGTCATCTAGTTCTTATATAAATCTTAGTTTTTCATCATATAACATATTTCATTCATAAACAAATATCTGAACAAGTATTTTAAATAAAAGTAATTCATGTAAACGTGTTGATTGCGTATATTACGTAAAAAATATACATCATAATTGTCACACATTGATAGCATATCTAAACAATAGCATATTTTAATAAACATTTTATTTAAGAAATCTATATTCGGATTAGCCACAACAAGGTCAAGTAAACTTGTGGCAGGTATCACCTTAAACGAAACAAACTGCAGTACCTTAAAAATATTGAAAATAATTAAATATTATATTCATTATTATATAATATACGGTTAAGTAAATATTTTTCACGGTTGCTAATCGAGCTATCTGGTCTACTATATATAGATATATAGGTACTCTGGGCACGTCACTAATAAAAACTCGTGGTCAAGATCATTGCAGTTAGCAAATGATAAGGAATCAGCGACCATGTTTAGAACATTTTATAGGCATTCTCGTATGATACCATGAGTATGTTTACGATTAGAGAAATTTATCTGATAACAACGCGTGCGTTCATATACAGCGGCATATTTTGATAGAATAATTCAGTTCATAACCCAGAACTGTATGTGATTGTTGATCCTTTAGGTGAGAGTGAATACCATATGAAGGAGTAAATTGCTTATTGAGATTGAATCATATGATATAATTAACGGAAGCGCGTATTTTTGTACGGTGATATACAGAGTGGTTCCTACACATAATCCAAAATTAGTTAAACAATGATGCGGTAAAGATCCAAATTCCAATTGATGATGTATTAAATGTTATTAGATTCAAATAAATTCATTGACTTCAAAAAGTATTAAAATTACACGTAGCATCGCTTATGCAATTAAAAAGTCAAAATTTTGTTGGTAGATTTTTTTTAACAAGTGCCGTTTCTTTTGGAAACGCTAAACATATTACGTTCAAATAGTCAAATAAGAAAACAGCTAAAAGCATGTAAGTAAAATGCTTGTATATTATTAAATAAAATTAAAGAGATATTTATAAAAGGGAATATAATACATTTTTATTATTCAAACCCCAATGACTTTTACCTTCAAAATAATATTTTGCAGATTATTGATTTTTTTTTTTGTAATGAACAAAGATAAATTTAGAATAGCTTAGAAATGAAGAATAGCTTAATATGTTATGACTATGCAGAAAAATTGTATAGTAAACTGACGAAAATATAAAAATTAAGACGATAATTGTAGTTATTTTTAACTACCTACTACGTCGATTATCTTTATGTTATTAAAGACATATATTAGTAATAGTCAAATTCTTAACATTAATGATAATTTTCATATTTAATGAAACTTAAAATATTTTAAAAACAGTTGCAGAACTCACTTGACATTATGAGGCCGGGTGTAGTCTCGTGCGTGAGAGTTCTACATAAAAAATACCACGTCGAACTACACGCGCTCTTCGCGCAGCACTACAAATTACAATACAACGTGCGCGTAGGGATGCAAACGATACATCGATGTTTTAAAATATCGAGGTATCGTTCATAAAGATCGATGCTAAAACATCGATGTTGAACTACAAGAATTTATTATTATTTAATAAGCATTTAATCGATATTGTACAACCGTAATATGTTTATATGTGTTAAATAAATAGACTACAAGAAAACATCGATACATCGTTCATTAACAACGATGTTTTATGAACGATGTTTGATTGCAGCGCCATCTCTTTGTATTGTGTTTGTATCCCAGTGAAAGGTTATTTTCTGAAGCTGGAACTGTAATTACCCAAGAAAGAAACCGGTTGCTCGGCAGTAGATTATCGAAATTATTATTTTTGAATTCTGTAATGAGAAAAAATAGTAAATAGCTTTTGTGTAATTCATAATAAAATTTACTATCTTTGTCTTTCTGATATTTGTTTAATTTGTCGTTCTACTACTTTTCATATCCTAATGCGTTAATTTAACGTTATAGATGTATCATTTAAAGTAACTAATTGTTTGACATTGTCAGTAATAATGATTACCAAAATGAATCTAAGTAGATTATCAATATTTTTTATAAGAAAAAGGCTTTTCTCTGTATTTCAAAGCTGTCAGCTGTTGCTGACCCTACTAGTACTTAAAGAAAACATCGAAAAAACATCGATGTATCGTCCTAAAACGTCGATGTTTTCAACATCGATGTTGCACTTTAAAAAATATCGATGTTTCAGTATCGATGTTTTTTATGAACGATGTTGCATCCCTACGTGCGCGACCGGCGACGGAACGACCGCGACCCCCGCGCGGAGTCGGCATCCACGCACACTACCGCAATACGTTATCATACACTCACACAAATAACTGGTCATTTGTGTAAAATAATTATGTTCCTTCTACATCGTACATTCTTACTAAATAAATAGCAATTGCAAAGCAAATATATAAAGCTATTATTATTCACCAGTAAAAAACTAATGAATATATTACTAGGCATTAAAATTAAATAGTAATAAAAATACACAGCAATTTTTGTATATAAACAAGCTCACTAGTGGCAACTCACAACTACTGGCAAGTGGCAACTCTCGGTCTCGTACAACAGCTGTTTAGCGCGATCGATAGATGTCGGTGGGAGTCTCTTTATTTTCGATGCTGTACATAATTATAATATAGCATAACGGTATCCGTAGTAGAATATTTTCGCTGCCAAATAGTTTCTTCGGTACCTTCAGTGTCATTTCTTTAAAAAAATCATTAAACCGCGTTTAAAACTACTAAAGCCTTATAATGGTGAAATATTGCGATTTTCGTAAATTTATACGAGATTCCACTATACATAATCCTTTGACGAGAAAAATATTTAGAGTTTATTTGTAAAATGTCGTAGTCGAAAGACGGTGTTGTGTTTGTTTTCGGTGTTTCGGTGGTAACGATGGCCAACTCTCCGACAAGTATAGAGACGCAAATAGACAGCTTCTTGGAACAATTCAAGAGAAGTGCTTCGAAGGCTATGGAAGAACGGATGGAGTGGCCCGATGGACCGTCTCCAGGAACAATCGTTAAGTCACGAAGCAGCTGTTTCACTCTGGATTCTTCCTCTGGTGGTAAGTTAATTCTAGATTCTCATTCTAGATTATTGTAAAAAAAACTTTTATTATGGAATATTTAAACTAACCTGTTTATATTATTGTTCACGATAAGTCAACAAAAAATATACAGCAATTAAAAATAAATTATCAAAAGATATCAATAAATCTTCTATTAACTTTGTTAAATTGCTTTAAAAAAATCGCAACAATCAGTACAAACTGGTACAAACAATCACTGAAATTGACATTTTATTTTTTGATTAGTGACAGAACCTTTTTTTATCTACATTTTATTTTTTATGTGAGAAAAGTTTCGTTTACACTAATGTTACCTATTCCATTTAGCACTCTATGTGTAATTTTCAATTTATATTTGTATACTACTGAATAAAACAAAATAACCCTATTAAAATTGATTATTTTTATTACAGTTTCTTATCTAAAATTCGTTTCTTTTTGACATAAAGAAAAAAAATTTGACAAATTGTACAACAATAAAAACATGATATGAATATGAATAAAAAATGAAGAAAAATTTATATAAATAATTGTAATTGAAAAAACGTTTATTTTATAATTTATTCAATAATATTAAATTAAACGTTATCTAGATTAAAAAGCGTCTGTTAAATCGATAATTTCTTTACTTACCTATTTTTTGTAAAAGTGGAAAAAACCATTTCATAATTAAAAACTATTTCAGTTAATACGTTACACCTGTTCTATATTAGCTATATCAGCACCATACTTTATTATAGCCTGATTGTATAAAACAGACTTTAAAAATCACTGGATTGTTATGGTCCGGGAGCCAGTGACAGATTTTCATGAAGAATTTCCTCCCAATCGAAACTTCGTAAAATGCATTATAGATTTATATTACGAATGCGAATATTCAGTCAGTCAGCTGGCTGCAAATTTCAAGATTCCGAGTTCACGGGAAGTGCAATGTAGGTTTTGATTCCCTCGCCCTCGCGAGTGTCGAAAATTTGCAGCATAAACGGCTGTATCTTTTGATTTTCAGCTTGGTACCTCTAAGCGTTCCTGAGAAAAAGGGTCTTGACAGACAGACGGACAACAAAGTGATCCTATAAGGGTTCAGTTTTTTTCCTTTTGAGGTACGGAACTAAAAAATTATGTTTTCAATGATTTCCTCTCAACTAAATAGGTAAAACCTACCTTGAAAGATGTAAATGAAAGGTTATTTTTTTTCTCTTTAAAAATTTACGTCAACATATCTCTGCTTAATATTATAAAGCTGAAGAGTTTGTTTGTTTGTTTGTTTGAACGCGCTAATCTCAGGAACTATTGGTCCGATTTGAAAAATTCTTTCAGTGTTAGATAGCCCATTTATCGAAGAAGGCTATAGGCTATCTATCATCACGCTAAGACCAATAGGAGCGTAGCACCAATGAAGAATGTTTCAAAATCGGTTTTTTTCCTTTTGAGAGCTACCGCTGCGTAATAATGCGTAAATAATTAAAGTTTCGCAAAAATCATGTATGACAGAATTGTTCCTAATTCCACGCGGACGAAGTCGCGCACAGAAGCTAGTCAAAAAAATTCACTTATTTCGTAACGTTAAAAGTTAAAACGTTCATGAAAAGCTACCAAAAAGCAGCCAACCATGGTCATCGTGCTTTAAGAGGAAAGGATACCGGCTCTTTCTCCATACAAACGTATTCGACTGTTTTCTCCCTGGATAATGACACTAGATTCAATATTTTTGCAACATAAAACTTTTACCTGCCATGACCATGCCCCTACGTTTTGTTTTTTTTCATATTCTTATTATATTAGGTAGTAGGAGTCTTCAAAAACTAGAAATATTGCCTAATTTTTTGTTCATTTTCAGACACTCATAAAAAAATAATAATTCATATTTACAAAAAAAGAGAACGGAGCGGCATAGCTGAAGGCTTTGTTTATTTACGTGAAAAAAAATAAAAAATAAATTGGCATGTTTCGGGGAGAAAACAGTCTAATACGAAATGCTGTTTTGGTCAATAATTATCTACCTAAAGTGGTCTGAGCTTCAGTTGTCCCTTTCTTGCTGTTTGTGGGATAGGTCTGGGGGAGGGAAGGGTCAGAGCAGTACGTATACACGCCAGCGAAGTGATGCCTCATAGTCGATAATTATATAGATACACTAGTGATGTAATATTTTGTCGATATTTTCAAAAATTCGTGTAAACAAAATTAAATAATCTCTCTTTTCATAAACTACAATAAAACCTTATTTGGATGCGGTGTTCATTGTAACATTGTGCAAACATATTATATTCGATTATATTCGATTGCTTTTTAACCGACTTCAACAAAGGAGGAGGTTACTCAATTCGACGGTACTTATATATATATATTTTTTTTTTATGTATGTTCGGGGATAACTTCGTCGTTTATGAACCGATTTTGATAATTCTTTTTTTGTTGGAAGGGAGATATCCCAACTTAGGTACCATGATAAGGAAACCAGGATCTGATGATGGGATCCCAGAGAAATCGAGGAGGACCCTCAAAAATCGTAGTGACTAGTGTGTTTGTTAATTTTTTTCGTCTGCTTACGTATTACTTGCCGATGTACTTAATTGAAGTCGGTTTTTTTTTTTCGTTTGCGAACAAACACAATTATCTATACATATAATAAAATGGTAGAAAAGTCAAAACTGTACATTGAATATTTTTTTAAAAGAATACTTGGGGTGTGATCTACAATCGATACCGAAGCCAAAAATATAGTTTTTAGAATTTTTGTCTGTTTGTCTGTTTGTCTGTTTGTCTGTTTGTCTGTATGTATGTCCGGGATAAACTCAAAAAGTACTGCATGGATTTACTTCAAATTTGGCACGAATATTGTTAAGAAGTCGGGTCAGAACATAGGCTATATATTATCACGCTATCACCTACGGGGAAAGAGCAGTGAACCTTTATTTCTGCAAATGTATGTCCGGGATAAACTCAAAAAGTACTGCATGGATTTACTTCAAATTTGGCACGAATATTATTAAGAAGTCGGGTCAGAACATAGGCTACATATTATCACGCTATCACCTACGGGGAACGAGCAGTGAACGCACGCAGACGACGTCGCGGACAGCAGCTAGTTAGCAATAAGATCGCCTGGTTGTACAATTTGTGACTATATAATTGCAGGTAATGTAAATTTTGTTCTTTATTTAAATGTGCAACAAAGTATATTATTATTATTATACTAAGAGAAACATATTAATTACTATGTATGTATGGCTACAATACATTTATCATGTACACTATATGTATGTATCTCAACACCCATTCTTACATACACCTCAACCATGTAATTACATACCTAATCTATACATATAATAAAATGGTAGAAAAGTCAAAACTGTACATTGAATATTTTTTTAAACGAATACTTGGGGTGTGATCTACAATCGATACCGAAGCCAAAAATATAGTTTTTAGAATTTTTGTCTGTTTGTCTGTTTGTCTGTTTGTCTGTATGTATGTCCGGGATAAACTCAAAAAGTACTGCATGGATTTACTTCAAATTTGGCACGAATATTGTTAAGAAGTCGGGTCAGAACATAGGCTATATATTATCACGCTATCACCTACGGGGAAAGAGCAGTGAACCTTTATTTCTTCAAATGTATGTCCGGGATAAACTCAAAAAGTACTGCATGGATTTACTTCAAATTTGGCACGAATATTATTAAGAAGTCGGGTCAGAACATAGGCTACATATTATCACGCTATCACCTACGGGGAACGAGCAGTGAACGCACGCAGACGACGTCGCGGGCAGCAGCTAGTCTATACATATAATAAAATGGTAGGAAAGTCAAAACTGTACATTGAATATTTTTTTAAAAGAATACTTACTTGGGGTGTGATCTACAATCGATACCGAAGCCAAAAATATAGTTTTTAGAATTTTTGTCTGTTTGTCTGTTTGTCTGTATGTATGTCCGGGATAAACTCAAAAAGTACTGCATGGATTTACTTCAAATTTGGCACGAATATTATTAAGAAGTCGGGTCAGAACATAGGCTACATATTATCACGCTATCACCTACGGGGAACGAGCAGTGAACGCACGCAGACGACGTCGCGGGCAGCAGCTAGTTCATAAATAAAATATCTAAGTATTTCAATAATTATTTATTACTAGCTTCTGCGCGCGACTTCGTCGGCGTGGACTCCGCTCCTATTGGTCTTAGCGTGATGATATATAGCCTATAGCCTTCCTCGATAAATGGGCTATCTAACACTGAAAGAATTTTTCAAATCGGACCAGTAGATCCTGAGATTAGCGCGTTCAAACAAACAAACAAACAAACAATCAAACAAACTCTTCAGCTTTATTATATTAGTATAGATTATTCTTTTATTTTTATTTTTTATCTGATTATCTGATGAAAAGTTTACTTTTTTAAATTAATTATTTAAATTTTTTACTCTAATTTTACTTTTTTATTTTTCATTGTAATTGTGTCTGTAAGCAGTGTATGTGTCACAAATAAATGTCTTTCTTTCTTTCTTTCTTTAATTATTACTTACCAAAATACAGTTATGTAGATAACAATCCAATGAATTAACAAACAATAATTCAAAATAATAAGTACTAAGTAGTTTACGAAATCCAATAAAAGTAAGCTGAGTTACAGAAGAACGAAACAGAAAATTTTTATTAAATATGTTTATATGGTTAGTCTGTTCCTATGGTAAGCAACTTAATGCTTGTGTTACAGGTAACAGCCGACTCCTATAACTATATGTATATATGAATATTTTTTATAAATATACATAGAAATAATACACATATAAATATGTATATAAATACAAATATTACACCCAGGCTCGGGCAGGAAACGAACCCGCAACCCGCGGAACAGAAAGCAGGGCCACAACAAACTGCGCCAACGGGCTAATGAAATAAAACAAGCAAAATACAGAAAAATAGCATTCGCTAAGCGCTACACGCACACTAACACGACGGCACTTACACATAGACAAAGCGGTGCGGGGTTGGCGGGTGTGCGGGGCGGCCTACAGTAAAAGTCAGTGGAGACAGGAACAAAATATTCAAATACCTATTCTTCAAAAGTCTATTCAGTACCCTTTCCTCTTAAGGCGCCTGGGGGGGCAAAACGCCGCGCTAGCCGTTTTTTGTGCAGTTTTTTGAAGCTATCTACTTTTTATTGGAAAGAAATATCAAACTAATAGAAACACATTTAATTTCTACATAATTTTGATTACATGATGGTGCATTTTTTTTATTTTTTTAAAGGATTACATTTTAAGTAATCGCCTTACAACGAAACCACAAAAATGAGAAATAATTACTGATACTGTGCGTCCCCTCGTGAAGTAAACATTATTTTATTTTGCTACCGACACTAATGGATTGACAATTTAATAAGGAACAATTCGCATGAAAAAATTTTTCGAAAAGACCTAAATTTGATGTGTTATTGATTTTTTTCTAAAATCTGGGCGTATTCACTACTGTACTCAAGCGCGGTGATTTGGAATTCAGTCTGCCGCAAGGTTTGGAGGGAGAAGCTTGTGTCGTTTGTCACCGTCTCGGCTAGCGCACGCTCACGTCATATTATAAATCTATACGTCTATACTCTATACATACAAATAAATAAAAGTGGAGTGTCCGTTTGTAATAATAAAATAATATCCTTTTACTAAATGCATATCCATGTATACACGGTACATATACCAAAATTACATTTTTTACAATTTATTGTTGTCTGTCTGTCTGTCAATTTGTTCCGGCTAATCTCTGAAACGGCTTGACCGATTCAGACGGGATTTTCACAGACAGATAGCTGATGTAATAGGCTGTGTTACTTTTATTTTTATTTTGTATCTCTGCGAACTGAACAATAATTTTTTTTTAATTCCACGCGGACGAAGTCGCGGGCACAGCTAGTAAACAATAATAATTTATTAGCATATTGTTAGCATTTTTTGTTGACTTTTGTTTGGGTTAGTTTTTTTTGTTTGTTATTTATTGTGAAAGGACGCTGCTGTGTGTGTGTATTTAAAACTATTGAGTTTTTTTTAAAAACGCTATTGTTGTGTAGGTATCTAAACAATGGTTTTAGCACCTTTGAAAATTATAGAAACGACACCCATGATAAAGAGTTTTGCTAGCTAATTTAATTTGACCATGTATAGGTTTTTACTTTTTACCTAGACCTACGTTAAAATAAAAAAATCTCTATATATGTATATAAAAATGAATCGCTGAATTTGTTGCTAAGCGCAAATCTCGAGATCAGCTGAACCGATTTCACTAATTCTTTTTTTATAATATTCCTTGAAGTACGAGGATGGTTGTTACGGTAAGAAAAATTAAAAAAAATTGCCTGAAAAGTCTAAAAACAACACTTTTCTATATTCCCATACAATAGATTCGTAATAATACTTAAAAGGCAATTTGAACTTTAATACCATACAATAAAGTTTAAGAGTTAGTGGAGGGGTTCCGGAAAGGCAATTGAGTGATGTTAGTATCGTATAAATATTAATGTCAATATTTGTCAATATTTTAATATATTCTTTACTTTTTATAGCTAACCAGTAACCCGGTGTCACCAATAGCAGAAATAAGTATTTAAAAAATTAATAATTGTGTTTGCTCACAAACGAAAAAAAAACCGACTTCAATTACATCGACAAGTAATACAACATAATAAGACGAAAAAATGTCAAGTAAATACGCGCTATTAAAGATTACTCAAAAAGTTGTAATCAGATCTGGATCTAATTTCACGAAGACTACATGACAAGTATTAGCTTTCGATTAACGTAAGAATCATCAAAATCGGTACACCGAGGAAAAAGTTATGCGGTATAAAACAACGTAGGTCGACGAAAAATTAGTCAAGTAAAAACGCATTATTCGATATAACTCTAAAAGTACTTGTCAGATCTTATTTTTAAAAAAATGGGACCACATGACATGCAACACCTTTCAATTAAAACAAAATTGATCGAAATCGGTCCACCCAGTCAAAAGTTCTGAGCTAACATACATTAAAAAAAAAAAAATACAGTCGAATTGAGAACCTCCTCCTTTTTTGGAAGTCGGTTAAAAACTAAAGAATCGATTGTTAGGCGGTACGAAGTTCGACGGGTCAGCTAGTATATAATAAAATTTAATTTATTGTTTTCATTTTATTTTTCTACTTACAATGTCTGTGAAATGAAATGAAATGTGATGAATGTGTTGCTAAGAGCAAATCTCGAGAGCAGCTGAACAGATTTTTCTTACGAAAAATTAGAAAAATTGCCTGAAAAGTCTGAAAACAACACTATTCTATATTCCCATACAAAAGTTTCGTAATAATACTTAAAAGTCAATTTGAACTTTAATACTATACCATAAAGTTTAAGTTTTAGTGGAGGCGTTTCAGTAAGACAAAACAATTGAGTGACGTTTTAGTATCGTATAAATATTAATGTCAATATTTGTCAATATATTAATTTATATATTTTTTTGTTTTTACATAATGTAATTGTTGACTTATCAACTTTCTTTTTTCTTTTTTTTAATCTTTTTACTAGCTGACCCAAATTGCCGTTATCCCGAATAGCAATTGAGTGACGTTAGTATCGTATAAATATTAATCTCAATATTTGTCAATATATTAATTTATAATTATTTTTTTTTACATAATGTAATTATTGATATATCAACTTTCTTTTTTCTTTTTTTTTATCTTACTAGCTGACCCAAATTGCCGTTATCCCGAATAGCAAAATAAGTATTTAAAAAAAATAATTAAAGAATCGACTGTTAGGCGGTACGAAGTTCGCCGGGTCAGCTAGTTATTTATAAGTTTAAGTAATTATACTTCATTGTTAGTATTTATTGAACGTAAGTGTAGTCACTGAATTCATTACCTAAAATATATACGCACCAATTAACATTTATTTCTTATAAAAAAATAATATATTTTTTTATTGAATTCCGTGCGGTCTGCGGATCCCTAGATCTGTAATTTTTACGTGTATTCGTAAGTTGTTCACCAAATGCCGCTAGATGTGCCGCGAGAGGTGGGGTGCGGCAAAGAGGGAACGAATGCTCAAGGTTATTTGCTTGGGATACCGCCTTAAGCATAAACGATAATAAATTTTACCCACTCTTATTATTAACTATTGCTACGTATATTGCTTAAATTACTTTTAATTTTAAATATAAATGAGTATAAATTGTAAGAAATTTTTCGTATTGTCTTTGAGTAGAGCTTCGATCCGCAAACTAGATTTAAATTGATGAAGTCGTAAATCATGTAACCAGTCTTTTAGAAAAGTATATGTAATACAAATTAACACTTCCTTTATTAGTATTAAGTAGTTTTGTACTTATAAACATCGATCACGTAATATCTCTGTTAACATTAACTTACATAGTACATAATATGCGTTCAAGCAATTAATGAGAAATATTATTCGCGGAAATAGTCCTAGAGGTGCTATGATCACTTTCAACGTCGTCAAGTCAGATTAATAAACAAACCTTATTTAGCTTTTGTTTATTAAATCTGAGGTCTTGAACTTAGAAACGTGATAATGACTTAATCAGTCCTAATATTATATAGCTTAGGAACCATCAGCCTGATTTGAATAATAAATATTTTTGAAACTTAATTGCATCTTGTTTTAAAATCTTAATTAGTATAATACGCATAATTATAATAATATTATTTATACTATAGAAACAAGGCTTTCTAATCTGTCAAATTAATCTGTTTCCAAACAGATTTATTAGGATCTGCCAGTCTAATTCAAAAAAGGTGAAGTCACACTTTAAATGAGTGAAACGCGCTTGAGCACCTATCTGTCGAATGTCGAAAAACGACTGAATGCGAGCGTCGTTTATTATTTTTTTTTTATACTTTCTTTTAAAATGTACTGAAACTGAAATATAATTAAGAAAATTTCCTGCATATAAAAAAGATAACTTTTACGTTTATTTATGCTACTAAATTGATTATACTTAATACTAGCTGTGCCCGCGACTTCGTCCGCGTGGAATTTAAAAACAATAATTGTTCAGTTCGCAGAGTTACAAAATAAATAAATTTCTAAAATAAAAAAAGCCTAACTAGTAACCAGGGCTACGTTTAAGGAGTAGCTTATCACATCAGCTATCTGCCAGTGAAAGTCCCATCAAAATCGGTCCAGCCGTTTCAGAGATTATCCGGAACAAAGAGACAGACAGACAAAAATTGTAAAAATGTTATTTTGGTATTGGTATGTACCGTGTATACATCCATGTACCGTGTATACATCCATGTGCATTGAGTAAAAAGTAATTATTTTAATATTACAAACAGAGACTCCAATTTTACTATTTGTATAGATATAGATGTGTGCTTTATACTTAATAATTGTGTTTGCTAGCAAACGAAAAAACCGACTTTAATTACATCGACAAGTAGGTAATACAACGTAAGTAGACGAAAAAAATTAACAAACTCACTTATTCGTCACTACGATTTTCGAGGGTTCCCCTCGATTTTTCTGGTTTCCTTATCATGCACTACTCCTTTCCAACAAAAAAGAATTATCAAAATCGGTTCATAAACGACGAAGTTATCCCGAACGTACATCACTTCATCATCACTATTCACTATCACTAATCACTAACATATTATAAAACAAAGTCGCTTCCCGCTGTCTGTCTGTCTGTATGTATGCTTAAATTTTTAAAACTACGCAACGGATTTTGATGCGGTTTTCTTTAGTAGATAGAGTGATTCAAGAGGAAGGTTTTTATGTATAATACATGCATATTATAGTAGAGGAACACTGGTAATTTTAGTGGTTTCTAAAGTATCTTTTATTGTAGATAGTATTTAGTTTCAGCATTGCAACCGTGCGAAGCCGGGGCGGGTCGCTAGTTAAAAATATATATACGGTCGAAATGAGTAACCTCCTCCTTTTTGAAGTCGGTTAAAAAAGCAAACACGAAATTGTGAAACCCAAAAAAGAAAGTTTATTATAAAAAAAAACAAGATGATTCTTAAGGGAGCTCGGAATGCTAAATGTGTAGTCACACGAGCGTTTTGAAGACCTATTGGATCGTGAAGATTAGATGCTAAGAAGAAAAAAAAAACTTGATTTTTGATATTTTTTACTCTTTTAGTGGTGGGGCGGGGGAAGCGTGTACGGATTTTCAAAAAAGGTAAAAAAATAGAGAAAAATAATTCTCGAGAGCGTCAGATTTTGATAGCGCATTATAGACTACAAACTTCTGTTTACAGAGAGATATTAATCTGCTGAAAGCTGTATAAAGAGGTAGAAATTTTGAAAAAAAAAATTTTTTTTTCCGGCGTGTCAGATTTTGAAAAGAAGTGTTAATTGAGCCCTAAAAAGTATCCTATTATAAAAACTGACGATTTGGACGTGACCAAAAGTACCTAGTTAATTTTTGAAAATGCAAAAAAAAAATCGTTACAATAAAATACTCAAGCGCATCAGATTTTTATACAGATGTTTCAACTGGATAGGTGCTAGTGGTACCAAACCCTTAATCTGACAATTTTGTAAAGGAATTTCCTTAATCTGACAAACAATTATTGAAGTGATACTTCTTTAGGCGAATGGTGGGTAAAATTTGAGCGACTGGTAACGCGGCAGCGTCAGGGACGGTCAGTACTTGGATGGGTGACCGTCTGGGAACACCGCGTGACATTGGCTTTTTGTTTTTTTTTTTTCAATTAGTTTTTTTTTGTATTTTAATTCGTTTTTTTAAATTATTATTTTTTTATTTGTTTTTTTGAATTAGTTTGACAAAGAAGTTTCACCCCTGACAGGACGTGTACTTTGTACGCACGCAATTTTTTTACTTTTTTTATTTTTGTTGTTATTTTTTCATGTAAAAATAAAAAACAAAAACAACAGAAAAAAAATATATATTTGAAAAGAGACGTGGAGAGGGAAATACATAATATTCGGTAGTTGTATGTATTACACTCTATTGATAATTATAGATACTTAGTCTTATGGTAATCGTCAGAATATATTAATTCTATATTTTATAAGAAATTTTCTTTAAAAAAAAATCAACTGCGCTCGAGTATTTTGAGGTAAACATTTTTTTTTGCAACTTTGTGACTCGATTAATTTTTTACGTCACGTTCAAATCGTCTGATTATCAAAGTAATTTTGTTTTCTGCGTGTAATGAACTTATTTTGTTTAAATCTGATTAATCTGACGCGCCCGACTTGTTTTGTAGATCGATTTTTTTACTAATCTGACCGACTGCTCTGAACGCATCCCCCTATATTGAGGGATCAAGACTGGGTAAAAGTATCTAACGGGGTATAAGGATTCTCCCCTCATATTGATCTAACGCGCCTCTGGCACAACAGAAATCGCCGCTTGGGCTCCCGTATGATAAATATCTGATAGACTAGTAGGTACCCTACGTGTCAATTACACGACAACAATTTATAAGACGTATTATATCTAAAAATTGTTTGTCTCTAAAGTTGGTTACGGGCGATACGACGATACGATAGTTTAACGTGACAAGTTGACAACGTCATAACAAAACATCTCCTCGGACGCACAGGCCAATCGAGTGGAAGAGAGACAGATGCGGCGCAAGCGTACAATGAGCGTAACGGGACAATGAGCGTAAAGCTACAATGAGTGTAACGCTACAATGAGTCATTCTTTTTCGTGTATACCGCCGGCGTTCATCGATTTATTAGACGTTGTCACGTCAAAAAGTGACAAGTACTTACACTACTACAAAGGCTATCTACCAGGAAACGTAGTGAATATCCCCTGGCCCTAACAAGCTATTACACAGTGTTATATTTGATGAAAAATATTAATGCCAAACGAACGGATGAGAGTTGAGCGTTTCATTTTGTTCCGCGCCAATGCGGACCCTACTTAATGGTTTGATAGTTGATATATTTTAAAACATGTACATATTGTTATTTTTTTCGAATCAAACCCTTCTTGATTTTTTCTTGAATATTCATCGCCAGACTGATTGATTATTTCATTAATTCATTCATATTTTCTGTATAAAAAATAATTTTTGTGATTTCGGTTAACGAATATTACAAATACTTAATAATATTATCGTTGCGTCAGTACACGTAGTTATCCATATTAGATTTATTGAATTTATTAATTTATTAATTATTGTTTTATAATTAATTTGTTTATTATTGTAATAATAGTCATCAAAGTTAAATTGCGATAAATTAAACATTAGAACACATTAGAATTACACGTAAAAACATCAAAAAATTTATGCATAAACCACTCAACTCAGAAACATGGTTAAGAAATAAAAAATAAAAAATGGTAAAATCGTTTTTTCCCTTTTATATGTACTATATGTTTTCTCAATTTTTTTCTATCTCCTGGGGGGATTGGGGATAGGGTCGGCAACGCGCTTGCGATGCTTCTGGTGTTGCAGGCGTCTATACTTCTATAGGCTACGGTCTTACCCATAGATATAGAAGTCTTAGCGCTCTTACACACGAACGGCACGTTGCCAACGGCAGAGGTCGACGGCAGCCGTCGACTGCCGTCGAGCGCCGTCAGCGGCAGACGACTGCAGCCGTCGACTGCCGTCGAGCGCCGTCAGCGGCAGCCGTCGACTGCCGTCGAGCGCCGTTGGCGGCGCGCCGTCGGTTGCAGTCCTCTGCCGTTGAGAACATGCCGCTCACAAGCCGCTCTATTAGTACAGGAGCCAGTTGTAAAATGAATTCCGAGGAGGAAACACTGTTATAGTTTTTACTTCGTCGCCGCTGAGAAAAACGAAAAATAAAAACACGTTCAGTGTGGGTTCAAGAAATACTAATCAATAAAGATCAAGATGGGCATTTTTTTACACTCTATCCACTTTTACGAAGAAACGAGCAAAGGTTTTTAATTATTTTCGGATGTCCATTGCTTCTTTTGTTGAGCTGACGGCTATTTTGAAAAGTTCAATATCTTGCCAAGATACCATCATGCGGAAAAGCATTTTAACTGAGCAAAGGCTCGCTATGACATTGAGGTAAGTCATTTTATTTTTAACCGACTTCCAAAAAAGGAGGAGGTTCTCAATTCGACGGTGTATTTTTTTTAATGTATGTTAGGCGACGAAGTAAAAACAACGACAGTGTTTCTTCCTCGGAATTCATTTTACAACTGGCTCCTGTACTAAGATAGCGTCGACGTGTGAGCGGCATGGTCTCAACGGCAGAGGACTGCAACCGACGGCGCGCCGCCAACGGCGCTCGACGGCAGTCGACGGCTGCCGCTGACGGCGCTCGACGGCAGTCGACGGCTACAGTCGTCTGCCGCTGACGGCGCTCGACGGCAGTCGACGGCTGCCGTCGACCTCTGCCGTTGGCAACGTGCCGTTCGTGTGTAAGAGCGCTTACCATCAGGTGAGCCGTACGCTTGTTTGCCGACCTAGTTACATAAAAAAAAAAACCAAGTATCCAGTGATTTTAATTTTTCTCTAAAGCAAGAAAAGGGTAATTCTAAACCTAGCGGTACGTACATTATCTCATATATGTATATTCAATATTATAGTACAAGAATGTAAACTGAATCCTCATAAGTGACTCCTTACGTTTAAATTTAAAGTTACGCTATTTATGACGTGATAGTTATGATTTTTCAAGCGATTCCTGAATAACTTCACAAATACATTAAACCCAATAATGAAATATTAATTTCATAAATACTTTCTTTTGTCTCAAATAAGTATGAAATTTTCTCGCTATTTATTGATGTGATTGTGCTTTGAAGTGATATTAAAACCAAACTACATTTTAAACTTCGCGCGAAATCGAGTAAAGCGTCGACACGGAAACACAGATGGTAGCGACGTGCAGTGGCTGCGCACTGTACTAGCGACATGTTCTACGGCGTCCTCCGATTTTATTCACGGAAAGAGTATCGCCATATTGCTTCCGTGAGTTTTGTGAATTTTATGTACAATTCTCTTCAATTATGACTATAATATCAAAATGAAGTGAAGTAAACTAATCCATATTCAAAGAGTAATCGGAGTAATACAGTTTATGGTGTCTAAGTTGTGCAAATATCGAAAAAAAGGTGAGTTTGATTCTTTCTCTGCTATGACTATATGGCCCAATATTCCACGGGACTTCGATCCGCTATGCGATAATGAAACTTAAAAAACGCGATTAAGGTTAATAATTGCACGGTTTTTGTTATGTTTATTTACATGAATTTGAAAAGTTATCGCGGTTTTCTTGAGATAATCGTGGGGTTGTAGATTTTTAAAACGATCGGGGCGGGTTTGTCTTGTCGCTCAATGTCCATACTCAATGTGCATACACGTATGTAAGTAGGTACATGTGATTTGACGTGAATGTTCGCTTGTAGTGTAGCGTCGAGAAAGAGTAATGTCTTATGAGAAAATGGAAGTTGTAAATCCGGCTGAGAAGGAAGCAAGTGAAGTCCTGCACTCGCTTTTATCGGTGGAGCGTCGAAGTGTAGACAGTAAAGAGACTATAATCGTGTCTATACCATCGGACCAGAACGGCGGCGGCGAATACGGCGAGAGTGCACAATGGCACACCCCTGTAATGGGTCAACATTCTGTGTTTGAACTTGGCGGTGCCCAAAACATGCAGCAGCACAATTATAATGGGCATCAGGAGCAGGTATTTAATTATGCAATTTTGTTTGCTTTTGAATAATTTACTATTAACTGAATGCTCTTTCATAAAAACACAAAAATATGTAGTTATAATGTATTAACTTTCCAGGTTCTCTGGCAAGGACACACAATCCAAGTTGAAAATGGAGATGGTAACTTGCAAGGAATGTCGGGCACCTACAGTATTGAGTTTGAGACAAATGTGGAAGGGGGTGACATGGACGTTGATACTAAGCCTAAGGTTGAAAAAAAAACAGGTGCTAAGAGGAAGAAAAAAATGGCTGAATCGGATAGTGATGAAGAGGTCCTGGATAACAAATTAGAAGACAATCCGGCTCAGGTAATTACTGAATACTATTAACATTATTTTGTTAAAAATACAAAAAAAAAAAAAAAAACATGCGCGTTACTTTTTTATTGAAAAAGTCAAATAATATTTTTTATATACTTCCTTATATAAACTGCGCTGCCGTAACAGTCACAGCACTGCATTGTGCCTGTTGCGCTGGCGGTTGCGGGTTCGATCCCCGCTCATGACAAACATTTGTATGGGCCATACAGATGTTTGCTCTGGTCTGGGTTTTTTTCGCAGTCTTTGTGGGACTTCCCACCGTGCCCCGGAGAGCTCGTTAAGCCGTCGGCACCGGTTGTTATCATGTACACCTGATAGCGATTGTTACTCATAGTAGGGAATATATCCGCCAACTCGCTTTGGAGCAGAATGGTGATTTAAGCTCTGATAAGGATCATCTGTAGGAAAAGGTTCCTACATAGGGAAAGAGGCCTATGCCCAGCAGTGGGATATTACAGGCTGAAGCGTAATACTTCCTTAATTTATTATTGAACCTTCGTTCTAATAAATGATAGTGTCAATTTTTTTTTTTAAATAATTTTAAATTATTTTCAGGTTAAGGAAAGATTGAAAAGAGGTTGTGATTGCAAAGATAATTGCTATAGAGGATTGAATCCTGAGGCTGTATACCGGCACAGGCTCAATATAGCTGAACTGACTAAAAGTGAACACGACATGTACTTGATGGGTATAACTATGGCAAGCTTAGCTAATCCGGCTGAAACGTCAAGGCACAAAGTTAGGAGGAGATTAAGGGCTTGCTATGTATATCAAGGTAGAAAGGTTTGCTTAGAGGCTTTTTTGTATCTCGAGAATGTAACTCATTACCAGTTGAAGAGAATCAGGCAGCATGTCATGACGCACGGAGTGGCGCCACGGATACATGGTAATGTTGGTAAGAAGCCGTACAATACATTCACACTCGATATTTACAAACATGCAACCAACTTCTTAAAGGAATATCTAAAACAACATGCAAGTTCTCCCAAAGACGTACAACCTTCAGGAGAAGGTAAGAAAACTAGTAAAACTGTTATAATTCAAGGGGATTCTAGGAAGCATTTGTTTGAAGCTTATAAGGAATATGGAGAAATTCTAGAACCCGGAGTAAAGCTTATGGGTTACTCGACATTCCGAGCATTTATGAAGGATCAATTTCCACATGTTAAATTTGCTACTAAAAAGCAAGAAATGCCTAAAGAGATGGTTCCATTCCGTAGTGGTAAATGTATGTCATATGACAAAAACAAGGATCCTATTAGGATACAACAGGAGAAAGAGAAAGCAGAAGCTAAAAAGGCAGCTATGGAAGCGAAGAAAAAGGAAGAGCATGAAAGGGAACAGCAGGCACAACAACAAGCTCAACAACAACAACAACAGCAACAGCAGCAACAGGTTCAACAGCAACAGCAACAACAGGTCCAACAAGTTCAAGTTCAACACCAACAAATGCAAAATCAGGGTCCCCATGTTGTTATACATCAACAGAATCCCCAGCAGCAACAACAGATGCAGCAGCAGATGCTGGTGCCACAAGTGAGCCAACATCAACAAGTGCTCACACAACAAGTGGGAGGTGTGCAGCAAGTTGCTCAACAACATTGTGTCCAACCACTTGGTGTATCAGAAGACAATGGCCAACCTGTTGAAATGGCACAGCAAGTCATACCTTTAGCAGTAGTACAACAACCACAACAAGCGTATATTGTCACTCCTGTCTCGCACTTCCAAACAAGAGTTCAAGGAGCATGGTACAGACATTGACAAGAGAATGTTCTGTCCTCTGTCGGTGTCTGTCCCTAATTTGAGGAACAGAGTGAGTATGCACATGTTTACATAACATGGGATCTTCCTGTGACTGAACTGTTTACTTAGTTCCCGCAATCACTATGATTGAATATGTTAATTATGTAAAGCCACTTGTAACTTTGGCAATAAGTAAGCAAAGATACTTAGGTAACACCTTTTCAGTATTGGTTTATAAACTGATTTAGTGACTATTATTAAGTATAAATTTAATCATATTTACACAATACTAGCATTAGCTTTGTAGTCTTATTTTATGATAATAATATAGAGAGATAGGCGGTAAAACTTTATTTTAAATTGATTATTTTAAATATTGGAATATTTTTGTTATATTGTGTATTAGTTGTGACCATATAAATTAAAATTCTTTTATGCTTTGAGACTACTCAAACCTGCCTAGTTGTCTCTCTTATTTATAATAATGTGTGCTCTCCGATTATGATGTAGAAAGTCTTATATTAGTAAAACTAAATTGGTTTGTTCACTTATTTTTTTCTCAAATTGATTGCTCATCACAAATTTACAATTTTACTTAAAAAAGCAGTGCCTTCATATTATGACGTGGATTTGTAATTCTTTGACACAATTGGTGTTTAATTATTTGTAATAAAAAGGTAGAAAGTAGTGTTCTTCAAGTTTCCATGGCATTCAATGAAGTCATTTATATTTTGTACTTTTTAATACATATCAAATTAAAAAAATCAAAAGAGCTATTCAACGAATGGCTTAGTGAGGGGTTTTAGTGAAATAAATAGTTTCCTATAAACTGCAGTTGTAGTGTTTGCAGCTTTAGACTAAGTTATTACAAAACAGTACGTAAATTTAGAATTTACTCAACAACACTGAACCTCTTAATAGGATTTTAAGGTATACTTACATTTATTTATCATTTCAATTATTCATAATTATCAGTGTAGTATAACATAAGTGGGAATGAGTATATATTGTTTATTGCCAATCAAAATCAAATTGATATACAATGTGAGTAAGATAAACTATTTTTATTTCACTATAACTTAGCCATGGCCATGGTTTTGATTTTATCGTTTATTTAAATATATAGATATATATTATGTAATCATTTTAATTTGTCTTGAAAATAACATTTTACTAAATTATAAAGATACTTTGATGTATATCATGTGCAAATATTTCTTTATAAGTCAATACATAAGACTGCTTGAATTTCTAGCAGATGAATTATAAAAATAAATTGTAATTTTAGTGATATTTTATTAATTTGGTATAATTATATATGAAGTATAATGATCAATTTGTAAAGTTTAAGCCACTTACATTGAGACAGATAGACACTTTATGGTGTAGTTAAATGCAGAAACATTTTCTTGTTAAAACGTGCCTTTGAACAGTGCGTTTTGTGACTCAAAATCTAATACCTAGAGATGTTATTTAAGAAAAGCTTAGTCTATAGTGACAGTCTTAAAATGAATGGAAAAAGAAGGACCAGAATGCAATAATTACTCTTATCTTTGTGTTAAATTGGTCATTATATCTAAATAATAACATTTATTAAAGGTAGCATTTGCGCCAGTGGCAAATATTTCTAAGCTGTATTTAAAAGTTTAGCTTTGTGAATTTTATAATCTGCAAAATGATATAATTGTAGCATTAAAGCTGAGTTCCCTTTTATTCTTTACAATTTTATTCATTTTTAAAGTTAAATTGTAATCACAACTTACCTTTAAGATTATATTATTATGTATATTTTATCCCACCCTAGAAAATAAATGCGATATGTACCTAAATACATATTGCATAAATGTAATGATTTTATAATTCTTCTTAAAAAATACATTGGGCATTTTAATGAAATTATTTTCATATCACATATACATATACATTTTTAAAAGATTTTATCATCATGAATTAAAAATATAAAAATCTCACTGTATTTTAAGTTAACATAATTATAATTTTTTAGTTATGTAAGTGTGTAATCGATATTACTTTAGTAAAGTACAGAATTGTGCCTAGAATGTATGCTTACCGTGTATTTTATTGTTCAAATAGCCGAGATGGTCAATAAATATTTCATTTCTATATATTTAGCAAAACCATTATGTCTTACAAAAATTAACTGATTGATTTTGATTGTTTTACCTAAATACAATTGGAAATTTATAATGTATAGAGCATAATAGGGTATTCCACTATGTTTGAAAAAGTACTTCAAAATGTTGATTTTCTAATAAAAAGCCACAAAAAAAATATATTTCGGCAAAATAAACACGTTTTCATGCCATAAAATTAAATTAAATTTTAAACCTTTTTTATTACCGCGAAAACGCTACAGCCATTTTGGTGACGTATATGGGCTATAACAAAAGTGTATGACGTATGTAAGAGAGTAACATAACCTACAATTACTATGACAGCCATCAACAAATTAGTAATGAATGCATATTATTTCAGTTGGAACAAGATATGAAGAGTTATTATACGAAAGAACACAACTATTACTCCTTGAAGTTAAAATTGATAGATATTAGTATGTACACTAGCTGTTGACAGCACTGACAGAACTTTGTTATTGCCCGTATGACGTCACACCATGGCGGCTCGTGTTTTAGGTCACGTGATATACAGATTAAAATATACGACTTTTAATTTCAATATAATAAATCAATAATGTGCTTTTATGATTCTAAATCAGAATATTTAGGTGCATTTCTATATAAATTTTAATTTTTGTCAAAATTTATAATTTATTTTTCACTACGGAAAGTACCCTATTATGTTGATTAAAATTGAATCAATAATTGGTTTTAATAATTGTAAATTATTTTCATTTAAATCCACTGATAAAAGTAATGTGAACTGTGACTAAATTTCTTTGATGTACATAAAAAATTTTAGTGTCATATTTATGTAGCCTTTACAGTCTCATGTCAATTTCAATTGGTATAATCCCAAACGAATAAATAATAATAATAAAACTTCTTGAATATTAATACATACGTAAGAAGCAAATGTTTATTGATCCTTTTGGTGTGTTTGTAAGGTTCGAAACAAGTACTATGGTTAAAAAAACTACTAGTTTATCTTACTGAAAACATTGCGAGATTATAAAAATTTATTTCACTTGTGAAATTTATTTTAGTTATACGCCTGTTTCACCAGTGGTTGATAAAATTTATCCTGCACTTGAGTTACGAATAGAATTTAACGGAAGGTAAAATATAAATATATGTCATTTTTCACCTCAATCAATTAACTAAAGTTTCTAATTTACAGCAACCAAATAGAAATATACCCCATAAATAAAGTGGAATTCGATGGTGGAAAAAAGTCATATAAACTTTTATCTGGGTACCATCATACGTCAGATAGCTCTGACTGAATAGCGACGACCGGTGAAACAGGCTCTTACACCAGAAAACAGCTTATTCTGAACAATATGTTTTTGTAAAACAGCATAAGTACATTAAACTAATTTTTTCTAACAATAGTGACTTGGACTTGCTTCGAATCGTAGTGTTTGCTCTTAGCGTGATGTTTGGCATTTGTTCCCAAATTTTTAAAAGTAGGAAGACATGATGTGATAGAAAATAAACTTTTTTACGGTACCACTTTTCTTTTATTGATTATAAAATATTTTTGTTTTCGATTTTACAAACTCCATGATTATGGAATTTTAAGGATTGTGGTAGATAGCAATGCTTTTCAGGTTCCCAAAAAAAAAAAAAAATTAAAAATTTGTGGTCATGGTAGTGAAAATGATCATATGAGGTCAAAATTTTTGAAGAATTTCGTTTTTTTTTCTGACTTCAAAAAAAGATATTTTTCTTTTTTTCCCCAAGTCACTATCACGGGCAGGTCTATCCTCCGGTGTCGGCTTACCGTCAAATTTTGGGACACGTTATATAAATATATTTTTTCTAGAATTAAATATTTTAATACCTACGTAGAATGTCATAACTTGTTATTAGCGGATTCCAGGTCGACAAAGGTCTGATCTGGATCGCTCCCACGCCATCCTATGCGTGCTACTTACAAGCGAAGATTGTGTCGGGGGTGTCGTTCGTCGCACTCGTGTTCGTCTCATTGCACTGACCACTTCGCGCAGTACTTTATTAAAGTCACGGCGTCAATCATTTGTAAACAAAAGTCATTGTTTCGTCCCCAATCGGGCAGTTCGACGATGGCTACTGGCCTTTGTGGTGGGCGCGCTCGGTGTCATCTCTCTCGCTGACCTCGGCGACAGTCGTTATGAAGTTTTGGAAGTGTAACGCTAAACGTGCACGTCGCGCTGTTTCAGATCGTAAGTTCTTTTATTTGACAAGTATTTTAATTACGATGACGTTTACGATTATGTATTTGTTTTATTTTAACGGAAAATATTCTCGAAAAACTGCGATAAATAAAACTAAAATTTGATGTTATACCTACGTGTATAATTATGTATATGCATTTGCAATTTTTTGACATAACTGGTTGAAATAGTTTCAGCTTTACAGAAATTACTTATTAGATAATTCAGTAAAATGACTATCGAAAAGCCCTATTGAATAACCTACTTTTAGTTTTGATAAATAATAATATTAAAATGTTCTTAGAGTTATATTGTAATACTAGCTTCTGCTCACGACTTCGTCCGCGTGGAATAGGACCAATTCTGTCATACTTACATGATTTGTGCGAAACTTTAACCGTTTACGCAGCGGAAGCTCTCAAAAGGAAAAAAACCCCGATTTTGAAACACTCTTCATTCGTGATACGCTCCCATTGGTCTTAGCGTGATGATATATAGCATAATTATAGCCTTCTTCGATAAATGGGCTATTTAACACTGAAAGAATTTTTCAAATCGGACCAGTAGATCCTGAGATTAGCGCGTTCAAACAAACAAACAAACAAACAATCAAACTCTTCAGCTTTATTATATTAGTATAGATTAACACTGAAAGAATTTTTCAAATCGGACCAGTCACAGATCACCCCCTTGGGGGTGATCTGTGGGACCAGTAGATCCTGAGATTAGCGCGTTCAAACAAACAAACTCTTCAGCTTTATTATGGTATTAGTACTAGCTTCTGCGCGCGACTTCGTCGGCGTGGACTCCGCTCCTATTGGTCTTAGCGTGATGATACATAGCCTATAAGCCTTCCTCGATAAATGAGCTATTTAACAGTGAAAGAATTTTTCAAATCGGCCCAGTAGTTCCAGAGATTACCGCGTTCAAACAAACAAACAAACTCTTCAGCTTTATATATTAGTATAGATAGATTTAATAAATTACTTTAACATAATATGTTTACAGAACTGTATTAGAATCGGTAGGTACTTTGTTTCCCTTAAACCGTAGAAATATCTTCCTTTTTGGGATTAACTATTTTAATAACTTAGGCAAATTTTATTCTTAACTAATTTCTTTTCTATTATCTAATCGACCTTAGTACAACGATTTCAAACAATATTTATTCGAAACAATGGCGAGATATACATATAGACCACGTAGAGTTAGTGTGGCAAAGTGCGCCTACCGGGCAAGTGCACCTACCACAAATATCTCAAAAACTACCGATTGGATACTAGTAGTGACACTATATATCGATGCTACAAACTAAATCATAGTTCTTGGTGAAAGTCACAGATGGCTCTAGTCATGTGAGTTTGAGATACGCGCCATTTTATTTTCACTGATATTCAAAGTGGTGAGCAGAGATGACTATGGGTTGATCATCTTCGTAAATCTCAAGAATTCTAGTTTTTACCAACATACGAGTGAGGTAAATGCACAATTTAAATATTTTTCTTTAAGTTTTTGACTATATCTCACTCCTATCTAGTAAAATTTATATATTTTTTTGCAGTTAAATATTCTAACTTAAAATTTATATAGTTGGGGAAGTGCGCCATACTGACTTTTTATATGGCGCACTTCGCCGCAATCCAGAGGTTACAAACTTTTTAAAATGTGTCTTTGTTACAAGTCTTTATTTAACTTGCAATGATTCTTTGCTTGTTTGTATGGTCGGCTCAAATCTTGCAAATTAATTTGAAAAAGAAATCTTGAATGAACACGTTGGTCCATTTATGGTCAATTTGGGTGAGAATGCTATTTTTATGCATGACAATGCCCGACCTCATACATATTGGATTGTGAGTGACTACCTTCAAGAGATGAACATTACTCGTATGGAGTGGCCAGCACGCAGCCCAGATGTCAATCCGATCGAGCATGCTTGGGACCAGCTAGGGAGATGCGTAAAAAAATTACGCTTCGTGAGCTCAAAATTGCTCTCACAGAGGAATGGGAGAATATTCCCCAAAATCGTACAAAAAACTTGGTGTACAGAATGCCAAACTGGGTAAACGCAGGAATGGAAGCACGAGGAGGCAATACGAAATATTAAAATTCGAGAAAATCGTAATGTTGTTCAAAAATGTCATGTTTCCTATTTTTGTTTTAAGGCGAGAAAATAAATATTACACTTAATAACTAATTTCAATGACTAACTTTTTATTTCAGTCCGTTTATAATACCAAATAAGTAATTCCATTTACGATGGGAATACCATGGGGTATTCCCATCGTAAATAAAAGAAAAAATATACTTGACACTCGATTATCAATATTTGGAAAAAAGGTTCATAGCCTCTGACTTAAGATTGTATGGCGCATTTAGCCGAAATTTGGTTTTAAATGCATAGATTCTTCTAGAATGTGGCTATGAAAAACAAAAAAATATCATTCGTTTTGTTTCTTGTTTTCCTATAATAATATAAGGCTGTTTTTATTCTAGTGCTATAATATTACGTTTTATTAATACAAGGCGCACTTACCCGATTTGTCGGAAAGTGCGCCTGGAAAGACTGTTTTCAAATTTTTTGCTAAAATTCATTAATTTGCTGTCAGATTCTAATGACACGACATTGGTTGTTGTTGCAAAACATCACAGATCCTTATGGTACCATGACTTAGTATCACTCGTGAACTTAAACACAAGAAATATTGCACCAAAGTCAACTATGAAAAAAGTATGGCGCACTTTGCCCCCCTGACCCTATAATAACTCTGAAGCGACAGAAATTACCCGAGATTTGCATTACAAGTGCCTATTATACATATTATGTATATTTATTTGTTTTTGTGAAGTGTAACGTCTCCATGTAATTGTTGTTACCAAGGTTTTAATAACAGAGTATGCACCAGTTGTTCCTTAATAAATTATCCTAGCTATAAAACTCCGTCATTTATTTAACAGCCACAACAAGCTTAAAACATCATGAAATATGTCTCGTTTTAATTTGTTTCTTCGCAACGTGTACACAATATTAAAGCTTTAAAAAAAATGTATCTGCCTGCGAAAGATCTTGATCGTTAATTACACAGAAGTCATTGACAATGATTCGGTAATTCTAAATTAAAGCCAAGGTTGAAACATTTTGTTACAGAACATGCCAATATTATGTAAGTATTGTCTGTCAAAGTTCTATTTTGATTCGTATTAATTAAATGGAATGTTATCCTTTTGAAGGTGTACTAGGTTAAGCTAAAACTAATGCAAATAAAACTGGCTTTCCTGCTATATCATGATACCTTTAAGTTTTACATGTTAAAAGAAGCGAGCTCTTTTCGCTACTGCAGTTGTTAATGCACTCAGCACATAATATGCCAGGACGCCCTTTAGTGTAGCCCAGAAGAAGGGTTACGTATTTTCTAAGTGGATACGGGGGTTTTGTGTAATTGGTACCTATGGCGGTTTCAATGACTGGTTCTAAATTAACCGACGTTTCTACAAATGAACAGTACATACCACATATGAAAACATGCCCTGCCATTCTGGAATATAAAATAATTTTAAAATGTGAATTCACAGATTCAGCCCAAAGGTACCTACACAAAATAAAGTAAATTGCATGGCAAATTAATGCTTGTATAAAGTAGAAAACATTAGAGAAGCGACCTCGAATGGGTAAAGATTTATCGTGTGTAGACCCAAATCAAGGCGTGGGCTGGCAATGAGGCACGCGGCTCGCTTGATTGCTATGCGAGCCGCAGCCCGCTGGCTTTTGTTTGCTGTCCGCATTGTCATGTCTTTCCTAGGTTCCGACTTTTACTGAATATCATTGTGGCTAACATTGTAACTTTATTCTTTTAAAAGGTAACTTATATCTATTTCATCGCCAGTGGAACGCATGTTTAATTGTTTGTTATAAGTAATCCAGTTGAAAAAAAAAAATGTTTAAAAGCGTTTTAAAATAATTGTTTTTTTTTTACCTTTGTATAATATAGTACAACAAACTATTTAAATGCAGTATTAGAATCTTTGGGGCCATCCATAAATTACGTCACACGTTAAGAGGGGGGTAGGGGGTCGACGAAGTGTGACATTGTGTGACAAGGGGTAGGGGGTCGACGAAGTGTGACATTGTGTGACAAGGGGTAGGGAGGGGTCCAAAATTTTGTGACGTCACATTTCCAACTATAATAATATCAAAACGTAAGTACAAAAACATGATATTTCAACTACCTATCAATAACTAACTTTAAAAATTTAACTTTACATAATTATTTTAGTCAATGGTACGGAACCCTTCGTGCGCGAGTCCGACTCGCACTTGGCCGATTTATTTAGATATTATTACAATACTTAACAATAGATTTAGGTATCTGAAATTGTTAGGTGAAAACAATAGTATAGTTATGAGTAACTGAACATAAATAAAATCTAACATGACGATATAACTCGACAAACACTTCTATGAATGTTGTGAATTGACAGTAACGAACCTTTGTCTGCCTACTAATTTATTTGTAGCAAATCATAAAGCAGATATCTATTTTTTAACCGACTTCAAAAAAGGAGGAGGTTACTCAATTCGACCGTATGTTTTTTTTTTGTGTATGTTCGGGGATAACTTTGTCGTTTATGAACCAATTTTAATAATTCTTTTTTTGATGGAAAGAGGATATCCCAACTTAGGTACCATGATAAGGAAACCAGGATCTGATGATGGGATCCCAGTGAAATCGAAGGAAACCCTCGAAAATCGTAGTGACGACTAGTGCGTTTGTTAATTTATTTATTATTTATTACTTGCCGATGCAATTGAAGTCGGTTTTTTTTCGTTTCCTAGCAAACACAATTATTTGAGTAATCTTTGGTAGCACGTATTTTACTTGACTTATATTTTTTCGTCTACTTACGTTGTATTACTTGTCGATGTAATTGAAGTCGGTTTTTTTTCGTTCGCTAGCAAACACAATTATTTGAGTAATCTTTGGTAGCACCACAGCACGTATTTTACTTGACTTATATTTTTTCGTCTACTTACGTTGTATTACTTGTCGATGTAATTGAAGTCGGTTTTTTTTTCGTTTGCTAGCAAACACAATTATTTGAGTAATCTTTGGTAGCACGCATTTTACTTGACTTATATTTTTTCGTCTACTTACGTTGTATTACTTGTCGATGTAATTGAAGTCGGTTTTTTTTTTCGTTTGCGAACAATAAAAGACAATTAGTGTATTTCGTTTTTAATACGACGACGTCGCGATTATGACGACGACGCGTTAGCGCAATGGTCAGCTCTGGCGGTCGCAGGTTTGATCCTCGCAAATGATATTATACATTTGTATTGGCCATACAGATGCTTTCCGTGGTCTGGGCGTTTGTGCTTGTGTGTTGTGTGTATTCCCGAATCCGTGACACAAGAGAAAATCCTAGCGTTGAGTGTAAGCTGTTTGAATAAAATATATTTATAGGGTCAGGGGGGCAAAGTGCGCCATACTTTTTTCATAGTTGACTTTGGTGCAATATTTCTTGTGTTTAAGTTCACGAGTGATACTAAGTCGTGGTACCATAAGGATCTGTGATGTTTTGCAACAACAACCAATGTCGTGTCATTAGAATCTGACAGCAAATTAATGAATTTTAGCAAAAAATTTGAAAACAGTCTTACCAGGCGCACTTTGCCGACAAATCGGGTAAGTGCGCCTTGTATTAATAAAACGTAATATTATAGCATTAGAATAAAAACAGCCTTATATTATTATAGGAAAACAAGAAACAAAACGAATGATATTTATTTATTTTTTCATAGCCACATTCTATAAGAATCTATGCATTTAAAACCAAATTTCGGCTAAATGCGCCATACAATCTTAAGTCAGAGGCTATGAACCTTTTTTCCAAATATTGATAATCGAGTGTCAAGTATATTTTTTCTTTTATTTACGATGGGAATACCCCATGGTATTCCCATCGTAAATGGAACTACTTATTTGGTATTATAAACGGACTGAAATAAGAAGTTAGTCGTTGAAATTAGTTATTAAGTGTAATATTTATTTTCTCGCCTTAAAACAAAAATGGGAAACATGACATTTTTGAACAACATTACGATTTTCTCGAATTTTAATATTTCGTATTGCCTCCTCGTGCTTCCATTCCTGCGTTTACCCAGTTTGGCATGCTGTACACCAAGTTTTTTGTACGATTTTGGGGAATATTCTCCCATTCCTCTGTGAGAGCAATTTTAAGCTCACGAGGCGTAATTTTTTTACGCATCTCCCTAGCTGGTCCCAAGCATGCTCGATCGGATTGACATCTGGGCTGCGTGCTGGCCACTCCATACGAGTAATGTTCATCTCTTGAAGGTAGTCACTCACAATCCAATATGTATGAGGTCGGGCATTGTCATGCATAAAAATAGCATTCTCACCCAAATTGACCATAAATGGACCAACGTGTTCATTCAAGATTTCTTTTTCAAATTAATTTGCAAGATTTGACCCGACCATACAAACAAGCAAAGAAACATTGCAAGTTAAATAAAGACTTGTAAAAGACACATTTTAAAAAGTTTGTAACCTCTGGATTGCGGCGAAGTGCGCCATATAAAAAGTCAGTATGGCGCACTTCCCCAACTATATAAATTTTAAGTTAGAATATTTAACTGCAAAAAAATATATAAATTTTACTAGATAGGAGTGAGATATAGTCAGAAACTTAAAGAAAAATATTTAAATTGTGCATTTACCTCACTCGTATGTTAGTAAAAACTAGATTTCTTGAGATTTACGAAGATGATCAACCCATAGTCATCTCTGCTCACCACTTTGAATATCAGTGAAAATAAAATGGCGCGTATCTCAAACTCACATGACTAGAGCCATCTGTGACTTTCACCAAGAACTATGATTTAGTTTGTAGCATCGATATATAGTGTCACTACTAGTATCCAATCGGTAGTTTTCGAGATATTTGTGGTAGGTGCACTTGCCCGGTAGGCGCACTTTGCCACATTAACTCTATATATTATGGAATATTTTGATGTTTAGGAAGTATCTGCAATACCTGTTTCGCCCATCTATTTTGTGTCACAAAATTATAACTGATCATGGCTACATACAGTGGCTAATTATTATTTGGCTAATTGAATAATAGAAAAGTGTGAAATAAAATAATATCAACAATGTGAACTTTAAAACACACATGTGCACATAAAAGACTTGGAATCAAGAACCCACACAGGCTTAACCAAACAAGAAATTATCTCACAGGCTTATCAGATGGCTGCAAAAAATAAAATAGCAGTAGTTGAAAGGAATTAGAAAACGACATCTCGATATAGTGCTCCCTATTCCTGAATCGACCTCTGCCGCTTCTGCAAGAAGAGCTTTCAACAAACTTGTTGTTGATAAAAAAAAAATCGGTCTTAAAAGACATTCAGGGGAAACGTAATATTACGCCGCATAGGATGTTTAATATTGACAAGACCAGCTTATGTACTCTTGTAAATAAAACACAAAAGTGTTGGCTCAAGCTGGTTGCAAACGAGTGGCAAATATGTAATTACAATATGTACTTCAGATGTGCCAAAGTTGTGAAAATTATTTAGTACACTTAACTACATTGTTAATTATAGTAAGATTTTTCAAATAAAACTGCTCAAGAAATATGTTTATAAACATTATTTTAACATGAAGTAAAAATGAAACTCGGGATCATTTTTGACCCTACCCCAGTGATCGTTTTAGACACCTAGGTGTATAAACTGATCGTTTAGTAGATATTTCAGTCTCCTGAAAACACATTCGTTGATGATGTCGAAATATCGAGCTCCCCATTATGAAAGTAAAAAACATGGTACATATCCCGTTTTAAATACTTTTTATAATCTATATTAAAAGAGATTTCCACCCATTGACTCATCACGATATCTCTGGAACCATAAGGCGTAGAGACTTGAAAGGTAAGAATATTCCTTTCACCGAGTAGAGGTCAGCTAAGAAGGGGTTTTACGAAATTCCACCCACAAAAGGGGGTTGCGGGGGTTAATAACATATATGGCAAAACAACGTTTGCGGGGTCAGCCAGTCTCTAATAAATCTAAAGATATAGGTAAATCAAACAAAAAATAATGGCAAGCCAGTATATAAACATACACAAATATAAAATCTTGGATAAGTAGTAAGTAACCGATTTCCCTTTATATACTTTTGAACACCTTTCCCCTAGAAAGCGGTAGATTCCTTACTTTTATTGTACTAGATACTTACTACAAATGTAAGTACAATATCATTGCACTTCCTAGACTGGGGCTAAGTAGGTGGATCTGTCTGCGCTCCACGGATTTTATAAATAGAGCAGAAGAAAACATCAGCTTTACAACAAAACGACGCGACGTAAACATAATAAAGCTGGTAAATGTTTTGGTTAAGTGTTAAGTCGTTGCTTATTTTGCGTTGGACTTACTTTTAAATACTACACCTACTTAGGTGTAAAATATTTAATACACCTTCAATTTTATTAACTCAGCGGTTTAATTTTTTAATTACCGGTCTTTACCTAAACCTGTTATAATACTCGTATTTAATTTATTTTTAAAAATAAACTATTAAAAATAGACTTTTCGCCAGATTTTAAACACGACTCTGTTCACTGCCTTTTTACTTTGCATAATAGGCTAGCTAAAACTTTTTACCTTCTTTACAAAAAAGAAAAACAGGCTATGAAATTAAAATCAAATTCTTAAAATTGAGGTTGAAATCCAAAGACTAGCAAACTGAAAACCTGGCGAACCTCATTCTCCCTTGTTGTTTATTCTTTCACAACAGTCACTTTTTTATTTTCTAAATGTGACAAATAAAATCCGTCATTTTCTTGTTTAAATAAAGAAACAAGCTCATTAGTGTTATAACTCGATTTACAAAACTTTTTTGTTCGACGTACAAATGCAGACACGACAAAAGTGGTAGGGTATCAATGAGATGAATAATATTGATTATATTATTAAAATACAGGTATATTTTAGTATTGTAATATATTATTTATATATTTCTACATTGTATAGAAAAGTATAAATGAAAGTAATGTATCAATATAATCTTTTACACGCCTATCATCTTCCAGACGATCTCGATTCTCGGCTTATTGAGTTGCTTCTTGCTTTACTTTCAATATCAAATTCAATTTTAGCATTACGCCTTTAATTAAATTTCTCCTAAGAAGTATTATATGTGAATATATCGAGAAATTATTGTCAGAATAATAACCTTTTCATTAAAAGTGAAATACATATTAAATTCTAAGCTTAAAGCCTGTTTCATCTGCTGTATAATCTTTGATAGCCTAACAGTAAATAACGTGTGAGATAAACAAAAATTATTAGTTTTGTTAGTTAGGTTTTTCTCTTCATTAGATAAGCGACGATGACCTACCATATCCAAGACTAGAGAAACTTGAAAGTTCATCAGTAGGAAACTAGTGTAATTAGCTCTACCAATTCATAAACAATCCATTTGTAGAGCAGAACGGCAGTAAATCAATGTTGCTAATATATGATTCCTTTGAAACGATTTGGATTTATTTTTGAATTGATGTTTTGTCTGTTAGTGTTATTATCCATAAGAATATTACGTTACTAGCCGACCCGTGCCCACTTCGTTGGGCGTTATAATCCATTTCACATAAGAAGGGTACGGTGAAATTTGATATGTTCCAATACACTCTCACTATTTTCAGCAAATCAGATAAATATAAATGTTTTAAAATCACCAATTAATTTCTAAGGCAAATAATAATGCTTGATTAGATTGAATTGTTGACACGGCACGTCAGAGGGCGCAGGTTCAAATCCTGCTGATTTAAAATCTTTATATATTTTTATCTTTTTCCTTTTATCTTGTCACTCCTGAATAGTGTAGCTTTCTGTTAGCGAAAGAATTTTCATGATCAGATCAGTATTTGCGAAGATTACCCCGTATATACAAACAAAGTTATAAACTTTACCTCTTTATAATATTAGTATAGATAACTCACTGTAGCTGAAACGTCATAAAAAATGTCAACGCGTAAAACCACGAGCGAGTCTAATTTTTTAGTATAAAAACTGGTACCTAAAGTGCGAATTAAGCTCGACGAGAATTTCTCATCATCGTACATACATAGTTTAATAGTACATTGTTAATGTGATCGATTTAAAAATGGGATAAAATTATATCGGATAGCACCTTTAATTTTTTTCTTTATTTCGTTTTTTATTCTATTAATTACTATGCTTTGGTGCTATAATCACTGCAACTGTCCGATGTAGGTACTAGGGATGCGGCTTTTATCCATGCAGTTTTTTTCGTAGTCTACATAGATGTTTGTGATTGTGTAATGTGTGTTTCCGGTCCTCTATCGCAGGATTCACATCCTTTGAGTGTGAAGCGATCTAATTTATTAAAAGTTTATTGCAGCTATGTGATAGACGAATATTAGCCTCGTAAAAATAGGGTTCTATCGGTACCCTTTGGGTATAAAACACTAAAAATAAGAAAAACATTTCTTAAATGTGATTTCAGAAATGATTTAACGCTTACAGTTTCCTCATTGCCTCAGGCGTTTGGTCGTCGTTGCTCCGAGGCGTCTATTACTTGAACCTATTCTAGGTTTTTTCTCGCTAAATTTGAGGTCAACAGGATTAAGATATCAGTTAATTACTTAGTAGGTACGGCCTCTTTTAAATAGAGAAATCAAATCAACGACTCGAGTTTAAACTTCCAAAATCTGTGAGTAAAATTAGTAGTTGCATGGAAAATGCAATTAACAGGTAGATAATGTAGTATGTGTGTATGTAGTGTAAGAGAGAAATCTGATGGAACACAATTAAAAATCTACAACAACGGTTACCTTGTCATTACCATTGTCAAATATATTATCAACGGAATCCTCGAATTCTTTATAATTATGGGTAGTACAGGAGTCGAACGAATATCACGCATTTCTGTTATCTTAAGTACGATGGAATCATAAATGTTAAAATCGAAGAAACAGGTACAGCCATCTGTACCAATAACGCATCCCACATCCTTGAAAGGACGGGAAGTGGGACATCATGAAGTGCAAGCATCATTTTTGTGTATCTTAAACCAGGGCGAACCGATGCGAATAAACAATATGGCTAGTACCTTTGTAGCCAGCCATTCCTTGTACTTAGGTACCTACTACTGAAGAGTGAAATGCAGGAATAAAGGATAAGTTAGTTAATCTTATTGGACATCAAACAAGAACAAGCGTCTCAAATAATTGATTTAAGTATACTCTAAAAAAAACGAGTGTACTTTAGACCACACGACTGAAGTAAAACTTTCGATATTCGCTAACTTATATCTCCTTCTCAACTTTCGCTAACTTATATCTCCTTCTCAACTTTCGCTAACTTATATCTCCTTCTCAACTTTCGCTAACTTATATCTCCTTCTCAACTTTCGCTAACTTATATCTCCTTCTCAACTTTCGTTCGCCTCGCTCGATCACACTTTTCGTAACGCTCTCGTCACGAATTCACCACCTTACTCCCTAAGTCAAGTGTGGGTAAAGAAGTTTTATTTCAAAAATATGTAATTAACGTCAACTGAAACGTGAACTCCTGCACCTCTTTAGTTATCTTTGTCCTCTTTAAAGTTTTGTTGCTATTATCAATCGTGACGTTGTCGTAAATCTTATCTGTTGCTATTTCGTCACGACTCACATGCTGATTACATCACTTTAACCGCATTCAGCTCAGTGTGGTGAGTAGATGTAGGCCGGCGCGGCGGGACCGCGGGAGCCGGGAGGCATCCCATGCGGAAGGACGCGGCCGCTACTCACTTACTCAGTCCACGCGCCGTTGTCACCGGAGTATATTCGATGCGCGCCATTACTTTTAGTTCGGGTCACCGCGCGAATTTAGCTTCGAAAACTTAATTCAAATTTGGAAATTTTCTGTGTATATTTTTTATAATAATAGTGAACATTTAAAACGTGTTAAAACAGCCAGTGATATGAAAATACGTTTTGAAGTGCCTAATACGTTGGAAATCATTTTCGGAAAAGACAGTGAGTAACTTTAACTGCATCCAAAGTAAATAAATTTTATTTTGAAAAAAAAAGACTTCTTTTATTGCAGCTACGTAGATAATTATTTTTTTCCCTTATTTATAGCCTACATTAATTATTATTATTTCATAGCTTAGTTGAACTCGTAATAAATCAGGAAATATTAATATATTTTTAAGGATCGCGTGATAACAATAACAGTACGGTTATTTGAAATGTTTTAATTGTTTAGCACTTTTGACATAAGTATCTATTCATTAAAACTTTGGAGTTAATAATGATTTTGCTTTTGCTGTTACAACTTATTCGGTTAATATAGATACAAAACTTAAAACAATTGTTAATACACCTTTTATATCAACTACATAAATATGTACTAACTAGCGACCCGCCCCGGCTTCGCACGGGTGAAATGCTGATTTTTGTTCAATTACCTACAGTAAAATATAGCCTATGTCACTCCTGAATAGTGTAGCTTTCGGTTAGAGAAAGAATTATCATGATCGGTTCAGTATTTGCGAAGATTACCCCCTACAAACAAAGTTATAAACTTTACCTCTAAATAAGTATTAGTGTACGGATACTAATATATCCTAAGAGTATTGTTCTTTCTGCTTTGTTTATGCCGCGATAAACATAACATGCACTACACTTATTATTAGCATCTTTGTGGGAGACAAAGCTTGGTGCTTGCCAAGTAAAATACTTTATAATATTTTACATTACTTTGATAACAAAGGGAATACAATAATTCAAAAAATAACAAGAGAATATAGGACATAGGTATTATATAGCCAGCCAGACCCGATGTCCGAGAACTCCGGAAACCTCATTTATGCGGACAATCAGGTTTGACCACTTTTCGTAAATCATTTATGCATCGAAATTCTTTATTCTTTATTCAGTACCTTTTTGGAAATACATAATTATGTATTCTTTTTTTTCCTTACAATTAGTATTAATAAATTTTAGTTATTTCAAATCTCTTATAAAAACTTACCATAGAGTCGTTATAACTTACGAAATACATAATTATTATAATATTTTCAATTGCTATATAATCATTTATTTAATATGCGTTCTCAGAGAGCTAATCTACAAAAAACAACCATTAATTTTACATTTTTTAATTTTTTTATTTTGGTTTCATGTTAAAAACTTATTTTCATAATAACGGTTCAAACCGGTTTAATTTTGTTAACGAAGTAATAAGAAAATAAAAAAAATTCACAATGTAATCGTTAATCTCACAGACTGAAAATTAATAAAATAAATTTTAGATGCAATACAATATTATATTTAAAAAAATAATAATTACTTCTAAAGACTCGCACTATTCCTTTTACAACGAATCTTAAGTCTATTATACAGGCACAGGCGCACAGGATTATTTTGTATTGACAGGAACAATGGCCCGAGAGCCAGTGACAGGTTGACATGACCAATTTCCTCTCAAACGAAACTTCAAACATGAATAAGGGTTTTTTTATGAATTTTCGTCTTTGTCAGCTGCGACTCCGTGGGTGGGGTGGGCAGTGGCAGCCTCCCAAACACCGAGAAAAAAATTTTTTTTTGTCATTTCCTCCCACCTTAAAATTTGTTCGATTGGGAGGAAATGATTGACCGAATTTGTTCCTGGCTCCCGAGCTACAATACTGTGTGATGTATACCAGACAGGCCGATGATTGGAGTGTAATGATATTCTATATCCTAACACTGATAAACAATGCTTATCAGTATTACCTACTATGTTTACATTAGGCCTTTTCCATTACTAATCTCGAAGTTTCTATATCTATACCTAGTACTAAATAGTTGTTTCTATCTATAACATGTCTTTTTTGGTGTCAATAGTTGCTTCAATATAGCCGATCATAATACACTAAAGTTTGCTAGATATTTACGCATGTATATTAATCATGAAGATACTTACATCAATATATTTTCGCTTGTACGAGTATTTAACAAACTTATAACAAACTTATAATACTACCTACTATTTACAAAAAAATTGTAAGATTCATTTTTCTATTTATTATTTTAGTTATTTTAACCTCCTTGGCACTTGTTGTTATTTTATTTAGGTATTTACTCCTAATATATTAATTATAATTGTCTACTTTGTAGTCATTTATTTTCTATTGTGATAAAATCATATATAATAATTATTTATTGATTTCTTACAAATATTTATTGAATGAATTTAGAATCTTTTTTTTTCATTTAATATAGACACTACCTAACAACATTAGGTTTTTACTGGGCACTGCTATGGTAGAAATAGAAGAAAAATTATTTAGCTCAATTAAAAGCTAGCAGTTATCTAGAATCGATTCCAAAGTAGAAAAAAAAATTATCTGTGATTTTTGAAGTTATACTTCTTATGGCGCGTTAGAGAAAAAATATGAGAGTAAATGTTTACAATGCGCGTATGGATACGACATAGTTCAAGCATGCATGAATAGATGCCGCTAGTTTTGCAGACAAGAAAGTAGTCTTTATCATTTCTAAGAGATGGCGTTGTGGACTTATTGTCTAATTATTAAGTAATAGGTTTTTTGGAAGTATTTTAATACTCTAGCTTGAAGTATAACTTCTTACGTGCGTACATAAGTATAACACGTATGTACTTACACACACTTTTTTTACATATATTAGAAGCACTCAATGAGCACTAAGTTACTAATGCTAACACGTAGTTATACTTAGCACTATGAGCGTTATAGCCGTCAGTACATTGCTATCTTAATTATAAGCTAGCATAAATCTATAATCGATTCCAAAATCGAAAAAAAAAAAAAATATCTGTGATTCTTTTACATATATTGGAAGCACTTAATGAGCACTAAATTACTAATGCTAACACGTAGTTATGCTTAGCACTATGAGCGTTATAGCCGTCAGTACATTGCTAGCTTAATTATAAGCTAGCAGATATCTATAATCGATTCCAAAATCGAAAAAAAAAAGAAATATCTGTGATTCTCCATATATTGGAAGCACTTAATGAGCACTAAATTACTAATGCTAACACGTAGTTATGCTTAGAACTATGAGCGTTATAGCCGTCAGTACATTGCTAGCTTAATTATAAGCTAGCAGATATCTATAATCGATTCCAAAATCGAAAAAAAAAAAAAGAAATATCTGTGATTCTTTTACATATATTGGAAGCACTTAATGAGCACTAAATTATTTATGCTAACACGTAGTTCTGCTTAGCACTATGAGCGTTATAAGAGTTATAACCGGAAGTACATTGCTAGCTTACGTGAAAGCTGTCTGTTTTATAATTTATGATCATGCTACTTGGGCGTAAATTTGACATTACAGCCATAAATTAGCTCTTAAAAAGCACTAAATTTTTAGCAAAAATTTTAGTGATTCTGCCCGTTTGACTATTCTAGCTTTACAGCCATATTTTTCTATAATCAATAAAAAAAATTAAAAAAAATTTTTTCTCTGTGATTCTTGTACATATATTGGAAGCACTCAATGAGCACTAAATTATTAATGCTAACACATAGGTCTGCTTAACACTATGAGCGTTATAGCCGGCTGTCCATTGCTAGCTTACGTGAAAGCTAGCAGTTTTATAATTTATGATCATGTTTCTTGGGCGTAAAATTTTATATTGGAGCACTAAATTAGCACTTAAAAAGCACTCAATATTTACCAAAAATTTAAGTGGTTCTGCCCATTTGACCATTCTAGCTTAACAGACGTACAAGATAGCGGGAAGCCGTCGAAATGTACAACTTAAAACCTGTAACGTAATCAGCATAATGTTTACTATTACCTATTAAATAAGTAAATATGTTTGTGGTTTTAGTTAGACTGGTTAGCATGCGTGAAATGTGTCTAAATTTATAATGTTTGAGTATTGTATTGAGGGTTTTAGCTTTTAGAATAAGTAATAAATAACCGTTGAGTTCCTTTCCCGTTCTTTGCAACAGACTCTATAATCCGAATTTAGAGGGTAGTTTAACAGAATATTAAGTGATTAATTAAATCATATAAACAAATTTATTATAATTATATATTATATTATCAATTAAAAGTGCTTTTAGAGCCTATTTGACTATTTTGTTTTTAAAATAGTTTAGGTTTTAAATCCTCCAATTTTAAGTTATCACTATCAACCTACCTATTCTACATACCTATATGTATTAGAAAATCCTTTTATTGTTTTTTTTACCATTTTTATTGATGACATTAGATAATTATAATCCTACAGTTACATTAGACGCGCGAAACCGTAAATGTCAACGTCCTTTACTCAATGAGAAACTGTTACTGTTGTTTTTATTACGTTGCAAAACTTTACAACGATATTGAATTAATGTCAGATAATCTACTCTCAGTTTTTTATTAAATTACTAGCTGACCCCGCAAACGTTGTTTTGCCATATATGTTATTAACCCCCGCAACCACCTCTTGTGGATGGAATTTCGTAAAATCCGTTCTTAGCTGACCTCTACTCGGTGAAAGGAATATTCCTACAAAATTTCAAGTCTACGCCTTATGGTTCCAGAGATATCGTGATGAGTCAATATATGGGTGGAAATCTTTTTTATATACCTAAGATTTATTAACGCGACTTGCTTATAATTAATTTTTTCTTTATTTTTTGTGTATTGTAAAAGGCTTTATATTTTTAATTTTTTACACCTGAATCGTGAAAACCGGTAGGTACTTTATAGTATTAAGGGAACTTTTAATTGTATAATAATTAGATTCTGTTCATGTATGTACGTAAAAATAATAATTAAAACGGCTAGGTATCAGTTAAATGTGGCTTTATAAAAATAAGTATTTCTAAGATGAGTATTTTTAAATCAACGCCGTCATAAACGGACTGGATTTTCTGTACTTACAAAATGCTTACAAATAAATAAATCGTAAGCACTAGTTTTTTGTTTATTTTTAAGCGACTTCCAAAAAAGGAGGAGGTTCTCAATTCGACACGTATGTTTTTTTTTTTTTTTTTTATGTATGTTAGCTCAGAACTTTTGACTGGGTGGACCGATTTCGATCAATTTTGTTTTAATTGAAAGGTGTTGCGTGTCATGTGGTCCCATTTTAATTTAATTGAGATCTGACAAGTACTTTTAGAGTTATATCTAATAATGCGTATTTACGTGACTACTTTTTCGTCGACCTACGTTATATTATACCGCATAACTTTTTACTCGGTGTACCGATTTCGATGATTCTTACTTTAGTCGAAAGCTAATACTTGTCTTGTAGTCTTGTTTAAATTAGATCGAAAACTGATTACAACTTTTTAAGTAATCTTTAATAGCGCGTATTTACTTGACTATTTTTTCGTCTTATTACGTTGTATTACTTGTCGATGTAATTGAAGTCGCTTTTTTTCGTTTGCGAGCAAACACAATTATTTTGTGGACCCACCGACCCAATCAAAAAATGTCCCGAGCCACTTTTGTATGTAACAGTGCAGTGTCTTTTAAGTGTCGTATTTTATATATTATCTAAAATTCAATTTCATTATTGCTACAAAAATATAGGTCACCTGAACGGTTCCAAGTTGCTCGGGCTTCTCTTCGTCTTGCTTACATTGACTTTATTACATTAAGTTTTTGTAAGTTTCTCATGAATTTTCATGGGCATTACCTTTTTATTTTGTCAGAAACATCACGAACTACAGAGGTTTACCGTGACTACAAAAGGAATAAATTAGTTTGAAACTCTTTTAGAATTTTTAAAGCAATTCAGTTAATTAACTTAAGTTTGAATCATGTTTTGTTTTTCTCTCCTTCAAATACAAAAATATAATATATTCTATTTTTTATGACAGCGTGATTTAAATGAGAGCACAATGATTATTACTTGCGTTTCTAAGGAAAGTATTGATTAAATAACTACCAATACCAATTCCTAAAAAGTTCAACACGAACATGAAAGTTAAAATAAAATTTGAAATGAAAATACGTGGCTAAATGAAATTAAATATACTTTTTAAATTATGTTACTGTAGCGACATCTATCTACGAACTTAAGAACTGACGATTCTACATCGCGCTATCGAAGTTATCAGAGAGATTGAACAATATAATATACAAGAACAAACGACAACAACTGTTGGTAGCCCGCCAGACACAACACCTGTCTGGTTGGAGGATCCTCCCTTTTCGGTGGTGGATGAGGGACTTAACACCATGTTCCTCTCGCTACCAAACTGGTGACCCCGACGCGATTTATAAAAAATTGTTATGTTTACAAAATTAAAAACAAATGCGTCATCTAAATTGTAAAACCTGTCATCCGAGTTGCCGATTTGGACGTTATGTTTACTTGTTTACGTTTAGAAGTTAATAACAGTCGTTCCATTCTGTTTGCAGCGCATTCCGCATCCCCGTGCCCTCGTTTTTCTTAGCTTCGGAGCTATATAATTAATTTTTGGACTTTCATTACATAGTTCTATTTTCTATAGTATTAACTATCAATGTATTAACGTCTACAACTAATCTACATGCATCTTTTTGCTAATATACATATTACACATATGTATTTATATGAAGACCGTGCCTACATGCCGCAGTGTTCCTTGAGAGAGAACTCTTAATAATATGATATACGATCCCCTGGGATTTGCAGTTGACCCGAGATATAGATGTTATCGTATTTATTTTTCTTGATTCAGTTGTTTTTGCAGATGGCTACTATTTTTTATAAATTAAAGTTGATCAGATGTTATGAATTCATATTATTCACGATTTAAATTCATAAAAATAAAACATTTTTGTACCGTTATCGCCCCGTAACTAAGTATTTCAAATAAATAATGAATAAATTAACAAAAATGAGTACTCGGTACATGAATAATAATATATTATAAAATATATTATAGTAGCTGCTGCCCGCGACGTCGTCTGCGTGCGTTCACTGCTCGTTCCCCGTAGGTGATAGCGTGATAATATGTAGACTATGTCCTGACCCGACTTCTTAATAATATTCGTGCCAAATTTGAAGTAAATCCATGCAGTACTTTTTGAGTTTATCCCGGACATACATTGACTTTCCTATCATTTTATTATATGTACTAGCTGCTGCCCGCGATGTCGTCTGCGTGCGTTCACTGCTCGTTCCCCGTAGGTGATAGCGTGATAATATGTAGCCTATGTTCTGACCCGACTTCTTAATAATATTCGTGCCAAATTTGAAGTAAATCCATACAGTACTTTTTGAGTTTATCCCGGACATACATTTGAAGAAATAAAGGTTCACTGCTCGTTCCCCGTAGGTGATAGCGTGATAATATATAGCCTATGTTCTGACCCGACTTCTTAACAATATTCGTGCCAAACTTGAAGTAAATCCATGCTGTACTTTTCGAGTTTATCCCGGACATACATACAGACAAACAGACAAAAATTCTAAAAACTATATTTTTGGCTTCGGTATCGATTGTAGATCACATCCCAAGTATTCTTTTAAAAAAAAAAATTCAATGTACAGTTTACTTTTCTACCATTTTATTATATGTATAGATTTATGTATAGATTGGCGCAACGGTCACAGCACTGGTTTGTGGCTGTTGCGCTGGCGGTTACGGGTTCGATTCCCGCACATGACAAACATTTGTATTGGTCATACAGATGATTGTCGTGTTCTGGGTGTTTGTGCAGTCCTTGTAGGTCTCCCCACCGTGCTTCGGAGAGCACGTCAAGCCGTCAGTCCCGGTTGTTATCATGTAGGTAGACCTGATAGCGATAAAATTACTCATAGTAGGCAATATATCTGCCAACCCGTATGGGAGTAGCGTGGAGGATTAAGCTCTGATCCTTCTCCTAAATGGGGAAAGAGGCCTATGACGAGCAGTGGGATATTACAGACTGAAACGAAAAAGTGACATTATAAATAACGTTAATATTAATATGAGTATTTAAATTTCTTCTAAATTTGTAATCAAATCATTTGTAACCTTCTACAAAACGTTGCTGGACTAAGGTTATTGATAAAGGAATCATCTCATATTGATCTGCAGTTATCTCATCGAGTGACGGGTTAACATCGATAACGTTTGAGAAATGTCAGAAATGCTACACAGAGCATCGGTTGCGGTTGAGCGAGCATAACGTGCTAAATATCAGTTTACGTATTTTGAGCTCTATGGCCTTGTGATAAAGTGCATTGCGTTACTGTAGCGAGGTCGAAAGTCAAGGATACCGATTACCGATTGACAGTGATGTCGGAGTGCGACAACACTAGTGTGAGCATAGCGCCGCGTGGTGCATGTTGTCGCGTGCGCAGAAGAATGCAGTGCTTCGGATTCAATGGTAATATCGTAAATTACCACAGTTATTATCGTAATCGTTTATGAATACCGCTTACAACATTATAATATTTAGTACAAAAACGCTGTTTGTTTTATCTGTTACGTGTAAAGTGGGTAGGTATAATTTATTGATTTGTAATGTTTACCTGAAATTTTATAATTGTGTTTGCTCGCAAACGAAAACAAACCGACTTCAATTTACATCAACAAGTAAAACAACTTAGGTAGTCGAAAAAATAGTAATTACGCAATATTGGTGATAACTCAAAAAGTACTCAAGTCGAAACTAGATCAATGCAACCACACTACAAGCACCAGGTAAAAGAAACATCAAAATCGGAATACACAGTAAAACATTATGAGGTAACAAGTTAACAACAGAAAATCTGTCGAATTGAGATCCTCATCCTTTTTTTGAAGTCGTTTATAAATGCAAGTTACCTTTTTTTTAATGTGTGGAAATGCTTTATGCAATCCCACAAACCGCGGCCGCTGGGGAAGCGACCGGGGTATGTGGGAATCCTGCCGTCTCCCTGGCAGGTTACCCATTAAAACCACACGGTGTCCACCTTCATCGCCTGTGCCGGACCTAACTTAACTTAATCTATACTAATATAATAAAGCTGAAGAGTTTGTTTGATTGTTTGTTTGTTTGTTTGTTTGTTTGAACGCGCTAATCTCAGGATCTACTGGTCCGATTTGAAAAATTCTTTCAGTGTTAGATAGCCCATTTATCGAGGAAGGCTATAGGCTATATATCATCACGCTAAGACCAATAGGAGCGGAGTCCACGCCGACGAAGTCGCGCGCAGAAGCTAGTATCAGATATATGGTAATTTTTCGAGAATGTTCAAAGTTTATTCTGAAAAAAATTTCCATAATTATTCACGAAACAAACAAAATTTCAACATAATGCACGTACCAATCGCAATAATATTGACGTAATAGTAGTAGTACCGCTGTGTGGCTACGGCAAAGAATTTAGCCTCCCCCTCTCTACCCGTGGGTGTCGTAAGAGGCGACTAAGGGATAACATAGTTTCACTACCACCTTGAAACTTAAAAAGCCGACCGATGGTGGGATAACCATCCAACTGCTGGCTTTGAAGTACACAGGCCGAAGACGGGCAGCAGCGTCTTCAGTGCGACAAAGCCAGCCCTGCGGTCACCAACCCGCCTGCCCAGCGTGGTGACTATGGGTAAAACACATGAGTTCACGCCATTATTGGCGCGAACTTGTGGAGGCCTATGTCCAGCAGTGGACTGCGATAGGCTGAAATGATGATGATGATGATGATGATGAATAGTAGTACATGCAACTTACTACGTCAGTTGATGCTTAATTATAATTTTACCAGTTTTGACTATGTACTTGAAAAATATGTTGAAGACAGAAAGTGACCGGTGCACAAAAATTCAAGTTCAATGAAACTGTAAACGTAGAACAAGCAAATGATTAAAAAACACCAAACCTATAAATATATCTGTTAAATATTAATAAGCTTAGCACTTTGTTAGACATTAGCATTGTCGTTAGCATCATTTTCGCTGTGTGTACAGTGTACGTGTAGGCTGTAGCAATTGTAGCATCTCTATTAGATGTTTCTCTGACAGCAGTTGAAGCGAACGCCGCAAGCGCACGCGAGTCGCGATGTGTCGAATAAAATTTCGTCTCGCCATTGCGCACATGAGGTTTAACATCTTCATAAAGGGCCAAAGACTAGGCAAGTGTTATTTTGAGTACATTTACTTTGGTTATCTGAAATATTTGCTTGAAAAATTGCGTGAGTAAACGTCATAAGCCATTCCGTTTAAAATGTGTTACGTTCCGTAAATTAGGCTATACATGTGTTCCGTTACAAAAGTAATTAGAGATGTATTTAATTATCGTAAGTAACATTGTTTTATTCCGTACTTTTTGACGCTTTTATATTTAAAATTGCTTCATAAAAGTGCTGGATCCTAAAAATTATGATTAAACGCTCGAAAAGTATTTTTGTATATTACTGTATACAATAAACAATATAATAATGATAGCTTTTATTTTTTTATTATAAAAAAATTTTTTAACATAAAAGTTAAAACTGATTAATAACGTAGGTAGATTGTCGTAGATTGTTCTGTTGAACCTACTGTAATTTATACCTACTCTAAGTGTTAACAGTAATTGAGTATATACCGCCGGCATTTCTCTATGTCGCCGCGGGAAAATCTAGTCATCTAGTGCGACCTTCGCGATAACGTTTCTGATTGAAAAAGAAATCTAATAAAAAATTAACATCGAGAGAATATAACTTTTTTTTAAACCTTATCTACCTTTATTTGTTTATATTAGATATCGTTTTATTCTAATATCCATTCGGTACATTATAAAACGTGATTTAAAATAGTTAAATCTCTTTTTATTATTAATATTAAAAATAGTTTTATCTGTATACATACGGATTTAAATGTTGGCATTAAAAAAAACCTCATATTAACTGGTATGTACGAGATTGACCCGTTTCGTGATAATATGAAATCCTATTTAACTAACGCGACAGCAAGGTTATTCGTTCCATTTATTGTAATCATTATATCCTCATCCCTATACGTATTATCATAATCTTTATAATATATGCTATCTATATTATACAAATCTATACTAATATATAAAGCTGAAGAGTTTGTTTGTTTGGTTGTTTATTTGTTTGTTTGTTTGTTTGAACGCGGTAATCTCTGGAACTACTGGGCCAATTTGAAAAATTCTTTCACTGTTAGATAGCCCATTTATCGAGGAAGGCTATAGGCTATGTATCATCACGCTAAGACCAATAGGAGCGGAGTCCACGCCGACGAAGTCGCGCGCAGAAGCTAGTGTACCAAAGAGCATATAAAGAGATAGTATACTATAAAGAGGAAATATATATAATATGATTTTTACGGCCTGTTTTACCAGTTGTGTATAACGCTTTTTGACGGATGACTATACTAATAGACTTACACCGGGAGGTCGAATAGGCCAGTACGACCTGATTCTCCTCAGCTGGACCGTTTTTTAAATGATTTTAGCGGAAGAAAACGGAACAGCCAAAATCGTTTAATCCACGCGAGCGTAGTCGCGTTAGAAAGCTAGAATAATAATAAAATAACATATATAGCTTAAGAGGACAGTTTAATTGAATACCATATTATACCCTTAATTTAAACCAGATATTCCTAAGGGATTTGCTAGTGTGCTTTGGGTTTATTGAAGTTGTTATCGAAAATTGAAATGGATTCAAATTGGATTTTCATTAAGACCGCGCTGGCGTCTGTTCTCTGACTGATTAATTAAATAGATATCTTGGCTTGTCAATAAACATTTTGTTGACATGAGTTTTGATATACGATCGTGAAAACAATGATTTTTATTTCATTAATACATATAGAATTATACACGATTGTCTAGAACAGTGGTCGGCAACGCGCGGCCCGCGGGCCGCTTGCGGCCCGCGAATGTTTTGTAAATAAGTTATAAATATCAACATAAATGCATGAACGAACCGCGATCGCGTAACACGTAGAATTAAAACCAAACTGGCACATATATGATGTGAAATTTTTCATTCAGCGACAGATTTGGTGAGTTTGAAAAGTTTCAAGCAAAGAAGATTTTTGCAAACCCTTTTTCCTGTGATATTCAGGAAGTACCGAGTCATTTACAAATGAACGTGATTGATCTGCAATGTCATTACATTGCAGATCAATCACAACATGCGTCTAGAAAGACCTGTGTAAACAATCCAAATAGATTTTGTTACATTTGTGGCAAATATACATTCAAAAAATTCTGTTTAAATGTGTCAGACTTCGTTAATAATGCTTACATGGAGTACTATCGACGACCATTGGAAACAAACAACAAGCACTGGATACCCAATATAGTGTGTAAAACGTGTGAAATTTTTTTCTGAATAAAGTTTGAACGTGGTTTGAACAAAATTTCACAGAGCTTGATGTTTGCATATTTCAAGTTTTATTGTTAAAAATTTTCGGCATTGAGGCAGAAATAATAGTAATTATTAACATATTCCTTGTGCATAGCGTTTTTAGAAACCAATGAGAAAAAAATATCAAAAAATCTTGTGCAGTAAGGTCCAGCAAATTCGTGAGTTGCGGTGGCCCAATACTTTTGCACACTGTTGAAAATCATTTACCGTTGTACAATATTATATTTTATATAATTATTAACGTTATAATCTTTATTATGGTCCTCTCAAACAACTCAAACAAAGAACAAGTGAAAGAAAAAATATTTTGTCAGTTATATGGAAAAAACAGGGTGGCCCAAAACTTTTACAAGCCACTGTATATCCAGGTCGTTTCCAAAATTTAGTGCTGAGAATTTAAAAGCTGGAATTTTCGAAGGACCACAAATTAGAAAATTAATAAACGATGTAAATTTTACTGAAAGTATGACAACTGCTGAAAAAATACCTGGAATTAGTTTTTTTGGCTTGTAAAAAACTTTTCGGGAAATAAGAAGTCCGTCGACTTTCCTGACCACGTCAAGCAGTTACCATTATACGTTCAGCACCTTGGATACAACATGAGCATTTCATTTATAGCCCTTGCTACCTTGATCGATTTTCTGTAAATCTTGGACATTTAAGCGAGAAGCAGGGAGAACGCTTTCATCAGGATATTCGCTTCCTGGAGGAGCGCTACCAGGGCTATTGGAGTGAAAGTATGATGGCTGACTACTGTTGGATTATCCAGAATAGTAGTAAAACTCCAACTTATTCAAGAAGGTTACATAAAAGAAAATGTTGTTTAAATATAAATTGTTATATGACGGGAAACCATGTTTTTTTGACAAAAATAGCTACCCTTCATATCTCAAAATGTAGAGCTGCTAGCAAAAATCTGAGTACAAATTTAGAATTAGGGTAGAAAATGCAGCTAGATCCATAAAAAAAAACCATACAACAAAAATGCTGTTGTGCTGTATAATGTAAGTATTACGTGTACGTATTAAATTCCATCCGTATAGACGCCGCGTTGGCGCAGCGGTTACAGCACTGGATTGCGATTGGCTGTTGCGGGGGCGGTTGCGGGTTCGATTCCCGCACACGACAGCATTTGTATTGGCCATACAGATGTTTGCCGTGGTCTGGGTGTTTAAGCAGTCCTTGTGGGTTACTCCACCGTGCCTCGGAGAGCACGTTAAGCCGTCGGTCCTGGTTGTTATCATGTACACCTGATAGCGATCGTTACTCATAGTAGGGAATATATCCGCCAACCCGCATTGGAGCAGCGTGGTGGATTAAGCTCCGATCCTTCTCCTACTTGGAGAAGAGGCCTATGCCCAACAGTGGGATATTAAAGGCTGAATCGTGATCGTGATATCCCATAGAAAAAATGAAAATGCTATTAAAATTTTGGCGTCTCTCGTCTATGGGATATGACCAATTATATTGTAGGTATCAGGTAGAGTCTAGGGTTTAAATCATAAGTGCGGCCCGCCTTTAGTTTATTTGGCCACCTCGTGGCCCTTGCCTACCAAAAGGTTGCCGACCACTGGTCTAGAAGATATCGCTCATCTAGCAATAAGACCGCCTGTACATCAATATGTATCAGATTTTTGCTAGGAGTACCTACACGTGCTAATTCCGGTGATGCTGTGAAATGAACTGTGAACATTCCGAACATAGCTTTAACTGTTCAAGAAATAGCACTTGCGTTTATTTATTTCTTTTTGCTTTTACATTGTGCGTGATTGTGTGTATCAGGCTAAACGTATACTAAAGCAATATTCATCGAACTGAACTGAACTTGTAAACGTTCCATTGCAGAGCAAAGGTCTCTTCTTACCACAGATAATTATACCCAGATCAACAGACCAGAAATTGTCTGTGTCAATGTCAATGTGATCGCAGCTGTCGGTGTTAAGGCGACTATAGTCTACACTAAATCGGTTGACGATTAAAAATCAGTTTGATGGGAACCGTACATTTTACCGCGATGAAAACGTAGACTCCTGCTACTTGAGACTACATATGTTCAAAGTGAACATGTTCACTCCCTCCCTTTGCCTTAAAATTTAAAGCGATATTTATATATCGCAGCAAAAATGCCTGATAACATTTTGTCTTTTCTCTTTCAAGGTACTTCGGCTATACTTTAAACATATTTTAAGATAGGCACAAAATGTGTCTTCCAGACAATGCAGTATTTATTAATTGCCTAAACCAATCAGGTAATTCGTGCTTGTTTTGTGCTCTATATACGCTTCTCTTTGTAATCAGATGCAATAAAACAGGGACTCTTTGTCTTAAATTACCAACGTGCAACGACCACCGCTGGAATTGTTACATCCCGCGATATTTATTGAGATATTATACAACTGACTTCTTATTCCGTGTTCTTCTCAAGTTCGTATTGACGGGGATGACTTTGTATAAACTACAAAATCAAACCAAAAAAATATTGATCCATTCCCATGGATTCAAAGTAATTGGTCGACGTGAGACATATTTGAGACAAAATTGAGGTTAATTATACTTTATAGAGCAACATTTTTTAAGTTAACAAAAAATTGATTCTTTCATTTTTCAAAGAAAATATATTTACAAGGAAATTTCCTCCTCTTTAAGGAGCTTTTTGTAAAATTCCTTAAATGTTGAAAGTTTCGGAGTTATTAACATAAACGAACATCCTTTTTTTGGGACTTAATTTGTTAATAACTTTAGTAATTTTTTGCGTGTTAGAAAATTCTTCAAAACCATTTTTCTAGGTGTCATTCCGGGTCGAATAAGCTATGACTCATATTTTTAAGAGCTTTATCTATATTTAACACGTTTTTGAAAAGTATGTAAAAGGAAAGAATGAATATATACATAGTTAGTACTCAAAAACGACCAAACATTGAGTTCACATAATTATGTTAAGCTATTCAATAAGTAATTACTTATCTCTTAGAACCAACTTCGTGCATTGTATTGGATTAGCTAGTTCAATGAACTCAATAATGGATAAACTCACGTGATTACCGAATGCCTCACAGATTATTTATGTGGGTAATTTATATTTTTACCCTTTGTCTCAGTGAATACCTCAATATTTTTCTAAAGTTATATTCAGATATCTAAAATATGATTTACGATTTTCGTTTCCACCACTGCACGTATTTTTAAACGTTTTTTGCCACTACAAAGCTACGTTGTCGAAGTGTTATAGGCTTTCAAATATCCCAGTAATTCAATGACATATGTAACACAATAGGCGCGTAAAACATACTGCTTTATACAGCTAATTTGTATATCTATACTAATATATAAAGCTGAAGAGTTTGTTTGTTTGGTTGTTTGTTTGTTTGAACGCGGTAATCTCTGGAACTACTGGGCCGATTTGAAAAATTCTTTTAGTGTTAGATAGCCCATTTATCAAGGAAGGATATAAGCTATGTATCATCACGCTAAGACCAATAGGAGTGGAGTCCACGCCGACGAAGTCGCGCGCAGAAGCTAGTAATTAAAACAATCAAACAAACAAACTCTTCAGCTTTATGGGTTACTTGTAATTCGATACATTCCTTTAAGGGCATGATAGTACATACCATAAGCTATGAATTTAACCCTATATTGCCTTATACAAATGTTGACGGTTACTGAGAAATTTTGAAATTTTGTAATTTTCAAAAAAATCCAGAATTTCGACTTTAAAGTCAGTTTTGAAAAAATTTCGTGAAATTTTATTCTTTTTTTTGCTTTTGGTACTGAGGCCACATGCTAATTCATTTTTAAAACAAATAAAACGGTGAAATTTTGCAATGGTTTCGCCACAATATCTTAAAACTCGCGACACTTTGAATTATTTCTTAATTTTATTGTTTTTTAGAAAGCCAATTAAAAAAAAAGTAATACATTAATAAGTGTACAAAATCTAACAAAAATTCCTCATCTATCTAGCTATCTAATGAGGTAAAAACGTCATTAAAAAATCTCAACACATGTGGAGAATAAGTCTTAGAAACGGGACAAGTCGCAATTTGTTAAAATAACATTTAAAATTATTTTTTACAAAAACACGTATAAGCTTAAAAATAAAAATTGGAATTGTTTTTAAAAACACATTTATTATTTATACACATGTTGTTCAAATTGTGCTCCTCTATTTCTTATGCATTTTCTACATCTACGCCGGATTTCAGTTTATGTGACTCTTGGTGTAAGATTATTCCTCATAACGCTTGTTGCATCGATTATTCGCTGTCTTAAATCTTCTTGCGAGGATACAGGGCCTGTCAGATTATCGTATACCAAGGCCTTTATGTATGTGCCCCAAGACGTAAAAGTCCACGGGTGTAATATCTGGGCTTCTTGCCGGTAACGGGATCGGATCACCTCTACCAATCCATCTGTTTGGAAAAGACTCGTCTTGCCACTGTCCCACAGATTCCTTCCATCCTTCGTGCAAAACTTGGACAGGCGTAAAATGGTAGGGGTACCCTCCATTAGAGTGCACCGTAAACCACACTTTCCATTGAATGATACTTAACCGATTAGCTACAGTGTTTGTGGATATCGTAGGATCTTCAAAAAAATGGGAAAGAATTTCTTCCTCGTCTTCTGGAGCGTAACGCCGAGGTCGACCAGCATCATGTTGGCGTCGCTGAACGACCACTCATGCATTCGTCTGTACGTATTACTAAATACTCTCAAGTTTGGTGGTCGCCGATTCGGGAATCGATGTTTGTATTCGCACGGGCTTTTGAAGAATCTCCGTCACAAAATCCATACACAAACAAGATGTCGGTATACTCAGCGTTCGTAAATGATTGCTGGGAACTACCGCGTCCCCTTGGAGGAACCGCCACCATTTTGTAAATTTATACTCGCGAAAATTTGCGTAGCTCGGATAACAATACTTTAACGCACGCGCAGTCAGTAAACGAACTGATGTGAGGCGCCAGCGAACCCGAAATTTAGCAGCGAAGTCGGTCACGATCATTCCCGAGCCCTACCGCAACTTGCCGACCTCTCATTATACGCATTATCGGTGCATAGGCACGTTTTGTGTAAAAATAATTTTAAATGTTATTTTAACAAATTGCGACTTGTCCCGTTTCTAAGACTTATTCTCCACATGTGTTGAGTTTTTTTTGTGACGTTTTTACCTCATTAGATAGCTAGATAGATGAGGAATTTTTGTTAGATTTTGTACACTTATTAATGTATTACTTTTTTTTTAATTGGCTTTCTAAAAAACAAGAAAATTAAGAAATAATTCAAAGTGTCGCGAGTTTTAAGATATTGTGGCGAAACCATTGCAAAATTTCACCGTTTTATTTGTTTTAAAAATGAATTGGCATGTGGCCTCAGTACCAAAAGCAAAAAAAAGAATAAAATTTCACGAATTTTTTTCAAAACTGACTTTAAAGTCGAAATTCTGGATTTTTTTGAAAATTACAAAATTTCAAAATTTCTCAGTAACCGTCAACATTTGTATAAGGCAATATAGGGTTAAATTCATAGCTTATGGTATGTACTATCATGCCCTTAAAGGAATGTATCGAATTACAAGTAACCCTGTATATTAGTATAGATTACTGGATCAGTTAATATTAAGATTATTATTTATATATGTATTCTATTATTATAAACACAAATCTATACGAAGTCATATAGTTTGTAATAGAAGTAGCATTACACGAAGAAAAAGAAATGCTTAGGTACGTGCTGTGATTAATAAAGTGACACATTTCGAATTTTCGTTGCTAGCACTTCTAGCGAAGTTACTTATGAAACGTAGGTATAACAAAAGGGTCAAGAATTAAATTATTAATTTTAGTTATTACATATACTATTAGTCCATTGAAAAGTTACATTTGGGGTTGCGTTTGTCAGAGGACGCAATTTTATTTTTAAGATATGAAAGGGGGGTTAGTCTAATGTTAAATCCAAGTTTGTGGGTTTGTAGTCCTTGTGCAACGGCCGCCATCTTGAAAAAAGAGGTTCAAATGGTTTTTATGGTTTATCTGCCAAACTATAAGTCTCACAAAAAAAAATATTAAACATTTTTTGTTGCAAATAAAATTATCTACAACTTATATTCAGTAACTTTTAGTCGTAGAATCATAAATAAAAAAGTTATAAGTGAAAAACCATAACAATTTAAGAGAAAAAAATCTATTTGTCGATAAAACTTTTTTTTAAATCATTTTACATAAAAATAATATCAGACCATTTTTATAGACAATATTTTAAGGAACAATTTTTATCAGAAACATTTTTAAATTTATTTATTACTAGCAGCTGCGCGCGACTTCGTCGGCGTGGACTCCGCTCCTATTGGTCTTAGCGTGATGATATATAGCCTATAGCCTTCCTCGATAAATGGGCTATCTAACACTGAAAGAATTTTTCAAATCGGACCAGTAGATCCTGAGATTAGCGCGTTCAAACAAACAAACAAACAATCAAACAAACAAACTCTTCAGCTTTATTATATTAGTATAGATTTAAGGTTTTACAGCGCTGCGAAACGAATACTATTCTTCAGAATTTGTAACTATACATGAATACTCGTATATTTTGCCATATTTTTTAATCACCATGTTATTTTTTTATGATGATCTTTTTAATTATTGATAGTAAAATATTGTTAATATATAAATAATTCTTGATTTAACACTCTACCTACGAGGTGGAGTCTGGAGGCGCGTTTTTTTTACACGCGTGATTTTCTAAATCACAACTACTCTGTCCTCGGTCTTTTTGATGGACCAAGCTGCGGCTCAGCGGCTGGTTGGCTTACTATATTAAATACTTGAGGGGGAACAGGAGAAGGAAGTTCGCAAGAAGTGTAAAGTGGTTTTATGTACGGAAATCTTATTGCGTATAACTTGCTGTTTCTCCATGCTTTTTCAGGATGTGACACAATTTCAGGTGCTTACAATATGGGTAAACTCAAATTTCTGAAAACCCTGGAGAAACATCTAGAGTCAGCAAGTGGAACGGCGTTGTTCCTCAACAAGAGAGTGGACCTTGCACTGCTCACTATCATTGGTGAACGTTTTTTTATCATTATTTATGGGGAGACTTGCAGCAAAATAATGGAGCTCTCGAAATTAATTGAAGAAAATGATTTACACACATTTTGAAATTTACGCCACTTTCTTCTTCGGTTATCCCTCAAGTATTTAATATAGAAAGCCAACCAGCCACTCGCCGCAAGATCGAGGACAGTAGTTGTGATTTAGAAAATCACCGTGGATTATGCCTACTGCGGATACCACGTAAAAAAACCGCCCCTCCAGACTCCACTTCGTAGGTAAAGTGTCAAATCAAGAATTATTTATATATTAACAATATTTTACTATCAATAATTAAAAGATCATCATAAAAAAATTACAAGGTGATTAAAAATTAGGGCAAATCATGAATATTTATATTTATATTCACGTATTGTTATGAATACTGAAGAATAGTAGTCGTTTCGCAGCGCTGTAAAACCTTAAATAATAAATAAATTTAAAAATGTTTGTAATAAAAATTGTTCCTTAAAACACCGTCTATAAAAATAGTCTGATATTATTTTTATGTAAAATGATTTAAAAAAAAGTTTTATTAATAAACAGATTTTTTTCACCCAAATTTTTATGGATTTTCACTTATAACTTTTTATTTATGATTCTACGACTAAAAGTTACTGAATATAAGTTGTAGATAATTTTATTTGCAACAAAAAATGTTTAATAATTTTTTTTTGTGAGACTTATAGTTTTGCAGATAAACCATAAAAACCATTTGAACCTCTTTTTTCAAGATGATGGCCGTTGCACAAGAACTACAAACCCACAAACTTGGATTTAACATTAGACTAACCCCCTCTTCATATCTAAAAAATAAAATTGCGTCCTCTGACAAACGCAAGGTAAGCCCAAAAAAATGTAACATTTCAATGGACTATACCCAAGTAGCACGTTAGTGAATTTTGGAACTTATTTTGCAACTGTAGGTAGCATATAAGTGATGCAAGAGTGTACGGTATTACTTATAGATGCAAACAGCACTCGAATTTGCAAATGAGTTACTCTTATCACTAACAGTTGCTTTTGGGTGATTTTTGTTTCTGCTTTATTACTTATGATAGTATAAAGCCGAATTTATTACTTATAGACGCATTCAGGTTTTAATTTTCTCTCTTATAGAACTCAAAGAGGTATATGACATCTTAAAATCTCCCCTAAGGAACTGTGCCCTAATAGGTGGTAATTTTTCCTTATTTGGCATCTTTAGTACTAAATAAGTAGTATATATGAGTTATTTATCACCTGTAGCGACTCAAGAGTTATTATTGCAGCTTATTTGGAACCTAGTGTAATTGCCTTTGTAAGGTCTAATATACTCTAATATGCCACTGTAACGCGTAGATCGGTTCAAAAAGATGGTTCTTGAAAACCCTAAGCAACATTTTTTTCTCATTTAGAACCAGTTTAGATCTAACAGTTTTAAAAGATAGAAACGTAGAACTTATTTTTAATTGCGAATTCAGTGTGCGGCACGTGCATATTTGTTTGTTTATAAGTAAATTAATTCTATAATACTCAAAGTTTCTGTTAAAAAAGTCATAATAGCTAAAAGAACTACTCAAAATGAATACTGTAAAGTGGTGAAAATAATAACTACTAGGCACTAATGAGTGATTTTTGGTCCTAAGAGCTCCAATAAGGCAACAAATGAGTGAAAATATGAACTGCAAGGCCTATGTTAAATCGCCATGTTTAAAAATGGAGTCCTTGATAAGCATCTTGTTGAATGGTATTTTATTACAATAACATAAAATAAAATGAGTTTTGATAACTGTTTCTGATGTAGTTTAACATTATACTTTTTGTGAAACCATAATGTTAGGTTTTTAACAACCAAATTTTTATAAAGTATTATCTTATTTATTTGATCAGCGCATATTTTTTGATAATTTTTGATTAGATCGAAGGCGCATCAAAATTTACTAAGTATAAATCCCATGGTTTCACGATAAAAATCCATTTGCAAGGGCTTCATGATGTTATCCTGCGTTATACACATAAATTTTTAATATCACCAAATAGATGTAATTAATGCAAATGCTGTCACAACACAATTTAACTAGCACAACGCGTTCTAGCTGTTATATCCACCGTCTCCACCGAAAATAAGAATAGTTACATGTCATTTGCCACTCAACGAATGAACGGTATCGCTTTATTGTTCAATCATTCATTCACAGATCACAATTTACACCGTTAGTTCCAAGTGCCACTCAGAATAACAATTCGAACTCTTATGCATCGCTTTTGCATCTAAAAATAAGTTGCAATTTTTCTCCCTTTGGTAACATACAGGTTGCTTATAGGTTCTAACCACCTTTATTGAACTTAATCACGGTGGACTTTATTACTAAAGTTTCCAAAAAAATACTATATGCAAGCTATTTGTCACCAAATGTGTTACTTGGGTATACTTTTCTGTTGAGTTATTAATTTAAAATTATTTAGAAATGATCTGTCTAAATTAAATATACAACCTCATGCAGACATACGCAATTTTCTTTGATGTTCTCTCTTACTTACTAACGACGAGGTTTTAAATTTAAAATCGCGCTATTAAAAATTTTATGAATCTTGTTCTATTTTATGTGCTATCTTTAGTTAACCTCATATTATAGGTACTTCCATGATTAGCCACTTAACTAGTTATTTAACTGCTGAAAAAACTACGCAAACTACTAGTAGTAAGTTACTTTAAAGACTACTGCTATCATAATAACATTTCGATAACGAGAATAGAAATAATTGTGTTTGCTAGCAAACGAAAAAAAAACCTACTTCAATTAACAAACACACTAGTTGTCACTACGATTTTCGACGGTTTCCCTCGATTTCTCGGGGATTCCATCATCAGATCCTGGTTTCCTTATCATGGTACCTAAGTTGGGATATCTCCTTTCCAACAAAAAAAGAATTATCAAAATCGGTTCATAAACAATGAAGTTATCCCCAAACATACATATAAAAAAAACATAATATATACGGTCGAATTAAGTAACCTCCTCCTTTTTTGAAGTCGGTTAAAAAAGAAAAAGATCAAAAATAGCGAAAACAAAACTCACCACTGATCGACCAGAGGAATATGATTGAAATGAAAATCGTATTTCTTTGTCAAATATATCCATTGAAACGGATCGAATGGGAATCCGTTCTTACTTTGACGTCGACGGATGTTTTTCACTTTTTTCTATATCCGCTAGCTCATAACTATAGCTGACACGTAGATCTTTTGTTATCTGGTCTACTGTTACATGATACAACGCCCGGTCATCGATTTTCCATTTCAAAGTGAGTTATAATACTACTATATCCAGGAACGATTTCTAATACTCAGACTTGTTTTGTTGCCAAAGGTTAACTTATTTATTATAAATTGTAGTTGCGTTAAACTTTTACTGTATTTCAATTCGTGATACTATTAATTTAGCAAAAATAGTCATTTGAGTTGTATATTTGAACGCTGTTTTCAGGATTTACTGTTATGTTACTCACTGTTTTTCTACCATACCCAAAATATATGTATAATACCAGAGCTTAACGTTATAACGTGCTGAAGGATGATTATGGTCCACTTTTTCCACAACCTAGCTTGTGTGCTCAAAAATGGGTCCGTTGAGCGGAATATTAAGGTTATACTTACATCAATCATTTTTCACTTGAATCCACATCGTTTTATTAATATCGAAAGTGCTCAGAACCTACGTAAAACGTGCATAATTATATAAATAGAACTACACCAAAGTATTTACTGTAGTAGTATTCATGTTATCTTTAGTATTTACTGATCGATAACATTTTCGTCCATCACCGTCCAACGTCGTCAAAGGAACGTACACGTTGGTATTTACATACCAAGAAATTATTGTTTTAGTTGATAAATAACTAAATAACAGTTATTAATTATGTATAATTAATGACAATAATTGTAAAGATTTATTATTTGTGTGTAATTTTTGAAGCTTTATTAGCTTTCATGATTTTACGTGATTCCAAAAACGTTTCCGTAAGGTCGATCGCATGTTTAACCACCATCAACCAAACTCACTAAAATAAGCTTCGGCTCGTATACGACATGAAGATAAGATTTTTCGTCTATACTATTATTGAGAGATAAGTTAATGTTATGAAAAAATGTCATTAGTAACAAACAAAAAAAAAACAATTCCGCATTTTTCAGTACGAAAAAAAAATCATTGAACGAAACAAAAAAAATCATTATATTTGAGTAGATGATATCCGCAGATTCGTCTGCATTGTTTGATTGCGTATTACCGATGATTTTTTTCAGTAAAACTATACTTTGCTTACAAAACTTCTTTTTAAGATTGCCTATAAAATTCGTGTTTTTAACTTTATTAACTGTAAAGAAAATAAATGCACAACAGACTCTTTTCAGTCAAAGGGTCAAGTTTTAGAAGTAAAACTTGAAGACTTAATCGAAATCTACGAAGTATTTTTGAGTTTTTAGTTAGGCACACATAACGGCAGACTTCGATGATTTTATTTATATTGTAGGTTTTGTGTGTTGTGCGGTTATTTGGCTCCTTTTCTTAATTTTTTTTTTAATGTAAATAAGTCGGCAAACAAGCGTACGGCTCACCTGATGGTAAGCAAATACCGTAGCCTAGACATCTGCAACACCAGAAGCATCGGAAGCGCGTTGCCAACCCTATCCCCAATTCCCCCCCAGGAGCTCTAGTCACCTTACTCACCCACAGGAACACAACACTGCTTGAAAGCAGTATTATTTAGCTGTGGTCTTCTGTAAGGTCGAGGTACTACCCCAGTCGGGCTGCTCCATTTTTTGAGCAGGAAATTTCCCACTGTGCCCTACCTCAGTTATATTAAAAGTAATAATGAATGTTTCAGAAGCGGAGTGCGATGGCTGTGGTAGCGATAGTGAAGACGGGCGCAGTGTGGGTGAGCTGCTACTACCGCAGTACGCGCTGGCGACGGGCGGGCTGGCGAAAGACCACCGCCCCCTCATCACCTTCCCCGACCACAATAACTTCCACCTGCTCACCGCCGCCGAATACCGACGCCTCCTTCTCTACCTCACTTCCGTGCCCTCGTAAGCATTATTACTGTTTTAATATTACCACTTGCTAACATCTTATGACATTCGAGAACAGAAATTGTATGTCAGTTGAAATTCTTCGAATCTAACAAAATACACATAGATCTATTGCTTAATTTTTTTGATTTCAGTTTATATCTTTTGATCCAAAAGTCACTTTCTACAAATAAATAAATAAAAAGTTGCTCTATATACGTATACATTATATAGAGAATATAAATAGAGAAAATCTTCTCTAACGTAACGAAATGGATAGAAATAGTCAATTAAAATTATAGCTGGTAGAGTGATTTTCTACAATATATGACGAAAACACAGAGTTCCATGTTCCACACTGTAGAGAAAACAATTAAAATTATATTCAATACAATAGACATGGATTAACAGAATCGGTCACGTGCTAGTAATATTTTTAAAGATACGTTCTAATAAGATTTCTAAGTTTTTCAAGTAACGAAAGAATTTCTAAATTGAGTCTTTTCCACTGTTTCAGTATACTAGAAGCTGACATGGGCTTCCATATTATAATAGATCGAAGGAAAGATAGATGGAATTCTGTCAAAGCTGTTTTGCTACGAATATCTGTAAGTTTGTAATTATTTATAAATTATACATTACTTTTAATACAATCCCAAATCTTCGAACAATAACTTGAATTAAATTTAATCGCCAATACAAAAAGTAGTTAGGTATATTACTGCTTTCACGTTGAGAGAAATGTTGATAACTATTAAAAAATCTCAATATTATAAGTCTTAAAATTCTTACGAACAATCTATTTCATTTCAGGAGTTTTTTCCGGGTATCATTCACGCAGTATATGTCCTACGGCCAGCGAGTTTCCTCCAGAAAGCTTTATCAGAAGTTAGCAGTAAGCTATTCAAAGAAGAGTTTCGTTTCCGAGTGCTCGTTTGTTCGAGCGTCGAGGAATTATACGAAAACTTCGATAGATCTCAACTGACGGCGGACCTTGGCGGCGAACTGCAGTACTCACACTCAGAGTGGATTCAACAACGAATCGTGAGTGCTCTTCTATACTTGAATACTTGAAGTACGCTAGACAGGATTATGCAATCATTTCTCAAAGTCGTGATTCGTGAAGATGTAACTGAATTAAAAATGAAAGTAATTTTTAATTTTTGGTGAACAATTTTACGTATATCAATTGCGTATTGAATCTCAATAAAACACGACTGTTAAAAAATAATTTAATTGAATACCAGAGTATGTGTATAATTATTTGTGAATTGAAAATCTATACATCAAAGTTAGTTCCATACATATGAATAAGAACGAAACTTCATCACAGTTACAACTAAAGTCAATAAACGTAACCTGTACTTACCCTTTTAAAAACTTGATTCGAGAAATAATATATTGTGTTTAGTAGTGCGTAATTTTTATAATTTAATTATGAACGTAAAATTATTATCAATGATGTTTAACCCTTGCGCTCTGAATCACTCATGTGGACAAAAGAGGAAGATTCGTAATGAGCTGATCGCCTTACGAAGACCTGAGAAAAATATCATTAATTATTTAATATCTGGTATCCTATCAAAATACAAGAAAAGGACAAAATTTCTTTCAGGCATTAGAAAAGTTTTCAACGTTAATGAAAGAAATATCGAGTAAATTAGACGATTTTATGCACGAAATAGTAGACTGCGATATGGGAAACGATCCAACACAAACCAAAGAATTATTAGACTGTCAAGAATCTAGGTGAGATATCATTAATTCTTTTAAACTCTTTCAGTAACCGGATTGTTACTTTCCTTTAAATGCTGCATTTGAAATGGAGATCATTTGAATGCTCATACAAAGCTAATTTACATATATGTATATTTATGTTTTTCAGATATAAATCTTTAAAAGCTGAACTGTCTTCAGCAACGACTCAAGGAGAGGAATTGTTGACACAAGTGCGAAAACCAAATCTAACTTATAACATTATTAGCCATGTAGCAGCTGTTGAAAGGTATACTCGTAGAGATAAATGACTGGAACCTTGTTTGATTCTTTAACAAATTGTATATTTTATATTAATAATCGTTTTTTTTTGTAGATTACTTGTGCAACTAGAAGAGACTGAAAAACAATTCGACAACTTTTGGCAGAAACATTCAATGAAATTAAATCATTGGTTAATGTTTAGAACATTTTTATTAAACTTTAAACAAATGCAGGTAATTACACTTACTACTAGAGTAATATTAACATGCTTAAGTTACAAGTGAATTATAATTAAGTATAAGTGAATTTATAGATTAGCTATGATCGTATTGGTCTAAAATTAAAACTTGAACGTTTATTCTTCTGGCGGAAGTCAAACAATGGTGTCTTCGGGGAGCATATTGCATTTGCGTCATTATCTTTCATAGGTTTAAATACAAATGCTTCGGATGCCGCCCTTTTGCCGACTAAATCTGTTATATTCATACATGTTTCTTGATTGTCGGTTTTATCTTCGAAATTTTGTAAACGAATATCTTTTCGTTTTTGCGCATCGAGTTGGAATGTCAATTTTTGTATTTGTCTCGTCTTTTCTTCTAAACGCGCTGTTAGTTCTTCAGCCTGCTTCCGTTTCTTATTAAATTCAATCTGTAAAGAATTTATCTTACGTTTGCAGGTGTCCAGCTCCGTTTTTATTTTCTGTACATTTAAAGTATTAACTTCTTCTAAACACTGCAATTTTTCCTTTGAGTGTTTTGCCACATTCTCTTGATACAAAGTCTCTTGTTCGACTTGGTATGACCAGAATGAGATAGCTCGCATAGTTACGTCCATGATAACATCAGGTTTTAAACCCGCTAACACTATAGATTTAAACGTCTCACTTGGTTTAAGATCAGCTTGAATTACGTCGAATTTATCTCGTAGTTCCGTCCCACACGCTGGACACGTCAAAGCATTTTCTGCGTTCCTCTTAAATTCCCTTTGACCGTGTTCGACGCAAAAAGCATGTGAACATGTCGTTACCCACGCGTGACTCGATAAAGATTTTCTGCATTTTCGGAAATTGCACACTATGTCTAAAGTCATTTTGTCACTGAAAATATTATTTTTAAATTATAAACATCACTTAACTTACATGTTACTTATTTTACAAACTCGCAAATAAATATTGGTTATAAATTCACAAGTTTAAGGTTATGTGTCAAATATGTCTTTTTTCTTTTTTTGTAGATGGCCTGAGTTGTCGAAAACCTTTTTTAAGACACAAATTAAACTATTTAAATTTACTATATTTTTTTTATAATTAAAAATAATACAAAAAAATTATACATATGAATATAAATATTTTATGAACTACATAATTATTACAATGCGATTTATTTAGGCTACTTTAGATTCCCATCTAAAGAACGCGTGTGACATGACTGAGGTTGGAGAAACGGCAATAAGGGTTGATGACCTTATACAAGAAGCAAATGAATTTGAAAAACTTTGCAACAGTGATCTCGACGCCGCTTCAGCAGTCATTGACGAAGGTATTTTTAACCGACTTCCAAAAAAGGAGGAGGTTCTCAATTCGATTGTATTTTTTTATGTAGCTATGTATGTTAGATCAGAACTTTTGACTGAGTGGACCGATTTCGATGAATTTTGTTTTAATTGAAAGGTGTTGCGTGTCATGTGGTCCCATTTAAATTTCATTGAGATCTGACAAGTACTTTTAGAGTTATATCTAATAACGCGTATTTACTTGACTATTTTTTCGTCTACCTAAGTACCTACGTTGTGTTACTTGTCGATATAATTGAAGTCGCTTTCTTTTTCGTTTGCGAGCAAACACAATTAGTTTAATATTTAAAAGGCTTGCTCGCTTGATTGAAAAGCATAGTATTTAGCTGTGTAGTATAATAAAATAGTAAAATAATGATGTTTGAATTAATATTTACTATTAAAGTTTTAAAATTATCTTATTATTATACTTTTAGGTGAAAAGTTAATGAAGGACCCGTTAAGTTCTGTGGACCACATAGAATCTAAATGCGAAGAATTAAGGCGAACGAGTTCATTATTGATAGAAAAAATACAAAAACGTAATCTGTTGTTAGTAAAAGCAAGAGAACTGATGGATAGGATAGACAAGGTAACGTATTTCTTGCTTTTATAATTTATCTTACAATAATAGTTTAATTATTTCAGTTTAATCGTTTATTTAATTTTCTTTTTTAATTTACAACAGTAACAAGTAAAAAAAATCTTTGGATAACAAATTGCATTCAAACTCATTCTTATCCTGGTTCCTAAACTAGAAAAATTCGTGACATATCGTTAGTGGCTAAATTGGATTGTAGTGTCTTTCTAGATTCATTAACAGATCTCTTAAATGGCTAGACCGTCCTTCGAAGGGTCTTTACTGGCTAATAAAAATAAAAAACTTGAATTTTAAAGTAATTTCCCTTGCCAGAAAAGACACTTCCAGTTCTTACATAAAACGTATGACAGGCGAACGAGTGGTGCACGACGGGCGTAGAGCTACTGGCGGGCGAGGGCGGGCTGCTGGCCGTGGACAAGCTGCTGGAGGACGCGCGCAGCTTCGGGCTCGACGCGCCGGACTCCTTCCGCGACATGCTGCTCACCAGCGCCACGCAGGAGACGCGCGCGCTCGTCACGCAGGTCCGCTATACACACACACATATATATTTATACAAGCTGCTGGAGGACGCGCGCAGCTTCGGGCTCGACGCGCCGGACTCCTTCCGCGACATGCTGCTCACCAGCGCCACGCAGGAGACGCGCGCGCTCGTCACGCAGGTCCGCTATACACACACACATATATATTTAGACAAGCTGCTGGAGGACGCGCGCAGCTTCGGGCTCGACGCGCCGGACTCCTTCCGCGACATGCTGCTCACCAGCGCCACGCAGGAGACGCGCGCGCTCGTCACGCAGGTCCGCTATACACACACACATATATATTTATACAAGCTGCTGGAGGACGCGCGCAGCTTCGGGCTCGACGCGCCGGACTCCTTCCGCGACATGCTGCTCACCAGCGCCACGCAGGAGACGCGCGCGCTCGTCACGCAGGTCCGCTATACACACACACATATATATTTATACAAGCTGCTGGAGGACGCGCGCAGCTTCGGGCTCGACGCGCCGGACTCCTTCCGCGACATGCTGCTCACCAGCGCCACGCAGGAGACGCGCGCGCTCGTCACGCAGGTCCGCTATACACACACACATATATATTTATACAAGCTGCTGGAGGACGCGCGCAGCTTCGGGCTCGACGCGCCGGACTCCTTCCGCGACATGCTGCTCACCAGCGCCACGCAGGAGACGCGCGCGCTCGTCACGCAGGTCCGCTATACACACACACACACATATATATATATACAAGCTGCTGGAGGACGCGCGCAGCTTCGGGCTCGACGCGCCGGACTCCTTCCGCGACATGCTGCTCACCAGCGCCACGCAGGAGACGCGCGCGCTCGTCACGCAGGTCCGCTATACACACACACACACATATATATATACAAGCTGCTGGAGGACGCGCGCAGCTTCGGGCTCGACGCGCCGGACTCCTTCCGCGACATGCTGCTCACCAGCGCCACGCAGGAGACGCGCGCGCTCGTCACGCAGGTCCGCTATACACACACACATATATATTTATACAAGCTGCTGGAGGACGCGCGCAGCTTCGGGCTCGACGCGCCGGACTCCTTCCGCGACATGCTGCTCACCAGCGCCACGCAGGAGACGCGCGCGCTCGTCACGCAGGTCCGCTATACACACACACATATATATTTATACAAGCTGCTGGAGGACGCGCGCAGCTTCGGGCTCGACGCGCCGGACTCCTTCCGCGACATGCTGCTCACCAGCGCCACGCAGGAGACGCGCGCGCTCGTCACGCAGGTCCGCTATACACACACACATATATATTTATACAAGCTGCTGGAGGACGCGCGCAGCTTCGGGCTCGACGCGCCGGACTCCTTCCGCGACATGCTGCTCACCAGCGCCACGCAGGTCCGCTATACACACACACTCACACACACAATCGCACACACGCACACGGCCACGCACACCCACACGCACACGCGCACGCATACGCACGCACACACATACACATACATACGCACGCACGCACACACACACACACACACACACACACACACACACACACACACTCACGCACACAGAAGTTGTTGGAGGACGCGCGCATCTTCGGGCTCGCTGCGCCCGACTCCTTCCGTGACATTCTCCTCAGCAGCAGCAGCAGAAGCAGGAGGATTTATTTTTGTTTTGTTAAGTAAACTTTTTAATGCACGTTTGACTTGGGGAGTAAGCTGGTGAATGCGTGATGAGATTGTTACGAAAAGTGTGATCGAGTAATTTCTCATGGTGATAGTAATAACTAATAAATAATTATAACTTTATAATAATTTCAAATTGTATAAAACAATGCTATTTAATAATAACTTAAACTTTGGTAACTAATGAATTTATACGTGACTTTACGTGAGTTCATGAAAGATAAAATACGCAGCCGTGTAAAATTTCTGCTATTTAAATGCAATATTAATTCCAAGAAATATGCTGTAATTGATCAAAGGAATAGCAAATTCGAATAAATAGTGAAATATATATTGTAGTTGCATACATTAAAAAGTATAAAGGAATATCATAGTAATAACTTTACTTTGAATATGTAAAATACTATAGAAATGTTGTATTAAACATAAGTAATTAGAGAAATACCGAAATACGAGTAATATTTTTCGTTCACTATCAATAGTTGAAGTAGTCAACAGAAAAATCAGTTAATTTTACACTAATAAAATTTATTTAATTTTTAGTTTACTATTAAAAAATGTAAAATGGTAGATGGCACATTTAATTATTAACCAGTTAATTTAGCAGGGAGTGTGACAGAGAAACAGAAAAATATTACAAATGTTTATGTATCGAATATCATTACACGTCGAATAACTATTTGTAATTTCATCAATAACCTGCGAAATAGGTCATTTATCAAACCCTGTATGTTTGTGATTCGTTAGTGGGTCCGTGACAACATGTCTTGCGTTGGTATGAGAACGACGCTTGTAGGTGGCTTGACAAGTTATCTTTCTCTGGAAGCTGGAACTAGACCTCGCAGACTAAGAATGCGACGGCTAGAGATTCTAGCAATAAAAGCCGTGATTAATAAAGGCAAGCTGAATTAGACTACGTAACGTATTTATATTTGTAAAGAAAGTAAACACCTCTCTTCTGGCTGACTGCTTCTTTAATTAAATTAATTGGACATACAATATTTAATTCAAAATTATACAATATAATTTGAGTATACAATGAGAGAACTAATGCTCGCTTTAAGTCCAGCCCCAGAATGAATCCCCAGTCCCTTCTTCAAGCTTTGAAAACAAACTATGCTCACTTAACATACCCCCACTGTAATCAATTTCGATTAATTTAGTTGCAGATTCTTACAATATTTAATACTAAAATTAAAAATAATTATAAGTTTTAATGAAATAATACAATCTTTTTATCGTAAATTATAATATAATAAAGCTGAAGAGTTTGTTTGATTGTTTGTTTGAACGCGCTAATCTCAGGATCTACTGGTCCGATTTGAAAAATTCTTTTAGTGTTAGATAGCTCATTTATCGAGGAAGGCTATAGGCTATATATCATCACGCTAAGACCACTAGGAGCGTAGCACCAATGAAGAATGTTTCAAAATCGGGGTTTTTTTCCTTTTGAGAGCTTCCTAGAGAATTGGTCCTATCCCACGGGGACGAAGTCGCGCTCAGAAGCTAGTTACAATTAAATGAATAAAAATGACAAGATATACAAGGCGGTGTTCGGTGGCAGGTGTGCCAGCGCGTGGAGGACGTGTGGCTGATGGTGTCGGTGAAGCGCGCGTCGCTGGTGCGCGCCGCCGCGCGGCCCGCGCGCCCCGTGCACGCCGTGCCGCCGCACTCCGCCGCGCCGCTCGACGCGCAGGTACGTGCACACTACTCTCATAATAAATACCAACTGGGTGACGAGCTAGCTTACGATCTTCTCTACAGAATCTACTTTCCGAGTTATGTGGTAGCCTCAATTAATATCTTCTCTATATAATAAAAATGAATGTTGCTAAGCGCATAACTGGAGAATGACTCGACCAATTCGGCTAATTTTTTTTATATGTTCCTTAAATCCCACGGAAGGTTTTTATACAAAAAAAAAAAAACAACAGACAGAACGACGTCTGTCCGGGCAGCTAGTACCTAAGTAATAAATTAAATCAAATATAATATTAATTTGTGCAGTGCTTTTGAAGCCTATTTTAATAAAATAATTTTGATTTTGATCGCGGTTTAATATTGATTGAAGTCGCGGGGACTTCGTCCGCGTGGAATTTAACAAAAAAGTTATCGGTTCGCAGTTATAAAAAAAAATTAAAATAAAAGTAGCCTGAGTTACAGTGAAATTTCCGTCAAAATTGGTCCAGCCGTTTCAGAGATTAGCTGGAACAAACAAACAGACAGACAGACAAAAATTGTAAAAAATGTTATTTTGGTATTATGTACCGTGTATAGATCGATATGCATTTAGTAAAAAGCGCTTATTATAATATTACAAACAGACACTCCAATTTTATTTATTTGTGTAGATATAATCCCACCAAAAACATTCTGTAAAAAAACTAGCCAAGTCTCGATGGAGCTGCTTGTTTATCTCTAAAAAGTAATGAAATCTAGACAAAGTCGTACCAAGTCTAAGGTTCATTACTGCGATTTCTTTATTATTATAGTTAATGTTGTGTGACTTGGCCGTTAAAGGGTACACAAGGGTACAAAACTAAGAATAATATCCCATACTGGTATTGGTAATTGGACACTAGTGTCATTTAGTCATTTTAGTCATTTTAGGCGGTTGTTGATAACACATGAATTCAGCATTGACAATGCTGACTTCTGTTCTCTTATTTTTGGAGCCTTAAATCGACCACCGATCTAACATAAAATAGACGTACAAATGGACTTCTATCAATGATTAGAAGTCCGCTGGTACTGGAAATAATTTTTTTATACAGTTTGTTTCAGGCTTGCCTATACAAAAGTATTATTGAAATACGCAGCTTTATCAAGCCTACAATAGACTGGTTATTCAATCAACGTTTTCCAAGTGGCAATTTTCCATCGTCAATGGGTAGCGGTTCTGGCGACAGATTGGTGCAATGGTGTCATGTAGCACCTGGTTTTGTACCCTTGTGTACCCTTCAACGGCCAAGTCACACAACATTAACTATAATAATAAAGAAATCGCAGTAATGAACCTTAGACTTGGTACGACTTTGTCTAGATTTCATTACTTTTTAGAGATAAACAAGCAGCTCCATCGAGACTTGGCTAGTTTTTTTACAGAATGTTTTTGGTGGGATTTCACTTCTTTTTGTAGAAAGTAGAAATATTCATGCATATTGATTTATTTTTTAGAATTTCTTATTTGACACATTTTTTTTCTTTTTAGTAACAGTTTTTTTTATTATTACAATACAAATATTTCTTTTCCTTTCTTCCGGTTCTGATTCTTGTACTTGACGTGTTGGTATCACCACCACTCTTAGTCCAATGCATTATATTTTGACCAAATTTTGAGCGAAATTAATATTTTAGTGTAATTTGTGTAATATTCGAGTAGAATTAAGTTAAGAGAGCAGGCAGAGGGGAGGCATTCGCCCAGCAGTGGGACGCTATAGGCTAGATTAAATTAGAAGATGTGATCTGATTTTTGCAATGACAGTCGATTTTTTTATGTACCAACTAGCTAGGCCTCGCGGTTTCACCCACTGTGATTTGAGGAAAAAAATAGCGTTCCTTCTTCTTAACCCGGCGTCATGGGGGTGGAAAAATGTTACATGGACGTTGGGGTGGGTCTCACAGACCCGTTTATTATATATCAGTTATTTAAACACTATAAATAAAAAAGATAATATTTGTCTGTATTCGGTTTTTTAGATATATGAAGTAAATAAATAAAAAAAATATTATGTAATATCATGCTTTAATCATATTTATTAGATCATTAAAAAAAAAACACAAATATTAACAAAATCTTACTCATCTACTTAAATGTAACTCCATTATTAATTAACAAACACTATTAATGTTTTAATGGCACTTTTTTGTAGAAAACTTGATTACCCTTTGAAGAAAATAAAAAATAATTACTCCGAATCATTATCTTTGGTACAGTCAGCATAGAAAGTACAATATGTTCAAAACAAAAATATTTGTTGCAACTCTCGCAGGTGTAATTTGTTTTACGGTCTTTCTTGATGACACCATTTGCGAACATTTAGCCTTTTTTGCCGGAGGTTCCCCTGAAGACTCGCCTACAAATTTTCCAATTTTTCGTCGCACCTCACGTGGAAGAACTGATATATTTGACGAAGTTTTGGATGTTCCATGACAAGACCGAGGCCCAGGTTTTTTATAAATCACCTTCGTTTTGTTTTTGAACAATTATTATTCATTTTATTTATTATTGGGCCATTAATCGCGGCTATGTTTAATGAAGCATAAAACATCGTCAATGGCCACCTTTTAGGATTACGACTTACGTCGTATGCAGCACATAGCTCGTCAGCTACATCCACACCACATTTCGTTCTGTTGTAATACGTATTTATTTCAGGTTTGCGTTGCTCTCCGGTTGTTTCATCAATGGCATCGTTGTGGTGTTGGCTAGACATCAGCAACACTACTTTATTTGTTTTAGGCACATGAGCAACTAGTGTGATATCCTTTTGAAAACCAAATCTCTGAAAAAACCATTCTCGGTCCATTTTTTACTAAGTACCTACAAAAAACACAAATAAAATACATTAAACTATATGTTAGCAACTTAAATTATAAACAACAACAAAAAAACGGAAATATAAGCATAAATCTACGGTAAAAAATTAAAATGATACGTATACAAAATGGCGCGAAATTGTTACACTAACTGCGGGGATGGGTCTCACATACCTTTTTCAAATTTGAGCACGTATAACTCCCGCTGCGGCTGTCGCACGAATAATTTCTTAGCTGCGACGTATAGAACAACTCAACAGATCCAGCTACTGAGAAGAACAGCAACGTCGCACCGATACTAACATAACTACAAGTAATACAAAATGTGACGGGTCTCACAGACCCAACCCCCATGACGCCGGGTTAAAGCATAACCTTTCTCTTTAAATAGGCTATCCACCTCAGAGGAATTTTTCAATTCGAATCAATAGTTCTTGAGATTAGCGCGTTTAAACAAACAAACAAACAATTCAACTTTCAGGTTTACAATATTAGTATAGATTAGTACAGATTAAGATATATAAAACATATCTTTTACACTTCCGCGGCGAAAATATTTATATGGTTTAAGATTTTGATTGGATTGACAGAATAATCTGGAACTTTTGAAGGAGACCAATCAATTGAACTTTTTTTTTGTATCTAATTCAATCAATTGAACTTTCTTTTTTTGTAATCTAATTCTATTGTACATTTATTATTTATTGTATATTTAAGTAGCTTGATAATTTTCCTTAGTTTACACTAAATAAATTTCTGAACGCTCGCATAAATAAACATTTGACAACCAATATGTATAATGTCAATCCGTTTTCATTACTGACATTATTATTAATTTTTAAAATCTAAAATACGCCAATATCCGTATATTGTGGATATATGTTGTCGATTCGAAACCTTTATTTAAATACGTTCTTTAATTTAAGGGTAGAGTTTACCATATCGACGAGATGAACATTAAATGTTTGACAGTTACGAAACACGAACATTATATACATATACTTCCATACGAATTTTCATTCCCACCTTTCAACCCCTTACACCCTGTTTTTCGCATTATATTTTATGTAAAGGTGGTATATCGATCTCTTCTAATAGTTTGATTGGGCTCTTGTGTTTTTTAATCAGGGTCACCAGGTACTCCAGATCTTCGATTATCCTAGTTTTTATAGTTTTCCCTTTATGTAGCCATTAAACCCTAACTCTGTACCAAATTTCAGCTCTCTGAGTTTATGGGAAGTACTAGTTCTATTTTGATGATCATGAGTGAGTGAGTGTCGTAAATGCGAAACTTTGCTTTCGCTTAACTTCTGAACTAAATGACCTACAGACTTGAAATTTTGGATTTTAAGTATGTGATTATAGCTTACTCGATGACGAAAATTTCAGCGTTCTGGTCTTATCCAGAGGTTCTCAAATAGGGGCCTGAAAATGCTGCGAAATGGTTCGGGTAAAGGATGGTACGGCAGTGTTTGCTTCGCGCTCGACTTGGCGGGGGCACTGCCGTGCCCCCCGATCGATTCTTAAAGCTTAGCCCGCATGAAGGTGGACTCGACAACTTACAACTAAGTAAGTTAAAATATAATAACCTCTATTGTATTAGAAAGATAAATATTTACATAGTGATTCAGTTATAAAAAGTTTTATTTTTTCTGAGGGGAACTTTTCGTGCATCTAGATCACCTCTATATACGCCTCTGCATCAAATTAAGTGGCCTCTGCAGCGCTCTCAAGCAAGTTCCGGGAAAGAAGGTCATGACTTGAGGCTAAAATACCATTCTACCCTTCTCAACTAAATAAAAATATCCTACATTATGAAACTATATTTTATAGATGAACACAAACTTATTAGAACATGTCTAAAAACACCTATATTACACATATACCACAAAACAATCTCGGCTTCCTATTCAGTCGGTCATATTTTCTGCTGTATGAATTGGGTTTGGGGTAGTTTAGTATGGATGTAAAATTGAGTAGCATTACATAAAAAAAAATATTTAAAATTTAACTATAAATTTTACCAAGGAAATAAAATTTATATCTGTTCCTAGTACTTCATTCTTTTAAAAATCGAAAAAGTTCAAGAATAAAAGGAAAAGGTCGTTTCAAACTTCGTATCAGGTGCAACTTTCCTGTTTGTACACAATTCATTATTATTCAAGTCAGTCTCTCTTAACTACGCGACGATCATACAAATGAATTTAGTATCTACTCGTACATTCCCTCTCGGGTCATATGAAAGTGTAATATATTTCGGTCTAATGAAGAACTATTGAAGGATTTTTTTTAACTTATTTTAGAAAAAAAAAACATAAACAGTAGAAATATACTATTGTATAAATACGTGAATATACATAATTATGTAACCTATTCTTTCATCAGCATATTTATCTATTAAAAATGTTTCATAAAGTCATTTAAATAAACAACACAATTTCGTAATAAGTGATTAGATACGAACCTTTTATCCTTAAAATTGACAATATAGATTTGTTTTTTTATGGCAAAAAAAGCAAGAAAGTATTCTAATGGATATATAATAATTATGTAAAGAAAACTCGTTACGAATAAGGAACTGTACTATTCGTCCAGATTGCAAAAATATGCAAAAACCAGTAGTTGTTACGTAGAAAGTGCGAGAAAGCATGTGTGGAGGTCGCCCAAGGTATCATTACTGAAGGCTAATGTTATATATTATTTATATTGGATATTATTAAAGCTGGTTATATCCGTGTGTTTATACAAAATAATAGTTATTTTACTGTCACTCATGTTACTGGAAAGTCACAAAAAAGTGTTACGTTTTAACGGTGGTTCGTAGTAATGTTTGATCGCAGTTCCGTCTTACTGAAAATAATAATAATAATAATACTCTTTATTGTACACAACATCAATCAACACAATAACATATTACAAGTACAAAACATGAAAACAGTGTACAAAGGCGGTCTTATCGCTAGAAGAGCGATCTCTTCCAGACAACCTTTGGGCATATAGGACACGGCATAGTGAAAGCGGTAGGGAAGTGTACAATAGAGAAGTGACAAATAGTGTCACCTAAAACAATATCAATTATCGAATACAAATACACATATACCCGCCTATATATATAATATATATATGTAATACTACCTACCTGTTAATTAATTTTAGAATAATTACTAAAATATTAGGAGTATAATCTGTATTAATCTGCCATCATCTATCTAACATAATCTGTCGGTGTGTTGTTGACTAAAGGCCGGTTCCTATAGACATTTCGAAATGTTCGAAATTCGAATTAAATTTGATGCGTTAAAATCACTATATGTATGTGGTCTGTGGTTAAAATTAAAGGGATCGTCAGTAAAACGAATCATTTTTTAAATATAGGAACTAGCATTCCTTTCCGTTTCAATAAAAAAATATTCATTTGATTTTGTTTGCATTTTAATCAGAAATCAATCGCAAGTAAGCAAAATTAGGGATAGATAGAATATAAAAACCAGCCGTGAGATATTCTATCCGTTGGTCGATCTCAGCTCAGAGGTTACATACACATGTATATATACCTACATGCAAATAATAATATACCGAGATACACTACATTATCAATTTTTATTATATGTATATGATTAATCAATCGCCTTCTTTCGTAATAACTATTTAGTCCTTGCAGGTCTGTTCTGATAGAAATAGTAGGTGTATTTTGAACTCTAAATTTTACATGTAACTATTCGGCTGCTACCGTTCCCATACTAGATTTGTTTTCAAAATAACTTTTCTTCCTCTCTAGGTAAAATACCGTGGTTCAAATTGCTTATTTTACTAATTTCATTTTTATTGCTTATTAGCAAACTTGAAGAAAGTTACAGTGGAAAAATTTAAAGTACTTTTTCATTAATGATATTGTTATGTATGTGGGTATGTAGAGAAATTTGGACAAACTTTCATTGCATTAGCATATTAATATATGTAACGTGATCATACCTTTATTGTTTAGATGCTTTCTAACAGAGTTAGGGCTCTCCCTTACATTGTGATATGAATTTTAATTTTTAACAAGTATTTAAATAATCTACAATCTATATTATAAAATGTGTAAGTAACATAATTATTATCTCAAGTACTTATATGAAAAAAAAAATATTTCCTATCTCCCTTACATTGTGATATGAATTTTAATTTTTAACAAGTATTTAAATAATCTACAATCTATATTATAAAATGTGTAAGTAACATAATTATTATCTCAAGTACTTATATGAAAAAAAAATGTTTCCTATGGGTAATAGCATAACATTTAATATAACATAAAAAGTTTTCATGCAAACGACGTCACGGGCAACAGCTAGTATATAGGTATACTAATATTATAGAGGAAAAATTTCATTTTTTGTTTATTTGCAATTGAATAGGCTCCCAAACGACTGAACCGATTTGAAAAATTCTTTCACTGTTGGGAAGCACACTATCCCCGGGTGACATAGACTATATTTTCAAAAAAAATAGGGGAAAAAATATTTCGAAATTTTTGTTAAATACCCGTGCGAAGCCGGGGCTGGATGCTAGTATTTTATAAACGTTAAGAAAACTCTTAAATCGGAAATATTCGAAGTGAAAGGAGACGTTTTCCGAAAGATTCCAGACTAATGCGGATTCCTTAACGACATTTCCTGAAGTTATCCAATTACTATAAAAAGTATGCAACTAAACTTGTTCTCTTGACTACCTCGACCACGTAATTTTTTTCCATGTCGTGATGGTATTACACGTATTACGTAACTAACTTTAATCTCTATGACATAACCTGTTTATGATAAAACAATACAACCTACTATGTGGGAAAGTAATTAATTTATACAGATCGTAATAATTTGTTGGAAAACATTAAATGTTATCGCTGTTGTTAAAATATATTAGGTAGGGATCCCTAGTACATTTTTTTCACCTGATCAGTATCAAGCAAATTTTTTGGGAGTGGCTACATTTTGATGAGGCAAACAAAAAATTCCTCTATGAAAACTCTCGATTGTGGTAGCTAACAGAGATAGCAGGAGGTAGAGCAGCAGTGAGCGTAGGACCGGGATAACGTACCACGCAATTTGTAGGACAATATGACTATGAAATTATATAGATATTAACTAACTAAAAGCAACAAAAAATCAGAAAAAAAAATTTAATTTTTGATGACCTTACGAGGTCATCAACTTGATGACCTCGTAAGGTCATCAAAAATTATTACTAACCAGCTGATTTTTTTTTCTTTTAGTTAGTGATTATCTATATAATTTAAAAGTAATAATGTCCTACAAATTGCGTGGTACGTTATCCCGGTCCTACGCTCACTGCTGCTCTACCTCCTGCTATCTCTGTTAGCTACCACAATCTAGAGTTTTCGTAGAGGAATTTTTTGTTCGCCTTATCAAAATGTAGCCACTCCCAAAAAATTTGCTTGATACTGATCAGGTGAAAAAAATGTACTAGGGATCCCTACCTATATATCTTCTATACTTTTAATTAAATAATGAGTCCACCACATTAAAAAAAAATATTTATGTGTACGCATTAAAAAAAGTATGTATATATGGTGCGTGTGCCGTGTCGGCGGCGCCTAAACACCAACGGTGTCGCTGGTTCGAGTCCCGCTCGGAGCATATTTGTGCTTAAACAAATATTTATTTCCGGTCTGGTTATTAGTCTTTGTGGGTCTCCCCACCGTGCCTCAGAGAGCACGTTAAGCTGTCGGTCCCGGTTGTTATCATGTATACCTGATAGCGATCTTTACTCATACTAAGCAATATATCCAACCCCCATTGCCAACCCGCATTGAAGCAGCTTGGTGAATTAAGCTCTGATCCTTCTCCTACATGGAGAAAGATCCCTAAGCCCAGCAGTGGGATATTACAGACTGAAGCGTACCTGTCTCATATCAATGTGTCATAAGTATGCTACCATGAATGAGTTATATTATGTAGAAAGTACAAAAAAAAAAACATATAAAAATAAAAAATTTGTGTGCTAACCTTTTTTTTAAAGCGAAATTGAAACAGTAGATTAAAAGATGGTCAAATTGTATAATTTCACTACACTAACAATAAAATACAGTACATTTAAGTACGATAAGTAACTATTATTATATTATTTAAACATTACAGCATACACGTTATTTGAAAGGTATGCGATCAAATAAATATTGGTAAGGTACGCTTAATATGGATGACAATTTTTTATGGCAAGGCAAGTGAAAGTGGTCATGATGGTGTAAACCATATAATCATAGGACATTGGTGCAATATCCGTGACGATACATGACAGTACGTCATAATCGTATACATTATTTTTTCAGACATCAGTACGCAAGCGATTGCTTGTTGTTGTAATTTTTCTAATACCCGGTTAGAATAACTTATCTACAGAAATACTAATAATAATACACTATACGTACCTACTTATCATTGCAACCTAATAACTTCTTCAGGGTACAAGAGACGGTCTTATTGCCAGAGGAATTTTTTTTGTTTGGTAGCGTAATATTTACAAGCTTTAATGGTATACTTAGTACCAAAAAACGTATCGAGCCTTCCTAGTTCCTTCCTACATTAAAAATACCCGTTTTATTGACACTTTTTCTTTACTAAATTACCTTAATATAATGAAAGTCTATAAATATTGAAATATTGTACATATATACAATTCACAACTTAAAAACTAAATATTTACAGACTGTTTTGGTACAAATCATGTCCGCGTGGAATATGGTGCCAAGAAAGCTGGCAGCATTTCCCCGTTGAATCGATATGCCGATTCTCTGGGCAAAAAATGCACCAGCCATCTTGTCACCAGTGGAGGCATAATAATAATAAAATAGATAAAATAATTAATAAAAATAATAGTAATAGCTGATCTATTTCATATAATGAAATAGATCAGTTTCAATTATGAGATTAATAATTGGACTATTAATTATTTTGGATTTTTCTTTATAAAGGAAAATGATTGTAATAAGAGCCTTCAAAACTCATCGTTAAAATTCTCCAAATGTACGTGAAGCCAAATCCACGGTTAATTTACTTACGTGTATCTGACCTCACATCTTTCTACATCTGATAAGAAATATAACTTGCGTCACTAAAATATTTCATAAAATGTACTTATTAAACTAGTCTTTGTGTATAATAAAAATGTAAAGCTAGCCGCACACACGCAATATTATTGGCAAAATAAAATTGACAATATTTTTGATCAATATAAGGCCCCGAATACTGCACAATATTATTGTCAATATTTACTAACAAAAACAGGTACAATCCGGTATAGATCCTCGACTCACGCGGAAGTGTTGTGAGAAATGCATAAAAAGAAAAAGCTTTAATATTGTTTATTTGTAATTTTGTTACAGAATAAAAAGAAATGTAATAATTGTGTTTGCTAGCAAACGAAAAAAAAACGACTTCAATTGCATCGGCAAGTAATAAATAAGTTAACAAACGCACTACCTAGTCGTCAATACGATTTTTGAGGGTTTCCCTCGATTTCACTGGGATCCCATCATCAAATCCTGTTTTCCTTATCATGGTACCTAAGTTGGGATGTCCCCTTTCCAACAAAAAAAAAAAAGAATTATCAAAATCGGTTCATAAACGACGAAGTTATCCCCGAACATACATAAAAAAAACATATATAAGGTCGAATTGAGTAACCTCCTTCTTTTTTGAAGTCGGTTAAAAAGAAACGATGGATGGGTGAGAATGATGGTGACTGGATGCAAAAAAGGCAAATTGAGCCACTTTCAATTAATGAACTAAGGCTTACTGAAAAAGATGATTTTAAAAACTATTTTCGTTTATTTTGTTTTATTTATATTTATTTATATTCGTCTTCCATTTTCCTAAAAATTAAAATCAATCGTTCGTACACGTTGAATGCTCCTGCCAAAGTTGCCAAACTAAAATATTGCAGTACCACTCGCAAACACACAATAATATTGACAATACCCCCCCTCCCGCTGATATTGACAATAAAATTCAAAATTTCCGGAAATCTGCAATAATATTGATCAATATGACAATACGACCCGAACACGCGCAATATTATTGACAATACTCACATTATTGACAATAATATTGCGTGTGTGCGGCTAGCATAAAGTATTTTTTATTATTATAGTCGACCGTAATAAATTCTTCGTATTCTTGTACTCTTCCTTCCGCAATATTAAACTACATAACTGCAAATTAAAAATAAATTAAGAATCTATGTTCAAAATCGTATAGCGAACAAAACAATCGTAGTATGCAACGGCAGCTGCATGTAACGTTTGAGTAACTGTGTCGCTGTATGTATAGAGCGCTCGATTTCATTTGAATCTTTAATTCTATTGACGAGTTCCTGACCCCTGACACTAAGACCTATTGAGGAGCGCCTGGCTGTTGCGCTGGCTGTTTGCAAATTTACTAAAACGTTCTTTGTAATCACAGACATAATTTATTTCGAAATTTTATACTATTTTACATTTCAAAACATAAAATTATTTGTATAAAATCGTTCATTTGTTAATTCCATTGGACTATATGGTAACCTGGTCTAGGAATACGCACTTAATGTTTGATATGTCCAAAATAATAATAATAATAATGAAGTCTAACAAAATCAAATCAACAATGCATTTATTATTTCTACAAATTTAAAATCTTAAAGAAAGTAATATAAAAAAAGAAAACAAAACTACGTTTTGGGCTGCTCCATATTTTGAGCATGCTATGTATATTTATCAAAAAAAAAATTAGCTATAACATTCAGCCACTACCTATAACAAGCATTAAGTTGCTTACCATAGGAACAGTATAATTATGTTATAAGATAGGATATAAGAATATTTCTTAGTTAGGGCTAATAATGTTGAATTCCAGATAATTCTGTATAAAATTTACGCCAGTAGGTGATTTAAGGTAATTCGGAGTCAATATTTGTGTATTGGACTACATACTATTTGGATACATAAATACGCACTCATGCACACTCTTGCCAAATCGTACAAGAGCGGAATGTTCACGTATCTCTTGACTTTGTCCGGAATTACGCTCGATGCATGCGTTAGGTATCGTCTTTGAAAACGCAACAGTTTACTTTATTTTTACAAAATAATTGCATTCTTGTCTCAAAAATAATTACGAAATGTTAAAAATATTTGTTTTCTAGGAAAAATCTTTCAAGTTGCGTAATTTCTGGGATTTCTTCCGGATTTGATTTTCTTCTGGATTTGATTTTCTTCGCACAATTTTTTCATAGTTGACATGAAAATGCGAACTAGCCGCTCATCGTAAACAACTTGTGGACCTTTGGTATTGCGTACTCTTATCGGATTCTTAGGTACTCCTAGATCGGGTTATCAAACAGTATCTATCTATCAGTACGGCACTAGAACCGGATATAATGGTGAAATTTATTTTAAGAAAAAATAGAAATTATTTGTATCTAAAATAATTCATAGTATTTCTGAATAAAATTATAAAAATATCTTATCTTTTATATAATTTATATTGAAACGTCTGTATGAACATGATCTACTTAAAATCTAGACCAGTGGTATTATGAAAAATAAATTGTTCAATCTTTTTGCGGAAATATCTCGGTGTATAATATTTTACTATTAGTTTTTTTGTTTCTTAACTCGTATTAAAAATGTCGATCAATTGAACGAATTAAAGGCCAATGCATACGTAACGTGGACGGGACGGGCACGTGAAGTTTTGTAATATCGTTTCATACAAAATGTATAGCAAAGAGCGAGAGACGTAGAGGACAATGCATACGCAACGGAATCACGTACGGGACGTGGCACGTGATTTTATATGAAACGAACTTCACGTCCCGTTCCCGTATGGGAAAAAACACGTTACGTATGCATTGGCCTAAGTAGTAGTATTCAGCGTCTTTGATAGAGTTCAGTCTCAATGTACAAAAAACAAAGCCTATATAACAACATTTTAATATGTCTGAAAACTCTGAAACGATCATTTTTAAAAGTTAATTTATCATCCTAAAATTTAATGTTAGAAATAAATCTGAAAAGTTTTTATTATCAATTCCATGTTAGAATAAAATATCATAATTTTTTGATCCTGCTCAGAACTAAATGTAGCTTCTTTCCCCTCTACGGTGGAACGGTGGCTCTACGTATCTAATTGTATTCATGTCATAAGCTTTATCTAGTTTTTAGTTTTTTCTTCATGTATAAACCGTTATTACACTTTAAAAAGAAACCCATAAACGACATTTAAAATCGATGCACCTGTTATTTGTTGTTACTTTTGAACTAATATATTATTATTAGCCACGTTCGAAATTTTATAAAATCGAAGGCTATATTATGTATTCAAATGATACCAGATTTTTTGTAATAAAAATCGCTAGTGTTTTTTTTTTCAAATCAACGTATCACTATTATTTGTTAGTAGTAAATATTTGCAAATAATACAAGTAACAAGTTAGACTTGTTATTTTTATTTCCTTAATATCGATAAACTATAACAACCGTGACAAAGAATGTGTAAACGATTGGAGTTTCGTCTTTAAAACTTTTATAATATAAATATAACATGAACGATTCCATTGACAAAAAACAAAGCTATAGGTATACCATTATGTCAATACAGATTTAGTATGCTAAGTTAGTTGATAGTTATTACTTACAATAATCGGTCATTCATTGTTTCCTGCTTAATGGAATGCGTAAGCCAAGGCGAGTTGGTGACGGGAATGTATAGCTTTCAATACTTGTCTATGCTTTAATTTTGTATTAGTATTGGGTTTATTTTATAATTATAATAATTCGATGTGACATATTATAAGGTAACATACTTCAGCCTTCGTTATCGCTTGCGTCGACTTCTATTCCACCATGTTCAAGTTTATTAAAGTCCGAAATATCTCTACGTTATACTACTACGGGATCCCTAGTACATTTTTTTCACCTGATTAGTATCAAGCTAATTTTCCGGGAGTAGCTTCATTTTGATGAGACGAACAAAAAGTTCCTCTTCGAAAACTCTCGATTGTGGTAGATAATAGAGTTAGCAGGAAATAGAGCAGCAGTGAGCGTAGGACCGGGATAACGTACCACGCAATTTGGAAGACAATATTACCATCAAATTATATAAATATTAATTAACTAAAAGAAAAAAAAAATCAGCTAGTTAGTAATAATTTTTGATGACCTTACGAGGTCATCAACTTGATGACCTCGTAAAGTCATCAAAAATTGATTTTTTTTCTGATTTTTTTTTCCACAATCGAGAGTTTTCGAAGAGGAACTTTTTGTTCGTCTCATCAAAATGAAGCTACTCCCGGAAAATTAGCTTGATACTAATCAGGTGAAAAATATGTACTAGGGATCCCTACCTATACAGCCGCCGCCGCGTTGGCGAACCGGTCACAGCACTGATTTGTGGCATTTTGCGCTGGCGGTTGCGGGTTCGAAAAACATTTGTATCGGCCATACAGATGTTTGCCGTGGTCTGGGTGTTTGTGCAGTCCTTGTGGGTCTCCGCACCGTGCCTCCGAGTGTACGTTAAACCGTCGGTCATGGTTGTTATCATGTACACCTGATAGCGATCGTTACTCATAGTAGGGAATATATCCGACAACCCGCATTGGAGAAGCGTGATGGACTAAGCTCTGATCCTTCTCCTACATGGGGAAAGAGGCCTATGCCCAGCAGTGGGATATTAAAGGCTGAAGCGCTATAATACAGCCATACCTGTAATATTAAAACCTGTTTAATATTTAAAGTACTAATTATTTACATATTTTTCAATTATTTATGAGTATGTATTTAGTCCTTCTAAAACAAGTTCTTAAAGAAACTGACCTTAAAAACTTGATGCCAACCTTAATTTTACTTATTTTTTACGAGTGAAGCTATGATTAGATATAGCTACGGCTCGCAACGGTTTTTATGAGCTCAAGAAGATAGAAGCCCCTAACATATAATTTATTTGATGGTAAAATGTAAAAACAAAACGATTAAATCTCTTACATCTTATACTTTTTTTGTTAAAAATCTTTATATTACGCACAATAAAATTTTAGCATTGTAGCGATTTAACCATGAAAAAGAAACAAAAAAAAATTGTGTATATTTTTATACTGAGATATTAATAAAACATTATTAATGTAAATAGAGACAAGGTTTTAAAACGCTAACTTTGACACAAAATATAAAAAATTTAAATCTTCAAATGATTAAATAAACATTTTTAAAAAACAAGAACTCTTTATTAAATGTGTTTCTTTTGTTGCGATCGGGGGGCACGGCAGTGCCCCCGCCAAGTCGAGCGCGAAGCAAACACTGCCGTACCATCCTTTACCCGAACCATTTCGCTGCATTTTCAGGCCCCTATTTGAGAACCTCTGGATAAGACCAGAACGCTGAAATTTTCGTCATCGAGTAAGCTATAATCACATACTTAAAATCCAAAATTTCAAGTCTGTAGGTCATTTAGTTCAGAAGTTAAGCGAAAGCAAAGTTTCGCATTTACGACACTCACTCACTCACTCATGATCATCAAAATAGAACTAGTACTTCCCATAAACTCAGAGAGCTGAAATTTGGTACAGAGTTAGGGTTTAATGGCTACATAAAGGGAAAACTATAAAAAATAGGATAATCGAAGATCTGGAGTACCTGGTGACCCTGATTAAAAAACACAAGAGCCCAATCAAACTATTAGAAGAGATCGATATACCACCTTTACATAAAATATAATGCGAAAAACAGGGTGTAAGGGGTTGAAAGATGGGAATGAAAATTCGTATGGAAGTATATGTATATAATGTTCGTGTTTCGTAACTGTCAAACATTTAATGTTCATCTCGTCGATATGGTAAACTCTACCATTAAATTAAAGAACGTATTTAAATAAAGGTTTCGAATCGACAACATATATCCACAATATACGGATATTGGCGTATTTTAGATTTTAAAAATTAATAATAATGTCAGTAATGAAAACGGATTGACATTATACATATTGGTTGTCAAATATTTATTTATGCGAGCGTTCAGAAATTTATTTAGTGTAAACTAAGGAAAATTATCAAGCTACTTAAATATACAATAAATAATAAATGTACAAAAGAATTAGATTACAAAAAAAGAAAGTTCAATTGATTGAATTAGATACAAAAAAAAGTTCAATTGATTGGTCTCCTTGAAAAATTCCAGATTATTCTGTCAATCCAATCAAAGTCTTAAACCATATAAATATTTTCGCCGCGGAAGTGTAAAAGATATGTTTTATATATCTTAATCTGTACTAATCTATACTAATATTGTAAACCTGAAAGTTGAATTGTTTGTTTGTTTGTTTAAACGCGCTAATCTCAAGAACTATTGATTCGAATTGAAAAATTCCTCTGAGGTGGATAGCCTATTTTAAAGAGAAAGGTTATGCTTTAAGAAGAAGGAACGCTATTTTTTTCCTCAATTATCACAGTGGGTGAAACCGCGAGGCCTAGCTAGTTGGTACATGAAAAAATCGACTGTCATTGCAAAAATCAGATCACATCTTCTAATTTAATCTAGCCTATAGCGTCCCACTGCTGGGCGAATGCCTCCCCTCTGCCTGCTCTCTTAACTTAATTCTACTCGAATATTACACAAATTACACTAAAATATTAATTTCGCTCAAAATTTGGTCAAAATATAATGCATTGGACTAAGAGTGGTGGTGATACCAACACGTCAAGTATAAGAATCAGAACCGGAAGAAAGGAAAAGAAATATATTTGTATTGTAATAATAAAAAAAACTGTTACTAAAAAGAAAAAAAATGTGTCAAATAAGAAATTCTAAAAAATAAATCAATATGCATGAATATGCCCACGTTTCTACTTTCTACAAAAAGAAGTGAAATCCCACCAAAAACATTCTGTAAAAAAACTAGCCAAGTCTCGATGGAGCTGCTTGTTTATCTCTAAAAAGTAATGAAATCTAGACAAAGTCGTACCAAGTCTAAGGTTCATTACTGCGATTTCTTTATTATTATAGTTAATGTTGTGTGACTTGGCCGTTGAAGGGTACACAAGGGTACAAAACAAGGTGCTACATGACACCATTGCACCAATCTGTCGCCAGAACCGCTACCCATTGACGATGGAAAATTGCCACTTGGAAAACGTTGATTGAATAACCAGTCTATTGTAGGCTTGATAAAGCTGCGTATTTCAATAATACTTTTGTATAGGCAAGACTGAAAAAAACTGTATAAAAAATTATTTCCAGTACCAGCGGACTTCTAATCATTGATAGAAGTCCGTCTGTACGTCTATTTTATGTTAGATCGGTGGTCGATTTAACGCTCCAAAAATAAGAGAACAGAAGTCAGAATTGTCAATGATGAATTCATGTGTTATCAACAACCGCCTAAAATGAGACACTAGTGTCCAATTACCAATACCAGTATGGGATATTATTCTTAGTTTTGTACCCTTGTGTACCATTTAACGGCCAAGTCACACAACATTAACTATAATAATAAAGAAATCGCAGTAATGAACCTTAGACTTGGTACGACTTTGTCTAGATTTCATTACTTTTTAGAGATAAACAAGCAGCTCCATCGAGACTTGGCTAGTTTTTTTACAGAATGTTTTTGGTGGGATTTCGTTCTACAGATTCTGCATTTCGAATTGGTCGTAGTTTTACATAATATTAATTAATATTATATTTACAGTGTGAAGGATTTAGTTTTTATTTTTTTTTTATTAGGAAAGCATACAGTGATAATAACAATTTGCATAAAAAAGAAAATATCGAAACACCATTAATTTGCTTCCGCAAGTACAAATCGATTACGTTTGAATGCTTTAAGAAGTTTAAGACAATTACAAATAAAAATCCATCATGAAATTAACTTTATAAAATAATAATACACGAACTTAAAATAATGAAAAGAAGTTTATATTATCACTATGACATACTGAACCAGTGTCTTGCCAATCTAGATCTAATTGTTTTGACAGAAGTGTTAAATAAGTCAAAGTCGGGGATACCATCAATCTGGGTAACTTAAGCCTTCAATATAACATTGGCCCAAAATTTTAGTTGCGTGTTAACATTTTTTTTTCGCTTTAACTTTATTTTTTTAAACAACTTTTGTAAACAACGAGTTAAATGTATCTTCGTTAAAGCTCAAATTCCACCAAACAATTGACATCTGTTATTGTTTAGACGTTAGTCGGTTTTTTCTCTTGTTTGAACTTCGCGCTTAGTTAAGAAAGCGCCAAAAAGTTGTCTGCTGTGTTGCTGTTTGAATACTTACTGAGGTAAGTGTTATTTTGAATTAACTAATATATGCCTATCTTTGATTTCATTTAAAATTTACGAAGTTAGTCAGCTTATTTAAATAAATTGCTATAAAAATCGAACAGGTAAATTAATACCGGTGAATTAGGGTAACTTTGGCACGGGCTTAAGTTACCGCGATTTTCATTATTTTTCATTAGTTATACTAAAACTTAACTCATTTATTGCAGCCTCTTGACGTTGCTTACTTTAGTTCCTTAAAAAACAAATAGCGATCTGTTTTAAGTGACTGGAGAAACAAGAGACGCGGAAAAATTGCAGCTGCGCTGCCAAATAACATCTTTATTGCATTATCAAAAAATCCAGAGCTAATATTCCGGGACCAAATATGAGAGCAGGCTTTAAAGCAACTGGATTGTATTCTTGTGATGTCAATGTACCATTAAACAAACTCCCTGACTTCCTGACTCCAATACGTCTATTGGCTTGCCGTAGTCATATACGAGAAAGTGTTGTAGAAAGTTTTAAAAGATATATAGATGACTTATTACGAAACAATGACTGGGGCGTCAAGCAAACTTAAAAGTTCCAGATTCCTATTGTAGCCGGGAAAAGTGTGTCAGTGGAAGAAATTCAAAAGCATATTGTCCAACGGGAACAATCTAAGAACAAACCTAAAACTTCTACTAAGAAAAGGGGGTGGCCTATTGGTTCCAAAAACAGTCAAGCAAAGAGAAGAAAAAAACAAGCAACCAAACGAATGATCAACAACAGTCAGGCTATTTTGTCAGAGAAGATGACTTTCTGGCCATGGAATGGGGTGACTAATTTTTCAAAGTTTGATCTCATCGTGTGTTGGATTAAGTACAATTTTATTTATTTTAATGCTTTCTTCATTTATTAAGCTTTATGGCAAGTCAGGTTCCTAATTACCAACCAAAATAAATAGCTGTATTGATTTTGCTATGGTACCATTTTATTTACCCATTTTATTAATAAAAATTAAAAACGTAGGTATCCAAAATTATTGTTTATGGCTCTCAGCTGTGTTTCTCATGGCAAAAATGCAGGATAATGTTAGCTATACACTTTAAATTACATAAAATAGGCAAAAACAGCCTGTTATTGGAACCTGGGCCAATCCAAGCCCAACTCACAGTGTAACTTTGGTCCAATGGTTTATCGGATTTTATGCAACTATTTTCCTTATATGATAAGCACACGATTACATTTTCTAAAAGTAGGTTACTTAAAGCCACTATAAAAAGTGTATTTTTCTGAGGAAAGTATTAATTTAAAGTTTGGTTTAATTTTTTGTGTGCAAAGTGGGCCAAAGTTAGCCAGATTGTACGTAGTAGGAATGATGAAAATTTAATAGTGCTTTTAAATCCTATTAAAATACAGATAAAGACGATGATGTTTGATTTAATTTAAATACGTGCAATTTGTGGTTATGAAAAATAATGAATATTTATCATTTACCAACATCCAATGACACTTTCATTTCGTCATGTTTGTGATACATTAAATTGCATTTTATACTACTGTCATGCTTTTTAAACCTAAAACTTAAGGTATTTAAGATACAAATTTGTTTGTAATTGTTAAATTCGTAAACCTAAACGCAATTTCTAAATTTCTTTCAGATCTGTGATTATATTACACATCTCATAAAATATGTTGACATGGAATTTAAATGCACATTTGTTATGAAAATGATCAAAACCTATTAAAGCTATAAAACATGATGAAAATATTTTTGTATTTAATCTGCGCGATGTCTAAATTGTGTAAAACTGAAATACACAATTATGTATATTTATAAAGTTGCTAAAAAAAAGTAACTAACAATTGCAATCTATAAAATAACAAACTATAACAGATACCTGCATGTGTAGTATTAATATATTTAGTACATCATAACTTATATGGTAGCTTACCCGGTGAACATCGTACTGCTATTTTTATTCGTGATAATATCAACTTTTTTTTTTTTAAATTGTCCAGACAATTGACAAAATTATTTTATCCAATTTATTGTATCGTGCGGAAGCTATCGCTGCGCTTACATACATTTTGGTGATTTATCTTTAATTATACATATATGTTACATAATTGTATATTTTAAACGAGGGCCACGAGTTCAAATGTACAAAAACACAGTTAAATATTTCAAGTGTATTTTTACTTTATATTCATTTCGTGTTCAGGTGTAAAGGAAAAAAATGAAGGAAATCCGCAAATATCGGAAGAAATATTCATATGTGATGCACCGATCCGCAGATCCGCAGCTGGGTAGCATTGCAAATCAGACAGCCTTTTTCCTTGCAAAAAAAAACCTTGCTTTTTTTTAGATCTTTTTCTCGAGTTCCATATATATAATCTATATATGGAACTGGATTTTAAAAATTCTTGGATGGGGTGCTAAAATTGCATTTTTTTTAACCTAAATTTAAAAAAATATTTATAAAAAAAATATAGCGGATGTAACGAAAAATTTAGTGGACCTATAATACGGACCTAACGTAGGCCTATCGATTAAGGTCATTTTTGACCCAAAATTCCATCGATGAGGTGCTAAGTTTGCACTGGTAACTTTTTTTTTAGATTTTGGACAATAGGTTTCCGCATATTTTTTTAGATAATATACTTGATGTAATATTTTCATTAGTAAATATTGTAGCCTTTAAGATTACAACATTCCGTTCTCAAGGTGTGTTCACCTTGAGAAGATTGTTATCTCCAGTCATCGCGGACTGTATAAAGTTTATTATATCATTTCTAAGTATATCATGTACGTACATAGTCCATAACCATGCTCATTAGTTTATAACTGGATATATTTAAAACCACATCAAAAAAGTTGTACAATCTACAAATGACAAAGATATTCATTTAGTCTAAAAATCCATTACTAAAATAAGACAGCCTTGACGTAGGTAATGCATTATTGTTTACCATTTTCGAGTAATTTTAATTAAAAACATCCTTTTTATTAATTTCATTTAGAACGTTAAATACAGATAATGTTTTATCTATTTCGAAATAACTTATGCCGAAAACGCCCCCGTTTTTTTTTTTATTCAACCACAGATCCTGTTTTACTAGACTATAATCCATTTTTTTAAATCCGTCCCTTTTGGTAAACAAACTCCTGTCAACACGTAATTCACGTTTTTCCGCATTTATCACTCACTTTCACAACATAGTAACTTACGGACATTTGTAAAACTCCATTTACTATTTATTTCACCAAAAACAAATATCCATTTACCATTTTAAACACACAAAATTTACTAAAATACGAATATTGACAGTACAGATAATCAATATTTTTGAATATGACATATCAATATCTTTTTTTATAAGGCAAATAGGGATGTGGCCATTATATTTTTAGAGGTGAATGAGTATAAGGAATTAATAAAATGAGTGATAAAGAAGGCCGTATTCTTTACTTATATTTTAAATTTTCACGAACTATAATTTGTTAATAAACTATAAAACAATTAAAGCGACACAGACATGCGATTTGTTATTAAGTTGTTATATATATTGTTTTTTTTTTGTTGAGCGCAAAATATCCTTACAAAATATTACAAATATCAATCTTTAATATTAAAGTGTTTATTGTAAGGGTTTTATTTTATGTTATGAATATTTCTGAATATCATTATCACCCTGAACATTTTTTTACTCTATCCCATATAATATAAAAGTATAGCACATAGCACTGGCAAAAACAATGTTTTTAACCTTTTGTTTAGATGTTAGAGCGAGTGCGCATAATGATATTGTGTGGCATATTATTTTTTATAATTGTATCACATTGCTGAACTTTAAAAAAAATTAATAAAGATGGCTATAACAAAGAAGTTATTGACGAAATGGCAGCCCGCAAAAATTTACGTTGCCATTGCGAATAAAATCCTATTGAACTCATTTGGGCACAAGTAAAAGGTTACATAGGCAAAAATAATAAAAGTTTTAAAATGGCAGAAATCATGGAGCTCCTAAAAGAAGGCTTAAATCAAATAAGTGCGGTGTCGTGGAGGAAAAGTATTGATTATATCATAAAAGAACCACGTCTCTGAAGAGTCCTGCGATTCATTAGAAAGTATGGACAGTGATTAGAAAATAAAGAACCTTATTGGCTTTTTTTATGTATTCAAATATTTTCCTTTAATATTTTCATGAATAAACCAGTGACAATATTTTATTTATCTATTCCAGTCAGTCCAATTTTTTTTTATTCTGTACCTTTACTAATTATTAACAAAATTATTCAATATATTATCAGTTTTTGAAATAATTTCAGCAATATGGTATCGTTAAATATTTTATGTAAAATGAATTTTACTTATCTATGGCTTATTAATATTGTTCATTCATTTGTTCTTTGTGTCACTTCACTAAACTATACATTACTCTATCATTACTCTAATTGTCTATGGTCGTAAGTACGCCATATTTGTTTACCGATTGGGACACTTTAAAAAAAATAGAATATACATACATACTCGTAGAAACTTTTTTTACACACAATTTTTAATGTACCTACTCCGAGATAGTAATGTTCTTACGAATAAATATATAGCTACGTATGAATGCGTACCTTACCTACTATTATTACGGAGAACCACTGGATTTTTAAGTCAGCTGCAGTACGAACAACAAAGGATTCCATGTCCTTTCGTACTGTATTCTTCATCATTTCGTGTGAAACCTTACTGTCTCGTACCTCCATAAGAACGTACTTTGTAAAAAAAGTTCATGCATGTTGTTTACTGCATTTCTATATATATTATAAACCTGACGTACATACTTACCTAATGACAAATCAAACAACAACAACTTTCTTACAAAAAGACACAATAATACTATCTATAAAACTCTAAAGTAAATTTTTGTATAAGTAATTAAGTATCTCTATAAAAATCGACCATACGACTGAACCAAAAGGCTTTTTTACACTTTTATACACTTAATTTGAATGGTGTGAACCAAAAGGCTTTTTACATTTTCATACACTTAATTTGAATGGTGCGAATTTGAAAAATATTATTTACTTAAAGAAGTAAAGGTTACTTGTTAAAATAATGTTTTAATAAGTATGAATAAAAACATAACTAACGAACATGACTTTCTCGTGTAATACCAAAACTCACGCGAATAACATACATGCATAGAAGGTCAAGTCTTATAGCATATAAAATATTTTTTTAAACCTACCCAGTTAATAAATAATTAAATTGACATGTCTACATTTATAATTAAAAATATATATCTATATATTAATACCTACGTGAAGCAAAAACTTTGTACCCCTTTTTACGGAAATTGCGCGTACGGAGGAGTATGAAATTTCGCACACTGATATTTTATATAGAGAAGGAGTATGGTATTATTTTTTTTAATTATACATAAAACATACATTAAATAATAAAAAAAGCATAACACAAACTACCATGTATTTGACACACACACGCATATTATACTATTTTGTTGATTAATTATCAAAGTCTCTTGTCAAATTGAAAATTTAATAATTGTGTTTGCTCGCAAACGAAAAAAAACCGACTTCAATTACATCGACAAGTAATACAACGTAATAAGACGAAAAAATAGTCAAGTAAATACGCGCTATTAAAGATTACTCAAAAAGTTGTAATCAGTTTTCGATATAATTTAAACAAGACTACAAGACAAGTATTAGCTTTCGATTAAAGTAAGAATCATCGAAATCGGTACACCGAGTAAAAAGTTATGCGGTATAATATAACGTAGGTCGACGAAAAAGTAGTCATGTAAATACGCATTATTAGATATAACTCTAAAAGTACTTGTCAGATCTCAATTAAATTAAAATGGGACCACATGACACGCAACACCTTTCAAGTAAAACAAAATTGATCGAAATCGGTCCACCCAGTCAAAAGTTCTGAGCTAACATACATAAAAAAAAACACGTGTCGAATTGAGAACCTCCTCCTTTTTTGGAAGTCGGTTAAAAAAATAAAGGTTCTTTATTTTCATAATTATTTGATTTCTTTAATTTAAAATTTTAATTGTGGTTGAATTTCGACCTCTGGGCGACCACTAGTAGGTATATCATACTTATTGTTCTAATCAGCTCAATCTCTTATCTCTATATATATAAAAATGAATCGCTAAATGTGTTGCTAAGCGCAAATCTCGAGAGCAGCTGAACCGATTTCGCTAATTATTTTTTTATAATATTCCTTCAAGTACGAGGATGGTTGTTACTTGTTACGGAGAGAAAAATTTAAAAAATTCCCTGAAAAAGTCTAAAACAACACTTTTCTATATTTCCATACTAAAGATTCGTAATAATACTTAAGTCAATTTGAACTTTAATACCATACCATAAAGTTTAAGTGTTATAGGAGGGGTTCCGGGAAGGATAAGCATTAAAAAAAATTGAATCGACTGTTGCGGTACGAAGTTCGCCGGGTCAGCTAGTTTAATATAATTAAACCACTCTAATTAGGTAATATACTCGTACGTTTAAAGTTCCCGGATTTTTCCAAGGTCAAAAAATCAACAAATGTATGCTATTATTATATAGCTAAAGAGTTTGTTTGTTTGTATAAACACGCTAATCTTAGAAACTACTGGTTTATCGAGGAAGGCTATTTATAGACTATAACATTACACTACGACTAATAGAAGCTGAGCATGAATAATAAATGTTACGAAAACGGGAAAAATATACTTTTTTCAAGTCAACAAATAAAGTAGATCGTATCTGCTTTTTAGGTTTTGCTCTCGTTTTAATACTTACATCGTATTTATTAACGGGATTTATAATAATTATGTAGTTGAGTACGACGCGTTTTCCAAACTGTCACAGCACAAGTTTGTGGCTGTTGCGCTGGCGGTTGCGGGTTCGATCCCCGCACATGACAAACATTTGTATTGGCTATATAGATATTTGCCGTGGTCTCGGTGTTTGTGCAGTTCCTGTGGGTCCCGTCGGTCCCGGTTGTTATCATGTACTTCCACCTGATAGCGATCGTTACTCATAGTAGGGAATATATCCGCGAACCCAAATTGGAACAGCCTGATGGATTAAGCTCTGATCCTTCTCCTACATGGGGAAAGAGGCCTATGCCCAGCAGTGGGATATTACAGGCTAAAGCGAGTACGTGCACCAGACGTCGCGTGTTTAATACGGTACTCAGCATACGATATAAAAATATAAAATAATCTTCTAACGTTTCTAGGTAAGTTTTGACTATGATGTTACACACCACATAGAGTCACTTCCTATAGAAACGTACGAAATCTGTGTATAAGCGTGTTGACGTCAGTCACAATACAATATCTGTCCAAATTCTATAAATCTATACCAAAAAACTTCTCAGTGCTATTTTACTTTGTAATCTTTATAATATTTTTGTGCAAATATTTGTAAAACACCTAGGATTGTCTGATAGTAGTTTTAGGTATAATACCATTTGTTTCTAAATTTAAATTTTAATATCATAATTGTGTAAAAAAAAACAAAAAAAAACAATAAAATCCTATTTTGAATAAGAATAAAGTTTCTTAGGTATATTATGTACCTACTACCTGCATAGTGTTTAACGAAATTAATGCGATATTATTTTAATTTTCCTCATCATTTCTTCCATGACAGACTTAGGATAAATATACATATTCGTCATATAGTTTCGATGGGAGTGTAGTTTTACATTCATTCTTAAACTCAATCTTTTTTATTGATCGGTATATTACCTATTTAGAAACACGTATTGACCATACTTGTCATGTATCTGAGTGTGAATGTATCAGTAATGTTGTTCGCCCACATACTCTGTCCTAATGCAGAAATTGCGGCTGACCCTGGCTGTAAAACCAAAAAGTCAGGTCCTCGAACTTTGTTTAATAAAATTATATAAGTGACAAATTAAAATGTGAAATGGTCACTTGAAGGCAAACATCTTCATTGTGATTGTCTAAAATCCCACCAAAAACATAAATGTGAAAAATGACAGCCAAGTTCAATAATAAGAAAATGTTGTTTGTGGACTTCGCCGAAAAAAGTATTGAGATCTAAATGAGCGCCAAGTTCTACAGAAAATCCCGAAAAATATTTAAGCTAAAGATTTCACTTTGCCAGTTTTCACTAATAATTCATCTTTTATTTGGCTAATAGCTTTTTAATGTTGTTTTTAAGTAAAAACTAGCCAAGTGAAATCTTTACCGTTTTTCGTTCTTTTGCTTGAACTTGGCTTGACACGCTGCCGCGTGTCTAGATTCGGTACTTAAGAAAACTACTCGACAAGACATTTTGCTACTTTTTATTATGTATCTACCTAAATATATCACTCCAAATTATAATTTTTGTTTATATTTTCAAAATCAATATTAAAACATTTACGTAAAAATAAAAACTTTAAAAAATTCACACTTGACAAAATCTATTTTTACAAAAACGTTAGAATGCTGAATAAGCCCTAAACAACCTTCTAAACTTTTAAAATCGTGTAAAATAGCTTTGAAGTGTCCACGTAATGTACTTAAGTCGTTGGGCAAACATGCTTAAACATAATTATAAGAAGTGATTACTTGAATTCTCAGCTCTACTGCAATGCGCTTTTGCTCGCTCGCTTTATTTGACGAGCTTTACGTTTAAAAAAACCTTATTATATTAATTGATGCAAAAATACTTAAAATTTCTTCTTTGTCTTCTTGCATTTTTTAATGATATTTCCTTTAATTTAATATTTATTACATACTAGTTGATCTGGCAAACGTAGCGAGTAAGCGACATTTTTCTCTCATAAAGTTATATAAGTCCACTTTTTTATTTTCCATATACATATTATACAAAGCTTGTTTTGACAACAGCGCAAACAAATAAAAAAAAGAATTAGCATTTTTATTTATATAAATTTATTAATTGAATATTGTTATAATTTTTCACCATTTTTTTTTCTTTTTCTTTCTTTTTTGTAGAAAAAAACCTTACCATTTTTGAAATATAGGTAATTAGGTATATAATTTATGTTGTTTCTCGTTTTAGTGTATTAAGGCTCTAATACAAACGGATCAAATATATTTTACATAGCAATGAATAGTTTTACACAACGTATTGAATTTTCTAGTCGCCGCAAATATTACGAAATTGTCGATTTACGAAATCGATTAGAGTTAGCTATGTGAACGTGAATTGGCACGGCTGAATATATTATATTTATTTGTGACCTAACGACTGTTAATTACATTAAACAAAAATCCGAACCATGTTATAACTCTGCTGTCTGTCAATTGACCGTTAATATATTACATCTTTAGAACCGTAGTAGAGATTTGATATAAAACATCTTTAGAACCATAGTAGAGATTTGATATAAAACATCTTTAGAACCGTAGTAGAGATTTGATATAAAACATCTTTAGAACCGTAGTAGAGATTTGATATAAAACATCTTTAGAACCGTAGTAGAGATTTGATATAAAACATCTTTAGAACCGTAGTAGAGATTTGATATAAATACAGCTAATATAGAGAACTTTAAAATGTATCTAATAAAATGGCGACAAAATAAAATAAAAACTAAAGAAGCTTTGTCAGATACTGTGAATTTTATAATTTTGTAATTTTACAATACATTTTTAACTAGCTATCGTCGATTCCGTAGTTACCTTCCCACACAGATATAAACTTATAAAATTCACGCTCTCTCCTTATTATATTCGTATTGATATGTGAAATAAAGAACTCTACGCTTTTTACGCTTACAAGTTCAATGTGAATGTTAAATCTACTTTTAATTCATTATAGAATTACTGTAATAACTGCTAAATCATCGCAACTTATTGAGAGTCAGCGACGGCCATACTGCCGACAATATACTATAATATCAGTCGCTGTACCATTGACCTAAAAGTGTTTATCTATTTTATAAATATTTGCATGAACATTATCAAATTGCTACTCACTTGTCACTAAGTATAGGTATTCTTCTTCTTAGTCGTACACTCTTGTCAGAGTGGTCGTGGTTGCACTGACGAGGCACATGGTGGGGTGTTTGGTGGGTCGATATCATTTCCGAGGGTAGCTCTCCTGGCGATGTGCTTCCATTCTTCTCTGTTGGAGGCGTCGCGAGTACACTGAACCATGGTGGACCCAGTAGCCCTTGTGATGACATCTATCCAGCGGGTTGGCGATCGACCGCGTGCTCTCCTGCCTTCCACCCGGCCCTGAACCACCAGTCTCTCCATCGAGTTCTCATTCCTAGAGATGTGGCCAAAGAACTTCAGTATTCGTAGTTGTACAGTCGCTGATAGTCTGTCTTTAATACGAAGTTCTCTGAGGATGGATACGTTGGTGCGAAACGCCGTCCACGGGATCTTTAGGAGGCGTCTCCAGCACCACATCTCTAATGCGTCGATTTTTCGGCGATCCTGCTGTCTCAGAGACCAAGTTTCGGCTCCATAAGTATAGGTATATAAAAATTCAATTAGAGCTAAAGTGACCATGTAGTTTATTATCCTACTCATATTATAGATGCGAAAGTTGCTGAGAATGGATGTTTTTTACTCTTTCGCGGAAAAACGACTGAAATGAAGGAAATGAAACTTTGTACGTAAATAGCTGGAGATACATAATGAAACTTAATTTTCATCCCTATGTTTCTACGGGACAGAAAATTATTAGTATTAAATATTCATATATCCTCACTCACACTTACTTCAGCCTATCGCAATTCGCAGTCCACTGCTGGACATAGGCCTCCCCAAGTTATATATCATATATCCTATTTACGTCAAATTTATATATAAAGTATATAAGATATTATAAATTATAATTACGTCAATAATAAGTGCAGGTGACGTAAATTAGATGAGGTTTGAAACGCGTAGAACTAGTACCTAACAAGGGTCTTACCTAGTATGTCTACAATGTGTAGCAATAAATAATAGTTGACTTTCATTACCGCATTTCGCTCGAATACTGTAATAATGAGATATACATTATTAAAGTCTTATATAAATACTGAACATTAGTTTAAAGTAAGTAATTAGGGTTCCACGCGTAATGGGTTCAATATGAACTATCGAAACTATGATGTCCTTCGCTTGGTCTGTCTTTCTGTCTGTAACGGAACTGTTGGCTATAGAACCGTGATGGGTCAATATTTCAATACATAACATATTATTATGATTACCTTCGAGTATTATGGCCTATATACTTAGATACAAATAATGTACTTAGGAGATGTTCCTTTATATGTTTGTAGCTCGATGTTTACAGATAAGTATAGTTTAGCCCGATGTAAAAACAATATCATAGTTAGTACGATGTAAGAGTTTATGTGTAATATTATTGTAGAAGAATATGAAACACTAGTCGAATATTAACTTCTTTTTATTATTAAATTACTTCTTTTTGACTGCATAAACAAAAGTAATTTCCACATTTATTAATTCCCCCCCCCCCTCCGTCTAAGAAACTTGTTTTTTTATTATTATTCGGTCGTCGTGTTAATATAAAGCGAGTAACACGTCATGTAAAATAAATAATGACAATACGAGCCCCGATGCAAAAAAGTTCGTCTAGTATGGAAAGTAGTGCAAAGCGTAAAATATAGAAAGTAAATATTGGTAAAATAATTAAGAACGTTTAATAAAAAATAAACTACAAATTGAGGAACATTTTTAAGTTTATTTTAACATAACTGAAATTCTTTCATGACTTTACATAACATAAAAAATTTACAAAAATATTCTAAAAAACATAACGCAAAAGTATTCGTCTACCCTTGTCACTCACGCAAAATAGTTCGTCTACCACTTAGTTGTGTCGCCTTTGCTCTCAATGACAGCTTTAATGCGAAGGGGCATGGTTACAACCAACGCTGCACACTCCTTAGGCATAACTGACTCCCAGACAGCCAAGAGTTTAGCCTTTAAGGCGCTCTTCGGTCTTGATAGATTTTTACGGAGAACTTTTTTCATTTTCCACCACCGTTGGGTTTCGATCGGCGACAACTCCGGGCTGGCCATTCGATTGTAGGGATGCTTTTCGCCAGTAGCCACGTCTTTGTTGTCCTTGCAGTATGGCAAGAAGCATCATCCTGTTAAAAAATGAAGGAATCTTGACGCTTGAGTGAAGTTAGAGGGCAGTAAATTCTCTTTCAAAAGGTTTTGATACCTTGCAGAATTGATAGAACCATCCACAAACTGCATACCACCAACACCTTGTGCAGACATGCAGCCCCATATCATAAAAGACGCCGGAAACTTCACTTTGCGTTTGAGACAATCAATATGAAATGCCTCATTTTTGTTCCGCATCGCTTTTTTCCTTTCATCGCTGACTGTCACTTCAAATTTGGAATCGTCAGTCCAAATGCTACTACGCCACTGATCGGAAGTCCATTTTAAATGATCACGAGCAAACTTCAACCTCTTTTTCTTTTGTACATCAGTCAACAGTCAGTAACACATTCTTTTTAGGACTTTTTTGCAAGTATCAAGTGAGACGTCTTTGTGAATCATGTCCTTCCATTGCACCGTGAGTTCTCCAGCTCGAGCAAGACGATTATTTTTGATAATTTTCTTCAGGATTCTGTTTTCTGCTGCACTTGTTATGCGTGGTCGATCAATTTACTTCAAACAAGAAGTCGTTCTATTCTTTTTATAGTGCTGAATGATAGATTGCACTGTAGATCTGGGAAGTATCAAGTGTTTAGATATTTGGTAACTTGATTTGCTAGCATCGACCTCACAAATTATTCACTTTCGAAGCTCTTCACACACGGGTTTGCCACGACCCATTGTTATTTGAAAACTAATGAAAAAAACTGAAACTTTCAGAATTTATACTTGTCTCACTTGAGAAATGACACAGAATTACTTTAACAAATTTAAATTATGCAACATAATTTTAAAAAGAAGGAATAATCTTATTTAACTCACCGATAGACGAACTCTTTTGCATCGATTAACAATTAGACGAACTGTTTTGCTTATAGCTTCTTCGAATTTAAAACAGGATATGTATAAATTTAAAAAGGTAAAATAGTTTATTAGTTCATAATTAAAACATGGCATAAGTAACGCGACATGCGATAGTAGAACATTTTAATATTTTATATAGATATACAAAAATAATGAAGTTACAAAAAATCTCACAGAGAAAATTTAACACTAGACGAACTATTTTGCATCGGGGCTCGTAAATGAGCAGTAATAAATATTGTACAGTGGTACTGAACCCTTAACTCTCGACTGAGACTCGTATTTAACAAATTTTTTATGCATTTTAATTATTTTTTGTAATCATAAATTACATCGTCCAAAACGTTATATAATTTTTATTCACGCCTCTAATTAAGAATTATACCATGCATATTATGTGCGTATCAGTCATTATGTTACTTCAAGCACTAAATTCTTTGCATTCGATACGACCACCGAAAAACAAATCACGTTCATTCTACGACCCAAAAATAGTTAGAACAAAGACTTAAATCATGAGCTTTGTGGTAAATTATATTGAATAGTCAACGCCGAATCACGGAATTGTCCTACTCCGACGAGATTTCTCTGTTTTTATTTTAGAAATGAAAGTGTTGTGCCCGTTTGAACGCCTAAACTTTGCTATGATTATTTCAAACCGATTTATACGTACGGGGCATCGTTTGCGTGGAAATAATTATACATTTATACCGTCCAATTAGCCTACTTTTTTATTCCGACGATTTATATAGGTTAATGACCTAATAATTGTCGATCGAAGGTTATATTCATCGAACACTTATGATAAAGTAACTACAAGTATTTTTATATTTTTTAATGACAAATCCTGCGAAAAGTGCCCTATTTGGGCAACGCCGGCGGGATCCCGGAATCGCCTAGCGTCTCCGTAATTCCGCCCCAGGCGAGTGAAGGAACACGCCAGAGGTTTTAGTCCGTGCAAATCGGACATACCCACCAGCTCCCCCCGGGCTGGTATTTCCTGTAGGTCAACAAAAAAAAAAGGTTATATTCGTCGAACACTTATATTAAAGTAACTACTACCAGCGAACTCCTGGTTGACGAAAAGCGTTATTAAAATAAAAGCGTCATGAACCATTTCGTTGTGAACTCTATCTCTACTCTATATTCTTAAGCAGTGACCGATTTAAAAACATTGTTATGCTCAAGTTTCTTGTTTAATCGTAAAGTCGTGAAAACTATGTGAATTAAAATATCCACTGGTGAATAATTAAAACATTCAAGATTCGCTTTCTAATGATATCAAATTTCTTTTTTAAACGCGTTAAGTACATTTTAATATAAATAATGTGTACATAATATTAATAATATTATTTGTTAATTTATTTTCATTATTTTAATGAAACATTTATGTACTGTTTTAGTGTGATTCTTTTTAATGAAAATAATATTTCAATCTCTAGCAAATGCCAGACTTTTGATTTAATGTAATAAACATTTGTTATTGTTTTTTAAATATTTTCTTACTTTATGTGTAACGTAACGTCGCGATGTATATATCAACAAGAAGAATTGACCTGTAACAATATTGATCTCTACGAGAGTTTCGTAGTAAGAAAAGAATGTGTGTATTGTTACGGATATTTATCAACAAAGCATTATGTCGTGTTCAATGAATATTGAATACCTACCATTTGCTATGAAACAGAGGTTTTGCTCTACTTTTTTTCACAAACCGGAGATATATTACAAAAGTTTGTTTCTTTCTTAATTTTAAAACGAATGCAATTAGACAAAATATGGCGCATGATTATAATGCTTAACTAAACATGTTTTTTTGCATTAATTAATATTACGTGCATAAAATTTACATTTTTATTTCAGTGATCTAACTTCATAATATCTTATTATTGTACTTACAAACAACGCACCCGTACTTTTCTTTCATTTCTCTTTTGTCAATGACAGTGTTAATACACAGCGGAATAGCGATTGTTTTATTTCGATTGTTTTATGTTTTCTTTTTGTTTGTTTTCAAATTGTGCTAAAAGATTTTAATAAGTGCTTCGTCGAGGACTTCCTACTTGAGCACGTAGGTGAGCGCCAGGGGATTGTGTACGTACAGTAAGCAGTCTGTTCGATGAGCCGTAGCGCGGCGGTCCTGCCGCCACGCTCGCGATCCTACGCGTCTTTTGCCAGCCAACATTAAATACGTACCCAAAGCTGAACATAACATATAACCATATAACATTGGATAAGTGCAGTGTGTGATTATTAAAAAAAATTTAAATCGGTGATGATTTATGGTTGATTGTGCCAAACAATTGTGAGTGGTCCTGATGAAGCGATCGACGTGGGTGGACTTGGAAACCGGCAGCCGGCTCGGCTGTAACGGGGAGATTTTCTGGAGCGAATGCGTAGAATGCGACTGCGCTTATTGCAACCCTAGCTACGTTTGCGTCTGCAGTGATAAGGTATATTTTATCACTAATAACAACTTTACTGACCGCTTAAGACAGTAAATAGCTGTTTTATTTGTTTATATTTATATTTATTTCTATATTATCAAATATATTAGTAGAAATGTATACTGGCAAAAATATAAACGCATTATTGGCAGCAGTTTTGAGGCTATTTCACCAGATGTAGAGAACGCTAATTGACGGATGATGGTATACGACAGCTAAAAGTTTTTGATTCATTATTCTTTTTGACCGACTTCAAAAAAGGAGGAGGTTACTCAATTCGACCGTATATATATATTTATGTATGTTCGGTAATAACTTCGTCGTTTATGAACCGATTTTGATAATTCTTTTATTGTTGGAAAGGAGATTTTCCAACTTAGGTACCATGATAAGGAAACCAGGATCTGATGATGAGTCCCAGAGAAATCGAGGGGAACCCTCGAAAATCGTAGTGACGACTAGTGCGTTTGTTAATTTATTTATTATTTTATTACTTGTCGATGTAATTGAAGTCGGTTTTTTTTTCGTTTGCTAGCAAACAATTATTTTTATTGACCATCAAATTTTACTATATTTATGAGATATTTTTATTCGCATGTAATAATCTTAAGTAGTTTATTAATTTAGGACAAACAGTTCCTTAAGGCGTATTCTCCGTACCGCTATCGAAACTATATCTGTAACTTATTTGCAGGAACTTTATCCGCAACTGGTGATACCAATTACCAGCCCTAAAAATGATAAAACATTTGTTTAAGTTTTATATACTGACTGCATAGCTAAACGGAACGCGTTTCGATAAGGAGTTATATCGTCAAAACTATTATCTTTAAGCAAATATTTAACCACCCAATAAATTCAAGGACCATTGACCTTTCTCGAGGTTTTAACGGAAATGTTATATCTAACCAACATTTAATAGAATAATCAAGAGACATTAGGATATTTTCTAGATAAGACCACAATGATTTTTTTTATACTTATATAACGAAGTCGGCAAACAAGTGTACAGCTCAACTGATGGTAAGCAACCATACCGTAGCCTATAGACGCCTGCAACACCAGTAGCATCGCAAGCGCGTTGCCGACCCTATCTCCAATTCCCCCCAGGTGCTCTGGTCACCTTACTCACCAACAGGAACACAACACTGCTTAAAAGCAGTATTATTTAGCCGTGATCTTCTGTAAGGTCGAGGTACTACCCCAGTCGGGCTGCTCCAATTTTTGAGCAGAAAATTTCCTGCTGTACCCTACCTCAGTTGCTGATTGTATAGATTGTATAGATTGTATAGATATAATTATATACATATAATATAAGGCACATCATTGGTCTTCGTAAATACACTATTTCCTTTCATAACTGACACACAGACCTCGTTTCTCCATAACATCTGCAAAAAATTATAATTTGCTTTCGCAGGAGTATTATTAGGTTATTAAAATTACTTCTCGTTTTTGTCAGTGATCGTATACTTGTACGTTGCAAAACACGTTGTTACACGTTTTAATTATAACAAATAATTTAGCTACTCTTTTTACTATAAGAAATCTACTTATTTCTTAGACACAAACACAATAGACACAAATTAAATTAATAGATACAGAAATAGTTATGCACATTGAATGTGATTCAAAAGTAAACACATCACTATCTGTATTTATTTTGTACAAGTTTGTTCGTAACTTTGTTTGCTTAAACTTTTGGTTTACTTAATGCAATTTTATCTTTTAACTAAATAGTGTACATTTTAATATACACCAAGTCACATCAAACTCAGTCCTCAGATAATAAAGTTTATATTCATATAGTCAATGCAGTAAGTAAACCTTACCCTCGTTTACAATAAACTTTAAGGAACCATCGGCTTATCAGGATTCTTGTATATTATTGTAGATAGAATACCAGCTGTTTGGTTCTTATATTATTATTATTTACATAGCGGTCTGCGGATGCAAACAGGAGACGCTGATATTTATTTCAAAATATTAAATGACTATCACTGTGTATGGCTTATGGTTTAGTTGTTTTTTTTATCATGGTTTTTTATGCGTTATATAAGGTGGAAAAACATCTTCTCTTAGGCCCTGCGCGCACTAGTGACTTTTTGTCACCGTGACTTTTTGTCACTGTCACCGCGTCCATCATCCCTAATGAAGGTGCGCGCACTTGGATGCGTGACAATTCGGTGACTTTTTGTCCGCGGAGGACGCCAACATGCCCGTGACGCGACAAAATGTCACGTGTCATATGTACGTAGGTTGGCAAACATGGTGTAGAACTTTCCACTTATCAGCCTATCACTCCAAAGCGGGTGAACCCAATACTTTTTATTATTGTATTTCTTTCTATTTCTAAAAACGAGTTCACAGACAACCTATCTATACTAATATATAAAGCTGAAGAGTTTGTTTGTTTGTTTGTTTGTTTGTTTGAACGCGATAATCTCTGGAACTACTGGGCCGATTTGAAAAATTCTTTCACTGTTAGATAGCCCATTTATCGAGGAAGGCTATAGGCTATGTATCGTCACGCTAAGACCAATAGGAGCGGAGTCCACGCCGACGAAGTCGCGCGCAGAAGCTAGTATCTGTATATAATCTGTCACTGCAAGCGCGCAGTCGCGAAGGTGACGGTGACGTGACAGTGACAAAGAATTTTTTGTCACGGTGACAAATGTCACTAGTGCGCGCAGGGCCTAACTGCAGTCGGCAGTGCAATATATCAAATCATGTTCGTACACTTACTTCCCACTTAACACTAATTCGCTAAACGGTACAACGTACACCTAAAAAAATTTGCAGTGATTAATTGAGTGAAAGTCGCTTAAATTACCGCACCAATTCATCCGTGTTTTCCTTGCTCAATTACCAAATTTCCAGATCACTTATTTATTCCCATTTATCTTCCTAGCCTCATTAGATCACCATCTATTTGTAACGTATGACATAATTGTGACATGACTATAAAATGATAAGGAGTTGAAGATTGTGCGTTTTCCACATAAAATAGTAGCATCAGGTAAACGTTATCGTGTTCTCGATATAAGAGCTTAACAAAATGGGTTCACGTTAAAACTAAGATATTACATACTTACTGACTCGTAGATAGTGGCGACTCTGTAACTCCTTTTGCCAATTTTAACTAAATTCACCGTTTAAAGAAGAAAAAATTTAAACTTAAATCATATTATGATTTTTGTAGACTGTATTTTAATCTCTACTTATCTTTACCTTGAAATATTTGAACTTTAACAAGTTGAGAAATATGTTGCCTTACCAAACTAGGCGTCATTACATAGTTATGATATAAAAGGTTTTGGTATTCGACAGCGTTGCCATTTACACGGCAATTGCCGTGTTACACGGCAATTTGGATATATTCGGTGATAAAACACGGTACACGGCAGTACGTTCATTGCCGTGTTCAAAAACACGGCAATCCAAAATGTGTACTTGTTTTTCCTAATAATTTCATCGATAGGTGATAAGTCATTATAGTGCAACACAAAAACAAGAACAAGAAATAAAATTATTACTTCCCCAATAAATGGAACTTTACTGGCTGTAAGCACTTTATCCGATCCGAAGGAAATTGTGTAAATTTCAAATCAATTAAACAAAAACACAACAAAAGATAAACAATATAAAGGAAAAAAAATAAATATAAATTGAATAAAGCCGAAGAAAAAATTTGGTTACGATAAATTTGTATGACGGTTGAGAAGAATAATGTTTTATTCAACCGATTTCAAAAAAGGAGGTTATTTAACGGTCTTAGAAAAAGGAGGAGGTTATTCAATTCGACCGTATAAATATTTTTTTTTATGTATGTTTGGGGCTTCGTCGTTTATGAACCGATTTTTATAATTCTTTTTTTGTTTGAAAGGAGATATCCTAATTGTGGTATCATGATAAGGAAACCAGGATATTATAATGGAATCCCAGATAAATCGAGGGGAACCCTCGAATATCGTAGTGACGACGAGTGCGTTTGTTAATTTTTTCTCGTCTACTTACGTTGTATTACTTGTCGATATAATTGAAGTCGGTTTTTTTCGTTTGCTGCTAGCAAACACAATTATTTATTGTCATGTTTAATCTTACGTGTTAATGTAAAGTAAATACACGGCAATTTTGTAGTTTTTATTCCAAAACACGGCAATCCAGATACCCAAAACACGGCAACTTAAAATTTTGCGATGGCAACCCTGGTATTCGACCATTTAGGTCATGAATAACGATGCTTTTCAAACCCACATTTTATATCTCACAAATGCTTCTTTTGAATTTTAAAGAAATATGAATAATTCTGAAGCGGTGGGACTTCAATGGAGACAGGCTATTATTTTATACCCTAGGTTAAAAACCTACTAATGAGCGCCGTCGAACGACGCGACGCGACGCCTTGAAGTAGATGCGTGAAAATAGGTCCTCTAGGCCTTTTCCCTCCGTCGTCTATGTAAAACAACTACCAAGCAAGAACTTTCTTAGGTTTCTTTCATAATTACGAGTAATATTTCTAGCATTGAATCGAACCAACTTGCGCGATTCATTCTTACATCTATACTAATACAATAAAGAGGTTTTTTTATTTATTTTATATTAAAGTGCTTAGTTATTATGTTTCTTTTAAATATACTGAAAAACTACTGGACCGATTTTGAAAATTTTTACCACTACTACCTACTTTATGATTGATAATAATGTGACTTACGTTATATTTTATAACAAGCAAAAGCACGACAGACAAATTCGTTACAATGACGAGTGCGGAAAGTTAGTTTCATTATTTAAAAAAAATGTTTTCTCTAACAGTGTAAATATAAACTAAATCAAATCTTAATTCAATGTATCGAAAATATTTTCCGTACGAAGTTTGGCTGACAACGATTGAGTTATAGTAACCCGATAATGTCGTTTAAATGGAACAAAAATATGCAGATTTTAACCTTGACTTTTCAAATTGTTTTTGCGTCTCCCAAGATTTTAAATTATGACGTTTTTAATATACTAATGTTTTGATAGCTGAATGTTCAATCATTCCGTTTTAATCGGTAGGTACGTTCAAAACAGACTTGTAGTTTAAATATCAATCATTATAATAACTTTTAAGTTGTTTAATATTTTTGTCATCACGGAGACTGAACTTTGTTCGGTATTTGGATCAACCCTTCGAAACCTTACCTAAATCCCAAAAGCAAGCAGCCACAAAATGGCGTCTAGCCTCATCCGCTGCAGTGTCGCGCACAATAGTGCTCGTTTCACAATGAAAGTGAAACTTTATATGTTTTTTTTTTTCTTACCTTACTCCGCTTCTTTGTCTCTGAAAGCTCATAAAAGCGGAATTTCTACCCGCATCTCTTCTGGGAAACCCTTTTGTTATTGTTTATAAAGTTTATTGAGCTAATGTTTTACAATGGTTTTCAATTACATATATATCTATAATTTATGTGTGAAAAATTTACATGACATTTTAATGTAAAATTGATGAGTTTTTATGAGAGCAAAAATACGATATAAGATTAACTTAACAAAGATAAAAGCTAAAAGGTATCTATATTTTATATATATCAGTTGTATCTTTTCCTTTTCCTTTTAACAAAACTAACCGTGTTAATAGACACAGTCAAAAGTATTTTATTTTAGTACTACGTAAAGTGTAATGAATATAACTTTTTTACTTGCATTACTTCTATAACGTTTACGTTCGAGATCCGTTACAAAATGAATATTTATAATACGCCTTAACGAAAATATAAGCTTACGTATTTATTTACGGTAAAAATGTATTAACGGCACTTTTTAAAATTGCCTCAAACGATAATAATTGTTATTACACTGTGTGTCTGTGTACTGTATTACACTGTGTATGTGTGTCATCAATAATAACATTGCTGACTTGATTGCACATTTGTATCTGGCACGTGTCATAAATTATATTAACGCGTGTTATTATAAAATAAAAACACTGCTTCTAAATTGGGTTTCCGAATTCCGATTATGTTTCCGTACCGTAGAGCAGATCACCGTTTTCCAATTTCTAACATCCATATTACCATACGTCTGCCGGCCTTTCACGCTCTTGGATTGGATAACTCATGCGAATTTGTGTACGGCTGGCAAAATTGTTGCATATGTCAAAATATTTAATCAAATCTAAGCTGTATTATTTAGAACGAGATGTCAAAATGGTTTGCTAAGTATTGCAAGTTAAAAACTAACTACCATGTAAAGAGTTATTAGGTTATATGTTAACGAGCTGATCATTTGAAGAGACTCGACAACGCTTTTAACAAAATAATAATCATGTTTGCTTAGTTCTTAGAAAATACTAATTGAATATTAATATTACATACTACCTATATAAATAACCTATAGTTCTTATAAATCCGAATAATTATCATGGTAAAGTATCCTAATCAGAGAAATTGACAGTATTTTTTTTTGCTTTAAAACTGGCACATACTCGTATTGTAATTTGTAATATACTTACTAAGTACCTACATTATACATTAAAATAAGAAACGTCAAAAAAGTATAACGACAAAAAAAAATTATTTATCCTAAAATAAAAATATGCTTAATCCACAAATACACTTAAATAAGGAAAGCAAGGATTATTATTTGATATTAATGCAGTAACTAATTAATCAGTTTGTATTAAGAGTATGTAATTATTAAACTATTTGATTCGTCAGTTTTCCTTCAACGTGCCTTGTTCCGACTCGTTTGTACTGTTTAATTAACATTTTATTTTTATTTGTAAATATACCATTTTCTAGACTTTTCGTTTCGTGTTATAGTGAAGTGTTTAAAGTTTTACTTTTTGTGGATTGATTTAGTAAAAACTAAAACATGTAATTATGTAGTGAAATAAAAAGAAATAATAATAAATTAATAGTTATGTGATTATAAGTCATTAAGTGGTTAAAATGTTTTCAATATTTCAATTATGTAAAGTAAGCATGAAAACTTAACAGGTTATCATTGTATAAATATACAATAGAACATAAAAAATAATGGTCGAAGTGTTAAACCTTTGTTAAACCTTTACTTTGAACAAAATACGAGTACGTTAAACAAAATGTTTCAATATTTAGACGTTTTTCTATCTTTATACGAATTAATGTTCTTACAAGTAGCCTACTCAATTATCCAAAATAAAGAATACATTTAAATTTTTAAATCGGTGAGATAAAAATTATCTGCTATTCTAATAAAACACAAATAACTATTAAACTAACATTTTATTTAACATAAAATATAAGTAGTAACTATTAATTTAATAACTAATATTTAACATTTAATCTTTCTAAATCTTATTCCCGGCGACAGCAGCTACTAATGAAAATAAAACTATTAATAAAATTAAAATAATGATGATAAACATAACCAAGGACACTTCAATATCATCGCGATCAACTTCCACACAAAATATATTATTTAAAAAAAACAAAAACATTACTGCAAATTGTTTTAAATCGCTTTATGTGTTTTCCATCCGCTTTTTTTGAATGTCATTCAGAAAGGTGCAGTAGCGTGACGTAATGTTATATTGAATCTTGTCACTACCATCTGACCGATCGCAATCACATTGACCTTCATTTTAGTTTGGTGTAGCCTCGAGGCATGTACGCCTTTACCGCCGCTGGCTGTTTCAACATACCACTCGTCAATGATTGAAATAATCGACTACTATGAATCCGTTTTTCTGTATCATAAAATTAACACGTGGTTCAATAAGTCCCGAGACTAAGTACTAAAAAAGGTCTTTTTTATAAAATTAATTTTTATTCATCAACATAGTCTCCTTCAAGAGCGATACAGTCCCTCCAACGCTTTTCTAACTTTTCTATCCCATGTGTGTAGAACGATTTGTCTTTGGCTTCAAAATAAGCCTCCGTTGCTGCGATAACTTCACTATTTGAGTCAAATTTCTTACCGTGAAGCATTTTTTTGAGGTCTGCAAACAGCCAGTAATCGCTGGGGGCCAAGTCTGGCGAATAAGGGGGATGAGGAAGCAATTCGAAGCCCAATTCGTTAATTTAGGCCATCGTTCTCGCGGACTTGTGACAAGGCGCGTTGTCCTGGTGAAACACCACTTTCTTTTTGTTCATGTGAGGCCGTTTATCCGCAATTTCGTACTTCAATCGCTCCAATAAGCACATGTAATAGTCACTATTTATATTTTGCCCCTTTTCAAGGTAGTCGATGCAAAGTATTCCATGCGCATCCCAAAATATCTATATTTACGCCATAACCTTCCCGGCCGATTTCTGAGTCTTTGGACGCTTCGGGCGGCTTTCACCAGCCGCTCTCCACTCCGCTGCCTGCCGATTGGATTCCGGAGTGAAATAGTATATCCAGGTTTCATCCATTGTTACATACCGACGTAAAAAATACTTTTTATTATGATTCATCAGCGCCAAACATCGCTCTGAATCATTGATACGTTGTTCCTTTTGATCAGTTGTAAGCAAACGCGGCACCCACTTAGAAAAAAGCTTTTTCATGGCCAAATTTTTATGTAAAATAGTGAAAACACTACCAGCTGAAATCTTCACTATCTCGGCTATCTCTCGCACTGTTACCTTCCAATCTTCCAATACGATTTTGAGGACTTGGTTAATATTTTGTTGAGTCACTGCTTCATTTGGACGACCTGAGCGTTCCCCATCATTGGTGTCCATGCGACCGCGTTTGAAGTCGGCATACCACCGACAAATGGTTGCTTTAGAGGGAGCTGATCCTGCATAACATTTTATAAGCCATTGCTGTGCTTCAACGGTATTTTTTCCCATTAAAAAACAATGTTTTATCAACACGCGAAACTCGTTTTTTTTTCATTGTATCGAAATTACAACCGTAGCGTCACTTAAATGTTTCAAAATCAATAATTTTATTGTTCCATTTTTAAAAATTTGACACATATTCTTGTATTGATAGCCAGTACTTTTTAAAAATCAAAAGAGTTTTTAATATATGCGCCATATCCAGGTTAGTCTCGGGACTAATAAATTACTAGATCGTTCAATAGAACGATCTAGTAATTTTAATTCAGGTATAATTATGTTCTTTGACCAATAAAAATGTAGGCTTACTTCAAGTGATCAATATGAACACGGCCTTTTTTTTTTCAATATAACTAGGTCTGCAAACAATCGTACGGCTCACCTGATGATAAGCAATTACCGTAGCTTATAGACGCGTGCAACACCAGAAGCATCGCAAGCGCGTTGCTGACCCTATCCCCAATCCCCCGCAGGATCCCGGCATTTAGTAGAATTTAATTGATAAATAGGTGCAGCTAAACTAAGAAATAGCGATAACACGCTATTTTTTTTACGCGAATAAGCTATAGTGACAACAAGGTTATTTTGCCTCTGCTTGATATTAATAATATTTTTGTTAAATTTCCTTTTAATTATCCTTGAAGAAGGACTCCTATTTATCATTGTTTTTATGTTTATATGCTGTCATTATTTATTTATTGGCGGTTGCGATTTCGACACGCACATGACAAACATTATTTTGATTGGCCATACAGATGTTTTCCGTGTTCTAGGTGTTTGTGCAGACCTTGTGGGTCTCCCCACCGTGCCTCGGAGAGCACGTTAAGCCGTCGGTACCTGTTGTTATCATGTGCACTTCTCCTACATGGGGATAGAGCCCTATGCCCAGCAGTGGAATATTACAGCCAGAAGCGAAGTGAAATTGTTATTTTATGACAAAAATAACATGATCAGTTGGATTTATTATGTTACCCATAACTACGCGTCTCTCCTTGTTTCACCTGACATGACCTATTTAATTATAGTCTTCTGTTTACTCAAATGTGTCACGCCATGTTTTATCTCTTCTTTACAAATAGGACTATTTGACCTGTACATCTTTAGATTTACCTATTTGTATAGATTTACTGTTGTACTTTTTTGTCCTACTTTCTGCTTCATCATCGTGATGGGGATTTATTTATTTTATAGGAAACCAAATTGATTCGGTTTTCTATGTTATAACACTCATGGTTCCTAATGAGTTTGTCATAAAATTCGTATCAGTTTCGAAGTGTAGTCATAAGATTAAACTACAATAGAGTCATTACAGTTTAACGAAATATTTGAGACAGACGTTACCCAAAGTATTGTCTGAAACATCACAAACAAAATGAAAATATTCGCAAACATAACTCTTAGCCAGTAGGAAGGTGCTAACCGCATGTTTGCTAATATTGCTCATAATTAAAGCTATGATGTTACAGGTCTACTACCGTAAACGTTATTGTTTGTACACTATCATGTATACGTGAAAAAATATTCTATTTAGAGTTATAAATATTTTTACCAAACATAAAAACACACGCATAAAACAAATTAAATTATGTATTAAATAGATCTAAAAGAACAGAACATGCCTTAAAGTTTGCTACTTCTAATAATAAGAAGGAATAAAAATAACATTAATAGATAGTAAATATACAAATACGTTATTAAATTAAATGCATCCAAATCGATTTAAAATTTAATCCATCCCTGATCTACATTTGTAAACAAACTAAAAACTGTAAAGTGCATTACGCCCTATAAATCTGTGACTATACACAACCAATCTTCCCAAGCACCTCGCATTTCTGCGTTTTTTACTATAGTCGGGTCATTGTACCGAGCACTTAACGAGATTACTCCTAGCTCCCAGCTCAACTCGTTACAAGTAGCCCGAAGATGTGCGGCTGCGATCTTCTCAAACGCTTCAGATGAAATATGTTTATTACATTAAATACAAACTGAACGCTACTCATATATAAATATCTCAGCTAATAATTCAAATTACCTATAACATGACCCCTTTAATTTGAAAATATTTGGCTATATGAATGAATAGTCCGATGCTGCAGTGTGCAGTGTGCTTTCTGCTCCGAGGGTTGAGGGTTCGTTTTCTGCTCCAAGTTGGGGTGTAACCTATGTTTTTTTTTTATATAATTATTATTTATAAGTTTATATCGAAAAAAACTTACCAAGTTATTATTTATTTTATTTATTATCTATACTATTATTATAAAGCTGAAGAGTTTGTTTGTTTGAACGCGGTAATCTAAACTAAACTAACTACTGGTCCGATTTGAAACGATTTGAGGGTTCGTTTTCTGCCCCAAGTTGGGGTGTAACCTATGTTTTTTTTTTATATAATTATTATTTATAAGTTTATATCGAAGAAAACTTACCAAGTTATTATTTATTTTATTTATTATATATACTATTATTATAAAGCTGAAGAGTTTGTTTGTTTGTTTGTTTGAACGCGGTAATCTCTGGAACTACTGGTCCGATTTGAAAAATTCTTTCAGTGTTAGATAGCCCATTTATCAAGGAAGGCTATGTATATCATCACGCTAAGACCAATAGGAGCGGAGTCCACGCCGACGAAGTCGCGCGCACAAGCTAGTAATTTATAAAATCTAAGCTTAACTTTTGTCTTTCTGAAATAAATGATACTACTTTTCTTGTATGTCTATATCTAGAAGAGATAGTATTATTCACATTCGTCAGTTCGACTTTGTTGTGGCAGCCAATGTAATACCATGGTGTCTCTATGCTTAATCATGATACACATGCATTCCAACACGTGAATCGCCCGAACCATCAATTACGTTCAGTAAAGGTTAGATCTTTAATGGCCTTTTTAATGACGATTGGTACGAGTGAAAGTACTGCAATGGCTTGGATCAATTAAGAGATTTAATTTTAGTTGATTGAAAAACTAACAAAATATTAATATTTAAATTAATTTGACTGTCTCAAAGTATTGAAACTTGTCAATAGATTTTCCTAAATAATTTCTTATTTATTCCTTGTATTAGAAATTTTGAGATTATAACGTAAATTTCATTACGAACCTAAAAATCAATCTAGTAACAGTTTACGACTTAAAGTATTCTAAATACAATACAATTAGTTCTCATCAGTAAGCATTATTTTATTTCGATTTTCGAAACTTCTAAAAGGGTTTCTTCAACTAACGCAGAAGCACATTCACTTTATATTCTTTTGTTAGAAAAGCTCAATTTTATTTTTACGTTAAAAATATACCCCTTCACGATCTCGGCTCTTATATCCTTAGATGTTTTATTTGCCACCAATAGTAATAAAACTTCTCAGTGGAGTCTCACAGCTTGAACCCTATCCTTCTATTAATTTTTAAGTAATACTTGAAAACTTGATGAGATTGGAAGCTCAAGAATTTTTCTCCCATTATGTGCAAGGGTTCACTGGAATTCATTTTTACCGATCGCTCTCGTATCTGAACCCTCTTCCCGTTTTATTTATTCATGAGACAAGGTCAATATTGTAACCATCGGGGGCCTGATGAGTCAATATACTTTGATAGCGATGACTCACAAAGTCACAGCGGGAATTTTAAAATGATATAGGGAGACGTTCGTGTCATAACTTTTTTAACTTCTATTATGTATTTACATTTCAATATGAATGTTGCTCTCATCATTAATTAATGTCCTGTGTTTCTTATTTGCCCGCCGTTTAGCAAATTTGTTTGCCTTCATTAATGCTCCAATAGACTACCGAACATAAAACTAATGAGTTAATGACACAATGTATGTAAGTTTTGTTAATTAATTTTATTTTGTATAGAACTATATGTATAATCCAATCTTTCTGCTACATGGGGAAAGAGGCCTATGCCCAACAGTGGGATATTTACAGGCTGAAGCGTATATGTATAGATTTTCTCCATTTGCATACTATACCTTTACTTCATATTACCAAATTATTATTAGATAAATAACGTAAAGTTAATTATAATAAACAAATATACTTGTTTATTTATAATATTGTACATTTACATCTATTTCAGATTAATTAGGATGTAAAAATAACAAGGATGTTAACAGTAACCATACAATAAATCACCGAAAAGAATCTTACATATTTCATAACTAGCTGCTGCCCGCGACGTCGTCTTAGGTGATAGCGTGATAATATGTAGCCTATGTTCTGACCCAACTTCTTAATAATATTCGTGCCAAATTTGAAGTAAATCCATGCAGTACTTTTTGAGTTTATCCCGGACATACATTGACTTTCCTATCATTTTATTATATGTATAGATAAATATGTGTAAGACTAGACATATCTTGCAGTTTGGCTTGGGTTGACATTTTTCTTCCGCTATTATTTAATTTTAAATAGTGTGCTGGCTAATGTTAAATTTTTTATTCAAATCGTTTTGTTAATACATATAAGAATTTATCTATTACAAACAATTAGATTGTCTTGTAGTTCATAAAACTTAATATATAAAAACGTACGTACAATGCCCATGAGAGAAGAACATTTTCCTCACAAACACAATAGGTAACGGTGACGTGGTGAACCGCATCGCCGTAAGCTTTTAGTGACATTGTTTATCACATGTCACTACGACGACGTGAGAGACGCGCTTCAATGGACACTCGACTTCCGACGATGAAGTATTTTATGCTTAAGCAATAGAAGTACAGAACAGTACTACCTATTGTGTTTTAAAATGCCTTTTGAGAATTATTTTTAATAATAGTTTTTCATTTCAATATTTACTAATTTTGAAATGTTTGGTTGTCTCCATGACTATGACTGGTAATTTTTCGTTCCTAGTAATCCTAGTCAATCGAATAAATAAATTTTATGTAAGTATTTATTTTTATGTGAAGCTAATATCTACGATTTGTAGACATCTTAGAAACCATACACCATCTATACTAATATAATAAAGCTGAAGAGTTTGTTTGTTTGATTGTTTGTTTGTTTGTTTGTTTGTTTGTTTGTTTGTTTGAACGCGCTAATCTCAGGATCTTCTGGACCGATTTGAAAAATTCTTTCAGTGTTAGATAGCCCATTTATGGAGGAAGGCTATAGGCTATATATCATCACGCTAAGACCAATAGGAGCGTAGCACTAATGAAGAATGTTTCAAAATCGGGCGGTCCTATTCCACGGGGACGAAGTCGCCCGCACAAGCTAGTCAAACATAATTATAAACGTCGAAACTAAATGAGTGTGAACTGTGAACCACGAAGTTCATGCATTAAGTTATAATGTGTCGTAATTTTAATTAGATGCAGATTTTTATGGATTAAGGAAGTCGGAACTGGTTAGTAAATTGGTCATCAATCGTTAGGCGTAAAAATTATATAACTCCTAAAGCGTAGTAATGTTGCTTAAATTTTTGAAGTAAACAAAGAAGTGCATAACGTTATATTATTCTAAAAATATGATAATTTCAAATTGTCTTCGTGTCTTTTACAGACACGAGTATATTACTCACGGTCGAAAAAATACTTCAGATAATGACATGTCGCAACAGATTTCCATTTCTTTGTCTTAGTTTTAAAATACTTGTTAAATTTCTTACGCAATTAAGTTTCGAAACATTAGTCTCATTAAGTATTATACTACTGGTGAGTAACGATTGGTAAACTGTTGTAGTAAAATTATTACAGAGCTGAAAAAAAACAAACAAAAGAACGATATGACTAACATTGACAAATGAACATACTATAAGAGTTACTAGTGGTCGCCCAGAGGTCGAAATTCGACCATAATTAAAAATTTTAATTCAAGAAAACCAAATAATTATGGAAATAAAGAACCTTTTTTTAAAAATTTCAACTTGACTACAGACTTTGACAATAAACAAATAGTATAATATGCGTGTGTGAGTGCTGTAGTGTGTGTAATGCTTTTTTTATTAATTTAATGTATATTTTATGTATAATTTTGAAAAAATATTAGCATTCCGCACTCCTTCTCTATATAAACTAATGTGTGCAAAATTTCATACTCCTACGTACCCTCAGTTTCCGTAAAAAGGGGTACAAAGTTTTTGCTTCACGTATTAATATATAGATTAGAAATTATGTTCACAAACTATACAGTTTTTAATACATATAAAAACTACTTACTAAATAGTTTAGGATTTAACATACTCTTATGTGTTATATAATAAAGAAAGTGTTAGGGTTTGTAACGAGAATTACGTAATTGAACTTTTTTATCCTTTCCTTAATCTTTTAAGCGAACCTGCCCAGCACTTCCCGACCTAGTCAAGTTACTTTCGAACCAGTGACAGTTAAAATATATTTTATTTCCTGTTTTTTTTCGATTGCCGCGTCCGTGTGACATGTTGATCCGATGGATTGTTTAACTACACTTTCATCGTGACTTTAGCCAGATTATAAAATTACTTTTTTTTAACTTTATAACGTACAATTTCGAATATTATCTGTCCATTTTAATTGACATTTCTTATACGTTAATAACTGACCACTGTGTACCTATACGATTATAGAGATACACAGTGATCAGGATCATAAATAGATATTTAGCTCAATTCGTTTCCAATAAATCCAATGACGATACATACGACGTTAGCAAAGAGCCATAATTATGTGACCACTATTGTTCCAAACAAGAATACGGGCACCTGCAACACCAGCAGTTTTGCATTTGCGCTTGTGATACTTCTGGTGTTGCCAGCTCTACCCCCGACCCTCCTCAGAAGCTGTTGCTACCTTACTGACCACATTTACACAACACTTTTGGTTAATATTTGGTTGTGTCTTCCACACAACTAAATATTTTAATAATACTTTTTTTTTGTCCAAACCAAATATTTGGTTGTGATCTTAAGGTATCTTATCTGTAAGGGTTATTTACTTCCCCGGTCGTGCTGTTCTAAATTTTGAGAAAAATTTGAGCAAATGCTGTGCCCTATCTCAATAAAGCTGACAACGCAGCATGATATTAGGTTTACCTTGTTATTATAATATAATGCAGTGACAGATTAGAGTACCTCGATTATGTGTTATTTTGTAGTTGGCAATAACACTCCGTGGGAGGCTAGCTGCGATGGTATCATTCATCACAAATATATCGCTGTTCTCGTAGTATTGTGTTGCTTTTATTCCATGAATTCGTAATATTACACGACATTTCATTTAACTGTGTTGTATTTCGACATAAAGAGCGACTATTGTATTTGTGTACTGAGACATATTTTTCCATTTGAGTTGAAAATAAAAATGTATAAAAACTTAACAGTATATACCGAATATAACTATACGTACCTACTTTTATGCTAAGTATATTATGTATTTTTAAACGGTAAAAAGTAACAATTAATTTATAATTATAATAAATACAATAAACATTAAAAGATCATTTAGTCCGTACTCACACTTTTATGACTAAACAGTTTTGTGAAAGTAACTCTATCAGTGTGCCCGTTTAGTTAAAAGCTTAGCATATTATATTCTAATTGGGGTACCTAGTTACAAACATATATAACCCCATTATAACAATTGCATAATATTTAAACACGACTTATATTAGGTTTAGGTCCTTACATGCATAGGAGTAGAGAACGTCGATACCAAACATCTGATTACAAATCTCAGTTACTTATCTGTCTTATTTTAGTCACTTGAGAACTTTGGACATCAACTTCATACAAAAAGTTTTTGAAATATATCGCTAGATAGCAAAACATAGACTGATTAATTATTTACACCAGTCATAAAATGCACGTTAGTAAATTAAGAGTGTGCATAATGCAAAATTACCATCTTCTATTTGTTTTGACATGAAAAGTTCCAGACCAAATCTTAAAATAAAAATATATGACAAACTACGTGATATTTGCAAGGGTTGACCTTTATCAAAAACATAAAATAAGGAAATTTCCTCGATAAAATATAATCACGAAGTAACCTCTAATTTTTATATTTTTTCTATTTATACTCGATATGGTTATGACCATTAAGACAAAAATTTGATAATTAATTACATTTAAATATGAGTAAAGGCTATGCTTAGGCATTTAATGTAATTACTTTTAGTTTCGGAATTATATACAAAATAACATATTTGTCGTTTTTTACATTCGTAATGCGCTCAAAACTATATCGTCTATCGCACTCTGACACGAGGCTTTGTGTATATTTTGTTTCATCGGGCGCGCGGGTGAAATCTGATTTTTTGCTCGCCTTATGCACGCTCTTAAAACAAGCGTTAAACCATTAAAAGTGTGAAGTAATTGAAATAATTCTATATTAGAAATTCAAACCACAATTGTGGTCTGAAAGATGTAGTGACAAAAATTGAGAAAGGTATGCTGAGATGGTTCGGCCATGTCGAGAGAATGAGTGAAGAACGATTGACGAAAAAAGTGTATAAGGCGAGTGTGAATGGAAGTGTTGGAAGGGGTAGACCTAGGCGGACGTTTCTAGATCAAATTAGGGACGTCCTGAAAAAAGGTCAGGTCAAGAGTACCTACCCTAAACCGAAGAGCATGTATGAAAGGAATAATGGAAGTGGACGAAGCGAAACGAGTATGTAAGGATCGTAGCAATATGTATGTATGTATGTATTAGAAATTCGACACTGAAAATGTTAGTAACCAAGCAATAAATAGTAGGTATAGGTGTAAAAACCATTGATAGTGCATTGACTCCATACGAGTCTCTTACAGTCAGCTTCAATAAATATTCTAGATATCTCGGATTTTGCTTACTAGAAGTAGGGGTTTGCAATAGACGATTATTTGTGTCAGAAATCTATATCTACGAGTATAGTCTAAAATAGTTAGTCTTCGCTATCGCGTAGGCCTTAGCCAGGCTCGTTGACCAATTAAATCGTTGTAAATTGAATGCCGTATTCAAATTGTTCAGTTGAAGTAAGCCTTTTAGACATGCGTTCTAATTTACCTATTACGACTAAATTGGTCACGGGGTGGCCTTAAGAAAATAGTATTAACATAGAAAATGTGTTTCTTAGTAATATTAAAATAATATACTCGTAGATTGATTGTTGAAACTGATCGTTAAACGCATGATCGCTTCTAAATATTTATACCTAATCCGTTTTATATTCGTATTTGTTAAATATTTTAACATGTTCGATAAGATATTTTAGTTTAGAGAAAGTGTTTCACAGATGTCTCGAGGTAGGTCGCAGTTCGCTCGTAACTTGTTTTGCCCCCGTCAGGTCGGTAGTCGACCGTATACTTAGCTTTATGATTGTTATCAATTACATCGCTAAGATTATTATAAACAACGTGCACTTCATTCGTTTTAAGTTTCAACTGCTACACAAGCAATGCTATACAAAATGAGTTTCCCACGCATTTACATAATCATTTATTGTTATCTATTTTATCTAGAACTCGTCTGTATGCTCGTCATCACTTTTCAACAGCTATTTTTTACACATCAAAATGTCTGCGATACTACTGCACATATTATATTTATTAAAATTACAAATAAAAAAATTAACATTTAAACAATTGAAGATAGAACCAGTCGCTGCATTTAATTTTCTTTAAAATATTTCATAATTGTTTTTATTTTATTTTATTAGTTGACAGCTCTAGTAGGTAATTTGCAAATCTATCTATTAGACATTTTAATGAAATTTTGCACAGATATAATAATATTATATTTCGATTAGTGATTGCGATATTTTTATTGCACAATAACAAATTATGGCGGTACGATGTTCGCCAGGTCAGCTAATATATCTATAAATTCTATCATTTATTTCGTAAATCCTATGACCTTAAAAGGATAATAATAATAACCAAGGCAACTAGTAAACGATCCAATAAACGTTTCTGAATTGACTACTAACAACTTTTATAATTTAGATATGGCTGTATTCGACACGACCTCGCGCTATGATGTAACACCATCGGTAACATGGTAATTAGAGAACGTAATATAGCTATTAGAACGACGCTACTTTGGCACTATATGGAAACAAACATTTAAGAAGATTGTATAAATTTGGTTTTATGATATCGCTACTTGCGTAACCCCGTTATTACGTCCTCGTAATCGGTTTACCATATTGACACTCACACAATGAAAAGTGTCTCTAGTCATTTTTGTTTAGTCGTTTATGTTTACAATAATATATTATCATCAATGAAAAAGCTTGTAGCTACACGAGCTTTAACTAATTTTGATACGTGAAGACGTTTGAGATAGAATAATTGAAATCGTTGATTTAAACTGTTTGCATTGAAATGTACTGGATACAATTTATATGAAATCAAAATTGAAGCATTTTTTGGGCGTGAATCCATCTTTGGTTAGGTTTTACCTCTAGATATTCTTATTTTCGTTACGTTCTAGAATAGATTCAAGAAAAAAAGCATCGTTTTCAGAACGTTTTATATACTCACAAAAATCGTTTCTTATGTTGACGTATTTTATTCCTTGCAAAGTTGAACTTCATGACATTGTAATAAGAAGATTTAAGCTTAGTATTTTGTCTTGAGAGCTTTAGGTCTTTATTGCACATGGGTTCTTGGTTTCTGGTGTCCTACTGCCTTAACTGCGCAGGCGCAGACCGGTTGTTGACAGGGGCGCTACGTTTCGAGTTTTGTTTAGAAGTGGTACGCTACGCTCATCCGGGTCACCGCAATTAAATCATGACTCGTTACATCTTTATCGATTAACCGATTTACAGCCAATTCGATAAGGTTTCATTTATTACTTATGTACACGCCATTCTAGTCAAAAATAGGCTTTAAATGTGATATTTCTTAATATACCACGAGTCACATTGGCAAGCGATACCTTTTTTTTATGTAACTAGGTTGGCAAACAACCGTACGGCTCACCTGATGGTAAGACCGTAGCATATAGACGCCTGCAACACCAGAAGCATCGCAAGCGCGTTGCCGACCCTATCCCCAATCCCCCCAGGAGCTCCTACCCTACCCCTAACTCCATTAAAAACATAATGCCAGCAAAAATCTGTCCTCATTATTCCATATTAAATAATAACCAGTTTATATTGATTTCAATTTGTTTTTACTTCAATTCGCATAATCGGCATTATTTCAAATGATATCCGACTACTAGGTACTAACTATTAGGATATATTATCAACATCCTCTCATTACCAAATCTTGACTAAGTACACTCTGACAAAGACAAAAATAATAATGACAAATACAATAAATGACAAAGAAAATTTTTAAAAACATGATAAAATTATTTGGGTTTTTGCACCTACGCTGAAACCTGTAACATCCCAATGCTTGGCATATATGGCCTCTTTTCCTATAGGTGGTATAGGTATTGACCACGCTGCTCCACTGCAGGTTGACGGATACTGCAACTCAAAAGATTCCGCTACCTCCTTCTACCGCTACGGCACCTTAACAAAAATAAATGTATTTAACCTAAATATAGCTTAGTAATTAAATTGTAATTGTTTAGTACTTGCAGTTTATTTTTGTTATTGCTTTATTGAAATGGAATAGCTTTGTCAAATTTGAATGAAGAGGAAACTAACGATTTATCCTTTTGTCATATATATGTACTAAATTTATTCCGTACATGTACGTAATTCAATCCATTAACAAACGTGACAATGATTAGTCGTATTAGTCTCAATCGCTATTATTATATCAACCGAATATTTCCGGAAGAATGCACTTCGACCTCGTCGCGTCTATCGTTACTAAAATTCCATTTAAAATATAATATTTCTTCACTCCTCTATCAAATGTATACAAACAAATGCATTTATTTGTGATAAACGTGTTTATAAAGCTTTTAAATAACTTATCAACAAATGTGTCGGTCTACATTAAATAATGTCAAAAATATTTTAAACGATTATTAAAAGTGGTATGATGTCTTCTTCGATTGAAAAATCGGACAGTGAGAGTGTAGTGTGTACAAGACGGCAATTAATTTTCAAAATGGGCAAGCGACTGTTGTCACCGAGGACTCAGACGTTAACTAAAGTGCGAAACGCGACAAGTTACCACATGAAATGGGCGCAGGTGATGGAAGAAATCTCTTGGAAATTTGACAAAGTGAGTCTGTCATCATCATTGTAATTGTTTTAATACGAACAGCTTTAACTAACCCCATGTAAGCGATTACCGTAGCTTATAGACGCCTGTAACACCAGAACCAGAAGCATTGCAAGCGCGTTGCCGACCCAACTCCCAACTCCCCCCAGGAGAGTTGTCATTCTACTATTTTTAAAAATAATGTTTAAAAAAATTAAGACATTCTACTAAAATGTATTTTTGCTAATAAATTACTAAATACTATGTATGAAAAGAACACGGTACTAAGGTACGCCCTACGTTTGAAATTTTGAATTTAGTGCGTTCCGCCACGCCACACGCTACGCACTACGCTCCGCGTCTCCGTAAACGAGGCTTCAGACCAGCGTTGCCAACTCTACCAACTTTTCGGTAGATCTACCAACTTTCCGTATCTCGTTCAAATCTACCACCTCACGAGAAAAATCTACCAACTTTTCAAGTTTTTGAAAATTTTTAATATTATATTATATTTACTAGAAATTTAAACAGCGTATTCGTTCGCGCACTCGTCACTTGAAATATATCGATATATATTTCAACTTTTCAAGCAAGATTTCAAGTTAAAGTCGTCACTGATTTGGACAATGCCCATTTTTCTATGAAGTCGTGCCCCGGTACTTTGACGTGTTCGACAATTCATATTAATAATTATTTAAGTATCCTTTATTAATTGAAGCTAGATTTTTAATAATCACAATCTGAAAACAATTTACATGAATATTATTTACTGTTCATAATTAATTATTAATTAAAAAAAAAAAAAAAAAAAAAGCCAACGTCACGCGGTGTTCCCAGGCGGTTACCCATCCAAGCAGTGACCGCGTCTTTCTGTCCTCCTGTCTGTCTGTCTGTTTGTCTGAACGCGATAAACTCGAAAACTACGCAACGGATTTTTATACGGTTTTCAACAATAGAAAGAGTGATTCTTGAGGAAGGTTTAGGTATATAATTTATTATGTTTTAATGTAAATTAGCAGAAATACGGCGATAAATGTTGAAGAGGTCGCAAAAAATCTCGCCAACGGGGAGCTTTCCACGCGAACGCTGCGTAAACTAGCAAAGATATCGTTTTATAATGTACTAGCGAATTCAAAATCTATAAAAATGCTACAAAAAAGTCCGCGATAGCATATCTCTATCTCTTAGGGTTGACTTACAATAACCACTTTTATGTTCAAATTTTTAATTAAAAACATTACGTTATTTTTAAAGATATTTTCTTTAGTTCAGTATTAATCCTTATCCAAATGAATATGTTATTTAGCTTAGGCATTTAATGCAGATTAAAATTGCTCTTTACACTATATTAATCAGATAAATAGTTTTCGAGATATCGTCGTTAGAAGTAAGTAGCAGCGAAACATTTAATGCTCGGCGAGCCAGCGTTGAGCGTTCTTTCCTTGAGATGCCTATAACGGCGCGGGCGAGTCCATCCCCTCTGCCCCGCATCGCTCGACCGCCTGCTCATGCTATTAAAGGAAATCAAAGAATATCAAAGATCATTTTATCGAACTTTTTTTTTAACTTTTTTGTTAAATTCCACGCGGACGAAGTCGCGGGTACAGCTAGTATGTGATATAAAGAAAAATATAATTATAATTATATTTTTTATGGATATTGACAATTTTTTAGTTATTATTCGTTTTTTTTTTTTTTCACTATAATAGATGATTATACTATAATGATATCTTATTTACGAAAAAAAATGAATTAAAGGTATCACATCTTAGGGTACTAGAATCGTATATAAAACTCGAAATTATAGTTGGTAGATCTACCTACTTTTCGAATTGAAAATGGTTGGAAACTACCAACTTTTGAAATTGTATCTACCTACTCGATAAAATTCGAGTTGGCAACACTGCTTCAGACGTTGACCTAAGTTACATTAGTTAACCGACAAAAAAATGGAGGAGGTTATCAAGTCGACGACTATATTTTTTTTATTTACATTGAAGTTTTAGGGAAAAAAAAACGTTTCTATTTTAGAAATGGCTTGATTCGAACACTGATGGCGTCATTTTGAAGAAATCTAATACTGAGTTGTAAATTGACGCGTCTGTTAATGGATTGTTAATCGACAGTTAGTCTTTATTTCCTGTATCAACAGCGGTTTTGTGTTTAAGGCGGTATGCCAAGCAAATAACCTTGAGCATTCGATCCCTCTTTGCCGCACCCCAGTCCCCACCTCTCGCGGCACATCTAGCGGCATTTGGTTACAACTTACGAATACACGTAAAAATTACAGATCTAGGGATCCGCAGACCGCACGGCATTCAATAAAAAAATATATTATTTTTTTATAAGAAATAAATGTTAATTGGTGCGTATATATTTTAGGTAATGAATTCAGTGACTACACTTACGTTCAATAAATACTAACAATGAAGTATAATTACTTAAACTTATAAATAACTAGCTGACCCGGCGAACTTCGTACCGCCTAACAGTCGATTCTTTAATTATTTTTTTTAAATACTTATTTTGCTATTCGGGATAACGGCAATTTGGGTCAGCTAGTAAGATAAAAAAAAGAAAAAAGAAAGTTGATAAGTCAATAATTACATTATGTAAAAAAAATAATTATAAATTAATATATTGACAAATATTGAGATTAATATTTATACGATACTAACGTCACTCAATTGCTATTCGGGATAACGGCAATTTGGGTCAGCTAGTAAAAAGATTAAAAAAAAGAAAAAAGAAAGTTGATAAGTCAACAATTACATTATGTAAAAACAAAAAAATATATAAATTAATATATTGACAAATATTGACATTAATATTTATACGATACTAACATCACTCAATTGCCTTTCCGGAACCCTTCCACTAACTCTTAAACTTTATTGTATGGTATTAAAGTTCAAATTGCCTTTTAAGTATTATTACGAATCTTTTGTATGGGAATATAGAAAAGTGTTGTTTTTAGACTTTTCAGGCAATTTTTTTTAATTTTTCTCACCGTAACAACCATCCTCGTACTTCAATGAATATTATAAAAAAAGAATTAGTGAAATCGGTTCAGCTGATCTCGAGATTTGCGCTTAGCAACAAATTCAGCGATTCATTTTTATATACATATATAGAGATTTTTTTATTTTAACGTAGGTCTAGGTAAAAAGTAAAAACCTATAGGTACATGGTCAAATTAAATTAGCTAGCAAAACTCTTTATCATGGGTGTCGTTTCTATAATTTTCAAAGGTGCTAAAACCATTGTTTAGATACCTACACAACAATAGCGTTTTTTAAAAAAACTCAATAGTTTTAAATACACACACAGAGCGTTTTTTCACAATAAATAACAAACAAAAAAAAAAACTAACCCAAACAAAAGTCAACAAAAAATGCTAACAATATGCTAATTGCTAATAAATTATTATTGTTTACTAGCTGTGCCCGCGACTTCGTCCGCGTGGAATTAAAAAAAAATTATTGTTCAGTTCGCAGAGATACAAAATAAAAATAAAAGTAACAGCCTATTACATCAGCTATCTGTCTGTGAAAGTCCCGTCTGAATCGGTCAAGCCGTTTCAGAGATTAGCCGGAACAAACTGACAGACATACAGACAACAATAAATTGTAAAAAATGTAATTTTGGTATATGTACCGTGTATACATGGATATGCATTTAGTAAAAGGATATTATTTTATTATTACAAACGGACACTCCACTTTTATTTATTTGTATGTATAGAGTATAGACGTATAGATTTATAATATGACGTGAGCGTGCGCTAGCCGAGACGGTGACAAACGACACAAGCTTCTCCCTCCAAACCTTGCGGCAGACTGAATTCCAATACAACCGCGCTTGAGTACAGTAGTGAATACGCCCAGATTTTAGAAAAAAATCAATAACACATCAAATTTAGGTCTTTTCGAAAAAAATTTTCATGCGAATTGTTCCTTATTAAATTGTCAATCCATTAGTGTCGGTAGCAAAATAAAATAATGTTTACTTCACGAGGAGACGCACAGTATCAGTAATTATTTCTCATTTTTGTGGTTTCGTTGTAAGGCGATTATTTAAAATGTAATCCTTTAAAAAAATTAAAAAAAAGGACCATCATGTAATCAAAATTATGTAGAAATTAAATGTGTTTGTATTAGTTTTATATTTCTTTCCAATAAAAAGTAGATAGCTTCAAAAAACTGCACAAAAAACGGCTAGCGCGGCGTTTTGCCCCCCCAGGCGCCTTAACAAATAAAAAGAAACAATTATTTTTATCTGTTTACATTCATACTTTTAAATCACATGCGTAAGAAGTATGTAGATTCTAGACATAATATAAATAAATATTTTTAGTTCTAAAACCAACGTATAGTTTGGGAATTAAATTGTTTAGTAATTTAATAAACCGTTTAATTTATTTAGGTAGAAATTTATTTTTTCATTGTCACGAACGTCCATGTTGAACATTATCGTGAAAACGGCGATACTTACGTGCATTAATTTATAGTGTGATTACAGTGCAAATTGAACACTACAAAGAAACCAAGGTCAAGTTTATGTTAAAAGTGAGACTTTTAAAGTATTTTATGACAATACATTATTTATGATTCAATTATTATAGGAACATTTAAAATATTACTTATTTATTTACTGTTTTGCCCACCAATACATATAATTATAATAATTCTATAATAATAAAAAGCAATTTCAAACAATATAGTTGTATCAGTAGCAACAGCCCGCCATTTCGCTTATTATGTATCATTTGCCAGCTCTATTTGGTCGTAAGGGTCTGGAAGAAGTGTAATATAATAAAAAATGTTTTTTTTTAATGTTTTGCGAAACTTAACTACAACTAACTAAACTTTTATATATCTCAATAGCGTCATTTTATTTACCTACTCGTAATTTACGAGTCGTAAACATAACCAGATGTAAACATATTTTATTCTAAGCCTGTGTAAGCTTTAATGGGGACAACGATAGCATCCTTGACATCAGAACGTCAATCAATCTACACAGTTGAATCGAGCAATAAATAAATCCATATAACTGATCTTAACAGATTGGAACTGTGCCTGCCGGTAATGGAAACTTTACTAGGTTGTAAAATGACCCAGTCGACGTGCTTCCATAAATCTAAGCACGCAATAAGGTTACGATCTAAATGTTAGACTTTGTGACCAATCTATACTTCTCCTATACTTCTATACTAATATTATAAAGAGGTAAAGTTTATAACTTTGTATATACGGGGTAATTAATCTTCGCAAATACTGATCCGATCATGAAAATTCTTTCGCTAACAGAAAGCTACACTATTCAGGAGTGACAAGATAAAAGGAAAAAGATAAAAATATATCGTAAAGATTTTAAATCAGCAGGATTTGAACCTGCGCCCTCTGACGTGCCGTGTCAACAATTCAATCTAATCAAGCATTATTATTTGCCTTAGAAATTAATTGGTGATTTTAAAACATTTATATTTATCGGATTTGCTGAAAATAGTGAGAGTGTATTGGAACATATCAAATTTCACCGTACCCTTCTTATGTGAAATGGATTATAACTCCCAACGAAGTGGGCACGGGTCGGCTAGTATGGGTATAATTTCGAACTTTAACACAAAATCTAAATTTTTTGTAATCAATGTCAATCAGATGTGAAATGCTGCAAATAATCCAAAATTTTAAAGAACTTGGAGGTTGTAATTCAATTTTGGCGTATCCTCTCTCAGAACCGGCTAAACTATTGTACAAGATTGTAAACATTGATATGCGACGACGTCTTCGTTAATTTTCCTTTATAGTAATGTGTAGTATTCCTACGGAGTGGCGTTTCTTGTGGACTAAACCCTTAAATAAATAAAAAAAATCCAGTCGGTATCAGAAGTTACGCGTAAAGAATCATACTCTCACTTAGGCTTAAAGCTCTTATACTCTAGGGTTGCCAACCTCAAATTTAAAAAACCAGGATTTGAAGTTGGAAAAACCAGGACAATTTAGTTTTAAAACAGGACGCATTTAATTAAAATAATCAAATTTTTTAACAAAAGTATTTGGATGAAATACGAGTTGAAAACTAGTTATTAAAATATAAAACAAACACTTTAGTTTGTAAAAAATTTCTTAAATATAGGTTAGTTACAGTATCATTCTAATATTATAAACTTATTAATTTTTACCACTTTTTTCAATCCCATTAATTTCCTTCAGTATTTGTGGTTGAGTAAGCAAATAATTATAAAATTGGTCACACTTCATATCTATGTTATATATAGTTTTGATTATTGCAGCTACTGTTGTTGGCAGTAATCGATTTCTTTCTTTTGACCACTGTGAATTTATGAGGGATACTTTTAAAAACCCAGGACGCTGCTTAAAAACTATTCAGGACGTCCCAGGACACTACAAAAACTAGGACCACAGAGTACATCTAGGACATGTCCTGGGAAAACAGGACGGTTGGCAACCCTGTTATACTCGTATATCATTATCGTAGTACCTAATCTTATTTATCTCTTGTTCTTATTCGTCATTTATATTAACTTGATTTTATGTATGCATCTATATTGCGAAAGGAATAACGCCTAAATTTCTTTTATGACTGTAGCTGTTTTCTTTATCATTTAAATACTTTAATGACCCAAAAACGTACCATAGATTTTAGAATAGACGAGAGTGATATTTAGGATACCGATTACCGACACATTTCAAAAACTGTCCACGTAATAGTCAAATTAAGTAGTACGTAAAAAAATCTTACACTGTACAATATAATTACACGCAAAAAACTTAAGATACAAGATAGGAAAAAAAACTATTACGCTTGCTAGGAAGCAATTTAGGAAGCAAATGGGACGAAGGGATGGTAATATAAATAATACATTCCCGTTATCACCTTGTGAATAGGTAAGTACTTGTAATAAATATCTCTAAATTAAAACAATATTCCCGTTTAATGTACTTAAGTACTTAACGTCAAAAGAAAAAAAAACTTGTTACATCTATTAATTGACGTGTTAATATGAAGGTCTATATCTTGCCTTCAATGGAACTGAGGTGAGTTTCATAGCTTTGATTACTGTAACGGTCCTTCCCATAACGGGTGTTCCCGGTTCAGATTCAGTTACGCACTATCAACTGTTCGCTTGTTTTTATTATATTAACCTTTAGCTAAACAAAGATTACTCTTGGTTCATAGTTCACAGTAACATCTTTATATTAATATATTCTATGAGAAGTTATTTCTTTAAAAGAATGCTATGAACGATTTCTTGCGTACTATAATTAAACTTATACAAATATCACAATCAATGGAACGGGGCATGAAGTCTGTCAAACAAAACTCTAAATATCTTGTGTTTAACTGTGTAAGGATGTCACAAAACTATAAATGAATTTGAAGGAAATCATTATGCTTCACTCGTTCAAGTTTAAATATAAGTAATTAATATTTAAGAAAGAGGAAGTGCTTATTTCGGGAAAGAAAAGGGTACACAGTGAGGAAGAATTCTTTGACAAATTAAGATTGATTAACTCTCTTTCAGTGACTGACGACTGTTGTGAGGTTGTTGTGAGGAATACAAATTAACACAATAGAGTCCTAATAGAGTAATAAAACTTTAAGTAAATATTATTTCTATAATTAAATGTATTCGCTTCGTTATTTACGAATTTACGATTTTGCCAGCGTTCGTCGTGCGGCAATTGAGGATACAATATGGTCAATCAGTTCAAGTGCGCCGCAGGTCTGTTGGGGTCATGGCTAACTTTGTAATGAGAGAAATATTAGGTACATAAGTACATTTAGCCAATTACATCGAAACTAAATATAAATCATACGATTTTTTTTAACACAGCTTTAGATATTAAACTTGCAGAAGCCTCGCCGTTCCCACAGTCTATTCACGAATTTCCGTATTCTTTCACGTAGCACGTGCTTATCTCACAAATGCCCACTCTCGACCAATATTCTCACAGATGTTTGGAAACAAGAAATACAATGATCCTTGAGCCGTCTACATCAATGTAGTAGAGCATAATAGACAAAAGATTCTGTCCCTCGTTGCTACGGAACTCTCCGCAGGTGCGCTTCACTTACACGTACCGACACACACACACACACAAGTGTTCGATTAATATTACGTGCTTAGTAGGATGCGGCGCACAACACGCTCGCCCTTTGTAACAGAGCAAGAGCCTCCACCGAGTGTATGCTCTACACGAAGTTTTGTGTGAACTTGTGCCTACAATGCTTTTTAGCTTGTGTTGAATTATTTAAACCCATTTAAATTGCTCTACATTATAATTATTGTAATTATAACAATTATTATAATGACAATCTTATTTAAAAACTTTCCATTAGATAAGAGGAAAGTAAGAACAAAACATACGAAATTGAATAACCTACCGTAAAGAAAAACTATCGTAGAAAAAAAAACTAGTTTAAAGTAGAGCACGTGTCGCGTCGTCACGACGACAAAGTGGTGGCAGCAACTTTTTTTACGGTCCCGACATATTCCCGCGCCCCCTTCACAACCCGGCCCATCAGTTCCTTATTCTTACACTACTAAAGGCACACGGCATGTGCTCTGCTCCGAATCTACCTTTAAAAATCTATATCTACAAAAATTTCATGAACATTTGTGTTTTTACTTACCTATGTGTGATTATTTGAATATATAACATATGTTTCTCATTAAAAATGGAGACTTTTAATGTTGTTTTGAAAACGGGTTACAAAATCGTAAAGGATTTTTCGGAACCCCATAAGAATGTGAGTAATTCAGTATTTTAAATTTTTTTCAAACCGTTACTATAATTTCTCGCAAGGTTCAATTAAAAATGATACAATATCAGTTGATATCGAATAAAGATAGAGGTATAATTATAATATAAATTAATTATAATAATTTAGTAATAATAAGCACGCAACGAAATGTGTTTTAACTTTTATATAGCAATTATTTTAACGTATCTTTCGTAAAAGCAATACAACGACACGGCCATACCTCAACGGTAAAATAACGGAAATTATACTTATCTACATCTTACTTTAATTTGAAGTTGATTTACAAACAAGCTATAAATATAAAACTTATACTTGTATAGTAAACCAAAAACTTGAGAAGAAAATTTAAAATTAGGAATAATTTCATATGGGGAATAATATCATATGGGGAAAAAACATATTTATAACAAAAATTGACGTTGCTACTTTAATCTCTACCTGCCATCTGTCACGTACTTCATCAAAACATGTCGTAAAAATGTTTTCCTATTAAAATTTGCAAAACCATTTTATGTAGGTATAATATGTACCTACCTACTGCTTTTCGGATGTAAGGTTTACTAAATAATATAAAAAATATATAAAAATAAAAACTGTATTCAAATTAAATTAAGAACTTCTTTTCAAATAAAATAAAGAAACGAACACTTCTTATAATCGAATTGAAGATTGTTTATCTATTATTAACAATCATAACAGATATTCCGTACACATTAACAAAGAGTAAGTGATAAAACATTCCCTAAACAGGAAATAGCAATGTTTGTTTACAAAAACCATTCGTTTACAGATGGAAACATCGGGAGGGTCGGAGAGTTCGGGCGGGGAGGATGCGGAGGCGCGGCGGTCGCGACGCGGACACGTGCTCGCTGAACTGCTGCAGACCGAGAGAGTTTACGTGCAGGAACTTGGATCTATACTTACTGTAAGTTATCCTGTGTCTCAAAAACAACAGTCTTTGAAAGATTATTTTGGACCCTAATAAGTTCTTGATATTTCACGAGTGGTCCACCGTACTGTCTTTTTCTTTAGTTTACCACTTAGTATTATCACCAAGTTATTAATTCAAATTGATTGATAATAAATTTCAGTTTTGTTGTTACATAAACTATAAATTTTTGATTTTGTTAATTCAAAAATGTAACGTTACTTAAATGTGTTTAAATTAGAGTTTAATCATCAAATCATCAAAATCAAATTTTAAACATGAAACTTGTACCCGTACAGTATTTAACACTACAAATAGCATCGTTAATTTCGGACTGTGTAGATTTATGTACATTTTTATAAACCACAACACGTCACAGCCCATTTCCTATAGCGCGATATCTCCCATAAGTTACGCGCTCTATAAATTATATATGTCAATACATTTTAAGTAGCACGTAGAGTATGGTTTACGTACGTAAGAAAATTCAGTGAGCAGTTACGGACCATCTGACATCTCATAAGGCATATACTTCAGATGCATTCGATACGGAGCACGCAATCAAGTACGCGAAGGCAACGAGCGGAACGCAATGCCTTTTACACATTCGCGAAGTGTTCGCCAGTGCAGGTTCTCGGTCACGCTTTGCAATATATCGCGTTCTGTAAAATGAAATATGGAAAATACGACCTCCATAAATCTTCAGCGAACCTTAGTGTCGGCACGTCCTACTCGTGGTATTATAAAAAAAATAATAACTCTACGGCTAAGAGTAAAAGATTAACGCGAGCTGCATCCGACTCTACCCTCTTCAGCGATTACACCAACCAGATAAATCTTTTCGAGATAGAGAAATTGTCGAAAAATAAAAAGTGCAAGAAGGCTGTTAGTGATGTCGGTAAAAATAGTCGTGTTAAGTGCCGCCAGCGAAATATTAAACCTGTTCATATGGAACCATTTACTGGAAATTTCTTTTACGGCAAACCATTGCCCGGTTACGACAATACCAAGAAAACGGAGGAAAAAATAGCTTATTTACCAGATTCTGATATTGTAACCATTTCTGAAGATAACACTGCCGAGTCTATAACAACAGCAGCTACCATAGTTGATTTACCTGAAGTTGTAAGAAATCCAATTTACGGATGTCGTGAAACAGAGATTCAAATTTTAACTCCAGAATTTTCCACAGATTCCTCATTGACAAAAGACTCTCAATTTTTATCTACTAGTTGTACTGAACTTAGAAAAACTATGGATAGTACGAACACGCAAGATATTTTAACATCTATATTAAATGATTATAAGAAAATAATGAAAGAATGGAATAATACTATTAAAGATCATTACTCAACGATTTCTCATTCTAAAAAAAGTTCATCAATATGTAGGAGAAGTAACACAGACAGTTATGTGCGTAGTTTACATTCAACATTATCATGTAGACAACGGTCAAAATATCCGAAATATTGTAACTACAAACATTATAAATATCCTTATACAATAAAAAACTATAGAAAATATCAAAATTCTGACGACAGAAAAACACAATGCCTACCGAGAAATACTGCAATGGGTAATTTAGCATCAACATTACAAAACCTGAAAAAGAAATTTCAAAAAGAATTAACACCGTCCGAATGTGATTGCTTAGAAGCTATCTATGAGGATTATGATAAACGGTTACAACAGTGGTGCGACACTCTGAGTCATTACTCAACTATTACTAAATCGGTATAATTGTATAAACGTTTATATTTTACTTGTTGTCTTTTATACTATAAAAAAACGTATTATATATTTACTTTTACATACTTTACAGGGCTATAAAGAAGAAATTGAAAAACCCGAAAATCAGCACGTTCTACCAGCAGCATTAGTCGGACAAACGGACGTGTTATTCGGAAACCTTCACGAACTATTTACATTCCATCAAGAAATTTTCTTAAAAGACTTGGAAAGATCTATTTCAGCTACGGAACTTGTCGCGTTATGTTTTGTTGAAAAGGTAATCTTAAACAATCATATATAATATATAAAAAATTTGCAAATTGACCGATGTATGAAATATTATAAGAAAATTTGGTTGCTTTTTCTTTGCAGAGAGATACTTTCTTCCGCCTATACAGCTACTACTGCCAAAACATCCCGCGATCGGAAAGGTTACGAGAGACCTTAGTGGACACCCACCTCTTCTTGCAAGCCTGTCAGCAGCGCCTCGGACACAAATTGCCATTGGCCGCTTACCTTCTTAAACCGGTGCAGAGAATCACAAAATATCAACTCTTATTAAAGGTATTAATCTTTAAAAATTAGGACTACGAAAAATGTCATTTAAAAAAAAGCTAGTGTATTGTGTAATAAACTATTATTCTTTTGTTGGATTAAAAAGAAATATCTTTATTTTTTTCAGGACTTATTACGGTATAGCGAATGCGGTTCTATGAGCTCTGGACTTCAACAAGCTCTTGACTGCATGCTTGTTGTCCTCAAATGTGTCAACGATTCAATGCATCAAATAGCCATTACAGGCGTTCCTGTAAGTATACATAAAATCTAACTGTAATAATGCATAGGTGCACATATTTCTGTTCTATGTATTCTTTATTTTTCTATACCTTTCAGGTGGATTTAAGCCAGCAAGGCGAGCTGTTATTACAAAGTTCTTTCCTCGTGGTATCAGAGAATAAGCGTGATCTCCGGCTGAGGATACGGCCAAGACGTCGTCATATCTTTCTCTACGAGAAGGCGATGCTCTTCTGCAAGCCTGCAACAAAAAACAGCCACAACAAAGCTACATACCACTTCAAACATGATCTCCAAGTACGTAAACCTATTTTTATCATTTATTGAAATAAAAAACTGCTTGGACATGGATACTATTCTCTTTTGCGGTTGCATAATATAAAATTTTCTCTATCTTATACTTTGCAAAAGAATGCTTCTTGTGTCAACGTACAAGCGTTGCATAGGATAATTTAAGCTTTTTTATTTATTTAAGTTGATTAATTTTGTGTATTAATTATAATTAGTTGCACCCACACATTGAATTATATGATTACTGTGTGGATTACTGTAACGGATAACAGTCTGTCGAAACCCCCCGTATTTTATTATTATACTCTTTGCCTCACGCCAATACAAATGTCAAACGCGCTTAGATCCTACCTTGCAAATATGTACCTATAGTTTTATCTTTGTTTTGACTATTCATAATTTCTACTTAGAAGAAAGAGTATAAATGATTTAATCAACCGCGACGTGGTTCAGATTACGAAGTATTTATTTAATTTCGATGTGGTTCAGATGTCACAAATCGGGCTGACGGAGTCGGTGAAGGGCGACCCGCGCAAGTTCGAGGTGTGGCGGCAGGGGCGCGCCGAGGTGCACACGATCACGGCGCCCTCCGTGGACGTGAAGCGCGCCTGGGTGGAGCGCATCAAGCGCGTGCTGCTCGACCAGCTCAACGAGCTCAAGGGCGAGCGCGTGCGCCAGTACGGTGCGCAGCACAGGTACCACCACTGATTTATGTAGAACATAGTATTTACTAAGTGAACCGTTCGGTGTGCTGTATTGTACGTGTATTGTCACTTGACAAAATGTTTGGGAAGTATGAACAATTATGAGAAATTTTTGATCTTCGGATATTTCGTTTTCGCGAGTATAATTGTTTAAAGTCCTAGTTGTGATTACTTTGTAAGAATAGTAATATATCCGTTACGAGTTGTAATTAAATTTTTTGTAACGGATGAAAGTACAATACTGTATCGAGAAGTATATATAAATATAAGGCCTCGTTTACGGAGACGCGGAGCGTAGTGCGTAGCGTGTGGCGTAGCTTCTCGCGTTCAAAATGTATGAAAATCAACGCGTGTAAAATCGCTTCTCCGTAAACGCACTCATACACCGCCCTACGTTTGAATTTAGTGCGTTCCGCCACGCCACACGCTACGCACTACGCTCCGCGTCTCCGTAAACAAGGCCTTAGACAGTATAGGATGGCTGATTTCGTGCGGTACAATATAGTATATTCAATGAATTCTTGCTAAAAATAAACTCCATAACCCATAGCTCCAAATTCGAATGAGAAGCTAGTTTTGTGCGATGTTTTCTACAAGCCGATACGTAGGAGGATAAGAATTCAGGATTTTTTTCTTCTGATACTAATCCAGCGCACTATCGAAAAAAACTTGAACAGACGTTTTTCGATTCAGGAATCATTTTCTTCTAGTACTAATCAAGTACGCTGTAAAACTTAGCTTTACCACCCGTTCTTTTTTTATTCGTAGACTATAAACACACATATAACAATATGTCAACAGGACACTCATCCAGGCGAGCTCCTGGGAGCTGGGCCCGGGCGCGGGCGGCAGGCCCGGCGCGGCGGCCGCGCGCGCCGCCTCCTGCGACACGCACGACGAGCCCTGCTGGTCCACCGACCCCTCCGACGACGACGACGACGACACCGAGCCCGCGCCGGTATGTCTCACTGTGATTCTCTGTGACCCCCTGCCAACTTGACAGTTGACAGCTGACAGTTTTGTACTTGACACTGTCACGGTTCAAGTGTACATTGTAGTTGTTGTTTTAAAATTTATCCCCAATAGGGAAAGGCAAAGGACTATAGTCCATACAGCCTAGTGTACATTGTAGACTCGAAGTTTTTTTTTTTCACGGGACGGGGTTTTTGTACAATGTGGTCGTAAATTGACTAAAGTAAAGGTTTAATATGCTGACCAAAAAAGTATTTATAATAATTTAGAATAGTACTTTGATTATTGCCGTATAAAATACTGGTTATTTTTTTTTTTTTTTTGTAAATAATTTTGGTTGGCGCATTAAATCTTTTCACTTAAAATTTTGATCAATATAGTGTACGATCGGAACTTAGTAGTAAGTTTGAAATTTGCAGTACCGAAATTTAGTGTTAAAGTATGCGGGAATATAATTGACTGTTTTCGCTATTACTATGTATGTTTGTAACATTTTTTGTTTGCCGCAAATGCGTTTTACTAACCAGAACTAGGCTATAATGGTGCTTTTTCGGGATAGCTTAAATAAGATAAGGGTAAATAATACCTAATTAAAATAAGATTTTCATCGTAAAGTAATATAAACTAATTTTGGGTTTTGCAGTGTGAGTGAAGTGAAAAACACTCTAAATGTAAGTTTAATTGAATTTATAAAGGAATGCGGGAAAAATAGTCACCGGGTAGAGCATGAGAAGCTAGCAACCCGAACGCACATAACGCTTCCCGGAATAACGTCCGCCGCTCTTCTATTGCAACGTTCCAATAATAAAAAATTTACTGAGATAACTCTTAGAGAATTCGTAGTGTATAAAATAATTTAGGTCTAGATTTCTAGTCATATCGATTAGTGTTTGTTACTACGAATTCCCTATTTAAAAAGAAAACTTTGTAAAAACAAGTCAACACCCGATCTCTTATGTCACGCCATCACCGCATATTTGATTTTGCAATTCATTCATCATCGCTTATAATTTGTAACTGTTAATTTTAGGAAAAGATAATATAGTTTTAACGAATGTGCTTTTGTTTTCGTAACTGACAGGCATTAGATTAGCACAGTTCACATCTGTTAATAACACTCGCAAAGTGTCTTTTGTTAATGTTTTGTGGCAGTTGTGACGCCATGTTGGGGTACGCGTGTGTTGTCAAAATGGCCACCATGCTCTAAGTTGTGTTGTTCAACAGGTGACGGAGGCCGTCGGTCTCAACGGTACCATACACAGAATGGTACAGTTCTTTTCAGTATCGGGCTCGACACAAGCCACATCTACGTTTTACGTATCACAATACTGATAGAGTTACTCTACGTATAAGCCGGTAGAGTCTTTGTAAATACAATGAAAGAGACTGATTTAATATCCAAAGTTTAAAGTAACCAAAGACAACGACGTAATGTGGATATGTCAGTTCTATTCGCTGAACATTAACTATCGTGTAAGTCATGTTTTGTTTGTTTTGTCATTCATTGTCGTGTGCTTTTCGATTTTGTTCAATTATGCGCTTCGCTTTGATTACGTCTTGTATCATACGTAAGTTTATTAAGGATATTACTTTTATCCGTATTATATTCATAGACTTCTAGAATAAATGTTATGTACCTAAGTCAATTTTTCACTCTAAACACTTATGCTCTATTTTGTAGCCACAAACTAAGATGCTGATACTGTAATAAATTAAAATATCAATCATTTTTGACTCACAATCCATTTTATACCTGTCATATTTTTTGATCAGTGCATCTCAATTTGTGACTACCATAAATCTGTCATCACTTTAATTACGATATGTGTTATTTGTAATATGCCAAGTATGTTAAATAACAAGAAGACTTAAGGAAAGAAGAATGTTAGCTTGACCCAGCACAGCTCGGCTTCAGTCATTCACTCACGGCTTACAACGTACCTTCTTACTTAAATTCTTCTATGGCTACACGTCACAGACTACTCCAGAAAGTACAGTGTTCAATGTTCGTAGATTATTTTTTTTTTTTGTTAAGTAAACTATATGTCTTAATGTTTAATCTATAATTTGCAAATTTATGTGACACGAATACATAAACATTATATGTTATAAGTTACGGTTCATTAATTTAGTTATTATTGTAACTTCTACGTACATATACTTTACTAAATATACATATGTATTCATATAACAGAACTATATATACCATAATATAGATACAGTAAGATGTATTTAAATATACCTGAACATATTAAGTCTCTGTTAAATACAAAATCTATATATATTCTTTTATACGCCTAACGCCATACATACAATAATGATGTATACATATTTATATAGCCATAGTTATTTGTATCTGTGTTAAACAATATTTCTTAAATATACTTATTCTTGTATACATCTATACTAATATATAAAGCTGAAGAGATTGTTTGTTTGATTGTTTGTTTGTTTGAACGCGGTAATCTCTGGAACTACTGGGCCGATTTGAAAAATTCTTTCACTGTTAGATAGCCCATTTATCGAGGAAGGCTATAGGCTATGTATCATCACGCTAAGACCAATAGGAGCGGAGTCCACGCCGACGAAGTCGCGCGCAGAAGCTAGTTGTACATAAAGTTTATCCTTATTTTACGTACCAATACACGCACGGCTTATTATTAACTCGACATACAATGTGTCAATAATTTTAATTGTAACAACGTATTTAAAATATCACTGCGTTAATTGGAACGTAAGAAAAGCTATAACCAATTTGCAGTTGTTACGGTTAAAAATAATAAAACGTGAAAGCTACGATGTAAGGTTCAAACTGAGATGTTGCATGCAAACAGACGATTTAAATGCAAATTGAAGCTAAGGTTTAATGTGCTATAACACGCATGCGCTGAACATTGGTATTAAGATTTCGGTGTGAATAATCTATGCTTTAATACAATAAATGTGTGCATGATTTTCGAGTTAGATGGTATGATGATGGGTATTCAGTTAAATAATTCATTGTTGAAAGTAAAGGAGAATAAATTGATATATAACAACTTATTGTATTGGGGGAAAACTAGAGCAGATTTATAGTAAAACACATAAAAAAATAAATTAAAAAATTTAGTCATTATCATAGCACATAAATAAAAGAAGATTATATCATTCATTTAAGAAACAGTCTATTGAACTCAGTATTGCCAATAGAATAGGAGAGTTAGAGTTAAGAAAAATCATATAACTACACAAAAATTTTATCGTTATACATTTTGGTACATCCTGCAATATCTGTTAGACAAAAAAAAATCGCAATGCCTTAAGGCGACTAGAAGAGCTAACACGATGTTTTATAACGCCTAAAAGTATATGATCCACTGCAGTGAAAAATAACAGAAAAATATATGATATTCTGCAGGATATATGCTAGATAGATAGTGTGTTGAAAACATGATTCTTTAAATTTAATACGATAGAAAAAAATCACAAAGATACCTCTAAAAATATCTTTTAACGGGTAAAAACCATGTTAATATACAGGCTATAATTCTGATATTTTGTCAAATTATTCTTTAAGCAACATACTATCGTGATAGTGTTTTAATTATTTTGTTTGATCAATAGATTTTTATAAATACAAGTTTCCTTATTTTTGAGCATAAATAATCATAATACGTGCGCATGGGTGCGTAATGCCCGTGTACAGACAGTCTCGGCCAAGGCCTGATGCTAAACGGACGTGTTGCTCGTTTTTTCCGCATTATTCGCATAAGATTATTTACTGTTTTTAATTATTTTCAATATGGGAAATAAAGCGAAACCCGTCACGAAAAGTAAAAAACGTTCATATAAAACAAATGCCCAAAATATGGACGATATTAAAAGGTAAGAATATTTTATTATTACTAAATATTGATTGTCATAACAATGATAACAATGAATTTTGGCGTTTTAGATGTTTGACGGACGGATGTCACTTCGAATACGTTCAGTTTTTTTGATCGGAAAAAGTAATAGGTAGGGATCCCTAGTACATTTTTTTCACCTGATTAGTATCAAGCTAATTTTCCGGGAGTAGCTTCATTTTGATGAGACGAACAAAAAAATCCTCTTCGAAGACTCTCAATTGTAGTAGCTAACAGAGATAGCAGGAGATAGAGCAGCAGTGAGCCTATGCTTACGGGATAACGTACCTGTAATATCCTACTGCTGGGCATAGGCCTCTTATAGTAGAGGAGACGTGGAACATCGACCTTTACCGATCTGATCTCTCGATGAGGCACATTTTTTATCAAATATAATTTATAACAATATGCCTATGATAACTTGCCTATCGAAAAGTGGTCAATGCTATTTTTTTTTTGCAGGCAAGCCTTTATGATTGGTTTTGTAATTACAATATCTTACAGGTAGATGTAGTATCGAATATAGGTATATATTGACCTACCTGTTCACATCTACTTGCCAGGTAGCCATGACCAAAAATAAGTAGACAAGCCTACCTAGACATATTATGTGTGTTAAAAACTATCAATTGAGATAAAACACATTCGGTTATCATATGAGTGAAGGTGATGAAAAAAAATTTAATTAAAATTAATTAAATTAAAAGTAGCTATGACCACTTTTCGATAGGCAAGTTATCATAGGCATATTTGTTCATAAATTATATTTGATAAAAAATATGTCTCATCGAGTTGTCAGATCGGTGAAGGTCGCTCTTCCACGTTTCTTAGACCATTACCCCATTTAAGAGAAGGATCAAAGCTTAATCCACCACGCTGCTCCAATCCGGGTTGGCGGATATGTTCCCTACTATGAGTAACGATCGCTACCAGGCGTACATGATTACAAACGGAAGCGACTTCTCAACGTGCTCTCCGAGGCACGTTGGGGAGACCCACAAGGACTGCACAAACACCCAGACCACGGCAAACATCTGTATGATGATCTAGCTAGGATTAATTTTTAGAAAATTTCGTTTTTCCCGTGTTTTCAGATAATGAAAAAATACAACATTATTAGAATAGGAAAGTAAATTTTGCCATAATCTATTAAGTTATCAGGTGGAAAATCGGGTGGTCATGAAACTATAATATGACCCCGGTTCAAATCCACATGTCACCAGATCGATTTTTTTTTCCCCTTTTTTTTTCTAATTGCACTTTTTATCTGAATAACCAGTTCATTTCTTTTTATTATTATGTCGGTAAGATCGAAAAATATTATTGATATTCCATAAGTATGTAATTGGGATGTAAATAAAATTTCCAATAAACACGATATAAACCGAGCTAAGCTTGTTCATCCATAGGTAAGACTAACTCCCGTTTATGACTAAGTAAGTCACAAACGGGAAATTCCCACAAGTATAGACGTTGCTAGTCGCTACAAAATAAAAGGGATTTACCGACTTCGCCACAAAATAAGTAAAGAGAAATTCCGTGATCCTTTCAATCGGTCCGAATGTATAGTTCCGATAAAAATGATATAAAATGGTTCAAATATTTTCAAAATATTGTTATTATTTATTGTTAAATTTTGCCGCCCCTTAAAAAGTGCCGCCCGGGGCGCCCCCCCCCCCCCTACGCTACGCCACTGGTGGTACGTAATCCCGGTCTTACGCTCACTGCTGCTCTATCCCCTGCTAACTCTATTACCTACCACAATCGAGAGTTTTCGTAGAGGAAATTTTTGTTCGTCTCATCAAAATAAAGCTACTCTCGGAAAATTGGCTTGATAGTAATCAAGTGAAAAAAATGTACTAGGAATCCCGGACTATAATAATTGCGATCGAAAAAACTAAATGTATGCGAACTGACAGCCGTCCGTCAAACTCCAAAATTCTTTCGCGCCATCTATTAGCATGGTCGGGCATAATCTCGCTAAACGGCTGTCGAGTTAATTTTTATAAGCGCCATAGTTAAATGGCGTTCACGTCGATATTGTAAATGTGTGCGTGCGTTCTTGAAGGTTACTTAGCTCTTCTATGCGCCTTAAAAGGCTATCATCTAGGTATATTTTATAAAAATAACACATCCTAAAATACTAGTATCCAAATATAATGACAAAGTAAGTTGTGGTGACGTGTTGTGACTTGTGGTGCGGCAGGCGGTGGGGTGCGCGCTGGTGGCGCTGTCGGACTACACGGCGGTGGGCGCCAGCGAGGTGTCGCTGCGCGAGGGGCAGCACGCCGACCTGCTCAAGGTGGGCTGCGCCGGCTGGTGGTACGTGCGCCTCGCAGGTACGGGACTATATTCGTATTGTGACTTGTGGTGCGGCAGGCGGTGGGGTGTGTGTCGGACTACACGGCGGTGGGCGCCAGCGAGGTGTCGCTGCGCGAGGGGCAGCACGCCGACCTGCTCAAGGTGGGCTGCGCCGGCTGGTGGTACGTGCGCCTCGCAGGTACCATATTCGTATTATTTTTATTTTTGTGTTTCCCACACATGAGGAAATTCAAAAATGTTTTTTCATTATCATATCAAAATTTCGATCCAGCAGGATTCGAACCCGTACCCCCGACATACCGTGTCCGGTGCTCTAGCCATTAAGCTAATGGATCTTGTTTACGCCAATCGTGCCCCTACGGCGATGGCGTTATGAATTAGTTTCGCGGTCCGCGGTTAACCGGCGGTTGTGTGAAGTTTCGAGACCTTATGCGGCCGATCGCCGCTTGGATTGCATCATCTTTTCGCGCGCGGCGCGCGGCGTGCGGGCGCCCTTGCGCTTGACCTATAATCAGTCGTAATTTGATCTCGGTCGAAGTGCCCGCATGCGTCTTTGTTAGAAGTCCCACTGTTAGTTTGACCTACTGTGGTCGGGACGGATTAGACGCGAGCTAATTACTTATAATAATTTCTGCTTCTGAACCCTTATAAAACTATCGAGTATATCTGAGTGCATATAGTGATCGTGAAAACGCGTTGTGAACCGTCGTAACTCACTGCTATAATCCCGAGTCGCGCGTTCCGCCATTTTTGTTAGCGACTGTATAATTGTTCGGGGCTTATTGTGATAAATACTGCTAATTTGTTGTTACGTGTGCGACGTGTATCCGACGAGAATGAGCGTTGAAATTTAAGTGAAAGTAACTGTAATTATTCCGTTTCGAACGAACATTGTGCGAATTATTATATTTTAATGTTAACCCGGGGATTAACGCGAACAAAAATTTAAGGCAAAAATATATATTACCTTGAGGCCTGACGTTTCGGCTAGGTTACACTAGCCGTGGTCACAGGCAGACTGCCTGTGACCACGGCTTTCTGGTTAATCAACGGGTTAACATTAAAATATAATAATGCAACGCGAAAGTTTAAAAGTTGTTATTGTGCGAATTAATTTAGAACTGACCTGTGAACAAATACAACCGTGATTAAACGTTCTGTGCCGCATAACAGTGAACTGAACTCGTGTGTCTTGTGTGTATAAATTATATATACGTTGCAACATAATCTCTCCTGAACATTTACGGCTATCTTTGCTCTGATCGTGAATCGACAATATTATTAATTCAGTGACGGCCTTTGCTTGCGAAGTGAATAAGGGAACCTGCTCACTGGCGGACGTAAGGCCGCTAGTTCACTAGCGCGCGTGGGCCACGAGGGCCTCACTTCTCAAGGACCTTCAGGATACATCTTACACACTTACGTCACTACACAACTACCTACATACACACCTACCCTGACTGTCTTTGAACCGGATCGCGCCCCGGGCTCCCCGCTAAAGGTAAGTCTTAGACTAGGCTAAAATAACAACCTCGCGCAGTGCGAATATTATCGCCCATAGGTATTTAGTACCCAACCCTAGGCAGTCCGCCGGGAGGTCGCTGATGGGCCCCGATCTCTGAGGCTCTGCTGGACTGGCTAGGGCCGTAACAGATCTATCAGATCCCGCGAGAGATTCGAATCCCGCTGGATTGAAATTTTGATATGATAATAAAAACATTTACGGGACTATAGCTTTACATTCTAGAACTATACTAGAGAACATATGCTGATTTAGTTTTCATAAGTTCACCTACTAATTCGATGTGGATTTAGTGAATATTATATTTGATGAAAAATCATAACGTTACTGATACTATAATTTAGCTATATAATTTAATTAAAAATCATTTCTATAAGCTACTTCCCATCAGGTGAGCCGTACGCTTGTTTGCTGACCTAGTAAAAAAATAAAAAACTCAATTATTTTGTGTTTCCCTTGAGTCTTAACTTAATGAGGTTCTACTATAAAAAAAAAATTGGGATATAACCAAGCATAGGGGACAGCTCTATATGCATGTATATCTGATTACAAAACATCAGCTTATGATAAACATAAATTAGCTGCATCTGTTAAAGTTATAATGATTGTACCATCTTTCAACGTATATCTGTCATAACATTTCTCAATATTACACATTTAAATTGCAGGCGGTCAAGGTGAAGGTTGGGCGCCAGCGGCATATCTCGACCAACGCAAGACGTCGCGCTCGTCGAGTCGCTCGCACGACCGCCTGCACGACCACTGAGCACACCGGGTGCTCCACACTTACACTCGCCGGCTCTCGGATTCCAATGAGGCAATTTGGGCCTCGTATCGTATGAGTTTGGTCCCAACCTAGGGGTACCTTGTTTTAGCCGAATGGGGCCTCAAGTATTTCCCTCTACAAAACTAAATCCGACCTTGCTCGTAATAATTATGTAACATTCGATAAAGCTCACGAGAAAGCTTGCGAAAATAGCCGTCGAAGGATGTTACAAAATATTTAGAACTACCCTCATAGGAGTAGTCGAGTTGATGTCGATGTTTGAGTGCGCTAGTGATTGCATTTAGGGTTTGATTGATTGTCGTGTTTTGAAAGTGTTATTACGAGTTGTTGCTCTGTCGGTGATTATTGTTCGGTTACGTTTTTGATGTATTCCTGGAGTACTATATTATTTCATTGGTTGTGTTTATATTTAAAATTCGATATATTTTTTCAAGTATTAAAAATCATTGAATAATTTTTTTAATCTGGTTTAATTCTTTTGTACAACGTCGTAAGAATAGAATATTGATTAGCGTCTGCCACCCCACTTGTTAATGTTAATTTCGAACAATAATAATGTTAACGTTGTTCTAAAAAGCTTTATTGTAAATTAGTTTTAGATGTAGAAAGTTATCGTTACGATAATCCAAAGCTATGTATAGTGGAGTAGAACCTTGTTGAAGCAGCCCTGACTGTATTTCTTTTGTAAATATATATAATTTTTTTATTTAATTATAGTTATTTATTCAAACGATAGGTGTGCTTTGTCTCAATTCTCCATGACAATTTTGTGTTCGATATTTTTCATGTATTCCATATTGTCTGTTTGGTCTAAGAGACGTGGAGGATCGACCTTCACCGATCTGATAACTCGATGAGACATATTTATTATCAAATATAATTTATAAACAAATATGCCTATGATAACTTGCCTATCAAATAGTGTTCATAGCTACTTGTAATTTAATTAATTTTAATCAATTTTTTTTTTCATCACCTTCACTCATATGATAACGGATAACCGAATGAGTTTTATCTCAATTGATAGTTTTTAACACACAGAATATGCCTAGGTAGGCTTGCCTACTTATTTCTGTTCATGGCTACCTGGCAAGTAGATGTGAACAACTGAACAGGTAGATCAATATAGGTAACTACATCGATCTGTTAACCAATCGAAATTGATATCATAGGTAAGATATTGTAAATACAAAACCAATCATATAGGCTTGCCTGCAAAAAAAAAGCTATGAACACTTTTCCATAGGCAAGTTAGCATAAGCTTATTTGTACATTAAATTTGATAAAAAATATGTCTCATCGAGTTATAAGATCGGTGAAGTCGATCTTCCATGTCTCCTCTACTAGTTTGTCAACGTGGCAAATAAATAAGTGTGATTCATTTGTAAATTACCATTAGGGTTGTCATTTGTGACAAAAGTCAAAAGACAACATAATAAAAAGAAACAATGACAATCAAATTGTTAATATAATCAAAACGTTAAATTTCCGATCAAAGTTTCACACCGAATGACAACCCTAATAATTTTAAAGCATCTATAATTCACTTTTAATTTATCACATTATCTCGGTATTTATACATTGATTATGAAATTGGTGTTAATTGGCAAAGCGTGTCGTGCAATGTTTTATATAACGAAAATGCTGGTGCCTACGTTCGCTTTGTTGCTTATCTTAAGTATTAAATAAATACTAGTCGCGATTTTGTATAACCTTCGTATTCGTATATATACATGTCCTTTTAACGTTATATAATAACAATATCATCTCATTGCATATCATCTCAAATTTGTCACAAATTATTTTCATTACTATTATTTGAATAGATTTCAGAGAATGATGTACCTGTCCGATGCCTCTCATTGTATACATTTTTACCTAAAACAGAGGTCATAATAAATCTGGCCACGAATTACACACATTTGTCCATTTTTTTGTTGTTTTATTTCATCGCCCAATCATCAAATATATTGTGTTAGATGTAAATTACAAGTTTTTTCGAAGTAGTTTAAATCACATGCAAAAAATCATCAGCGCATATTATACAAAATATATATTTATATATTGGTATGCTAAATATTATTTTCAAGCACAAAATTGTGTTTAAGAAAAAAGTAAAAGCTTCTGTGTTATTACATTGTCTTGATATAAGTAAATTAAAATGAATTTAAAATTTATAAAAAGATACTTAGACAACCGAGAACTTTGTGCCTATATATTTTAATTGATCATTTATATTATGAACTTATAAATACTTTTTATTAAGACCTACTCAAGTAATTTATATAATGACCAAAATAAAAAAGTTTTACATGAAATGGGCTAATAAAAACACGTTTAATATATTGTAACAACTACATTAAATAATTTGAATATCATCATCAAAATAATTTTATGTTCTTAATTTGACGAAATGTCACAGTAAGCAAATATAATAATAATTAATTTTTTAATTTATTTAATTGTATTCGCGTTATCGCTTTGGTAACATACTCATTACTCAGGTTTAAAAAACGGATGTTTTTGGAATTAACTAGATAATTCGTTAATCAGGCGTAGTTTTCATTTAAATCGTTCAACTTGGCGCGTAGCTGTACGTGGGCGATTATTTGTAAATAGTACGTAGTTTAATTGTATCACAGTGCGTAGTTGTCTCTAGGACACACTCTTAGGACAAACATTCTAAACATTTTTAATTATTATAACAAAAATCCGTTCCAGCGACTAGCGAGGATCGAACCTGCATCTCCGACTGACCGTGTCTGTGTGCTCTAGCCAATTAATATATGGAACGATGTACCCGTCGGATTGAAATGTTTAATATGATGATTTTGATATTCGGTTTTAAGCGACCGTGGCGCAGTCTATAGTGAGTCCTTAACAGCCCTGCTGAAAATTACAAACAAAAACGATGGTTTGTATGGGAAGTTATTGTAAACTATTGTGTGTTTGAAACAGGGATTCCAAAATTTTCATACAATTTTTCACGTAATATATTTGAGTGAAATGTTATACTTAAAGTGCAAAATCTTATTGTATGTGGCTGTGAAATATTTAGTGATGAAATAGACTAGCAGTTTATAGAAACCCTTTGAAATATATATTAAACCACATATAGGATAAATAGGGTATTTTTCTTTATGATATATTGAATGTACCTGAATACCTTTTCTTAGCAAATTTTACGATGTTATATAAAAACATTAGTATAATTGAGTATTCTAATGTAGAAAAGTATAAAGGCAGTACATTTTAGAATTTTTAGATATTTCTTCATATGATAATACTACGAACATACTTACCTCTGTAAATCGTATTAGGTATACCTTTATATTTAAGATATTAATATATTAAATAATATTGAAGCAAATGTCAATAGTATAAACTTAAGGTACAAAGGCTTTTCAAATAATAATAACAATGGATAACAAAATTTAAAGTGACACCACTTATGAAATCCTTATTTAAGTATATAAAGTGTAATTAGTTTTACAGATAATAATGAATAAAACAGTTAGTGTTAGTGTTATTCATAATAATCTATTGTTGAATTCCGTGACAAACAACACTTGGTCCTTCAAGCCAGTATTAATAATAATAATAATAATATAAATAACTATTTTGAACATTGTTATAGAAGTATTGTATCTATTAATACTAGCTTCTGCGCGTGACTTCGTCGGCGTGGACTCCGCTCCTATTGGTCTTAGCGTGATGATATATAGCCTATAGCCTTCCTCAATAAATGGGCTATCGAACACTGAAAGAATTTTTCAAATCGGACCAAGAGATCCTGAGATTAGCGCGTTCAAACAAACAAACAAACAATCAAACAAACTCTTCAGCTTTATTATATTAGTATAGATTACTCGTTATTAAAATTCCTTTAAATAACCATATATAATAATAAACAATAATTTTGCCTCTCTGAGCTTATTTCAACTAACTATAAATATGTGTATTCAACTATGTATTTCGAGTCGAAATTTTTGACTATATTTGTAGATCACAGCTGTAAGTATATTTATTTCCTGTATATCTTGTAGACAGAATAAAATAATAAAACGCATTATAACATTGTTTAATTTATAGACTTCATGTCTAGTTATTAATAAACCATAATAAAATTAATATTTTAGTGCCTCCTTAGTGACTTTTATTTTGGAATAAAATATCTTAGTTATAATACAAATGAAACAAAATGTGCTGTTTGTATTGGCTGTATTTTTAGAAAAACCAATGTTTCTAAAACAGACTTAACTAATACAGCTTTTCCCAAAAAATATGGTAAAATATGTGACAGTAACCAAACATATAAATGTATTATTTGTACAAACACTTTTACTTAGTGACTATAATATTTACATGGATGATTTTCCTCTGGCAAAAGTACGACTTTTAAAAATGTTGTCAATTTTGCTAAAGACTTCCTCGGCAGATTTAGCAGCATCAACTCTATAATGTAGGCCTTTTCTCATGTAGTAGTCAATAAGTGGCACAGTCTGCTTGTGATACGTAGCTAAGCGCTTCTTAAGAGCATCAACATTATCATCAGACCTCTTTATCAAAGGTTCTCCAGTGATATCGTCAGTCATAGGTTTTTTAGGAGGGTGGAACTCTTCATGATAACTACGACCACTTGGTGGATGAATCAATCTTCCTGTAATTCTGCGGACAAGTAAACTGTCCTCAATATTAAATTCAATAACAGCATCCAGTGCAGTTTTTCTTTTAGCAAGTAAGTCATCCAACTGTAACAATGGAAAATAGTATTTTTAAATCAATATTATTTAAGTACAATAGATATAGTGATCAAACTTTCTTGGAATTGTTTAATAGATAATACATATGATTATTTAAATTTATATGTAAAATGAAAACTTAATTATTTTAAAGATTAGAGATAGCCACATATAATAGAATTATTGATGTGAAACATCTATAGGCGAGGCGGCGCATCGCTACGCTATACAGACAGTCCTCGACTTACGTCGTTTCGATTTACGTCGTTGCAAGTTACGTCGAACAATGTTTTGACACTATACCTCAAGCATACGTCAATTATTTCGATTTCCAGCATAGGAGAATTCACTTGTCGCGAGGTCAATGTCTTCCAAGTATTAAAATTAAGTACCTGGGTGACCGAGCCTAGCTCGGTATTTTTAGTATTTTTTTTATTTTGTTTTTTTCTCGCTATTTTAATATTTTATTTTTATTTAAATAAAAAATTAAGTGAAATTAGAAAAAATTAAAGATTGGAGACGGATTTGAACCGTGGTCTCATCGGTTAATCTAGCGACCGATTTCCCACCTGAGCTATTACAACTTAATTGACAATCGCAAAATTTACCTTCCTATTCTAACAATATTTTAGCAATTTTTTCATTCCCTAAAAACAGGGATAAAACGACATTTTCTAAAAATGAATCCTAGATATCCTTGGTTATAAATGTAATTTATTTATTTTTGAGTCCGTATGAAAAAATATGTCTCAACTTACGTTGTTTCGATTTACGTCACGTATTTTGAGAACCTTACATGCCGTAAGTACGAGGACTGCTTGTATGATTAAATATAATATGTACTATACTATACTATATAATAATTGATTTGTCACGATTTTAAAGGAATTTTTGAATTAAAAATTTTTTTATAATAAAGAAAATAAATGTTTATTAGATAAACTGTCATCATGTTCTGGAGAAAATTGGTAATACTGTGTTTTTTGATCATGCCATATTAAGTTCCTGTCATAATCTGTACTTTTATGCCTTTTACTTATACAAAAAAAAAATTGATGTTTCACATCTGCCAGCCATCATATGACGGCTCACATTTTTTTTTTATATTTCAGAATATCATCAAAACAAACAATTAATTGTCCATAACAAAGCAAATAAATAAAAAAAATTGGCTTACTTTTTCTGCCTGTGGCACTGTCCTAGGAAATCCATCTAACAGAAATCCATTCTTGCACTCTGGTTGGTCCAAGTTCTTGTCTATCATGTCCACTACCATCTCATCAGAGACAAGTTTGCCTTCATCCATAACCTTCTTGAGGCGACGACCTAGCTCCGAGCCGGACGCCACCTCGGCTCGAAGCATATCTCCAGTGGACAAGTGGCATACACAGAATTTTTCCTTGAGGCGTGGTGCCTAAACAATAATCAAATTTGAATCTTATCTAATTGTATACAAAAATAATTACATAACGATAATATCGTTATATAATAAATTATAGGCTATAGCCTAAAAACTTGAATCACACATATTTTTTTAAATATACACCTATCAATTATCACAAAGGTCAAAGATTAAACTACATAGTAAGTAGAAACTAATCAACATACTTGTGTACCCTTTCCAGAGCCAGGAGGTCCTAATAATACTGCTCTTATGCCGAGAGGGTCTTCAGCCGGCATAAAACTAAAAGCAGGAGCAGCTGGAGCCATTTTTTGCTATTTGTAAAATAATTAATGTTTTAAAATCGGTGCTATTAGCAGAACAATTTGAATAAAAGATTCGGAAGAGTAACCTCCGGACAATTACCACGTTACCGTTATATAAACAATAGTGTAGTACCTACCTAAATAAACTTAATTATATCGGAAAATGATTTTATATGCACATGTGGATTAAAAATTTAAGGAACTGTCACTAGTAGCTTAAAACCACACGTCAAATGACGTAGGTAGTCAAAAACATCAACGTCAAACTATTTTCTTCCCGTGTTTCTTGATATTTTGAGGGCTGGTACCTACATTTTTTGTCCAGAAAATCGGCATAGCGATTCAACGGGGAAATGCTGCCAGCATTCTTGGCACAATTCCATGCGGACATGATTTATATATCTCTGATCTATTATCTGCAAATATTTAGTTCTTAAGTTGTGACTTGTAAATATGTATAATATAGGGTACTTTCCGTAGTGCAAAATAAATGATAAAATTTGATAAAAATTAAAATTTATATTGAAATACACCTAAATATTCTGATTTGGAATCATAAAAGCACATTATTGATATAGGTAGTGTTCCAATTACAGAGCATCAGTGACGCACAATGCCAAATTCTTAAGCGGGCTTTACATGCTCGTTGCTAAGTTGTAGCAATGGCAGTGTTCCAATTGCAGAGCATCAGTGACGCACAATGCCAAATTCTTAAGCGGGCTTTACACACTCGTTGCTAAGTTGTAGCAATTTATCGTAACGATGAGATTGTTACAATTTATTGTTGTGTGTAAACGGGAGATTGTAGCGATTTATTGAGATTGGAGTTGTGCTCTGCTCTTTCGATTTGTTGGAGCTATAAATCGTTCAATAAATTGCTACAATTTAACGTAGCGTGTAAAGCCCCCATTAATTGGAATGTTAATTTTTTCAATTGTACCACTAGAATGCGCTAAATTAAATGTTTAAAAAAAATCATAGACTTAGCAACCTCATCAATGTATAAATAAAGTGATATCTATTTAAATAAATGAATCCCTAATTTCCTTTGGCCCGCCGCGCGCCGTCCGCTGTTACCTGTTACTTTACAATTTTACATCGATGTTTAGTTGGTACAGGTCGTCAAGAGCACGTCAAGAGATGGCGCGATTCGTAACACCTACTATTATTTTCAGTGTATTTTATAATCAATTGCAATAAAATATAGCCTTAAGCCTATGTCACTCCTGAATAGTGTAGCTTTCTGTTAGTAAAAGAATTTTATGATCGGATCAGTATTTTCCAAGATTACCCCCTGCAAACAAACAAAGTTATAAACTTTACCTCTTATAATATTAGTATAAATACCAATTCGAATTCAATATTCGTTGAAAAGCCGTTTTCGACTGATTAAATTCTTTACTGAGTACAAAGATTTATCATTTGTATCCAAAATTGTTACAGCAGCATGTATTTTGCACAATTATTATATCAATGGACATGATAACTTTGATCTTTGTAGATGATAATCATGGATAATGTACAATTGTAGAATTTGTAGAATAAACATGGTTATAAAGAACAATATCAAAATAATAAAAATGATAGAGATCGTAGAATACTATTATTCAGAGACTTGTTTCCAGATGCACAAGTTTCATAAGCTCAAAATAAAATATCTATACTTTTCTATACCACTTGTAAATTGATTTGTAAAATTCAATTAAAATGATTAAGACATGTATTAAATAAGTAATCTACTGTTTATTTAAATAAAAAACTTTAAAAAATGTTTTATTGGTTTTTGCATGTTAAAAACATAATAAACTTTTAAGTACAATAAAATATTAATCTAAAACTTAAAATAAAGTATTTGTTTTGGCATGTTAAAATAAACTTTTTAGGCACATACAACAAACTCTTAAACATTAATTTTTGTTAATTTAATAAATCTTCGCTGTCGGTACGATTTTTTTAACAGTTTTTCTAGAAGTTCACATTTAAATATTTCTAGATTTAACCAGTCCTTGTGCTTCTTTTCATTCAACTTTAGTTTTTCACTCGCAATATCTTTTTTATATTACATTTCTGTTCCACGAACATCGATTCCATTTTTTTAACTCCATTTCTTTCTCTTTCATTTCTAAATATTTAGTCATGTTTTCATCTCTAGCCTTGTGGTTTTCTTGAATGTTTTGTAAAAGTACCATACTTTGAATGCATTGCTGGTTTCTTGCAGTTTTTTTTTACGTATGCAATTGCAGTTGTTTTGAATTTTTTACTCTTACTAATGTTTTTTGATCTGGGTTATGTCATGCTTCCTTTTTTTTCCATCTGTAGAAAGTATCAAAGAAGAAAATGCATGTGGAGTGGAAACATTTTTCTCTTTATGAAAAATTTGTTCAAATTGCTCAAATATTCAAATGTCATATGAGCTCGTCTACTCTTATTGTTGTTGTCCTTATATTTTTATTGTTTAAGCGACTAAATTTTCATTTAACCTGATCTGCTGTTACCTAAAAAAAAACCATAAATTAATCCTTATAATAAGGAGTTCTAATCAACACACTATTAATAGTTTAATACACCTTCAGCATTACTGACATTAAGTATTTTTACCTGCGTACATAAATCTTTTAAGCCTTCTGATGTTTTCTTCCACAAGCGATTTATTGTACATTTGCTTCATGTAGGCTAAGCATTGCCATTGTGGCTTTCTTTGTCCACACAGCATCAGAAAAATTAGAAACATAACAGACAATTATAATTTAATTAAAACTTCAAAATTTAATCTGCAGTCTATAAACTATACATTTAAAAATTAATGAAATTATTATTTCTCAGTATTACTCTCTGTTTTAAAATCTGCAGAATGAATTTTTAAGTGTTCATCACTTTCAATATTTGCAGTGTAACCTAAAATAATTATACAAATAAAACACTTAGTTCTAATCTTTTAACTTCTTGCTAAGAAGATTGAACATTTTAAACATTGAAAAATTATTAAAATTATAAAAAAATATTTATCTTGTAACTGTTTGAAATAATTGTAATATATTAGTAATGTAACATTTTATACCTACATTGTAAGACGTTAAATTTTATTTCACTATGAACTATTTGTACCTGATAATTAAGAATCATGAACTTCAGACTCTTCGTACTTAGTTAAACACTTGCTGATTGCTCTTCGTGGTTTTCTTTATTTTCATTTTCGTAAATATGAACAAATAAGATTGTTGTCTTCATTTTGATAACATTTATGATTGCCTGCTTCATTCAATGTGATTCAATGGTTCGATCAAAGTCATTACCAGTCATTACTCATTACAATGTGGACAAAAAAGTCACATTTTAAATATGGAATACAAAAAAAAATATAGGCAATGTTTGTAACTTCATCCATACTTATATTTTTTTATTATATACTTTATTGCACTAAAAAAAAGAATATACAGAAAATTACACATATATGACATATAGTTGATGGCAAGGTGGACCAAAGAGTATAATAATAAAATACGGGGAGGTGGACTTATCCCACAGACTTATCCCTAGAAGAGATCTCTTCCAGTCAACCTGCAACCAATGGCCATGAGAGAGAGTGTCATATTATCATATAGCGGGGACACAGTGCAAGAAATAACAACGTACAGAATAGTTAAATAACTGTAAAATATTACAATTTTTTGTCACAGTCTGAATTAACTTTTTATTATTTCCAAAAAATTACGAAGAAAAATATTTTTCAACAATTCAACATTACTAACGATATAGGTAAGTACCTAGTTGTTAATCTTAATAAAAAAATTCGATCAAGGGATTCGAGGAAGGGATCAAAATTTAGACCAATTTAAAGAATAAACACTAAAATAATGTTAATTTTCTGCTACTGAGTTGGTATATATTGTAATTTGTATCGTTGTACGCATCACGCAAAAGCAGTCCTTTTTAATGTGCTCAATTGAGCGAAGCGTTGCTGTAGTTGAAACATTCAACGTTGAGCATTAAACCGCATAATGCGCTTAAATCCTGTAATAGGAAAACTAGAAACTTGAATGTGCTCGATTGAGCGAAGCATTGCTGTAGTTGAAACATTCAACATTGAGCATTACGCCTTAAAATGCGCTTTGGTGCTGCAATTGGAAAACACACAATTTATCGTAACGATGAGATTGTTACAATTTATTGTTGTGTGTAAACGGGAGATTGTAGCGATTTATTGGGATTGGAGTTGTGCTCTGCTCTTTCGATTTGTTGGAGCGATAAATCGTTCAATAAATTGCTATAATTTAACGTAGCGTGTAAAGCCCCCATTAATTGGAATGTTAATTTTTTCAATTGAAGTACCACTAGAATGCGCTAAATAAAATGTTAAAAAAAAATCATAGACTTAGCAACCTCATCAATGTATAAATAAAGTGATATCTATTTAAATAAATGAATCTTTGGTCATCAAGAGCACGTCAAGAGATGGCGCGATTCGTAACACCTACTATTGTTTTCAGTGTATTTTATAATCAATTGCAATAAAATATAGCCTTAAGCCTATGTCACTCCTGAATAGTGTAGCTTTCTGTTAGTAAAACAATTTTATGATCGGATCAGTATTTTCCAAGATTACCCCTGCAAACAAACAAAGTTATAAACTTTACCTCTTTGTAATATTAGTATAGATACCAATTCGAATTCAATATTCGTTGTAAAGCCGTTTTCCACTAATTAAATTCTTTACTGAGTACAAAGATTTATCATTTGTATCCAAAATTGTTACAGCAGCATGTATTTTGCACAATTATTGTATCAATGGGCATGATAACTTTCTTTGTAGATGATAATCATGGATAATATACAATTGTAGAATTTGTAGAATAAATTTAGAGGAACATGGTTATAAAGAACAATATCAAAATAATAAAAATGATAGAGATCATAGAATACTATTATTCAGAGACTTGTTTCCAGATGCACAAGTTTCATAAGCTCAAAATAAAATATCTATACTTTTCTACACCGCTTGTAAATTGATTTGTAAAATTCAATTAAAATGATAAAGAATTAAAATTTATTAAATAAGTAATCTACTGTTTATTTAAATAAAAAACTTTAAAAAATGTTTTATTGGTTTTTGCATGTTAAAAACATAATAAACTTTTAAGTACAATAAAATCTTAATCTAAAACTTAAAATAAAGTATTTGTTTTTGGCATGTTAAAATAAACTTTTTAGGCACATACAACAAACTCTTAAACATTATTTTTTGTTAATTTAATGAATCTTCGCTGTTGGTACGATTTTTTTAACAGTTTTTCTAGAAGTTCACATTTAAATTTTTCTAGATTTAACCAGTCCTTGTGCTTCTTTTCATTCAACTTTAGTTTTTCACTCACAATATCTTTTTTATATTACATTTCTGTTTCACGAACATCAATTCCATTTTTTTAACTCCATTTCTTTCTCTTTCATTTCTAAATATTTAGTCATGTTTTCATCTCTAGCCTTGTGGTTTTCTTGAATGTTTTGTAAAAGTACCATACTTTGAATGCGTTGCGCTGGTTTCTTGCAGTTTTATTAACGTATGCAATTGCAGTTGTTTTGAATTTTTTACTCTTACTAATGTTTTTTGATCTGGGTTATGTCATGCTTCCTTTTTTTCCATCTGTAGAAAGTATCAAAGAAGAAAATGCATGTGGAGTGGAAACATTTTTCTCTTTATGAAAAATTTGTTCAAATTGCTCAAATATTCAAATGTCATATGAGCTCTTCTACTCTTATTGTTGTTGTCCTTATATTTTTATTGTTGAAGCGATTAAATTTTCATTTAACCTGATCTGCTGTTACCTGTAAAACCATAAATTAATCCTTATAATGAAGAGTTCTAATCAACACACTATTAATAGTTTAATACACCTTCAGCATTACTGACATTAAGTATTTTTACCTGCGTACATAAATCTTTTAAGCCTTCTGATGTTTTCTTCCACAAGCGATTTATTGTACATTTGCTTCATATAAGCTAAGCATTGCCATTGTGGCTTTCTTTGTCCACACAGCATCAGAAAAATTAGAAACATAACAGACAATTATAATTTAATTAAAACTTCAAAATCTAATCTGCAGTCTATAAACTATAGGTACATTTAAAAATTAATGAAATTATTATTTCTCAGTATTACTCTCTGTTTTAAAATCTGCAGAATGAATTTTTAAGTGTTCATCACTTTCAATATTTGCAGTGTAACCTAAAATAATTATACAAATAAAACACTTAGTTCTAATCTTTTAACTTCTTGCTAAGAAGATTGAACATTTTAAACATTGAAAAATTATTTAAATTATAAAAAAATATTTATCTTGTAACTGTTTGAAATAATTGGGATAAAATTTAGACTATGGACCGTCGATTTAGAGGTTCATATTTTTTCTGTATATAGTACTCATAATTAGAAAGCTTTTTGTGAATTCACAGGTTTCACAAATTTACGGTATAAGAGATATAATTTTTTAAATTTCGCTAAGGAATATTAATATATGACGCCATTTTACTTCGACTTAGATGTTTATATTTTTTCTGTATATAGTACTCATAATTAGAAAGCTTTTTGTGAATTCACAGGTTTCAGAAATTTACGGTTTAAGTGATATAATTTTTTAAATTTCGCTATGCAATATTAATATAAGACGCCATTTTACTTCGACTTAGATATACTAGACTAGAATATGCCGGTAAACAGTCTAATATTGAAATTAGATAGGTTAGGGTTATTTTTTTTTGTTTCTGTGACAAAAATATGCCAGTAAACAGTCTAATATTGAAATTAGATAGGTTAGGGTTATTTTTTTTTGTTTCTGTGACAAAAATATGTCGATAAACAGTCTAATATTGAAATTAGATAGGTTAGGGTTATTTTTTTTTGTTTCTGTGACAAAAATATGCCGGTAAACAGTCTAATATTTAAATTAGATAGGTTAGGGTTATTTTTTTTGTTTCTGTGACAAAAATATGACGGTAAACAGTCTAATATTGAAATTAAATAGGTTAGGGTTATTTTTTTTTGTTTCTGTGACAAAAATATGCCGGTAAACAGTCTAATATTGAAATTAGCCCCCCCCCGCACCCCTCAAAAACCCAAAAATCGACGGTCCATAGTCTAAATTTTAACCAATAATTGTAATATATTATTAATGTAACATTTTATACCTACATTGTAAGACGTTAAATTTTATTTCACTATGAACTATTTGTACCTGATAATTAAGAATCATGAACTTCAGGCTCTTCGTACTTAGTTAAACACTTGCTGATTGCTCTTCGTGGTTTTCTTTATTTTCATTTTCGTAAATATGAACAAATAAGATTGTTGTCTTCATTTTGATAACATTTATGATTGCCTCATGCCTGCTTCATTCAATGTGATTGTGAATATTGTGATTCAATGGTTCGATCAAAGTCATTATAAAAAAAGGTTTCATAGTCTTTGGGTTTCATTAAAACTATGATATATTAAAACAAGTATAGTATAACAAGTGTAGTATAATAGGTCGTTGCATTAAAAGTTTTGAATTCTAAACTGAAATAATTGTAATCACATTTTAAATATGGAATACAAAAAAAATATAGGCAATGTTTGTAACTTCATCCATACTTATATTTTTTTATTATATACCTACTTTATTGCACTAAAAAAAAGAATATACAGAAAATTACACATGACATATAGTTGATGGCTAAGGTGGACTTATCCCACAGACTTATCCCTAGAAGAGATCTCTTCCAGTCAACCTGCAACCAATGGTCATGAGAGAGAGTGTCATATTATCATATAGCGGGGACACAGTGCAAGAAATAATAAAGTAAAGAATAGTTAAATAACTGTAAAATATTACAATTTTTTGTCACAGTCTGAATTAACTTTTTATTATTTCCAAAAAATTACGAAGAAAAATATTTTTCAACAATTCAACATTACTAACGATATTCTACTCTTTGCTAACGATATAGGTAGTTGTTAATCTCAATAAAAAAATTCGATCAAGGGATTCGAGGAAGGAATCAAAAATTTAGACCAATTTAAAGAATAAACACTATATAAATTAATGTTAATTTTCTGCTACTGAGTTGGTATAGATTGTAATTTGTATCGTTGTACGCATCACGCAAAAGCAGTCCTTTTTAATGTGCTCAATTGAGCGAAGCTTTGCTGTAGTTGAAACATTCAACGTTGAGCATTAAACCGCATAATGCGCTTAAATCCTGTAATAGGAAAACTAGAAACTTGAATGTGCTCGATTGAGCGAAGCATTGCTGTAGTTGAAACATTCAACATTGAGCATTACGCCTTAAAATGCGCTTTGGTGCTGCAATTGGAAAACACACATATTATATTGAAATTAAAAGTCGTATATTTTAATCTGTATATCACGTGACCTAAAACACGAGCCGCCTTGGTGTGACGTCATACGGACAATAACAAAGTTCTGTCAGTGCTGTCAACAGCTAGTGTACATACTAATATCTATAAATTTTAACTTCAAGGAGAAATAGTTGTGTTCTTTCGTATAATAACTCTTCATATTATCTTCTTCCAACTGAAATAATATGCATTCATTACTAATTTGTTGATTGCTGTCATAGTAATTGTAGGTTATATTACTCTCTTACACTTTTGTTATTGCACATATTACGTCACCAAAATGGCTGTAGCGTTTTCGCGGTAATAAAAAAGGTTTAAAATTTAATTTCATTTTATGGCATGAAAGCGTGTTTATTTTGCCGAAATATATTTTTTTTTAGCTTTTTGTTAGAAAATCAACATTTTGAAGTACTTTTTCAAACATCGTGGAATACCCTATTTAATAAACTATTGTAAATTTTCTATCCTAAAAATTATGGAGTGTCTTTTTAATACGACAATACGAGATCGAGATCCCAGCTAGGAATATAACTACGAGTGTAATAATTTTGTTAGGTACTTATAAAGCTAACGGTAGCAATTAACGGTAACGGTATAGATATGTAACGTGAAATATAACGTTAAATGAGTTAATACCGGTAATAAATATACCAGTAATACGTCTCCAAAATAACGTTATTTAAAGAATTGTTACAATTTAAATAACATTTTGTTTGTCGAGGCCCGAGACAAATACATAATTAATGTTACCGAATTTTTAAGCCCTATTCAAGCCCTGCTCTCAGTACTTCATTATACCTACCACGAATTCCATTTACGGCAAATAAGATGTTGGCGCTATTGCAAGAGGCCATCAACAATGTTCAACCCGAAGACTGGTCGAAGGTGAATAAAATAAAAAAGGACATTATGTCTGATTGGGAGCGTGACATACATACTGACAAAATAATAAACTCATCGTTAATAATATCCGTCATAGATATAGATGATGAATTTAGTGACAATTCAGATGTTCCTGACTCTGATATGTGTTTAGACGAATAAAATCAATTTCAATATAATAATACTACAATAATAATATAATGCTTTTTACAATAATAACTGAACTACGCCCAATATACGTTTTTTATTATAAAAAAACATCGACTATCTATCGTAGCAGTACATCGCATCACTAAAGACGTCTATGGCGTTACGTTATATGCATCACACTTTTCTTAATTTTTCTTTCGATTAGATTTTATTTGTCGACTAGAACATTCTGGTTGGGTTTAATTTTATTTAAGTAATTAATGATTTAGTATATTACGAATGTGGTACAGCGGAAATACTAAGTCATAATTTGTAAATTGCGGCAACTTTCAAGAGTGAAACGAAACGTTACTGAAACTGTCACCCGCACCATGCTACAGCGCACGAAGTATAAAGCCTGATTTACACCAAGGCAACAACGTGCGGCATTGTCGCATGCGACCATAGAATTATTATGTACGTGGTATAGTCCGTCCAAAAATAAAAGAATTAAAATGTAAACAAACTCCTTACCAGATGAAAAATACGCAATCCCTGTGTAATCACATACAATGGCTACTAGACGATTATTGTAGCATCTGGGTAATCACATGCACTACCATTAAATTTGTAATTATACGTCTATTTCATCGTCAAACTAATATTTTTAGCAGAAAACCGAATTCGCTGTAACCTCAAACTTACAAGTGACATTTGTCATTACTGTGTCTTGAACTGTCTTGTGTCTATGGATAAGGGCGGGACGTTCTTTCATATCGATAAAAAGTCGAGGTCAATGATATAAAAAAAAAGCGTTTTAGCTCGAACGTTTTACAAATCATAAAAAGTTACTCGAACTTTTTATAAATCATAATTTATTTTCACTTTTTATAAATAATTAAAAAAAAAAGTTAAAACGGCCACTAAAGTTAAATAGTGTCTTACTTAATGCGACTTTGAGAGAGGCATTACTTCGTTTTTTAACCGACTTCCAAAAAAGGAGGAGGTACTCAATTCGATTGTTTTTTTTTTAAATGTATGTTAGCGCAGAACTTTTGACTGGGTGGACCGATTTCGATCAATTTTGTTTTATATGAAAGGTTTTGCGTGTCAAGTGGTCCAATTTAAATTTAATTGAGATCTGACAAGTACTTTTAGAGTTATATCTAATAATGCGTATTTACTTGACTACTTTTTCGTCGACCTACGTTGTATTATACCGCATAACTTTTTACTCGGTGTACCGATTTTGATGATTCTTACTTTAATTGAAAGCTAATACTTGTCATGTAGTCTTGTTTAAACTATATTAAGATCTGATTACAACTTTTTGAGTAATCTTTAATAGAGCGTATTTACTTGACTATTTTTTCGTCTTATTACGTTGTATTACTTGTCGATGTAATTGAAGTCGGTTTTTTTTTCGTTTGCGAGCAAACACAATTATTGACAATAACACCGTATGTCTTTCTATGTGGTGACTTTTGCTTAAAGTCTCATTGAAAATACTTTTAGTGTATCTTTGTCATCAAATTGCTAATACTTTTTTAAAGGAGTTGTTACACGATAGTGGGGAGCCCCAGCTAAGGCAATGTGCCCCTAATACAAATAGACTTTTTTGTTTTAATTAACATTTCTCTGAGCTTTCATTAGTTTCGTAGAAAGAAGTAGTAATAGTAGTAGTAGTAGAAAATATTTAAATTAGATATTAATTACATAGCCTTTTCATGCATCGCCATTTCAAGGTTTTAAAGGTTACTCTGTGTTTTGATAAATTTTACTCACACACAAATACCGAAAAGTACTTTCGAAAATCTAATTTGAAACGCACATACGGGCTGCACCCTGCTAATGTTTCTAGTGTTATATCGTTAGTTTCTCAACAAACTATTTGTATACAAAAATAACAAGAAATTATTTTTAAAAAAATCAGATAATATTATATGGATTTCCTAGTATACCATGCACATGGCTATGGCCAGAAATGAAAAAATTCCATTAAGAACGAATAAAAACCTGATGAACGATACCGACCCTCTAAATCTAAATTCTTGTATTGGCTTTTGTGTTTCTACGGCTCAACAACTTGGCTTTCGTTTATCTCAGTATTGACGACTATTTGCAAAGTTTTAAGGACCCCGATTTCGCTTTCGACTGGATTCTTATTCGAACTTCATTTCTGCGAGGTAAATCAAGTCACACTATCCAATAATATAATGCGGTAGATACAGATTTCAAATGCGGTAGATACAGATTTCACTTTGTCAGAGTAGCAAAAAAATAATTGTTTGTCTGCAAAATCGGTATCATCTCCATTTCGCTTGTGCTTAAGCGTTTACGCTAAGAGGAGGCGAGATAAACGTAGTATTTTTAGAATATTAATATCGAGTAGTCGAGTACCTAGTATTTTGTCACTGATATTTTAAAATAAGTATTGCCATGCACCTAGTAAGACAGAACTCTACGCACTGTAAGAAGTTATATATTTCCTACGTTCGACGACGAAAATCTTCAAAATTTGCGTTACGTAATACTTGAACGCCCCCTTATAGTATGGTGTGCTAAATGTAATAAATATATGTTAATGTTTCATTTAGTTTAATTCCTCATTACATCCATATTATTTTCAAGTAGAGGTAGTACCTATTACTTAATCTGTGGAAGTACACTAATTCTATGGCCTTGCATAGTGCCATTAGAAATGCATCATATTAAATTTACCGATATCGACATTTAACAACATACATCCCAGCACTATAGTAGTCTATGGTTACACATTCCGCCATATTTGTTTACCTTTTAATTCTTTTATTTTTGGACAGAGTTTACATAATAATTCCATGCATGCGACATATTGTGGCGTGCGCCATCTTGTGGCATGCGACAAATTGCGGCATATGTGGCATGCGACAGCGTATTTTATGCCAAGGCAACAGTTTTTAAGCGTCGTGCTGTCAAATTTTAGTCTGCCTACTTGATTGATAGAGATAGGTTAGAATTTCTTCAGACAAAAAAACAAAAAAAGTAGATTTTATATATTTCTTTTTTAGATTTTCTGTAGTAAGGGTGCAATTTCTAGAGATACCAGACGATTAGTGAGTTTGTTAATTTTTTTCGTCTACGTAGGTCCATTGTATTACTTGTCGATGTGATCTTAGTCGGTTTTTTTCGTTTGCTAACAAATATAATTATCATTATACCACTCCATGTCCGATTTATCTCATTTTGTAAATAAAATAAATAAGTACAATCAAAACATAACCTAGAAACTGGCTTGACGCATCAAAAATTGTCGCACGGAATCCATCGTGATCGGATACAAGCTGCGACACTCTGCCACATGACGCAAGGTGTTGCCGTGCCGCAAGGTTCTTGCCACAACGTGCGACATTTTTCATGCGTCAATGCCGCATGCCACAATGACGCACATTGTTGCCTCGGCGTAAAACAGGCTTAAGCCTGTAAATGAGATAAATCGGACATGGAGTGGTGTAATGATAATTATATTTGTTAGCAAACGAAAAAAAACGACTTAGATCACATCGACAAGTAATACAATGGACCTACGTAGACGAAAAAAATTAACAAACTCACTAATCGTCTGGTATCTCTAGAAATTGTACCCTTACTACAGAAAATCTAAAAAAGAAATATATAAAATCTACTTTTTTGTTTTTTTGTCTGAAGAAATTCTAACCTATCTCTATCAATCAAGTAGGCAAAACTAAAATTTGAAAGCACGACGCTTAAAAACTGTTGCCTTGGCATAAAATACGCTGTCGCATGCCACATATGCCGCAATTTGTCGCATGCCACAAGATGGCGCACGCCACAATATGTCGCATGCGACAATGCCGCACGTAGTTGCCTTGGTGTAAATCAGGCTTTAAAGCCGGCAAAATTTGATTCTGTACTCTGTGCTGGCTTTCTAAAGTGACTGGAAGGTGTTATTAAGCGCATTAGGTGGAACGATACAAAAGGCGTTGCAGGCGTTACGGTAGCGTAATGGAACGCCGACCATGTCTTGTCAAATTGACGTTTCATTTAACTGAGCGTTTTGTTCAAAACTTCAAAGTTGCTTTTGGTTGCTTTTGATTCTTGAAGTCAACTACTATTTTATAAGTTCTAACCTACAATATAACTTGTAGATATGCTAAATATACGACTATTATCAAAATAATCTTCGTAATATAATTCTAGAGCTTATAACAATGACTGCTACTACAACACCGTGAGTGTTTTAATGTGAATACAATATTCCTTCTATGGTGTTTATCGTTAGTTTGTCAGTAGCGGTTAAAAATATTTTTGTTAACAGTTACTGGAAGCGGCTGTGGCGCTGGGTATCGTCGCAAAGTCTAACAGAAGAGGAATTAGTGTCGATTTTAGATAAAAATGTTGTACAAGATTTGCGCGAAGGTCTTGCAAGTTACAAACCACTCAAACCAGAATCATATACACAACTGCTATCTAAATACCCAGATCAAACTAAGTTATTAAGTGTTGTTCAAACTTTGCAGAATTACATTGTGAGTTTATTTTTGTTTATTTATTATCAACAAGTAGTCAACAAACAGAACATTACAAAAGCTAACACAGATATTTAAATATTTGCATATCTTTTTGCAAGTGTTCTTTAATGACTTACAAATCATTAATTTATGATTTAACACTTTTTCTGATTTGATTGTTTAAACTTTTGAACAAAATGTGTGACAAGTTTGATGGAGATGGTACTTTGAGCCACCAGCCTGGCATCATGCCTATATGTGCTGACCTCTTAAAGACTCCAAGCTTAGCTGAAGAATTCTGGAATATCAAAGAGATGAACTGTATGGGTGGTAAATAATAATAAAGTAATGATTTCTAACATCAATTTAACTTTAACACTTTTTTGCCTAATCAGTCCTAATACAGAAAATTGGTGTGTTTGGTCCTATTTTAGTATATTAAGTTATTTTGTTATAATGTGTAAATTTTGTATAGAATAATTTAATCTTACTTTCAGTAAACTTATGCTTTATTTTGCAGGAAATAGATTGTTTTCAAATATGGGATATCTTGAAACATTATTTGTGTGATATTTCCTATGGTACACCTGATAATGCTTTGAAGAATTTAGCCTTTGTGGATACAAGACCAACATTTATTCTGCCAAATGCATGGAATTTCTATTTTTCCGAAAGATTATATCTTCTAAAATTTTTACATTACATTATTCAATTTCAAAATGACACAAGTCATAAGTATTATAAGCAGTTTGTTAAAGTTATTGATGATATTGGAATTGATTCCTTAAAGTCATCACTTATTGGTCAGTTCGAAAAATTATTAACTGCAACACCTCCACCTAGAAAAATACAAGGGGACTTTGGAAGCGAGACTGTGAGACAGGAATGGGCTGAGTCAAACTTAAGAGAGCAATTGGTGATTCTACAGAATCTTATGTTAATAGCTAATAACAGCAATTTTTCAGAAGAAGAATTTATCAATATCTTTAAGTTATTTAGAAAACATAGTTTTGGCAAGAATCAAGGTTTCAATATATTTTTAGAAGAAAGACATAGAGAACCATGTCTGAGAATTATGTATATGGAAGTTGGAATTATAACATTAATATTGGATAAAAATAAAATGTAAGAATAAAAAATTCTTTAATCTGCATTATTATTATAAAATAATATAACCAATGTAATAGTTACAAGTACATACCTAACAAAATAAATTAATTAAAATAATAATTATTTTGTAATGTAATTATGACATTGCCCTTTTTAAGCCATTTCATCCAAATTAACTTAAAAACATGTAGTAGTTGTTTTTTTTTTAATTTTATTACAATTTAAATACAGTATCTTTGAATAGGTTTTGGTTTATGCTGAAAATCAAATTTCTTTGGACAACAATTAACAACAACGAATAACAACAATATTTTTTTTTAGCAAGAGTGTAACGACTTGGATAGACAAGACCAAAGAGACAGTAGAAGGAGAATTAAATAAATTGGAACCAAATGCAGAACACAGTCTCATGCTTATTACTTGGATGATGTTGACATTACAGGTATTTATTTATTTACAGGTTTTTTTAATGCTGAATAATAATAGTATATTGCAATATTTTAATATATAACTAAGTACCTTCTAATATTAAAATTAATAAAAATTTAAAGTCGTCTGCGTGAACGCTATACAGCAAATAAAGGTGCACTGCTCGTTCCCCGTGGGTGATAGCGTGATAATATCGCGGGCTTCAAGCCAGAGGGGCGTATAAGCAATAACGCGGTACGACTTTCTGGCATGAAAATAATATCTGACTTCAGTTATACGCCTGAAAGTATTTTTTATTAATATTTTCTAAAATAATTTACCTACAGTCAAGAAATAAACGGAGGTGATGTATTGATAAACTTATAAATGATTGACGTAATAAAAAAAAACTCATTTTGTTTATACGCCCCTCTGGCTTGAAGCCCGCAATATGTAGTCTATATGTTGACCCGACTTCTTAATAATATTTGTGCCAAATTTGAAGTAAATCCATGCAGTACTTTTTGAGTTTACCCCAGACATACATACAGACAAACAGACAAAAATTCTAAAAAACTATATTTTTGGCTTCGGTATCGATTGTAGACCACACCCCAAGTATTCTTTTAAAATAATATTCAATGTACAGTTTTGAATTTCTTACCATTTTATTATATCTATAGATGCTCACTTTATTACTCGCTCATGAATAAAACAATACCATTTTATTTAGTGCATACATATACATGTGTGAGACATTCAAATTGTGCATATGCTGCGTACACATCAAAAATATTTTACAAAGGTGCAACTTTGCATCTATCATGAAGTATCATTGTCATTACAACGATACTTGGTGACCGTGATAGTGTGTTAAATAATTAATTTAGAATTTTAATCAAATTGAATTAGAAATATATAGTAGTATTTAATTATATTCAGTTGAATAGGAAATACAAAAGTTATCAAATCTATACTAATATAATAAAGCTGAAGAGTTTGTTTGTTTGATTGTTTGTTTGTTTGATTGTTTGTTTGTTTGTTTGAACGCGCTAATCTCAGGATCTACTGGTCCGATTTGAAAAATTCTTTCAGTGTTAGATAGCTCATTTATCGAGGAAGGCTATAGGCTATATATCATCACGCTAAGACCAATAGGAGCGGAGTCCTAAGGTCGAGGAGAGGAGCTAGTATTTAATAATTATCCAGAACATTGGAAAAAAAATCTTGTTACTTTTGAGCCAAATTTAAGATCTGCATTATAAAAAAGAGAACCTTATCTTGTACATTATATTTGCAGAGTGAATCTTATGCAAAAATGTTTGAGAATCAATACCAGCACTATGGAGCAACAGCACTGAGAATGAAAGTTTTTGTGTTCATTCAACAGATGCTCAACAGTTCAGTGTTCACTGTAAGTTTTTTCTTTATTGTTTTCTTCTTGATCCTAACACTGTAGACAAGTGGCATAAAAGCTAAACGAATAGAATAGAATAGAATTCTCAATGTATGGGAATGACACTTGCTTTTGACATAATTATATCGAATAAGCTAGTGTCATTCCCATACATTGAGTATTAGATCGGGAGCCAGGTACAAATTTGGTCAATCATTTCCTCCCAATCGAAACTTCGTAACATGAATAAGGGATTTTTTTAATGAATTTCCGTCTTTGTCAGCTGCCACTCCGTGGGTGGGTTGGGCAGTGGCAGCCTCCCAAACATCGAGAAAAAAAAATTTTTAGTTATTTCCTCTCACTTCAAAATTTGTCAGATTATAGTTTACCTAATATCTTGAAGGAAAAATAATGTCAGCTGACCATAACATGGTGGATTATACGTCAGCTGGCTGTGAGAACATGAAAAAAAATTTTTTTTTTCTATGATTTCCTCTCAAGTAAAAATTTACCTGGTCATAGTTTACATGCTACTATGAATGAAAATTAACGTCAGCTGGCTGTATCGTGGTGGAAAAATTGTCAGCTGGTACCTTGAAAGATGTGAAAAGAAAAATTTAGTCATTTCCTCACTTCAAAATTTGTCAAATTATAGTTTATCTTGAAGGAAAAATAACGTCAGCTGACCATAACATGGTGGATTATACGTCAGCTGGCTGCTTGAACATTAAAAAAAATTTTTTTTCATTGATTTCCTCTCAACTAAAAATTTACTTGGTGATAGTTTACATGCTACTATGAATGAAAATTAATGTTAGCTGGCTGTATCGCGGTGATAAGTTTGTCAGCTGGTACCTTGAAAGATGTAAAAAGAAAAATGTAGTCATTTCCTCACTTCAAAATTTGTCAAATTATAGTTTATCTTGAAGGAAAAATAACGTCAGCTGACCATAACATGGTGGATTATACGTCAGCTGGCTGCTTGAACATTAAAAAAATTTTTTTTTCATTGATTTCCTCTCAACTAAACCTGGTGATAGTTTACATGCTACTATGAATGAAAATTAATGTCAGCTGGCTGTATCGCGGTGGAAAGTTTGTTAGCTGGTACCTTGAAAGAAGTAAAAAAAAATTTAGTCATTTCCTCTCACTTTAAAATTTGTCAGATTATACTTTACCTAATATCTTGAAGGAAAAATAAAGTCAGCTGACCTCGTTGTATTATTTTATTTTTCACTTTCACCTTCTCTTAATTCTTAGTTTTTAGTTCTGTAGTAATTTTTACAAATATTGACTGACGCAATAATGTTTTAGGATAACTCAAAATGTGCACTAGTGACACAACAACGATTGTTTAATCTTTTAAACGAAATGTGTGACAAATTTGATGGAGACGGTACATTGAGCCACCAGCCTGGCATCATGCCTTTATGTGCTGACCTCTTAAAGACTCCAAGCTTAGCCGAACAATTCTGGGCGTTACATCAAAAAGATGAACTGTATGGAGTGGTTTCGCTGTGGAATACAGCATTGGAGTACTTTCCTTACAATTTCAATGCGCTGTCTATACTATCAGCTGGATTGGCTGAAGCAGGCAAGGACAGTGTAACAAATGTAAGTGTTAAATTAAACTTTATTTAATATTTTATACCACAACTATGTCTAAAAACAATTTATACCATAATTTGGGTTGACTTGAAAAAATAGCTTAATAATCTGTAACTATTTTTAAGCTTTTCTTAATATCTATTTTTAGTGTAGGACAGGATAAATATATAGATAGTTAATCTATACTTATTATAAAAATAAGTCCCCCGGCCGCGTCTTTCTGTCCCCCTGTCTGTCTGTCTGAACGCGATAAACTCGAAAACTACGCAACGGATTTTTATACGGTTTTCAACAATAGAAAGAGTGATTCTTGAGGAAGGTTTAGGTATATAATTTATTATGTTTTAATGTAAATTAGCAGAAATACGGCGATAAATGTTGAAGAGGTCGCAAAAAATCTCGCCATCGGGGATCTTTCCACGCGAACGCTGCGTAAACTAGCAAAGATATAGTTGTATAATGTACTAGCGAATTCAAAATCTATAAAAATGCTACAAAAAAGTCCGCGATAGCATATCTCTATCTCTTATGGTTGACTTACAATAACCACTTTTATGTTCAAATTTTTAATAAAAAACATTACGTTATTTTTAAAGATATTTTCTTTAGTTCAGTATTAATCCTTATCCAAATGAATATGTTATTTAGCTTAGGCATTTAATGCAGATTAAAATTGCCCTTTACACTATATCAATCAGATGAATAGTTTTTGAGATATCGTCGTTAGAAGTAATTATTAAAAATAAATAATGCGTAACGAAGTGGGCGCGGGTCGGCTAGTATTTCAATAATTTATAAATTACATTTTTTTAGCTAATAGCGCAACTTAAAAATCTTCCCGTATACAGTGAGATATATAATCCAAACTCTGTTCCAATAATGTCAGTGCAAGCAGACGACGCTATCATTGGACGCGAATATTTTCCTCTAGGCGATGAGTCGTACCGCATCGAAACTGGTTCCAAAGCAACCGTTATGGAACGAAAAGAAGGCACTATGATACATTTCCGGACTCCATATACCTACTGGACTATATTTAATAACGAAATAGAAAAAGCGTTAGATCGCAAGCAAAGTCATCAAAACATAAACGTTACTCTAGAACGAGTTTACGAAGGTACAAGAGTATTAAAAGGTGTTTTGAAAGCATTGAAAAAAGAAATTCCAAGAACTTTGGTCGGCCCGAGTGAGGGTGTGTTTGATGTTCTGGTTCGGTTTATGAGATCAGATGCACCGCCGTTGCCGCTGTTGATTGAATGTCTCGAAATATGTACGACGTTGATTCACATATTCCCAAAAGAAGTCCATTTGAGGTACTATATTCAATTTACTAATATGTTTTATATTTTAAACAGTCGCGGTTTCTTCATGGTAACTATGTTAAGTTTCTAAATGTAAAAGACAAAATAAAGATTATCTCTGTTTTTAGGTGACACGCTTTTAGTTTTGTAGATGCAAATTCGTCAATAAAATTCCATACACCCATTATAGAAAACATTTTTTTCAGGCTTATCAATACAGGTCTTTTACCACGTATTGTCAACCAACAACTGACGCATGTAGAGTACGCTAACGGAGCATCTTTGGATTCTGCTGCAGTTGGTACTTACTTAGTGACCATCGAACAACCCAGTGGAACTTATGGCTTCTTAGGAACTTACATTGACATGTTGTGTGCTTTTCTAGAGGTGATATAAACTAATAGTTTGATTTTAATAAAAATGTAAAAATTATAAATTAAAATAAAGCGACGACGATACGATATTCCTAACATAACATATTTATGAATATGAATTTGTCAGCAATCATTAATTATTCTTTTATTTCAGGCTTCAGACGATGACAGAATAATAAAAGAAATCCTACTGCCAGGTCTAGTACTTATGGTGCGCGAAATTTTTCCGAATGTTTGCGGATGGCGTTACAGCAACACTTCAGAAAGGCGTAAACTCTTACAGAGATGTGCTAAACTATTTACTCTTATTCTCGAACAGTCTAACATGAAACCGAGCATGACATTGTTGAGAAAAACTTGTGTGTACAGTCTCATGTACACAGAGAATACATTGGAGCTACTGAAAATCATTTCAATTGGTAAATTTAAACATTACAGTTACAATCTCTGGAAGATTCATGCTCAGTAACATTTTTTCTTAGGTATTTTACTAATGTTCATTATAATCAGAAAATAACTGGAATTTAATTCAATTTAAATTAAATAATTTGTATCGAATTTGATTTCATAAATGACTTTAAAAGACAATTTAAAAAAGAAGATAATACTGGCTATAAACTAAAAAAATACAAATATTTTTTTCTTTTCGATTAAATTACAGTGGCTGAGCAAAAGACAATAGTCTTTTTCGTTCAAGATGAAATACTCTTCTTCCTTCCTTTCTATTGGTTTTAGTGACCTCAACCTTCTTTTGATATAATATTACTAATTCTTTTCAGGTAATGATCATCTAGAGCGTCTGATACAAGAAGATACAAATTGGGTATCAGGTCTCGGTTGTCAATACACATCAACTTTACAGCGATGTCTCGCTATTGTAATGTTTGTGCTTCGGCAGAAATCTTTAGTCAGTGATTTAAAAGAGGTGACTCCTCTAGAAAGGCTTATATTCGCACAAAATAAACAAAAAGATGACTTAAAAGTTGTACCAAAAGTTACGAGCTATATCAACCATGCATTTAATAAGAGTTTGTCGGTGCTCAGCTGCCGTCTACTTAAAAGGTTTGCTGATGTGAGTAAAACGTGTAAATAAAATAATTCTAACCAATTTTTTCTGTCTATAAGTCAGTCACAATATTAATATAACAATTAAGCAAGAACAATATCGTAATGTTCTTCTTCTTCTTTAATTTATAGCATGATCGTATATGTTATCAATAGATATTAAATATAATATATTATAAATTATAATATATAATTATAATAGCTCATACTTAATAGAAATTTCAGACGGATTCAATAACTATTGCATAAGTAATCTAACAAATAATTTTCAGGGTTTCCAAATGTCGCTATTTGCTTCACTGGACATGACAGCTTATCAAGTACGAGTGATATTCCTAGATCGTCTCCGAGATGAGTATGAAACGATTGAACTGAAAATCGCTATACTAGATTTTGTAACCACCTGTGTCGGTAAACAACCAGGACTTACCGAAGCTTTCTTTATGATGAACCACGAAAAAATTAAAGCAGAAGAACAAGAGAAAGATAAGGAAAATAAGGAAGTTACTCCCAAAACAGAGCCAGATGATAGTTTTGAAGGTATTCTTGGATATATGGCCGATTATCTCGGAACTGTGAAGGCAGTAAGTATTTTATAATAAATTCTATAATAATATTTACTTACCAAAAATATAAAATTGTTAGGTCACTGACTCATCACGAAATCTTAAACCGCTGGACGCATAAAGATGAAATTTGTTAGGGAGGTAGTTTATAGTTAGCAGACATCTGCTAAGAAAGTATTTTTCGATAGGGCCAGATTGAACGGGTCTAAAGGCTCATTAAAGTTTGTATGAAAGTCCTTAATTGTTTGTGGACAAGCTTGAAATTCAGTAAAGAGATAGGAACGGGTTTTAAGAAGAGACTGAATTAAGGTGGGTAAGTCTTTAGATTAAGAACGGTTGACTGTTTATCGGCATATTTTTGTCACAGAAACAAAAAAAAAATAACCATAACCTATCTAATTTCAATATTAAACTGTTTATGGGCATATTTTTGTCACAGCAATAAAAAAAAATAACCCTAACCTATCTAATTTTGGACCGACCGACCGACGCCTTAAAGTCGCCGAAGACTAGCCTTAAGGTGGTCTAAGGACTCGAACAAGTTTATATGAAGGTCTTCAATTTTACGTGCTAAAAATACTACAAATTTATTGTAATAGACGTCCAATAACATAACAGAATTTGAAGTTTTTGTTTGACATACAATCTATCTTTCCGTCATTTTTTTTAAATTAGAAGTAACTTAATTTATGCACTATTGATTAAAAATTAATAAATGGGGTGAAATAGGGATTTAAATTTATATGATAAATTCGCTATTTTTGAAACCGAAAACTACTACTAAAACTAAAAACTACTACTTACTACTAATAAAAAATAAGTGAACACGTGTTTCAGTTTTTGTGAAAATTATAACCTTAATTATTATAACCTTAAGGGCCTATGCACACCACGTTTTTTAAACGCGCCGTCGACGCGCGATTGTAGCGATACAGACGCGATATACACGCAAGTCAGACACAGTCTGTAGACCTTTGCATACCTAAATACGCGTTTGAATCGATACAGACGCGCTTGTGTATCGATACAGACGCGATGCAAACGTGCGTGTGTATCGATACAGACGCGCCGGTGCCGCGCGTTTGAATCGATACAAACGCCAACAAACTGCTCTGTAGGAGAAAAACGCGCCGTCGACGCGCGTTTTTTGGCGTTTAAAAACGTGGTTTGCACAGGCCCTAAATGGGTGAAATAGGAGATGAAATTTGTAACGGATTACGTTCGTTATGGAGTCAGAAGCTTTAATTTTTTTCCATAGACGTGGAATTAGCATTTTTGAAATTGAGGGAAAATAACTCTCATCAAAATTATTGATGTATAAAAGTGCGTCTTATTTTGCATAAACCTTTATTTTTTCATTGCTACAGACTGGACTTATTAAATATTATTTTATCTTTTATTTTTAGACCCGCTTAGATATTTGTTAAAAATAAATGAATAAAAATCAAATGTAATTTTTTTAGTCTTGATGTAATTGTTAGGCCTCAATATATCTTCAACGTTTTCTTGTCATATTGGAAGTAGAAACTATAGAAGCATGAAATTTAAGGGTTTTGATTGCATATTACATTGTTGTAATAATTATAATGATTAAAAACTTCTTGAGTCCCTCTATGTCAATATCGTATCAATTTCTACGCGAGCGAAGCCGCGGCCGAATGCTAGTTACAGTACAATTATGGTACAATCGTCTTAAATTAATAACACCTAAACCTAAACAATTAGGAAACATAGTAATCATACTATTTTTATTTACAGGATGCTAAATTACTTCATAGTCCACTACTGGCATGTATTATGGCCCTATTTCATGCTTTGTGGAAGAACAATATGCAAATTTTAGTCAAGAAACTTCGAGAACACCCGAAGTTTTGGGAACACATGACCAGTCCACTTTTTAGTGAAATTCAACCAGAACTACGAACATATAGTCAAATATTTAATGTCCTCGGAATCGAACTGTTCGTTTCAAGAGGAAAACTTGAGAGTAATTTCAAGGATATGTTAGAATTATTTTTTGATACGAATAAGAAATACTTGGATGATTGGATAGAATATATATTTTCATTAAAAGGTAGAGGTAGTGAAGAAGATGTGGTCGACAAAGTACCGGTGTGGCTAGGTCTTCTTACATCTTGGAAAGATTTTACTACAATTTTCTGTAAATGCTTGCCGATAAGTCTGAATATTGCACACAAGACGAAAATGGTAGCGCCGTGCATGACTGCATTATTAAATGAATTGGACGATCTAAAAGATGGCAGACTTATTGTTATTTTAGCAGAACTGTACGTTATTATGCTAGCAAATTGGAAAGATGATTGTTTTGATAATCGTAAAACTAGCGCAAAGCAAATTGACAATTTGCTGACTAATACTGCCATCGTTTATGAGTGTCTACATCCACGAGCTATTCGCTCTATATTGTCCATCGGAACGGTTGCTATTAGCAGCTTGGATTATGAAATAAAGGCAAATAGTGTCCTAGCTCAAAGTATTATACGTTCCGTTACTAATATTAACAGTTTGGAATTGGAAAAATTGTTCGATGAAATAAGAGACGAGAAGATAAATTGTGCCAAACAAAACCCAAACGATGATGTACCGCCTATAGTTTTATCACTAGCCATGCTTGAACAATGCCTGGATTTATACGACGATATGTTTTCCGGCCTATCTCAGTGGTTCCAGTCCACGAAGTTTATAAATAAGTTGCTCTGTTATCTACAAATTTGCTTACAAAATAAACAATACTATCAGACATCCTTAGCAGCCCTGAGATGTTTGACAGCGTACTCTAGAGGTCCATTCTATAAAGATCTACTAATGAGCGATGTTGACCAATTTCTGTGGATGCAACTTTTGCCGCCGAAGTTTGAAAACAACGGTAATGGGAACAACCCTTTGTCTTGGAAACATCAAGAGTGGTGGCGTGTTTATGGTTACGGATTAGATTTCATATCGATGATGGTGATGAAACATGGACAACTTTTCGCCGGCGAAGCGATCACCTTTGTCGGTGTTCATCTGGAACATCTCATCGAGACAGTTTTACTTCCTCGTCAAGTATATAATCTAGATGCGTTGAATTTATGCGCATCTGCTCTCAACCTCATCGTTCAGATGGTAAAGTTCGAAGCGAGATGGCGGCTTCAAAACATTAACTCATTAATTGGCATAATGGTAAGTTGTTACAACACATTGATTGATCATTATCAAGTCAATAATTATGATAATTATTGTTTAACTATTTAAACTATCACAGTCACTATGAACATTTTTGGTTCTACAGGAGTTACCGTCATTATTATTTTGAAACTCTTGTCCAGTGGCGTAGTTAGGGGGGGGGGGGGGGCATCGTGCCCCAGCGCTACTCACAAAGGGGCGCCACATGGTCATATTATATGATTTTTGAATGGGGGGGGGGGGGGGGCTACGTCACTGCTCTTGTCCATGACACCTAGCAAAGCCGATATCTGAAGTTTCAAACTATTAATCGCGGTAAGTCCCGTAGATGTAAAAGTGTTTAAAAGTCATTCTAAGACTTATTATACGCGAACTTAAAAATTTGTCCATTTTAATGGTAGAAAGTAAATCTACATTCTAATTCAACAAAAAAGTACCATAGCTTCCATTAACTATGATTAGTTTTCTAATAATTGCGTTTGTACGCAAATGAAAAAAAAAACTGAGTAAAATAACGTGGACCGTGTGTGTGTGTGTGCGCAGCGCGGCGCGAGCGCGTGCCTGCAGCAGTGCGTGCTGCTGCTGCTGCGCGCGCGCCGCTCGCCCGACCTCACGCCGCAGCCCGACGACCAGCCGCCCGCGCCCTCCACGCTGCACAGGTCTGTAGCTCTAGACGCCTGCAACACCAGAATCACGAACTATAGATAGGAGTTTGAACGGTATAGGCTTTTTGATAGAATTCATGGTACACAAATAATGTAACTAGTTATTAAGTTCTCTTTTCTGCCACTTGCTAGTGGTCGCACTAGAATTTATTTATTTATTTTATTTTATGTAACTAGGTTGGCAAACAAGCGTACGGCTCACCTGGTGGTAAGACCGTAGCCTATAGACGCCTGCAACAACAGAAGCATCGCAAGCGCGTTGCCGACCCTATCCCCAATCCCCCCCCAGGAGCTCTGGTCACCTTACTCACCAACAGGAACACAATACTGCTTGAAAACAGTATTATTTAGTTGTGGTCTTCTGTAAGGTCGAGGTAATACCCCAATCGGGCTGCTCCATATTTTGAGCAGGAAATTTCCTGCTGTACCCTACCTCAGTTAAACGTATGACGTACGTATAACGTACCGATGCCATCGCATTGGCTCGCGAATCTTAATTTTAATTGGCTTAAGCGTGTACCCTATAATCAGCTGTTGAACAGTGGCGCTCTTCGGCAAAAATTAGAATTAACAGTTGTCAGTTAGTAGTCGTCTAAATTGAGACCATTTGTTTAACATTACGTTCGGACTACTTCCTATCTATACTTCGTGACCAGAATCATCGCAAACTTTTTGCCGACCCTACCCCCGACCCTCCCCAGTAGCTCCGTCCACCTTACAACAGGAACGCAACACTACTTGAAAGCAGTGTTATTTGCAAGTAGGTAAAAGTATAGTGAATCTGCTCCAAATTTTGATCAAGATATTTCCTGCTGCGTCCCCCTACTTCAATAAAATTGCGCCGTGTATGTGTTACACCGAGACTATATCTTTAAAATTGTAATTATAATTTGACACTTAAAATTTATATAGAATATATATAATTACTGCTGGGTTAACTTGTGTAGCTAGCAATTAGCCAGTGTCTTTTTTTTTGTTTCGTAGTTTCTAAGTACAATTTCTTCATAGTTATATTTATTTATTTTATCAATTGGACTTTTTTATATTTTATTCAAGTTTTCATAATAAGAAATGTCATTTACAGAATATTGGAAATTCTTCACATGGCCACACTCTGCCTGCTGTCATTCAGTCCAGACTTGCTGTCCCTTTTGGCTGATCCAGAGTTAGATACTGAACGATGGCAACCGATTGTTGAACTCCACTTTGGTGCACCGAAAATCACATACGAGCAGTTCCCACAACTCACTTTCGGAACTATTCTGCCTGCGATTTGCTTGCTAACGAAATCGTTAAATCACGTAAGTATTTTTTTGTTGATATTGTATGTAATCTACTCCTATCAAAACATTTATCATCACAAATGAGATTAATGCTTGAACCATTTATGAATATGTAATAATAAATAATTGTGTTTGTTCTCAAATAAAATAAAAAAAAAACGACTTGAATTTACACCGACAAGTATAGTACAAAAGACATTATTAAATATAACTCAAAAATTACAAAAATACTCATCAGATCTCGCTCAAAAATGAAACATCAGTACACCCAATAAAAAGTTACACAAAAATGCAGTCGAATCGAGTTACTCCTCTTTTTTTTAAGTTGGTTAAAAAAGATAAATATAACTGCATTATATTACAAAACTATAGTATGAGCATTGCAATTAAATAAATTTGAAAAAAGTCTAAAATTACCTATGTTCAAATAGCCTTCTAAAGCACTTTTGAACTGTCATTTTACAAATTATATTAGAATTAATCATAATATAATATGTAGGTATATATAAATTACACGTCACGTTGTTGTCCTCAATGGACTCCTAAATTACTTAACCGATTTTAATCAAAATTACACACCGTGTGCAGTTTGATCTAACTCGAACGATAGGCTATAGTTAATCTATATTTAATATTATAAAGCTGAAGAGTTTGTTTGCATGAATCCGCAGGGCCGCGCCGACCCCTCACAGCGCCTGTGTGCTAAACTAATGAAGCGCCTCTTTTTTCACGAATCTTCATGTTTAAACTTATTATTATTATTATTATTTGTTAAATTACTAGACAGCCGAAATAATTTCTATGGCGGCGCCCCCGTTGTCTTGGCGCCTGTGTGCGCCGCACACTTCGCACATAGGGGCGGCTCGGCCCTGTGAATCCGCCTATCTCAGGAACTACTGGTCCGATTTGAAAAATTCTTCCAGCGTTAGACAGCCCATTTATCGAGGAAGGCTATAGGCTATATATCATTACGTTAAAATCAATAGGAGCGGAGCACCAATAAAGAATGGTTCAAATTCGGGGGGTTTTTTCAAGTTACTATTCCACGACGAAGTCGCGGGCAGAAGCTAGTTTCAATATAAATCGCTATTCGCGAAGTTCGCCATGTCGGCTAGTTAATGGGCATGACGACAGTATCAAAAAATCGTCAATTTAATGATTTCAGGGGAACACTCATATTTAAAAAATTCAAAATACTGGTTTACTTTTATGTAAAATAATAAGATTATTGTGATTTTCAATAAAATAAAACATTAAAATACTGCAATCGGCCATTTTGAATTAAACACAAATTACAGCGCAGACGTCACAACATAACATAATACGTCAGGCGCGCTCCAAAGAGTAAAGTAAAAAGTAAGGCCCAGATTATTTTGTGACGTCAGAGTCGACGCCATGACACCTGCAGCCGTTTTGCCGCTCTCATTGAAAACATATAAGAAAAATAGTTTTAATCTTCCTTAAACTTAAGTTTATTACCGAAATATAGGTATTTTCGTAAATAGTAAATGTGTAGCCACATTACGGAAGAGGTTTTGAAAATCTTTCGTCATGCCCATTATAGTTAAAAGTGAAGCTAGTAATGTGGCAGTATGTGGTAACGATTCCGGCCATGTCCCGCCAGGCGTACCACTCGGAGGAGGCGAGCGGCGCGCGCTCCCCGCGCGGGCGGCGGCGCGCGTGCTCGTGCGGCGCGGCGGGCGGGGCGGGCGCGGCGGGTGGGGTGGGCGCGGCGGGCAGCCCGGGCGCGCGCGCGGCGCGCAGCGAGTCCGCGGGCAGCATGTCGTCGGCCGCCAGCGCGCTGCCCGCGCCCAGCGAGCGCCTCGTGGCCGGCGCGCTCGAGGCCACCGTCACGCTGCTGGCCTCGCAGGTACTTTATATACGTCGCGCGTCGGTGGCCTGTGCCTCCTGGACCACTGATGCTAGTCGAAAATATCATCATTTTACAGGAGAGCAAAAACGAGATTTCAAAAAATTCTCGTTCATGAAATAAATGAGCTAGGTTCGATTGGAGTATCTTCTTTGTTTTTTTTTTATAACAATAACTTAAGATTGATAACTTTTCTTTGTGTAAACTCTAAAAGTCTAGAATAATGATTTTAGCTGAATGTTCCTCAAACAAAAGATAAAAACATAAAACTGTACACTTAATTTTTTTGTTATCATTCCTATTAACATAATTTCCTTGATTTTTTTTTTAAATATCACTAAGTCGGCAAACAAGCGCACGGCTCACCTGATGGTAAGCAATTACCGTAGCGTATAGACGCCTACAACACCAGAAATGTCGCAAGTGCGTTGCTGACCATATCCCTAATCCCCCAGGAGCCAGGAGCTCTGGTCAGCTTACTCACCAACTGGAACACAATACTGCTTGAAAACAGTATTATTTAGCTGTGATCTTCTGTAGGGTCGAGGCTACCCAAGTCGGGCTGCTGCATTTTTTGAGCAGGAAATTTCCTGCTGTGCCCTACCTCAGTTTAATTTTACCAGATTACGAATGTTCTGGGTTTTAACAAAAAATGTACTGAAAATTAATTGTGAAATTAATTTCACTTATTCAGAAAGCACGAAAAATAGTTAGATAACTCCAGTGATTCATTATTGACAAATTATTATAACTTGACTAATGTCCATTTTCAGGAAAAAATTTAACAAAATTGTATCAGTTCCGTACCTATAGCAGATAGAAGAACGTGAATTAGATTTCTTTTTTTAAATATGTAGTTTTCTACTACTGGAGGAATTATTCGGTCGTTTCTTTTATAAATTTTTGGAGTTTACTTCTTTAGAAATGATATAAAGCCCGTGGAGTGAAAAAAATATGGGCAATGAAATCGTGTGAAACAACTGACTTTGAGAGTAATGTTTTACCACGCAGTTTACCTTTGCAAGCAGGACTGATTTTTAAGTAATCATACGTTAATCGGTCTTAAGGAGTAAACTTCAATCGCATATCAGAACTGACACGCACGCTGATTTACTAATACTGACATTACAATTTTTTACTTTCTTACATGCGCTGTTTTTATTAATTTGTTGTAGTAGTATAATTTTTAATATGTTATTATAGCCAACTATGGGCTATAAAAGTTATATGTAAAAAGCTGTAGCATTTTAATTTAATAGATAACAGTTATGGCTTTAATTTTGTTTTTACACCGGTTTGTTTGATTAATATTAACAATTATAAGCGCTGCAAGCTTTACTCCTAGTATTAGCGTAATTTATATTTTATATACTCGTAACTACATCCTAATATAACTTTCGAGTGATAAAAGATTTGTTAAAATGTATTTTTTTTAATATCACAATTTATAGATCACACACAAACAAAGTAATACTCTTTACGACATTACTGTCAAATTTAATTAGTCCATTATAAACGATATTTTTTTTGTAGGCACTACTAGCTGTTCGTGATCCTCATGTCCCAACTCGCCACAAGCAACTACTGCGACGCGAGCTCGCATCTGAACTAACCGTTTTCCATGACTTCGTCCGTAAACGTATCCTCTGCGCAGCGCACTCCCGCCCTCATCTCGTCCGCAATAAGTTAGGCATGTGGCCGCTCGCCGCTAACGAGGAAGAAACAAAGAGGATCGAGGAGGCTAGAAAAGAGAAAAATCCCAGTATCAGCGATGATAACGACAAGGAACTCCCCCCGCCGCCACCTCCGAAGCGGTCAACGCACGACTCCATGCGCGAGTACATTCTCCGCAAGCACTACCTGGACAAATGTGCCCAAACCCCTACCAAGGACCCGCCGCTGCCCGTCTCTCATTCTACTCCCGCGTCCGACAAGAAGAAAGACATATCGCGGAGCTCGAAGCGCGTGTCGTGGGCCGACACGACGACGGACAGCGACGATACTCTCGATAACTCTCAGGGCATTGAAACCATATACTCAAATTTAACAGATGTACAGATTAATAATGATGAGGATTATTTCCACTTCATGTCTATCGTGTTTCTTTACATTTGCCAATCTGAGTTATAGTTTTTTTTTTGTTTCTTTAAGCTTAATAAATCGTTTTACATTTTTATATTGCTTTTTTTTCTTTATAACGAATGTGGAACATTTGTCTTTATCCTTTAGGGGAGAATGCGGTACCTTAGCACATTTTTCATATTTAGACTCTTAACAAATCAATTGTAAAAATAATACTTTCTTAGTCTCTAGTTTATAAATGATGAGACTTTTCAATTTCACAAAAGCAGTATGATGAAAACTTTAATTTTTTAAGCCTCCCTATTTGCGTTGACATGGGGCAGTTTTGTAAGATAGGTTTAAATGCAGAAAAAAGAGAACATAGAGTATTATAATTAAACATTTGGCTCAGACTCAAAATAGGGTACTTTCCGTAGTGCAAAATAAATTATAAATTTTGATAAAAATTAAAATTTATATAGAAATACACCCAGTGGCGGCCCTAGGGGGTGGCGAACGGGGCAATCGCCCGGGGCCTCGCTCTTGCAGGGGCCTCGCGCAACAACCCAAGCAAATTTAAAATAATATAGATTTTTAACTGTATTTTTTTTCAAATTATTAAAACATATTTGAGGAATTTGATGACACAAGATCGGCTTTCAGTCATTGCTATTCTTTCAATCGAAAATGATGTAGCCCATTCGTTAGATTATTGTGCTTAATTAAAATATTTTAGTCTTACGAAAAGCCGAATATGTAGTCTAGTTGACAAGTTGAAAATGGTCCAAAATAGAGATACTGCTCTTAAAATTATGTGTGATAGCTCATTGGATTCGAAATGACGTCTAGAAAAATGCTCTAAAAGCGTGTTAAAGCACATAAAAAATTGCAAAAGGTATTAAAAATTTAAAAAAGGAAAAAAATGGCATTTCGTTTTTAACTATTGTTATTTAAGAAACTTGAAAAAATTCAAAAAAGATTCTGAAAGAGGAGGATATTTCCAATCAGTAGTAATAGTATCTAAATAGTTCCAGAAAAATCATAATTTTTTTGGAAACAATTACCAATTTTGTTCTAGTACAAAAATTATTATAAACAAAGTATGAATATATTTTAAGCTATTATGGCATGATCTTGCGATAATTTTTTTATAATTTTAATTATTTACGATAATTATTTAAACATTTTTTTTTTTCATTTACAATTGAGACGGAATTTCGTGAAAATTTTGTTAATTAACAATCGTTTAACTTGTTGAAAAATTAACTTTAAGTAAAATATCCAACAGGAATTAAGTATATTCAGAATACACCATAATTTTTACAAATTTATAAAAAAGAAATATTTTATACCTTAAATAAATTAACCAATGTGTTAATTAACCAGTGTAATGTGTACTCTCTTTTGACGCCGCGCGCGCAACCTAAAAATTTCACGCAGAGACCGATTTTCAGCATTAAATAAAAATTATAAATAATGGAGATAGAGTTCCAGGAGTAGGAAGTTTTTATTGGAAATATCCTCCTCTTTCAGAATATTTTTTTGAAACTTCTTAAATATTAATAGTTTATGAAATTTTGGCAAAAAACGAAATACCACTTTTTTCCTTTTTTTTTAATTGTTTATAACTTTTGCAATTTTTTATGTGCTAATACAAGCTTTTAGAAAATTTTTCTAGGCGTCATTCCGAATCCAATGAGCTATCACACATAATTTTAAGAGAAGTATCTCTATTTTCGACCATTTTCAACTTGACGACTAGACTAGAAGGACAAAGGGCCTCGCAAAGACTTGCCGCCCGGAGCCTCGCAATGGGTAAGGCCGCCTCTGAATACACCTAAATATTCTGATTTATAATCATAAAAGCACATTATTGATTTATTATATTGAAATTAAAAGTCGTATATTTTAATCTGTATGTCACGTGACCTAAAACACGAGCCGCCATGGTGTGACGTCATACGGGCAATAACAAAGTTCTGTCAGTGCTGTCAACAGCTAGTGTACATACTAATATCTATCAATTTTAACTTCAAGGAGTAGGTAATAGTTGTGTTCTTTCGTATAATAACTCTTCATATCTTGTTCCAACTGAAATAATATGCATTCATTACTAATTTGTTGATGGCTGTCATAGTAATTGTAGGTTATGTTACTCTCTTACATACGTCATACACTTTTGTTATTGCCCATATTACGTCACCAAAATGGCTGTAGCGTTTTCGCGGTAATAAAAAAGGTTTAAAATTTAATTTAATTTTATGGCATGAAAACGTGTTTATTTTGCCGAAATATATTTTTTTTGTGGCTTTTTATTAGAAAATCAACATATTAAAGATAAAATAAACTTATAATGAACTTCTAAAGGCAAATCTTGTATTAGAGTAAGGGAACTTAAAATAATAGTTTTAATGTAGTCAAACTTCGACTTTGGTAACAAATTCAAAACCAACAAGTTCAAATCTGCCCCTGTACCAAGGTGCCTCCTTGTCCCCTATCATTTTGAGTGATATTTTAGCATGTGGATGTATGTGGATTTAAATAAGTTCAAGAGAGATTTACATTACATACATTTATTGCAATAAAACAAGCGTATTAAATAATACAGTATTTTTGAACAAAGTCATAAGAATTAATTTTTCTCACAAAACTATTATAGGTAGGGATCCCTAGTAAATATTTTTCACCTGATTAGTATCAAGCTAATTTTTCGGGAGTAGCTTCATTTTGATGAGACGAACAAAAAGTTCCTCTTCGAAAACTCGATTGTGGTAGATAATAGAGTTAGCAGGAGATAGAGCAACAGTGAGCGTAGGACCGGGATAACGTACCACGCAATTTGGAGGACAATAGTACCAGCAAATTATATAAATATTAATTAACTAAAAGAAAAAAAATTCAGCTGGTTAGTAATAATTAAAAAAAAATAATGGTTAAAATTTAGACTGTGGACCGTCGATTTTTGGAGGTTTGAGGGATGCGGGGGGGAGGGGGAGGGGGGGGGGGCTACCCACCAGTACCACTCCCACATACCAGAAACCCATAGTTATGGAGATATCCATGGTTAAAGTTTTAAGATTAGAAGAATTTAGATCGTTTGGCACGAATTTAAGGGCGAGAGTGGGAGGAGGGAGGTAGCGGCGGTCCCCCTAAACCCCCCCATACCACTCACGATACAAGGTAATGCGCCGTTCTTGAAAAACATAGAAAAAATGAATCTCATAGACCTAACCTCGAAATTTGACAGTTGATCGGTATAAATTCATTCCGTGACGGCTCCGGCGCTTCGGAAGGGCAGCCCTTTCGCCCTTGCGTAACAAAACGCAGACACCCACGCTCGCCTCCGCAGCCTCGGCTTGCTGGTCGCCTTCGGCGACCAGCCTCGGCCTCTCCGGCTCGCCCGGGTGTCTGTGTTTCGTTACAGCGGGCGAGGTCTGCCCTCCCTCCGCGCCTCCGGCTTTTACAAAACACTCTAGGGGTATGACAGACCAAGACCACGTGGATAGTGGGGTGCTCCGATTCGGTTTTGGGTGTTTTTCGGACTTAAAAAAAAATAACCCTAACCTATCTAACTTCAAAATTAGACTGTTTATCCGCATAATTTCGTTACAAAAAAAATACCCTAACCTATTTAACTTCAAAATTTATAATGTGACCGTAAATAAGCAGAAAAAATATGAAGATCTAAATCGACGGTCCATAATCTAAATTTTAGCCTAATAATAATTAAAAAAAATCAAAAATTGATTTTTTTCTGATTTTTTTTTCTTTTAGTTAGTTATTAAATATTAATATAATTTGATGGTAATATTGTCCTACAAATTGCATGGTACGTTATCCCGGTCCTACGCTCACTACTGCTCTATCTCCTGCTAGCTCTACCCAAGCAGCATCACAAACTGTATAACAGCTTTATTAAAGCTCGTTTATACTCTTAATGCTGTATTTTTTGGCCGCATAAAGGCTGTATAATATAAGCGCTTATACAGCCCTTATACCCCTGAAATTGGCACAAATTATACAGCGTTTTGCGTTATATTAGCTGTACAGTAGCTGTATAAGCATAAAATAAGCTGCATAATAGCTGTTTTGCGGCTGTACTATGGTCAGTGGCGGATTTACCAGCAGGCTGAGTAGGCTTGAGCCTAGGGCGGCAGATTTTAGGGGCGGCAAATTTGGGGACAGAATTTTTTTGAAGAGAAACTTATTTAGGCAAACGTCTGTAACGTTGTTGAAACGTCTGTATAAAAATCTGATGCGCTTGAGTTTTTCATTGTAACGATTTTTTTGCATTTTCAAAAATCAACTAGGTATTTTTGGTCACGTCCAAATCGTCAGTTTTTTTAATAATAGTAGGATACTTTTTAGGGCTCAATTAACACCTCTCTTCAATTACTGACACGCCCGAGATTATTTTACAAAATGTCTACCTCTTTATACAGCTTTCCACACGGAGCAATCCGGCAGATTAATATATCTCTGTAAACAGAAGTTTGTAGTCTAGGCAGGGCCGCGCCGACCCCCCACAGCGCCTGTGTGCGAAACCTATGAAGCGCCTCTTTTCACGAATCTTCGTTTCAACTTTTTTTTTTCACTTCAGCCCATCGCAGTCCACTACTACACATAGGCCTCCCCAAGTTCATGCCAAAAACGGCATGAACTCATGTGTTTTGCCCATAGTCACCACACTGGGCAGGCGGGTGGTTGGTTTGTCATCGGCCTGTGTATTTCAAAGCCAGTAGTTGGATGGTCCGCCATCGGTCGGCTTTTTAAGTTCAAAGGTGGTATTAGAACTGTGGCCCTCAGTCCCCTCTTACGGCATCCACGGGAAGAGAGGGGTTGGCTATATTCTTTACTGCCGTAATTAAACAGTAATTTTTTTCCCATTTTTTATTATTATTTGTTAATTTTGACTGAAATAAATGTTATCCAATTTTATATACTTAGATAATATTTTCCTAAATAGGAAAAACCAGTTCGATTCCGTGGTCTTCGCGTTTATAATCAAAACTCTTTGGAGTCTTACGACATCTTAGGGGTCTGGATTTCGAAGCTTCAAATTCAGACTCGAACTCAAATTTTTCAGGAATTTTCATAGCAATAGGTATCATTTACAATTTCCTCAAAATTTGCGTGGGCTCTAATTTTTATCAAAAACTTCTTTAATTGCGTTGAGCATCTAAAGCAACTTGCATATGCATATTCATATCAATGAACTGCAGAATTTTGCTCACAAAATTTACTTTTGTCAATATCATGTGACATACATTTAGTGACCAAATGAATGAAAAGGAGCATATTTTTTCTGCTAGACATTTAGCGTCATATTGTGGCTTCTAATCATAATATGATTATACCATTTAATATTTCATATAAGGCATCAGAAATTTCTGGTAAATTTGTAAACAGCGATAGCGTAGACAGCGATATGATAGCATCTATTCTGCTTGACCATCTTATTTCAGACAATGGTATTAAGGTCATATTTATGACATATTTTTTAATAAATATAAATCCCATCTTTTGGTAGAGGACGAAAAATATTTATGTAATTCTTATACATTACTAAAACACGACGCCGCGTAGGCGCAGCGGTCACAGCACCGGATTGCGATTGGCTGTTGCGCGGGCGGTTGCGGGTTCGATCCCCGCACACGACAACATTTGTATTGGCCATACAGATGTTTAACGTGGTCTAGGTGTTTGTGCAGTCCTTGTGGGTCTCCCCACCGTGCCTCGGAGAGCACGTTAAGCCGTCGGTCCCGATTGTTATCATGTACACCTGATAGCAATCGTTACTCATACTAGGGAATATATCCGTCAACCCGCATTGGAGCAGCGTGCGTGGTGGATTAAGCTCCGATCCTTCTCCTACATGGGGAAGAGGCCTATGCCCAACAGTGCGATATTATAGGCTGAATCGTGATACATTACTAAAAAAAACCCAGTCGTATGATGATTGAGAGTGGCAGCGTCGTTTACCAATAAATTAATTTAAACTATGGCTTGCGCATGGTACATAGAAAGCGCGAGGATTTAGATCCAGCAATATTTTTTGAAGACCATTATTCTTACCGCGCATATTTGATCCATTAACATGGCCCTGTCCACAATAATTTTGTCTAGTTTTTCTATTATAAAGGACGTTAATCCAGCGCCAGTTGTATTGATAATTGGACAGAAAGCTAGGTCAACTTTATAATAATAATTTGCTCTACGTGTGAAACACAGGAGAGCAATCAAGTATTATTGAAAAATATTTACTGTTGAAAAAAAGAATATGTTGTTGAGTAAGTGTAACAAAAATAATTTCGATGGCGGCGCCCCTATTGTCTTGGCGCCTGTGTGCGCCGCACACATCGCACACAGGGGCGGCTCGGCCCTGAGTCTAGGTATATGCGCTATCAAAATCTGACGCGCTCGAGAATTTTTTTTAACTCTTTTTTTTACATTTTTAAAAACCCGTACACGCCATCCCCACCACTAAAAGAGTAAACATCATATGAGGTTTTTTCTTTTTAGCATCTAATCTTCACAATCCAATAGATCTTCAAAAGATGGGAGTGACTACACATTTAGCATTCTGGGCTCCCCTGCTACAGAGACAAGGGCGGCAAAAACTCTACAGCATATGTCTTCAAAATGTGTAAATCCGTCACTGCTCAGTAGGAAATAGGGTATCGAGTTTTAAGATCACTAGGGGCGGCAAAAATTAAATAGCCTACTGGCGGCAAATTTGTAAATCCGCCACTGACTATGGTGTACGAGGAAACCAATACACTCCAATTACTACATTGTAACTCACCTATAATGCTTTACGTTGTAAAAAGTCTGTTGAAAAGAGTTAGGTACAAAAGAATTAAAACGAAACAGAGAAGATATTATATTTTAATAATGATGGCGTTTACAAAATATACTAATCAGTATTGATCATAGTGACATTTATAACTGTGCCCTAGCCCCTACCTCAATTATATAGTTGTAGTGTTAGTAGAATAAGTTTTTGTTTAGCTATTTCAGCAACACTGCCTTCTGCTTCAGAAACTTTTTTTTCTATGTCTTTAATAATCTCAGGTTTTCATTTGATAGATTTGATCGGCGGCGCGGGGGCAGATAATGTGGAATAAATGAAGTTAGAGTCTCTCTCTCTACGTCGTGTTCCTCATCACTGAGGGTCGTGACCCCCTCCATTGACGACTATCCCTCGAACGATGTCGCGCCATGATGCTCTGTGGGTTGCGACGTGTAGTGCATCGTGGACTTTCGTGTCGAGTGCGGTGCGGATTTGATCCGACCAACGCATCGGGCTCCGTCCTCGAGGTCTCTTTCCTTCCACTTTGCCAGTGATAACAATCCTCTCTAAGTTGCCACCATCCCTTCGGGCAATGTGACCGAAGTACTCAAGAATCCTCTGTAGACAGGTGGTGGATAGCCTTTTCGTTACTTTGAGTTGTTTTAATATCGATGCGTTGGTTCTGCGTGCTGTCCATGGGATCCGGAGCATCCTTCTCCAGCACCACATCTCGAAGGCATCAATGCGTTGCCGATCAGCTGCTTTAATTGTCCATGTCTCAGCAGCATAAAGAAATATTGAGAAGACAAGAGCACGGACAAGACGCACTTTGGTGTTAATAGAAATTTGTCTATCCCTCCAAATCCCACGCAACTGAGGCATAGCATTCTTGGCCATTCCGATGCGCCTTCGAATTTCGACCTCGCACGACCCAGTGTTGCTGATGTTGGAACCCAGGTAAATAAAGTTCTCTACAATTTCTAGATTTAGTGAGCCAGTGAGTTCCAGTTTCTTAGCACGATCTACAACCATAACCTTCGTCTTGGATCTGTTCACGGAAAGGCCCATATCTATGCTTATTTCTTCCATCCTGCTCAACAGAGAAGCCATCTCGGCCTCAGTCGCTGCTAGGAGTATCGTATCATCAGCAGCCCCGGATCTTCAATTTTTTTTAGGCGGGGCAAAAACCGAAAAATGCCGCCCCCGCCCACTTATATTTATTTTATTTTTACCTTTATCATGCTTATAATTTCAGCTATCAGATGTCCACTATTTGATTGAAATTTGGACATAGCCTACATAGGCCTTTCGGAAATAATGCATCCATCGCTGTTCTTTCTGTGTTAAGCCTATTTATTTACACATACATAGGTACATAGACATAAACGTGTAGGATATATATTTTAAAAACAGCATAGGATAGGATTTAAAATAAAAATATGTATAATAAAAATAAAAATCAAATATTGTATTGCATTTGTGAATTGAAATTACAATTTTACTCTTTTGCACTCTTTGTACTCTCTCTTTCGCACGCACGGTAACCAGACGCGTGCTGCCGCGATCTGCGATTTCTGCGGGCGAGCGGGCGCGTATTTTTAACCCCCGACGCAAAAAGAGGGATGTTATACGTTTGACGTGTCTGTCTGTCTGTGTCTGTCTGTCTGTCTGTCTGTGGCACCGTAGCTCGCGAACGGAGGACGCGATTTTAGTTTTTTTTTTTTGTATGAAAGGTATGTTACGGGCGAGTGTTCTTAGACGCATGTTTGATGAAAATCGGTTGAGTCCTGAAAAAAATCTGGGGGTAAAACCGAGGAAAATACCCAATATCTGCAAATACATGTGGTGGGGAAAAAATAAGGATGGAAATCCGAATGTCAGCAAATTTATCCACGTAGGGTTGCAAATGAAATAGCATCGCATGCACTTTACAAAATTAATAATAAAAATAAATGAATGAAAGCATAAAATAAAAATTAATTTAAAAACAAAAAAATAACCCGACACAGTAACCTGAGTTCCCTTTAAAAGTAAAAAATAATGAAAGAAACTCAATCTTAAAGTACCTAAGTATGTACGAGTATTAATAATTCAAAAAAAAAAAAAAAAATTACATCGCGTTGCGGGACCGCTCCAAAACTAACAGTTCAATTACAAATAGTCTAGATAGTCCAGTCATTTGATAGTTTTACCTGGAAAGTTTTCCAGTAGTTTTGAAAATTGGTGATTTTATAGATTTCGACATGCTCTTTTCGAATTTTCACTTTGCCACTTCGTATCTTTGCCGCTCGCGTCGCCATATTGGAAAAATGGCGCTCAAAAAAAATAAGTTTAAGTAAAATTTCCAACGGGAATTAAATGTTTATAATGTTTAGATTACACCATATTTTTTTCAAATTAAAAAAAAATATTCAAAACTTGTCAACTGGACTTACGAAATATAATTATGACACGTAAACGCGTGTTAGAGTGGACTTTGCAGCTCTCGTACGCTGAAACTATAGATTTTACAAAAAAAAAGGTTAGTACATAAATTGTAGGAAATTTTCTCTAGTTTAATTTATTACATAACTATTTTTATCGTAAAATGAGTTTGAACGGAGTTATTCTCAAAAAACTGTATTTCAGCGCCATTTTTCCTATATGGTGGCGCGAGCGGCAAAGATACGAGGTGACTTAGGCAAAGTGAAAATTCGAAAAGAGCACGTCGAAATCTATAAAATCACCAATTTTCAAAACTACCGGAAAATTTCCAGGTAACTCCCTTTTTGAGCACCAAATGACTGTACGAAAACTAATACCTAACTTAACTAAGCAACATAAATTTTTATACAATTACTTCAAAATAAGCGCGTTTTTTACTTTTTAAAGGGAACTCAGGTTACTGTGTTGGTTTTTTTTTTAATTTTTAATTCAATTTTTATGAACTATGCCTACGCGCTTCGCGAATAATAAATGTTAGTGCAGCATGTCTCACTCTGCGCTCTGGGTATCGGTAGAGTTGATATGGCCATGAAATTTCTGTACTTGTAGGTACTATTATTTATTCCGTGGTCAAAGTTAAGTAAATGATGAGTTGTCCATTCGTCTGTAAAATGTGAATTTGGCCGCCCCCTGAACTTGCCACCCGGGGCATGGGCCCCGGCTTGCCCCTCCCTAGATCCGGGCCTGATCATCAGCGTACCTTAAGTTCGTTAGTTTTACTCCACCGATACTGACGCCACCTTCCCAGTCTTCGAAAAAATTCGCGTGGGTGTATATCTATCTATAACAGCTTAGCTAAAAAAAGCGTTTTAATATTTTAAATTTTAATAACTAGGTGTTTGTGTTTTTATAATTCTTTTACCCGAGCGAAGCTGGGGCGAGCTGCTAGTTTCTATATAAACCTTAAAACTTTTAGAAGTACCAGTTTACTATTAAAAAAAAAAAAACTGAAAAGCATAATCTATGTACTTATGTAGTATTGATAAAAATGTATTATTTTCAAGTTTACGCGTTTACGCGTATGGCAACATTTTTAACATGGCCGCATGTTGAACGAAACGATTTTCTTTACTGTTTGCCCAATATAATAACAATTGCGTTTATTCTGAGCGGATATATGACGATCGTAAAGCTGATAAATTGAATAATTTGCAAGACAAATTTTACGGTAAGGATCCGGTTGTGATGCTTATAATCGAAGTATCAGAATGTCTGTTGTTTGTTTGACGGTTGTGAATATTTTGTTGTGGTGTAGGCTGCGATCGCGACGATGATGCATCACCCGAACATGCATCATCAGCCAATGTCTGGGCATCCGCCGCAGCACATGCCGGGCCACCAGGGCATGCCAGCCCACCACCAAATGCCGCCGCATCAGATGCACAGGGAGAACAGGCACGTAACATTAACTAGGTAACGTTCGGCTTTTTACTATTTATTTGCTGTGCTATTTAAATTCTTTCAAGTTTCATTCGTCTGTGATTGTGTTAAAAGTCACATTTTCTTTTTAATAATTAGATTTGTTTAGTTTTATTGTTATGTCTGGCTGTAGCTTTTTTAAAAGCACGTTAATAGATGGAACCTAAACCTACTTCAACCATTTAATCATTGTATTATATTTAGTAAGCAGGAATTAATTTAATTTTTTCATAGGATTTTTTCTATTAGAAAAAATTAAACAGTATAAAATTAATCCTTCAAAAATTCAGGTAATTGTCATCGGTAGTCAGAAACTCATATCACACATTAACTGGTCACAACTTCCATCAGTGATTATTAATAGTAAGCCTATTCCAATAAGTGATAAGGTTAAAAATCTAAGCATTACTTTCGACCAACATCTGTCATGGACATAATTATCACATAATTGCAATTGTATAAATACGGTTCCCAGATTGAAAGATACCTTTTTTCCCCCTCAGTATTTTGATGGTATAGTTCAGGGTTCCCAAACTTATTTTGTCTACTGCCCACTTTGAGAATAAATTATTTTTAGTTCCCTCATTTTTTATTTGTCACGTAAAATAGCACAAAGACGTCGAGTTTCGGAAAATAGCGGGTTCTTCAGTCAGTCAGTGCCCTCATTTTTTCATCTACTTAAAAACCAGTATAACTTCAAATTAAATTAATTATTGCGAGCTATATTAGTGGAGATTAAACATGCATTCTAAACGAGACTTTTACTATAACCCGCAAGAGTTAACTTGAGACCTGAGCGCATCGGTAGTACACAGCGGCGCTCAGGTCTCAAGTTAATATAATATTTTTCAAGGGAATCTCTTTCTCATCACAAAACTTTTTCAATGTATTGAATATGGTTTCGCCTTTTGTATTGGTCTCTAAATTTCTAGGAAACAATAGTTCTTCACATATTTTCTCATCTTTAATAAACCTTACGTAAGACAGCGACAATGCTTCATTAGTTGGTAAAGTAGACTCGTCAAGCTGAATTGAGAATTGACTAGTCCTCAAATAATTGAACAATATTCTTCAATGTTTTCAGCAATTTCAATCAATTCGTCTTTGCATAGTCTTTGGTTTATGAAGCACAGTAGTTGTTACTATCTTTATTGCTAGCAAAATTAACTCTTCTCCGATGTTGTGTGGTTTGCCTTTTCGAGCAATTAACAAAGAAATATTTTACGAAGCTCGAAGTCCGCCGTCATCTTGCTTAGCAGCCGCCGAAAAGAGTTTTGCTACACTTGGCTGAGAATTATGCTTCTTTTCTAGGTCTTGAAAATATGCCACATTCTTGTCTTTCTTATCTGGATGCATTCTATTTAAATGATCTTGCAGTCTTGAAGGCTTTGAGAGTCGAGAGTCGAGAGCACAGTCGGTGTCTAAGAGTTCTTATAAATTATATTAAAAATCTCTACACAAGCAGAGCATCCCAAGCCTCTACACAGCGCCCCCATTTTTTTTCTGGGTGTCTTACCATCCTTTAGGCCTGCAGCACCCACAAGGGGGCATTATCGCCCACTTTGGGAAAGGCTGCTGTAGAAAGATTTTTTGTTGGAAATTACCTTCTTTATCTCCCTGTTTCGTTTGATCTACGACTTTTGGATCAACCTGTATAAAATACATCCTTGCGAGTCTCCCCACCGTGCCTCGGAGAACACGTTAAGCCGTCGGTCCCGGTTATTATCATGTACACCTGATAGCGATCGTTATCATAGTAGGGAATATATCTGCCAACCCACATTGGAGCAGCGTTGTGGATTTAGCTCCGATCCTTCTCCTACATGGGGAAGAGGCCTATGCCCAACAGTGGGATATTACAGGCTGACAAAACGACCATAAAACCAAAATTAAAGGTCAAACAGTAAAGTGTTGTACCTCATTTGAAACAGCATTAAATTAGCAATTTTTTAAAATACAGGGTGCCGCGGGTTAAAATGGTATTTGGGGTTAGAGAGCGTCCCACCATTCCAACCCGAGCTCAAAAGTTAGAGAAGAGAAAAATTAAACTACAAATTAAATTAAATTTAGCATTAGAGGAAAGAAAATAAAAAATTACTTCAATTTTAACAATTTATTGACCGGATCCTAAATTTTTAACCACAAGATTCAAACTAGATTTGTAAAACTAAGACCTTAGTCCTGGCACGTGGTGCATGGAGAGATAAGCACTTAACTTGAGTCCTTGGGTTGACCCCGACGGCCCTTGGTTCACGTCGGAGACGCCTCGCACGCCACGTGGTCCGGCGTAACTCCCGTCGATGCTTCCAGGTGCCGGTAAAAAATGGCTGGGTCGACCCGCCGTCCGTCGCTCACACCCAGGTATCGAGAGAGAGATACCTGGGGCGGATTCCTCTGGTTACGTGGACTGGTTTGGATGTTAGGTGGGTATGTGGCACCCCCAGGACCCCAGAGAGAGATACCTCTGGTTAAGTGGGTTACCCAGGTCCCAAGAGAGGGGAACCTCTGGTATGTGTGGTTCAAGTGGGTTACCCAGGTCCCAAGAGAGGGGAACCTCAGGTATGAGTGGTTTAAGTGGGGCCCCTGGCCGAAGGCAAGGCCACGTGGTTGACTCGATCTTCGCATCGACCGCCAGACGCCACGCCAAGGACCCTGGAATGACACACCCAAAAGGTGAGCCCTTCCGAAGCCAACCCTCCACTAACTCCGGGTTGACAACGGAAACGGCCCATTAGAGACATGGACACATTGACATTGCATGGCATAAATCAAATCAGAAGACTGTTATATTAACTACACAAACACAAAACAAAAATATACAATTCTTTCTTTAAATTTACTTGAACAAATTAAATTTAGATTAAACACAGAAAAAGGCGTATTAAGATCTTTGTACTACAAGAACTCACCCACTACCAAGTCACACGACACCACAGCAGTTATGTAAAAACGGACAATGAAAAGGAGAGGTCCAGCCACGACAGACGCTTATATAGCAAGCCCAAACCCCTACGTCGCTAACCTCGCCCCGGAGCACGGTCCATTTGACGAATATACTGGACGAAGTCCTACGCGTTACCACGCCAGAAGCCCACTTCAATAAGCACCGAATACATATAAAAAATATATATGTTACAAGGGTCACTTTTCCATAGTACTTTTATTTCACAGGGCACTCTTAAAGTGAGAAGTAATTATTTGTAACGCTTAATTTACGGAAAAAAAATTCATTGCTCGTTAAATTTGGTACCAAGAGCTGCAATACAATTTTTGAAGTTTTGATACATTATGGAGTCTTAATACAACACCTTTTGTTTTGTTATTTCTAATCAATTTAATTTTTTATTGATTAAATTGTAAAAAAACTCAGTAGTTTCATTGAAAAAACAAAAATATTCATAACTTTTCGAGCAATGAAGTTATGGCCGTGCTGTAGAAAGATTTTTTGTTGGAAATTACGTCCTTTATCTCCCTGTTTCGTTTGATCCACGACTTTTTAATAATTCTTATAATAAATATATGAGATAATATTTGCATTTATTTAATAAAAGTAATAATTGTGAACTGATATAAAATACACACTTGGCTTTGTTGAGAGCAAGATAAAAATTTATCAAAGTAGATAATCAATGATTGTTATTATTGTTTAAATTTATTACACAGTGAGTCAGACATGCTAACTTTCTATGGCAAACACTTAATTATTATCAGTGAACACTTCTTAAGTTTCTTTCCATGTAGTGATGACAATGGCAGGAAAACTTATTTATCAAAATTCTTCATGAGTTCATAATTCATTACAATTTAACACTAATTTGATGTACCTAAATAAGAATTCTAAATTTAGTGCTAGATTAAACAAAAATTTAATATTCTATTTTTATATCAAACACTAGCCGACCCGTGCCCACTTCATTGGGCGTTATAATCCATTTAACATAAGAAGGGTACGGTGAAATTTGATATGTTCCAACTCTCACTATTTTCAGCAAATCAGATAAATATAAATGTTTTAAAATCACCAATTAATTTATACATATGGCAAATAATAATGCTTGATTAGATCGAATTGTTGACACGGCACGTCAGAGGGCGCAGGTTCAAATCCTGCTGGGTCGAAAATTTTGATAATTTTTATCTTTTTCCTTTTATCTTGTCACTCCTGAATAGTGTAGCTTTCTGTTAGTGAAAGAATTTTCATGATCGGATCAGTATTTGCGAAGATTACCCCGTATATACAAACAAAGTTATAAACTTTACCTCTTTATAATATTAGTATAGATTGAGTTTGAGGGGAGTTTTAGATCAAGTATATAAAAATTTTCCATCTCCATATTTATTTGAGATTATGATGTGTCTTGCCAAATTAGCCTACTTTGAAACTGATTACAAAATGAAATACTATTGTCAAACAAACCTTTTGTACACTATAAAAGAAATAAAGAATCTAGATAATTTATTAATCACCACAAATGAATTATGTATTACTGTGTACATAACTACTGTATACTGTACTAGCGGCCCGCCCCGGCCTCGCTCGGGTAAAAGAATTATAACTTTTTTAATTAATTATTAAATTTTAAAATATTAAAAAGCTTTTTTTAGCTAATCTGTTATAGTTAGATATACACCCTCGCGAACTCTTTTGTAGATCTTTTTTAGTCCTATAATTTAGTCGTACATAATTTTGTCTTATCTTTAAACCACGCGAAGGAAAGAAATAATTAAGACGATTTTTTACACTTTGGTGAACATAACCCGTTTTTTTTTGCACAAGTCAAAGTTTTTAAGAAATAAAATATAGCCTTTGTTACTTCCTAATATTCAATTATCTCATAATTATCAAAAATCGCGTTGTCAACGCTGCAACTACGCGACTGCCGAGCACGAATAGTTTTCTGCAGAGAAATGTTAAGAAGAATCGAAGATCAAAACTTTTTCAGAAAAAATTCCCAAGCACTGTTTGCCTCCCTCACACAGTTTAGAATTCATCTGAATAAGCCGAGCAGGTAGTAAAGGTAAAAACTAAAAAAAAATATCTGCAAATAATTTGCAATTTTGTAATGAAATGCCTATTTTTACATATTAATGGCTATAGCTCAATAATTTTACGATATAAAGTAGATAGTATGGTACTGTTTTAGAATCCTTATGAAGTAGGCTATTTTTTTAAGTAGTTGGCCACTACAACTCCGATACATTTTTTTTTACTACACAGGTGCTCAAACTTAGCCCACCACTACCACTACAGCCTATCACAGTCCACTGTTGGACATAGGCCTCCACAAGTTCGCGCCCGACATTATGACGCGAACTCATGTGTTTTGCCCATAGTCACCACGCTGGGCAGGCGGGTTGGTGACCGCAGGCCTCCACAAGTTCGCGTCCGACATTATGACGCGAACTCATGTGTTTTGCCCATAGTCACCACGCTGGGCAGGCGGGTTGGTGACCGCAGGGCTGGCTTTGTCGCACCGAAGACGCTGCTGCCCGTCTTTGGCCTGTGTATTTGAAAGCCAGCATGGATGGTTATCCCGCCATCCGTCGGCTTTTTAAGTTCCAAGGTGGTAGTGGAACTGTGTTATCCCTTAGTCGCCTCTTACTACACCCACGGGAAGAGAGGGGGTGGCTATATTCTTTAGTGCCGTAACCACACAGCAAAACACAGCTGGTTACTGCTGACTGAGGTTACTGACCTGGCTGCAGGTAAGTGTAGCAATCATAGAGATGGCTGCCTACTACAGTCATTTATATAATGTAAAATATTAACGGTTTTAGCTTACTACATGTAATTAACATGAGAGGGAAAAGATAAAAAAAAAATAAAAAACTGCAGCAGGCTTTGGTGGCAGAGGTTGTTTTTATAAATTCACAATATTGAAATAAGCCTATAAAAAATTGTTTCATCTAATTAACAGATGAGGGAAGATTTAGCTTCTCGAATCTTAGACCAAATGTTTCAAAAACTCAAAAAGTCTAAAAATAAACATTTTAAAACAAAGGAGTTTTACTGAATTAGTAATTTACGTTTTGAGTGACGACTGTCGCCTACACAAAAGCAACATGTGCCAAATATATAGCAGTGTATCATCTGTAAAGTTACTCTGATTTATTTCTTTTGATGATATTTTCAGGATGTGTTTATAACTGTACTGTACTGTGAGTTCTAACAAATCACCGAACATGTAATTAATTGCATATAAAAGTGAAAGTGTGTCTATACAAAAGGGACCTTACATAATATATAATATAGTTTTGAAGTTTTTTTTTATTAGTACACTTATCTCAAGATTGACTTCTAATCAGACTTTAACTTTAACTTAAGTTTGTGTGTAATATGTGTACTTATTTATGTATCTATTATTTTATATATGTATATTTATCAAAAAAAGTATGTACTTATCTGTACTAGTGTGCTGTTACGTATAACAAGCATTAAGATGCCCATCTTAAGAAAAGACAACCATGTGTACGTGTTAAAGATATTAATATTTAAATTTTATAATGTAATATTGTAAATGTCACTAAATCAAACCAAATATTTACCTATAGAATCTGAAACAAATGATATGATTTTTATAATTACTATTTTGGCATCAGAGAGGTCTTTTAATGAAACTATATTACAGATTTAATCTTTAAATATATTACAGCAATATTGTTGCTACAATATTAAATCTTAATATAATAACGTTGGATTTAACTTGCAAGTTAAATTCAACGATAGTCTGTCTCATAAAAAGGATGCAGCTAAAAATATCGGTACCTGTTAGAGGCAATTTTAACTCACACACGTACCCTACAAAACTCAATAAAATTTGCCCAAGAATAATACCGGTCACCAGCTGATTATCACTCAAACATTGACACTATTTAAGAAAAGTCTATGTTTTACTCATTCGACTATAAAGAGTCTACCTGTATTCATATGCAAATGTTGTGTAATTTGTTGATACGTCGAGGGTCCTTTGCGGCTCTCTTTGTTACTTAAACTGGTCGTGAATGGAACATATGACGGCACTTTTGATCCGAGGCGGTCTTTTAATGAATATAAGAACTTTTATATCACCGACCCGATATCTCATGCTTTGAACTGTCGGGCAGTTGGAATAACAGTATCGCAGCGGACGAGTCACTAAGCGACCCCTAGAAAGTCTTTCGAATTTCTCACTTGGCCTTGTAAGACATACATGTCTACTACGATGCAATTTTTGTGTGTCCATCATTAAAAGTCTAAAATCGACAAGTAATCGATCATTTTCCCTGTATCAATGTGCGTAGCTCTTCTAATTCAGCTGTGCCTTTAAAGTGTAGCTATAATCTAATAGTGTAGTTCTAAAGGTATGTTAGCAATTCAGTGATTGATTATAAAATTGAAACATTGAGGTTGGACACAGCAAGAAATATCCTGCTCAAAATCTGGAGCAGTCCGTCTGGGGAAGTGCTAAATAACTTTGCGCCGAAGTAGTGTTGTGTTTCTGTGGTGAGTGAGGTGGCCAGAGCTCGTGGTGGGTCAGGGGTAGGGTCGGCAAAGCGCTTGCCATGTTCCTGCTGTTGCAGGCGATACGATAGGATAACCGCTAACTATCAGGTGAACTGTATGTTTGTTTGTCACCCTAGTCTTAAAAAAAAGTGAAATTTTAAATGTCTAGTTACGTCTTGTCTAGAGCAACAGAAGCACCGATACGAAAACGGAACAAGTATGATACGGACGCGGTTAAACGTTCGCAGAGTTCCACTGGGCCCGTCTCAGCCGGGCGGCGGCATGGGCGGGCACGGGCAGATGGGCGCGATGGGCGGCATGCCCGTGCACCACGCGCCCGCGCAGCGCCCCCCGCACTCCATGCGCCCCATGCACCACCCGCCGGCGCAGCATCACAACGTACCACCCGTTAGTTACGCTACTTACCTATGATTTTATTACTTATAGCTTTATTGGTCAAATGGTGAGCTGTAATTGTCTATTCATCGGTAAACACTGTTAAGTAGGGTCATCAATGCGATTGTGATGTTGCAGTCGTCTATAAGCTACGATAATCGCTTTTATCATCTGGTGAGCCGTACGCTTGTTTGCCGACCTAGATGTATAAAAAATAAAATAAAAAACGTGTGCGTCTCGGAACGCCCCACAGACGTGATAACTTAGCTAATCTAAGTTAAACTGTGGGTTAGAATGAAAGAGGAGAAGCCTGCCTACCGCTGCCGTATGCGTGACAGAAAGGGAAGCCAAGCAGACTGGCGCCGTAACGTGTTACGTAATGAAGCGGTTTACTCTCCTATAAGAAGTTATCACTTCAAAAATATATCGAAACATTTACTCAATTTGTTGTCTGTACTATGTCCAGTATACTAATATATCTATATTAATTCAACAGCAACAGACTCGTATCCGGCGGCCGTATTCCGTTGGCGGTGGCTACGGGCCCGGCGGTGCGCCTGGCGTCATGCCACCGCCCTACACACAACCACCGCCTCTGCCACCCCCCACCACACAGCAAAACCATATTGGTATCTTGTTATATATAAAATTTTGTTAATTTTGTGTGTTATGTCTTGTTCACGTTAAGTAAAAACCTACTCTACCAAGACAAATGAAAGCTTAATTAGAACGATTACCTCATTATAAATAGGTATCAGATCTTTATATCAATCAAAATGTTTATGGAGTTTCTTCTGAGACAAGCGAACTGAATCTTGACATTTTCCTTTACCACTGATCAACCACCACTGCCACCAATTAATTTAGCCCAGATTTCGATCTATTCCTTTTAGGTCAGTTAACGTATTGTATTCACTGTTCCATTTAACAATTTATTATGATGCTTTTTTAAATATTTAATATAGTATGTACATTTTAGTATCGTTGTAATTAAAAAAAATTGTCTGTTACCAATAGGTCTGTGCAAGCCAAATTCACCGTTATTGTCGAAGCAGACAAAACTAACCTCTGACTTTGGTCAGTAAAGTTGTGGTTATTATTATTAGTTTTGTTCTTTTTTTCTGTATAAGTAGTAGTGTTGTTACTTGTAAAAGAATATCTATAGTTAGTACGATTCATGTCTTGTACTTTGTGTATGATTAGTGAAGTTTGACAGACTGATTTATATCTGTGTGTATATGTGTGCATGGATTTTAACAACATCCATGAAAATGGTGCCAAATTAAAATGGATAACTTGAAGTAATACTCGTAATTTAATTACTCTGATTTCAATTTCGTTCAGATTTTATTTCATCAGCTATTACAAGAATTTAACTACATCGGTTTTTGTTTTGTATATTTAGTAACACCATCAACACCGAGTACAAACATACAGCCCATTGCGAGCGACACCAAAGAGGAAACCAACAGCTCAGGAGGCGTAGCCGCTGTGGGCGGGGCGGTCGCAGCGGGCACGACGGTGGGCGGGGCGGGCGGGGCGGGCGGCGAGGTAGACGGCGCGGACTCGCACGCGGCGGAGGGCGAGGGCGAGGCGGCCCGCCCCTCCGCCGCGCCGGCCAACAGTAAAGAGAAGACACCCATGTGCCTGGTCAACGAGCTGGCCAGGTACAATAAGGTAACATATACGACTAGCTCAACCGTCTTGACGATTCTATGTACTAGCCACTATGTATTTTATATATATCACTACCAACCCTCACAGTCTCTTCTATCACTTACAATCTCTGCTACTTACATTCAATTCTTTGGTGGCCAAAATCTCATGTTTACCTCTAGAAAGCCGCAATTGAGTCTGTAAATACAAACTACTATATAACCTCTAGTAAAGTATGTAGAGTCATAAAACATAGATATTCTATAACTACAGACAATAGTTGGCAAATGCATCGATTAGTACATATACAATAGGGGATCGGACAGTAATCAGATTAAAATCTATAATGTACTTAGATATAATAAATATACTGTTTTACGATTATTTATCGAATAATTAATATAATTCATTTAAATATTTTTAAATGAAAAAATAAAATGTTGTTATTTACAATATTATTAATCTGTACTAAAACACCAACTAAAGTGCGTGACGTCATTTGTTGGTTACAAGCCACAGAGTACTTTAGAAAAGAGCAAGCATTTACTGCACGGGTTATTCTATCCGTATGTTCAACGTACTCTGTGCTTTATATACTCTATGTTTATGACCCACAATTGACGTCACGCGCTGTCAGATGTCATAAAGTGGCATTTTGGTGGGATTTTTGAACAAACAATATTAAAACATGATTTTGAGTACCTAAAAGGCTGTAAATTAATAAAATTTTATTTTTTATGGGTATAAGTATCCATAAAGATTAATTAAAAACATTTTTTGAAAATTTGTCCGATCCCCTATTGTAATAATACATAGTCATTATACTCAAACAATATAAAACTGCCCTTACATTTATTTTCTTAATTAGACTAGTTTCGTCATCTATATTACAAAAAGTAACTACTATATCTATTAAATTCTACAACATTTAATTTTCAGATTAAGCATCAATATCGCCTCACATCAGAAACAGGACCCGCTCACAAAAAAGTATTCACAGTAACACTCCGATTGGGTGACACTGAGGAATATACAGCTGAGGTAAAATATATTTTTATTATGTTATATATTCTAGCCTTTTTAATATGAAGAATTGAAATGTTATAAATAATAAATATATGTGTTACTGGTAACAAAAGAAACTTGTTTAAACCTTAGTATGAACAAAATACAGACGCATTTAATCATATACACACGTCTACAATTTAGGCGAGTATAAGTAATATACCCAACTTTTTTGACAGCTAATGAATAAATCATTTATCTTAGGAGTTACAGCGCAAATAAAAACTCTTAAGTACAGGAACCGTGCTTAAGTCTAAAAAAGACAATGACTATCTAAAGTTTACAAAGTGGAATCCATCCAATTATAGACAAAACTCTTTCTTTATTCGTTCCGCTAAAAGTTTAAACAGTGCGGTGGCGTCCACTCAGCTTGATCTCTTTACTTCTTCAACAGTTCATTTCAAAACTACTTTAACAAACACTTGGTTTGACGGCTCTCGAACTGATCCGTAGGTGGCATTTATCATTTTAATACAACTGTATCAAGTAAACAAGCTATTCTTTTGTAATTTAAATGTGAAAACATGTAAATGGTGGATAGTTTTAACCTAGTTATGTTTTTTTTTGTAATAAAACACTGTTTGTTTTCGTAATAAATAAATAAATAAAGTAATAGTAGTGTTTAATGATGGTTGTCGTTGTCAGGGGTCGTCGATCAAGCGCGCGCAGCACGCGGCGGCGCGCGCGGCGCTGGGCGGCACGCGCTTCCCGCCGCCGCCGCCGCGCGCGCCGCCCGCCGCGCACGCGCACCAGCCGCACCACCACCGGCACGCCGGTACCGCCACTACATCTTTATACTATGAGCCCGCCTTGTAAAATGTGGATAATTGCGACACTTCCCACGCGTCCTTAGGAGCTCTGGCCACCTCACTCACGACAGGAAAGCGACACTGCACGAGATCATAATTATTTAGAAGTAATCTTCTGTAAGATACTTCTGTAGCCGGCCTGATCAAAAACAATTTTATTCATAAAAAAAAAAATTATGAAGACCTTTTCTCTAAATGTCATTTAATCAATTTTCATATCTATGTCAGTTATATATATAAATGTATACCTATAATATATATAAATAATTTCATAAAATTGAATGAACCACTGGACGAATACTATAATAAGCACCATGACAAGAGATGATTATACATAGCATTTATACATTACATTATATATTAGATTATAACAAAATTTATAGGAAGGGTTGCCGCAAAAAGTATGAAACTTGAAACATGTAATTATTTGGTACCGGACAGGCGCAGTGATGCCCACCGTGGAGCTGAACGCACTCGCCATGAAGCTGTGCCAGCCGGCCGTGTACACGTCGGTGCCGGCCGTGCCGCGCCCGCGCCCGCGCCTGCCCTACCGCCTGCCCGCGCCCTTCGCGCCGCCCTACCACCCGCACCACGCGCCGCACGCGCCCCACCCGCCACGCCTCATGGAGCCCGCCGCCATCCTCTACAGGTAGCCCTCTACCACCCGCACCACGCGCCGCACCCGCCCCACCCGCCGCGCCTCATGGAGCCCGCCGCCATCCTCTACAGGTAGCCCCCTACCACCCGCACCACGCGCCGCACGCGCCCCACCCGCCGCGCCTCATGGAGCCCGCCGCCATCCTCTACAGGTAGCCCCCTACCACCCGCACCACGCGCCGCACGCGCCCCACCCGCCGCGCCTCATGGAGCCCGCCGCCATCCTCTACAGGTAGCCCCCTACCACCCGCACCACGCGCCGCACGCGCCCCACCCGCCGCGCCTCATGGAGCCCGCCGCCATCCTCTACAGGTAGCCCCCTACCACCCGCACCACGCGCCGCACGCGCCCCACCCGCCGCGCCTCATGGAGCCCGCCGCCATCCTCTACAGGTAGCCCCCTACCACCCGCACCACGCGCCGCACGCGCCCCACCCGCCGCGCCTCATGGAGCCCGCCGCCATCCTCTACAGGTAGCCCCCTACCACCCGCACCACGCGCCGCACGCGCCCCACGCGCCCCACCCGCCGCGCCTCATGGAGCCCGCCGCCATCCTCTACAGGTAGCCCCCTACCACCCGCACCACGCGCCGCACCCGCCGCGCCTCATGGAGCCCGCCGCCATCCTCTACAGGTAGCCCCCTACCACCCGCACCACGCGCCGCACGCGTCCCACGCGCCCCACCCGCCGCGCCTCATGGAGCCCGCCGCCATCCTCTACAGGTAGCCCCCTACCACCCGCACCACGCGCCGCACGCGCCCCACGCGCCCCACCCGCCGCGCCTCATGGAGCCCGCCGCCATCCTCTACAGGTAGCCCCCTACCACCCGCACCACGCGCCGCACGCGCCCCACGCGCCCCACCCGCCGCGCCTCATGGAGCCCGCCGCCATCCTCTACAGGTAGCCCCCTACCACCCGCACCACGCGCCGCACGCGCCCCACCCGCCGCGCCTCATGGAGCCCGCCGCCATCCTCTACAGGTAGCCCCCTACCACCCGCACCACGCGCCGCACGCGCCGCACCCGCCCCACCCGCCGCGCCTCATGGAGCCCGCCGCCATCCTCTACAGGTAGCCCCCTACCACCCGCACCACGCGCCGCACCCGCCGCGCCTCATGGAGCCCGCCGCCATCCTCTACAGGTAGCCCTCTACCACCCGCACCACGCGCCGCACGCGCCCCACGCGCCCCACCCGCCGCTCCTCATGGAGCCCGCCGCCATCCTCTACAGGTAGCCCCCTACCACCCGCACCACGCGCCGCACCCGCCGCGCCTCATGGAGCCCGCCGCCATCCTCTACAGGTAGCCCCCTACCACCCGCACCACGCGCCGCACCCGCCGCGCCTCATGGAGCCCGCCGCCATCCTCTACAGGTAGCCCCCTACCACCCGCACCACGCGCCGCACGCGTCCCACGCGCCCCACCCGCCGCGCCTCATGGAGCCCGCCGCCATCCTCTACAGGTAGCCCCCTACCACCCGCACCACGCGCCGCACCCGCCGCGCCTCATGGAGCCCGCCGCCATCCTCTACAGGTAGCCCCCTACCACGCGCCCCACGCGCCCCACCCGCCGCGCCTCATGGAGCCCGCCGCCATCCTCTACAGGTAGCCCCCTACCACCCGCACCACGCGCCGCACCCGCCGCGCCTCATGGAGCCCGCCGCCATCCTCTACAGGTAGCCCCCTACCACCCGCACCACGCGCCGCACGCGTCCCACGCGCCCCACCCGCCGCGCCTCATGGAGCCCGCCGCCATCCTCTACAGGTAGCCCCCTACCACCCGCACCACGCGCCGCACGCGCCCCACGCGCCCCACCCGCCGCGCCTCATGGAGCCCGCCGCCATCCTCTACAGGTAGCCCCCTACCACCCGCACCACGCGCCGCACGCGCCCCACGCGCCCCACCCGCCGCGCCTCATGGAGCCCGCCGCCATCCTCTACAGGTAGCCCCCTACCACCCGCACCACGCGCCGCACGCGCCCCACCCGCCGCGCCTCATGGAGCCCGCCGCCATCCTCTACAGGTAGCCCCCTACCACCCGCACCACGCGCCGCACGCGCCGCACCCGCCCCACCCGCCGCGCCTCATGGAGCCCGCCGCCATCCTCTACAGGTAGCCCCCTACCACCCGCACCACGCGCCGCACCCGCCGCGCCTCATGGAGCCCGCCGCCATCCTCTACAGGTAGCCCTCTACCACCCGCACCACGCGCCGCACGCGCCCCACCCGCCGCGCCTCATGCAGCCCGCCGCCATCCTCTACAGGTAGCCCTCTACCACCCGCACCACGCGCCGCACCCGCCCCACCCGCCGCGCCTCATGGAGCCCGCCGCCATCCTCTACAGGTAGCCCGACGAGCCCGCAAACGTTATGCCACAGAGATATTCTCTGACCTACTAAATGTGCTTAAAAATTTCATTAAAATCGGTCAAGCCATTTCAGATAAGTTCTGTAGCAACCACCGTGATACGAGATTTTTATATATTTTATTTTAATTCGTTTTATTTATTTATTTGTATGTATGAACACTAGTATTATAATGTTTCATTCCAAAGGATAGGTAATAATTTTCAGGAATTAACAACAATCAGTCTGTCAGATCCACTTTTTCAAAATTCTTTTTAAACAAGTTTGTAAATATTTTTTTAAAAAGATTCAAACTTAAAATTATTTTTCAGGATACTAGATTTAGTTCGAAATAATTTAGTTCCAATCCTCAATAGAAGCAGCTGAAAAATTTGGTTCAAAAAGTTTAAAATCTGATTACTACTTACTAAAATGAGCTCCTGAATTATAGTTACGTTAAAAGTCGTCAGCAAAGTCGTGCATGTGTGATGTAATAGGTGTGTTTACGGCGTGCAGGGTGCGGGTGTGTGTGGGCGGTCGCTCGTGGGTGGGCGAGGGCGCCACGCCGCAGGGCGCGCGACACGACGCCGCGGCGCGCGCGCTGCACGAGCTGCGCCCGCTGTCGCACGCGGACGACACCGGTACGTCACCCGCCGGCTACCATACGGTCACCCGATGACGTCAGGTTTTACAGCAAACAACACAGCGACAAAACAGGCCTAATGCAATTTTGTTTGCTCGCAAACAAAAAAAAACGACTTCAATTACATCGACAAGTAATATGACGTAGGTTGTCGATAAAACAGTTAGTTATATACGCATTATTTTATTGACTGTTTATTAATATTAATTAAACCACACAACCACCACCAAGCACAAGTTTTCGATCAAAAATGATTCATCAAAATCGGTACACCCAGTAAAATGTTATGGAGTAACCTAAAAAAATTAAATCGGATTGAGAAACATCTCCTTTTTTTGAAGTCTGTTAAAAAAACTTTAATATCGTTCAAGGAGGTCCCGAGATAAGCACTGCTAAATAGGTACTCTAAAATAAACACTCAAGAGTATTTTGCAATAACATAGTTTTCCATTGTACTTTTTTGTGTACATGTAGTGCTTATTAGCCAAAAAGCATTTTTTTTATAAAAACAGAATGTATATTTTTCACCTAATACATGGTTTTTCTGATCACAAGATTGTAAAATATCTTGTACAGGTGACGCTGGTTCAGACTTGCTGAACTCAGAAGTGAAATCTCCAGTATCATTAGTGCATGAGTTGGCATTAAAGAGGAATCTCTCAGTTCAGTTTAGTGTTAAATCTGAACGCGGACCACCACACATGAGGGTGAGCTATTATTTATTTTCCGTATATGTTTCCTTGTTACTTCTTCAAATTAAAAAAACATTGAGGTATAATTTAATTGTTCCCATATATTTGAATTCAGACTTGTCTGCTCTATATTTGTAATCACGAGTGCTTTGTCAGTGTAGTTTTAAAATAATCTCACTAATCACTACTAATATTTACATGTACTGCTTTGTTTTTGCATTAAAGGATGTTTAATACTGTAACAAATTGTAGCATGTTTTACGTGTTGTACAAAGGGCCATGTTTTAATACCTTTTAAACATACAGCGTAAGTAAAAAAGAAAGTTTGACTAACTAAAAAAAAACGACACTTACTGAAAATCTTAATTAAAAAATATCTTGGGGCACAGAAGGAAATAACTTGGTCAAAATCTGGAGCAGCCCGACTAGGGAATTACTTCGACCTTACAGAAGATCAGAGGTAAATAATACTGCTTTCAAGCAGTGTTGTGTTCCTGTGGTGAGTAAGGTGACCAGAGCTTTGGGGGGAGGGGGGGGGAGGATAGGGGTAGAGTCGGCAAAGCTCTTGCAATACTTTCTGCTTCTGGTGTTGCAGGCATCAATAAGGTACGGTAATCGCTTTCCATCAGCCTGAGCCAACCAAGTTTTAAAAAAACATTTCTTATCTTATTTTTTATATGTACATAATAATACAAGAGTGCATTATATAAAACTATATATCCACTGTGCAGGTGTTCGTGACATTGTGCACGGTGGGCGAGATGGAGACGGAGGGCGAGGGCAACGGCAAGAAGGTGTCGAAGCGGCGCGCGGCGGAGCGCATGCTGGACGAGATGCGGCGCCGCTGGCCGCCCGCCCTGCTGCGCGCCCGCCCGCCCGCCGACCGCCGCCGACACGCGCCCGCCAAGAAGAAGCCCAGGAACCTCATCAAGGCGAGTGCACCTTGCGTGTGGGCCCGTGCGCGTTGAGATAGAGTGCGTGCGCGCTGATACTGACTAAGTCAGAATGAACATTGTGACGTCACGTCGGCCGCTCGTTCACAGACACTACATTGACGTTATAATTATGTAAATGATTACTACTGACCTTCATTAGTTCGCTGACCATGACATATAAACACGTATATACCTTTTCGTGTGTACTATTGATGACGGTGGTTAATGTTGCGTCATGTTTGGATGAGAATGGTTAAATATTGTATGATTGGTAATTGGTAAAAAATTACTTGTAGTAAACAAGCAGACATTCCTGTGAATACTGTAATGCTAGTTGCAGTTTTACGAAATTCAATAACAGTTAGTTATAGTAGCAGTTCTATAGTTCGCGTCATGTAAAAAAAAACGCTGGCCTTCAAGTTGCGCAGAAACGATTTATCGATCTAACCGATGGTATGAGGTAGGGGAGGGTGTATCACTCGCCGCATGCTTGCCGGTGTGCTATTGGTTGGACAGTTCGACATCGACTCAAAATCGCTCGCGCACATAAGTCTTAAATTACGAAATACTAGTTTTACACAGGGAAGCGAGAAAAATTATTTATAACGTATAGTGTTTTATGAAGAGAGAGGCTGATAATAATGCAGTTAAGAATTTAAAATAATGTATGAACGACACCCACGATGACTTAATGGAAGGAGTTTCATAACATTACTTGAATTTTTTGTCATTAAATTAATTAAACATTCTACACTGAATCAAACATGTTTATAATTCTACTTGATGATATTCTATTTATATTTTTTATTTTACCTACCAGTAACCATTATACAAAGCCCTGAGCGAAAGGCTAATTCAAAAATAAAACAATAGGCCTAGTACTTTCGTGCGCGATGCGACCCATGCGCAAACTTACTCCCTCCAGTTTCTTTCAGCGTTCTTTTTAGATGAAGCGAGTTATACCGTAGGTCGTTACATCATTGTGTAATGTAGAGGATTATATTGAAATGTGACGCTTGCGGCAGGAGGGCGGGGCGGGCGGCGGTCCGGAGGGCGGGGGCGGGGCGGGGGCGGCGGGCGGCGCGGCGGGCGGGGTCGACAACCCCATCTCGCGGCTGGCGGTGGCGCGGCACGCGGCGCGCGCGCGCTCGCCGCAGTACCGCGTGCTGGAGGAGCGCGGCGCGGCGCGGCGGCGCGAGTTCGTCGTGCAGTGCGACGCGCCGCCGCACAGCGCCACCGGCCTCGGGCCCAACAAGAAGACGGCCAAGCGCCGCGCCGCGCAGAGTGAGCACACTACCGCACACTCCCACAACTTTCCGCACACGCTGCAACCTCCCACAACTTCCCGCACACGCTGCAACCTCCCATATACTTCCGCCAACTCCTGCATATTTCAGCGCACTTCCGCACAACCATTCACATTCCCAATTTATTTAAGGAGTTAACCTTTAGAATTGTCCATATTTATATCCAATCCAGTAATAATCCAGTAATCTTACATACATTTTGTTACTTGTCCCTGTCGAAATTCATAAAAAAATAAAATATAGAGCATCTGTATAGGATTATCTTGGTGTACTGCCATCACTGCAATTACCAATGTCGAATGCTTGCTTGTATTTTGCATTTGTATTTTTTATTGGACTTTATGAAACACCTACTAAATATAGGGCAGCAGTATCTTTCATACGGAACTTTGTACTTTGTCTGGCAAAAGGTTTTAAGAATATAAAAAAAAATTCTGATAAATAATGTACAACTGAAATTAATACTATAATCATGGACCGAAAATGACAATATTTGCTAATTTTATTAAGTCTACATCACTTAAAACAAAAACGTAGTCGGTATAAAAGCAATCGTAATTAAATTTCAGATGTGCTTCTAGCGATGGAGCTGAGCGCCAGCAACGGGGAGCAGACGGCAGCTAACACAAGTACCACTGAAGGCAGCAACGGCAGCACTGTAGACGTGAACAAAACTAATAATGGAGACATTAAGAGAAAGGTACAATTATGTCAAAATAAATGAATAATACAAAAAAAATAATAATTATTATTGTTTTTAAGTACCATAAGTAGTGAAAAATAAATTATAAATTTTGACAAAAATTCAAATTTATATAGAAATACACCTAAATATTCTGATTTAGAATAATAAAAGCACATTATTGATTTATTATATTGAAATTAAAAGTCGTATATTTTAATCTGTATATCACGTGACCTAAAACACGAGCCGCCATGGTGTGACGTCATACGGGCAATAACAAAGTTCTGTCAGTGCTGTCAACAGCTAGTGTACATACTAATATCTATCAATTTTAACTTCAAGGAGTAATAGTTGTGTTCTTTCGTATAATAACTCTTCATATCTTGTTCCAACTGAAATAATATGCATTCATTACTAATTTGTTGATGGCTGTCATAGTAATTGTAGGTTATGTTACTCTCTTACATACGTCATACACTTTTGTTATTGCCCATATTACGTCACCAAAATGGCTGTAGCGTTTTCGCGGTAATAAAAAAGGTTTAAAATTTAATTTAATTTTATGGCATGAAAAGTGTTTATTTTGCCGAAATATATATTTTTTGTGGCTTTTTATTATAAAATCAACATTTTGAAGTACTTTTTCAAACATAGTGGAATACCCTATTACTTGTGGTTTTTTAATGCTATAATGCAAGTGTCAATTTAAAGCATCATAATATTGTTAACATTAAAGCACAAATCTCATTCCAGCTGGTATATAATGTTAATATGAAGGAAATTATATATTGAATTGGCACTTCTAATGACAAAAACTTAACTGTATTTTATAGGAAAGCGAAAGTACCACAGGAGGTGTCAACAGTGATGTTCGTCAACCAGTCCCCGGTGTACTTATGATGGACTACCACCAGCGAACCGGTCAACCATCGCAGCCAAATGGTATTATTTCTATTAACATTGTTTTATAATTTTGAGTAAAGTTTCAGGGTTCATGATATATAATAGTGTTTATCGATCTTTCAGTGACATTATAATGGTTTTATAGTACAATACACGAGTAGTTTTTGAATTATTAAAGATAATTTCAATAATATAATTAAAAGAAAACCAAAAACCCGCCTGCGTAAAAACGGAAAGAGCAAAGTCAACTTTCTTATTGTATTTCTTTATTATTATTACGGTAATAATAATCATAATATACATTTTTGAAATCCTTGTATTGAGCCCTTTAATTTGATACCCATACTATAGTATTCTAAAAAAAAAATTATTTCTTCATTAACTACAATGGCTTCGCACAGCCGCCATGTTTGTTTTTTTTTAATGTCACCTATCTAAGAACAATTGGGCTGCTAAGACAAATCTAACGATATCTCAATTATGCAAATCCGTTCAGCGGTTCTAGAGAAATGAGGTAATTAAGAATATTACATACATACATACATACATACATACAAGATACGCGCGAAAAACATAACCCTTCCTTGGCAGTCGGGTAAAAACTACTCGTCAGATATAGCTCAAATTTAAATGAGACAACACGCAAATAAAAAAAGAATTATTCAAAATCGGTTTACATCCAGTAAAAAGACATTATGAACGAACACTTTTAAAAAGTAAAAAAGAATTGAGAACGTAGTTTTTGCCGCAGGTGTAGCCGCGGCGGGGGCGACGGGCGCGGCTGGCGGCGAGGCGAGCGCGCCCGCCGCCAGCTCGCCCGGCGCCAAGGACCAGCTCATGTACCTCTCGCAGCTGCTGGGCTTCACCGTCCAGTTCTCCGACTTCCCTAAGGTAAGCTTCTGTCTCACACACACATTCATACTGGTCTAAGATCCCATGCTTAGTTAATAAAATAAAAATAAAAAGTTAGTTTTTAGCATAACCTCGATACATGCACTAATTTACGATGGGATCTCAGTATATACTCGTCGCTCCTTGTTATCTATTTTTTCTACTGTCTACTATATACTAGTAGTATATTAGGATATAATACATACTAATTTATTTGTTAACGAATTTGCATCTGGGATGATTTATATTAAAAACTGAGTTTCAATTTTAAACTTATGTATGGTAAATGTTTTTTATTATCATATCAAAATTTTCGACCCAGCGGGTTTTGATATGATAATAAAAAACATTTTCGAATTCCCTGATGTGTGGGTAAACACAAAAATAAAAATAATAGGAATTATGTATGGTAATTAAAACCTAATATGAAGTAGAGGATCGAAGCTCTAAAAATTTATCAATTCTATCTAGATTAGTGAATCTGACTAGATTTTCTATATTATGGTGGATTATACGTCAGCTGGCTGCTTTAACATGAAAATAAAAAACTATATTTTCAATGACTTCCTCTTAACTAAAAATTTACGTGGTGATAGTTTATATATTACTATGAATGAATTTTTATGTCAGCTGGCTGTATTTCGGTGGAAAGTTATCAGCTGGTACCTTTAATGATGTAACAAAAAGTTTTTAATATAATTACTTTTTATTATGTTGTAATTTCCAAACACGCTTAAAGTTTGTAACGTTTCCCCAGCGCAACCACGGCGAGTACCTGTCGCTGGTGTCGCTGTCGACGGAGCCGCCCGTCATGTGCCACGGCGGCGGCGCGTCCACCGCGCACTCGCACGAGCAGTGCGCCCGCGCCGCGCTGCGGGCGCTCGCGCACATGGGGCTCGACGCGCCCACCACCGGGTGAGTACGTACACGCCGCACTCTTCAGCCACGGCGGCGGCGCGTCCACCGCGCACTCGCACGAGCAGTGCGCCCGCGCCGCGCTGCGGGCGCTCGCGCACATGGGGCTCGACGCGCCCACCACCGGGTGAGTACGTACACGCCGCACTCTTCAGCCACGGCGGCGGCGCGTCCACCGCGCACTCGCACGAGCAGTGCGCCCGCGCCGCGCTGCGGGCGCTCGCGCACATGGGGCTCGACGCGCCCACCACCGGGTGAGTACGTACACGCCGCACTCTTCAGCCACGGCGGCGGCGCGTCCACCGCGCACTCGCACGAGCAGTGCGCCCGCGCACATGGGGCTCGACGCGCCCACCGCCGGGTGAGTACGTACACGCCGCACTCTTCAGCCACGGCGGCGGCGCGTCCACCGCGCACTCGCACGAGCAGTGCGCCCGCGCACATGGGGCTCGACGCGCCCACCACCGGGTGAGTACGTACACGCCGCACTCTTCAGCCACGGCGGCGGCGCGTCCACCGCGCACTCGCACGAGCAGTGCGCCCGCGCACATGGGGCTCGACGCGCCCACCGCCGGGTGAGTACGTACACGCCGCACTCTTCAGCCACGGCGGCGGCGCGTCCACCGCGCACTCGCACGAGCAGTGCGCCCGCGCACATGGGGCTCGACGCGCCCACCACCGGGTGAGTACGTACACGCCGCACTCTTCAGCCACGGCGGCGGCGCGTCCACCGCGCACTCGCACGAGCAGTGCGCCCGCGCACATGGGGCTCGACGCGCCCACCACCGGGTGAGTACGTACACGCCGCACTCGTCAAACACGGCGGCGGCGCGTCCACCGCGCACTCGCACGAGCAGTGCGCCCGCGCACATGGGGCTCGACGCGCCCACCACCGGGTGAGTACGTACACGCCGCACTCGTCAAACACGGCGGCGGCGCGTCCACCGCGCACTCGCACGAGCAGTGCGCCCGCGCACATGGGGCTCGACGCGCCCACCACCGGGTGAGTACGTACACGCCGCACTCGTCAAACACGGCGGCGGCGCGTCCACCGCGCACTCGCACGAGCAGTGCGCCCGCGCACATGGGGCTCGACGCGCCCACCACCGGGTGAGTACGTACACGCCGCACTCGTCAAACACGGCGGCGGCGCGTCCACCGCGCACTCGCACGAGCAGTGCGCCCGCGCACATGGGGCTCGACGCGCCCACCACCGGGTGAGTACGTACACGCCGCACTCGTCAAACACGGCGGCGGCGCGTCCACCGCGCACTCGCACGAGCAGTGCGCCCGCGCACATGGGGCTCGACGCGCCCACCGCCGGGTGAGTACGTACACGCCGCACTCGTCAACCACGGCGGCGGCGCGTCCACCGCGCACTCGCACGAGCAGTGCGCCCGCGCACATGGGGCTCGACGCGCCCACCGCCGGGTGAGTACGTACACGCCGCACTCGTCAAACACGGCGGCGGCGCGTCCACCGCGCACTCGCACGAGCAGTGCGCCCGCGCACATGGGGCTCGACGCGCCCACCGCCGGGTGAGTACGTACACGCCGCACTCGTCAAACACGGCGGCGGCGCGTCCACCGCGCACTCGCACGAGCAGTGCGCCCGCGCACATGGGGCTCGACGCGCCCACCACCGGGTGAGTACGTACACGCCGCACTCGTCAAACACGGCGGCGGCGCGTCCACCGCGCACTCGCACGAGCAGTGCGCCCGCGCACATGGGGCTCGACGCGCCCACCACCGGGTGAGTACGTACACGCCGCACTCGTCAAACACGGCGGCGGCGCGTCCACCGCGCACTCGCACGAGCAGTGCGCCCGCGCACATGGGGCTCGACGCGCCCACCACCGGGTGAGTACGTACACGCCGCACTCGTCAAACACGGCGGCGGCGCGTCCACCGCGCACTCGCACGAGCAGTGCGCCCGCGCACATGGGGCTCGACGCGCCCACCACCGGGTGAGTACGTACACGCCGCACTCGTCAACCACGGCGGCGGCGCGCGCACTCGCACGAGCAGTGCGCCCGCGCCGCGCTGCGGGCGCTCGCGCACATGGGGCTCGACGCGCCCACCACCGGGTGAGTACGTACACGCCGCACTCGTCAAACACGGCGGCGGCGCGTCCACCGCGCACTCGCACGAGCAGTGCGCCCGCGCACATGGGGCTCGACGCGCCCACCGCCGGGTGAGTACGTACACGCCGCACTCGTCAACCACGGCGGCGGCGCGTCCACCGCGCACTCGCACGAGCAGTGCGCCCGCGCACATGGGGCTCGACGCGCCCACCGCCGGGTGAGTACGTACACGCCGCACTCGTCAACCACGGCGGCGGCGCGTCCACCGCGCACTCGCACGAGCAGTGCGCCCGCGCACATGGGGCTCGACGCGCCCACCACCGGGTGAGTACGTACACGCCGCACTCGTCAACCACGGCGGCGGCGCGTCCACCGCGCACTCGCACGAGCAGTGCGCCCGCGCACATGGGGCTCGACGCGCCCACCACCGGGTGAGTACGTACACGCCGCACTCGTCAACCACGGCGGCGGCGCGTCCACCGCGCACTCGCACGAGCAGTGCGCCCGCGCACATGGGGCTCGACGCGCCCACCGCCAGGTGAGTACGTACACGCCGCACTCGTCAACCACGGCGGCGGCGCGTCCACCGCGCACTCGCACGAGCAGTGCGCCCGCGCACATGGGGCTCGACGCGCCCACCACCGGGTGAGTACGTACACGCCGCACTCGTCAACCACGGCGGCGGCGCGTCCACCGCGCACTCGCACGAGCAGTGCGCCCGCGCACATGGGGCTCGACGCGCCCACCACCGGGTGAGTACGTACACGCCGCACTCGTCAACCACGGCGGCGGCGCGTCCACCGCGCACTCGCACGAGCAGTGCGCCCGCGCACATGGGGCTCGACGCGCCCACCACCGGGTGAGTACGTACACGCCGCACTCGTCAACCACGGCGGCGGCGCGTCCACCGCGCACTCGCACGAGCAGTGCGCCCGCGCACATGGGGCTCGACGCGCCCACCACCGGGTGAGTACGTACACGCCGCACTCGTCAACCACGGCGGCAGCGCGTCCACCGCGCACTCGCACGAGCAGTGCGCCCGCGCACATGGGGCTCGACGCGCCCACCACCGGGTGAGTACGTACACGCCGCACTCGTCAACCACGGCGGCGGCGCGTCCACCGCGCACTCGCACGAGCAGTGCGCCCGCGCACATGGGGCTCGACGCGCCCACCGCCGGGTGAGTACGTACACGCCGCACTCGTCAACCACGGCGGCGGCGCGTCCACCGCGCACTCGCACGAGCAGTGCGCCCGCGCACATGGGGCTCGACGCGCCCACCACCGGGTGAGTACGTACACGCCGCACTCGTCAACCACGGCGGCGGCGCGTCCACCGCGCACTCGCACGAGCAGTGCGCCCGCGCACATGGGGCTCGACGCGCCCACCACCGGGTGAGTACGTACACGCCGCACTCGTCAACCACGGCGGCGGCGCGTCCACCGCGCACTCGCACGAGCAGTGCGCCCGCGCACATGGGGCTCGACGCGCCCACCACCGGGTGAGTACGTACACGCCGCACTCGTCAACCACGGCGGCAGCGCGTCCACCGCGCACTCGCACGAGCAGTGCGCCCGCGCACATGGGGCTCGACGCGCCCACCACCGGGTGAGTACGTACACGCCGCACTCGTCAACCACGGCGGCGGCGCGTCCACCGCGCACTCGCACGAGCAGTGCGCCCGCGCACATGGGGCTCGACGCGCCCACCACCGGGTGAGTACGTACACGCCGCACTCGTCAACCACGGCGGCGGCGCGTCCACCGCGCACTCGCACGAGCAGTGCGCCCGCGCACATGGGGCTCGACGCGCCCACCACCGGGTGAGTACGTACACGCCGCACTCGTCAAACACGGCGGCGGCGCGTCCACCGCGCACTCGCACGAGCAGTGCGCCCGCGCACATGGGGCTCGACGCGCCCACCGCCGGGTGAGTACGTACACGCCGCACTCGTCAACCACGGCGGCGGCGCGTCCACCGCGCACTCGCACGAGCAGTGCGCCCGCGCACATGGGGCTCGACGCGCCCACCACCGGGTGAGTACGTACACGCCGCACTCGTCAACCACGGCGGCGGCGCGTCCACCGCGCACTCGCACGAGCAGTGCGCCCGCGCACATGGGGCTCGACGCGCCCACCACCGGGTGAGTACGTACACGCCGCACTCGTCAACCACGGCGGCGGCGCGTCCACCGCGCACTCGCACGAGCAGTGCGCCCGCGCACATGGGGCTCGACGCGCCCACCACCGGGTGAGTACGTACACGCCGCACTCGTCAACCACGGCGGCGGCGCGTCCACCGCGCACTCGCACGAGCAGTGCGCCCGCGCACATGGGGCTCGACGCGCCCACCGCCGGGTGAGTACGTACACACCGCACTCTTCAACTTTACATCGTTTTTATTGCACTACTTATCACGGTAATAGGCATGACGACAGTATCAAAAAATCGTCAATTTTATGATTTTAGGGGAACACTCATATAAAAAAACAAAAAACAAAATACTGGTTTAGTTTTATGTAAAATAATAAGGTTATTGTGATTTTCAATAAAATAAAACATTAAAATACTGCAATCGACCATTTTGATGGAAACACAAATTAAAGCGCATGACGTCACAATTATAATACCTCAGGCGCGTTCCACCTAAGGCTTACAACGCTATCGACCACGACCGCTGAAAACCGTTCAGTAAATCGAAAATAAAAATAATACTGCTATTAAAATTGTGATAGCTCATTGGATTCGGAATGACGCCTAGAAAAATGATCTAAAAGCGTATTTTAGCACATAAAAAATTGCAAAAGTTATAAAAAATTAAAGGCGTTGTGGGCCTTAGGTGGAATGCGCCTGACGTATTATAATTGTGACGTCAGAGCCGACGCCATGACACCTGCAGCCGTTTTGTCGCAGTCATTGAAAACATATTAGAAAAATAGTTTTAAACTTCCTTAAACTTAAGTTTATTATGGAAGTATAGGTATTTTCGTAAATAGTAAATGTGTAGCCACATAATGGAAGAGGTTTTCAAAATCTTTCGTCATGCTTATTATATTTTTTCTGAATAAATTAATAAATATGCGGCGGCTCGTCTACCGCGCACTAGCACGAGCAGTGCGCACATGACGCCCTTCGCGCTGCTCAATTTGAACTTAATTTATAATATTATATATCTAGGGACGTGGCTAAATGATATATTATCAATGATATATTATTCTTAGGTGAATCTACACTTATATAAACTAGGAATAGGAATACTCGAGTACAGTTACAATTTTTAACTCGTAACTGTACTCGTGTCAATGCGTACTGTGTTTACATTGTTTCCGACTATCTACGTAACATCGACTGTTTAACGTAAGCAATCTTAAATGGATGTTATTTTCCTTAATTTTAATACCTGTTATCTTTGTGGTAAGTTCAAACCTCGACGGCAGCACTCACAGTTTAATTACTCTTCGCAGAATGCAGAGCATCCCGGCCGCAGGCGCCAAGCCCGGCGTCATCAGCAACGGCGTCGAGTGAGCGCTCGCCTCTCACTCTCTAGACTAATTCGTTTTCCTTTTCATGCAATATGATACGTGTGAATATTTCACGGCGCGAAATAAACCGTTCGGGACGTCTTCTTTTCTGACAGCATACTTTATTTCACCAGCTCTGACATATTCACAACACGACGTTCCTTTGATCTCTTGGGTCTTGCAAGAATTCTTAGTCTATTAGTTATTCTGAAATGTTTTTTCTATTGAAAAAAAAAATACAAATGTTTATATTTTTTTGTTATACATTGCGAATTGCGTAGTATTTAGTTGAGCTCTAGCAGTCCTCGGTAAACGTGGTTTACTTGTGAACTTTATTGTACAGCTATATTTATTGTTTACTGTAATTTGTATTTGAAACGTAACAAAAGTTACGATTATATCATTTGTAAATTAAGTCGAGGTAGATATAATTAATATATTTGAAATAAAACAGTTTAACGTTTAATATGTAGTATTCGAGCACGGAAAAGTACCACGTAGGAACGTATATTAAACGAAACTGAGGCTGTGAAGCCAAACCAAAACGGTTTCTTTGGGATTCGGCAGAATTTAATGTAACTACTAGCATAAATTCGATATAGAGACAAGTTTTTATATCAAAGATCGTTAGATTCTGCAGTCCCGACGAGTCAGTTGCACCATGCGGCCATGGTGACGTAGGTTTAGTTCCGCGGGCGGCGCCCCGCCCCGCCCCGCCCCGCCCGCCCCGCCCGACGGCTGGCCTCGATTTTAAACTTTGTAGGTTTAATGATCTTCGCGACCCTGACCTATGAAATGTGTAATTTTAGATATAAGGTATGCGATTTGAAAACATGTACCGTAAGTAGTACTCCGATTGACTTAGGGTAAGTTTGCTTGTTAACTTTATCAACTTATATCTTTATGTAACCTTTAATTGACTAGGACTAACGTCGTAAGTAAGATTGTAAATGACTAACGAACGATAATACAATTGTTCGGAGGGCGTTGTCTGTTCTGTCTCGGCGACGTGCCTGCTGGAACGCGGCGCCTACCAATGGTATAAATGTACACAAACGATTGTACATTTCATTGCAATGGGTCTAAACTATGAATTATATTTGATTACTTAGTAGTAATCGTTGCAACTCGTAAGTCTTGAGGTGTATGCGGTGGCTCTTACTAAGTATTATTGCATCTGTTCACTGAATCTTATCGTAGAAAATGTAGAAAAAAAGCACTTATATTTATTTAGTTATCGTAAAAACGATTTTAAATCGAGGCCAATAGTAGAATTTCTTCATGTCGGATGTTGCACAAGTAACAACGCATAAAGAAATTAATTTTTATTATTGGATAGATGCGCCATAATGGCAGTAAGAAGTGTTTTATTTATTTTGTTCTTAGTAACTAATATTTTATATTATTATATGGGTAAGCGAGCCCCAACAAACTTCGTGCTGTTAGCATTATATAAGAATAAAAAAAGTAAAATATCTAAATGGTTGTTTTCATTTATATCCCTCACAATTTGTCTTGCATCACGCGACAAATTATTTTATATTTAATTTTTTATTTTATTAAATGGTTTACCAACAGATATACATCAAATATAGTATTAAGAGTACAGTATAAATCGTTTAGGATGTAGAATAACTCCAATTACAGGCAATATATAAGAGATTTCCACCCATATGTATATTGACTCATCACGATATCTCTGGAATCATAAGGCGTAGAGACTTGAAGTTAAAGTATTTTAACTGGTCCCGTAGGAATGCAGTTCTCTTAATTTGTCTTGTTGAACCGCAAGGTAGAAAAGAAATCTGTTTTGTATACGCTCTGTTCGATCAATATGACAATGGTAGTGCAGGTTCCAAATAATTCTGAAATGGAACTAAATAGAAGAACAATATCCTAAAATGGAACGAACTAAGGCATTATATTATGTGCATTTTAGAGCAGATATATTTTTAAAGTCCTTACAGTTTCCACATATGAACCCTAGCATCTAGAATCTGTGACTAGTGAAGGATTAGTTTTTATCTCTTAAATCCCGAATTTGGTCGACTACGTCTAAATAATCGTTTTTGACGTTGTATTTTGTTAAAATAAGCGATGTGTAATAAGTTGTTGCGTGTGTTTAGTGAATGTGATATTTTTGCACTTTTGAATATTAAGGGGTAATTTATTACTCGTATTTAACGTGTAGTTAGGAATACGACTCAGATCTTCTTGAAGCAAATCAGCATCAGATGCACATTTAATCGTTTTAAAAATTCTAAGATCATCTGCGAATAAAGAGAAATTTGAGTGGTGAATCTCATTTGACAAGTCGTTTATAAATAATAAGAAAAGCATAGGACCTAAATGTGAACCCTGTAGAACACCAGATGTTATTTGAAATTCCTTAGATTCATTTTTGGAACCTAGGAGACAAATATGACGAAAGCATTTCAGTAAGTTTCCATGGATATCCCCGTGGTTTAATTTATTCAGAGTAAGAAATGGTCTACAACTCTACACTATCAAAAGCCTTACTAATAGTGTAAATGGCATCAATTTGTTCCCCTCTGTCGATGGCTTCTGTTACTTATTTAGTCACGAAATGAAATATAAAATAGTGACTCATTTTTGTTACACTTGGTAACTACTTCCATTTTATTTTAGGGTTTAGGTCTTATCTGTTGTTCAACTAACCTGGAACTATGCTGAATTACATGTGTGCTTCCATAGTTTGCTGATTCGAAGTTTAGCGAGTACCTACGCTTGAACAGTGCCTAGTTAGTGTGAGGGAAGTGTATCGTTAAAATTCTGATTCTTTGTTTATTTCTCGACTGAGAACTGTCAATTAAGATTAACTGTACCCTGAACAGAATGAACTTTGTTCAATATTATTTCTAAGAGGGCTTTCGTTTACATCATATTTTGACGAGAGCGAGACGGTCACAAAATCGAATAGTTATTACAATTAGTAGGAGATCCGAACTAGAGACGAACTTCACCAATCTGCTTAATGGATGAAAATTATTTTAAATTTATTTTAGAATCTATACATATAATAAAATGGTAGGAAAGTCAAAACTGTACATAGAATATTTTTTTAAAAGAATACTTGGGGTGTGATCTACAATCGATACCGAAGCCAAAAATATAGTTTTTAGAATTTTTGTCTGTTTGTCTGTATGTATGTCCGGGATAAACTCAAAAAGTACTGCATGGATTTACTTCAAATTTGGCACGAATATTATTAAGAAGTCGGGTCAGAACATAGACTACATATTATCACGCTATCACCGACGGGGAACGAGCAGTGAACGCACGCAGACGACGTCGCGGGCAGCAGCTAGTATTAGATAAATACTGACTGAAAAATCTTGTCTATACTCCGTTTTTTTTCGGTACGGACTAAATTGACATAAGCTGTGTTGCTAGTTTTTTGTGAATCATTAATAGTGATGTGCCACTACCGTAACTTTACGTAATTTAGAATCTAGTATCGTTTTTCAGTAATAATTACAAAGATCTTTGTCTTTAAAATTTTAGAATGTGGCGACAACCGTAATGTACTAATGTACCTATAGGCATACCTATATAACGTATGTACCTGTATGGCTAATGTATAGATTTATGATAAATGAAAAACACTTATTTTTTAAAGTATTTATTAATCTTAGTAACCACGTGCAAATTCAAATGAAATGAAATCAAAACATTTGTTTCGCCTTAAGGTGATACACAACACGCTTAACGAAAGTAAAAAAAATGTCATATACAAAAAAAAAATCTAAACAATAATAAAAGAAAGTTAAGGTAGCAAAATATCAAATAAGTACTCAAACAATAAAATAAAATATTTTTTTTTTAATCTTAACATTCGGTACATTACAAACTTAGGTAATGTACCTAGTGTTATAAGCAACCTTAAGTTATTCAAAATGTTAAAATATTAAATTACTCAAAATTTCTGTCTCGGTAGACATTACCTATCTATTTTATCCTCGGCTTTATTAAATATTAATAAATATTTTTTTATCTGTGATGCCCCATAGTTACCATGATTTTTAAAAGATTCGTCTATTGTCAAATAATAATAAAATGATGTGGTAAAAGTAAAAAGTTACGATTCATAAAACCGGTATTGTATTCATAAAATCGGTATACAACACTATTACAAAAAAAGCTGGTATCATTATTTCGAAAATTGACATTTGCATGTGTCAATTTAGTCCGTACCGAAAAAAAACAGGGTATAGGCTATATTTAATTCAACATTGAAAAATTTATTTTTATTTAAAAATGCCCCTAAGGGTTTAAAGAATAAATTTAATACCTACCGACATTCAACCTGTAGAAAATTCAAACGTTGGATTGTCTATTATTTTCCTGGCATAACTACTGGGTTGGGAGGTATATATATACATATATTGCTCTAGATTACTTTCACCTACATGTTTAATAAATATATTATTCTCTCCCCTTCAAATATTTAGACTCAAAATGAGGAAGCTGTGTTTGCCTGACCTATTCTACATCCTAACATGACGATTTATATACACTGTACTCTTGATACTATATTTGATGTATATCTGTTGGTAAACCTTTAAATAAAATAAATATTAAAATGAGCGCTGTTTCATTGCGAATACAATGACATAGGGTCGACTGCCGGCCTGGCCAGGAATTATACTAAAGAAGATAATTATTTATTTTTATCCATTATGCTGATGGGTAAAGACCACGTCTAGTTCGTATCTTAGATTATAAATGTATGCATTTAAATTTAAGGGGTTTCAAAATGTACTAACTCAAAGTTGGTCTGAAAGAAGAAAAAAGTTCAACCAAATGAAAAATAAAAACAATGTTTAATCAATAAAAAATAGTAGCAATACATAACAATATCACCAGTCACATGGTAAAGACTTGAGGTAATCAACTGATTGTTGTCTTCGTGTATAATTATTTACAAAATACTATTTTATTTAAAATCCAATCATCTCGATCATTGCAATTAATACTATTAAATTGTTCGCATATATATAAATATATGGCAGTCAATCACTTCTCAAACTTAAGTCCGAGCGCCTGTGTCATGAAGCACAGGATATCTGTGTGTTCATCGATCTGAAAGAGAGATAATTTGTTTTACTAATAATTTCACATACAGCTTTTTAACAGCTTTTATAAGAAAAAGGGATTACATAGAGATATATTATCTTGTTAATTTTCTTTTAGGTCAAAATAAGTTTTTGTTGTGTTATCATAAATCTATTGTACGCAACTAGTTTTTTTTACTCCAAACAAAAAATTAAATTAAAAACCGCTATGACTTATTTATTTTTTAGCAAGACAAAAGAATGAAAAATATATAAACTGAGCAGTTTGCGCATTTCCAGGTATGTGTATAAATGAATACATCAATACACTTTTCGCACATGCAGAAGGCCTGCATGGTTTTTGGTAACAGAAACTGTCAAACGTGAGGTTGAAATAATCGTTATGTTTTCTGATTTTCTGCAAACAATGCATACAGACAAGTAGAAAATATAGTAATTGCTGAATAGTTCCGAAGTACACAGATGGATGTGCAGTAATTTTACCCACCTACTAATAGATCGGCCCACCTGATGGTAAGCAGTTATCATAGTTTATAGACGCTTGCAACACCAGCAGCATCGCAAGCGCGTTGCCGACCCTATAAATGGAACACTACACTACGTGGCACCACGCGGTCGTCGTGGTCCGCCGTCAGCATCAGTGTGGGCGGGTACTCACGATCTTGCCGCCGCCGTGGCCCGCCTTGGTGTCGACGCGCGCCCTACCTAGTGCGGTGCGACAGGGCGAGTGGGCGGGTACTCACGATCTTGCCGCCGCCGTGGCCCGCCTTGGTGTCGACGCGCGCCCTACCTAGTGCGGTGCGACAGGGCGAGTGGGCGGGTACTCACGATCTTGGCGGTGGGCTTGCCGCCGCCGTGGCCCGCCTTGGTGTCGACGCGCGCCCTACCTAGTGCGGTGCGACAGGGCGAGTGGGCGGGTACTCACGATCTTGCCGCCGCCGTGGCCCGCCTTGGTGTCGACGCGCGCCCTACCTAGTGCGGTGCGACAGGGCGAGTGGGCGGGTACTCACGATCTTGGCGGTGGGCTTGCCGCCGCCGTGGCCCGCCTTGGTGTCGACGCGCGCCCTACCTAGTGCGGTGCGACAGGGCGAGTGGGCGGGTACTCACGATCTTGGCGGTGGGCTTGCCGCCGCCGTGGCCCGCCTTGGTGTCGACGCGCGCCCTACCTAGTGCGGTGCGACAGGGCGAGTGGGCGGGTACTCACGATCTTGCCGCCGCCGTGGCCCGCCTTGGTGTCGACGCGCGCCCTACCTAGTGCGGTGCGACAGGGCGAGTGGGCGGGTACTCACGATCTTGGCGGTGGGCTTGCCGCCGCCGTGGCCCGCCTTGGTGTCGACGCGCGCCCTACCTAGTGCGGTGCGACAGGGCGAGTGGGCGGGTACTCACGATCTTGGCGGTGGGCTTGCCGCCGCCGTGGCCCGCCTTGGTGTCGACGCGCGCCCTACCTAGTGCGGTGCGACAGGGCGAGTGGGCGGGTACTCACGATCTTGCCGCCGCCGTGGCCCGCCTTGGTGTCGACGCGCGCCCTACCTAGTGCGGTGCGACAGGGCGAGTGGGCGGGTACTCACGATCTTGCCGCCGCCGTGGCCCGCCTTGGTGTCGACGCGCGCCCTACCTAGCGCGGTGCGACAGGGCGAGTGGGCGGGTACTCACGATCTTGGCGGTGGGCTTGCCGCCGCCGTGGCCCGCCTTGGTGTCGACGCGCGCCCTACCTAGTGCGGTGCGACAGGGCGAGTGGGCGGGTACTCACGATCTTGGCGGTGGGCTTGCCGCCGCCGTGGCCCGCCTTGGTGTCGACGCGCGCCCTACCTAGTGCGGTGCGACAGGGCGAGTGGGCGGGTACTCACGATCTTGGCGGTGGGCTTGCCGCCGCCGTGGCCCGCCTTGGTGTCGACGCGCGCCCTACCTAGTGCGGTGCGACAGGGCGAGTGGGCGGGTACTCACGATCTTGGCGGTGGGCTTGCCGCCGCCGTGGCCCGCCTTGGTGTCGACGCGCGCCCTACCTAGTGCGGTGCGACAGGGCGAGTGGGCGGGTACTCACGATCTTGCCGCCGCCGTGGCCCGCCTTGGTGTCGACGCGCGCCCTACCTAGTGCGGTGCGACAGGGCGAGTGGGCGGGTACTCACGATCTTGGCGGTGGGCTTGCCGCCGCCGTGGCCCGCCTTGGTGTCGACGCGCGCCCTACCTAGTGCGGTGCGACAGGGCGAGTGGGCGGGTACTCACGATCTTGGCGGTGGGCTTGCCGCCGCCGTGGCCCGCCTTGGTGTCGACGCGCGCCCTACCTAGTGCGGTGCGACAGGGCGAGTGGGCGGGTACTCACGATCTTGCCGCCGCCGTGGCCCGCCTTGGTGTCGACGCGCGCCCTACCTAGTGCGGTGCGACAGGGCGAGTGGGCGGGTACTCACGATCTTGGCGGTGGGCTTGCCGCCGCCGTGGCCCGCCTTGGTGTCGACGCGCGCCCTACCTAGTGCGGTGCGACAGGGCGAGTGGGCGGGTACTCACGATCTTGGCGGTGGGCTTGCCGCCGCCGTGGCCCGCCTTGGTGTCGACGCGCGCCCTACCTAGTGCGGTGCGACAGGGCGAGTGGGCGGGTACTCACGATCTTGGCGGTGGGCTTGCCGCCGCCGTGGCCCGCCTTGGTGTCGACGCGCGCCCTACCTAGTGCGGTGCGACAGGGCGAGTGGGCGGGTACTCACGATCTTGGCGGTGGGCTTGCCGCCGCCGTGGCCCGCCTTGGTGTCGACGCGCGCCCTACCTAGTGCGGTGCGACAGGGCGAGTGGGCGGGTACTCACGATCTTGGCGGTGGGCTTGCCGCCGCCGTGGCCCGCCTTGGTGTCGACGCGCGCCCTACCTAGTGCGGTGCGACAGGGCGAGTGGGCGGGTACTCACGATCTTGGCGGTGGGCTTGCCGCCGCCGTGGCCCGCCTTGGTGTCGACGCGCGCCCTACCTAGTGCGGTGCGACAGGGCGAGTGGGCGGGTACTCACGATCTTGGCGGTGGGCTTGCCGCCGCCGTGGCCCGCCTTGGTGTCGACGCGCGCCCTACCTAGTGCAGTGCGACAGGGCGAGTGGGCGGGTACTCACGATCTTGGCGGTGGGCTTGCCGCCGCCGTGGCCCGCCTTGGTGTCGACGCGCGCCCTACCTAGTGCGGTGCGACAGGGCGGGTACTCACGATCTTGGCGGTGGGCTTGCCGCCGCCGTGGCCCGCCTTGGTGTCGACGCGCGCCCTACCTAGTGCGGTGCGACAGGGCGAGTGGGCGGGTACTCACGATCTTGCCGCCGCCGTGGCCCGCCTTGGTGTCGACGCGCGCCCTACCTAGTGCGGTGCGACAGGGCGAGTGGGCGGGTACTCACGATCTTGCCGCCGCCGTGGCCCGCCTTGGTGTCGACGCGCGCCCTACCTAGTGCGGTGCGACAGGGCGAGTGGGCGGGTACTCACGATCTTGCCGCCGCCGTGGCCCGCCTTGGTGTCGACGCGCGCCCTACCTAGTGCGGTGCGACAGGGCGAGTGGGCGGGTACTCACGATCTTGGCGGTGGGCTTGCCGCCGCCGTGGCCCGCCTTGGTGTCGACGCGCGCCCTACCTAGTGCGGTGCGACAGGGCGAGTGGGCGGGTACTCACGATCTTGGCGGTGGGCTTGCCGCCGCCGTGGCCCGCCTTGGTGTCGACGCGCGCCCTACCTAGTGCGGTGCGACAGGGCGAGTGGGCGGGTACTCACGATCTTGGCGGTGGGCTTGCCGCCGCCGTGGCCCGCCTTGGTGTCGACGCGCGCCAGCAGCGGGCGGCGCTGCGGCGCGGCGCGCACGGCGTGCTGCAGCGCGGCGACGAACTTGAGCGAGTGCAGCGGCACCACGCGGTCGTCGTGGTCCGCCGTCAGCACCAGCGTGGCCGGGTACTCGGCGCGGCTCACTGCCGACAACACATTACTTCTTTATACTATAAAGGGGTAAACAAGCGTTCGGGGTTCGGGGAGAGGATACCGTAGGTTATAGACGCCTGCGACGACGGGAGCAATACAAGCGCTTTATCAGCACTATCCCCGACCTTCCCCCGGAACTCTGGCTACCTCACTAACCACAGAAACGCTACTTGAGAACAGTGTTACTTAGCTTGGAGTTGAGGTACTTCCCCGGTCGGGTTGCTCCAAATTTTGAGCAAGATAGTTCCTGCACTTTCTACTGTGAATGTGTATAATCAACCGCACTATAAATGTGCACTCCATTTAATGAAATCAGTTCATTGTTGCACGTCTTTTTAGACATGATGTAGACATGCTTCTGGTACACAGTTTTAGTGATTACACTATCAGAATAATATAACTATGTCGAGCATTACCATTATCCGGCGGCTGTATGTTGTGTAACGGCGAGTATTTGAGCAAATTTTCGAATTGCGTCTTGTTGTCGGAGCTGCCGTAGTCCGATACCCACGCGTGTCCTATCGTGAACTTTTGAAACCGCAGCATGTCTAGAACTCTAAAAATATACGATTATTATTTAGAAATCGTCTAAATTAATAATTTATTATTTATTTTAACGAATATCTTGGATCTGTGCACATAGAGAGTAAGCGAGGTAGTGAGCGGGTACTGACCCAACCTGCACGATGGCGGCGCCGAAGAGCGCGGGCCGCTGGTTGATGCAGGCGGCGACGAGCAGGCCGCCGTTGGAGCCGCCCTGCGCCGTGAGCAGCGCGGCGCTGGTGTAGCGCTCCGCCACGAGGTACTCGGCCGCCGCTTGGAAGTCGTCGAACACGTTCTGCTTGTTGAGCAGACGGCCCGCGTTGTGCCACCGCTCTCCGTACTCGCTGTAGGGGTTAGGTTTATTTATTAATACTAGCTGACCTGCCAGACGTTGTTCGGCCCGGAATACAGCTACCAAATTTGATTGCTTACATATCGATAGCAGCGCTACCTATTGGGTCCAATAATCCAATTGTGTTTTCAAACCATCCATGAACATATAGAGAAATATATGTACAAAATTTTAACAAGTGGTTCAGCCATTCAGAAGGAATTCAGTGACGAAAACACACACAGAAGAAATATACCCAGTGATGACGTTGCAAATTTTACAAAAAAGTCATTTGTTCTCCTTGCACACTAAAGTCCCTATCACTACAACGGGCTACGCTAGCTAAGCGTAAAGACCAAATGGACGCAGACGTACCCGCCGCCGCGGATGTTGGGTATGGCGACGACGCCGTTGAAGTGCTGCATGAAGACGAGCCGCGTGACGCTGAAGCTGGGCTGCAGGTTGATGTTGAAGCCGCCGTAGCCGTACAGCAGCGCCGGGCTGGAGCCGTCGCGCGGCAGGCCCTGCGCAAACACGCTGCGGTTACCACTCACACGCACACCCTGCGACACGCATGCCAACACCATACGCTTACCACACACAAACAATGCGCTGAATGTTACTGGAACATCAACCATCTGAATATTTATAATGCAAAACGATTCAGTAGTTTCGTGAAATGGAAATTTCTTAAACATAAATGTATAAATACTCAAGTTGGATGATAAACGATTTCAAATATGAATTGTTAGCAGTCATTCATCAACAACATACGTTCACTACACACATAACGCGGAAGTTACTAGGATGGAATATTAACTATCAATATTCAATTTTCATGTTAAACAATTCGGTAGTTTTAAAGTGAATTTGTAGCGCTTGTTCATCCATAGTTACTAACATTTGTATTTATATAATAAGTTGAATTTTTTATCCACATCAATTTTGATATTTTTTTGTTGTGTACATCAAATAAGAAACATTTTTTCCTATACCAAACTTGTATACAAGACAAACAATAAATATTTCTTTCATCACATGTTTACACTTTTAAAGGACAATGCCCATTTTTCTATGAAACCGTGCCCCGGTACGTGCTGTGACGACACATCACATATTGTGAGACAATTCATATATTGAATTATCCTTTACTAATTGAAAATAGATTTTTAATAATATTCTAAAAGTGATCAAAGCCGCAGTTTATACTTTAATTTAAACAAATATTTTGTTTGTATTCCGGGTTAGGGGCCATCCATAAATTACGTCACACGTTAAGAGGGGGGTAGGGGGTCGACGAAGTGTGACATTGTGTGACAAGGGAGAGGGAGGGGTCAAAAATTTTGTGACGTCACATTTCCAAATATAATAATATCAAAACGTAAACTTACAAAATTAAAAGTTCTATTTGTTTTGTTGGCGAATAGACTTTTATGAAAATGAAAATAAAACGTGAAACGAGAAATGAAAAAATGAAAATGTCGAAACTGTCATCAGTTTGTTCATGCAAAATTGCAAAATATGTGACGTCACACTAGGTAGGGGGTAGTCTAAAAGTGATCAAAGCCGTGTTTTAATTAAAAAAAAGCGTTTGTTTGTATGGTTGGTATGACGACTTGCTATTTATATTTAATCTATTTTGAGTTTTCACATAACAAACGCGGAATACAAATAAAATATCGTATGCCAAAAATAAAAGAAGAAAATATTTTTTAAAATTAAATTATAAACTGCGGCTTTGATCACTTTTAGAATATTATTAAAAATCTAGTTTTAATTAATAAAGGAAACTTTAATATGTTAATTTTCTGGTCCTGGTGGGGCAGAATTTGAGCATGGTCCTTTGTGGCAATAACCATTTTAAAATAATCTTACAAAATAGACCTTACAAATCATACCATACCTTTTTGGAAACTATAAACATAGGAACTTTGGTGCCATCTTTGCTGGAGTAAAATATTTGCTTAGCCTCGTATTGTGACGCATCAAATCCTTTCACCTCAACTTCTCTAAATACCTGGAAACAAAATGGTTCACTTATTCAGTTATTCTTCTTTCTAAATCTATTAAATTAATAAGCAATAATAGTGTATTTGATATTCTAAAAGCCATTCAATGCATTAAATAAAAATGCAAAGTACATAAATTCTTTACTGTGCCATTTTTTTTATCTCATTAAGTCCTAACACGAGTACATTCTTAAACAATAAAAAAAGATTTTAGTTACATGATATACATATGTATTGATATTATAAATGTTATTATGTAAAATTCTCACTCACAGTAGGTTTGTAAGGTTTGGGACCCTTGAAGTCAACGTGATATATGATGCCGGGTGTCAGGAAAGACATGAAGTGGTAGAACATCTCTGACTGTTGTTTCTTGCCCGAGAAGCCCACGATGGATCCGACGTCGAGGTCGAATACTTGCAACAACTCTCCTGAGTCAGAGTGCAGTTGGAGGACACTCTGGAAATTTAATCCCAGACATTATATTCCACTAATTTAAAGGAAAACTTATAGAGTATACATCATATACCAGTTTTTATTATTGATACAAAACAATACTTAATCATACCTTAACATCTCTGACGTAGTGAACAACTAGTTTGTCATTGTCCACTGGAGTTGCCCAGTCGAGTACATCCGAAGGATGCTCCTAAAATTATAATAACATTTTTTATTATTATCATGAACATATATTACTTCGATCTACAATAACGGATGGGACAAGAAAACCTGACAGTACGAACATCAGATAACATTGTCAAAATAAGTTAAAAGAATGTACATCAAAGTATTTTTTGCACAAAATAATGACTTTTGAAATTAAAAAGGTTTTGTATTAATGTTTTAAAAGGTATATTACCTTTGAATACTACAAAATAATAATACAATTACCGGTATAACAGTCTCCCAGTTCTCCTCGGCCGGATTGTTCAAGTCGATCTTGATCAGCTTGTAGTTGGGCGCGTTTTTGTTCGTCCGGAATATGCACACAGAACTGTTTTCTGACAAGTTGTTTGTAATGTACTGTAAAAATAAATATATGGCTCATGTCATACGAAGCAGTATAGGGAACAGCAATGATAATTTTAGAATACTGATAACAGCTACAAAATAATAATCCTAATTAAAATAAGAGAAGAGAAAAGGCAAATACAATAAGTTGTTCTGAGTTTACATATGATCTTGTATAAGGTAAACCTTGTCCATGTGACAAGCTTCTTATTCTAAACAGTTGCAGGTTTACACCTGCATGTTAATTGCGTTCATTATTCATGATACGAAGAGTGACAAACTGATTTTATGTATACTTTCTTGAAGAAATTTTAATCAGACCTTGACCATGTATTAAAAAAATTATATAAGTATATAAAAATTTCATTATTATTAAGTGAGAGTAACAAGCAGCCTCCCGCTCATCTTAGCTAAGTTTTTACAACATTTAGACACGGATCAACTGGAATATACTTAATTATTTTTTCGTTTCTAAATTTATTTTCAAGCTACACGAGTCTCTTTCTCATAAACAAGAGATGACTGGAAAACATCCCTTGAGATACGTTCAACCTTCGGGTGTAATATTTGTATAGCAATGTTTGAATTACACAAAGCGGCACAGTGTAGGTGTCTCGTGTACTCGCGACGCCATAACCGACAAAAATGGAAGCACATCGCCAGAAGAGCTACCTAACATTGTGAGTGTCCGACTAAAGGGCCCCGTAAACGATCAAATAATTTGTCAATATTTTGTTTGACAAACGTGCATAGCTAACTCGTTAAGCCGTTAATCGTTAATTAACGAAGTTAACATTATGATGAACGGATTAACTTCAAGTTAATTTTTAAAGATGTTAACGGACACGTTAACTTCCGTTAACATGCAGAAGTCCGTTAATCGTTAATCCAATGCCTACTATTTACCGCACAGCACCGCGGCGCGGCGCGAAAAACAGGTTCAGACAAGTATGAAACGACAAGTGCCGGGAGGCGCGTGGCAGCGAGTGAAACAAAAACAAAGCTAGATATATTTTGCCGGCGCGTGTGAGTGAGAAACGAACTGCAAAGAGTAACGAAGCTAACTTTTTTTGTAGCGGATTAACGATTAACGAAGTTAACTATTTGATTAACGGTGCCCAGTTATGCAAACGTGTTTGTCAAATTTTTTGAACATGTGCGAGCTTGTTTGATTTGTTTTTTGATGAAAACATGAAGTTTGTCAAACGGATTTGACAAACAAATTTGATCGATTGATCGATGAAATAATTTGTCAAATTCATAAAATGTGACAAACACGTTTGTCAAACAAAAATTTGACAAATTACTTGATCGTTTACGGAGCCCTTAAGAAGAATAAGTAGGTGTATGCCCACCTCGTAGTCGGCCTCGAAGTTGTGCACGATCTGCGTGAGCGGCAGCGCGCCGGCGATGTCGGGCGTCTTGGTGAGGTCGGCGAAGAACAGCAGGTTGTCGCGGCAGTCGCGCACCGGGCTCACCAGCAGGTAGCGCCCGCAGTCCGACACCTCGGCGCCGCTGCACACGGAACGCGCAACACTCTATACTATAACTAAGAACAGCAGGTTGTCGCGGCAGTCGCGCACCGGGCTCACCAGCAGGTAGCGCCCGCAGTCCGACACCTCGGCGCCGCTGCACACGGAACGCGCAACACTCTATACTATAACTAAGAACAGCAGGTTGTCGCGGCAGTCGCGCACCGGGCTCACCAGCAGGTAGCGCCCGCAGTCCGACACCTCGGCGCCGCTGCACACGGAACGCGCAACACTCTATACTATAACTAAGAACAGCAGGTTGTCGCGGCAGTCGCGCACCGGGCTCACCAGCAGGTAGCGCCCGCAGTCCGACACCTCGGCGCCGCTGCACACGGAACGCGCAACACTCTATACTATAACTAAGAACAGCAGGTTGTCGCGGCAGTCGCGCACCGGGCTCACCAGCAGGTAGCGCCCGCAGTCCGACACCTCGGCGCCGCTGCACACGGAACGCGCAACACTCTATACTATAACTAAGAACAGCAGGTTGTCGCGGCAGTCGCGCACCGGGCTCACCAGCAGGTAGCGCCCGCAGTCCGACACCTCGGCGCCGCTGCACACGGAACGCGCAACACTCTATACTATAACTAAGAACAGCAGGTTGTCGCGGCAGTCGCGCACCGGGCTCACCAGCAGGTAGCGCCCGCAGTCCGACACCTCGGCGCCGCTGCACACGGAACGCGCAACACTCTATACTATAACTAAGAACAGCAGGTTGTCGCGGCAGTCGCGCACCGGGCTCACCAGCAGGTAGCGCCCGCAGTCCGACACCTCGGCGCCGCTGCACACGGAACGCGCAACACTCTATACTATAACTAAGAACAGCAGGTTGTCGCGGCAGTCGCGCACCGGGCTCACCAGCAGGTAGCGCCCGCAGTCCGACACCTCGGCGCCGCTGCACACGGAACGCGCAACACTCTATACTATAACTAAGAACAGCAGGTTGTCGCGGCAGTCGCGCACCGGGCTCACCAGCAGGTAGCGCCCGCAGTCCGACACCTCGGCGCCGCTGCACACGGAACGCGCAACACTCTATACTATAACTAAGAACAGCAGGTTGTCGCGGCAGTCGCGCACCGGGCTCACCAGCAGGTAGCGCCCGCAGTCCGACACCTCGGCGCCGCTGCACACGGAACGCGCAACACTCTATACTATAACTAAGAACAGCAGGTTGTCGCGGCAGTCGCGCACCGGGCTCACCAGCAGGTAGCGCCCGCAGTCCGACACCTCGGCGCCGCTGCACACGGAACGCGCAACACTCTATACTATAACTAAGAACAGCAGGTTGTCGCGGCAGTCGCGCACCGGGCTCACCAGCAGGTAGCGCCCGCAGTCCGACACCTCGGCGCCGCTGCACACGGAACGCGCAACACTCTATACTATAACTAAGAACAGCAGGTTGTCGCGGCAGTCGCGCACCGGGCTCACCAGCAGGTAGCGCCCGCAGTCCGACACCTCGGCGCCGCTGCACACGGAACGCGCAACACTCTATACTATAACTAAGAACAGCAGGTTGTCGCGGCAGTCGCGCACCGGGCTCACCAGCAGGTAGCGCCCGCAGTCCGACACCTCGGCGCCGCTGCACACGGAACGCGCAACACTCTATACTATAACTAAGAACAGCAGGTTGTCGCGGCAGTCGCGCACCGGGCTCACCAGCAGGTAGCGCCCGCAGTCCGACACCTCGGCGCCGCTGCACACGGAACGCGCAACACTCTATACTATAACTAAGAACAGCAGGTTGTCGCGGCAGTCGCGCACCGGGCTCACCAGCAGGTAGCGGCCGCAGTCCGACACCTCGGCGCCGCTGCACACGGAACGCGCAACACTCTATACTATAACTAAGAACAGCAGGTTGTCGCGGCAGTCGCGCACCGGGCTCACCAGCAGGTAGCGCCCGCAGTCCGACACCTCGGCGCCGCTGCACACGGAACGCGCAACACTCTATACTATAACTAAGAACAGCAGGTTGTCGCGGCAGTCGCGCACCGGGCTCACCAGCAGGTAGCGCCCGCAGTCCGACACCTCGGCGCCGCTGCACACGGAACGCGCAACACTCTATACTATAACTAAGAACAGCAGGTTGTCGCGGCAGTCGCGCACCGGGCTCACCAGCAGGTAGCGCCCGCAGTCCGACACCTCGGCGCCGCTGCACACGGAACGCGCAACACTCTATACTATAACTAAGAACAGCAGGTTGTCGCGGCAGTCGCGCACCGGGCTCACCAGCAGGTAGCGCCCGCAGTCCGACACCTCGGCGCCGCTGCACACGGAACGCGCAACACTCTATACTATAACTAAGAACAGCAGGTTGTCGCGGCAGTCGCGCACCGGGCTCACCAGCAGGTAGCGCCCGCAGTCCGACACCTCGGCGCCGCTGCACACGGAACGCGCAACACTCTATACTATAACTAAGAACAGCAGGTTGTCGCGGCAGTCGCGCACCGGGCTCACCAGCAGGTAGCGCCCGCAGTCCGACACCTCGGCGCCGCTGCACACGGAACGCGCAACACTCTATACTATAACTAAGAACAGCAGGTTGTCGCGGCAGTCGCGCACCGGGCTCACCAGCAGGTAGCGCCCGCAGTCCGACACCTCGGCGCCGCTGCACACGGAACGCGCAACACTCTATACTAATATTATAAAGCTGGAAACTTTCTTTGTTCGAAGCTAATTTCGGTTCGAATCGAAAAATCTTTTTGTGTCGGATAATCGAACGGCAACATCTATTCAAAAATTATTCCAAGATAATGACTAGAATTACTCTACACCAGTACTTTCAAAGATAACTAAGCAATCTTTAGTAACCTTAAATATTTATCTAAAATACAAAATCTATATCTAAGTAAATTTATATGAATCTATTAAGTACTAATTTTTACTATAATCATGTAGAAAGAAAGAACTTCACAAAGTATGAAAGATTAATAAACATACGCGCGTCTCTCTTCGATTGACATTCGACTATTGATAGATCTGCCAATAAAAGAAATGTAGTGAATATTGCTGAACAAAGTACCCTAAACTTTTGATATGGATACATATTTAAAGATTAAGAAAAAAAAATATTACAAAAAAAAAAATAGAATACACAATATTTTAAAATTATTATATAAGGTATATCTTTTTCAATAAATAAATTCGATAATTGAGAGTTTGAATGAAATTCCTCAGTACCAAAGTTGTATTTTAAGGATATCTTATATACTTAAGATTAGTAGTAACTAAACTTAAGTACCTAGCTACTTAGCAAATTCTCAAGAGTAATTAATTCTTAGAGATCTCCAACATACAATGGATTTGTTTCTATGGAAGATCTCAGTATCAAAACTACTTCTTAAGTACAGGTACCATTAAATCATAACGCTGGAGAATTTGCCTAGTTGCATAAGCAATTGTGTACCTGTTCTGTGGGTAAGTGAGGTTTCTCAGTGATCCTATATACACCATCTCTCTAATAAATGATTTCTTATGTAATGACTTGTTGTAATTATCTTAGTATCAAATCTACATTTCAACTACATGTACCAGGACATCATAAGTAGTCAATCACTCACATCCTCCAGAGTGGTTCCTCGGGGAATTCGACAACAATGACGTCCTCCGACTGCGGCGTGTTCAGTCTGTGGTAGCAGAGCTTCTGATCACGGTTTACTTCAGTCTCGGAGCCGTCCGTCTTCCCTGTTTGCTCTGGGTATCGCTGGAATCATTCATATAATATTACCGTATTAGGAGATGCTTTAATTCCTAGTAACTAGAGCTGATACTTAATTTTCAAGAATATTATTCAATCTATATCTGTTTTAAACGCGCTAATCTCAGAAACTACTGATTCGAATTGATATTTTTGGGTTGGATAGCCCATTTACCGAGGAAGGCTCTAGGCTATTTTTTTTCCTCAAATTAACGCATGTAAAACCACGTGCACAGCTAGTTATATCATAATTTCTCTAGCCTCTGTTCGTCTAGCAAAAACACAAATTCGACTTGATCGATTAGAATAATTTTTCTTTTGTTTGGTACATATTTTTTCGTTATTATATTATGGTTTAGAAAGAAAAATAGTAGGAACATTACTAATGAAAAGCTTGAGAAAATATATAAAATATGAATAATAATTTTGTTTAGCTTATATACATATTTTAAAATGACATTAAGTTGGAAGATTCATTAGTAATGATCCAAATGATCTCTGAATTTTTAGCATGATCACGCGCAATATGAAGGTCGACAAAACAGATAGTCGTGAATATAAATAATAAATTAAATATATAATATGGATATAAATGAAATTACTGAAGATTAAGAATATAACGTATTCATCAACCTAGCCGTAAAATTAAAATGACTGTCATAACTCATTATAATACATAAATTGAAGTCGACTTTAATTAGAGGATAATTCACAAACATGATGCGGAGTTAATAATATTATAACAGGTTGCATTACTTCATCTGACGTTAAATTATCATACACGTTGACCGCAACATGAATAAGCGAACATGGTGGCATTGATTATGGCCCTTACTGCACTCAAGATTTGTAAAATACTTGGTAACAATATAAAATTATATTTTTAGTAGTCTTATAATATAAGAATTTTGGTCGCTTTGTTAAGTTTGTATTTAATTCAACTTTATTTTCTTCATTCTTATTTATTTTTAAATAATTTCTAACTATCTGTTATTGTTTTTTTTTCTTTTTCTAAATATTTCTACTTGAATTGGTTTAGTATTGATGTGATTGAGAAGCCAGTGAACTTAATGTCATAATTGTAAAAACATAATTTAATATCTTTCTATTTCTATTCTACTAAACAACAGGAGGTCATACAAATAAAAAAAAATTACCACTACTTTAAAAACGAGTTATATTTTTGTCTGTACTGTATAAATATATTTTTTACAGTTCCCCTCACGATAAATTATAATTATGTATATATTGTTCGCAGGCTAGATAATTACTACATGAGTAAAAAATTCCGGCAATATAAAAAATATCTCCAACTCGCATATAAGCCGGCCGCGATGGAATAATACATACAATAAAACATTACGCCATTGTGTAAAAACTTACATACAAAACTATTAAGATATCTCAGTATCGATGACTAGTCGTTTTAGCAATAAAAAATTGTTCTTTTTTCACATCTATAAATTAGCGATTGTTTATATTTATATGTATAATTATAAAAGTGACGTGTAAAATTATTTTCAACCGACTTTCAAAAAAGGTTCTCAATTCGATTGTTTTTTTATGTGTGACCTCAGAACTTTTATCTGGGTGACCGATTTCGATGATTTTTGTTTTAATTTTGATGATTTTTGTTTTAATCGAAAGGTGTTGTGTCATTGTGTGTCAATTGGTCTTATTTCAAATCTAATTGCAATCTAACAAGTACTTTTCGAGTTATATCTAATAATGCGTATTTACTTGACTATTTATTCGTCGTCAATCGTCTACGTTGTATTATAACGCATAACTTTTCATTGAGTATACCGATTTTAATGATTCTTATTTTATTAAAAAAAACTACTATTTAGGCTACATACGTTGTATTAATTGTCGATATAATTGAAGTAGTTTTTTTTTCTTTTGCGAGCAAACACAATAATGATCTAAAATAAAAACAGAACCAAAATACGCTACGACATACTACTATATCTATCTATAATTATCGCTTTAAGAAAATAATTACTACATATTTGACGACACTTCGCTTAGTTACGCTCCTTGACCAATTAAATCGAAGTAAATAACACGGTAGAAAGCCTGTTTGAACAGTTTATTTCAACTGACCATTGATCAATATGAACACATTCTAATTAACTCGATTTAATTAGTTAGGTGGCGTGGCAAAGCTAAGTGACAGTGATAAATCATTGTTTTGTTAAAGCAAAATAAACTATAGTCAGTTAATCTCGACGATAGCAAAAAATATGACGACAGAATATGTCAAACAATCTGACGTCGAAATGTACGTTGCTGTTGTTTTTTTTTTTAACTTAATACTTTAAAATAAAAAAAAAATAAAAAACTAAATCTACCTCCATTCATATTATTTTTTATTAATTTAATTACAGCTCTTAGATTATTTCTGATCAATCAATCAGATGGATACCGGCAAAAAATGTTGGTGGAAAGACTTCAAACAAAAAATTTAATATACACTAGTATGTATGTATATTTGTAATCATCTTATGAATATTAAAATATATATGTTTAGTATATACTATACTATTTATTATATAAATACTAGTAAAGTGTGGCATATTAATCATATTAAGTATATCTTTTTGTATACTTACAGAGTAAAACAATCCTTTGCTGTCTTTCGTCCATGCCATTGAGGCAAATTTGACATTCTTCAACACTTCTGGATAATCTTTACCTATAAAAATAAATTTGTTAAGTTAGTATTTTTGTGTACTATTGGAATATGATATACGTTTAACTTGGTTTGTCATTTAAGTAGAGACTGGCTTAAACAATAAAGTTTTTAATTATTTTTTTTTTATGTAACTAGGTTGACAAACAAGCGTACGGCTCACCTGATGGTAAGACCGTAGCCTATAGACGCCTGCAACACCAGAAGCATCGCAAGCGCGTTGCCGACCCTATCCCAAATCCCCCCCCCCCCAGGAGCTCAATCTCTCTTAATACAATCCATACTAATATTATAAATGCGAAAGTATCTCTGTCTGTCTGTCTGTCTCGCAATCACGCCAAAACTACTGAACAGATTTAAATAAAATTTGGTATACAGATAGTCTAGAGTCTGAGAAAGGACATATGCTACTTTTTAATGCGAATAAAAGGGTGTAAGGGGTTGAAAGGTGGGAATGAAAATTTGTATGGAACTATGTTCGTGTTTCGTAACTGTCAAACATTTAATGTTCATCCCGTCGATATGGTAAACTCTCCGATAAAATTAAAGAACGTATTTAAATAAAGGTTTCGAATCGACAACATATATCCACAATATACGGATAGTGGCGTATTTTACATTTTAAAAATGTATAATAATATCAGTAAGTAATGAAAACGGATTGACATAATATATATTGGTTGTCAAATATAAAACGTAGTGGTTATATACTCTTTGGTCAAATATTTATGCGTGCGTTCAGAAATTTATTTAGTGTAAACTAAGGAAAATATATCAAGCTAATTAAATATTATACTATTGAAAAAAAGGAAAGCATTTTTTTCCCTCAAATCAACGCAGGTGAAACCGCGGGGCACAGCTAGTATTTATATATTTATGTATACAAAATGTTTTTCTTTCTATTTCTAGACGTATCACGACTGTTATGTATCAGTCGATTGTTCTAAAATAAAGGCAAAAGTACACCTTAGAAACTTACGTCAAGATTATGCGTCGTGCGATTAAGAAGAAATTTATCAAAAACGAGATTATTGCAGGTACGATTATTTCTTTCCTCGATTACCTTGTTATAATGTCTGGCATAGGAATAAGAATGAAATAAAAGTACGTTACCGCACTTACAGACACAATTAACACAATGATAATATTTCAAAAAAAAAAAACGATCACGATCACGATCGTGATGAAAAAAAAGAGAAAACAATAAAATGATGCACACAAAAAACCACTTAACTATGTGACAACGGCGTAGGTATGTATGTATTGTTAAATGCGATAAATATCAAATATTTTTTACCTTACCAGTGACAACATCCTTCAAGTGTATAGTGATCCAGTCGGAGCCGCTGGCAGAGAGGCCGTACGCGAATGTCAAGCCATCTTCCGTGAAGCGGTATCCGGACAACGCAACAGTACCGTCTTCTGACAGAGTGTTGGGGTCCAGGAATATTTCCGGTTCCGCGTCCAAGCTTTTTTGCATGTACAGGACACTGGAAATAATATATAGTTGTAAAATTGTGAATGCTTTTTCGTACTACCTATGCGCGTTGAAATTTCGAGAAAAAGGGTAGCCGTAGCCGTTGCTTAAAGTTAGAAGAAAAGTGCTAAGGGGTCGTTCAAGTATTACGTAACGCAAAATTTGAAGATTTTTGACCCCCCCTCCCCCCATGTAACGCGCCGTAACGTTTTCCTGTACCCCCCCCCAGCCCATAAACGTTACGTAACACCCCGACTGACCATTTTTACCCAAATGTCACTTTGTTGCGAAAACTACCGAAAAGTCGCTTAAAAAAATCGCGTTTGCGGTAAGTATAAATATATATATACAAAAAGGGATATAAACGAAAAGGGTTGCCAATTTGGGAGATTTCAGTAAACTAGTTTTTTTTATTTAAATAAAAAACAACGTTACGTAACGCGTTGTTCGAGATCCCCCCTCCCCTCCATGTAACGCATCGTAACGTTTTACAAGACCCCCCTCCCCCCCTAATTGCGTTACGTAATACTTGAACGGTCCCTAAATATAGGTAAAGTAGCCGAGAGACTTCATGTTTTGCGAACTGTCAAACAAGTGAACTTTTAAAATAGTTAAGTTTTCTGGAATTTTTCTACATTCCGTGGAATTTTTTCATTCCGTAAGAAACAAGAAGAAAGTTAGGTTCAACAATATAAGATGAATTAAATCGGTATAGTAGTTCTCAAAATAGGGAATCATTTATGGAGAAACAATAATTGTATTTTATGGAGAGTGGTACGGGTTTAATTTTGTTTTTTGTTCTCTTTTCTTTTTCACTTAAAGCCGTAGATTGATAACAAGATACTAACTTTTGATTCTGTAGCCCTGTGTTTTTAAAGAAGAAGTATCGGTCGCCTCGTTTGAAGGGACTCGAGTACTTCGGGTAGTTCCACAGCTCAGTGAGTCGGTTGTGGATGTCTTCCTTCACTGGACACGAATCGAGGAACGGTCGAGTTATATTGTTTTCTGCTTCTATGAACGCTTTTGTTTCTTCCGAATCTGGGTCTTCGAGCCACCGATACGGATCCGCTATCTGGTAATGAGTTTTATAACGTAAATAAATAATTTTCAAACCAAAATAATACAAATAAATAATGTAAAAATATTAATGGCATTATAAAAAAAAAAGACATTTAAACCGTTTAATTCGTTAATTATTAGACTAAAGTATTATCTACGCCTCTCATATCGCGATATTCGGTCCCAGTTGTTATCATGTACACCTGATAACGATCGTTACTCATAGTAGGGACGATCAGGATACAGCCTGTAATATCCCACTGTTGGGCATAGGCCTCTTCTCCATGTAGGAGAAGGATCGGAGCTTAATCCACCACGCTGCTCCAATGCGGGTTGGCGGATATATTCCCTACTATGAGTAACGATCGCTATCAGGTGTACATGATAACAACCGGGACCGACGGCTTAACGTGCTCTCCGAGGCACGGTGGGGAGACCCACAAGGACTGCTCAAACACCCAGACCACGGCAAACATCTGTATGGCCAATACAAATGTTGTCGTGTGCGGGAATCGAACCCGCAACCGCCCGCGCAACAGCCAATCGCAATCCAGTGCTGTAACCGCTGCGCCAACGCGGCGTCATAGTAGGGAATTATTCCCTAATATATTCCCTGGGAATATATCCGCCAACCCGCATTGGAGCAGTGTGGTGGATTAAGCTCCAATCCTTCTCCTATATTAAGAAAGAGGCCTATGCCCAGCAGTGAGATATTACAGGCTGAAGCGTAAAGTTCCTATATTCAAAACGTTGTTTTTAATGTAGGAACGCGAGTCTTACGAGTCTGATTTATTCTCAAAATGAAGCTTTAAGACGGACATTGATGGTTATCTACATGTTATGCGTTCCTTTTAGTACATTTTTGCATAGTCTACTCTTCTACAATATAAGTCTATTATTACCCAGAATTTTTTTTAAATAGTTTTATTTATTTATTGTTATTGTAGATGAACAACAAGATCGTAACCGTGAACTACTAACGTCATAAAAAAAAATATGTTTTTGTGATAGAAGACATTGGGGGGTCACTGTACGGATACCTGTTCAGTATAATAATAACCAACTTATGTATTTTTTTCCTTTTATTACGAGGCCAGAGAAACCAGCAATGGCCGTCATGTATATTAACTGTAAATTCTAACGAACAGGCAAGACCTGTTTCGAATATAAATTATTTTATTTTTATAATATCCCATTGTTTTGATTTATCGACCTTTCGTTCTTGTAGAACTAATCGATTTTATCGACACTTTTATGTTTCTTTGTAATCAACGGTATATTCAAATTTCTTGTCAACGTTTTCATATATTTGTATATCTTGTTCTCTGGTGAGACAATGGGCATGACGAAAGATTTTGAAAACTTGTTCCGTAATGTGGGTACACATTTACTATTTACGAAAATACCTATATTTCGGTAATAAACTTAAGTTTAAGGAAGATTAAAACTATGTTTCTAATATGTTTTCAATGTGTGTGCGCGTCAAAACGGCAGCAGATGTCATGGCGTCGGCTCTGACGTCATGGCATGACACACTTCGGACGCGTTCAACCTAAGACCAGCATGAAATTAAAATTATAAATAATGGAGATAGAGTTCCAGGAGCTGCAAGTTTTTTTATAGGAAATTTCCTCCTCTTTCAGAATCTAATTTTGAAATTTCTTTAATATTAATAGTTTATGAAATATTGGCAAAAAACGGAAAGTCATTTTTTCCTTTTTTTAATTTTTTATAACTTTTGCAATTTTTGATGTGCAAAACACACTTATATAGTCCATCCAAAAATAAAAGAATTAAAAGGTAAACAAATATGGCGGAATGTGTAACCATAGCCTACTATAGTGCTGCGATGTATGTTGTTAAATGTCGATATCGGTAAATTTAATATGATGCATTTCTCATGGCGCTATGCAAGGCCATAGAATTAGTGTACTTCCACAGATTAAGTAATAGGTACTACCTGTAATTGAAAATAATATATTGCGGCAAAATAAACACGCTTTCATGCCATAAAATTAAATTAAATTTTAAACATTTTTTATTACCGCGAAAACGCTACAGCCATTTTGGTGACGTAATATGTGCAATAACAAAAGTGTTTGACGTATGTAAGAGAGTAACATAACCTACAATTACTATGACAACCATCAACAAATAAGTAATGAATGCATATTATTTCAGTTGGAACAAAATATTTATTATACGAAAGAACACAACTATTACTCCTTGAAGTTAAAATTGATAGATATTATTGATAAAGATAGCTGTTGACAGCACTGACAGAACTTTGTTATTGCCCGTATGACGTCACACCACGGCGGCTCGTGTTTTAGGTCACGTGATATACAGATTAAAATATACGACTTTTAATTTCAATATAATAAATCAATAATGTGCTTTTATGATTCCAAATCAGAATATTTAGGTGTATTTCTGTATACATTTTAGTTTTTATCAAATTTTATAATTTATTTTTCACTACGGAAAGTACCCTATTTAGATTTAGAGGTTTGGTATCGTTCATCAGGTTTTTATTCGTTCTTTGTGGATTTTTTTCATTTCTGGCCAAAACCATGTGCATGGTATACTAGGAAATCCATATAACATTATCTGAATTTTTTTTAAAATATTTTCCTGTTATCTTTATATACAAACTAGCTTCTGCGCGCGACTTCGTCGACGTGGACTCCACTCCTATTGGTCTTAGCGTGATGATATATAGCCTATAGCCTTCCTCGATAAATGGGCTATCTAACACTGAAAGAATTTTTCAAATCGGACCAGTAGATCCTGAGATTAGCGCGTTCAAACAAAAAAACAATCAAACAAACAAACTCTTCAGCTTTATTATATTAGTATAGATAGTTTGTTGATAAACTGAACAATATAACACTAGCAACATTAGCAGGGTGCACCCTGTATGTGCGTTTCAAATTAGATTTCCGAAAGTACTTTTCGGCATTTGTGTGTTAGTAAAATTTGTCAAAATTGATTTCCGAAAGTACTTTTCGGTATTTGTGTGTGAGTAAAATTTGTCAAAATTGATTTCCGAAAGTACTTTTCGGTATTTGTGTGTGAGTAAAATTTATCAAAACACAGAGTAACCTCTAACACCTTTTGACACTCACAACCTATTTATTAGATATTACTTACAACACGAACGAAATGGCGATGCATGAAAAGGCTATGTAATTAATATCTAATTTAAATATTTTCTACTTAGAAACTAATGAAAGTACAGAGAAATGTTAATTAAAACAAAAAAAGTCTATTTGTATTAGGGGCACATTGCCTTAGCCCTTAGCTGGGGCTCCCCACTATTGTGTAGCAACTCCTTTAAAAAAAGTATTAGCAATTTGGTGACAAAGATACACTAAAAGTATTTTCAATGAGATTTAAAGCAAAAGTTACCACAGAGAAAGACATACGGTCTTATTGTCAAAAAACGAAGTAAATGCCTCTCTCAAAGCCGCATTAAGTATAACACTATTTAACTTTAGTGGCCGTTTTAACTTTTTTTTAATTATTTATAAAAAGTAAAAATAAATTATGATTTATAAAAAGTTCGAGTTACTTTTTATGATTTATAAAAAGTTCGAGCTAAAACGCTTTTTTTAATATCATTGACCTCGACTTTTTATCGATATGAAAGAACAGAAAGCCCTTAACCATAAACACAAGACACAGTAATGACAAATGTCACTTGTAAGTTTGAGGTTACAGCGAATTCGGTTTTCTGCTAAAAAATATTAGTTTGACGATGAATTGGACGTATAATTACAAATATAATGGTAGTGCATGTGATTACCCAGATGCTACAATAATGATCTAGTAGCCATTGTGTGTGATTACACAGGGATTGCGTATTTTTCACCCGGTAAGGTGTTTGTTTACATTTTAATTCTTTTATTTTTGGACAGAGTTTAGAACATTTTTCTAATCGATTCCGAATCCAATGAGCTATTACACATAATTTTAAGAGCAGTATCTCTATTTTTGACCTTTTTCAACTTGTTGACTAGAGTGAGTTGTAGGTGAACGCGCCTGACGTATTATATTGATGTTATAGCGTGAGGGTGCATTTTCATGTGACGCTTGACGCTGGTTTTGAGCGTTAAATTTGGTCACGTGATCACAATTGAACTATGCGCCATCTTGAAAAAAAATTGTAGCGTTAAATTTCAGCGTTTAGCGTCAAATTCAAGCGAAAAATAAAGAACGTTAATATCGATTATCGAAACGACTTTCGATAATCGATACTAACGTTTTTTTAGTTTGATACGTAATATTTTAATTTTTATTACTTGTGTATTTTTTTCAGTACAATAAAAAATAAGTTTATTAACTGTTTATTCACTTTGAATGGCAATTAAATTTACTGAAAGATAATTTTTATATTAATAGTATTGAACTAAATAACACTACACTGCTGAGAGGGAACTTGTTTATTTATATGCGCTATCTTGTATTTTATATACGAGGTTGCGCTTGACAATTTTTTTTGAACTGAGATACGGGATTGTGTTTTGTTAAAAAAAAAAATTAAATGAATAATTTTGTTTCTAACCTTACAGATCTATGCGCCTATATTTCATCTCGTAATATTAATCAAAAAATTGTATGTGGTATTTTTAAGTATTTGTTTTTATTTATTTCTACACTCACTATTTTTATTAATAAAATCACAAAGTAACTGCTGATTGTTGTTTTATAAGAATCGATTACTATTGATTATCGATATAACTGTTCGAGTTACGCTGACGCTAAAAGCACCCGTTAAAAAAGCTAAACTACGTTTAGCTTTTTCGCTACAATTTTTTCAAGATGGCGCATAGTTCAAATGTCAAATTTAACGCTCAAAACCAGCGTCAAGCGTCACATGAAAATGCACCTTGACGTCATGCGCTGTAGCTTGTGTTTCAATCAAAATTACCGATTGCAGTATTTTAATGTTTTATTTTATTGAAAATAACTTTTTTTTTTTTTTTATGTATGTTAGCTCAGAACTTTTGACTGGGTGGACCGATTTCGATCAATTTTGTTTTAATTGAAAGGTGTTGCGTGTCATGTGGTCCCATTTTAATTTAATTGAGATCTGACAAGTACTTTTATAGTTATATCTAATAATGCGTATTTACGTGACTACTTTTTCGTCGACCTACGTTATATAATACCGCATAACTTTTTACTCGGTGTACCGATTTCGATGATTCTTACTTTAATCGAAAGCTAATACTTGTCTTGTAGTCTTGTTAAAATTAGATCGAAAACTGATTACAACTTTTTGAATAATCTTTAATAGCGCGTATTTACTTGACTATTTTTTCGTCTTATTACGTTGTATTACTTGTCGATGTAATTGAAGTCGCTTTTTTTTCGTTTGCGAGCAAACACAATTATTATAACATAAAATAATTAATATCTATTTTAAATGCATATTTACATGTGCACCTGTTATATGTACAACAATAAATATTTATGGTATAATTTTTTGTTTTAAAATAATAGACAATAAATTCATACATATTATATAGCGTTCATGCCTATAATTACTACAAAATTGCATTTTAAAATAGGACAAACACATCAATACATTCAAGAAATTCTACGCATTCTTGATAATAGTATCTGCTTTAGTATAGTAACCTTAATTGGCGACATATAGATACTTCACATGCTTTTCAGAATTAAATTTACGTCATGCATTATTAATTTAAAACCATTTTAGATTCACAAAATTTTAATTGAATTTTTTATATATATAACGGGACATTTGTAATGCTTGTCGTTAATCGTGATGAGTTCGACATCCAATCAATTAAATTGCGATTTGACAAGCATCGTAAAATACATCGTATATATATATATATATATATATATATATATATATATATATATATATATATATATATATATAGTTTTACGTTTTACGGTTTTATCAATAATTGTACGCCTCCAAGGATGCTGTTTAGTTTAACTCTTGTACGTACTGGGAAATTTTAAGGCAGTTCGGGGTCTGCAGGTAGTTTACTACATTTCTGTGACTGGATTGCATTACCTTTAAAGATAACCCGGGCCTGTATTCAAGTAGTGTGCATAAAGTACGTGACTTGGCGCTTGCAAGCAAAATAAAGTCCCTCGGAAAATTATTACATATAATAGATCGAATTAAATTTTATATTGTTGATTTTTGTTTACATATAGCCATTAAAAGAGTTCTAATTATGAGAATATTATTAAAAAATTAAACCTATATGTACCTACCAGCAATTTTATGCTTATTTTAAAGTCTGAAGACACTTCGGTTCATAACTTTTAATAACATTTATTCCTTGATTACAGTCAATACAATTAATAATATATAAAAACTATTATACTTTTGCGTTACTCTAAAACTTAAATTAATTAATCGATTAAATATGATAAAAGCGTACATTCCTTATGAAAAGTAACGATGATAAAGAACGTAATGTAACCAATTAATACGTGACTTTTAAGTGTTTATTGTAATATAAAAATAGTTGTAATAGTTCCAGTATTACGGATATACTGAGTTTCCATAGAACTTACGTGATTAATTTATAAACAAAAATGAAATTAAGATGATTAAATAGTGAAGTGATTAATGTTTATAAATAACGTACTTTACGTAGGGAAATAGTTTATTTATACTTAATTTTTGACTCTTAAAGAATAATTACAAGCAATCGAGAATAGCTTTTTGTTTATTTGACACCAAAATCATTGCTTTGATATCTATTTAAAAAAAAAAAAAAAACAATAATCATTTTTAGTTTTAGGTACATAGTTTAGAAGTAAAGTTAGAAAAAAATTCAATGAAAATAAAAACTAATTTGTCACATCAATATCCAAGCAGACTATCAGCTAAATTAAATTTAAGTTAATTTTATTGTATAAACTTGCTCTTTTTGATATACATATCGAGACGTAACGCACCTTTGTTCCATGGTAATCGTCGACTACTGTTTCATCCCTCCTCGCCTCTGGATACTCGAAGACCATGTTCCAAGCAGAGGTGTATTTGGTTGCGCCGCACTGCAACAACACGCAGATTATCACTACAATATAATGAGCACGCATAGTGGATCCTGCACCCACAATCACTGGGCACAGACTGAACACTTCGGTGACCACACTCCCTTTATATCCGACAACGAATATTAGAATCTTAGCGACCGAAGCAAGCTTTAAAAATAAGTTTCAAATTATGTTTAGATTGATATTATCGATCTTCTAAGACGTTTATTACTTTTAATAGCCAGGTTTAATAAAAAGAATACAACAGAGTTTTTATACGTTATGCCAAACGCGTGTTTAAATTGTTATTAGCTTTTTTTTTCTTTTAGGTAACGAATAGATTTACAATGCTCCTTCGTCTTTGAAATCTCGCGAAATCGCCGCTTTACGTTGTTAGGTCAATTTTTCGTCTCTAAAAGTCCTATAAGGTATGTGTTTAATGGTCGATTTACATCAGACGAGCGAATGCTCATTCTATCCCCACTATATCAAATTCTTATCAAATTCTTTTAGTGTAAACAGGCGTAGAGCATTTTTTTGTTGTTATATATATGAAAACGAGTGTTCGAAGATCAAGAAAGAATGCTCTTGTTCTAGCTCTAACTCTTTGTTCGTTTGGTTTAAATGCACCCTTACAAATATGTATTATGTTGTGTACCACAGGTCGATTCTTTTCAACAGAATCTTTATTCCGAATCTAGTGCAGCGTATAATTTTGGTAAATGGTGACGCTCAAGAGCCTTCGAAGCCTACTGAACGTATAATAGTCATATTTGTACATAATAGGTAATCTAATATTGTAAACTAGAAAGAAATACTTACATGATTTATTGAACTGAATTATTATCGATTAATTTAACAATAATTTCATTTTTCAACGTGTTAGACTTTTGAAGCTGATTGTACTAAAATTTATATGCTAAAACCTTGTGGAATATTAAAAAAACACCAATATAAATCAAACGTAGTTTTTATCTCGCGATATATCGTACCACAATTATAATTAAGCTTGGTAAAGATTTTGCTGAAGAATATTAATATATTTTAATATAAAACCTGTGTGGTTTTATGAAACCAAGGTATAAGTGAAAATTTTTTCCACATTATAGATATTTAACTACAATTCTTTGTAATAATACTCCATTAAGGGTATAAAAATCACTTTATCAATCTTACTGCGCGGCCGACCGTCACGCGACATGCAACACACAGACGAAAAAGTTTGAGAAGATGTAATAAAAGTTTCACTTTAAAAAGGCCAATATTGTCATCAGAGGCTTGTTAACCATAATCGTATTTTTTAGACAAATCATTGTACGATACATGTTACTATAGAAAAAATGAATATGAAAACGAGAAAGGAATATGATTCCTAACACAAATTAGATTTATTTATGAGTGATTAATTCTGGCCGAATGGAGTATCGTATCGGCAATTCGTCAACTTCAGGCATGTAAAACGGGTAGTTAATAAACCAAATAATGACGGAAAAGGAAAACAACCAAAGGACATTACAAAGTAAACCAGTATATGAAATAATTAGTTTTTAATTGCAAATGTTTTAAGGGGTCTATTGAAGGCATATCGCTTTGCCAGTCGACATTTAATATACTTAATCTTACTAACAATAACTAACATAGTTTATAAGTAAATATTGTTGGTAATACACTATGTATGTACAGTCCGAAATAAAGTACTTTTATTATTTATTAAATAGGCCATTGGAGATAAAATAGACCATTGGAGATTAATATCGACGATTCAGCCTGTAATATCATACTCTTGGGCATATGCCTCTTCCACATGTAGGAGAAGGATCAGAGCTTAATCCACCACGCTGCTCCAATGCGGGTTGGCAGATATATTCCCTACATAATAACAGGGACCGACGGCTTAACGTGCTCTCCGACTTCCGAGGCACGGCGGGGAGACCCACAAGGACTGCCAAAGCACCCAGATCACGGAAAACATCTGTATGGCCAATAGAAATGTTATCGTGTGCGGGGATTGAACCCGCAACCGCCCGCGCAACAGCCAATCGCAATCCAGTGCTGTGACCGCTGCGCCAACGCGGCGTCTTAAATAGATAGACCATTGGAGATAAAATAGGCCATGGGGCCTATTTCACCTCAATTAATAAACTGCAACCTTTAGTACAATGGTTGCTGTAAAGTATCCAAAACGTCGGGCAAATAAAAGCTTAATAAGCCGCGAAAAAATCTAGAAAAAAAAGTTTCATTATAATCAGTGAAATTCGCGTAAACATTAGAAAACAATACAGCCTTTAGATTCACAGTTGCAAATAGAAATAAATATCTAATAAATAAATTGGAATTTGATGGTGGAAAAGATTCTGTGCTCCAGCGACGTCTATAGGCGACAAAAAAACCCGAACCACAAAAATATTAAATAAAAACATTTAAAAAAAATCTAGTATTTTAATTTAACATTTCTCAAAATAGAATATCCCAGCAACATTTGAGTATAAAAAACAAGTCTTTTAGAGCTACACATACCCAGAAACATTGAAATAAAAACATGCATTCTTATTCCACGTAAATGATGTGTCCAGAACTCTAAAGTCGTCTATAGTTGACTGCTAGGAATGTTCCGCAACAGGCATGATGTTTTTTAAAGTACCTATTCAAAATTCAACTCAAACGTGCTGTATATTTTACGAATAATTTGATATTTGAATAAAACAAAAGGTAAAAAACATAAAACTATCATCAGCTAACTACATAAATAACAAATGAATAAAAAATCAAACAAATAGAATCAATCAAATCGCCATAATAAATCTAATATCTCAAATCTCGCGCATCCCTAGCGAGTCACCAATAATCAGTTTACTACACGCCGTTATCAAGTATCTAAGACGACACCCTGTTGACGTCATAAGCGAATAGCGAGAAAAGTAGTGCAGTGCAACGTGAGCGATCGCATTTTTTAAGGAGTCGATTTTAATAATATACAATTACAAATAAAGATGTTTTTTTTTTCATTTTTTTTTATTATCTAAGGTTAAGAGCAGATTACGATTTTCTTTCTCATTCTCAAAATCATGTGGCAGCATCAACAATTCAACATCATCACTAACCCCCACTTTAATAAAAGCTTTCCTTCTGTGCTTAAGTTGGCCTACGCTATCTGTTTTTTAACGACGCAATTTTTCAATAAAAAAAAAAGATTAAATTGTATTTATTAGCAAAGTGATCCGTTTTAGTATTGTTACAAATTATTTCTCTTTAATTCTTTGATTTATTTTGTTTTAATCTTTTAAGCTGATTGAAATGTAAAGCACTATCTTAAGTTCTTGCCATGTGTATGTTATTAGTGTATGTTAGTTAAGTTTAATGTAATTTTTTAAATACAGCGTGTGCGGCACACACAGCACGTCTCTAAAGTAAGAAGTGGAAGTTTTAAAACCGTAGGTCAGCTGCGCCGTAGTCGTCCAGTCGTGACAGTGACGTCATGACGACAGAGAATAGTGTTGTGCTTTACTATAACTTTTTTTTGAATGTTTGTTTTTTATTTATGTTATTGTAAGTATATATAACGATTGCAAGATAACACAAGAAAAATATTGAAATAATAAACCATCCTAGATTATATAAGTAGTCATTTATTGCATAAAAACCGTGACAGTTGACAAGTAGGTACAAGTCACTGTGTGGTACTCGATAACGACTCTTGGCAGCACTATTTTTTGTACATATTTTTGTTTATTTTATGCCTTAGCGTAGAGGGCACGGGAATGGGTTTGAGGCGTGGCGCATAAAAGGTTAACGAGAACCAATGAAACAGACCACCTAAACATGGACAGAAAAGTACGTTAACAATAATTGTAATGAAGATATTTTTTATATTAAACTAGATGGCCCCGTGAACTTCATATCACCTACGTATGTTGGTGAACAATATGGACAAAACACTTTCTGAACGCACCTATAAATATTTGACAACCAATTGACAACGTTTTTGATAAGATATTAAATTTCCCCGCTAGGAACATTTTGTATTGGAAAATTAAATCGTCGTTTTTAGTATTTTCTGTTACATATTATTTATTTTTCTCACTGTTTAAACCTTCCCTGAACTTCCACAAACATTTCAAGATGAAAATTAGAGTTTCTCGAGTTTTAGCGAGACTAACAAACAGCAATTGATTTATATATATATGGATTTGTATATTAAATTTTATGCTAAGATACTTTTGTTGAGATCTGATGAGATTGAATTTTCACTGTCATAAAAAATATCATACTCTCATAAATTAGATAACAAATTAGTACTTTTTGCTTCTTACCTAACTCAAATATATGTGTTATTTCTTCTTAAGGGCCTATGCAAACCACGTTTTTTAAACGCGCCGTCGACACGCTTTTTTAGCGATACAGACGCGATACACACGCGAGTCAGACGCAACCTGTAGACCTTTGCACACCTGTATAATAAAAGCGCGCTGTCGACGCGCGATTTTAAAACGCGCCGTTGACGCGCGTGTGTAGCGATACAGACGCGATGCAAACGGGCGTGTGTATCGATACAGACGCGCCGGTGACGCGCGTTTTAATCAATACAAATGACAATAAATTGCTCTGTAAGATAAAAGCGCGCCGTCAACGCGCGTTTTTAAAACGCGCTGTTGACGCGCGTGTGTAGCGATACAGACGCGATGCAAACGCGCGTGTGTATCGATACAGAATTACAGACGCGCGGCACCGGCGCGTCTGTATCGATACAAACGACTACAAACTGCTCTGTAGGATAAAAGCAATAAAAGTTTAAAAAACGTGGTTTGAATAGGCCCTAAGAGAATAATATTTTTAACATTTTTGTAAATTTATAAATATATCTGTAGAAAATTATATGCTACTACTTACCAACTCTTTAAAGATTGGATAGCAAAATTGTGAAGTATCCAGAGCCACAGAAACTTTCCAATACACGGAAAGAAATATAATAAATAAAAATTGTATTGATTTCCACTTGAATGAAAACTGATGTAACATTTTAAAAATATGTACCTATTATCGTATTTGTGACCAAATAAATTATTTAAAAATTAGCAAAATGAGTATCCTATATGAGTCATGCTTTTTTGTGCAAGAAGCCAGCGTTCATTGATTTATTAGACGTTTTCACATCAAAAAAGAATATATGTAGGATCTTGACACAAATATGTATCTGCCTTTCTTTTCGTATCATCATCATGCAATGATGCATTAATATGCAGATGTGGATACGAATTCGGGTGTCTACGTTAATGAGGATGATCCGCATTTTGGATGCGGGTATTTGCAACAACCCTGATATGAATGACAACCACCATCAAACCAAAGGAAATTTTATTATAGGACATTAATTATAAACATAATAAATATTATATTCTTAATTAGTAATTTCACTTAAATTTTTTCAAATATATTGTCAGCAATATACTTAACTTTATCCAAATATTATAAATGTTGCAAACAATGGTACTGATGTATTCATATTGTTCATAGTTATGTATTCACTATCATAAAAGAGAACAACAATATCCTACCTACTATACTACTACCATTATCTGTGTATATTTTATACATCATATAGTACAAGAGTAACAAAGAAATGTTTAAGTAAATGTTTATCTAGGGCAGTATAATTACTTCAAATACTCGAAGCTAATAATACTATCAAGGTACTTTTATTAACGTAGCAAAAAATTAAAAATCTTTGTATTATATCTTTTTACTTGTATTGTGTACTGTGTGGCTACAGCAAAGAATATAGTCTCCCCCTCTCTTCCCGTGGGTGTCGTAAGAGGCAACTAAGGGATACCGTAGTTCCACTACCACCTCGGAACTTAAAAAGCTGACCGATGGCGGGGTAACCATCCAACTGCTGGCTTTGAACTACACAGACTGAAGACGGGCAGCAGCGTCTTCGGTGCAACAAAGCCAGCCCTGCGGTCACCAACCCGCCTGCCCAGCATGTTGACTATGGGCAAAACACATGAGTTCACGCCATTTTGACGCGAACTTGTGGAGGCCTATGTCCAGCAGTGGACTGTGATAGGCTGAAATGATGATGAAATGATGATGATGACTTGTATTATACACTTTAACTATAAAACGTCAAATACCTATGTAATTAAAAAAAAAGTTGTGACTATTTTTATTACAATTAAAATGACACAAACGACACAGCTGTAATATACCAGTTCAAATACCACTGGAGTTATAACATTTAAAAGTAATTATTATAACCTAAATAATAACATTATTGAAGTACAACATTAAAAATTATATGCTTATTTTAACTATAGAACCACGTATAGAACTGTTACTGATAACTTGATAAGAGTACATTAACTTCAAATACTCGAGTTTTAAATAAACCTACCACAGAACATCTTTACAATGTTTGTACACGATCTTTAGGTTAAAAAAACTTACCAATTTATTTGTAGGTGATACAAATATAGTTTTACTAAAATTTGTTACAAGTTTATTACGAGAAGAAGACAATATTGCAAAATTCGCGGGACAATTCGCGGAAAATCGGCGATGATAAGCAAAAAACCGACGCACCACCATGAAATTTGACATTTGTTCTTGACAGTTGACACAACACAACACTTGTTGGTTGTTGCCAGTGGACAAAATGGAGTAACCAGTGGATAAATTACAGTTGCCTGATTTATATTAGTGCAAAACTCTGCAAAGTATTTTTCAAAACAAAGTACTTATTATACATACATCACATCTTGTGATAAGATTATCCTAATGAATCATTAAATCCTAATCTTATCAAACTTTGTTTTCAAATTTTCTTTCATACTTTTTATATACTACTAGCTGACCTGGCGAACTTCGTACCGCTTTATTTTTTTTTCTTAAATATAATAATTACCTATATCAAAATAAAATATAGCCTATCTTTCAAGTTGGCTCAAACTGCACACGGTGTGCAAATTTCATTAAAATCGGTTTAGTGGTTTAGGAGACCATTGAGGACAAACATTGTGACACGAGATTTATATATATATTAAGATAAACTTATTTACTTAATTTATATTATATTAAACTTATATACTTTTTATATACTAACGTAACGTTAGTAATAATAGCTCAAGGACTATAAAGTTATTTAACTTCAAGCCAGCGCATTTTGTATTTTACGTACCCTTAATGCTTATATACCCTTTAGGTAATTTATTATAAAATGACGAATGAATCCGAGTCACTCCACACACATGTTCGAATTAAGGGTGTACATAAAAGCTCGCCTTTTATTTATTTTAATTCAATCGCATATAAACGTTATAAAGCCACGGCCCTATTTCCGCTCTTATCAATCTCCCGCGCATACTTTTATTATAATTATGCTCATTGCCGCGCGGCTTGACCCGGTGCGGGGATTCCCGCGCGTCAAGTTGAATAATTTTTACACTGAGCGTCAACAAGATTAATTTTATACCGACACCTCTTATAACCTTATAGACGTTGACAAAACATGTTAAATGTAAAGTCGGATCATCCTATACATACCTTATTTCCTAGTAGTAGTATATAGTCAGCCACGGATCTAGCACTCAAAAAGTTATTGTTCGCGATTATTTCGGATGACCTTTTTTTTTAAGACCGCACACACTATTTCATAAAATAATTGAATCATGGGAAAATATTTTTTGACTGACCTTTTTTTGATTTTTGACACCACGTTGGCGCAGCGGTCACTGCACTGGATTGCGATTGGCTGTTTCGCGGGCGGTTGCGGGTTCGATCCCCGCACACGACAACATTTGTATTGGCCATACAGATGTCTGCCGTGGTCTGGATGTTTGTGCAGTCCTTGTGGGTCTCCCCACCGTGCCTCGGAGAGCACGTTAAGCCGTCGGTCCCGATTGCTATCATGTACACCTGATAGCGATCGTTACTCTTAGTAGGGAATATATCCGCCAACCCGCATTTGCGCAGCGTGTTGGATTAAGCTCCGATCCTTCTCCTACATGGGGAAGAGGCCTATGCCCAACAGTGGGATATTACAGGCTGAATCGTGATCGAATCATGACCTTTTTTTAGGGTTCCGTAACCAAAGGGTAAAAATTCCTATTACTAAAACTTCGCTGTCCGCCCGTCTGTCACCTGCAGGCTGTATCTCATTAACGGCGATAGCTAGCAAGTTAAAATTTTCACCAATTATGTATTTCTGTTGCCGCCATAACAACAAATACTAAAACCAAAATAAAATATATTACAATAGGTAGTTTATTAAACATTATACATATTTACAAGACACAACTTAAGAACTAAATATTTACAGATAGTTTTGATACAAATCATATCCGCGTGGAATTGTGCCAAGAATGCTGGCAGCATTTCCCCGTTGAATCACTATGCCGATTCTCTGGGCAAAAAATGCACCAGCCCTCTTGTCACCAGTGGAGGCAATAAGGCGAGGAGTTATCTCATTTAAGAATTTTTTTGCACTGCTACTCCAAGGTCCAAGTGTTTCGACTGCAAACGGCACAAAGATGTAATTTGGAATTAGTGACGAATATTTGTGCCGTTTCGTCGTTTCAGCTTTTTCCGCCGCGGCACCCGCTTTTAAGGCTGTTTCCCTGACATGAGACGGAGCAAGTGTGTCAACGCAGGTTGCGTCCCACAAAAGCGCCCGTCCCCTTTCCCAGGGAACCAACGTCAGTCCATCAGGTCTCTTGCCATCATCGCGACTAATTCCAGTAGGCTCGATAAGAGCAGGAACGTCGATGGTGGCAAGAGCTCTTTTTATGGTATCATTTAGGGAACCGTGGCGGAAAAACCTACCCGAACTCTTGTTGCAGGAAAGGCCGTGTAGTCCGAAAGAATCTACCTCCTTTCCGCACGGACATCTGTGTTCAAAGCACAGTGGAGTTCCCAACCGGAGACCGACAGCAACTCTAAAACTTTCATTGTCTAAAGGTGTCCCAAGATTTTTTGATGGCATTGCGTGTAACCAGTGACCTGACTCTTCTATACTAATATAATAAAGCTGAAGAGTTTGTTTGTTTGTTTGTTTGTTTGTTTGAACGCGCTAATCTCAGGATCTACTGGTCCGATTTTAAAAATTCTTTCAGTGTTCGATAGCCCATTTATCGAGGAAGGCTATAGGCTATATATCATTACGCTAAGACCAATAGGAGCGGAGTCCACGCCGACGAAGTCGCGCGCAGAAGCTAGTTATTTGATAAAGCTAGAAGCCTGGCACGTTTTTTGTCACTTGTAAGATTTAGCGTCAAATTTATATGAGTATTGTGAACTATTGGCATATCCCAAAGTTTTTGTTTTGTAACATCCTTCGGGATATCGCCATTAGGACACCTTAACCTCCAATTTTCTATTGCATCTGTAGCATCTGTAATTTTGACTGAATTTGATTTTAAAATGTCAGAACATAGACCCTTAATACTATGCACAGAAGCAAGAAAAGCAGGAAGAGCGACACTAGAAATTTTTCTCACGCCGATGCCACCGTCTCTAATTGGTAAAGTAGCTTGGGTCCATGAATTTTCATCAAAAGATAAATTTAGAATTTTTTCTAATGAGTTTTTTAAAGTGGCATCAAGTTTTTCGGTCAGTCCAGGAAATTTCCAAATTGGGCTTGCGCGTAATATATACATTAATTTCGGGACAAATAGACAATATTTTAAAATGGTATAGGCAATATGAGAATTTAGATTAGCCAATTTGTCAGTGTTTTCAACGAATATTTTAATTTTATTATCCAAAATTGGCTGTATGCCTTCATCAAAAATTGGTGCACCTAGGAGACAAAGTGTACTTTTTTGAAGTATTTTTAAAGTAGGAGCAATTTTATTAAATAATTTCGTTGCCAAATTAATTTTGGAAAGTGATAAAAGATCCGTGAAAAAAATTTCACATTTCGAAAAATTTAATTTGAGACCAATTTTATCAAACTCGTTTTTAATTTTTTTTTTTAAATAAAATAAATATTTAAGGGAGGCTTCCATAGAACATACGCGATTTTTTTGCCCTTTTTGCCCGATATTAAAATACCTACTGTTGTTTACCTAGTCAATGGTACGGAACCCTTCACGCACGAGTCCGACTCGCACTTGGCCGACTTTTGTTATCCATAATTGCACAAAGATTGTGATGACCATTCATTTCTGGCTGAAGCAAATGGGAAATAACATTGGCTATTATAACCCATCTTTTGATAAGTGCTCAGTACCTAAGTAATCAACAACACTCAACCATTATTTTCTACTAAAGTATATAATCTTCATATAAACAAAGTCTTCAAGTTAAACTTAAAAATAAACCTTTCTTTCATCGCAGGATCATTAGTTTGTAATACAGAAGTTCTGAATTTAAAAAATAAATTATAATTATCACTATTTTTGATCATCTGAGGCTATATATACCTACATTTATTTTGATCTAACAGATTAATTACCCAAAACTAATTACTGTAATTCTAAAGGCTCTTCTATTTCAAGAGGTAGGTTAGTCTATATATCAGAAAAGTCGAAATTTTTAATTAATAAACAACTCAATAGAATTTATTTAACAGATACCTACCTCATTACCTCGAAATTAAATTTTAAGTTTACACAAGTAGACTTCAAAAATACTTTCAGTGCTTAGTTTCACTAACTGCGGCGGTCGCAGTTTTATACCTTCTTCCGGGGCCCGGGGACGATATTTGTATAGTTCGCGTCATGTAAAAAGATCGCTGGCCTTCAAGTTGCGCAGAAACGATTTATCGGTCTAACCGATGGTATGAGGTGGGGGAGGGGCGTGTGTATCACTCGCCGCGTGCTTGCCGGTGTGTATTGGTAGGACAGTTCGACGCAGGGCTTGTTACCGGTACCAATTACCTTTATAAAATACCGGTAAAAAGCGTTAATTTTATCCGATACCTGTTTTACCGGTAAAAGTTTTAAAGGTAATTCAGTACCGGAATCGATTTTTAACGGTAAATAGAATTTTAACGATACTGGTACCGGTACCTCTGACGTCACGATTAACGATATTTTTATCGGTACCTCTACGACGTTGCCGCTCCGTGCAAAGAAAAAATGTTCAACTCGAAGCTGCGCGGGGAGGCTGATAAGAGCGGCAACAGTGCGTCACATTAGATTATAACGCTGTGAGATCAAAAATAAAGAAAAGTAGGTAGTATTCTATTAGCGTAATAATTTCGGTACCTATAAAGGTAACACAGTAGCAATTAACGGTACCGGTATGGATAGGTACCGGTAAAAATAACGTTAAACGAGTTTTTACCGGTAAAAAACCGTGTTGTGCAATATCGTAGGTCCGTAGTAGTGATATTAGCGATCGTTACTAATGGTAGACAGTTATCTGTCAACCCGCGATAGAACAGCGCGCCATATATAACTTCCAACTCTTCTTCTATATGAAGAGAAAGCTTTTACCCTGCAGTGGGATGTTTATGAACTGTTTTAGTTAAGTTTAATTTAATAATCACGTTATATTTGCAGTAATTCAATTTAAAAGACAATATTACTTGACCCCAGGTATAGTTGTTCATTTTCCTACATATCCTGAAAAAAAAGGAAATTTTTTAAAAAGTGGGTTAACCAAAAAGTTTGAGAAACACTGGACTAGTCTCATAGTTTTTGAAAAAAAAAATGAAAAAAATTGGGCTACTAGCTAAACTTCTGCTAATTATTATACTAAGACGGGATAAATATGGAGTAAAAAATAAAACTTCATCAAAGTAGTATTCTATTTCTAATACGATGAATGGTGAATTGTCCTACAACCAGCAACGTAACCACTGTCCGCCGTAAGGCACTAGTCGAAAAACGGACGCATCGGATGATAAGTAATTAAACACGACTATATCTATTAAATTATAATCAGAACTACAAAAATATAATACTATTTTTTTCCTATTACTTAACCAAGAAGCGAAGACAAGAATGAGACGAAAAATTTTGATTTATTCCAAATAAATTCACCTTTTTAAAAACCAAATTTTTATATCTATAATAAATTGTCTTCAATTCTTAATTAAACATTTTGTTAAAGTTTGGCTGATAATACATTTAGACATTTTATTAACTATATAATTTTTATTCTAAAAACATTAAGACAACTGAACGATCCTATTTGTGTCCACTGATACATGAATAGCGCAGGATGCTGTTGTTTATAATAAATTAGGCATTCAAAATAAAAATAAGATTAATATAACATATGAAAAAAAATCAAGATGGTTTTTCATCATTTCGGCATTTCGGGAAAATATCCTCATATTATTGTTTACAGATTAAAAGTTATTCAATTTGAAATTAACTTTCCCACAAACAGGTTATTTAATTTGAAATACATTTTATTAATTGTGTTTTAGTATTATTAAGTATGACTAGATTTAAGTATGACTAGGCTTTAAGTTTCCTCAAGGTAAACGGAAACGTGGCCGCCCCAAGCAAACGTGGCGTCGCTCCGTCGCCGCGGAGATGAAGGATATAGGGCTTTCCTGGCCCGAGATAAAGCTTTTAGCCCAAGACCGAGCGAGATGGCAGCGCACTGTGGACGCCCTCTGCCCCATCTAGGGGACATAGGAAATGATGATGATGATGAGGCTTTAAATGGATATAATATCTAAGTATTTTTATTAGTAGTTCATGGTTAGGTCATTTTGCATTTGGGCAGTGCGCGTGAAGCTTATTTAAACATATAAAAAATTTTTAGCTCTCAATTGTTTGTAGCTCTATCATTATTGAAAAAGTAAATAAAGTGGCATGATAATTTTAATTGATTTTGGCTAAATATATCTATGAACGAACTTTCGGACGACTCTGCCAGCACTACAGATCTGCGGTCGTTTTTGGAACTGGGAGATCAATTTTAAAACGCTGCTCTGGGGTATTTGGGGTAAGATACATTCTATACGTAATTTCATCATGAAACCTGCTTGGAGAAAAAGTAAATATGAAAGAGGATAAGCGCATATAATGTTGACAATACAAGAAAAAAAAATATTTTTCTTTTGTCATATCACTAGTCATAATTGTTTTGTTGTAAAAGTTTTTGAAATAACAATTTAGAGTGGACACTTTTTAATTTATGTAAAATGGAACCCAACAGATATGTAACAAATTACATCATGATATTTACAATTTTGTCTACAAATCAATAATTGGTTCTTTTTTTTCGACATATCAATTAATCTATTTAATGTAAGAAAATACTAATGTATTGTCTATATCTGAATATTGTAATTAATCATAAGATTCGACATTATTATTTAAGATTAAATGTTTTTTGAAGTTATCAGAACATATCCTTAGGGGTCGTTCAAGTATTACGTAACGCAAATTTTGAAGATTTTTGACCCCCCCTCCCCCCTATGTAACGCGCCGTAACGTTTTCCTGTCCCCCCCCCCCCCTATCCCATAAACGTTACGTAACACCCCAACTGACCATTTTTACCCAAATGTCACAACTTTGTTGCGAAAACTACCGTAAAGTCGCTTAAAAAAATCGAGTTTGCGGTAAGTATAAATATTTAAATACATAAAGGGATATAAACGAAAAGGGTTGCCAATTTGGGAGATTTTAGTACTCTAGTTTTTTTTGTTTAAATAAAAAACAACGTTACGTAACGCGTTGTTCTAGACCCCCCCTCCCTCCCCTGTAACGCATCGTAACGTTTTACAAGACCCCCCCTCCCCCCCTAATTGCGTTACGTAATACTTGAACGGCCCCTTACAGCTAACGTTATGTTAAAATTTTGAAGGACATTAATAATTAAATAAAATTATACACTTAAATTATTACAAATTTTGTATACGATCAAAATTTTAGGAACAATAATTATTAAACTGATTTATAATTAGAAAAAATATATAAATTAAGAGACGGGTTCATATTAGGCCGCTATGATATTTAGCATTTCTTGAACGTGCGCGTTTGACGTTAAACCAGCGTCAATGTTTTTATTTAATACAATTGCTTATATCATATAGTTAAACAAGAAATGCTAAATATGATAGAGGTCTTACACAAAAATTTACTTCCTGCTAATAAACTTGTATACATGATATACACGATTTAGTAAACAATTCCTTTATACGTGTCATGTGTATATTTCTATTAGTAAAGGGTCAAATAATTTTTCTTTGTTTGTCAAACTTCATGTTTTCATATAACAAACACATCAAACAAGCTCAAACATAATTAATTCAAATTAATATAATACATTCAAAAAATTCGACAAACACGCAACAAAGACAAATTATTTGATCGTTTACGGGGCCCTTACGATCGTTAAAGATTTTACGTAAATATTACATTATTCAACAGTGAATAGGTAAAGCTATACTTTTATCACATTAACTGAAATGGAAGTAGAGACTGCTCAATTGGTAGCATTAAGTGAATAAAAGCCTGCTTCACCAGTCATTAATAAAGCTAGTATGACGGTATACAACATAATTATAAATATTAATGATAAATTTTTCTTTTTTGCCATAAAACTCCATTTTATATGTCAAAGACTTCTATTCGTCACGTCTGAATTCAAAAGGTAAAATTTAGTAGTTGAGATACAATAGGCCGTCAAGGCGTTTAACCTACTACTCATAAAATTATCAATAAACCAATTAGTAACAATGCGTCTAAAACCAACAACTAATTAATTGTTCAAGATAAATTTTATAAGCAAACAATGAAACAGGCCGTTAACATTTAAAAAAATTATCACTGATAATTCTAAATTCAGTACAGCATAATTTATGTTTTTATTAATATTACATTTATTGTTATTTATTGAATTCATTCGATTTATATTTTTCGCATAAACCTTGAATTCTATATTTAAATTTTATTTCTGGAATGCACAACATTGTTAATGATATGTATCCATACGTCGCACAGTGGGAGGAAACGATCAAAACTACGTGCGAGGCAGTAAATCTAATCAAAATGAAACAATTTTTTTTTTAAATACTCGTCATTATGTCTGCTTTCTTGTAGCACTGCGGAAATTCACTTTTTAGGGGTAGAAACCACCCCTATCAACCCCTAAGCAGGCTAAACCACCAGATTCTAGGTAAAACGAGTTCGATCAACTACATATTTATAACCTCAACCCCGATACACCGTATTCCCACATACCCTTACAACCTGATAAACCACCCCTAACAACCCCCAAGCAGGCTAACACACCTAGCTCTGGATAGAGCGAGTTTAATCAACTCTTTTCTGTGAGAAAATTGAGAACATTTAGGGGTTGATAGGGGTGGTTTCTACCCCTAACAAGAGAATTTCCGTAGTGGTACAAGAAAGCAGATATAATGACGAATATTTAAAATTTTTTTTATTTCATTTGGATTTTATTTACTGCCTCGCACGTAGTTTTGATCGTTTCCTCTCACGGTGCGTCGGAAGTAAAATGTTGTTTTTGTAGTCTATTTGCGTTAAGAAAATATTTTTAGTTAGCCAAGCCCACTGATCAATTAAGTCATAGTAAACTAGAATGCAAGTTTAATGCCCTACATAAACTCCTCAATATGAATACGGCTTTCTAATTTACTACCATTAAATTGGTCAAGGCAAGTGGTTAAGCTAAGTGAGAGCGATGAGTCACTATTTTCTTAACGCGAATAAACTAATTGATTATATCCCGTTACATTTGCGTTATAATTAGATATAATCTAGACTAAAGTAAGGAGATGAGAGTTATATTGATTTTATTCTTTTCTTATGTATTATTATTAAAAATAAATAACTGAGTTCTGACATATTTCTACGAAAATGGAATTTATTTAATCAATTCCTAATAAGTGCAGGTAAAGGTCATTTATCTATCTAACTACATGACATTCTTGTATATTTTAATACTGAATGGTTTGAATTTATAAATTCAAATTTTATATTAAAAAATATAGTTTGAAGAAATAATTGTCTACCTATATATAACGAGTCTATGGATTGGTCAATTAATGTAATTATACATACTATAAGCAGTCGATACTAAGGTACAAGGCTTTCAGGTTACATTTAAATTATACATATAAGTAATTTGGCATTCGTCCTAATAAGGTTTGCAGGGCGGATATCTAGGAACAAAATTTATTTATGTGCTTAGAGTGATATGAAATATTTATATTAAGAAATAAAAATACATCACTATTGTTGCGATATCGATATGTACACGACATTTACATCACTATCAAGCTATGCAACAAGCACATTGCATATCAATAATAAATTTTATAGAATGCTACTGTGTACTAATAATAATAGGTCGGGGATAATCGTTTCTTCATGTATTCTAGTAAAAAGTTGCAGTAAAATCGTTTTGGTTGTATTGTTTGTAACTGGCTGGTTTTGATATCATGAAAAGGTGACATTTTAGAAATGAAAAGTAAAATACGCGACTCAAATCACTGATTACAGTAATTTATGGTAAGATTTTACAGAATTTATTTACATAAATTATAATATATATGTACCATTTTGTTAGATGACTGGCTGCGTAAGTAGTGACAATCCGTTGCTGTAGAAATTTTGGGATATTTTATTAAAAAACCGCGAAAAGTAGTTTTGATAGTCGTCTCTTGATGACTCCGAAGCAGATAGAAATCTGAGGTTGCAAGATCGGGGCTATATAGTGGATGCATTAAGACTTTCATTATAATACGAAGAAACTTTTTTCCCTGACCTAATATTACAGACAGTAATTTACCTAACATTTTGGCAATCAATACTCAATATTTAATAACTAATATGATATTACTACATTCTTAAAAGACCATGTGACCCGCATGCATTTACAACTAAAATGTTCACTACACTCCAATTAGTAAATCAATATTTATTTTAATAAATAAAGTAAGAAGTGAGAAAATACTTAAGCTTTGTACAGATAGAACATCTCGTACGGACACATTAAAATGCACTACATAGCTTCAACAACAACATATTAAGACTTTTAGTTCTCAGTGTAGTGTATGTGTGATTAACACAACTATACTGTGCATATACTAGAACGTTTAGCCCGTACATGTTATATGGCGACAATATTTCCAACAAGAGAGTTTTAAGAAGATATGTCACTCCTATCACACTCTTACGCGTCAGTACACCGAGTAAGTTTGAAGTGAGAAGTGTCGTCATATATTTGTCTCCCTCACATCGTACTCTTACGTGACAATACACCAAGTAGTAAAAGATAATTTTGAAGAGAGAAGTGCCGCATATATATCCGTCTCACTCGCACTCTCATTTAAGAGAAGCTGTCCTGTTCGCACTCGTCCCAGCTGTCGCACTCGTATTGGTCGCAGTCGTAGTCGATGTCGCAAGCAGCGTGCCCGGTCGCGTCCGAGCTGATGTCAGTTAGAGCAGCCTCTGACACCGGCTTCGATGATATATCTAGTATCTGAAGATGTCATAACATATTTATGTTAATGTTTTTAATCTAAGTTGAACTGTGGGTTAGAGTGATAGAAGAGCTGCCTCCCGCTGCCGTAAGCGTGACAGAAAGGGAAGCCAGTAGTAAAAGTTACGTAACGAAGCAGTTTATCCCCTCATAAGAAGTTATCGCTTCAATAATAATAACAATCACTTCTATATAAAATATAGTAAGTGTATGTAAGGTTATCTCATACAAATAATCAAAAGGGCAACATCATTGTTTAAAATTTTAGATACAAATTTAATGTAATGGTATAAATGTTCCTTGTTTAACTTAGTACCGTGAATCTTACACTGTTGCTATAAAAAATTTGTTGCCTACTACGAGTACACTGCCCATGTACGCCCAATTTGATTGGACATTAGTAGTACGAGAGAAAGAAACATCTATCTATATTCTATTTTTTTATAAGTGACCCAATCGGTAAACAAATATGGCGTACTTACGACCATAGACAATTAGAGTAATGCTAGAGTAATGTATAGTTTAGTGATGTGACACAAAGAACAAATGAATGAACAGTATTAATAAGCCATAGATAAGTAGAATTCATTTTACATAAAATATTTAACGATACCATATTGCTGAAATTATTTCAAAAACTGATAATAATTATATTGAATAATTTTGTTACTAATTAGTAAAGGTACAGAATAAAAAAGTGGACTGACTGGAATAGATAAATAAAATATTGTCACTGGTTTATTCATGAAAATATTAAAGGAAAATATTTGAATACAAAAAAAAAAACGCCAATAAGGTACTTTATTTTCTAATCACTGTCCATACTTTCTAATGAATCGCAGGACTCTTCAGAGACGTCGTTCTTTTATGATAATTATGATCAATACTTTTCCTCCACGACACCGCGCTTATTTGATTTAAGCCTTCTTTTAAGAGCTCCTTGACTTCTGCCATTTTAAAACTTTTATTATTTTTGCCTATGTAACCTTTTACTTGTGCCCAAATGAGTTCAATAGGATTTAATTCGCAATGGCAACGTAAAAAAATTATGTTTTTGCGGGCTGCCATTTCTTCAATAACTTTTTTGTTATAGCCATCTTTATTCATTTTTTTTAAAGTTCAGCAATGCGATACAATTATAAAAAACAATATGTCACACAATATCATTATGCGCACTCGCTCTAACATCTAAAATGGACTGATAACATTGTTTTGGCCAGTGCTATGTGCTATACTAATTTTTTATTAATATATATGGGATAGAGTAAAAAAATGTTCAGGGTGAAAACGATATTCAGAAATATTCTTAATATAAAATAAAACCTTTACAATAAACACTTTAATATTAAAGATTGATATTTGTAATATTTTGTAAGCATATTTTGCGCTCAACAAAAAAAAAACAATATATATAACAAGATAATAACAAGTCGCATGTCTGTGCAAATCGCTTTACGGTAACATTGTTTTATAGTTTATTAACAAATTATAGTTCCTGAAAATTTAAAATATAAGTAAAGAATACGGCCTACTTTATCACTCATTTTATTAATTCCTTATACTCATTCACCTCTAAAAATATAATGACCACATCCCTATTTGCCTTATAAAAAAAGATATTGATATGTCATATTCAAAAATATTGATTATCTGTACTGTCAATATTCGTATTTTAGTAAATTTTATGTGTTTAAAATGATAAATGGATATTTGTTTTTAGTGAAATAAATAGTAAATGGAGTTTTACAAATGTCCGTAAGCTAATATGTTGTGAAAGTGAGTGATAAATGCGAAAAAAACGTGAATTACGTGTTGACAGGGGTTTGTTTACTAAAAGGGACGGATTCAAAAAAATGGACTGTAATACGTACATACGTCGGTCAATGATCATAGACTGTATTTGATGTAAACGATGGTGTGCGGTGCGCTCAACAATAATGCTGTGTGTGAGTGAGATGACAATATCGCATTACAGGTATGATAGACAGAGAGAAACATACAACGCTCACGTCGGCGAAAGAGCGCTGGCTGTAGCTGTCGGAGTGCACGTTTCGTTCGATCTCAAATATAACGCTTTGTGTGAGAGAGATGACAATGTCGCATTACAGGTATGTTAGAAAGAGAGAGGTATAGAATGCTTACGTCAGCCGAAGAGCGCAGGCTGTAGTTGTCGGAGTGCGCGTCGCGCTCGGCGGACAGCGCGTGCAGCACCACGGAGCCGCGCTTGGGCTCGTGCGACACCAGCTTGTCGGACCGCGCCACTTGCGATGATGGCATCGAACGTTCTGGAATATATGTATCGCTTGAGTATGCTTATGATTTTTAACAGAGTCATAAAAAAGAGAACAGCAATTCTATTGTCATGAAGTATTTAACCTTATCTTCTCTGATTGTAAAGTAATTTTATTATTATCCTTTCAAAATAATTGACAGCATACTGTTAAGATTGTAGTATGGATAATAAGTAAAAAAAAAAAGATATATTCAAGTCAAACAGCAAAAATATACATTATTGTGTAATGTGTATATCAGAAACATTCTAGAGGTTCAACTATTTCTTGCACGGCATAATCAAAAAACGATTAAGTCTACAATATTACATTTAAAAAATCCTACTAAAACAGCCACCTAAAAAAAGTTTAAAAATACTACAGTCTAAAGGTAGTAGAACTGATGTTATACTACACTTTAGGTTTAGGGTTGTTGGCTGAATACCAAGAGAACAAAGATATAACAGTATAATTAAATACCTTTAGCTAGAGGGTCGGCAAGAGACACAGGCGACGCAGAGCGCGGGGAGCCCAAGCTGCCACTAAAGTACATTTCAGGATTTGCTTCGTGGCGATCTAGAAAACAATGTTGCTCATACTGGGTACAATCTAGCTAATCTATTTACAAATTTAACATTAACTACTATCTAAATACGATTAATTGATACTAGCATCACCTGTAAATTTATATTAAGTATTGATTTATTATTTTAGTATAATGTAAAAATTGTTGGAGTAATAGTGGACTAAGTATGATCTTTTTTTTTTGAGGCGAACCAAGAAAAATGTAAGCAAAGCATGTAGGAAAATATTCGTAAAATGGTACAATTCGTTCGCCTATGTGTAAAAAGTTATTTTGTAATTATGTAAATTTGAAACAGTTGCCTCGAACTGCGCTTTTAAAAGAACATACTTTAATTGTGAACATTTTTAGCTAAATATATTACAAATAATTTTCATTACAACATTACATCAGGAATTCATTACATCATTACAGGAATCTTAATTTCTAAAGAATGTGGATAATAGCATACATTTTCATTCAGTACAAATAAATCTACATAATAAATAAGTACAAGCCATAAAATTCAAAATTGATAGACTAAGTAACAAATGTATGCTTGCGTACGCGCTTGTGGGTTGAGTACGTGTCGTGCGCGTGCGCGTGGGTGAGCGTGTGAGAGTAAAGGGCCCTGTAAACGATCAAATAATTTGTCAAATTTGTTTGTCAAACTTCATGTTTTCATATAACAAACACATCAAACAAGCTCGCACACGTTTAATAAATTTGACAAACACGTTTGTCAAACAAAAATTTGACAAATTATTTGATCGTTTACGGGGCCCTTTAACTGAAGGAGGGAGTGAGTATGAGTGAGTAAATGAGGTTGAGTGAGTAAATGAGGTTGAGTGAGTGTGAGTTCACTTGTGTGTTATGTGTGTGTGTGTGCGCGTGTACCGTACCGCAGTCGACGACGTCCTGGAAGACGTAGTGGTCGAGCGCGACGGGCTGCCGCAGCCAGGCGTGCGCCATGAGCTGCGGCACGGAGCAGCGCGCCAGCGGCTCCTTGCACAGCATCCAGCGCAGCAGCTGCTCCAGCTCTGGCGGACACGCATGTGTGTGTGTAAGTGTGTGCGCGTGTACCGTACCGCAGTCGACGACGTCCTGGAAGACGTAGTGGTCGAGCGCGACGGGCTGCCGCAGCCAGGCGTGCGCCATGAGCTGCGGCACGGAGCAGCGCGCCAGCGGCTCCTTGCACAGCATCCAGCGCAGCAGCTGCTCCAGCTCTGGCGGGCACAGACACATACGTACAGGATGACCTTCAGGTACTTTCGCACGAAATTAACTATGTAAATGATGTTATTTCACAAAACCTTAAGGCCTCATTTACAGAGACGCGGGGCGTCGCGCGTTGCGTGTGGCGTGGCAGAACGCGTGTGCCAAAATGTATAAAAATGAACGCGTGTAAAATCGCTTCTCTGTAAACGTACTCATCTATCGCCCTTCATTTGAATTTACTGCGGGCCGCGCAGCCTATAGCAACGCGCGACGCGCCGCGTCTCCGTAAATGAGGCATATGTGTGCTCAATTGAACTTTTCTCAAAACATGGCAATGTTTCAAACATTAGCGTCTACAAGGAAACAAAGTATGAAAACATACATTTTTAAAAATTATTTATGTATTTTTAAAAATAATTTGGAAAATCCAAAAGTGCACGCCTCACACGCTCATTGTGTTACGAATTGAAATCTATACTTAATATAATAAAGCTGAAGAGTTTGTTTGTTTGTTTGTTTGTTTGTTTGAACGCGCTAATCTCAGGATCTACTGGACCGATTTGAAAAATTATTTCAGTGTTAGATAGCCCATTTATCGAGGAAGGCTATAGGCTATATATCATCACGTTAAGACCAATAGGAGCGTAGCACTAATAAAGAATGTTTCAAAATCGGGTGGTCCTATTCCACGGGGACGAAGTCGCGCGCACAAGCTAGTTAATAATATTTGCCTAAAAGAGAAATCATTTGAAATAATAATAATTATTTTTTGTGTCGATTTTGAAAGATAAAATCGTTCTTATATGTTAAGGTAGGCACTAAATTATCGCTGAGCCTGCTTAGCTAACCTATCTTTTTCTCGTTCACTTTGTCTAAAATCATCGTTTTGACGAACTTGAGACATTCAACATTTTTTTTGAGCAAGGTTTACATCATCCTTATTAGGAATTTGAGCAGAATAGATTCCACTACGTTTATTTCCAAGACAGCAGCTTTCAGGTTTATTCAACTCAATCATAACATCATCTTTATAATTTTTCGAAAGACTCATAATTTTTACGACGTTCTCTTTTTTAATCACGTTGTAATTGATCACGTTTTCTTGCAGAGATTTCATTTTCTTTTGGCATTTTATACTATCGAAAATCTGTCGACACGTCACGAAACATAGATACAATTTTAACTTCAGTGCCAAAAATGTCAATAATGTCGCTAGATGCAGCAGAAGTTATTTAAAAAATAAATAGTTCATGAAAAAGGAGAGAGGAAAAAAAAAATAGACGGTGATAATTTTTATGAAAGAAACCCAGAAAATCTTTCGAATTTCGTTAATATCTTTAAAACAGTTAAGAGTTCAGTCATAATAAGAAAAAGAGTTCATCCTTAGAGTGACTGGAGTATTATTCAAAAGGAATAATTACAATTAATTGGCGTCTCTACATATATAGACTTTTTATATAAATAATAATAAAAACCTCTTTTTATCATTTTAATAAAAATATTTTTTGATAGTTGTCAAAGAATTTGATTTTAAGCTCTTCTTGTTAATATTTTACATTTTGCTACTTGATTCATTTTTATATTATAACAAAATAACAATTCATTAATAAAAAGTCTGCGGAGTTAGCGAATATTTTATCATCCGCTCATCCATTCGCTAAACCGAGCTCATTTGCTAAACTGGTGGTCATTCGCTAAGCTGGTAACCTCGAGCTTGAACGGCAACGCAGGCTTCGCAAGCATCACCGCAGACAGTTCCAACTCACCGAGAGCTATGCAGCATCTGGTTCCACTGGCCCGCCAACCGGCTATTGACCTTCGGTCTCGGAGGAGAGTAATGTGGCGTGTTTTTGATAGTCGTCAAAGAATTTGATTTTAAATTCTTCTTGATAATTTGTTTTTCAATTTAGTAAGTAAAATTATGTACGTACACGTAGCACGTTATCTTATAATTATATTTTATATTTTGCTACTTGAATATATTGTTTTTCTATTATCTTATAATTATATTTTGTATTTTGCTACTTTTTTATATTTTGCTACTTGAATATTGTTTTTCTATCATTATTATTCTTCAATAAAGAGTCAGTGAAGATAGATAACATCTTATTATTTATCCGCTCGTTCAATAGCTTATACAAATATACATTTCGCTAAAATTGTTTAAGTATATTTTTCTAAAACGAGAAGACAACTAAAAGTGCACATACCAACGGACAGCTGTAGATATATTATTTGATTACATTTTTTTGTTATATATATTAAAGGGCTTAATCCACCACGCTGCTCCAATGCGGGTTGGCGGATGCCTTACCATACATAATACGATAATACGATACCTTACCATACACTTTCAATATCATTGAAGTAATACGGTACCAAATTTCGAATCGATAGGACTTATGGAAGGTAATTAGATTCCCTCATCAACTAGAAAAAAGTACCACAGACAGTTACACAGATACACAGACACGTTAAACTTATACACCCCTCGTTTTGCGCCGGGGTTTAATAAAGAAAAAATATTTATGAAAGAAACCTAGAAAATCTTTCGAATTTCGTTAATATCTTTAAAACGGTTAAGAGTTTAATCATAAAAAGATATAGAGTTTAATCATAAAAAGATATACAGTTCATCCTTAGAGTGAATGAAGTATTATTCAAAAGAAATTATTACAATTAATTGTTTATATTTTTCTAAAACGTGAAGACAACAAAAGGGCACAGACCAACGGACAGCTGACATATCACTTTTTAATTACGTTTTTTTTGTTATAAATATTAAACAAAATGAAAAGAAAATACGCTGACTTTATAGATTAACATGTCTAGTTTCCGAAACAACCTTTTTTTTTAAAATTCAGTGCCTAACTTAACGTATAAGAACGATTTTATCTTGGAAAATGTACACAGAGCCGTCTTTCGATAGTAAAGCACACCCACACGCTTAAGCGTGTGACGCGTGCAATAATTTATAGTTATGTAGTGTATCCGACACCGTAATACAATAGTATATTTCATTACAAGTGCGGAAAGGCTGTCATTGCAAAGAGTTCCGACAAATGTCTACCCGAGCCGAGGCGCAGCCGAAGGCGAAGGCTGACAGTCGGAACAAGTTGCAATGACGGTTCAGCACGTGTACTGAACGACTATTTTTAATACAGTTGCGAAAAAATGAAACAATTTAATAAAATAAACTCGCAAAGAAAATTTCTGAAAAATGGCGCCATCCGTAGAATATAAGCAGAGTTTTTTTTTCTTCACTCATTCTGGTAGGCAAAGGGAAACTATGCCCATACAGCCAAGTCTTCAGTAGAAGTTTTTTATTGATATGAAATGAAAATGAAATTTAATGAGATGAAATGAAATGAAACCTAACCAAACTCATTCAATCAAATCATTAAATCTGATATTGAAACAAATTAGTAGCTTCTTTTAAGAAATATACATATTTGCATGAATCATAAAAACTTCTATGATTTTTTTAGTAAAAAGTTTATGGTTGGTTTTTCTTTTTAATAGACATTATTTTGACAGTTGGGAAAGAGAACGCACGAGTGCGGGAAAGGTAAAACAAAAGCACGCGTGTGTAATAGCCCACTTCCCGAACGCTATACGTCCCTGCAATACGCCACTTTTTGAGCAACTGTATTAAAAAAATATTTTTTATGACATCTTGAAAACAATTAAGCTACCTTCAGAGACAACTTGTGGGAAGGTGAGCGCTCCCTGTATGGTGTCTTCGATGTCTGAGAATGGGTTAACAAAGAATGTTAAGACATACAGCGTTATGCCCATCGACCACATCTCTAATTCAGGGCCTGCATATCTGCAAACAAAATAATATAAGTAATGATATTTCTGTATGACTTAAGAATTTGTTCAGTAATCGGAGATCTAACATTAAATAAATTATTTACATTTTAAAAATTTTTTTAATGTTACAAATCCTTCCCCAATCTTATGCCATAGGTAAAACTGATAATTATTTCAAGCATTAAGTTAAAAGTATTTCTTTTATTAATTATTAAAAAATATTAAACTTTCTTGTTTTTATAATATAATACATAGTAAGTTTTGTTATAATAGTAATACATACTTGTTTCCCGCCAACACCTCAGGACTACAGTACTCAGTAGTTCCATAGAAGGTCGAGAACAGCGTATCCTTGCTCATGAAAGTGGCTGAGCCGAAATCGATCAGTTTCACGTGGAATTTATTGTCTATTATCACGTTCTCATCCTTTATATCACGATGAAGGATATTAAGGGAATGTAAGTATTCCACAGCTTGACCTATCTGAGAAATAGAAATAGAAAAAAAATAGATGATTTTATCTTTACCTACTTTCTTTTTTGCCTACTTTACTGACAACTTTTGCTCATATAAGTCATAGTGTAATTTACTGGCTATAATTTCTTCTACAACAAACAAAAAAAAAATCCAAGTAAACAATCTTGATTAATCAATTATCACTTAATAAATAATTATCTAGACATTTAAGAATGTTTAATTTTAAACTATTACTATTAAAATATATTGTACATTCATATACAATTAATTTACGTTTAAGGAATTAGGTGCCACTCTAGACATCATTGCTGCATTTATCAAGTTTAAATAAAAAAGTAAAGAATCTCCTACTAACTAAATTTTATTAATTTTTTATTTCCTAATAATTAAATTTTTGTTACCTGTCTAAATATATAACTCAGTAGTGGCTCATCGAGTCGCGGTCGACGTTCAATGAACTCGAATAGATCCATTCCAGCTCCGTGTTTTTCCATCACCATTTGAAAGTACTTTTCGTTCTCGTACCAGTCTATTACGCTTACCTGCACACAAGCATTGTATTTTTTTTAGTATTTTAATAATTTAAAATATATTGTTCGTGACTGGTTGTATGAAATAAAAACTCAACAAATTCAAATAAATTCTCGCATTCAAGGGCGGATCCAGCTTCGGCGCCAGGGGGGTCACATAGTCGTGGTCAAGCCACAAGAAGCTATAATTTAATTTTGATAATGATAGATACAGGTAAAAAGTAGGTATTTTTAATTTTATTAATGTATGTAAGTACCGTACTTAAAAATATCTATATTGTGACAAAAATCTTGTTTAACAATTTTAATTAGTGGTCCACCTAGGTCTTGGACCCAGCCCAGGGGGGGGGTCATGACCCTATGACCCCCCTGGATCCTCCACTGCTCGCATTACAAGATTGGGGACGAGAAGTCATAGTCGTCGGGCGCGTCGCTCCAGAAGGCGGGGCCCACCTTCTCCTTGAGGATGAACTTGTATGTGTGCGTGTGTGTATGTCGGTGTGCGCGTCACTCACGATGTTGGGGTGGTCGAGCGTGAGCAGCAGGCTGAGCTCGAGCGGGACGCGGCGGCCGTCGGGCGCGTCGCTCCAGAAGGCGGCGCCCACCTTCTCCTTGAGGATGAACTTGTATGTGTGCGTGTGTGTATGTCGGTGTGCGCGTCACTCACGATGTTGGGGTGGTCGAGCGTGAGCAGCAGGCTGAGCTCGAGCGGGACGCGGCGGCCGTCGGGCGCGTCGCTCCAGAAGGCGGCGCCCACCTTCTCCTTGAGGATGAACTTGTATGTGTGCGTGTGTGTATGTCGGTGTGCGCGTCACTCACGATGTTGGGGTGGTCGAGCGTGAGCAGCAGGCTGAGCTCGAGCGGGACGCGGCGGCCGTCGGGCGCGTCGCTCCAGAAGGCGGCGCCCACCTTCTCCTTGAGGATGAACTTGTATGTGTGCGTGTGTGTATGTCGGTGTGCGCGTCACTCACGATGTTGGGGTGGTCGAGCGTGAGCAGCAGGCTGAGCTCGAGCGGGACGCGGCGGCCGTCGGGCGCGTCGCTCCAGAAGGCGGCGCCCACCTTCTCCTTGAGGATGAACTTGTATGTGTGCGTGTGTGTATGTCGGTGTGCGCGTCACTCACGATGTTGGGGTGGTCGAGCGTGAGCAGCAGGCTGAGCTCGAGCGGGACGCGGCGGCCGTCGGGCGCGTCGCTCCAGAAGGCGGCGCCCACCTTCTCCTTGAGGATGAACTTGTATGTGTGCGTGTGTGTATGTCGGTGTGCGCGTCACTCACGATGTTGGGGTGGTCGAGCGTGAGCAGCAGGCTGAGCTCGAGCGGGACGCGGCGGCCGTCGGGCGCGTCGCTCCAGAAGGCGGCGCCCACCTTCTCCTTGAGGATGAACTTGGCGACGCACAGCAGCCGGTCCGCGCGTCGGTACGCCATCTTCACGCAACCGTATGCGCCCTTGCCTGCACATTAAAATATTATCTTGACTATTAAAAGCTTCTTTATTGTATCTCGACAAAAATATGATTTTACGCTCAGACAGTTAAGGACGTTTATGGTATATATTTTAGTAAACTTGTCAATGTGGATTTGTCCAATATTAAATGTATATTATATTTTTTGTGACACTAAAATAGGTATGGGTCAAATAATTATAATTTGTTTACCGATTTGTTTGAGAGTAGCATAATTCTTGTTATATTCTCCTGAAATTTGTTCTTCCCCACACTGGCTCACTAATGACATAGACTGTGGTCTACTGCTTGCTGATTTGTTACCCTAAAATTAAATGTAAGATGTTTAACGTAAATATAATCGATTAAGAACACCTTAAGTAATAATACTGAATGAACTAAATCAGCTTGACGCATTATTATGGCAATTATGCATTTATATATCTTATCAACATTCAATTATCAATTCTTTGTAAATTAGCCGCTATACTATCGCTTCTGATTAATCATACTCATAAAAAGACTGCAATTACTTTAATATGCATTAATTAGGTACGCAAAATTATCTTTTTACAAGCTTTTTTTTTAATTCGGTTAGTTCAACTGGAAATATTAAAAAGTGTTTTTGGTTTTTAGATAACAATTTTTAACTGGTAAATATTATCTATAAAAAAGATTCTGTGTCGATGCATTTTTAGTTTGTTTGATATGAAAGTTATGCTTCTTTTTTGTAATTTGCCAAGTTCTTTGTTTTCTCCACGGCGCTTCGGCACGTGCAATCGAGTCGATACTAGCACGAGCGAGTTGTCGGCGGTGGAGGCGAGGCTGGAGGCGAGCGTGGCGTGGCGCGGCGGCACATGCAGTCGATACTCACGAGCACGAGCGAGTTGTCGGCGGTGGAGGCGAGGCTGGAGGCGAGCGTGGCGTGGCGCGGCGGCACGTGCAGTCGATACTCACGAGCACGAGCGAGTTGTCGGCGGTGGAGGCGAGGCTGGAGGCGAGCGTGGCGTGGCGCGGCGGCACGTGCAGTCGATACTCACGAGCACGAGCGAGTTGTCGGCGGTGGAGGCGAGGCTGGAGGCGAGCGTGGCGTGGCGCGGCGGCACGTGCAGTCGATACTCACGAGCACGAGCGAGTTGTCGGCGGTGGAGGCGAGAGTGGCGTGGCGCGGCGGCACGTGCAGTCGATACTCACGAGCACGAGCGAGTTGTCGGCTGTGGAGGCGAGGCTGGAGGCGAGCGTGGCGTGGCGCGGCGGCACGTGCAGTCGATACTCACGAGCACGAGCGAGTTGTCGGCGGTGGAGGCGAGGCTGGAGGCGAGCGTGGCGTGGCGCGGCGGCACGTGCAGTCGATACTCACGAGCACGAGCGAGTTGTCGGCGGTGGAGGCGAGGCTGGAGGCGAGCGTGGCGTGGCGCGGCGGCACGTGCAGTCGATACTCACGAGCACGAGCGAGTTGTCGGCGGTGGAGGCGAGGCTGGAGGCGAGCGTGGCGTGGCGCGGCGGCACGTGCAGTCGATACTCACGAGCACGAGCGAGTTGTCGGCGGTGGAGGCGAGGCTGGAGGCGAGCGTGGCGTGGCGCGGCGGCACGTGCAGTCGATACTCACGAGCACGAGCGAGTTGTCGGCGGTGGAGGCGAGGCTGGAGGCGAGCGTGGCGTGGCGCGGCGGCACGTGCAGTCGATACTCACGAGCACGAGCGAGTTGTCGGCGGTGGAGGCGAGGCTGGAGGCGAGCGTGGCGTGGCGCGGCGGCACGTGCAGTCGATACTCACGAGCACGAGCGAGTTGTCGGCGGTGGAGGCGAGGCTGGAGGCGAGCGTGGCGTGGCGCGGCGGCACGTGCAGTCGATACTCACGAGCACGAGCGAGTTGTCGGCGGTGGAGGCGAGGCTGGAGGCGAGCGTGGCGTGGCGCGGCGGCACGTGCAGTCGATACTCACGAGCACGAGCGAGTTGTCGGCGGTGGAGGCGTGGCTGGAGGCGAGCGTGGCGTGGCGCGGCGGCACGTGCAGTCGATACTCACGAGCACGAGCGAGTTGTCGGCGGTGGAGGCGAGGCTGGAGGCGAGCGTGGCGTGGCGCGGCGGCACGTGCAGTCGATACTCACGAGCACGAGCGAGTTGTCGGCGGTGGAGGCGAGGCTGGAGGCGAGCGTGGCGTGGCGCGGCGGCACGTGCAGTCGATACTCACGAGCACGAGCGAGTTGTCGGCGGTGGAGGCGAGGCTGGAGGCGAGCGTAGCGTGGCGCGGCGGCACGTGCAGTCGATACTCACGAGCACGAGCGAGTTGTCGGCGGTGGAGGCGAGGCTGGAGGCGAGCGTGGCGTGGCGCGGCGGCACGTGCAGTCGATACTCACGAGCACGAGCGAGTTGTCGGCGGTGGAGGCGAGGCTGGAGGCGAGCGTGGCGTGGCGCGGCGGCACGTGCAGTCGATACTCACGAGCACGAGCGAGTTGTCGGCGGTGGAGGCGAGGCTGGAGGCGAGCGTAGCGTGGCGCGGCGGCACGTGCAGTCGATACTCACGAGCACGAGCGAGTTGTCGGCGGTGGAGGCGAGGCTGGAGGCGAGCGTGGCGTGGCGCGGCGCCAGCTCCAGCGGCGCGTCTGCGGCGCGCACACGCAGCCACACGCAGCGCACGCGCTGGCCCGTGCCCAGCTGCATGCTCGACACCGTGTACACCGCACCTGCGCACTGTGGCCTTAATATGTGCATGTACTGCATACTCTCATGCAAATTTTAACATGCCTGCTGGACAACGTGAGACTTTTAAAAAGTTGATTAATTTTTCTAATTTAACGTTTTGTCGAATTTTTCTATTTTACACTATTTATCTAATTTCAATTTATGCTTTTACGGTTTTATTACCAAAATTTAAAATGTATCTATACATTACTAATTACTAGTTGATCCAACAAACGTTATTTTGCCGCTTTTAAAAAATAGGGGTTGGTGGTAGAAGGGTGAAAATTTAGGGTTGTATGTATTTTTCAATGCCAAATCATAATAAAATGAAAATAAAAAAAATTGCCAAAACAATTTTAAAAAATTTTTGGGAAATTAGGGGTTTAAAAAATACTTTACGACCGATTATTAGACTCACCAAATATGCGTAAAAATTTTCATAAGAATCGGCCGTATTATTTAAAAATACGGCTTGACCGATTCTTATTTAAAAATGTGTAACTCACCAAGCTCCGTTCCATCTTTGTGTAACACGACACCCCTATACGTGCCGTCTTTGTACCCGCAGTCGACGTCTTGTTCCGACTTGCTGTTGCGTGTATGCTGCGGCGTAGACGTAGTTATCAGCGAGCGCAGTACACGTTTGTTGGCACACGGGGTTTCGGAAGGATCGTCTACGAATATAACAGTAATAAGTCTAGCAATGTAGATTTGTAATACCGGGTGAGAAAAAGTATAGAAACCGCGGAAAATTCGGAAAACCGCACGGGTTGTTTTACCATTAAACTAGCGAGATTTTTAAGGTCATACTTTGACCTCTATTTGACCTTCATGGGTTACGTTAACCTCATTCCTAAACACGTATCCGGACGTAAAATATTCCGTCCTTTTCGATTTAAGTATAAAATATAGGAGTTACCATTTAAAAAAATTAAGTTGACCTTAAAATATCCTTGAAAATCCTCATTTTCAAGGATATTTCAAGGTCGAATCAGAGCTCACTGTTAGATTCCTCGTTGAATATTTACCTAGTTACCTATTATAGTTACCTAGGATATGACCTTCGTATTTGTTTTACCACTAAATTAGCTAGATTATTAAGGTCATACTTTGACCTCTATTGGACCTTCAGGGGTTACGTTTACCTCATACCTAAAACACGTATTCGGACGTAAAAATTTTTGTTATTTTCGATTTCGGTATATAAACAGGGGTTTCTATCTAAAAAATGAGATGATTGAAATGACCTTGAAAATGAGGTTCAAGGTCAAATCAAAATTCACCGTTGGATTCCTCGTTGAAAGTTACCTAGGATTTGATCGGATAAACCGCATGAAAACCCATGCGGCTTTCCGAATTTTCCGGGGTTTCCATACTTTTTCCTCACCCGGTATAAATAATATCACTTATTAGCTATAGCTTCCATTTTTTTAAGCCACAGGTTTATAACATGGTACGGTAAATGGGTAAAAAAAATGGAGGTAAGTTTTTAAGATGAGAATAAAAATATAATTACAAAAAGAAAATAAGCTATAATATACAGTAACGGCATAAAATTACATCAAAATCATACCCTCATATTTCTTTCTCGGCGCTGATTCAGTCTGAGTTTCCAAATCATTATCATTACTCAAGCTATCGATGCTTTCATCATTTCCGTTATGTTTCGGCAGATCTTCTATTTCACAGCCCGGCGGCGGCATCTCGTTAATAGGTGTAAGAAAATCGGCACTTGTTTCATTAGAGTCACAAAAATCTAATGATATACTACTCCTGTCCTCCTTCCCTTGTCCTATGTTAGCTTTCATCGATTTATATTTACTTGAATCGAAAGAAAGCCTCAGCGATGTATCGTTTAACCGAACTCGAGAATTACCAGTCGGTGTGACCTCTTGGGAATGCTGAGATGTGTAGTAAATAGAGTCGGATTTTTCGATTTGCTTAGACGGCGTTTGCTTCACTTGGTTAGATTGTTCCGAACGAAGTATATTTTCTGAGCGAGATTTCGATATACTGCTCTGACAGTAGTTCTCATCGTCTATGGATATTCCCGACATTCCGGATGTGACGTCAGGTAAGGCGGACATATCGTTCCTTTGTTCCGTGGTGCTGATACTGGACACCATGTCCTGGGTAGGCGTGGGAGTATGGGTGACCATGCTGTAGGATTTGTCAAGACAGAGAGCACTCGAAGATTTTTCTCGAGTAGTCGACAGTATGGACTGTTGCACGTTAAGAGACATACAGGCTGACTTTTGACTGCCGTTAAATGCCTCACAGGAATCATCTTCGGTGTCAGAAGCTGCAATTAAGCATTTTCAATATGAGACATGTGGTGAAAGAGATAACTGTATAGCCTATAAAGTTCGTTCAGCTGGGCAGAAGCTATTAAAGGGAACCTCTATTAACGAGATTGACCGAATTGGGTATTTTGTTCAGTATATGTACACGATATGGTTACAAACTAAAACATTTTAGCTATAATTGTGGAAAAATTGTGTTCATAAAAAACTTTATTAAGCTGGTAAGTTACCTGAATCCTCTTCCTCGTTATTAACAGATTGTGTCATATTTCGGTTTCTGTCCTTTAACTTCACAAGATCAGACTCTCGGCAGAAATTCTGTATGACATTCTCAATATGATGACCGATGACTTCAGAGTGTGGTTTGCCGAAGGTCAGCATGGCGAAGTGTTGGTTACAAGCTGTGATGATACCACTCTCATCAACTACTAGGAGGCCGCTTACATTGTATGTTACCTGGTGATGATAAGATTTTGCTCATATGACTAATGTATAAAAATGAAAAACTCTCATAAGATCTCTATATATTAATAATACGCATTAGCTAAAACTATTAAGTAAAAATGTAAATTTTTATTTTGATTACTGTGTTTATTACCTCACATTAAGCTATATTTTATATGCATTGTCACATAAAACAGTGCTCTCACACAATCTTTATTTTATGGTTCCTTTCAAGGGACAAGTTATTGAAAGGTCTTCATAGAAGCAATAGACCCAAGTCAAAATACCTACCTATATATAGATAAATAAATCTTTTAAAGAACATGAAAACTTACCCTAACATTTACTATAAACATTGGTTTTTCTTTAGTAGTTTTTACTGAAGACCATGATGCCGAATCTATAGTATTTGGTTTCGATATCCAGAGGCATAGAGGAAATGATCCTCCATCCAGAGTTCTCCCTGAAAATCAGTGTCACGTCAGTCCACAGATATATTGGAATAATGTATTTTAGTTTGTTTTATAAATATAATTTATTAAATTGTATAGGTACTGTCTTAAAAGCAATAGATGCCCAAGCAAGTATTTTAAAATTTCAGTCTATCTGTCTGAAGTTATACAATAATAAGCTAATATTTTAGTATTACAATAATGAGCTAATATTTTAGTATTACAATAATGAGCTAATATTTTGTACACAAAATTTTTTTTTTCTAATATGTTATTCTATCTATCATTACCATGTTTTTTTTTTTAAATTACTGTGAACATCAGAATTAAAGAGTTCAGAAAAACAAGTTCTTGTACTTGCCAATTACAAGAATATTAGTAGAAAATAGAAACTAACATACCAGTGACTTTCTGCTTAGAAACATTCTTCGGTATGGGAGCATCATAGGCAGGTATTTGTATAGATGGTATGAGTGAAGCCACAGGTAAACCAATCAATTTCTCAGATGACTCAGCTTGGAATAACATAGCTGCATCATCTCCGTCACAAGACAGTATCATACCTGTATCTGCGTCAATTGTCAACTGAAATTTTTTGTATATATTTATGTATTTTAAAAAATATTTTTTTAAGTTTCTAGAAGTATATAATGCTCTAGTCATACAATATACTTTAGCAAATTTACAATGATTTTCATAGCTGATATATTCATAAACAGTTTATTATAACATGCTCCACATTGTTGTATAAAAAATTTTAGTATGTGATAGTAATGCAAAAAAAATTATAGAATTATCTAAGTTAGATAATATTTTGTACTTGCTATAGATTTCTTTCCTGTTAACTATTGTACAGTAAAAATAGATAAAAATGACATGGTCTTACAACAACATTTTTACATATAACTGGCTCAGCAACTACTAAGCAGGGTCCATCGTTTTCCAATTGTCTTATCCAAAGTGAAACTTGCACTGATCCACCATCTTTTGAGACAAGTTCAACAACCTGCAATATTTTGGACACATTATTTCTATGATAAAAAATAGTACTTAAAGTTGATTAAATTTAGATCATAATCATGATATTTCAGTAAAACATTTGTACGATATAATATCATTCAAATTAAAATACAAAAGGTCATCTTTTCAGAAGGTAGACATTTGAATGCCTGTTTTAGGTAACAGCCAAGTAACACACCCACATATGTATAATATTTTTTTTTGTAATACATAAATGAATATATCTTAAACCCAGAATCTATGCAGAAATCAATCAAAACCTGCACAAAGCACTACCAAGTGTGCTAATGGGCCAGCCAATTATTAAGGTTTTCATAGTTATTTTCATATCCATCTAACTATCCACTTACTTTTCCGCTGAGCAAAATAATAGTGCCATCTTCAGAAATATCAGCATCTCCTGCGTCATGGAGCTTAAATGTTTTACTGCTTCTCTTTCTCAAGAGATCGGTGAAACGGAAATCACATAGTTCTCCAGATGAATAGCCGAGGAGAGAACAAGCCTTATTATTGACTATGAGAATCTATAACAACAAAAACGATAAATAAATTTCGTTTTCAAAACGAAACATAATATAAACTATCACTGGTTAAGTTATATGTAGGAACTTTTATAATACATGTATATTTTTTAAATTTTCTTGTAATTTCGCCGACAGTGAGTTTAGATACTCATTTTACTACAGTAATTGTTTTGTAACTGTAAATTATGGTTACAGGTTTATATTCTTTATAGCCTTAAAATAGGCTATTAAACAAAAACTTTATTAAATCAGGTTATAATAGAAATACCTTTTAAGATTAGACTAAAGAAATTCAGTAGTATAGTATACATCTGTACATCTTATAAATAAATTTTAATATTTTTTGAACAAATTTTTGTGAATTTACCCTGCCTAAAAATTTTCTTATATCCACCTTGTGTAGATATTAGATACAAACAGAATTTATGTTTTTTGGTATTTAATTGCTTTTTATTTTCTTTCAACCATGTAAACCAAAATTCAAAATGTAATTTGTAAAGTTTATGTTATTAAGCTTTTCAATAATGTTTACTTACTTTTGATGAATTTGGTTCGATGGTGAACACAGCTTTCGTTGTGTTAATGGACTGCTGTAGTCGGTCGGTTTGGGACTGAGCTGGAGAGCCCACCACTTCACCAGTTGCAAGAGATGTATTAAAACGTAGTCCATTTGGGCCATCAACTATAAGAAGATTTTTTTATAAGTAAATATTATGCTTATTTTATTATTTCTATTATATATCAACTAGCTGACCCAACAGATCTTATCTTGCAAACTGTGAAATGTGTGAAGTTTGAATAATAATTACATTTGCAAAAAATTTGTAATTATCTTGTTTTATCATTAAATAAAAACAAAGTATTAGAAAACTTTAAAAAACATAGTCAGATTTTTGCACTTAGTAACACATTTCGAGATTCATTTATATAAAATACTAGCTGAAACCGCAAACGTTGTTTTGCCATATATGTTATTTCCCCCGCGACCCCCTCTTGTAGGTGGAATTTCGTAAAATCCGTTCTTAGCTGACCTTTACTGGGCGAAAGGAATATTCTTACCAAATTTCAAGTCCCTACGCATTATGGTTCCAGAGATATTGTGATGAGTCAATATATAGGTGGAAATCTCTTATATATATTATCTATACTAATATATAAAGCTGAAGAGTTTGTTTGTTTGTTTGAACGCGGTAATCTCTGGAACTACTGGGCCGATTTGAAAAATTCTTTTAGTGTTAGATAGCCCATTTATCGAGGAAGGCTATAGGCTATGCGTCTTCACGCTAAGACCTATAAGAGCGGAGTACACGCCAACGAAATCGCGGGCAGAAGCTAGTATAGAATATAGATATAGATAGATATCAGTTTACGTGCCTCTCACTAGGTCCACAGCTTGTTTTACTTTTGTAGGAGTTTCAAGATCCATCTTGATAGGCCTCAATCTCCTGCTTATACGCGGGAAGCTCTGGTTACCTTCAAAGGAACAGTTGCTCCAATCATTCCTAAACTTTTGCTTTTGCTGTGGCTTGACAGTTCTGTAATTTTAATTCCATATTAAATTATGTTTGTGTTGAATGAAATAATATTGTTTATGATTTTATTTACCTGCATTTTTCATTGAACTTAAAATATTTTTCTGGGGTAAGTAAACTCTTAATGTTCTCATTTGGCAATCTATCGAGTTTTCGATGCTGAAAATTATAATTATTTCAAATTAGTTGATAAAAATACAAAATTAACAGTTTAGAGAAATAAATGATAGGTAAGTGTAGGTCGCTTACATGTTTTGGCGTCAAATTTAGATGTTCTGGTGAATAAAAGTCTGAAAATTTTCCCAGTCTAGGTTTTACTGGTGTAAAATCGGCTAATTCTCTCGGAGCACTACTGCATTGATAGAAAGGATTTCAATAAGTATTACAAGATGTCAACAATAAATATTACAGCAACGTATAACAAGAAAATGCTAAATGGCATTTGATGATTTATTTACATCCTGCAGAGTTATTTTTAAAAGAAAATCAATAACCTACAGCGCGCAAGTTCAAAATACTGCAAGATATAAATAGATATGAAACTGTTTGTTAGGCTTCAAAGTACCTGTTAAAATTTAATAAACTCGCTGATTCCATCTGAAGAAAATATTTTTAAACTTTATTTGAACCGGCAAAATCAATTTTTCTTTTCTTTGTTTAAAACTGGTCGTTATTTATACAAAATGTTCAATTTTCAAACAAAAGAGGTAAACCGGCAACAGTTGTCAACAATTGTCGTTTTGTTTCTGCATATAAAACAATTTTCAATAACAGCTTTTGTTGCGACAATTCTCTTTGATTATAAATATAATTACTTCGAAAAAAATCTAGTTATTTAATTATTAAATTGCTTTATCCAACTTTTTTTATTTATAGTGTAACTGACAACTGTAAAGTAAAAAAGGCGAAAATATACAGTGTATTTTTACATGGCCGCATTTAAATTCTTGACTACGTTCCACTTAAGGCCCGCAACGCCGATCCACTAACGTAAAAACATGCAGCTGTGGCCTGTGGGGGTTGTACATAGATATAATTATATCTATGGGGTTGTACCTGTAAGTAAATATTTCGCATGGATTGGAATAAAACTTAATTCGACATGGATAATAATATTTTAAATTTTAAGAATTTATACAATTCCTAGTTCTTCGAGAATTTAAAAAATAATAATTTGTAGGTAATAAGTACATAATAACTAGGTGTTATTAGGTAGGTAGGTAAAAGTAGCGGTAAAAATGAATCACTAAATGAGTTGCTAACGTAAAACTCGTGAACTGCAAGACCGTTTCGGATAAATGATTTTCAAGTTTTCCAAGGCTTTGTTGGCCTGTAATATTTTAGAAAATGTAACAATTATTTAAATTTTACGCGTTTGTTCAAGACCGGAAAACATCAGTCCGGTCTGTAAGTCGTTTATAATTTTTAGGGCCTGTTTCAAAGTTGTGGATAAGGCTATTTGAAGGATTATAAGGGATGATAAAAATATTTATTAATAAATTACAGTTTTCAGATTAATTTTTGCGAATAGACATAATATCTCAAAATTCAATGGAATTAGATTACGAAAAAGAATAATAGGTACATAAAATCTTTTATCTGTTGGGTATCGTCATGCATCAAAATAATAGCGTTATCCACAACTGGTGAAACAGGTCCTCAAACTATTAAGTCGATTATTTTGCCCTAAGTTCAGAGATTTAATAGTATACCCGCCTGATCAAAAATTAAAAGCAAAAAATTGTTTGAAATCCATTGCTTTCAATATTTTTTCGTCCTAAATTCGCTTGTGTAAATAAAATGATCTTACAAATTATGCTTTTTTTACATGGATAGTAAGTTACTCAATATGTCTGAATATAAAAATTTTATTTTTATAGATAAAGAAACAAAAAATAGCAATAATTATATTTTCATTCCATTAGACAAGAAAGTTTGTTTCCTAGAAGTACCTATTATGAAACTTAAAGACAGGTTCATTTTTAACAAAAAAAAAAAAAAAAAAAAATGGTACTATAAATGATATTACTGAGGTAGGGCACAGCAAGTAATTTCCTGCTCAAAATATGAAGCAGCCCGACTGGGGTAGTACCTCGATCTTACAGAAGATCACAACACTGTTTTCAAGCAGTGTTGTGTTACTGTTGGTGAGTAAGGTGACCAAAGCTCCTAGGGGGAATTGGAGATGGGGTCGTCAACGCACTTGAGATGATTTTGGTGTTGCAGACAGTGGCGTAGCTAAGCAACCGAAGGCCCCGGGGCAAAATATAAACGAGGGCCCCAACTAAACTATTTAAAATAGTTTTTTCTGTTTTCGTCCTGTTCCGAATTCGACATACTACTCCAAATTTTTCGAAATATAGTAGTCGACTTCGTAATAAACTCTAAAACCAAATACAAATTTAACTTATTTTAGTGAACAAATTAAAACTATTTTATGAAAATAAAAGAAAATAATTATCTACCTGTTACCGTTCAAAACAGTACAGTAGGTACAGTCCTGTAATAGTATGCAGACAGCGGAGGTACGTTAATATGATCCCGTTGAGCACCCTTTGGGTCAGTCAGTCAGTCAGTTCAGCCTATTGTAGTCCACTGCTGGACATAGGCCTCCCCAAGTTCACGCGAGACATCACGATTTTTCGCAATCCTCATCCAGCCTACCCCAGTAATTACAAATTATGTAAATCGTCGATCCAACGGGCTGGAGGAAGTTCCACACTGCGTTTGCCAAGACGCGGTTTGCACTCCAGGATACGTCTACTCCAACGGCCGTCGGTCCTGCGACACAGTTTACTAGCCCACTGCCACTTTAACTTGGTAAATTCGTGGGCTATGTCGCTTACTTCCGTTCTCTTACGGATAGTCTCATTTATCCTATCCTTGAGAGAAACCTCAAGCATTAGCCCGTTCTATTACACGTTGAGCGACTTGTGGACCAGTCTCTTTGTCAGTGTCAACGGCTCCGTATATTGACACAGACAGGACGCATTGCTCGGAGACTTTTGTCTTCAAGTAATGCGGAATCTTCGAAGTGAAGACTTGACGAAGCCTACCAAAAACCACCCAGCCTAACCGAATCCTCCTATCGGCCTCCTTCTCGTAGTTGTTGCGGCCTAATTGGATGGTATGGCCTAGGTAAACATAATCCTAAACAACTTCGAGAAGGGTACCATCGATCGATATGACTTGGTTGTTAAGCATAATTTCACATTGAATTTCTTAAATATTAATAGTTTATGAAATATTGGCAAAAAACGAAATACTATTTTTTTCCTTTTTTAAATTGTTTATAACTTTTGCAATTTTTTATGTGCACTAATACACGGTTTTAGAACATTTTTCTAGATGTCATTCCGAATCCAATAAGCTATCACACATAATTTTAAGAGCAGTATCTCTACTTTCGACCATTTTCAACTTGTCGACTAGATTAGAAGGACAAAGGGCCTCGCAAAGACTTGCCGCCCGGAGCCTCGCAATGGGTAAATCCGCCTCTGAAAATCGGTATACTTAGTGAAAAGTTATGCGGTATAATATAACCTAGGTCGAGGCAAAAATAGTCAAATAAATATGCATTATAAGTCGAAAAATGGTTGTCAGATCGCATTTGAATTTAAATGGAACCACATGACAAGACCTACCTTTCGATTAAAAGAAAAATCATCGAAATCGGATTGAGACCTCCTCCTTTTGGAAGTCGCTTAAGTTGGTGTTGTAAAATTGATTATTATTTAACTGACTGTAGACCGTGCATTTAACTGAGTTGTTGTTGTGTCTAGTACATTATTGAAAAAAGTAATTTATTTGTTTTACAATCGATAATAATCTGAAGATAATTCTTCAAAATGTTTTAATTGTATTTTCTGTCAAGTGTTTCTCATAGGTCCCGCCTTGCACCAACCGCGTGCTTTTAAAACACGCTGGGGACAGGGGAGTTACCTCCAAGTTTTAAACAAAGATGTTCAAGACTTGTTGGGAATTCCTGTGTAATTTTTCATATAAGTTACCATTATTAATTTCGCGTTCATGGAATCTGGTTTATTTGTATACCGAATGTGGGAGAAATTTTCATTAGTTAAATTTATAGTTTGTAAGTCAGAGTCCGAGGGGCCCCCTGAGCTTGAGGGCCCCGGGGCGCCGCCCCGCCTTGCCCCTTAGTAGCTACGCCACTGGTTGCAGACGTCTATAAGCTACGGAAATCGCTTACCATCAGGTGAGCCATACGCTTGTTTGTCGATCAACTTATAAAAACAAAACCGGAAAGCAAAATACACATCTAACTGTAGTTTATATAGGAAATTTTATACAAGGTCTAATCTATACATATAATAAAATGGTAGGAAAGTCAAAACTGTACATTGAATATTTTTTTAAAAGAATACTTGGGGTGTGATCTACAATCGATACCGAAGCCAAAAATATAGTTTTTAGAATTTTTGTCTGTTTGTCTGTTTGTCTGTTTGTCTGTATGTATGTCCGGGATAAACTCAAAAAGTACTGCATGGATTTACTTCAAATTTGGCACGAATATTGTTAAGAAGTCGGGTCAGAACATAGGCTATATATTATCACGCTATCACCTACGGGGAACGAGCAGTGAACCTTTATTTCTTCAAATGTATGTCCGGGATAAACTCAAAAAGTACTGCATGGATTTACTTCAAATTTGGCACGAATATTATTAAGAAGTCGGGTCAGAACATAGGCTACATATTATCACGCTATCACCTACGGGGAACGAGCAGTGAACGCACGCAGACGACGTCGCGGGCAGCAGCTAGTAAATAAAAATAATAATAAGTTTATTTCAGACAAAGTCCATACAATCAAATAGCCGTATACAAAATAATTAATGAAAAAAACAGAGAAAAACAGAAATAAACATAGTAAACCAATAAAACATTAGGAAATTTAAATCAAAATACATAGGTATATACCTATATAATATTCATAGCCGATTAGATAAAATTCATGTCAATATTTTAGTGTAGCCAATAATGAACAATGTCAACCGATTAAATTAAATTAAATAATTAATTAAACAAAACAAAAAATAAAATAAAAGTAAAATTATTATACACTAGCTTCTGCGCGCGACTTCGTCCCCGTGGAATAAAAGGAAAAAAAAAACCCTGATTTTGAAACATTTTTCATTGGTGCTACGCTCCTATTGGTCGTAGCGTGATGATATACAGCCTATAGCCTTCCTCGATAAATGGGCTATCTAACACTGAAAGAATTTTTCAAATCGGACCAGTAGAATCTGAGATTAGCGCGTACAAACAAACAAACAAACAAACAATCAAACAAACAAACTCTTCAGCTTTATTATATTAGTATAGATTCAAAATTAATTCAAAGCATACAATGCAATATCGAATAAATAAAAAGAGAACCATATTATGTCACTGTAGCCCTATTACTATGCATTAACTGAGGTAGGGCATAGCAGGAAATTTCCTGCTCAAAGTATGGAGCAGCCCGACTGGGGTAGTACCTCGACCTTACAGAAGACTTACACAGCTAAATAATACTGTTTTCAAGCAGTATTGTGTTCCTGTTGGTGAGTAAGGTGACCAGAGCTCCTGGGGGGGGGGGGATTGGGGATAGGGTCGGCAACGCGCTTGCCATGCTTCTGGTGTTGCAGGCGTCTATAGGCTACGGTCTTACCATCAGGTGAGCCGTACGCTTGTTTGCCAACCTATTTACATAAAAAAAAAATCAACCTATGTTGGACCAGGCAGTCTGTGCGTGCAGCAATCATCTTGAGGATGCCATTGCTGCTGTCTCTCAATCGTCTTAATAATGAGGCCACCTTTTTCTAATCCCTGCTTGATAGCAATCCGTATAAGCTTCGGCAAACTTAAGCGATGCCGAGCAATATGGAGGCAGCCGCATTATCATCCTAAAGATATTGTTATACTGAACACGCAGTACACTGGCGGCCCGACGGGTATGACTCACCCATAGGATATATATACATTTAAAGAAAGTATAATGTATTTTAACAAATCTTTGTCAATATACAAAATTTCAAAAGGCTTGTAACAATGAAATACAGTTATTTAATTACACCTTGAAACTCGTGTGGTGCAAACAAATTTAATGTTTTGAAGTTTTATAATATTATAACTTACCTATAGTAAAAATATTTATTTATTTATTTTATTTAAGGTTTACAAACAGTTATACATCAAATGAGTACAGTGTATACAAATCGTCAAGGTAGGATGTAGATCCAAATCCAATTAGGTAGGTACAGGCTGAATCGTGATCGTGATCGTGAAACACAGCTTGCTCATTTTAAGTCAAAATATTCGATGGGGAGAGAATGATAATTACCTATAGGTTAAGAGAATTTTTTTTGGCGTTTATTGGAGTTTACTCCTTAAGAATCGATTTTCATATAAGGCCCCCTTACTCTATCTAATTATAAAGGCGAAAAACAATAAACACGTGAAAATGGTGTGCTCTTGATAACAAGACGAATTTTCTGAATATAAATGTATATAAAGTGGGAAAAAACTTAAGTTTAAGTAAGCTAATTTTTAACTGATGAAAAAATATTAAGGGTGGGAGTATTTAGACGATTACGTGTTTATTGGCTATTGCAATATTTCCAAAGTTAAAACCAATATTTATTAATGTACCTATGTGTCCTACTATACTGCCTTTAAACATAATAAAGCAACGAAAACTGCAATATCTGGGACACATAATGCGTGGCGATAAGTACAAATTGCTCCAATTAATAATACAGGGGAAGATACAAGGAAGGAGACCCCCTGGAAGAAGGCGGACCTCTTGGCTTAAGAATCTCCGGACATGGTTCGGACTGAATACTCGATCCTTATTCCGCGCAGTTGTGTGTAAGGTCCGAATAGCCAATATGATAGCCGACCTCCAATAGGAGATGGCACCGCAAGAAGAAGAAGAATACTGCCTTTTTCAGCTTTGTTCTAAATACAATGCATAATTTATTATGAGTATAATATTGTAACTTATTGATTGAAATGGGTATACTTTGATGTTGATTATACCTAATATTATAACATTTTATCTCTATATATATAAAAATGAATCGCAGAATGTGTTGCTTAGCGTAAATATGGCGTAAATCTCGAAAGCGGCTGAACCGATTTCGCTAATTCTTTTTTTTTATAATATTCCTTGAAGTACTAGTATGGTTCTAATGGAGAGAAAATTTTTAAAAATTGCCTAAAAAGTCTAAAAACAACACTTTTCTTTATTCCCATACTAAAGATTCGTAATAATACTTAAAAGTCAATTTGAACTTTAATACCAATTACCATACCATAAAGTTTAAGTGTTAGTGGAGGGGTTCCGAGAAGGATACCTAAGTATTAATATAAAGAATCGACTGTTAGGCGGTACGAAGTTCGCCGGGTCAGCTAGTTTATTATAAAAATTGGTGCTTTTCGAAATCTTTTAAGTTCGAGAAAAGGCTTAAGAGAGATTTTTTTGAAAAATCTTTTTGCAAATTATTCCGAAAAATGGTGGGAACATAACTAAACTGAAACTGCTTCTAAATATTCCTCTGCTAGGCGAAGTCTTTAGGCCTTTCTTTAAAGCCTGATTAAGAATTCCATCAGCAATAAGCCTATAAATTAAAAAAAGTACCATCTAAAAATAAAATGAATACATATCTTAGCGCATTTCGAAAATGACGCATTAACTAAAAAAAAGTAAGTAAATCTATTTCAATTTTTTTACGTTTCTTCGAGAATATTCCGTGAGAGAATAATATGTATGGTACAAGTATGTTCCGGTTATTGTGCACTTTCAAATCCCAAGGTCCTTCCATAGTCCTTTCGATTTACCCCACCTAGATGTAAGTGGACCTAATTACGTTATGATTATCGTGACCATATGTTTTACATTATGCAAGACAGTCTCGCATAAAAAATATTTTAGGAGATAATTTTCAAAAGTAATCAAATCCGCTTTACTGTATTCCACCTACGACAACATTTGGAAATAAAATTTACAATGGGTTATTTATTTAATTAGAGCCACACTTATATTTTTTTTGAATTTACGTTACATTTAAGTTAATTTAAGAGGATATAAATTGTTTATAATCGTCAGATGCTAGAAGTATCTGAAAATTAAAAAAAAAATGTATAATTTTATAATGACTACTATGGAAAATTACCTTGCTTGTCCAAATATTCCCACCGACAAAGATATTGTCCCAATTTTAATCTTCACACGGTTAGACATATTTTCTTTAAAACTTTGAAATAATAAAAAACAAACAGATTTAAATCGGATATCTGTTTGGAAATCGCGTTACTACAGTCAAATCCATAAATACACGTTTCTAGGTTTTTTAATTGCTCTTAAAAGCACCTGCTTACACATTAGTAAATAGATATTAAAAAAAATTAGTAAAATGTAATACCTAAAAATACATATTTCAGCATAAGACGTCCCAGTGTATGAAATAAAATAAATGGTCACGTTAGTTTATTACTGCTACAACATAAATTTAAGCCATTTGTTATAAAAGACAAGGTTTTATTTCGATCGTTCTTTGTCATAAATGGGTATATGTATAAACGTATTGTTGATATATAAACGTAATTAATTATAACTTTTAATGACGGAGGTGGACGGACATTGATTTCGATTGTAAGGCGGTACTGAACACGGATGCAAGGCTTTATTAAGAAATAGGTTAAGGTTGATTTTGAAATAAAATTGATCAAATTTGTCGTGTGTATTTTAAATTATAAAAGACTAAGAAAAAAATAAAAAATTTTCAAATTGGACATAAATTTCTCAGATCGCAACACAATTTTGTGGTTCTTTAGAAATAAGAACCGAGAACAACAGAGTGTGTGATTTCACACAGTATCCAAAATATTTCCTAATAATAATCGGTGAATCGTACTTTAGTACGGTGCTCTAAATTGAGAAGTTACGCCTGTTTTCGTGTTTTAATAATTACTTTCCAATACTTCTTATGGTGACAGGGATAGGAGAACTTCTTTGTTGCAGAATGCTGGATTTTTTGAAATGAAACAAACATTTTCGGATTGTATCGCGGTCACGGAAGGAGTCCTCCCGTGACCACGGTTGCATGGTTGCTGTAAAGTATCCGAAACGTCGGAAAATTAAAAAATAAACCGCGATAAAATCCGAAAAAGTTTGTTTCATTTCAATGAATAACATTTGCGTAAACATAAGAAAACAATATGCTGGATTTTGTTGTATAGCAAGTGGATGATGCTTTTTAACGCGCCTGCCGATAAAAAAACTCCTGATACCTGGTAGAGTCAAAATTGATATAGTAATGTACTCTAAGTCTACTAGTAGTATGATTGTGATGTAGTAATGTATTCTTCCTGCTGTTTTATATTTAAGCCAGAAAAGACCTCAAACATTATTAGTAGGTATGTTTTGGTAAATTTAAATCTTATTTATCATCAGTTCAGTAAAGTAGGTAGTCTTTAAATGTGATAAAGACAATATAATATCTACTATTGAAGGAATGTTGTATACTACGCTTATACTCACTTAACTTTAACACTTAAAGAATTTGACCTTTGATTCTTCTTTTATTGTTAGCTGATAAGAACATGAATCCTTTTCATGCGAAAAATCCGTTTAAACAATAACATTAGTATCTACTGTGAGTTGATTGTTTTAACAGACCATAAAAGCTATTGTGGTTCTACGATCCAAGGATCTTTTTGCTATTAAAGTGAATAATATATGTAGGTAACCTGGCCGAAACATCACCACTACCACTTCAGCCTATCACAGTCCACTGCTGGACATAGGCCTCCACAAGTTCGCGCCCGACATTATGACGTGAACTCATGTGTATTGCCCATAGTCACCACGCTGGGCAGGCGGGTTGGTGACCGCAGGGCTGGCTTTGTCGCACCGAAGACGCTGCTGCCCGTCTCTGGCCTGTGTATTTCAAAGCCAGCATGGATGGTTATTCCGCCATCCGTCGGCTTTTTAAGTTCCAAGGTGGTACTGGAACTGTGCTATCCCTTAGTCGCCTCTTACGACACCCACGGGAAGAGAGGGGGTGGCTACATTCTTTAGTGCCGTAACCACACAGCACAAACCGAAACGTCAGGCCCCAAGGTATTATATTTTACCTTAAATTTTGTTCCCGTTAATCCCCGTGTCAACATCTCTATTTATATAAAAATGAATTGCTGAATGTGTTGCTAAGCGCAAATCTCGAGAGCGGCTGAACCGATTTCGCTAATTCTTTTTTTATAATGTTCTTTGAAATACGACGATGGTTCTTACGGAGAGAAAAAATTAAAAAATTGCCTAAAAACTCTAAAAACAACACTTTTATATATTCCCATACAAAAGACAGGACAACGTCTGTCGGGTCAGCTTGTTAAAATATAATAATGCAACGCGAAAGTTTAAAAGTGATTATAGGTTAGATTTAAAGGTTTGTTTTTAAATAATATTTTTTTATACCTAAAAAATTTAAGCTAGAGGATTTTCGTTCATTTCTATTTTACTAATTATGAGAGTAGTTGTCTCGATAATACTGGTAGGGTGATATAGTGACATACTCATACATATCATCTGAAAGACTCTCCGTTTATGCGACGTAAGCTGAAATAAAGGATTTATTGTAGGTACAGGTTCAGAGGCTACCATAATTTATATTATGAGGAAATTTACTTTTTAACCGACTTTCAAAAAAGGAGGATGTTCTCAATTCGATTGTATTTCTTTTTAATATATGTTACCTCAGAACTTTTGACTGGTTGGACCGATTTCGAGGTTTTTTTTTAATCGAAAGGTGCTACCATAATTTATATTATGAGGACTTTTTAACCGATTTTCAAAAAAGGAGGATGTTCCCAATTCGATTGTATTTCTTTTTAATATATGTTACCTCAGAACTTTTGACTGGTTTTGAAAAAGAAAACTTGTGGACTGAAAAAAAAAAAAAGAAAAAAAAAACAACTAAATGTATAATGTGTGAATGTAATGAATGTCTGTTCGAACCGAAATTAATATCATAGGTATGATATTGTAATTACAAAACCAATCATATAGGCTTGCCTGCAAAAAAAAAAAAATTAGCCTTGACCACTTTTCGATAGGCAAGCTATCATAGGCATATTTGTTTATAAATTATATTTGATAAAAAATATGTCTCATCGAGTTATCAGATCGGTGAAGGTCGCTCTTCCACGTCTCTTAGACCATAAATTTGGCAGGGACTCAGGGAAGTCGGGAAGGTAGTTTATAGTTAGTAGATGTCCGCTAAGAACGGTTTTTTGACAAGACCGGATCAAAGGGGTCTAAGGGCTTTCACAAGTTTGTATGAAGGTCCTTCATTTTTTGTGCTACAAGCTTGAAATTTAACTCAAAGATAGTAGACATCAAAGAAGAACAGATTTTGAAAAGTTATATCTCTAAGGGGATAAAATAGGTGTTGTAAGTTTCTAGGACTTAACCGTAATTTTATAAATTAGAATTATTAAATTTCAAAAACATATTTTTTTAAAGAATAGCTAGAGATCCAAGAATGTCTCACTATATAAACACTCAAAGTCTACTTTTATTCACATTAAAAAAAAGTATGAGAACCTCTTATTGTTTTAGATGTCTGGTCATCAGGGATTAACAAAGAACATTAAACATATCCGCGGGAGAAACCGCGCCATTTTATTTGTCATAATATATTTGTTTCTTTATTTTGTTAGTTTAGTTTCTATTGTCTTCTTTACCTTTTGTAAAATGAGTTGCCGGAATCGTGAGTACTATATTTCGTAAGCGGACATTATAAATGGTAAATAATTTTGGTGGAAATCGTTTGCCTATTACTGCCAAAGTGTATAAATTCAGGAATTCTATGTAATGGCTTGGTGGGTAGGTAGCTCTCGGAGGTCGCTTATGGTGACGGGCCGTATTTGGGCAACGCCGCCGCGCCGGCGGGATCGTGGAAGCGCTTAGCGTCCCCGTAATTCCGCCCCAGGCGAGTGAAGGAACACCCCAGAGGTTTTAGTCCGTGCGAATCGGACATACGTCAAGACAAGGTAATGTTTGAATACTTTTTAACGGTTCTCAGGAAAGTGGGCAGAAGGTGCCAATCAAAATTAGGTAACTTAAAAATAATATATAATGCATTTGGCATTAGAATCTCACATAATAAAAGAATTTTAATGAAGAGATGTCGATTGACTGCTGCGTGTAAAGATGCCTGATGATGGTCAAATGATTGAAAGTCGCATGAATTTACAATTGGTGGTTTGATTGGCACCTTATGTCCACTTTCCTGAGAACCGTTAAAAATACTTATAACCAATGGACACAACGTTAAGTAATGTAATGTTTGAATTTTTTTTCTGTTGTTCTCTAATATCGTTATTGCCTATTTAATATACAGAATACTTAGCTGTTATATAGAGTCTAGATCAACGAAAGTACGAAATTTGTTTTTAAACCGTTTGAAAATTTGTCTTCTGTACGAATGCGTTTATTTTTCTTTTTAATGAAAATTGTGTGTGTGTGTAAAAGTGCCGAGCGCCTATATAAGTCTGCGCGCTCATATTGAACGACTTTTTTACGTGCTGTGAACTTGTAAGAGAAAACCATAAATTGAAGAAAGACTTAAAGTGTGGAAAACTGTCCGTTTAGTTTGGATAGCCAATTTTGCTTTTCATAATTTTACTAAATAACTAATTAACTACCTCTTTATATATCTTATATAGATATTATTATATACATAGATACTGTGTGGTTATGGCAGTAAAAAATATAGCCACCCCTATCTTCCTGTGCGTGTCGTAAGAGGCGACTAAGGGATAACACAGTTACACTACCACCTTGGAACTTAAAAAGCCGACTGATGGTGGGATAACCAATCAACTGTTGACTTTCAAATAGACAGACAGGCAGCAGCTTCTTTAGAGCGACAAAGCTAGCCCTGCGGTCACCAACCCGCCTGCCCAGCGTGGTGACTATGGGCAAAACACATCAGTTCGCGCCATTTTTGACGCGACCTTGGGGAGGCCTATGTCCAGCAGTGGACTGCGATTGGCTGAAGCGATGATGATGATGATGATATTCTATATTTACGATTGTTCACAACCGTTCTCAATAATTACTTAATGGTAATTCAAAATGAAATTTACCAACAATGGAACTAAACTAAAGCATTCTTTTTTATATTACAGAAATTACATTAAATTTTCGGTCTATTTAATTTAACGGTCTTTTGTTTTGGGGCCTTCTTTTTCTTTAAATCGATAATTAAAGTCTTGAGAAAGGCGTTAAAAAGATTGAGACTATGTTGCATAACTCATTTGAATAGGAGTAATTATGCTATAGGTCTAGATTAGACTGTGTAATCAAGCCATTGTTTAGAAGTTTCTTCTTTAATATATGAATGACACTCTGTACCGTGTGATACTAATATGCACGTTTTGTTTCTGTGTAATGGAATTGGTATTTCAGATTATATAAAAGCGTTACAATTGATCTAATTAGTATCCACGTTATAGGGAAGTTTTAATCAACTAATTCGAATGATAATTACATCTAACATAATCCAGTTACGGTTGGCTTTGTTCTATAATAAAAGCTACAAGAATCAGCTAGCTACGAATGAACTGAATACAAAAGACACTCATAATATTACCTATACATATAACAAAATTGTAGCGAGGCCAGAGGAGGGAGTATTTGTTACGTGTTGTAATTATGTAGCTGTTGCCAAAAAAAAAAAAAACGTTGTCTGTAAGGTCGGTTTACGGACGATAATTGATGAAAAATCGCAAACTTTTATGATTTGGATTAAATTATTATCACCGAATTATTTCGAACTTGTTTCGAACTGCTAGCTTTGCGGTCACGGGAGAAGAGAGATACGAGTAAATGTATCACAAGTCAACGCATAGGCCGATGTGCCTGATGCCTCTCTGTCGCTTGCACGCTCAGGCTCAGGCGGAACGTGACACTTTTTCGTGCATGCAGCCGGTGTTCGTCGATTTATAAGACGTTGTCATGTCAAAAATTTAGGAATTTCAGACTGTTCTGCAACCCTATACCTATAAAATATTAGAATATAAGTATAAGGAGGTTAATCTTTTCTTCTCCCGAGATAAAATCTTTAGCTTTCGGACAGGATTTCGTCGAATATTTTCCTTACTGCTTTGATCGCCTTTTTCGTACGAATACTACGTGGACGGCCAGATCTTTTTTTCTGTCACAAACAGAGGAGCTTTCATTGTACCTATCAATAGCTCGTTACACAAACATTTGACTACTTCCAAGCGTATGGAATTTTAAAAATTGTACATATTTGACTCCATACCTACTTTGTGTAATGCAATCACAGCGATTCGGTTCTCTTTCTCGCCCCAGTCCATTTTAATATCACAAAATATTTTACAACGAATTGGCGCGAAAAATTAGAAAACACAATGAAAATCATTTTCTAAATTTAAAATGTAATATTTTGATTATTTTTAATTGTAACAGTATTTATGGCTAGACTATATATGTATTGTACTAGTAATACTCTGTATAGGTACGTAAAAAATTATATAAATTTAAAATATTGCATAATTTTAAATCTGATATTATTATGAGGTTTAATTCAATGTTCAACTCTTGTTTTATCAGTTCTATGATTTAGACTGGGTAAAAAAGTTTGCATATTACTAAATTTACATTTTTTTAAAATCTTAATGAAGTTTTGTTGAATTACTAGTTGAGGCCAGTATTATTTGGCTGTGGCAGTCGGCTACTTCAGATTTTTATTGAAATATTTCCTGCTGTAGGCTTATCTGGTATATAGTTATCTCAATAATATCGATCTCTATTTGACGTGTTAGTAAAGTATTAAAAATCCATATATTTATTTAAGAAAAACTAGTCTTAGCTAATAAAACGAGGCTAAACGACAACTAAAGAACATAATATAATAATAACGACCTGCATAATATTTAACCCAAAGATAAACACAATCACTTGGTATAATATTATAACTGTTGGTAAATATCCGGGGGAAATTATATAAATATAATGTTATATTTAGTAACATACTTTGTAATAAGGAGATTTGGTTGAAACAAGTTTTAGTACATCGTACAAATATGAACTTAAATATGTGAATTTCTTCACGGCACTTAATTTTGTCGCTTAATCATCGTTTATCGAGTTGAGATGGATCTCACTCGAGGACTTGAATCGTCAGAGATGCTAATTATGAAATGAACTTTTCGTCACGACCCACGGCTGGGCAAAGACCTCTTTTCCTTTTAAAAAGAACGGTGCGTAATCCCGTACATTGCTAAACTGCAACAGACCGGATATATGTATATATTAAAATATATTCTTATGTACGTAGGAATCTTCACTGCCTGAGGTAAAATCTTAAGCTTATTTTGTAAACGTGATTTTATGTACCTGTTTTAGTGCATCTGTGTTTTCATTATTTTTATTGTAAAAATGATCATCTTAAATATTTTGGGTTAACAATAAGTTATTACTAAAATATCTTTAAGCAAATGTAAACTCGTGACATTAGAACTAATGTAGTATATAAATATGGAAATGAGATGTGGTTTGGGTCACCTGGCCTTTAACATGCTCTATTTACTAGGTATACGAGTATCTATCAGATTAGCTGCAGTAGGTACAAGAAAAAATAAAAATATTTCAATTTATAGGTTTCATGTAGTTTCACAGGATTTAACTTGAAAAATAATCTAAATTGAACAAACGAAAACTACTTCGTTTATTTTAAGATGTGATGTGATGTATGTAAGGTTCAGATCATCAAATAAAATTGTTAGACAAAATTATAATCCTAAAAATCAGCTATTGATAACAACAGTTTTGTCACCCACATTAGGTAGACATTTTTTAATGTCAGTGTCACGCAATAACATAATTTATAGTGTTTTTTTGCTCTAAATGTAATTGAGAGTTTCGTAAGCTTATAAGACTTGACACCAAATAGCCCAGGTAATTTATATCGTCTGAGGTTTGACTGCCCAATTATGACGAGGTTTTTTTTTTGTAACCAACCATGATTACTTTTTTTTTTGAATTATAAATTATAATATTTGAGTTCATTTATTATTTAACATAAAGTAAGTCGTTATCTTAATATATTTATTGTAATTTTCCCATAGTGTTCTATTGAGTTGAGTAGTAAAATAAGATGTTGATTTAATTAGTCGTGTAACCTCAGTAGTGGATTTAAGCCTATTCGGTGAGCCTCGCTCCGCATAGGTGTTAAAATACGATGGCATTGTGACGTCGTTGACTTTTGTGTATTGTAGCTGAATGCTAGGCTTTTAAAATGTAAGTACCTGGGTGACCGAGCTTAGCTCGGTATTTTTAGTAAATCGTGTTTTTTGGACATGATATTAAAATACGAATTATATATTGATAAAATATGAATAATATTTTTCGATTTTACCGACAATAATAAAAAATATCAACTGGTTATTTAAATAAAAAATCACGAGTGAAAAAAAAAATTAATTTGGAGACTGAGATTTAAACCGTGGTTTTCTCGGTCAATCCCGACCGTCCGACTTCCCACCTGAGCTATTACAACTTTAATGACAATTGTAAAATTTACCTTCCTATTCTAACGACATTTTAGCCATTTTTTCATTTCCTAAAAACAGGGAGTTTGATGAGTGAATGAGTTACTCGTCAAATGTCTTCTCTATGCTGATGACCAAGTATTACTTGCGTCCTCAGCCGAGGAGTTACAGGAGATGGTAACTGCTATGAATGAAACTTTTGTGAGAAAGGGAATGAAGATGAATGTAAAGAAGACGAAAGTGATGGTGTTTGAAAGAAATGAGGCAGTGACAGACTGCAAATCGTGATTGGAGATGAACAAATAGAACAGGTGAATGAATTTGTGTATCTGGGTTCAAAGTTTACAAGAGATGGAAAGTGTGAGAGTGATATTGAAAGAAGAGTGAATGCAGGAAACATGGTGAATGGAGCTTTGCACTCCTTTATGAGCAGTCGGAATGTGTCTAATAAGGCTCGTTTGGCTGTGCATAGGGGGGTGTTGGTTCCGACACTCATGTATGGAAGTGAAAGTTGGGTATGGCAGAAGAAACATGAAAGCAGAATTAATGCAGTTGAGATGAGAGCGTTAAGAAGTATGATAGGATAAAAAATTGTGAGATAAGGAAACGTTGTGGTCTGAAAGAAGATGTAGTGACAAAAATTGAGCAAGGTATGAAGAACGATTGACGAAAAAAGTGTATAAGGCGAGTGTGAATGGAAGTGTTGGAAGGGGTAGTAGTTCAAGACCAGATCAGAGACGTCTTGAAAAAAGGCCAGGTCAAGAGTACCCTAAACCGAAGAGCATGTATGAAAAGGAATAATGAAAGTGGATGAAGCGAAACAAGTATGTAAGGATCGTAGCAAGTGGAAAGAAGTGGTCTCTGCCTACCCCTACGGGAAAGAGGCGTGATTATATATATCTATAAAAACAGGGATAAAACGACATTTTCTAAAAATGAATCCTAGCTAGCTCAATTTTTCCGAGATTCAGATTATATATATATATATATATATATCTATATATAGAATCTGAATATATATATATATATATATATATATATATATATATATATATACAAGAATTGCTCGTTTAATTGTATAAGATATAAGACAGTACGAAAATTTTGTTTCCTTGCATTTCTGACAGAAATAGATATAGCATTATTCTATTCAACAATAGCACGTAATAATTTATCGTTCATAGACGCCGCGTTGGCGCAGCGGTCACAGCACTGCATTGCGATTGGCTGTTGCGCGGGCGGTTGCGGGTTCGATCCCCGCACATGACAACATTTGTGTTGGCCATACAGATGTTTGTTGTGGTCTGGGTGTTTGTGCAGTCCTTGTGGGTCTCCCCACCGTGCCTCGGAGAGCACGTTAAGCCGTCGGTCCCGGTTGATATCATGTACACCTGATAGCAATCGTTACTCATAGTAGGGAATATATCCGCCAACCCGCATTAGAGCAACGTGGTGGATTAAGTTCCGATCCTTCTCCTACATGAGGAAGAGGCCTATGCCCAACAGTGGGATATTACAGGCCGAATCATGATCGATTATTCATTAATAATAATTAAAAAATAAAGCATAGAATCGTTACGAAATTTAATGGTAGATATTAAGAATTAAAAATTAAAATCATTGTTATTGGGTTCACGATATTGAAAGATTAATTACACGTTGATTTACATACATTTCTTTTGTACTCATAAATTAATATTTAATGATGTTTTTTCAATTACAAAACATGAGCAGCCTTGTCTATTCATTATGACATCTAGAACCAAGGGTTGTCATTTATAATCTAAACTAGTTAAGACAACATATGAGGCTAATTAAACTGGGTTTTAAAATAATACTTAGTTATGTCAATTGTTAGGAACAAAAAAAATAAGCAATGACCAAACTGGACATTAGTTTAGCAGCATTAGAAAATTCGACGAGTATGAAAAAAAAAAACTACAGATAAAACTATTAAGCTTTCAATTTTAAAAGGAGTTAAGATAATACAGAGGTAAAACAAGAAAAAAAAAGTAGATTTGTTATTAGTCAGTGTAGTGGTGGTTAATATAGCGTATAGCATAAAAGTATAGCATGCTAAATGTTTATAGCATATAGCATTTGCTATACCGACTATGACTTCGCGCTAAATTTATAACGTCTCAAACGCTAAACGTACACAGCGCACTGCAGCGAGGCTAGAGCGGGATAAGTGATAACATTACTTTTTAGCGTTTTCGAACTTTTACGTATGTCCACTCACGAAAAAAAACTGTTATTACCAATTTTTATTTTTATTATAAATCAATGTACGAATAAAATTTCCCTAATACAGTGACCAATAAAATAAACATAATAACACTTTAAGATGCTACAAAAATAACTTATAAATTCAAAATTCAATTTCAATACCTCACCTTTCGATAGTGGCAGATTTTTTATCACAAACAACACAATAATATTTACACTTAATACTTTTTATACACATTACCACTTATTATTATTTAACACATATTTACACTTACCTATTATTAATTATTATTTAATCACTGTCGTTGTCGCTGCAAAATCAAATCACACTTAATACTAACACTAGATAAAACAATTAAAACTAAATAAAACAAACTGAATACTATAACACTAATAAACTAATTACTAATACTAATAATAAAAATTAACAACAATAAAAACGAAAACTTTTGTAGCCGATAGTGTTAAAGACAGAGATAGTGGCACGAATACTAACGTGTGACTGAGACAGATTACCGTATACCGAGCATTTCCGAATAAGCACGAAGCTGTATGAAGTAAGCAAGAAGGGATGTGCAATACGCGCGCCTGAGGGTGTTGTTTAATCGATTTTTATTGAAATCGATTAAAATTAAGTCATAAAAATACATTTATTTTTAATTTTAAAAGGTTTTAAATTTTCTCAAATAGTTGTTACTTAAGTAGTCGTTAATAGATAACTGATATTCAAGTAAATCGTGTCTTTCAACTGAGAAAATTTAATTTTTGTAGTTTTTTTTTTATTAATGTCGAAATCTCGTTTAATAATGGCAAAATTAACTATATTTGTAAATCTAATAATATCTTATATCGTTTAATATCTTATACTAACTTCTGCGCGCGACTTCGTCCCCGTGGAATAAAAGGGAAAAAACCCCGATTTTGAAACATTCTTCATTGGTGCTACGCTCCTATTGGTCTTAGCGTGATGATATATAGCCTATAGCCTTCCTCGATAAATGGGCTATCTAACACTGAAAGAATTTTTCAAATCGGACCAGTAGATCCTGAGATTAGCGCGTTCAAACAAACAAACAAACAAACAAACAAACAATCAAACAAACAAACTCTTCAGCTTTATTATATTAGTATAGATAAACAAAAATCAATAAATCCTAAAACAAACTAATCGATTGCGCAATTCGGTTGATTAAAGGATCGATTGTGTTTACATATGGTTAACAATGTGCTATAAAGATAGCATTTAAAATAGCATGCTAAAAAAATTTAGCATTTAGTCTATAGCATGTTTTTAGTTTATAGCAGATTTGAACATCACAGGTCAGTAGCTGCGCTAATGTTAGAACATAACTTAGCAAAATGTCAACAAGATTATTACTATTTACGAGTAAGATCAATATTTTTTTGAATACCAAAAATAAAAATAAATAGTTTAGTCCTTTAAAAAGTGACGACCCTGTTCCGAACTATTGTTGACACGAGCGTGCTGAATCGATACCGTTCCCCAACGAATGTGCTCGTGATTGAAACGGCATTGACTGCATTGTTTTATGTGCCCCGCATTTGGGCGGATTTCGGTTCAAGTACATTTTCTTATAATGTCTTAAAAATGTTTTTTGTAGCAACATATTTTCAAGGTTGTTATGCAAAAGTTAGATTGTTGTCATACCATGTCAAATTTGATCATGATACAGTACTTATATTAATTTTATTGTTACATTACAGCGTTATGGTCCAATAAAATCAGGAATTACATCTATAATGGATGTATTATTTATTTGACATTTACGTAGTCGGTTTTGATGCGTTAATAATCTAAAAAATGTTTAATGTTCTATTCTAGATTTTATGTTTCCTTTGCTTTATGATACTCATTGTATTAATAGTTTTTCCAGATAGTTCTATGAAAGCAACAACAAGAGTCAGATTTAGTGTTGTAACTATCTATTCAGGTCTGTTGCAAATTCATTAGATGGGGTTCAAGTAAAGAAGAAGTTCTCTTCAAATTCACGTTTTTTGTCTTATATTAATTTGTAATTACTACAAACACGTATACACTTAGTTGTACAAAGTAGGTAGATATCTATATCGAAATATAAGTATTTACGATTTTAATCTCTAGATTAAAATCGTAAGTAGGTACTCCTGTATTGGTGACTCTTGCAATGATAGTAAGAGCTTACGTAAATATTATTTTGCCATTCTTTCGCCCGGTTTCCCAAAGGCTGAATGCTGATCAACGCAAAAATTAACTAATCATCTGTCAAATAGTCCGGGCTCCCTAGTACATTTTTTTCACTTGATTACTATCAAGCTAATTTTCCGGGAGTAGCTTCATTTTGATGAGACGAACAAAAATTTCTTCTACGAAAACTTGATTGTGGTAGCTAACAGAGATAGCAGGGGATAGAGCAGCAGTGAGCGTAGGACCGGGATAACGGACCACGCAATTTGTATACACATACAATACAGACAATAGACAATATAGACAATATTACTATTAAATTATATAAATTTTAACTAACTAAAAGAAAAAAAAAATCAGAAAAAAAATCAATTTTTGATAACCTTACGACTCGTCGCCTTGTCGTCGTCGGTCTATTATATTATATTAACTTTTGACAGAACGAAGTCTGTCCGGACAGTCTTTTATTTTGTATACATACCTATAATACAATATATAATATAATAATATATAATACAATATATATTATACCTATGTATACAAAATAAGTACACCGTGCACTTCAACGACTCTAATTATATCGGTTTATATTTATATGAATGGATTCGTTATAAAATTTCAATATTATATTGAACTTGTCTCCAAAACATCAATCTTTCAAAATAGACAATAACGTCGCTTAAAGGTCGAGCATTCATAAATAAAAAATATTATGAGAATTAGATGCTGTATGACAAAACAATCGTAACAGTTGGGGTGTGAATGGGGTTTCGCAATCAACCTTCCGTTCAATGAGGGTTGCGAAATATCATTGAATAATTTAGTTAGCGTATTACCTATTGTTATGTGTTTCTTGTAATGCAGTTTTCATGAGATCGATAATTGACCTCACCTTTCGTTGACAGGTCATGTTTACAATGTCACGTTTCGTATCAATTGTTTTTACCTTCGGATTAATGTTCTAATTTAGTTGTAAATTTGATTTGACCCTTGTTATATAATTATGACATTTCATATTTCGCTTGAACTTAATAACTAGCAGTATAATAACTATACCCCGTCCGGCGACTAATGATCTTTTTGACAGCCCACGCCTATAAATTACAGTTGTTTTTTTTCGGAATAACGTAGGTACTAAATTTCTACTGTAATGTCATACTTTATTGACGATTTGATTGATTGAGTGAAGTACCCTGTGCATAACAAACAACCACAGACTATGAAACAGTCCTTGAAATAATAAATCGATAATAAATCGATCATATGATAAAAATAATTTTACGTCATGTGATTATTGTTTCTATAAATTTAATAAAAAAAAAAAGTAATAAAAATGGTATCTTATGACTCCAAGATTGATTATTTGCATGGAATTAAGTCGAAATCTTGAAATTTAATAGCAAACCAAGAATAAAGAGCAATAACTCTGTTAATTCATTTATTTATTATTTATATATTTCATTTATAATTAAAAAAAACTAATAAACGCATAAATAAATAATATTTTTAAACTAAATGTATTAATTTAATTAAATCGATTGAAAGTTCTTCTTAAATAAAATCGATTATTATTTCGAATCGAATAAATAACGTGTGAGGCAGTCACTAATGTCAAAATTTCTTGAAGTGTCAAAAAGATCATTAGTCGCCGGACGGGGTATAATGTCGTAAGTATACATGTACTTACATCAAAAGTAAAACAAATAATGAACTATGGAAACGAAGTTGATGCGTGATGAAGCTTTTGTACCTACGATTGTTAATATTGATTTAAATGTACCTATTTTTAGGCTGAAATAAAAATACATTTAATAAAACTTAGAGCTTTGAGATTGTTCGAGCAATCTCCTACCAAAAAGATATTGTATTTTAAAAATACGACTGTGAATATAAACGAACCTCTTAGTTTAATATAAATATTTTTATTTATTAAAATAACCTATTAAATGAATATAATTATTTTTATTTATTAAAATGACCCTTCCTAATCCCGTTCCTAGCCTTAACCTTTTTGATATATTTTCTCAAAAGAGTAAACATCGTCAGCTGTATCATAAAAATTGGAATCGATAACATTATGACGTTCTTCGAGACTGTAGACCTAGAAGTTTAAACAGAAACTAATATTTATACAAATACATTTAAAAAATAATTCGTTCAAGAGGCTTCAATAGGGAAGGCGTGATGAACTTTCGTTTTCTATCGCACCAGAAAGGTATGAGTATGCTAATACTATAATTAATACATTATTTGACGTACATCTCGTTAAAGTTTTTTGCAATTATGTATTTAGAAACCGAAGGTGTTTTTGTTAAGAACGCGGCTGCATCCGTCCCGGAATAGAGGCGTGGCTCTGGTTCAACTCGGTTTGCTACCGACGGCGAATAAACCGTTTTTGCACCTTCGCTTTCAACTCATTTACAATTTGTTGATCATTACAGATGTTGTAATCGACAATAGTAAATAGCAGGATTTGTACACACGATGTTTTTGTATTTATTTAATGATTTAAAAACTTCCGTGTCCCTGTTTGCGTAAAGAGTAATCTACATATTCATTATCTTGCAGCAAATACAACCAACCGAGGTAAGGCACAGCAGGAAATTTCCCGCTTAAAATATGGAGCATCCCGACTAGGGTAGTACCTAGACCTTACAGAAGATCACAGCTAAATAACACTGTTTTCAAGCAGTGTTGTGTTCCTTTTTTTTTGTTGAGGGGGTTGAGTGTTGTGTTCCTGTTGGCGAGTAAGGTGACCAGAGTTCCTGGGGGGAACTGGGGATGGGGTCGGCAACGCGCTTGAAATGCTTCTGGTGTTGCAGACGTCTATAAGCTACGGTAATTGCTTACCATCAGGTGAGCCGTACGCTTGTTTGCCGATTTAATTACATACAAAAAAAGTGTTATGATATGTACTTATGTAGGTCTAACATTGTTAAAGCCTAACATTTATACATTTAAAGTGTTAAAGTTACTTAAATGGAACAAGCTATTCGAGTTCTAGGCTAAAGTTGCGAATACGGTTTTCAAAGCCTTTAGAGGCAGTCAAAGTTGTTCTGTATAAGTACAATGAATTTATCTATACTTAATATATAAAGCTGAAGAGTTTGTTTGTTTGAACGCAGTAATCTCTGGAACTACTGGGCCGATTTGAAAAATTCTTTCAGTGTTAGATAGCCCATTTATCGAGGAAGGCTATAGGCTATGTATCATCACGCTAAGACCAATAGGAGCGGAGTCCACGCCGACGAAGTCGCGCGCAGAAGCTAGTCAAATATAAAACCGTGCTTTTTATATGAGTTTCTAAAAAATTACACAAATTCGCCAAAATTACATATAAAAATATAGTTCTTAGGTGATAAACTGATATTACTTCCTCAATAAATTCGTTTGTTTTTTCCTGGCTGGGCAGAACAACTTCAGTTAAGACATTCACAAACCGCAAGTGAGTGGATGTCCTTCAGGCAATACTATATAACAGTTATCTATTTTACTGTTTTATTTAGTTTACAACGCAAAGGATAATAAATTAAGACTAGTTTGATAAATAAATACAGTTTTTGTTGTTCTATATGATTAAGCTAAAGTTATTTATATTTTTATTAATAAAACTATTTCACGAGAATTGATTCCTTTAGAAATTTAAAAAACAGATCACTTATTATAATTAACAAAAACTTGTTACAGCTAAAAAATAGTAGACGTCACGATCACGATCATGATACAGCCTGTAATATCCTACTGTTGGGCTTGGCCTCTTCCCCATGGAGGAGAAGGATCGGAGCTTAATCCACCACGCTGCTCCAATGCGGGTTGGCGGATATATTCCCTACTTATGAGTAACGATCGCTATCAGGTGTACATGATAACAACCGGGACCGACGGCTTAACATGCTCTCCGAGGCACGGTGGGGAGCCCCACAGGGACTGCACAAACACCCAGACCATGGCAAACATCTGTATGGCCAATACATATGTTGTCGTGTGCGGGGATCGAACCCGCAACCGCCCGCGCAGCAGCCAATCCCAATCCCTGTGCTGTGACCCCGCGGTCGGTGTTTCAGGCAACTACACGAACCACTACACCCCAGAGCGGTTGTTATACATAAAATAAAATTATAACCGGCTGATATGAGAGCTATTTAACGGGATTTGGAGAAAGGAACGATATGGTCTTTATGAGAGTAATATAAGGCAAGATAAATTACTGTCTGTCTGCCTACATGTAAGTTAGGAACGCCTGTATCGTGAAAAATATGTGCACGAAATTAGATGCAGTTTTGACGATTGTGATTTAGGAGGTAACTTAAAATCTGATCGAGTTATTTTACCTTGATACTCGTTCATCGTCTAGAAGTAGAGTTATTTGAAATTTTCGAACAATTTTCGCATTTTGTTTCTTTTTTTCACATAATTATATCAGACAACGCTGACAAAGAAACGAAAACTAACTTAAGTGTAATATACATATATGTATATAAATATATTTACATACAGGCCATATTATTGTTTGCTTACGCCGTATCTAAAGTAGACATTACTACATAGACATCTATATATATATAAAAATGTATCGCTAAATGTGTTGCTAAGCGGAAATCTTGAGAGCGGCTGAACCGATTTCGGTAATTCTTTTTTTATAATGTTCCTTAAAGTACGAGGATAGTTTCTACGGAAAGAAAAATTTAAAAAATTGCCTGAAAAAGTCTGATAGCAACACTTTTCTATATTCCCATACAAAAGATCCGTAATAATACTTAAAAGTCAATTTGAACTTTAATACCATACCATAAAGTTTAAGTGTTAGTGGAGGGGTTCCGGGAAGGATAAGTATAAAAAAAAATAATTAAAAATTAAAGAATCGACTGTTAGGCGGTACGAAGTTCGCTGGGTCTGCTAGTAATATATTATATATGTTTACGCAAAATAAACAAGTTAAAACTTATTAATAAATTAAATGATAATTCAAGATAATACGTATGTAATAATTTATAATGTTACACATTACAACACGTTAATATGAGACTAGGAATAGTTCCAGTTTTAATTTCAAGGTAGTGGAGTTTCTTAAATTATTTTTAATTAAACGATACCTAATTATGACTATTTTATATTTATAGTCCGGGATCCTTAGTACATTTTTTCACTTGATTGATATCAAGCTAATTTTCCGGAAGTAGCTTCATTTTGATGAGACGAACAAAAAATTTCTCTAAGAAAACTTTCGATTGTGGTAGGTATAACGTACCACGCAATTTGTAGGACAGTAATATTACGTTATAATTATAAGTATTAACTATTAACTAACTAAAAGAAAAAAAAATCAGCTGGTTAGTAATAATTTTTGATTACCTTTCGAGGTCATCAATTTGATCAATTTTTTGGTCAATAAATTTTTGATGCCCTCGTAAAGTCATCAAAAATTAATTTTTTTTCTGATTTTTTTTTTCTTTTAGTAAGTTAATATTTCTCCTGGAAAATTAGCTTGATAGTAATCAAGTGAAAAAAATGTACTAGGGATCCCGGACTATTATTAAATCGGACTTGAAATAGGTGTAACATAAAAATGTTTATAAGGTTATGTGCTTCTAGAAGATTTTTTTGTTCTTTCCTCGTTGTTAATCTAGAATAATATTAAAGATGCAACGATTTTAAACTTAAATAAATATTTAAAAAAGGTTTTGTTTTTAAGAAGAGTAACAAAAAATTCTATAATACACGTGAGAAAAAAGTTTTTCAAGTACAACCAGTACTTACACAATAATAAAAAAAATTGTATCAGTGACTGTAACATATTTTATAATACATACATATATTATAACTAAGTCTTACGGCTGGTTTATTTACACCTGGTTCTTATGTCGATGTTGTTAACACCAAGAACTGCCTTCGGCGGGTGACTTCGGCTAGCCAAAGGCACTGTTAACTATCGCCTCAAGCTCAGCGAAGGCCTTCAAATAAAGTACTAAACGAAATAAGTTGTTTTAGGCTACAACATTAAATAGATAGATAAATAAATAGGCGTTTACACAAACATACTGCGTGTATTTCTACTTACTGGTGGTACTATCTCGAGCTAGTCTGGTTTTCATTAGTTCGAATTGAGTAGACCAAGTGTGCTTGATTGTTGTGTAATGCCTCTTAGAAAAGTTTATATTTATTATCATTTGCCATGATCAAGGCTCGAACTTGACATTTATTTTGTTTATAAGTATAAGCTTTGATTACCTTCTTTTAATATAAATTCTAGTAAGTAAAAGCAAAATGAACAAATAAAGAAATAAAGAAAAAAATAATAATAATAAAGTATATGAGAAATCGAAAGTAACTCTACTATTGTGGCTCCTTATTTTAGAATACGTATTCAAAAAGTATAGAACGCTGTAAAGCCAGACTTACCACGCGTTCTTAGACGAAGAATACTACCTTCTAAAAAACATATTTTAAGAAAAAACAAATAATGCTTCCAAAAAGTATTAATCACTCAAAATCTATCAGAATTTCAGGAAATTTCTATCAGAGTTCCGCGCACACTCAAAAATTACACCTAGTATTTTCCGGATTACGTTGAAATTAGTCCAACAGAAACGTTTGGTAATATGTGGACAACCTTAAATATCGTGTTAAAAAAATTAAAGTACTAAAATATTCATAAATGTCAACCGGAAGCTATATGTTATTTTTAATTATTACCTACTTACAATATATGCCATTGATTTTGTGGTTCACTAGCAACATAATAAATAATTCGACGCAGCTAGTGGTCAGTTTCAGACACGTTGCTTTGATTTCGTGGAAATTTCATTGTCAGTAAAAAAATAACCTTTTTTTTTATGTAACTAGGTCGGCAAACAAGCGTACGGCTCACCCGATGGCAAGACCGCAGCCTATAGACACCTGCAACACCAGAAGCATTGCAAGCGCGTTGCCGACCCTATCCCCAATCCCCCCCAGGAGCTCCCCCAGGACCTGTATCTTTTTTTTTTTTTTTTTTTTTTTTTTGGTATCGCAGGGTAACCCATTTACGGGTGATATCCAGGACGCCCGGGTAGGCAGTCCTAGACCGTATGTCGGACTCAGCATTTGGGGTGCCACTACCGCACTAAACCCCCTGCGGGAGCCTTCAGCCGCTATACTTGGAGGGTCCCGGATCTGCAGGCAACAGGATCCCTCCAGCGACAGGCTGGCCTCGGCGAAAAGGCCAGACTTCTCCTCCATGGGGACTGTCCGGCTCACCTCTGAACAGTCCCGACGACGCCGTGTCTAGCAGGACCGGGTTCCCATCCCGGCCCGACACGGGCACAGGGGCGTTACTGGAAGCGCATTAAGTAGCGCCTCCTACGCACCCCCATTCGTCGCCCGCGGGTGGAAGCCACGTCGGCGGCCTCCTCTCTCACCCGCTCGTCGGCCTCCTTCTGGGACATTACTGTCTCGCAGAAGGAGACCATCGCCTTCCAGGACTCGTCGTCGCCGAGCATCGCGGTGATGACGCTCGGGAGTGACAAGTCCCCTCCGAGGACCGGCGTCAGACCCTGACGCAGTGCCGCCCATCTCGGGCACACCTCGAGAGTGTGCTGGGCAGAGTCCACCGCCGCGCCACAATCGTGACATTCAGTCGTCGGCCTACTTTGGGCCGTCCGACACAGGTAGTCACCAAAGCAACCGTGCCCGGTGAGAACCTGCGTCAGACGGAAGGTGAGGGGCTTGCGTTTTCGACGCATCCACCGCTCAAGGACCGGGCACAGGGCAGCCGTCACGCGTGTGCCATACGGCTCCTCCGCCAGGTCCTCCCCCCACCTCCGCATTAGCGCTTCCTGCCCTATCCGGCGCACCCGCAGGATCCCGTCCAACGTGGGGTTCTCACCAAGAGCCCTCCTACCCGAGACGTATGAGTAGGTCTCGGCAAGAACCTCCGCCACGAGTTCCCACGGGGGGTCGCCGGCTAGAGCAGTAGCTGCAGCCCACGATACCGTACGGTACCCCCGAATCACCCTCACCGCGATGGTTCTCTGCGCAGAGCGCAGCGCGGCCCTATTCCTCGCAGTGAGGCGATCCGCCCATTATTACAATATATGCCATTGATTTTGTGGTTCACTAGCAACATAATAAATAATTCGACGCAGCTAGTGGTCAGTTTCAGACACGTTGCTTTGATTTCGTGGAAATTTCATTGTCAGTAAAAAAATAACCTTTTTTTTTTTATGTAACTAGGTCGGCAAACAAACGTACGGCTCACCCGATGGCAAGACCGCAGCCTATAGACACCTGCAACACCAGAAGCATTGCAAGCGCGTTGCCGACCCTATCCCCAATCCCCCCCCCAGGAGCTCCCCCAGGACCTGTATCTATATGGGCTAGTTATCTACAAATTGATTTTCATTTCAATTGAATCAGAAGTTTTTGTGTGAATAATTTAAAAGCATATATATCAAATTTCGCATTTATAGTATTAGTAGGATTGTAAGATTGTAGGCGCAAACTTTCTACAAAAATGTTCTATGCTAACATACAAAACATTTACAGCTTGTTTCAAATCTATACTAATATATAAAGCTGAAGAGTTTGTTTGTTTGTTTGTTTGTTTGTTTGTTTGTTTGTTTGAACGCGGTAATCTCTGGAACTACTGGGCCGATTTGAAAAATTCTTTCAGTGTTAGATAGCCCATTTATCGAGGAAGGCTATAGGCTATGTATCATCACGCTAAGACCAATAGGAGCGGAGTCCACGCCGACGAAGTCGCGCGCAGAAGCTAGTCTATACTAATATAATAAAGCTGAAGAGTTTGTTTGTTTGTTTGTTTGAACGCGGTAATCTCTGGAACTACTGGGCCGATTTGAAAAATTCTTTCAGTGTTAGATAGCCCATTTATCGAGGAAGGCTATAGGCTGTGTATCATCACGCTAAGACCAATAGGAGCTGAGTACACGCCGACGAAGTCGCGCGCAGAAGCTAGTATGTACTAATTCTGCAAAATTTAACAAAACTTGTACTCTATATAAAGTAAGTAAATAAAATTTATATTATCCTGCTACAGTTTGCGTCAACATTATGTACCAATACTCAAATGCCAAGGTGTCTAACATTCCGTCGGACAGAGAACAAAATTCTACTTATCCAGTGTCCATTGTAAAGTGACCTTTTAATAAGTGGGTGGTGATTGAAGATATTAATTATTACAATAAATTAAAAACACTTCCGTAATTTTATATGCCTTTGCGGTGTATTTATGTTATTTTTTCCTGAAAATAATGACCATATTTTTTTTGAAGAATTTGTTAAACTTTATGACTATGCGGGGTCTAAAAATAAACGTTAAATTATGTATTAAAATAATGCTATTCTAGTTACTGTTACTTATAGAGTACTGAAACTGTACTGAACATTTGAATAATTGACAAATATTGTTTTATCGTTACGCCGCCGCGTTGGCGCAGCGGTCAAGCACTGGATTGCGATTGGCGCTGTTGCGCGGGCGGTTGCGGGTTCGATTCCCGCACACGACAACATTTGTATTGGCCATACAGATGTTTGCCGTGGTCTGGGTGTTTGTGCAGTCCTTGTGGGCTACCCCACCGTGCCTCGGAGAGCACGTTAAGCCGTCGGTCCCGGTTGTTATCATGTACACCTGATAGCGATCGTTACTCATAGTAGGGAATATATCCGCCAACCCGCATTGGAGCAGCGTGGTGGATTAAGCTCCGATCCTTCTCCTACATGGACAAGAGGCCTATGCCCAACAGTGGGATATTACAGGCTGAATCGTGATCGTGATTGTTTTATCGTTAGACCAAAAACATACAAGTTATAAATAACTAATAAATTGATTGACTCTATTTGTGTAGTTTGTAGTGAGCCTGCTTTCTGCTCTGCGAGTTGCGGGGTCGATTTGTATTTATATATTATGTATCATTTCTATGTATATTTATCAAAAAAATTGCTATAACAGGCGACTGTTACCTATAACACAAGTATTAACTTGCTTGCCATAAGAACCGACGACCGCGTGTGTCTGAAACATTAAAAAAAATTATATGAACTATTTAAATATATCAGGAAGAGAAATAAAGTATTAAAAAAATTTCCACAAGAAGTAATATAAAATTTAATTAGTGGAATAATTTCATTTTTTTTAACCAACGACGCTATAAACGATTAATTATTTATTAAAGTACTAAGAACTTCTTAGATAGTCAACATAGCACGTCGATCTAGACTCTACTATATCTGTCTGATAATATCAATTCGAGTCAATTGCGATGAAATATTGATGCATAGATTAATGCATTTATGCAATACCAAACAGGGCTAGGAGTTCTTACGTAATTGGTTAGATAAAGTTGTTTGATAAATAATAGCCAGTGGTCACAAAACAAGTACTAGGTACTGACTAGTTCTCACAGTATTATTAAAATTAGTCCGATTGTAAAGGTTACTGGGTGTAGACTGTTATATAGCCATTAAGGTCGCCTTCAATAAATTCCAACGTAGTGTATTGCTAATTGATATACTATAATCTAATAAATTTTATGATCTAATCCAGGAGGCATAAAAATAAATTAAGTATAATACAAAACTAAATTATTTGTTAAAATGATATGAATTCATTTAAGTATTCTGTCCGTTGCTAACTGAAGATAATGCGTAGATTAAACAGAATAATTTAAAGTAGTCACATTTAAGGATTCGTAGCTATCAAAGTTACCTTATTAATTTAGCCACATGTAGGTAAGTTAGTACAAAATTAAAAAGCGTTATTTTAATGTAAATGTTTCATTTAAACCACATATGAAAAATAAAGTAAAAACGTAAAGTCTCCTACACATCATTTAAAAATAAGCTTCCGTTATATGTAGTATTTTTAATTGTTTATATATAAATATAATTATCTAAGGTTATCCAAGATATCTGACCTTACTTACCATATGAGTAAATCACAACTTGAGAGATGTTTTGTTTTGTTGTGATCTTCTGTAAAGATGAGGTATGGCTACTCGTGATTTTGAGCGAGATATTTCTTGTTGTGCTCTACTTCAATAAATACTATTAATTTTTCTAGAAAAAATAAATATATGAAATGTATGTTGATCGATATTTCCGTTCAATATAAGACATTATGTTTTATCCATTTATAGAAATATAAACAACGGATGTTATTATACCTTAAACGAGAATAATTTCCTTTTACTATGGAAAGTTTCAAGAAATGGTGTAGAATTTTTTCTCTTATTTAATTTATTTCTATGACATTTTTATATGTAGCAACATAGCGTAGATAATATCCTAAATCTGTGTCACAGTTAACAAAAGATACGAAAGATTATTAAGAAATGATTTGACATTTGGTAAACAATGTACGTAAATTGTCATAATATATGTGACAGATGAGAGACATTTCAATTCTATGAATACCGATTTACAATTCCGCAAGGGAGCTAGAGCCAAAGGCGAAGAAGAAGATACCGATTTATTTATGCACCAGTAAGGGGTTTTTCTTATTGGGAATTTGTTCGATTCTGTACACTTAGGACTCACTACATACTTATGTAGATATTTATGACGCCGCGTTGGCGCAGCGGTCACAGCACTGGATTGCGATTGGCTGTTGCGCGGGCAGTTGCGGGTTCGATCACCGCATACGACAGCATTTCTATTGGCCATACAGATGTTTGCCGTGGTCTGGGTGTTTGTGCAGTCCTTGTGGGTCTCCCCACCGTGCCTCGGAGAGTAGTTAAGCCTTCGGTCCCGGTTGTTATCATATACACCTGATAGCGATCGTTACTCATAGTAGGGAATATATCCCCCAACCCGCATTGGAGCAGAGTGGTGGATTAAGCTCCGATCCTTCTCCTACATGGGGAAGAGTCCTATGCCCAACAGTGGGATATTACAGGCTGAATCGTGACATACTTGTATATTTAAAAACGGCTGAGAAGAATGAGGCTATTATTGGAAATTTAAATAAAAGCAGGCAGTGTATTAGTTATAAACCAAAATAAAAAATTACTTTATTCAAGTAGGCTTCAAAAGCACCTTTGAATCGTCATTTTTCAAATTAAAATTATATTCGTTTTAATTAATGAATTATAGTTAAAAATAAAGCTACCATCGATTCAGAATGTGATGATCCGCAGTTAGGGCGCCTTCAAATTTGTCGCGCGACAGCAGCGCGGCCGCAGCGCGGCTGCAGCGCTACTTTGTAAATCTGTGTAAATAACAACGCGCGGTTGCCGCTCTGCCACCGCGCTGCTGTCGCGCTGCAACCGCGCGTTGTTATTTACATAGATATACAGAGTAGCGCGGCTGCAGCGCTGCGGCCACGCTGCTGTCGCGCGACACTGCATTTTATTACAAAACTAGCTGTGCCCGCGACTTCGTCCGCGTGGAATTTAACAAAAAAGTTATTGTTCAGTTCACAGAGTTATAAAATAAATAAATTTCTAAAATAAAAGTAGCCTAAGTTACTCCTTACTACATCAGACATCTGACAGTGAAAGTCCCGTCAAAATCGGTCCAGCCGTTTTCAGAGATTAGCCAGAACAAACAGATTGACAAAAATTATAATAAAAATGTTATTTTGGTATATGTACCGTGTATACATACACCCATATGCATTTAGTAAAAAGCGGTTATTTTAATATTACAAACAGACACTCCAATTTTATTTGTATAGAATATAGATGTATAGATTAGTAAAATCTTGTATGGGGTATAGCGCCACTATATTCAAACATATGATTGTATATATGTATATCCAATTTAACTTCAAAACCGTATTGTAGTGAAACTACATAATCAATTATGTTAACAGTAAAACAAATATCAACAGTATTGGTTGATGAATAAAGACCAAAATAAATTTATAGCCTAGAAATACGAACATATTTGACGATCTATCATAGCACTTCTCTTAGAAGCCGATATAATAGATAACCTTCAGGCTTGCTGCAATAAAGGGATAGGGAGTACATAATGCCAATATGATATTAAACGTCAAACTATTGATCGATCGACTAGAGAGTCAAGTATTGTATTGCGGTATACTAGACTATATTCAACAGGATCGAGATATTAGCGATACGGTATTGTCTGACGTTTCAATTAATTTTATTTTCATAATAACTTATTGCCAACTTTGACAACATTTTGAGATGTTCTGATACGTATGAAGATTAATGTTAGTTTAGGTAATTAATATTATTAACTCAAGCTATTGCGAACTACAAGTCTGTGTCAATAAATAGAAAGTTATTTCAGCGATTACTGAGGTGGCATGTGTCAAAAGTCAAAGCCCATTTTTATTTTTATTTGTTAGAACTATCAAAAACTATTCAGAAATTTGTTCTTTGCATAGGTAAATTTATCTTTTTACTTTCACATTGTACATTGTAAACAAAGTTTTGATGTTTAGGTAATAAGTGAGACAAATACTTTAAAATAATATACTTTGTTAAAAAGAGTAAACAACGAGTGAAAGCGACTGTCTATATTGTAATTCTGTTACTAATTTTAATTTCAAACCAACCTAAAAAGCTGCTAATCTTAAAAAAAATAACATATATATTTGATTCTTGATTACTTTGTATGATAATCGATTTATTCTATTTCCACACATATAAAAATTACAACATAAAAACCTTCTTGCAGGAAGGAACAGAACAATTTAAAATTAGTAACTTTTTGGCTAAAAATCAAAATCAAGAATTTGAATAAAGTTATTATTCAAATAAGCTTCAAAAACATTCTCGATTCGTCATTCTACATAATAAAATTTTAAAAGTGATTATTATTTTTAAAAATAACGCCAGCACCGATTCAGAATTTATTATGCAGAGACGAATCGACAAGAAACTCTACAGTTTAAACTGTTTATATATTTTCAAAAAACCGGTAACAGGTGTTTCTATTTTATTTTTAAATTAGAATTGTACATCAATTCAAATTTAAAAAAAAAAAACTTGTTAACACAATAATTGTGTACTAAAGTTAAAAAAAGTGGTGGGTTTCATTAAAACTGTCGACATGTTGGTTACTTAATAAAGTTGATCAGAAGAATAGCCTAATATTACTTATAAAATAATTAATTTTTAACCAGTTTTTTCAACTAATTTCAATTTTTTAGGCAATAATTTTAAAAGAGCAAAAATATTTAAAAAAACTAAACTAAAATATGTGGAGGTGAAAACAAGTAGAGCGTGAATTATTGCTGTATTAATAGCATTTTAGTTTTTAGCATCAACAATTGTTATTATGAAAAAGTGACTACTTTTTTGTTAAAGGTCAAAATTTCAAGCGTTTTTTAAGCAGTAGCAATTTAAATAGTATTAGGTATGAAATGAGCCTAAATCTTTGTTTTGTATTAGAGGTCAATGCTGTGTCAAAAGTCATTACCCGAATGGCAAAACCAGTTACAGACGCACGCTAGCGTGAGCGCATCATAATATTTTTACACGCTACGCGGGTTGGGTATCTATTAACGTAAGATGATTTATGCCTGCATCAGACTTTTATTATGCTGTATAGAAATATTAATTTAAAAAAATATTATTTATATCTGCAATTCCAATACTTACTTTGATTACGTATATATACGTGTACACAAAATTTTATTTTAACGTACATGCGACTTTGGTTGCTAAAAGGATTCATCGATCATTTTATCCGTGATGAAGCAAGAACAAAAAGTTAATGCATAATATTTTTATGCATATTTAAACTACTGATGCCTGCAGTTCTCCTCCTCATCACTTGAATTTGACTAAGTCGTATGTATGTACAACAATAAAATAGGTTTTGAATCTAGGGTAATTAAATAGGGTCTAAAAAAAGAATAGCAAGTCAAGAAAAGCTAGTAAAAAAATAGCAAGGCGGTCTAGACCGATTTACGAAATGTTAATGGTCTAATCACGAAGTAGGTAGTTTAACTCCTCAATCCACAACTGAACTCCGTTGTAATCTGTCTCGTTAGATTTTGTCACAAGAACTACCGTAAAAAATGATATCTGTAAGCGAATTTGTATGAATGATGTATTGAAATGACAAGCCAAACCAATAGTTTTTGCTTGTTGCATTAGTATAGGTAGGTTTCGTCCATTTATTTTATGTAGATCACGTTGAGATGGTCTATCAATCTTGAAATATATCACTACATTCTTGAAATAACCTACACGTATATTTTGTATATCCTGATACGGTATGATACAAAGACCTTAAATAAATTGCCCATTTTGCATAATGACTAATAAAGTATCAATTTCATAAGCTCGTTATACCATATAGATTAAATTGTTTCATGGTTTCCTGTAACAAATGGCTTTTTTATTACGCGTTCAATTTATGACTGTGTAATTTAAGCTACTATAAAAAAAAAGATATGTTGGACAATTAAGACATTTAATTATTATGTACATTTTTTTAAAGTTCACCATAGATTTATGGTTAGACATGTGTGATGTGTCTTTGATCTGAATCATTAATGCGATCACTTAAAATGTCAAATAACTTTGAAGGCAGGAAAAATTTACAGAAATTTTTCATAGACTTACAATTGTTAAAATATTTTATTGTACATGTAATTTCTATTTGATTTACAAAGAAGTTTTCCTCTACATTATTATTTGTTACGTCTCATTGAATATAATGGTATTTTTAACCGACTTCCAGAAAAGGAGGAGGTTCTCAATTCAATCGTATTTCTTTTTAATGTATGTTACCTCAGAACATTTGACTGGGTTAACCGATATCTGACAAGTACTTTATGAGTTGTATCTCATAATGCGTATTTACTTGACTATTTTTTCGTCGACTTACGTTGTATTATACCGCATAATGCTACAGCATAAAACCGCATAGTGCTGTGTGGTTACGGCACTAAAGAATGTAGCCACCCCCTCTCTTCCCGTGGGTGTCGTAAGAGGCGACTAAAGGATAGCACAGTTCCACTACCACCTTGGAACTTAAAAAGCCGACGGATGGCGGGATAACCATCCATGCTGGCTCTGAAATACACAGGCCAAAGACGGGCAGCAGCGTCTTCGGTGCGACAAAGCCAGCCCTGCGGTCACCAACCCACCTGCCCAGCGTGGTGACTATGGGCAAAACACATGAGTTCGCGTCATAATGTCGGGCGCGAACTTGTGGAGGCCTATGTCCAACAGTGGACTGTGATAGGCTGTAGTGGTGGTGGTGGTGGATACCGCATAACTTTTCACTGGGTATACATACTTTGATACTTCTTGTTTAAATCGAAAGACGAAACTTGTCTTGTAGTCTCATTTAAATTTGATTGATATCTGATGAATACTTTTTAAGTAATCTTTGATAACGAGTATTTACTTGACAATTTTTTCCGATGTAGTTGAAGTGGGGCATTTTTTGTTTGCAAGTAAACACAATTATTTCAAGTCGTTTTGTAAAAATATAAAAACAATTTTGTTTATTTTTAAATAAAAAAATTCGAAGGTAGTTACGACTTCTTTGCGTGTTTGTTGAAAATGAAGGTGATTAATAAAATGTTGAGACATTTATTATATACTTGTTCTACTCGCGACTTCGTTCGCGACTGCCATCGCCTGCTTTATTAGCCTTAAACTTACTAACTTAACAAAGATTTTTGTACATTCTGGATTTCAAGTTACTTGGCTCGAGGGCTATGGTGTTAGTAGATTCTAAACTATCAGACAAAACACCTAGTTATTTTTACCGAATGATATTTAAAATTGCCCCTTGCTAACAAAGAAAGAATTAATAAATTCGGTCCACGCGTTAAGGTAATATAACTGAGTGCATTTTTGGATTTTCATCTTTTCTTATAACGTGTTCAATTTTATTTAAATTAATTGAGTAGTTTAATGCAAACAGTCAGATGGACGGAAAAATTAAAAAGTAATTTCATTTTTGACTCCAAATAATTTTCAAAATGTCTTCAATGTGTAGACTTAGAAGTTAGACCTATTAGGTACTGTATGACAACAAATTAAAATTGTAATAAAAATTACATGTAATTTTATAAATACGTCATTCTTTATTAGTAGAGATTCTGAGACAGAAAAATATCCTCAACATACCATGTATTTATGCGTGTTATAGTTATTATCAGTATTTAGAGGAAACAAGATTTTTAAATACCAATAAAGGCAAATGTCAAATGCGTTAACTGCTTAGGTTATCAGGGACATAATTACTAAAAAATAAAATAAAGTCGTTATAAATATAATATAATAAATTAGTGAAGTTTATGCGATACTAGTTTTGCCTAAGGATTTCACCCGTGTTATAGTTTAGTTGAGCGAACTTTCGTTTGTTTTTACTTCATTGTTTTTATGATTCGTAGCGTTATATACAATATATTTTATAACCCACTTTCGTAAATAAATTTGCCAAAAAAAACAACAAACAAATAAAATTAATTTAGACTATGACTTGATGCTTTCAAAGAAACAAACCGACAAATATCAACAATATATTGCTATTAAATGACATTTTATACGCGTGTGACTGTATGACGATATAAAATAAAATAAAATTAATTAACCATTAATTGTCACATTGATAAGTCTAAGAGATTTCAACTAATTTTCACGACTTTAAATTACTGTTTTATCGATCAACTTCTACTGCCCTATTCGGATTCTACAATATTTAAAAGTACAAAAAAAAAAAAAAAAACATTTAGACTTCCTTATTACAATAATATCTTTTTAATGACAGTCGAAGTGTAATCAAATAAAAATAAATTTAACAAAAAATTGAGTTGTCGTGTGCTAAATGAAGAAAGAATTTAAAGAAAAGTTAGATCATGGTAGCTCATTGAAAATTCATTTAAATTATAATTTCACTTGTAGATAATATGTATGTTCGCCATCCATATATTTGACCATTCTGTAGACTTATTTTTATAACTTTAATTATAGTATAATTTCATACTTCTGATGTCTTTAGGATTTGTCTTTAGTTATTCTTTATCGTTTCGTGCCTCTTTATTTAGTTATTTTATTATGCTGAAAATTGACTGGACTGGCACTAAAAAGGGCTGAATTTGATATACGGCTCATTATTCCAAATTATATCTTTGTGCACGCAGTGGTGATAGGAACTCTAATTACAAAAAGGTGTGTGTGCGATTCACACACGATAGAAGTGAAACTTCTTTGGAAAACTAATATAAAAAAAAATTAAAATTAGCGGCTTACAGCGCGGTCCTTCCCTGTTGTTTTTCCGTTGCATCCGGTTTGAAATCACAACGATTCTAAAGAAGTTTCACTTCAAAAAAAAAAAAAAAACTTGAAATGCTGCCACCTAAAGTATGCCATCATTCTAAACACCTTTTTGTGTTATGATTACAGATATTTTACATAATAATAATTATTATCTGTTAACATTAATTTATTTACATTTTTTGTCGTTAATACTTGTAATGCTATAATTTTTATTTGATTTTAATGTACGTTATAAGTAAGGTAATTATTTATCTGCTTTGAAAAGTTATTGGACACATAAAGTACTTATGCGTTTTACTAGTTTACTACATATGTATATATACTACTTATTTATTATTTAGATAATTTTCCCATCAAGAGGTAACGAACATAATAAATCGATTCAAGTAGTCGTACATATTATTTGACGCTTCGTTGTACAATGGTGAAATCCAAACATTAATTAGACCTCGTACATAAGAGCAAAAACAGTTTGTTTTTTTTCTACTAATACTTTACAAATATTGAATTGGTTTGATGGCTTTACTAGTGTAATGGACTTAATATACAATAATACAGACGATTTCTCTAACATTACTTGAACAATTATGTTTGTCATAGCGAGTCTAACACACATAACATTTTTCGAACAAATTTTGTGTCTCTTTCTTTTGTATTTCATTCGTCTGGTACTTTCATATACAATTAATTTTGGGTCGGTGTACAGGAATGCTTGATTATTTATCTTCATTAAAATAGTAATGAATTTCTACTCCGTTGAAATGATATTGTCTTAATTTCAAGACATTTATTATATGTATATAACGCCTTTCATTCAATTATTTTTGTAATTGTTTTTTTTTTCTATTTTAATAAAACAGTCTATTTACTTATCTATTTTTAATAAAAATATATGGTCTATTTGTATTGGGTACGTGAAAAATATTAAATAATACCAGTAATATTAATCAAAAATAAAGTACAGGTCAAATGAAGTACAGATCTATACTAATATAATAAAGCTGAAGAGTTTGTTTGTTTGATTGTTTGTTTGTTTGTTTGAACGCGTTAATCTCAGGATCTACTGGTCCGATTTGAAAAATTCTTTCAGTGTTAGATAGCCCATTTATCGAGGAAGGCTATAGGCTATATATCATCACGCCAGGACCAATAGGAGCGTAGCACCAATGAAGAATGTTTCAAAATCGGGTTTTTTTTTCCTTTTGAGAACTTCCTAGAGAATTGGTCATATTCCACGGGGACGAAGTCCCGCGCAGAAGCTAGTTGCATTATATTAAGCGTTGTTATAAATTTATATTCAAATACATTAATTTCAACATATCTCATATAGTGGTTATAAATTGACAGGTTGAAGTTAAATCTAAATGTAATTTGAATAACAAAAACTAAAACTTGTTAAAAGATATGATTTATTGTGTATGAAAATGATTTTTATTCAAGAGCATCACAATGTAATTTATTGTAATTTTGTTGTTTTAGTAACTCCATCAACGCTGTATTTATTTCGAGACTAAGATAAAATATCACAGCATATTGTCATTGTATAAGTTTACAATTTTGAGTAACATGCATTGAGACGAGAATTCAAGGAGGTTTTACATCATATAAATATCATGTGTTGTGTTGAAATGTTGTCATTTCAGCCTGTGTCAACAGTAGATTACCGTAATGATTGTAGCAAAAAATACAAACAACACATTTTTATAGATCATTATATACCATTCAACATAAAGAAGACTTTGTTCATATACAAGTAACCTTATACATATTTAATGTCATGAATTACGGTTTAGTTTGTGTTAAATAAAATACATAAATAATTGTGTTTGCTCGCAAACGAAGAAAAACCGACTTCAATTACATCGACAAGTAATACAACGTAATAAGACGAATAAATAGTCAAGTAAATACGCGCTATTAAAGATTACTCAAAAAGTTGTAATCAGATCTAGATCTAATTTAAAGAAGACTACACGACAAGTATTAGCTTTCGATTAAAGTAAGAATCATCAAAATCAGTACACCGAGTAAAAAGTTATGCAGTATTATACAACGTAGGTCGACGAAAAAGTAGTCAAGTAAATACGCATTATTAGATATAACTCTAAAAATACTTGTCAGATCTCAATTAAATTTAAATGAAACCACATGACACGCAAAACCTTTTATATAAAACAAAATTGATCGAAATCGGTCCACCCAGTCAAAAGTTCTGAGCTAACATACATAAAAAAAATACAGTCGAATTGAGAACCTCCTCCTTTTTTGGAAGTCGGTAAAAAATTAAGTACTTAATTTTTGTCATCTTTTGAAAAGTAAAAACTAACGTCAAATTCCTTGTTTATCACAAATTCCTTTAAATATTTACTTACAGAAAAAATGTCAAAGATCCAATTCTGTTCATTGAAGAATAAAATAATTGTGTTTATTCGCAAACTAAAAAAAATCTACTTCAATTAAATTGAGAAAAATAGTCAAGTAACGCGATATCAAATATTACACAAAGAGTACTATTTAAATGTCAATAAAACTTAAATGGGACCACATAACAAACATCAGCTTTCGATTAAAAAAAAAACATCAAAATCGGTACAGTCAGTGAAAAGTTATGCGGTGTGATGTTTCCATCGAAAGCTGATGCTTGTTTTGTGCTCCCGTTTAAATTTGATCGTTACCTGATAACTACTTTTTGAGTAATCTTTGATAACGCTTATTTACTTGACTACTTTTTCGTTTACCTACGTTATATTACTTGGCGATGTAATTAATTGTGGTCTGTTTTTTTCGTTTGAGAGGAAACACAATTATTGAGAATACAAATATTTCACATTTTATAGGTTCTTTGATAAAATTTTCAATGTCTTTGGTTGAATGTGGTATGGCCGTTGCTACAGAAATTATCGAGTTACGAAATTGTAGAGTTAAATCTAAAATCATTCAGTCTGATATGTATAGAAACCTTTGAACGTACGGCTCATTTTAATCTGAGTATGCACTTGATTTCAAAGGAGGATGGCAGTTACAGATAAAATCGAGGATAGGTACATCTAGTTTGAAATAAATAAAATGTAAAATAATAAATTTCACACAGTCATTCACACATTTATCACAGTCGTCTGTTCTTAAAGTAAACAATTTAATGCTTATGTTATAGCTAACAGCCGACCGTAATAGCTCTATATAGTAATTTTTGATAAATATATATATATATATATACTTAGTATAGTTAGTACACATATGAATAAATATATTACGTTCAGACTCGGACGTAAATCGAATCAACAACACACGCCCTTAGTTAGTTTTAATCATTAACCCGCAGTGGAACATCGTAGTGGAGTAATTTTCTAACTCTTCTCATTACAGAATAAGGCAGTAGCTTAAAAGCTCATAAGCGTTATAATCGTGCTTTGTTTTAGTATCATTATAACAAAGAAGCTCACGACTTATTTATTTTTTGTTGCGTTGTAAATTTTGGTCTCGAACGACACAACAATGTGAGACTCATTGTTTTAATTATTTTTATATGAACTTTCTAACTCAAATGGAACTTTTACAATTGATTTCGTAATTTTTATTTTACCTATTATCCATCTATATTTCATCCGTATATGATTTATTTTAAAAATAATATAAGTATTAAAGAATAATTACGAGGCAGTAAAAAATAATTAAAGGGTAGAAATAACGTAGGCCATGAAATATCGAATTACGAATCATCATAGCAGAACAACGGTCATAAATATGTTAATCATATAAACATCGATGCGGGATATTTCGCGTGGGATGGTCTAGTGTGAGAATAAAGTTCAAAGACTTGAACACGATTACTTTGAAAGACTAATAATAATAACATCATTTATCATTCATAAAGCTCGGTGTGCAATACTTATTGCCGGGTTGTACGTAAGTCTTGAAAGCTCGTAGAAAACTATTGCTTCATTTAAAAGTAGAGCATTATTACTGGCTTATTACTTGTGTTATTATAATATTGTATTATTATAATATCAAACAATTCGATTGCGCTAATCACTCAAGGTTGAAAAGTAGTCGTGATACTGATATTTGTTCAACTTTCTTATTTTTCGTAACAAAAAAACGTTTGCAATGATAAATATTAAAGTCAATTTATTTTATAGCTAGTTATATATATTATAGTTAGTCAAATTGGCGGGTTATTTTAGAATTACATTAAAATATAATTATAATTTCAATTGTTAATGAATAAAAGAGAATATATTCATTGTTTTTTTTTTAATTGTGTGAATCTTCTCATGTTCAATTGCCAATAGGCATCCAACTTGTTTTTACTTGTATAGACATTTAATGGTTACATTTCTATATTTGTGGGTCGTAGTATTAAATATACATATTAATACCTATCAAATTACAGTACTAAATATGATTTTATATTAATCCCAGAAATTTTTATCTATTAAATAAACTTTTCAACTTAATAAGAAGCATTGACTGAAAATTTTATTGTTAAGTAAGTGGTATGTCCGTGTTATTTCTTCAGAATACATAAAAGGAATTTCTACAAAGAACTATGTAATTATTTCATATTTATAACCTATATTATTATTTTTGCATTAACGACTATCTTCCGCATAGCCACTGCATATATCTTTAGGTATCAAGTGAAAGAGACCGAAATATTCCATTCAACAATAATGATCTGCATTATTATATGAAAATTGCTACAATTTAAAAAGGAAATCCTGTTTCATTGTCTTCTGTTTTAGTTTATTTTTGTAAATAAAGATATATAAATTATAACCTCAGGCTAAGATAATCTTATCAAAAACATCGGCATGAATATATTTCACACCTATAGATATAACTATTTATGTGCATTTTTTATAAGCAGTGAAATCAATAAAGTGATAGAGTTTAGATGAAGTTGCGCCACAGATTAGTAATTGATGATTATACATACAGAAAATTCAAATATTCAGCAAAGAATTGGATATGTAAGTTCGGATACTCGAGTCAAGTCATAGGTTTGTTTATTTCGAATATTATTACATTTTTCTCGTTGCTCTAGACGAGCTAAAAATAATGGTAAAATGCAATGCGAAGCTATTGCAATTTACCGATAATGACAAGACACTACGCAACGTAAAAGAATGCGACAACTTAAGACACGTAACAGTGGTATGCATTCAGTCTGTAACATCCTACTGTTGGATATAGGCCTCTTCCCCATGTAGGAGAAGGATCGGAGCTTAATCCACCACGCTGCTCCAATGCGGGTTGGCGGATATATTCCCAACTGTGAGTAACGATCGCTATCAGGTGTACATGATAACAACCGGGACCGACGGCTTAACGTGCTCTCCGAGGCACGGTGGGGAGACCCACATTGACAGACATCCAAACCGGAAAGAAATATTATACAAATACAAATATCCATCCCGAGTAGGAATCGAACCTGCAAACCGTCGGTGTTTTAGGCGACTACACGCACCACTACAACAGAGCGGTTATTACACCAGTAGATCTTACATTCGCTGCAACTCAATCTGCTGCACAGCGTTACTGCGTTCACAATGAAAGAGAAAAAAGGAAAATTAATTATTAAGTGTTCATACACGGTTCGTGTGTTGAATCAAAATTGTATTATCAAATACTTTTTGTTAACGGCTTGAACACGTCATTTCGGTGTGGAGAGTACAATGCATTAAAAATGACTATTGTTGGTTTTATTAAAGGATACAACCTGGTTCTTGTTAATTACGTCGTGTGATCACATGCAATATAACATGAAGGAAATACAAACTTTATCTGAAAGAGGTTTGGTTTTTTTCCTAATCCTTAGTTTATTATACCAACATGCAAATTTCAAACACATTCAACTATTTGTAACAACATAAAACAATTTTGTAACAATTTCTACAGTTTCGCAATTTAGCCTTTACTTTGAACTGTGCATATCTTAAAATTATACGCAATTTTATACTTTGAGATATATATTTTAAGGTCTAAATTAGAGTTATTTGTAATTTGAAAGGGTAAAACGAATAGCATGATTAACATGTTTAGGTTTTAATTTATCTGTCTCAGAGTATTTATAAATTGCTGTCATTGTGATTCTATTGTAACATGCAATATGTTGGGTAAATGAGCTGAGAGTTGAATACGAACGTTCATAGTTTAGTTTTAGTTAATTATTAACTATTGTTATGTTATATTATTTCGTGTAGTGGTGTGAGTGCGTCTACGGTAACGTTGATGGTGGCATATTCACTCTTAGCAAATATTTATAGGTGTTTGCTTAAAATCAGTTTTTGATCTAGATATAGGTATGTCTTCGTTAGTCTCCTCAACGTGTATCAGAGAGCACGGGGAGCCATCGATCCCGGTTTTTAATATAAACACCTGAGAAAATTACTAGCCGGTATTGGTGCAGCGTGATGGATTAAGTTCCAATTCTCCTCAAAATACTTCTTCAATTAATCAATCAAGGATAAGAGGCATTTGGCTAGCTGTAGATCGTTTACAGGCTAACTTACTGTAGTTCAATTCGCGTATTATTTTCATAGAGTTGTATAGTTTATACCTAATATTTCATAATTATGTTCATTATGATGTAATAAATATCGTTTTCATTAGAAAACATTAGTTGACGCGAATTTCACTCATTATAATGAAACAACTTTTTCGGATTTTATCGCGGCTTATTATTGCCGTGGAGTATCCGAAACGTCGGGCATTTAAAAAACTTAATAAACCGCGATAAAATCCGAAAAAGTTGTTTCATTATATTTATAATGATGAAATAAATTATGAAAATCTCTATAATTTACTAATTCATTTCAATCTGATTGCTAACATCTAGTATAACGAACATTGTGGTCAGAAAATTTAAAATGAGAATAATCTAATTGCATACTTTACAGACAAGTTCACAATCTTAAAAGACTAGAACAAATTACAAAAAGGTTCATAATGGAGTTGGTTATTTCTAATTTGCAAGGTTTCCTTACAAGGTGTTGCGGTTTGGGAACTTAGCTTAGACTTCGCAGTCTCATTTGCTTTGTTAGACAGCAATTTGCTCCCAAATTGGCGTAATTGTTATTCGCTACGAAAATGGCCAACAAATTGTGTGGCAGCCAGTATATTCTGCATAGGGAAATAGCTATGGGGTTAATAGTTATGAGGAAAATACTGTAATACGTTTGGCTGCAATTTTTAGCAATATTTCTGAGTTTAATTTTTGCCTTTTAATTATTTTTTAAGCCTTAATAATATCTATGTATAGAATTTATCCATTTATTTATGCTTTAATGCTTTATTGTGCAGCCCATTTAACACACTCGGAGGTACACAATATGAGCTTAACCATGCTAAATTTTCCATTAGTAAAGCTTACAATGTGCATGAAACAGTAGTGTAGAATACATATGAATAGTAAAATACTATAACGTACTGTAAATATATATATCTATAGTATTAATCTTTTTTAGTTCCAGTGGTCGTTCAAGGGATACAAAATAATAGTCTTCAACTTTTTTCTCGTTAAAGTTTAAAATTTATAAATTAAGTTTTAAATTTGTAAATTTTTTATTGAATGCTAACTGGCATTTGTTATTAATATATAAAAAAAATGACTTTAAATATGTCATTAAAGACTAAAGATAACTACGCAGCTACATGAATTTATTACATAACTAGAGGTCGCCCAGTGGTCAAAATTCGTGAAATGGTCGATGGATTCTATTGGCTTGTAGTTTTTATGGAATTATCTTTAGAAAAAAATAAATATAATAGTGAAATTATGAAAAATTTCAAATTTTCAGTAAAGTCAATGAAAATAAGTATCAGTAGTGGTCTAAGATCCGAGAAGGTAAATCTTCCCTCATCTGTTAATTAGATGAAACAATTTTTTATAGGCTTATTTCAATATTGTGAATTTATAAAAACAACCTCTGCCACCATAAGCCTGCTGCAATTTTTTTTTTTATCTTTTCCCTCTCATGTTAATTACATGTAGTAAGCTAAATCCGTTAATATGTTACATTATATACCTGACTATAGTAGGCAGCCATCTCTATGATTGCTACACTTACCTGCAGCCAGGTTACTCTGACTGAGGTTACTGACCTCATAACATGAGAGGGAAAAGATTTTTTAGAAGAAAAATTTTTTTTATTTATTTATTATTATTTGCAGCAGGCTTATGGTGGCAGAGGTTGTTTTTATAAATTCACAATATTGAAATCAACCTATAAAAAATTGTTTCATCTAATTAACACATGAGGGAAGATTTTGTTATATTCCGGATCTTAGACCATAGGTGTAATATGATAATTTTTGGATTCATTGATTTATATATAAGACGTTTCAGCAATTAAAGTATTTCAATCAGTACATTACTTAATAACTTGTAGAAGTTTGTTTGACAAGATTAAATGATTTTTAAATTGTCTTTCAAAAATCAAAATCAAAATAAAAAATTACTTTATTCAAATAGGCTTTAAATGCACTTTTGAATCTCATTATCAAGTCTCATCATCAATCATCATTACGAATTAAAATTCTAGGTATTTGATTAATTAGCGGTCGCGGTAACGGTGGGGCGGAGGGTGCTAAGAATCACCGGGTTACGGGAGGCTGCCACCCAACACTACATTTGGCAACGTATAACGGACGCACTCTACGGCTGGACCATCACCTCACCGAACTTGAAGTAGAACTGAGTCATATTAAGTGGAGCATACTGGGGTTGTCTGAAGTCCGAAGAGAGGGCGAGGACACGGTGATCCTGGACTCCGGGTACCTGTTCTACTTCCGTGAAGGTGATGGGCTTTCCCAAGGTGGCGTCGGTTTTCTGGTCCACAAGACTCTCACTAACAACGTTGTGGAAGTACGAGAAAGCCTTTGACTCTGTAGAGACTTGGGCTGTCCTGGACTCTCTGCAGAGATGTCATATCGACTGGCGATATATCGAGGTACTGAGATGTATGTACGACGCGGCGACGATGACCGTTCATATCCAAGACCAGAGAACGAGACCTATTTTCCTCCGGCGTGGGGTAAGACAGGGAGATGTAATATCACCGAAACTGTTTACCACTGCGCTAGAGGATGTCTTTAAGACCTTGGATTGGGGGGAACGAGGCATCAACGTCAACGGCGAATACATCTCTCACCTTCGTTTTGCTGACGATATCGTCATCTTTGCGGAGACGTTGGATGAGCTAGGTCAAATGCTGGCCGACCTAAACGAGTCCTCCCGACGAGTCGGTCTCGGTATGAACTTGGACAAAACGAAAGTTATGTTTAACAACCAAGTCATACCGAGACCGGTATCGGTTGACGGTATCCTTCTTGAAGTTGTTCAGGATTATGTCTACCTTGGCCACACCATTCAGCTGGGCCGAAACAACTTCGAGAAGGAAGCTGATAGGAGGATTCGGTTGGGCTGGGCGGCATTTGGCAGGCTTCGTCGAGTCTTCACTTCGAAAATTCCGCAATGCTTGAAGACAAAAGTCTTCGAGCAATGCGTCCTGCCTGTGTTGACATATGGAGCCGAGACGTGGACACTGACGAAGGGACTGGTCCACAAGTTTAAAGTCGCTCAACGTGCTATGGAACGGGCTATGCTTGGGGTTTCTCTCAAGGACAGAATAAGAAATGAGACTATCCGTGAGAGAACGAAAGTAACCGACATAGCCCACAGAATCAGCAAGTTGAAGTGGCAGTGGGCTGGTCATCTGTGTCGCAGGACCGATGGCCGTTGGAGTAGACGTGTCCTGGAGTGGAGACCGCGTATTGGCAAACGCAGTGTAGGACGCCTTCTGGCCCGCTGGACCGACGATCTACGTAAAATTGCTGGTGTAGGCTGGATGGGGATTGCGGAAAACCGGGATGTCTGGCGCGAGCTTGGGGAGGCCTATGTCCAGCAGTGGACTGCAACAGGCTGATATGATGATGATGATATGATGATATGATGATTAATTAATTATTATAGTTACGTGAAGCTACCACCGATTCGGAATGTAGATTCTGCACAGAGGAATTGAAAAGAAACTCCGCAGTTACTTTTAAAAAAATACTTTTTTTACTTTAAAATTGGTATTATATCATAGATTAAATACAGCGTCAATAAATGAACACACACACATCTTTATCATCAATATATCTAATACAAATAAAAAAAACGGTTAAAAGTCTAATAGATTTAGCATGTGACAAATATCATCTCTAATTTAATTTAATTTGTTATTACTTTAATTGAAAGCTGTAAGACTTATTTACAATGTAACCTCATGTGTATAAATTAAGTAATAAAATAATGTTTTAACTACAAATATATCGTGCTGTCTTGTATCCAGTGTAGTGTTTATTTTAAAACTCTTACGTGTTAATGTATTTTGTAACATAAAGTATAATAATGTACATCTGTATGACGTAAATTAATTTATTGTAATTATTTAACTACTATGAGTGACCTTAAAAGATTAATTGATATTTGTAAGTTTCTTATTTAAGCTCAATTTCCGTTTGAGACGGATACGTTCATATTATTTGATTTGTAGTAGGTATATAGATTTATCTTCATATATACATATTTATGAAGAGAAACAAGTATTATTATTACTTTAAGGAAATCTACGTCGAAAAGCTAAGCTATGTAATAAGTTCTTGCAAAACAAACAAAAATTTTAATGTATACAAAATATACCTATTCAATAGAATATGTACAATTTTTAAAAGATATTGGTTTAAATAAATAATTATTTGGCATCTAATAGATGACAAAATATGTGATATAAAGCGTTTATGAATGTTTCGTTTATGTAAATATTCTCGGCGGGCTAACGAACCACCAATTTTCAATATCGTTACAACTAAAATAGTTGTAAGACTGAAACTAAACTTGAAAGTTTGCGGAGGCAGTCCGGATTTGAATAAGTGACCTTCTCTTCGTCGTTTTATGTGTATTCACTGGATAATTTCGGCTTGTAAATTATTTGTTACTTTTGCTTATTTTGAAATTGTTTCTTTACAGTTTGACCCTGTATATTTATGACTTTGTTTTAATTGTTACTCCGCCTTTCTTAACTAAACTAAACCGATTCTTATGAAATTTTGCATCGATTAGTTGTCAAGGCAGTAATAATAATTTCAGTACTATCTTATGGATGTAATAATTTCAATAAATCTATGGGACCCATACATAATATGGTAAAAGAAGATTTTCTATAGGTGGGCGATATTGGAACTTTCACGGTTAGTTATTTTATTATTTTTATAAGTTTCATTCCATTTGTTCTATTTTAATGACTGTAATGTATATATATATATATATATATATATATATATATATATATATATATATATATATATATATATATATATATATAATATATATTTAGTTATTATATTAATATGCAACGGAAGCAGGAACCATACAAACAGCATATCCGTATTAAGACTGAAAATAATTTCTTAACATTAAGATAATAATTTAGAAGGTTTCAATAAGGTTAGTAAAATATATTTTTTATGAAAATTAAAACCAGAAATATAAAAAGAACAGGCGATATAAACACTATAATATTTTTTTCTGAATAAGCAAAATAAAATAAAAACGATTAACAAAGTTTCGGTGTTTTAAATTTTGATCAGTGTAATAGTAATTACTGATTTAATTGAAAGGATTACAATTGTATTGAAAGCTAAAAATCCTTGCAAAAACTAGTGCATATAAAAAAAATAGTAATTTTAATAACTTGTATTTCTTATCTTTAATCTTAATTATTTAAAGCGACAGTTATGTGTTGAAACTGTAACCTTAAAACAATTGTCATGGCCACGAAAGTAAAGAATTATATTGTTTTCAATCTTTTATGAAACAAGTAAATGCCTGTAATTTATATAATACAACAATTATGTACTTAACCAACTTAATCTGTTATATATGTAAAAAAATATGTAAATAGAATGTTACGTTACATACAAATGCAGGAAATGACTATCACTTGTGTTTGGATTATTTTTAATATCATATTTTGGTGATTGCAAATAGATCTTTAACCTAAGACTTTAAGGTTCAATTTAGATTAGTTTTGTTGATACGAAATATGTATCTGTTGTATAAGGTGATAGTTGAAAGGGTTGGTGACGCAAAGGTTGTTTGCAAGGTCTTGTTATATCCGTCACGTGGACACTGTGCGTGCAGAATTATAAATTTTACAGAAGTTTCTTATTTATTAAATTATGATATATTATCATTATCAAATATACTAACTATTTTATTACATTATAATACTAATATATTATAATACTAATATATTTTTATAGCTCCAAATTTTAAAACATTAACAATGATTATGTCAATGTCATGTATACTCGTAAATATAATTATGGTATTATGTTATTTTTTGAGTCTTAACTCATTTTCTGTTTTTTTTTAATATAACTTCGTTTCATACGGTGAGTAAAAGCGTAATCTAGTTTATATTTTCTGTTTCCCAAACTCCATCGTATTTTTATATATTGAGCCAAAACCTAGGTACTGTTGCAAGGTCTCATTAACGGTGAGCAATTGACATTAGGGTGGATTTAGACCAAACGAACAACGAGCTAGAGCTAGAACAAGAGCATTCTTTCTTGATTTTTATGTGTAAACGAACACTCGTATTCATATATTATATAACAACGAAAGAATGCTCTATGCCTGTTTACACTAAAAGAATTTGATAAGAATTTGATATAGTGGAGATAGAATGAGCATTCGCTCGTCTGATGTAAATCGACCTCTCTTGCTCATTAGCTGTCCGTTTTCATTAAAAAAATATATTATTATGTATCATTATAAATTAATAAATACATAGTACAATAAAATAAATCAAAGATAATTTATTTACTTGGTATTTTTAATTTTTATTTCAATTTTATTAGAAATACCTACACAAAAAATGTTGTAATATTATTGAGTTACATTAAACATTTTGACATCATATTTTAATCCAGCGTTAATTGTTTCGAATTTCATGTTATGTCATGGGCTAATTCACTTCTAGTACGTTTGTGGTTTAGCAAAAATAAGATTACGTTTAAAAATATAATGATTATGAAATCTTATTTTATCTTAAATGTAAAACTATTTTTATAAGGATACGATGATCGTTAGGTCATATAAATAGTGAGTCTTTTGTGACCTGATAATTCTTGCAAAGAAGTATTCTAAAAGTAATTTTGTTTTCTTAAAACAAAAATCAACATCCGATTTAATCTACAGGAATGCAACACGAAACCTTTCCATTTCCTACTTTCGTCTTCGGGATATATTTCTCTATGTGGAGATAGCAAGGGCTATAAAGGCTTAAAGTGTGATCCAGTGTTCCAATCCAGATAAAATCTCGCGTCACGAGCGTGCGATTCGTGTTTTGTCGTAAATTCTGTTAAGCTTGCGTTTCCGCGTTCCGAGCCGCGGGGTACTTGAACGGGTATCGCCCAACTTGTTTCGACATACGACTGTACAGCGCCAGCGTTTGCGTGACGGATACGACACTACGAGTATAACTCACATTGCTATTATAATTATTTTTACTAGCGGCAAGGTCGTAAGTAAAATGTAGACGTGATAAAATATTAAATTTCAAATTGATTTTTTTAAAATTATACATAATGTTTTTGAGTAGGAGTTTCAAATTTGTTATATTTTTTCTACACATAAAAATGAATTACTATTTATTTTGGTCACGCCATAACAACAACAACTTTGCCGATTTTATTCATCTTTTCATTAAGTTTTTCAGTACTTTGTGGAAGATCCCAACACAATAAAGATTATGAAAATTTCGTAGAAAATAAAAAAAAAATTCAGAAAATTCTAACAGACCACCTAAGTTTTACGCGCTTGACACATCGCAATATTGAGCAACGTCTTTCGGGTCAGCTAGTTACGAAAGAAAATATATTTCCTGGACAAAAGAACTTATTTAAAAAATGATAGAATCAATTCTAACTCGTTACAGCCAATAAATGTTCCTACTGAGCTTGAAATTGCTAGATAAGGTGTTGGAACCCCGGAGGCGTCGTGGTAGTGTGGGAAAGCGATCCCATGACGTCTCCACTAAGGTGCCGGCGGAAAAAGATGGTAGTTTTGGTCGATAGTCTGGCATTCTGCTAGAAGATCCACACTCTCGTCGCTCTCGGGTCGCGGGGCTAGTGCGTAAATTGGATTTCCCCATCTACAAAAAAAGTGTGAGCTGGTGGAGCCAAATCATTTTTTTTCAGAGCAGGTAGAAGAGCATTTACCATATGATTTATGTAGGTGAGTGTACCATAGTTAAGCTCAAGAAGCAAAGCATACTTGCTTTAGTTATACTTAACTTTAATAAGAAAGTATACCATATCTCCATATCTTACCGTATCTTATAATAAGATTACGTATAAAAACATTCTAATACTTCTTTAAAAGTAGTGCACTAAATCTAGACTCAAATATGTCTTATCTTCCTTCTATACCTTATTTGTAACAATAGCTTAAGCACATTTCCTTATGTAATTTGTATTTCAACACATTAAGCAAATAGTTTTCGTGACATGGGGTAAAACAAAAGTAGGTATTAATATTTGACAAACGTAATAAAAAAATATTTAAAAATGTTCATATAAAGATCGGTATGTGCTAATGGAGGAATAATATTAGTACTATTTATTTAAACAATTGATTTTTACATTTTTATTTTATCTACTAGACATTTTTTACTCACATATTGTAGTAAAAATAACCTTAACTAAACTGTTGGACTGGGACCTGTATAGTTAATTTTATTCAATTTTTTTTTCTTGGATAAGATCAATTTTAAGCAATCGACTTTTTTATACCATGTTAATTGATAAATGCGTAAAGGCGTACATTTTAATTAAAAGGTATATCCATAAATAAATTATTAAAACAAGTAATATATCTAACGAATTTAAACTCTAATTAGTATGTTATAGCCATATATTTGTACTGAAGTGTAAGAATTAGCACGCAATGTGACGGAATACCTATTTTTTTACTCTACTCGTATCTGTGACAGAAGAACATTAAACTAAAAGTGAATTTTGTTATATCTCTGAGGTAGGGCGCGATTTAATGATATATTTTTCCATTACGAATTAAATATCTAACCGCAATCACGCCACATTGCAGAGCGCGTTCTCAACCAGTGTATTGTAAAATTTAGTTAAGATTTACCTTTCCTGTCCAGTGGGTCACGAAGTACTAAACCTTTGAATTAAAAATTTAGTCTCGGTTCTTTGTTTACGTGCTGGACGTTAATCTCAAGGCTTATCTCGGAGTATGACCTTATGCTGTCTTTCCCACAGACCTTCTTATTAATTGTTGTTATGGGCTCGACTAATGACAATGCATAATTCTAACTGACAGCCAGCTGCGGACACGATATACTCTAATTATAGGAAATATCTTATACAAGAGTTATATTATTGTGTAATTTGTGCTTATAATAAAACTGTAACAGGTACTATTCTAGGCAAAATGATATTTGGAAAAGAATTTTTGAGAGCACGCTATAAATGTACTCGTAATAAATAATTATTGAAATTCACACAAACGTATTGCGATTTTATTACCAATTTCGTAAATATTGCAGTTTTTTAGCAATTTTATTTTTATCTAGGTGTAAAATTCGGAATTCGTGGACGGAAGTCGTGGGTAGAGCAACCTATATTTATCTTTACTTTCTGACAAGTGATTCGTCAACTTTTTAACACACATAACTTTGTAAAATGTACTAAAAGAAAAATAAAATTGAGTGTATTAAAAAGGCATTGGTGATTAAAACAAAAACACATTATTATGTTTCACAATAATGTTATTATGTTTCACAATATTCCTTTTATAGTCTTTTAAATATATTTTTTTTACTGTAACCATTTGCAATAAATTTTACTGCAACAGTTTGCGTAGGAACACTGCATGCAACTGACGTGCAAATATGTACCAATAGCAAAGGTTTCTTAGCATGTTATATCGAAAAGGCACTGGAACTTAAACCCAGGAGCTCTGGTCACCTTACTCACCGACTGGAACACAACATTGCTTGAAAACATTATTTAGCTGTGGTCTTCTCTAAGGTCGAGGTCCCTAGTCGGGCTGCTCCATATTTTGAGCAGGAAATTTCCTGCTGTGCCATTACCTCTGTAAAAATGAAGTCTGTAAATCTGATGGACAAACAAATGATTATTAAAATAAAAAATTCAGTCTTCTATAAGAATAAATTTTACACAAACTTTTTGCCCTCTTAGGAATATATACGTTATACTCGTAATAGAAAATCTCTGCCCATACCCATGCCCATCTGGTTAAATTTCACGCTTCAATAGCTTTGATTCGGTGATGTAAAATAGCCAATGGGTAATAAAATTTGTTTTATAATTTTTTTTAAATACTATTACAGTCAAGTTTAAGGATGTATATTTACATTTATGTAAACAATTATTTTGTTATTAAAACAAAACTTTCCATAGTAAAGGGAAATGGCACTCTTTAAAGGTCAAAACATCCGCTGTTTATATTATTGTGGATAACGTTCTATATCATGTTTTATAAACAATGGTAATATCACTTAAAGTAATTTTTTTATTTTACAAGTATATTAATTAATTGTTTTAATTAAGTTAAAGCATCACAGGAAATATTCTATTCAAAATCTTAAATCTAAAGTAATAATCAAAAGTAAATAACTCTAAAATATAACTTTAAATGGCATAAAAAAAGAAAATTTATTGCAAAAATAAAACATTACAACATTACAACACATGATTACAATTTCAATAACTACAATCTTAAATTTCAAATCAAGCAATCGATTTTAACGTACAAAACGAAATGCGAAACTATGTTGCTATCATTGCTTAAGAATTTATACTAGTTTAAAGGAATGGTTTCTTTTTAGAAACGTAGAAGTGTTTCAGAGTCCATTCGAGGGCACTGACTAAATTTATTGACGTCGTAGATCTTAGCTTACAACTAAGCCTCCTATAGAAGGATAAAAAACAGAATCGATTGGATTCTTCGCACTAGGAGATGTAAGTGGGCGTACATTGCACTGATTTGCCCTTGCCACTTCTCCTTAGAAATCGTAGGTTCCTGAACGTATCTATTATTATTTTAAATGAATGCAGGAAAAATACATTCTCGACTTAATTACTAACGAAACGGCTCTTGACATTAATTCACTTTCAGTTTTGGATTAAATATATATTAGTGCATCTTTAATTCATATAAATTACTAGCTTCTGCTCACGACTTCGTCCGCGTGGAATAGAAACAATTCTGTTATACATGATTTTTTCAAAACTTTAACTGTTTACGCAGCGCACGCAGCAAAAGCTCGCAAAAGGAAAAAATACCCCGATTTTGACATTTTTCATTGGTGATCCGCTCCTATTGGTCTTAGCGTGATGATATATAGCCTATAGTCTTCCTCGATAAATGGGCTATCTAACACTGAGAGAATTTTTGAAATCGAACCAGTAGTTCCTGAGATTATCCCGTTCAAACAAACAAACTCTTCATTATATTATTATTAATTAATAATATAATGAAGAGTTTGTTTGTTCAAACTCTTCAGCTTTATAATATTAGTATAAATTTGAATAAGGTTGAAGGTTAATTGTGGTTGATAAAATATTTCAAATATTAAAAAAATGTTAAGCACGCACAGAACAAGAGTTCGAACGTCTTCCAAGAGCTGCATTATTGTCGAATTTTGGTACCTCGTTTCGTATTTTGGTACCTCATAAGAATTAGACCGGGCGCTGGATGGAGTTGAGTATGCAAAATGTGAGGACCGCATTCGGTGAATGGTTTTGAACTCAGAAAAGCATGCAGATTATGATTCTGAATGTTGCCAGGAGCCATATTGGTCCATTTTTTTTTACACCCCACCCCCTTAGACATGTAGTAAATGGACTGAACACATGCTTTGATATCATTATAACGATTGTTTTAGTGAGAATATGCAATTGATTTTTATGATTACAGTTACTTACAGCCTGTCAAGTGAAAAAACAAGAGGAAAATTAAAAATAAAAACAATAATTATTGATAAAAAAAATTATTTAATTAAAAAAAAGCGAATTTTAATTAATTATAAATGAAAAAATGATAATTATCAATCTTTTTTATTCTGACAATCGTTATTTATGCATTTGCATAAAGAAATACAATCAATATGCAATTTCTTATAAAAGCAAGCCATTGTTTTACAATTGGATGCACATTTACACGGTTGATTCAACAATTCCGGCAGTGGTTGCTTGGTCATTTGTCGTGGGTACAAATTACCATCCTTCCTTTCATAGCCTAAGAACGTGTAATCAATTGTCTGTACTTCTGTAGTTGAGTTTGGTCAGCATTTACCCATACATATGTTTGTGCTGAGAAATTTTGAATTACTGCAAGTATCTTTTTGACGCTGACGGTTTTTACAGGAAATCTCCAAGATCATAATTCGCTCTTGAAATTGAATATTACAAGTGTGGTACAAACACGCGGCAGTATATTTCAAATCTACCTATTTCAAAAATTTACGTTCTTGATTACATAAAATACAATTTGACAGATATGATGATATATCACTAAAATACTTGGAATCAACTTTACGGAGTAAAGGTCGAATGATGAAAAATTTTATCATGTCAAGTAAGCACACCAAAATCCCAACTGATTGTAATAATTTCTTTTCAAGCACTGAAAATAAGTTACAGCTAGTTCGATTTCTATGTAATGCTGCCCGTAGATAATAACTGAAGATTACGAGTTATATATTTGTGGAGGATGATCCCCAAATGTTTCAAATTACAAGGTTCTTTATTTTTTTTAGTACCTGACCTGAATCCTAACCATTTAAAAACGGATTCAAGGATGTTTTGTCACATATTTCACGCAGTGAAAATCAAACTTGGCATATCATAATCATTAGCGCTGATATAGATGTTTTCATTCTCGGATATTACCTCTGGAACAAGCTTGCACGTCTAGGCTGTTTAGGTTTATGGTTCGACAGTTCCTATAAGAAGAAATTCATTTCAGGCTGTCATTTGGCTGCTCAGTCCCTTGGAGAAAATATTTGTGGTTTTATTTGCTAGCATTACACAGTCTGAATGGTTGCGATTCGACTAGCAGATTTGGTTCGAAAAAAAAATGCTTTAAAAGCTGCTTCGTTGGATTTTGTACAAGAAGCTCTAAAGCATTTCTGAAGTACATACCTAAGTGTTGAACAGCTAAAAGAATTGGAAAACATTTGCACCTATCTTTTTTCAAAAAAAAAAAAAAAACTCAACGGCTGATAAACTTCGGTATAAGTTATCTTCCCAAAATATCGGTTTTGCCTTAAATTTATTCAAAGTTATTTATTTGCACGTCAGATGCTCTACATTTACATCTATTAACATAATATGTATAAGTAAATACTGACCAAACTCAACTACAGACAATTGATTACACGTTCTTAGGCTAAGAAAGAAAGGATGGTAATTTGTACCCACGACAAATGACCAAGCAACCACTGCCGGAATTGTTGAATCAACCGTGTAAATGTGCATCCAATTGTAAAACAATGGCTTGCTTTTATAAGAAATTGCATATTGATTGTATTTCTTTATGCAAATGCATAAATAACGATTGTCAGAATAAAAAGATTGATAATTATCATTTTTTCATTTATAATTAATTAAAATTCGCTTTTTTTGAATTAAATAATTTTTTTTATCAATAATTATTGTTTTTATTTTTAATTTTCCTCTTGTTTTTTCACTTGACAGGCTGTAAGTAACTGTAATCATAAAAATCAATTGCATATTCTCACTAAAACAATCGTTATAATGATATCAAAGCATGTGTTCAGTCCATTTACTACATGTCTAAGGGGGTGGGGTGTAAAAAAAAATTGGACCAATATGGCTCCTGGCAACATCCAGAATCATAATCTGCATGCTTTTCTGAGTTCAAAACCATTCACCGAATGCGGTCCTCACATTTTGCACACTCAACTCCATCCAGCGCCTGGACTAAATAATACGACAATTTTATTTATTTCGGTTAGACAATAGTTTTTTTTTTATAATAGAGTCATTCCATGTCAAACCAACAAGGCACTCAACCTGACCCTTTCAGATTTGGCTGAAACTTTGTTTATTTATATTCTCTGACATCCTGAACTCAAATATAGTTTTCAAAAAATTTAATCACTGATAGTTTTATAGTTATAAATTTTTGAAAATCACAAAATCCGCGTTTTTTGACGTGCACTAAAATCTAAAATCTGCAATAACTTTGGTTCTGTTAGAGGTAGAGAGCTGAATGATAGCTCATTTTAAAGAAGGTTTAATGGGCTTTAATGTGATATCCAACTTGAACACATTAATGTACAAAATATTTTTTGAGTGAAACTCAAAAATCGTTTTTTGAAAAATCTTTGTGTTGGTGTTTTTTAATTTTTTTCAAATTTATATATGTTTTTATGTGTAATTTTGTGAGTACACCATAAAAATTTCAGACTGGGACCATGATGGGATCAGGAGATATGTTAAAAATATATCACTGAAGTATCACAATTTTTTTTATTTCAATTTAATTTGAATAATTTAAGTTATGCAGGCCTAATTCTTATGTTTTAAATATAAAAATAATATATTTTAAATATATTACACTTTATATTAACTGAAAAGTAATACAATGTAGGTAGACGAAAAAATATTCAAGTAATTACGCGTTATCAACGATTACTCAAAAAGTTCTAATCAGATCTTGATGAAATTTAAATGTAACCACATGATAAACATTAACTTTCGATTAAATCAAAAATCATCAAAATTGGTCCACCCAGTAAAAGTTATACGGTATAATACAACGCAGGTCGACGAAAAAATAGTCAAGTAAAAACGTATCATTAGATATAACTCGAAAAGTTCTTCTTAGATCTCAAATAAATTTAAATGGGACCAAATGACACGCTCCACCTTTCTATTAAAACATTTTTTATCGAAATCGGTTCACCCAGTCAAGTTCTGAAGTAACATACATTAAAAAAAATACAATCGAATTGAGAACCTCCTCCTTTTTTGGAAGTCGGTTAAAAATAAAAATAAAACTTTATTTTTCATTTCCAAAGTTATGTTTCATATAGCCTATGTATCAGAACCACGCTATTAGCACTGAAAATTTTGTGAAAGGTACTTCAGTGATGTATTTTTAACATATCTCCTGATCCCATCATGGTCCCAGTCTGAAATTTTTATGGTGTACTCACAAAATTACACATAAAAACATGTATAAATTTGAAAAAAATTAAAAAACACCAACACAAAGATTTTTTACAAACAATTTTTGAGTTTAACTCAAAAAATATTTTGTATATCAATGTGTTCAAGTTGAGTATCACATCAAAGCCCATTAAACCCGCTTTAAAATGAGCTATCATTCAGCTCTCTATCTCTAATAGAACCAAAGTTATTGCAGATTTTAGATTTTAGTACACGTCAAAAAACGCGGATATTGTGATTTTAAAAAATTTGTAACTAAAAAACTATCAGAGATTAAATTTTTTTAAAACTATATTTGAGTTCAGGATATCAGAGAGTATAAATAAACAAAGTTTCAGCCAAATCTGAAAGGGTCAGGTTGAAAACATTTTTTTATTGGTTGGTTTGACATGGAATGACTCAATAGTACAACCTTGGAATGACAAAATTTTAAAATACTGTGTTGTTAATATAATTAAAGTGCAGTAAAATTTTAACGATTTAAAATATGCAAATGAGTTACGATAACGGCTGTGCAACAATTACAAGCTTTTATAATAGCAAACGAAACATTTCAATTGTATCTAAACATAGCACACATTACAAAAACCTCATATGTGTAACGCAAATCGTATGATAAATGATTTATAAATGACCACATTAATATTATAACATACCTTACTTTTCATAATATCAATAATATTTTGTTATCTGTTTCATTTTAAATAACAACTTTAATCAATTGAATTAAAATCTAAATTTAAATAAATTGAAGAGTACGTCTGTGTCGTTGTCCGTATTAATTATAATATTTTACCAGTATAAATTGACCTCTTCAATTTATTTTTAACCTCGCATGATGTTTGAAATGGCGATACAAGGGAGGACCCTAAGGTAATGTTACAATGGCTAGACGAGATGGGGCCGGTTGATAACAAATTGCTTAATTATTATTTCAACAATAGCTCTCGCTAACGTATTACAGACGCGTAATTTGACCCTGTGTTCTTTTACGATTGTTGCATTTAGCAAGTACATGAGGTTGGTTAATTGTGAATTATATATTCATTAAATATGTTATTTTTGTGAGAAAATTAAACAAAAATGTGTAATAGTTAAACTGCGATAGTTGAATGTTTCCAAATTTAATTATCGTAATTTTTTTACTGTTGTACGAAAAAAACCTTAAAATTATGGACTTCTTAAAAATGTTGCGTACAATCAATCGTAAAAAGCACGCCTTTTTAAACAACAGCTTGTTATTTCGCAAGAAGACTCAAAAACTTGTAATCAATAAAGTAATTTATTTCCTCATATGCGATTTTGTAATGCCTCGGTCTGATGGACATCACTTCGAAATCAGAATTTTGAGCCTAACATTATGATGTAATTAACACGACTCGTAAATAATTAATACATCAACGTTTTCTGAACTACTCATTAAAAACTTCACCTACTTAAAAACACGTGTGTACTTATAATATAAAGAAGAAAAATCTTTTTGTTAGTCTGTTTAGTTGATTGATATTATTAAAATAAAGGACGTCACGTATAACCAGAAAAATATAAAAACAGAATACAATATTTATTATTTAGATTAGTATCGTATCTAAAATTACCCGAAACTTTATATCGGTTTCCGTTACAGATAGATTTTTTTTCGGATATTCGATAGTTTTGCTTACGGTTATGGAACCCCGTAATATTCCTAGTTTGTAGTATTTCATATTCTTCTGCATGTATATCAATATTGCTGTAACTGTAATGTAACACTCATTAATTGTGGCTCGTAGCGCTTCGGATAAATCAGTGCATAACATCGCATAATAAGTAAGGAATTTCAGTGTTGTTTTAGCTGTTAATAGAGTCAAATAACTTGAGCGTAAGATAACGCATCTATCTATTATATCATCATACTTTAAATTGCTTCAAACTGTCAATCAAGTCTTTCACCTTAGGGCCTATGCAAACCACGTTTTTTAAACGACGTTTTTTAAAAACGCGCATCGACGGCGCGCTTTTATCCTACAGAGCAGTTTGTTGTCGTTTGTATCGATACAAACGCGCGGCACCGGCGCATCTGTATCGATACACACGCGCCTGACGCGCGTTTGCATCGCTACACACGCGCGTCGACGGCGCGCTTTTATCCTATAGAGCAATTTTTTGTCATTTGTATCGACTAAAACGCGCGTCACCGGCGCGTCTGTATTGATACACACGCGCGTTTGCATCGCGTCTGTATCGCTACACACGCGCGTCAAAGGCGCGTTTTAAAACGCGCGTCGACGGCGCGCTTTTATTATACCGGTGTGCAGGCTGCGTCTGACTCGCGTGTGTATCGCGTCTGTATCGCTACAAACGCGCGTCGACGGCGCGCTTACAAAACGTGGTTTGCATAGGCACTTAGTGTTAAAGTATTCGTACACAAGCACCACGCTCTGTGTTTTAATAAAATATTTTATATATTTTACTAAAATAACAGGCCGGTTATTTTCCGAAAATAATATGTAATTGGCACCCGATCCGGCAAGCGTATACTGATACCGGATCCGCCGGATTACCGGATCCAGTTTTCCGGATTGCAATTCCTAGGTAGATATCTAAAATATATTTCAAACTTGCTTTCAAGGTTAGATACTTGTTTAAATGTTAAAAATAAAAATAATATAAAAGAACAGAGCGCTGAAAAAGTTTTTTTTTTATTAAAGAAATTATAATTTTGTCGCATTTTGTTTGAAATTTCATTAAAAATTGTAGATGAAATATAATTATTCTAAAATTAAATACTTACTGAAACTTTTGAGATAAAATTCGCAAAAACATTGCAGTTATTTGCTGCATGAGACATTATTGTAAATATATAATTAGACAGAAAAAAAATAACAAGCGAACAATTTACAATTACAAATAATTCAATAAGTGTAATAATATCATTATATAACAACACACAAATCCAATAATGATTATTATCACACAAGTGGGTTGATTATTGAATGTACTGTGTCAGTAATGCGGGCAGGCGGTCGCTACCTTCGCGAAATGGAAAGTGTTACACAGATCGCTTTCGGCTTTATGTAATGTTGCATCGATGCATTGCTCTTATCAGAACATTGATAACGACGCAGGGAATAATTGAATAAATTGATCTTGTGTAAGTTACATTGAAACAATGTGACCTGATAATTCTACTGTTTGCATATATTAAATAATATATACTGTTATTAACCCGTAAAAACCTGTTGTTAAAAATTTAACCCAGGTCAAGCGGGATATTTATCTGCATAGAAAATGTTGTACGAAGTTTTTCTTTTAAAAATAAATTAAAATCAAAATCAATTTACTTATTTTTATTCCTGTAAGTTTTAAAAGCACTTCAATAATAAAATAATGTTAATGTAAAGTAATTTTTCAGTTCTATTAAGAAGAACCAAAACTAAAACTTAATAAAAGGTTATTCTTCAAACATTGTTAATATAGCATAACTCCATAATTAAAAATTTTGTGACAGTATGTAATAATAAATAGTGAATATACCTACTGTATTAATCGTTTACGTTATCTTATACTGAATATGATTAGGCTAAAATAAGATGAAATCGGTCTTGAACATAGAATTAGCTTTAGATCGGATGGTACGACATTGTGGAATGAAGACATAAGTGTTGTACTTACAATAAAGTTTTAAGAGTATCAAAATTCATAACATTTCATTAATATATTTTATTTTTTATTAATAAAGACTGACGACAACCTGTGTTGCTAAACGCTTACTTCGAAATTAGAAAAAAATATGTTGAGTAATTTCCATTAGAAATTAACAAACAAAAAAGAAAAAATATAAGTGATATTAAAAAAAGTTATTAATTTAACCAATCTTTGTAGCACCAAGACTTTCTTGGTATCGAGCACAAGGTCGACCCAGCCACCGTGTAACAATTTACGTATCTTTACATGCCTTGGGATAAAATTATTATGAACTATATGAGAAATGTTATGTACAAAAAAATAATAAACCTGTTGTGGCACATATAAATAAGTAAGTTGATGTACATGACACACTATTATAAATTTTTACAAGAAATCCTGCAACTTCATAAATATAGGGGTTATGTTGACATTTATTTTCAAAATGAGTACGTTTAAATATTGGTGCAAATGACGAACTATGTATTATTATTAAACGCACAAACTGAGATCGAGAGCTGTAACTAAAGGAATTGTTTCAATTTTACTTATCTGCGGTTATATGTGAAACATATTTTAATGTCATGTAATATCAATGAAAAGAAATATTGACTAACAAATATCAACAAAATTTAAACATCTCTAAAACATTGTTTTTCCTCAAATCTGGTCTATTTCTCATTTGAAGGTTTCTGATTTTTTAAGATGCTGAAAACGTGCATGTATCGCAAGAAAATTATGAAATACTCACGAATACAAAATTACGAAAACTTCCCGTGGAGAATATGTTTCCTTCATATAAGACGATGCCTATGCCCAGCAGTGGGATGCCCAAAGGGTCTTATTTTGAAATATTATTATTAAAATATATCTTTGAGAAAAACTTTCGCAAAAAATTCGTCGTAGAAATGAAATGAATGGAAAATATAATGAAATTTTATGTTAGAAGGAAAAGACATCAACGGGATCCCGCAGTCGCTTGCTCGGAAACAAATAATATTGAAATAATTATTTTTTCTTTTGTAAATCTATTTGTATAATATTGCCGATACTTAAAAATATTATTTGTATATTATATAAATATATATATATTTATTAAAGATATATATTTATATTGAAATTAATTATTCAAATCCTATTCTAGGCTTTAATGAGAAATATATAAAGTCACTTTATGCTAATACAACGAACAATGTGTGATATTGTTTAGTAGTAATCATAGGAGTTTGTTCTTCTGAGCAATTTGATTTCCAATCATTCATCACTACACAATTGAAGGAAATTACGATTTAACGAAACCTTGACCAGTTTTAAAAGGTAAATTACGAGTATTATGAAATCATAGAACGCTTGTGAAGAATTCTATATTATTTGAATAACACACTGTGAATATCTTGCAATTTAAGTACAGATAATCTTTGTTTTAAATTCGCAGATTTTTTTTTTTGAAATTATAGTGGTTTCACAGATTTATCATTATAATATACTCTAAATTTTTTTTTACAATGAATGACATGAATTAATTAAGTATTTTAAGTACTATTTTTAATTTTTATTACAATTGTATGATTGTTATTTCTAATTACATTTATTTACTTGACATTTTCTTCGTATTATGTTTACAAAAACTACAAAAAAATATTAATACCATTTCTATTCCATATAATACATATACTTTAAATACGAGATCCATCTAACATACTATTTCGTAGATCTGAAAAGTCTATTTACCAAAACGAAATCGAAAACAATTTAATTGAATGTTTTTGTTATATACTTTGTTTCACTGCAACTTGAAAAGAATTTGTGTTATACTGAAATATCAAATGCGAAAAATTTGCAAAGAAAAATCTCCCCATCCAGTCTGTATCCCTGACATTTCGCTTCCTAGTCCTGACCTCCCCACTACCTACCACGGCGGCGCGTGGTATCGCAATCACTAACGCGCTGAACTCTCGCGCGTCAAGTCGCGCTATGAGTCGGTGGTGAAGTGTAGTGCAGTGTTCGTGTTCAGTGATCTAAGATGAAGTCCCTCAGCGCTACCGCACTATTTACGCTAGCTGTTATTGCAGGTATGCACTTTCGGGAAATAATTCATGAACACCTAAAACAAATATTTTAATAATCAATTCAGTCAATAAAAGATATTTTTAATCTTCAAATAACATTAAAAAATTTTATTGAACTTACGTTATTAACTGTAAAATTATCTTAGAATTATAATATAATATTAACTTAGTGTAAGTATTACTAATATAGTAGTAGTAGTAGTAGTAGAAGTATTTAAAACCACACGACATTTCATAATAATCATCAAAACATTTTTTTGTCAAGCAATTAACTAATTTATCACAAAGCTCGTAAGTCGTAAGTATTGAAATTCGCAAATAAACTCGTGATTTATTGAACTATATTGCTGCGGTTGGAATTTTCATGACGCGTTTGCATCAATTAAATTGCACAGGGAAACAAAACAGGATTATTTCACACTTGGTTCATAGAGATTTACTGTGTTTTACTTATAATTATCATAAATTTATCTGAAACTAATAATTAGAGCTCGTAATAACAATAATGACTGCTTATAACCGAAAATTTAATTACTATAAAAATATTATCATGCTTACGTCAAAATATTACGTTATAAATATAAATATTTCTTACATCAAAATTTTAACCTCAATATTAAATTTCAAAAAAATTAAAGCATACAAAAATGCAAGTCAAACAGTTCAAAGTCAAATTAATATAATCAAAACTTTCTTCTCGTCTCTTGCGTCACTTCATGCAACTTAAATAAACTCTCTTTTGAATATTTAACGCTGGTTAAAAAAAAAAATAAAATTCTTAAACGTAGTCGAATGCAAAAAAGTATATTATTAAATTTACGTAATTGTTGTTACGCGTTGTGTAATATTACGATGTTATCATTAAAATAAAAACAAAAATTAGGCGTTGTTTTTTTTTTAATATGTGAATAATATAAAGTTGTATTGAAGAACTAAACAAACTAAGTTTCACGTGCTTATCTAATCTATACTAATATATAAAGCTGAAGAGTTTGTTTGTTTGATTGTTTGTTTGTTTGTTTGTTTGTTTGTTTGTTTGTTTGAACGCGGTAATCTCTGGTTCTACTAGGCCGATTTGAAAAATTCTTTAAGTGTTAGATAGCCCATTTATCGAGGAAGGCTATAGGCTATGTATCATCACGCTAAGACCAATAGGAGCGGAGTCCACGCCGACGAAGTCGCGCGCAGAAGCTAGTGGATTAGAAATTGCATGAATTGATCTAATTCAATAATATACTATGCTGATCACACTTTTGTGACGTGAATTGTACTTTCGTTTTCTATATACTCAATGGATGAATAGTGCATTTTACTAAAAAAAAGAATGATAACATGCCTTAAACGAATAGCTTTTACAAAGAATTTAATAATTAATATTAAGTAATTTATTTATTGATCGATTTAAATTTATATTCAGAATAGGCATTTTATATTAGTTTTTATTTTTCGGCGTGATGCGTTTATTTATTTTCACAAATTAAAATTATTAACTTTGAATTTGTATAAAAAGAGTGCAAAATAAATCTTATTATGAAATAAAACGTTTTATTATATCTTTGTTACCTCATATTTTACAGTACGTTAATATTAATAAAAGTAATAATAGCTGTGCTATATTTAGTATAAAGAATATTTCGTTTAAAATTAATGATACAAATATTATATTATAAATTATATAATTATGTGTTTTGGCGTAGAATTAAGGAATTAGATTTGACTTATAATAATATCGAATTAAAATTAAAATCTGATTATAGTTTTTGAAATCAATGAGAACTTATATTACTTTAGATTAATTAATTGACCGAACTGCTAAGAAATAATATAATTGTGCTATCGCAAGTGGTCAGCAATTGTTACAGTTGCGTAACTTCGCTCTACGCGTGTGCCGCTACTAAGCTGTAAGCTATGCGTAGCATTGTACGCTTTTCCTTATACGGCTATCTCGGCGTTTTTATATGATTATAACTTTTCAAAATATCTGTATGTATTACCAAACTGTAAATGGAACTGTAAACGGAAAATAATTAATATATTTCTTTCTAATCAATAAAATCTTAAATTGCTGTACCGATTAAAATAACTCATTATTTATACGAACGTAGCAAAATATGTATTAAAATACAAATAGTACGTAAAAATAAACGTTTACTCCAGCGAAATCGTGAGGGAAGTTTTGTATTAACATATAAGTTTGAAGAACAAAATGAAAAACGTTATTTTGAGTGCATATTTAATTGTTGTCTATATATTAACAAGATTTATTAACATAAGCGAGTTGTTATTAACAACCACATAATTATATAAATTGAATACACTATTTTAATTAAAATTATAGACCCATATTTTTAGTGAAACATCACTAAGGTTTTTATACGCGTATTTTAATTATAATCTGTATTTGTTAACGTGTTGTAGGTATATGTAAGACTTAATTTAAATAATTTTATGCAGTAATTTTGAATTCGTTAATTACTTTAATTATTAAAATTCAAAATATGTGAAATAATTATATTTGACCGAATTACTGAGTAACCCAGCATAAGTTTGAAATATTTATAAATAAATAGAATTTCAAAATGAAAATTATAATTTAATATTGATTATGTGAATTTTTGAACTGTTTATTAAAAAAATATTTTATATAATATAATAAGGAACAGTAAGAAGGATTTTACTATAACTTATTTTCCAAAAATTAGGTTAGGAGTTAGGACTAGTCCGTCGGCGCAGTTTGAATAATTCTGCTTTCTGCTCCGGGAGTTGTGGGCTTTATTCTCAACCCGAGTCGGGGTGTAATGTATATATTTATTTATTTATGTATTCTTTGTGTTTATCGAAAAAAAAATATAGCTATATCAGCCGTCTGTTACCTATGTAACACATGCATTAAGTTGCTTACTATAGGGACAGACAACCGATTACTGACCGTGTGGGTATATTAAAAATATGTTGATATATATGTACGTACTATATGTAGAATAGGTTTTCCTAGATAGGCTGATTAAAGTTTAATTAAACTTATTATTTTTAAAAACATTATTTTATTTTTCACTCATGTCATTTATGGAAATAAAAATTTATTATTATTTTTATATAACCAATGTAATAAAGTGCAATGGTTTGAGCGTTTGTTTGAAGTACAGAGTTAATGAAAATTGTTTGTGAATAAGATTCCTTATTTGTTAACGGAAAGTAAAGGAAAACTTTAATATGTCATGCTTCAATTCAAAGGGTTATATACTAAATAGAACTGATATTGGTTTTTATTTAATAAAAAGAATAGCTATAAGAACTGTTCATAAAGTATATCATAAGGCTGTTAAGACCATATGTGTAGCTTGTAAGCATTCATTGTATTTATGTCATATATGTATGTCGCTGACTTAAATCTCTACTCATGACACTACACACACACACACACACACACACACACACACACACACACACACACACACACACACACACACATAAAAACAGTCACTTAAGATATATTTGCTGTCCCATTTTTTATAAATATTATTTTTCATTCATATTCTGCAATACATCATACTTCTACTTACGTCCAAAAGGCAATTGATACGCTTGTTAGTCGACCACGAACCACAAAGCGTCGACAGTTGCCCCACAGCCGAATTATCTACGGCTCGGTATTGTTATGCAAACAGTTTTCGATTTCGGCCCGAATTTGGATCGATATTGTGAACCGCAGTAGGTAGTGACAAAACTATAAAAAATTTTGACCAATTATTTTTGTAGAGTAAGTTTAAACTTTTCATATAACTATTTGATAGGTTAAAGTAAAAAAAAATTCGTGAGTACAAAGTACACATATCAGAAGTGAAGTTTCTTTGGTAAACTAATTTAAAAAAAACGAATTTAAAATCCAAAAAAAACTAGTTGAAAAATATAAATAAAAAGCCAACGTCACGCGGTGTTCCCAGGCGGTCAACCATCCAAGTACTGAACGTCAACGCGTTACCGGTCGCTCAAATTTTACCCCCCATGCGCCTAAAGAAGTTTCACTTCAAAAACTAAAGGACTGAATATTTAGGTACTATATTATTGTTGTTTCGTTAATATATGTCTAATACCATTATTACTTGTCGGTGTCCTCTATTACCTTGCAAAGTTTAACTTGAGATCTTGTGTTACGTTTTTATTTTAAAAATGTATGTAATGTGTGTGCAAGTTATTTATATAAGCATGAGAGGTCATGAAGATTAAGACAAATGAATTGCTTCTTTTTTAATTTAACCTTTATAATATAGATTTTTGTGATTTAAGACCGTGCTTTTAAAGTCGTGAATAAATAATATTTAATGAGTATTACTTTAAACGGTTGTACAGAACCACAATAACAATGTCGGCCAAGGCTTGTTTCACAAACACATTAGCGATTCTACTCGCATTCATAACTTTTGTTGGGTCTAGGAACAAAACACATTTAAGTTTTTGTTACTATTATACTTTGTTACAAAATGAGAATTCAAAATTATAAAAACAAATTATTTATAGTACATCATACTTTTGAATGTGTGTTCCTTAGAACATATTAAAGTATCGAAGACACTAAAAGTAATATTCGGCATTTTTGCCATCATTATAGTAGACGCAAAATACTAGTTAAGTGTTTAGTATAATATATAGTACGACAAATATTAAAAAATGAAATACATACACATACAAAGTTACAAACAAGTAAAATGATGGATGATGTTATAGTTAGTTTCAAATATAAATTATGGTAACTTAAATTTTGTAAAAAAATGTGTGTATGTGTAAAAAGTACATTAAATTAACACAAGAATACTTAAGCGAGAAGAAACTTTAACACAAGATTATATGTATTGTTGTGTAAGACAAGACCATAATTTTTGAAGCAAAACTTCTTTACATACGCTTGACTTGGGGAGTAAGCTGGTGAATGCGTGACGAGAGCGTTACGAAAAGTGTGATCGGGTAAGGCGAACGGAAGTTGAGAGGGAGATATAGTTAGTGAAGATAGAAAGTTTTACTTCAGTCGTGTGGTCTAAAGCACTTTTTTTCTGATTTTATTTAATTATACTTATAGTACAATAATCCTTCCCCTACATGGGGAAGAGGCCTATGCTCAACAGTGGGATATTACAGGCTGAATCGTGATCATGATAGTACAATAATATTTGTACTTTATCTACATGAACCTTCAAGGTTTAGTGATTTTTCTAAACTATTATTATTTATGACGAAACGTATAAATACGTAGCCTGGTTTGGACTCTTATCGAACAGGAGAATCAAAAAACATCAAAACAGCGACAATTGTGACACTAGCGCATCTTTTCCCTGTTCGGTGTGTGGTAGAGTCTGCCGCTCCCGTATCGGCTTGTACAGCCATCAGAAAAAATGCTCTTCAGGCATTGTTTAAATCGTCTGTAATAGACGTAAAGGCCTATGATGATTATTTATGAACTGTAATAATTGTTTTTGAGTAGGTATAGCTTTTCATGGCACCGTTAATTTTTTTTGTTAATTTAGATATCATTAATCTTCAAAAATTTGTTTGTCTGTAAAGTTGGTTTACGGACGATAGTTTAACGTGACAACGTCATAACAATACATCTCCACGGACTCATAGGTCAATCGAGTGGAAGAGAGATAGATGCGGCGCAAGCGTACAATGAGCGTAACGGGACAATGAGTCATTCTTTTTCGTGCATGCAGCCGGAGTTAATCGGTTTATTGGAAAACAAGTTTAAGAAAACAAGTTTAGTCAAAACGTGTGCTTTTCTGTAATCTTAACATTTAGGATTATAGGTATATTTATTACACTGTGTTGTCTACGCATAAAATGTATAATGTATATTAAAGAGATAACACACTATTTATAATATTAGAATAGGTATTTATCTTAAAAATCTTTTGTATAAAAGACAATGGGCAAATTGTATGGGAGAAAAACCCACGGCGGACAGACATGAAATTTTGAGGATATTAAGACAAATGTATCTAGTTTATTATGGTAAGGGTCTCTTTCTTGTGGGTTGTGGGAATTTTGAAAAAAAAAGTAAAACGAAAATTCACATTTTACATTGTCACCTACTCGGCCTGATCAATGTCTACCGTTATTTCATCTAAAAATGCCGCTGGGGCTTCAATTTGCTTTTGGTGCCTAGCCCAGGATAAAAAATAAACTATACTGGCAATATGCGCACAATTCCCGAAGGTACGGCGGCCGTGTATACACGTGTATATTTTTGAGTTTGGAACATTACAACACTCCTACAATGTTCCAATATGATTAATGTAATTAATATTACACTTTGAAACGTTTAATATTAGTTAAATTAAATGTATAAGTAATATGAAAAATAACGTTTTACTTCCCTGCATTCTTTTGAGAAACGCGGAAATGGTAATTGCCTTCCTCGTATTAGTGAAGTTCTCGCGGATAATACGTAATATGGCGCCAAAAATCTATTGCTTTTATTTTTATATACACTGGGTGTCACCCTCATAGTCAAGACGAAGCTAACGACACCTCTCAAGCTAAAATTCATCAAGCCGTTAAGGTAACAGAGCGTGTCAAAGAAATACACATACATACATTAACTCGAAAAACACAACCCTTCTTCTGGCACAGTCGGGTAAAAACGGAATCGCATATCGCATAAAACGGAATAGCGATGACAACGAGCGACGCCGCGCCGATTTGATCACGCAGGGCAGCTCGCAGCTACATGCACTTGCTAAAACCCTTTAGTAGATGTTATAACGACATCTTATATCTATACTATAATATTATAAAGCTGAAGAGTTTGTTTGTTTGCTTGAACGCACACTAATCTCAGGAACTACTGGTCCGATTTGAATGTGGGTGGTGAACAATGTTAAATAGCGCATTTATCGAGGAAGGCTATAGCGATATACGAGCTAGCTTTCATCACGCTAAGATTAAAAGAAACGGAGCACCAATGCAGATTGTTTGAAATTCGACTTTTTTTTTTGTTAAAGTTGACGTTAGCCAAAAGTAATTATTCCACGCAGACGAAATCGCGGACAGAAGCTGGTTTCTTAATATAAGTGTTACGATTTTTCCTTATAGATGTTCGGAACCCTAAAAGTATTCGATGTTTTGAATAAATATATTTTCGGCTATAACTTTGTTGTCCCGTGGATTCAAAATAAAATAACTATACATAATGTTAGGTGAATTTACACTCTTTCATTTTATACCATTCTCATTCATGTCCGCGACCGGGTCGGATTCCGCCCAATAACCTTTAAAATCATAAGTGTTGTTTTATATTAGACGTTGAGTCTATTTTAAATTATTCAAAGATTTCAATAAAGATTGAATGGGTCAATGACAAATAGGTATAAATAAGAACACGTGTCAATGACTGACAGAAGCGATGATATAGGTATTTGTATTACTTGAGGATAAAAATATTAATTTTGTTGTAACATTTAATGAGAAAATATCGAAAATCAACGTATATTTCAATATGAAGTAAATAGTCTATTTGTTTATTTATTTATTTATGTTTAGTCGACAAGTTGAAAATGGTCGAAAATAGAGATACATACATACTGCTCTTTAAATTATGTGTGATAGCTCGTTGGATTCGGAATGACGCGCCTAGAAAAATGTTTTAAAAGCGTGTTTTAGTACATAAAAAATTGCAAAAGTTATTAAATTATTTTAGTCTAGTCGACAAGTTGAAAATGGTCGAAAATTTAGATAGGTACTGCTCTTTAAATTATGGAGACTGGACTAGAATAACAAAATCAATGTTCACTAAAACGTAGTGGTTATTTAAATACTCTTTGATGTTCACGTACACTTAGCAAAAATATATAATAGAATGAATAGATAGTAAATATAAATTATACAGAAAAAATTAAAATATAAATTCTTGACATCTATCCAATTTTTTTATAAAAAATATAAAAACGTAAAATGAGGTTTGATTATTATTCTGCAAAAAAAAGTTTGTATATGTGTAGATATCCTACAATATCATATGGTGTTAATAAAATTAATACGCATAATTTAAATACTGATTTAATATAATAACTAAATGTTTACGCAAAATGGAACTTTTAAGTAATCACCGGCACTATATTGAAATCATTATGCAAATAAACTGTGTCTATTAAGAATTTAAAGCGGTATGATTTTTTTAAGTCTATGCAATAATGGGCGTGACTTATGCATATTTTTAACTATTTACTGACCGTGGCTTTATCCGCTTGAAATTTAATTATTTCGTTCACATTCCCTAGTAATTTTTCTGAAATAAATGTAGCCTAAGTTACTTTTTACAGAAAACTAAGATCTGTGAGTTAAAAATCTGTCAAATGTACTTTCAGTGAACATCTAGCACTGTCTGTCAGTGTCAGTCGAAAAATTATTCATCTGACACGAATATAATAATAGTAGAGGAGACGTGGAACATCGACCTTCACCGACCTGATAACTCGATGAGACATATTTTTTATCAGATCGGTGAAGGTCGCTCTTCCACGTCTCTTAGACCATAAGCCATTAACCCTAAAGGAGAAGAAAATAAATTTAAATATTCAAAATCATTTTAGAAAAAAAAAGTTACTCTAAGATTACAAATAGACACTTTAATATTATATATTTGCATATATGTATTATCCAGGTCATCGTCACCGTTTAATTTAACTTATATATTATATAATAGGTTAAAGTTTACACAATTATTCGCATCAGCCAGATGTTAGCTAATCCTTAGCAAGGTTATTAATAAGAAGGTGGGCGATATATTTTTTCGAATCACAATTTACGGCTTATGGCTTTTGCCGACAATATTTTGAAAAGGTTTCTTAACACTGACGTATTTAATTTATATGCAATCGCCGCTAGGCGTTGTGTGACCAATTCTTAAGAGATTATTTTGAACAAAATATTGATCGATGATTTCTTTTTCGCGTATTTATTGTATTATTATAACAAATAATAAGTGTGCAAAAAATTTGTTTTAATAGAAACTGTTCTTTATTAATTAGTGAGAAAAAACATTTTATAAAAAAAAAAATGAAAAAATTTACGGTAACTGAATACAAAATAATTACGATAAGTCGGCACAGTCATATACAACCGGGAAAATACAATGCCAATATCACAATTTGCAGCCACTGATAATACTAACCAAACGTATACTAATTCGTTATGAAACTTATATGCAATCGTTTTTATCTATACTAGATAGATATTATTATAACGGCGAATACGATGAATAATATAAAATTTTTAACACAGATAGTAAGTTTATTAAAGAAGGCAAAAGTTATACAACATCCAGATTGCAATATTTAGGGGATATTTCTCCTGCATTATATAAGAATAGACGTTTTACCAAGCCCTGAAAATATACAGTCCGTAACAAATTTTAGATTTTTACAAGTAAAGTACATGCTTGTAAGAAAATAAGATGACACTTTGTGGGGTTAAAGCCAAGAATGCGCTAATGTTCCTTCTATTGAAGATACTCAAAGCTATCAGGAAATCGATTGAAAACATTCAAATAATCGCTAATACGCGGATTATCGCACGTATATTTACCTAACATTAAACAGAACGTATCAAAATGATCGTAACGCACTAATTATTCGTCATGCGTTACGATGTAAAGAAATGGTTATTGCGCAAGAGTTTCGGATAAGATTTATTTCGTATTGTTTCGTATCTAAACTTTCGCGGTCAAGAATGTGTTTCTTTCCTTATATTGTGTACGCGGGTTCGTTCGTTATAGTTATATAACGATTAATTAAACTGGCCATAAGTGTGAGTAGCTCTTACACATATGAGAACATCTTATTAGTCTTACAGTCATTTTGTCCGATACTTCGGCAGTTTTGCAGGCGCCATGGACAATAGCTGTAAGTCCCAAATTCAAGTGTTCATAGTGACCGTGCAAGTTCAAAAATTTATATGTATATTTTTATGACATTTAATAAAAGTTTTACCATAAATATTTGAAACACTTCGTCATTGGCTCACTTTTTGGTAAGTAAGTAATTAAAAAGCTTATTCCATACTCATTCAATCAGTTTCAGTGGCTTGACAGGTATTTTGGTTGATTAATTCGTGTTAGGGTTTTCAAATTTAAATATCTAGGTTTGGATTATCATAAAATATTTTTATACGGTAATTCATGAAGGTAACTTTCAATAACTTTACGTAAATTCAGACAACCTTGTTATCAAATAAATAAATAAAAAATAAATAAAAAAGAATTATCAAAATCGGTTCATAAACGACGAAGTTATCCCCGAATATATATAAAAAAATCATATATACGGTCGAATTTGAGTAACCTCCTCCTTTTTTGATGACGGTTAAAAAGGAAATTATCAACAACTAAATTTATACAAAAAGTAATTAATATTTTACTTAAACACGGAAGTCAATATAATAATCTTGATATAAATAAAGATAAAAAGGAAAGCAGTCGTCTCGTAAAAAAAGATAAAAAATATGAGTTTCCCTCTCAAGAAATCGTTACTTTTATTACTAACTCCGTAACGTAAAATATCGCTAACACTTCCAGTTTATTCGTAAGTGAAAACGCGCAGGCACTTGTACGCACACATGTTCGGATGTAACTAACGTGCAATTAGTACGGATGTGTGCGTGAGCTCTCATTTGTGCAAAGCGAGACAGGTTGATTGGTATGAGGCATAATTTCATTGTTTTGTCATAGTTATGATGACTTGGATAATTATGCCAAAGATTCAACCAAAAGGTATATGGGCACCTTGATTGATATAGAAGTATACAATGGTTTAAATATTATTTTATTCTATCACACATGTCTACTATATGTGTAAACTCCAATATCCTATTATATTAAAGATATTCGGAATTCCAAAGGTTTGAATGAGGTTGATAAAGGTAGTAGGTATAGGAAACGAAAACGTTCTTCACGTAGGTACGTTAAATTTATCACAGAAACTTTTTAACATAAAAGTAAGTCAAAACCAATTCCGAGATGACCAAAATAATTTCCTTGTATTTTGTACAGATCTATCTCAAGACGTTACTCTTCTTTTTTGTAATATTCATGAATACAATGAAACACTAATGCAAATGGAACTACTCGTAAAAACAAAGATGTATATGGATATTACATAACGATCGACCGTAGTGTATTTCACGCTAAGATGCGTATTTTAACGTAATTTCTATTAAATCGCTACTTTCTTTTAATTATTGAATTGATTGATGAAGTAACCGTGAAACTATGAGTACGCACAAAAACGTTACTCATATGATTTGTATTTAATATACCGAGGAAGTATGAAAATCAATGGCCTTAAAATACACAAGTTTATTTAGAAACTTTATAACATACGGGTAAGTCACGAAAGGATTTCATATTAAACCTTATCTTATAACATTTGTTAGTTTTTGTCAAAAAGATACGTACATAAGAAAGTGTACTCGACACAAGAGAAAATCCTACTGGCGGCCGTTGAGTGTAAACGGTTTTTTTAGTAATTATTTATTTAGAATCAAATTATCGCTTCAGCCTTTAATATCCCACTGTTGGGCATATTCCTCTTTCCCCATGTAGGAGAAGGATCAGAGTTTAATCCACCACGCTGCTCCAATGCGGGTTGGCGGATATATTCCGTACTACAATCGCTATCAGGTGTAATAATCATTTATTCACACTCTCATACATAGGTACATCGATATGCAGAACAACATAAAGAATAGACAAAAAAAAAAATCAAAATAACAAGATAACAACAAATTAAAATATAACTGTGTATAACAAATTAAATTAGAAACAATGAAAATAACATGCAATTAAAAATTAAAAATAAAAAAGAAAACAATAAATTTCCACAAAAAAATAATAACAATATTTAAAAAACAAAAACACAAATAAAATAAACAAAATGAAGAAAAGAAAAAAATTAAAAGAATGCGACAATCTGCATATCAATGCACCTATGGGAGTACTGAAATGGATGACGCTCGGCATTTGTTGGAGAATCGGGATTCTTCAACGCCGATTTTTTTCCGATCTGTATGGCCAATACAAATGTTGTCGTGTGCGGGGATCGAACCCGCAACCGCCAGCGCAACAGCCACAAACCAGTGTCTTGTATCAAAAAAGTTTTTTTAGAATAGAAAAGACTGATTGTAAAGAAACGGTAACCGTAATATCGTATATTTTTCAAGTGTTTAATGTAACAAGGAAAAACCCGCGGTAGTAGTCTAGGGAGTAATATTAAGAATAATTAATTAAATTCAAGTTCCTGTTAAGCGTTACGTAATATACGTAAATAGTGTATTGTTTGATAAGTAAATAAAGATCTCGAAGCTGGGATATCGCATATGTTTTATATTAATATCCTTATGACTTTACGGAAAGCATTAAAAATGTTTGTACTGCGTTTTTTGTAATCGTTTTTAACATGTTTTAAAAACGTTACTATCAATAAGCTAACATTATCATCCGATTCTATGTACCTATATTGCTACTATATTTAAAAAACTAAGGAATACGTTTGTTTCAACTATTATTTTTATTATATTTAGTACTTTGTATATGTGTTATCAGGTGTTTATATTTCAATCAAAGAGAAGAAACTCAAATCTATGCTAATTCTAGATAGGTATATATGATGGATAAAGTTCATTATGTAATTCTATTATTTTACTGATTTTTAAAATAGTAAACTAGTATTTAGAAATACCATATTAAAGAAAATTAAGTCTAATAACTTACTTAAATTTTGTTACTGGTAATTAGATATAACATGGAGTAATTACTGATACAATTTTATAGCTTTAAAATTAAACAGTATTGGCAAAATTTTTTTGAAAGTTGATAGACTATAAGAGACTATACTAAGATATTATACTGAGACCCATAGGAATAGATCCCACGCGGGCCCTCTAACTATATACTTCTTGTAAACTTATAAATCCAAGTAACATTAAATCTAATGATATACAAAAATTCAAATTTATAATTTATAGCTTATCGAAAGGCACGATAAAGCGAGAAGAAATTTCACTTACGTAGCTGATTAATAAAGTTTGTGAACTATGGAAATAAACAACAACTATAATAAGATACGTAAACGTACAGAATTTACATTTAAACGTAGACTAACTTAAGCTAGTTATGTTTATGAAGTAATCAGATGACAGAGATTACATAATTTCAGTTCGAAAGTACATTTCTCCGATTTGTACGAAATGTTAGCGAAACTCGATTTCTCTGTGACTTTGCATATGTGTAGTAAAGTTACAATTAGTTTTACGGATTCACTTAAAAAAATTACTGATCGACCATCATTCGACGTTTCAAGTCTCAATATCAGCAATATCACTGGATCGATACAATCTTTTAAAAAATGTTTTCTTATAAATGAATGATACATTGACCGCTGTTAAACTTTTTGGCTATTGATCATTAAAATAAATTTATATTCACATGCTTTTCATAGTATATCATCGAAATTGAGTGGGTGTGGTATTTTCCGTTTCCTATTTGGAAGCGTATAATAACTCTTATCATTTATAAAGATAAAAAAAATAAGTGCTAACCATTTATATAGGTGATATTATTGCTATCCCAAAAATATCTGTCAATTATTGAGAACAAATGTTTTAAAACAGCCTCCTTTAATTACATACATATATTCACAATTCTGTAGTAATACAACCTGATAATAAATTTTATAATTATTTCATGTATCGTCATTTTTGACACATGACACTGGGAATATATTTAAAATATTTTAATTATTTTTATAAATATGTTACACAACACACATACATGTTGACTACAACATATAATGTTTATAAATATCGATTATTATAATTTTAAAACGTCAATCAAATAAAACTTAATGATTTTAATGGTATTTATTTTATTTCCAAATGAAAAACTTGTCTAATGGATAAGATACATTCAATTTTCCAGATAATTTATTATCGCCTTGAGTCAACCTTCTGATGGCCTTTTGTCACTAATATTTATGGATATAGATTTGAGTTTAATATATTATAGAAGATCACCTCCAACTGTTTAAGGCTTTTGATGAATTCTTCAAAACTCGTTCCCCTACTATCTCACTGTTATTATTCATTTGAATAAAAGTTAATTTTTTACATCGTAAAAATTTGTTATAATAACCGGTCCGATAGAAACTAATACTGAATAACGGTAAACCAATGAATCGGTGTATCTATATGGTTTCTATATAATTATGTAAGGTCTTTGTCATATTTTTAATATATACTAGATTTTCTTACGGCTGTACCTACTGTCTGGTCATAACACATTGTTTTGATTTTATTGAGCACATGTACATTGTACATACAAACCTTATTTCGTTACCTAGATATTTATCTTTTAACATTTATATACAAAAAATAAATAAATATAAGGCTTGGTATTCTAATATCAATAGATATTTGAATATTAGAATTTTAATTTTGTAAAACCATAAAACGCTACGCTACGCTGCAGCCTGTAATATCCCACTGTTGGGCATAGGCCTCTTCCCCTTGTAAGATAAGGATCGGAGCTTAATCCACCAGGCTGCTCCATTGCGGGTTGGCGGATATATTCCCTACTATGAGTAACGATCGCTATCAGGTGTACATGATAACAACCGGGACCGGCGGCTTAACGTGCTCTTCGAGGCACGGTGGGGAGATCCACAAGGACTGCACAAACACCCAGACCACAGCAAACATATGTATGGCCAATACAAATGCTGTAGTGTGCAGGGATCAAACCCGTAACCGCCCGCGCAACAGCCAATCGCAATCCAGTACTGTGACCGCTGCGCCAACGAGGCGTCAATACATAATAATAATATCTGTATGGCTAATACAAAATCATTAAAGGCTGTAAAAAATCTTAAAGACATTACCGATTAAAAATCACTGTTACTAAACGAAGAAAACAATATACGTTACACTGGACATGTTTGTACTTATTACTCACATATAATAATTACGTAATTAAAAAAATAAGAATTCAACACAGACGATGGTTTTCCGAAATCAAACACGTTTTCATACGTTGCATAAAAGTAGGTTGCAGAAAGTGAGTAATCAATTAGATGTTGCCATAGCAGCCCCTTTGTTTCTCGCTCCCACGTTGTTGCGAATATCGTCAGCTCTTGGCGAAGATATGCGAATCGACTGATGTTTATGACTGTTTAAGATGATCTGTTAAATGTAAAGATTACTCTTTTACGTTTATAAGTTAAAGTTATACCTTTTTTATTTGATTATGTCTATAATCATTACAATATGAGGTAGTGAGTAAATAACAAAAGCGTATTTGACTATTTGTGTTTTTGGAAACCTTTATTTTAGGAATTCTAAAATAAAGGTTTCCCAAAGTATACTAATTTAAGGATCTCTTTTAACTTATCATGTCAAGCTACGAGACATAGTATTGATTTGTTGGATATTGAACCCATATAATATACACAACGGAAGTAAGGTTACAAAATACAAAAAAAAACGACCCTCTCACCTTCCGTTCGCCTAACCCGATGACACTTTTCGTAACGCTCTCGTCACACATTCAACAGCTTACTGCCCAAACAAAGCGTGCGTAAAAAGTTTTAATTCAATAAAAAAGTTTTGGAAAAGAGAAGTGAAATTGGTAATCTTAATATATTTGTGAAATAACATGCTCAGGATCTGCTGACCGATTGACAAAAGTCAGCTTTATACATAAAACTGAGGTATATTCAGATAAGAAGTTTATAGGTTACTTTAACTACATTAGAATTATTTTAAGTTGATACTGACATCGATGAAATGTTTGTTTTTTAAGATTTTTAGAAGATAAACCATATTATGTATCTTAACTCAAGTGAAATCACAAGGAGCGACGCATTTCGAGAAAAATAATGTCCATATATAGAAAACGAAAGTAAAACGTAATTAATAGGTATTTTTATGTAAATAAAATGTTTTTAGTCATTTATTACTTAATTAAATTGTGTAATCAATAAAATTACCTTTTAAATCATGTATCACTACATAGTATAAAACAAAGTCGCTTTCTCTGTCCCTATGTCCCTATGTATGCTTAGATCTTTAAAACTACGCAACGGATTTTAATGCGGTTTTTTTTAAAAGATAGAGTGATTCAAGAGGAAGGTTTTTATGTATAATAAACACCCGTGCGAAGCCGGGGCGGGTCGCTAGTATAATAATATAGTAGCGACCGGCACTATGTGTATTTTAGCAAAACTATAATATAATATTGACGTGTTGCAATTGTTTTTTGTTGGTGACGATAACAATTATTATATTTTCCAAAAATTTCGTTCATTTGTTTTTTAATCGTGCAATAACCAAACTGTACTAAGCTCATTTTGTTAAAACTTATTACAAATAAATTTTATATATATGGTCATGGGTTATGTTTATTATTTTAATTATGATTGTGGTTACGAGAGGTAACCATCATGTAGGTAAATTAATTCATCACAGTTACACGTAAAATCACGTGGATTGGCCAGTTTAAAACAATAGAAGATAAATTATGTAATATTTTCAACTAACTACTGTGTACTAGTCTACGCAAGTCAAGAATAAAAGAATTAAAAATATCTTAATGTCCATAACGTTAAGAAATTAATGGCGGATTGTTAATTATTCAAAATTTTCTCATTTCAGGTAAACACAATGAATCCAGGAAGGTAGCGAGTCGGATATATATTTTTTTCTCACGTATAAAGTTTTGTCGAGAAGCGTTTGTTTTGAAACCTCTTCAATGCGTTAAGACATTTTCCCAAGCAAAGGTTAATAGTTAAATTCATCTTGTGATTACTTGGCGACGTTATTAAGTTTATTACGTAAGCACATTATCGTCTTTACTATGAGAAATGTGTCAATTTTGTATGTGGTCGCGAAACGTTATGAACAAACTTATTAATTATACAAGTGTTTTTTTTTCATAATACGATATAATTTTAACTGTATTGTGTCGTGTAAATTAACTTTCTCGTTCTTATTGTTTTGACGAAAGATTGAAGTGGACTTTTCAAAACTTTCTATAGCCATTACTAGCCGACCCGTGCCCACTTCGTTGCGCATTAATTATTTTTAATAATTACTTCTAACGACGATATCTCAAAAACTATTCATCTGATTGATATAGTGTAAAGGGCAATTTTAATCTACATTAAATTCTTAAGCTAACCAACATATTTATTTCGATAAGGATTAATACTGAACTAAAGAAAATAGCTTTTAAAATAACGTAATGTTTTTAATTACAAATTTGAACATAAAAGTGGTTATTGTAAGTCAACCGTAAGAGATAGAGATATGCTGTCGCGGACTTTTTTGTAGCATTTTTATAGATTTTGAATTCGCTAGTACATTACTTAACTATATCTTTGCTAGTTTACGCGGCGTTCGCGAGGAAAGGTCCCCCGTTGGCGAGATTTTTTGCGACCTCTTCAATATTTATCGCCGTATTTCTGCTAATTTACATAAAAGCATAATAAATTATATACCTAAACCTTCCTCAAGAATCACTCTTTCTATTGTTGAAAACCGTGTAAAAATCCGTTCAGTAGTTTTCGAGTTTATCGCGTTCAGACAGACAGACAGGAGGACAGAAAGACGCGGCCGGGGGACTTCTTTTTATAATAAGTATAGATTTTAAAATAAGTCGCTGTAAAGAACTTGATGTCAACTTTTTTACCACCGCAGCGCAGTAGAAGTAAATAATGTTAGTGATGTTACATGATGACTTTATCAAATTATCACGCGTTGGCGCAACACGGTCACAGCACTTGTTTGTGGCTGTTGCGCTGGCGGTTGCGGGTTCGATCCCCGCACACTGCAAACGTTTGTAATGGCCATACAGATGTTTGCCGTGGTCTGGGCACAGACACACAGACAAGACACACATTAGGACACAGGAGATAATCCTAGTGGGAGGCGTTGAGTGTGAGGCGTTAATTAATTAATTATTTTTTATTTTATTTTAGTAACAGTCGAAATGTCAATATCAAATTGCAACAAGGACAAAATAAATAATTGTAGACAATTATAGCATCAATAAAAATAATAATACCAACAGGTATGTTAAATATAGACGCTGACTGATAGTAGACGCAAAAATCGAAATTCATTAAAAGAATTCTATAATATTATAATATGACTTTATGATATTATGTAGGAAAGTACATAACATACACATTGATCGACCCGAAAAAGAAAAAGAGACAAAGTTGTTTTTTATAATTTTGTTATTTTAGTCATTGGACCTCCTAATAAATAAGCGGATTTTTATGGTAAAGTCTGACTCATAGGGGTTTTTAAATTGAAGAAAGATACAAAAGGAAAATAAAACGCTAACTTTCCGAGACAACCATATTTATTGATTGGATAAAAATTTATACAAAAAATATAAATATCTGTCAAGCCAAGTAGATACTGTAGCATGGTGGATTAAATATTTTTCTCAACATAAAGCTCTTGCTGCGTTGTGGAACATTTACAGGATTTTCCATTTTAATTGTATACGTATTTCAATAAAGTAATTTTATTATTCACTATTTGTTGGACCTGGCGAACTTCGTACCACCATGTATTAACGTGAATACAACGAACTTTTAAAATTTTATTTTATACAAAAATATCAAGTCCTGACAATTTTTAACACAAATAAATTTATTTAATTTACTTGTTTACAAGCAAATCTTGCGACAAGCTTTTATATCATATAGATTATGTGTAATGACTTTATAAGTAGATAGTAAAAGTTTTAAAGTAAAAATTTATTTTTTTCGTTTTAGTGCATTCAAATAAAAGCTTGTTTTTTAAAAAGATTTTTTACTTTTAATTTATTTTTGACTTTTTAGTCGGTTATCACGTCACTTTATTCGAATTATTCTTAGCAAGCCCTTTCATTAGATACCCATATTGTAGAAGTGCACTAAAAATAACTAGTCCGCACTCTTGGATATGCCGCTATATTGGATTTAGAATGACATCACAAAGTTAACCATGCATTAGCATCCAAATTGAACCTATATACAAAATTTCAGCTCAATTGGTTGAAGATATCTGCTTCAAAATTGAGTTGCAAGATTTCACCTGAACAAACATACATACATACAAACCATGCATTGTCATCCAAATTGAACCTGAATACAAAGTTTCAGCTCAATTGCTTGAAGATATTTGCTTCAAAATTGAGTTGCAAGATTTCACCCTAACAAACATACATACATACAAACCATGCATTGTCATCCAAATTGAACCTGTATACAAAGTTTCAGCTCAATTGCTTGAAGATATTTGCTTCAAAATTGAGTTGCAAGATTTCACCCGAACAAACATACATACATACATAAATACATACAAATCATGCATTGTCACCCAAATTGAACCTGTATACAAAATTTCAGCTCAATTGGTTGAAGATATCTGCTTCAAAATTGAGTTGCAAGATTTCACCCGAACAAACATTCATTAAATTTACATACATACATACATACATACATTGCAAGTTAAATAAAAGCTTGTAAAAAAGAATTATGTTATTTGCTGCAGTCATTCTTTTTTATTTATATAGAAGATTTATATAAAGATGATGACTAAATCCTGTCTAACGTTTGTGTCTATTATAGCGGTAAGCAAGGGTCATTGTCTTTTAGCGCTTAAAATCGTTTCAACTCTTTTATATAGCCTGTTTTTTGGACATCAAAGAAATATTTAATTCAATATAAATATTAATATTACTAGAAATTTATGACGATACAAAGAAAAAATAAGCAGAGTATCTGTTTATTTTATCGTTCTTTGACCTGTCTCTTGAAGTAAGATAAATCGATTACATTTTTATAATTTTTTTTTCAATAATTAATAATTAACTCAAATTTGTTGCTTCCACTTATTCTATTTACAAATCAGGCAATACACAAACAATTATTAGAGTAAAAAAATTTATCTATACTAATATTATAAAGAGGTAAAGTTTATAACTTTGTTTGTATATACGGGGTAATCTTTGCAAATACTGATCCGATCATGAAAATTCTTTCACTCACAGAAAGCTACACTATTCAGGAGTGATATAGGCTATATTTTATTGTAATTGAACATAAAATTCAGTGAAAATAATAGTAGGTGTTACGAATCGCGCCATCTCTTGACGAACTGTAGGTACCAACTAAATAAACATCGATGTAAAATAGCAGCGGACGGCGCGCCGAACGACTACTTACCAAAGTATACTTCATTTAAAAATTCGTTATTATTCTGTAATAGTTAAATTTAAAAAACTTGAAACATATCAAATTACTCTAAAAATCTTTTAACGCCCAACGAAGTGGGCACAGGTCGGCTAGTATATTATATTGCGGGAAGTATACCAAAAAGCAAGAAATCGTGTGTCGTCATAAAAACAATCGTTACTACGTCACAACTGACATCCGTGTAAAAAAATCGTATAAAATATTACTCTATCTAGTGATATTTGACGTATTGTTAATTTTTATGCAAACAATTAACGTTTCACCCATATTACGCTGTAGTTATGCGTTTTTTTTCTAGTCAGGGTTATCAATACTCGGTTCCAGGGGCCAAGGTTGTATGTAGGTGCTAACTGCAAATGACATCATTGATGACCCCTGTGGTCGGTCATCGTAAACATTATAAATCTGCTTGGGCTGTTGTAAGGAAAAAAAATTGAGATTGCTTATAATAAATGGACATAAAGATATGTTAAAGTTCTTACATAGGATTAGGATGAAAATGAACTCTTCTAAATTTCAATGTTCATTTAGTTGTAAAAAAATTAAAATAATGTCCTATAGGTATAAAGTTAAAATTTTGTAAAATGATAATTTAATTAATTATTAAATTACGTGACATAAAAATGAAATGATTATCGTAATCCTCAACATATAGGTTAGGTAAGTTATAGGTAAAGCTTTTTTTACTATCTGTACATTCAAATTTTATTGAATTCACGTCACGGCAATAGTAACCGGTTTGTTTCACAGTTAAGCTTGCATACCTTTGACATCGTAGACAAAAGATTGAAAAAGATAATAGTATAATTATAATAAACTAGATGACCCGGTGAACTTTGTATCACCTACGTATATTTGTATAAAATATACACAAAACACTTCCTGAACGCACCTATAAATATTTGACAACCAATTGACAACGTTTACCCGCTAGGAACATTTTGTATTGGAAAATTAAGTCCTCGTTTTTAGTATTTTCCGTTACATATTATTTATGTTTCTCACTGTTCAAACCTTCCCTGAACTTCCACAAACATTTCAAGATGAAAATTAGCCAAATTGGCCCAGCCATTCTTGAGTTTTAGCGAGACTAACGAACAGCAATTGATTTTTATATATATAGATAATTAGTTATTTATTCCTTCATCGATTCTACGTCAGTAAGTCTATACTCAAATAATGAGTACTACTCATAGCATTTTACAATTCGAACAATCAAGTTGAATGGAAAGATTTATAAACTTTCATATTTCTTTCCATAGTTATTAGTTATCGATGTCTGTTTTTTGTCTAGCTTTACAATGACTACGCTGAAATACGATTCAAGATTTCTATTTGGGTAAAATCTAGAAGCTACATTTAAGCTAGAAGTTCCTCGCGATTTGACTCTCAATAAATTTTGATACTTGTCACAATAGCTAGCGTCTATATATTTATTTAACCTTTATGAACGAACAAACGATGATTTATTTGTACGAAATGCGTTTATTACATACATATTATGTTCAATAGTTCAAAAGCAATGTATATAAAAATTCGTTCCACTACATACCAGTTACTCATAAAAATTATTCTTATGATTAAAATAATGATTAATAATAATTGATTTATGACAATAAGAAATTTCTATCTTTTAATCAGTGTCTAAAAAAGAAAAATGTTTAACTTATTTGTGGCAAGTTTTTTGTTATTTGCAGTTTTTTGACGTTTTGTTGCATTATCACTCCTTACTATTTGCAATAAGTATCATAATTGCTAATTTATTCCGTCTTCATATGTACGTTGTGAAAAATTACGAAGCACTTAACGTTTACGAAACTTTACAAATGTAGTGGCTCATTTTTAACGATGATCGTCGTTATTGTACTGATGATATGTTTGTACACGCTTTTTGATGGTTAATGCTAATATAGAGGAATAACAATTTCAAGTATTTTATCAGGTACAATAGAAATATGTTACTTTGAAAATCTTTTAATTTATTGTTATATTGTACCACACGTTTTTGTTGATGCCCGTGATTTAGTTTGCATAAAAATACCCCACTTAAACGGTACATCTCTCAGCTCTCTAGAACAAAAGTAGTCGTGCACTATTCTAGACTAAAATCTATATCTCTACAAATTACAAATCATCACTGGTTCAGTTATTATCACATAAGCATCTTTCCAAACTTTCGCATTGCTAATAGTAGTAACACGCTGTAGAAAGAATGATTAATGCCTCTTTTTCTTAATATTTTGTTCCATGTCTGTCATCTACATTAAACTTTAAAAAATGTTCTAAATCTTTACTTTGGAAAAGCTTGGAGAAACTTTTAAATACGAACCATAAACAATCTTATATATCATTATACCATTAATGGAATTACTTAAAACCTTAACAATTTTTCTACATCGAGAGAAATAACTTCTAAAAAAAACTAGAGTTATTTGTGTGAAGATGGATTCTTATATGTCATAATTATAATGTCAAAGATACACCCAAGTTGAAAACCTTCAGAGTTCTAAGAGATTCGCTCAAGGAACGCATGTTTTACCATAAAAGATGCGGGTTTGTTATTTTTTAATCATTTAAGGAATTGTATCAGTGATCGTGTAATACATTGTAGCATAGACGAGGTCTTTTGATTTTATTTTAACTAATCATCGAGAGTTTATTAAAGATTAATAGTGGCATTTATTAGTTGATAAAATTAAAAAATAAATCAAAGAAAAACTTTAGTTTTCAACTTAATGCTAAATTTATTTTTATCCTTCTGTCTTCAATTATAATGTTTAATTTTTTAAGTTCTAAAAGTATAGGCAATGACATGAAATTATATACTTGGTACTAATATAAAAAATGTGTCATACTATTTATTAAACATTAATAAAGTAATAAATGTTGTGCTAATGATGCATCTTACAGTTATTTTTCATATTTGTGAAAAGTATTTTTATATTTTTATCTTTTGTTTTCTTTATCAAAAAGATAAATTATTTTCACATAGATTATATTTATCCTTGAGATATGTTTACACAATTTATTAAAAGCTCGTTTAACTGTTAACTATAATTGCGAAATCTCGAAACCTGTTAAGTGCAGCGTACATAGTTCAAAACTAAAACGTCTACATTACAAAAAATAGTCGTAGGTATATTTAATTGGGTTAAAATTGTTCTGAGCTAATATAATTATTTGTAATATTACAATTTTGTTTGTTTATTAGGTATTTTATAGTCATCAATACGAAGATAACTATACCGAATATGCAAAACTAAGCTAAGTTAGATATAACATAACATCGACTTTACGCAACATATTACTATAAGGCTATAAAAGTTAACGTAGGTCTAGTATAAAAGAAAAATTCAAGAAGAGGAATCGAATGTGTTAACTGTTACTATAGTTGTTTGCTATAAGTCGATTGCGACAATTATTTAATCAATAAATTTAACAATTATTTCTTGTTCTAAAATTAATCACGCATGCGTATAAACGATTGAATAGACTTGCAAGTAAGACAAAAATATAACTTTATAGAAAATTTGGACATATTTATTTCTTAACTGAACATAAAAAAATTATAAATAAATAATTATACATTTTAAAAGGAAGATACATAATGCACTAACAAAACTAATGAAGACATAACTTGACACAATCTTTTGTATGCGAAAATACCGTACAATTTTTCCGTGCCTTTCTTCATTATATGCAACTGGATTTTCACAGAAGGCGCGAGAATATGGCATTGTTTTCCTTCCGACAGATGCCATTGGCAAAACAGAGCACATATTATGCCATAATTGCGTACTTCCTGAGAGCGGGAAAGTGCATCTGACGAGGTATATATAATACTAGCTTCTGCGCGCGACTTCGTCGGCGTGGACTCCGCTCCTATTGGTCTTAGTGTGATGATATATAGCCTATAGCCTTCCTCAATAAATGGGCTATCCAACAGTGAAAGAATTTTTCAAATCGGACCAGTAGATCCTGAGATTAGCGCGTTCAAACAAACAAACAAACAAACAAACAAACAATCAAACAAACAAACTCTTTAGCTTTATTATATTAGTATAGATATGGCGCCGGATAGCTGTGTCATACGAATTGTGTTAACGAAATTATGTTTCATTTGGTTAGTCTCTTTTAAGTAAATTCATTACGTAACATATGCTTTTAAGAAATCAATGAACTAAATTAAACTAATCAGTCAATAAATGTAAGATTCAATAAACTATGACATTATGTTATACGAGTTCTTCGAATAGTGCTGATCTGTAACAATGTTCATCGATATTCACGCATTAAGTAGGTACAGAGCTAAAATATCTACACAGTTGTTAGGCGTTTGTCGATAAATGTCTAGTTTGTTCTTTTGGCGCTTTGCGTTTTTGAAAGGTAACTTATAATAATTTTTTGCTTAAAAACATTTGACCGAAAATATGTAGCACACATTTTTATTTTTCTAATTTTCGTTTGACACGCTGGCCCCTTCCCATCTACATGGAACCAACAATAGAGCTGGTGCGGCTTGTGAAGCGGCTGAAAAAGCTAAAGCAGGCAAATACAGGGGTCTAGGCTCCGAATATGATTTTGTCCCATTCGGTGTCGAGACCCTTGGTCCGTGGGGTCCTAGTGCCATAAGGCTCTTTAAGGAAATAGCTAAAAGGTTAGTCGACATCACAGGAGACCGAAGAGCTGGCAGCTACCTCGGACAAAGAATAATTAGTCTAGCTATCCAAAGGGGGAACGCTGCCAGTATCTTCGGAACCTTGCCTAAAGGGACTCCTTTTAATAATGTATTTTAGTTATTATATTATATTTTTTAAGATTTTTAGTTTTAGGTTCGTTATTTTCGTTTTATATTTAAGGTTTTATATTGTAAATGCTTTTAATAACATCTCAAAATATATACTACTACTACTACTACTAATTAAAATTTTCTCCAAAAACTATTTGCTAAATAGGTATATTATATTATTATCTATCATAAATCAATCTAGTTATGCTTTACATTTCTTACTGTGCACCTCTTATAATTTGAACATATATGTTAATTACGAAAATTTAACATAGTTTCAGATTGGATAATAGTATGACACATTTTTATTTTTTATTTTGGCGATGCTAATGAAATAAAAAACAGTTTCTGAAAAATTGTTAAAGTTCTGTTAAAAAATAAAAACAAACTAAAACTTCATCTAAATAATGGGTCTATCGATAAAATTGACTGATCTTAAAAAAGTTATTAAATAATATAAGTTATTAATTATATTTTTAATGATTCCTTGTTATTATAACCGTAATTCCATACTTAATTTATTAGTACTATCTTGCAGGTGGGCGATATTTACGGAAGCAATGAGTGTGCGTGCACATCGCATACTACTCTAAGCACGCAATTCTAAGTGAATGTACTGTAACAAGGCCCACATGACGTCTAATACGCAAATCAAAAGATACAAATATATTAACTATGTACAGGGGCAATAACGATGAAATTGGTATAACAATATTTATTTAAATAATTTTGATGGTTCATCGTTTTTTCGTTCAACAATGTTTTGCATTCGAATTTAGCACTTAAAATTCGTAGATAAATGCTAAGTTTGCTTGTTCTATACGTAGCTATAGATAATAATTGTTCGGAATACGTGCTATAATCATTATATTATAAGTTGCTGAAATAAATAATAAGTGCGATTAAAGTGAAACTTTACAAAACGAATTACGTATTGGCTCGCGGCTATGCTTCAACAGATTATAAAGAAGATAATTATTTATTGTTTCTGTAGTGTAAACATATTTAAATGTACTGTTTAGTATATGTTTAGTGTACTGTTAGTATAATTAACATTGGATTAGACATAAATATTTCTTGTATAAGTGACGGATTTACTATATAGGTACATATGTACTACTGACTAGTATATTATATCTTATACATATTAATAAAATTTAGTTGTAAAGCTCTCTGTAAATTCTACAATCTACTTAACATCAATTCATATTTTAAACGTATTTTATAAATATTCATTCAATAACTGTCTCTTGAACATTAACTTCTCAAAAAAAATCACATCCTAATATCGTTTAATTCAATGTATTATTTAATATGTAATAGAAACATAACTAAACAGCATTTTACACAATAAGTGTTTTATATATTCTCGAAATAAGTGTTTTTGTTTACAAAATAAATTTAAACCCGTTTTCGAATGAGTGGTTGCACGAAATATTAGAATACGCTCCATGGCTAATTTTACATGGTTTATTAACAATCCAGCGATATTTCGAATATGCTAATATCGTAAAATCATATAATGTCATAATATCGTAAAGGTCATTTGTAATCTTGACACGACCTCTCGTTACTTCATCGTTCTTAAGCGGAATCGTAGAATAGGCTGTCACAAATATTTTGGTATTTTAAATCTGTTTAGTAATGAATCAATACAAATTAAAAAAATTGTTACATGTAATACGAAAAAATTAGTTCAAAATTTCCACTGAAAGTCTATATAGACCACTAATTTTATACAATTTAGGTATTAAGTAAATTATTAAAAAAAAAAAATGTTTACAACAACAGTAACATTAAAAGAAGTTTTAGGCTCATGTCAACAAACAGCAGTCATAACGACATTATTGCAACAATATGCTAACACGTGTGAATATTTATATAAACGGAATTTAAATGAATGTTAAACAAAATAAAGGACGAAAAACATACACAAAAGAAATAATAATTTGTTTCCCAATTTTTATTCGTTTTAGAACGAAATCTTTACTATCGAATTAATATTTATTTGAATCGACTTACGTTTGACAGATAGTAAATATGAATTTGGCGCACTTTGTGGTTTGTGGTTATTGCGCTGGCGGTTGCGGGTTCGATCCCCGCACATGACAAACATTTTTATTGGCCATACAGATGTTTGCCGTGGTATGGGTGTTTGTGCAGTCCTTGTGGTCTCCCCAACGTTCCTCGGAGAGCACGTTAAGCCGTCTGTCCCGGTTGTTCACCCGATAGCGATCTATACTCACAGTAGGCAATATATCCGCCAATATGCGTTGGAGTAGCGTGCTGGATTAAGCTCTGATCCTTCTCCTACATGGGAACAGAGTCCTATGCCCAGCTGTGGGATATTACAGGCTGAAGCGTAGCGAAATATGAATATTAAAAAAAGGTCAAGTGTGAGTAGGACTTGAAAACGAAGGGTTGACCAAATCGTATTTTTCCACGTAGTAGTATACTCAGAATTATAATTAAATTTTCATAAACAAACAAATATTAAAAAAAATCTTGCTTATATTTGTGTAATACAATATGTAGATGAAAACATATAAAAAGGTGTATGTATACCTTTTAATATGTTCTCATATATGCGTTTTTGTTTTAAATTTCGAGCCAAACGATATTAGAAAAAAATAATAAAAAACATTTGTCATTCTGTATGATTATATTTTTGACACGGTATTTATAATCTTAATTGACAAATGGCTGTCGGATAAAAAGTTTAAAAAGGGTCGCGTACATTTTATTACTGCAACTCTCGGTTTGAGTCGCTAATTTAGGAAACCATTCAAAAGTTCTGGTAAGGTATAAGGATAAGGTTAATAACCTCTATTAATCTACTCTCTACCTGCGTCGTACAAGATCCCTTATATGTTCGAAGTACCCTGACATCATGTTCTTATTTGGGTATTTTTTCCTTAAAACAAACTTACAAGATTGTTTAATGAAATGATGTCTTTAGTTACCGATGGATATGTATAACATGCATTGCTTTATGTCGTCTAGTAAAAAGAAAGTTTTTGTTTAGTGAATTCTGTTTTGCGAATATCGAAGGAACTTGTCATATTAATATTCTTTTAGTGGTTAAAGCTGTTAATAGCCACTTTGGTTAGTAGTTATCTTAAAAGACTTTTCATTCGTCGTAAAAATGATAAGGGTAAAAATGTCTTAATAAAATGCTGAATTTGAAATCAATTTAGAAGATTAAAATAAATTCAATTTACACTCGACGTGATTTAGATGCAATCTGAATTAAAGATATTAAAAAATAATAATTTATTTCTTAAAATATTCTGAATATTTTTTCAATGCTAAAGTCGTGTCCATGTTATTTATTTATGAAAACAAAATTCCGCATATTTATTGATACATCACGAATTTTTCAGATCATTATTATTATGACATATACAATTAAAATTAAGCAGCAAATTCGACATTTTGGCATATTTTTATTGACTTTTAATTGCTTATTTATTAAGGTTTTTTATTGAAATAAAACTTATTAAATAAACAATTAATTTTTAAATATGCAAACAAATTTTAATTTCCATTAAAATATTATTATTATCAACACCTGGTTGGTAGAGACATAAAAATTATTTTAATGCGTACACGTAACGTGTATCGTTTTACACGTAAACGTGTATCAAATGCTAGATTTTTTTTCAGTTCTTTAGAAATATTTATCGATTTATTGAAATGTAACACGTCATCATTATCAAAATCTTGGAATTAATAATATGTTTAAAGAACACATACAACTAAATAATCTACAATATCCTCCAATCCATCTACTATATCAGTAAAAAATAGAGCAAAAAATATGTAGTATTACCATAAGTAAACAAAACGTACGCAAATACAGGTGTTATTAAACTCAAATATCAAGTTTTACGTAAAAACTCGCTTCATCGACCGCTACGTCCGTTTTGTATAAATGAGATGCATCGAAAGTGGTTTTAGACTCCATCATTACTTTCGTTTTCATTCGGATCTTGAATATTATATATAATATTATATTGTATTTTATGGAGGCTTAATGTACGTATAAAGTGTTGTTTTAAATTGTCGCGATTATAAAATTTATTATTATAATATTATTTGTCGTGGTATGTATATTTATTTGAGCTTGACGTTTTAATAGAGTTATATCCTGGTCTTTGTCTTCTACGCGAACCTGGTAATACATAAACTTGATTAAATTAAAGAATCTGGGAATATTACTTATTTGCGTTAAGGACCTTTTAACATCATTGTACCACAATTGACACTATATCGCGGAGCTTATACACAGCAAGTCCGCGAGTTTTCTTCGCTTACCATCATAATATTCACATAGTCTTGTATTTGTAGTATTATTTATTAGCATTTAGTTTTACTAAATTTATGCACCAGGTTTTACGAGTAAGATGAGTATGAGTTAAACTAACAAAGTTAATGTTTGTCAGATTATTTTTTTCATATTAACAAAACTATTTGAGCAGTTTGACCTGCGTTTTGGTCACTACTTTGCAAACGTCACATTTGCAGTCGTATCTATGTCCCTTAGGGCCCGTTACACCAGTTGTGGATAACGTTATTTGACGGATGATAGTATCCAAGAGCAAAAAGTTTTTAATATAATATTCTTTTTAGGGTTCCGTACCTCAAAAGGAAAAACGGAACCCTTATAGGATCACTTTGTTGTCTGTCTGTCAAGACTCAAGGGAATCAAAACCTACGGGGTACTTCCTGTGAACTTAGAATCTTGAAATTTGGTACGAAGCAACATCTTATAGCACAGATAAAGGAAAAATTACGAAAAGCATAAATGTTTAGCTACATCACATAATAAAAATATTTTTAATAAATTTTGACGGAACCCTCGGTGCGCGAGTCTGACTCGCACTTGGCTAGTTTTTTACCATTGAATTCCACTATACTTATGAGATATTTATATTTGCAAATATAACTCTAAGACTAGTAGACTATTAATTGTAGAAAAATAGTTCGACTAGCCCGTTGGCGCAGTTTGTAGTGACCCTGCTTTCTGCTCCGGGGGTTGTGGGTTCGATTCCCACCCCGAGTCTGGGTGTAATAGCTGCTACCTATAACACAAGCATTAAGTTGCTTACTTTAGGAACAGATGACCATGTGTGTATTGTGTAGATATTTATTTATTTATTTAGTTCACGAAAAGTTATCTACCTCCTGTTGGTAAAGTCTATTTGTAACTTATTTGAAAGATAAAGTTTATCCACAACTGGTGAAACAGGCCCTTAATAAAATAGTTTTCTAATTGCATTAATATATTCTTCACTTTCATTATAATAAGAAAGAATTATTTATTTAATTTTTGTTGTTGCTGTAGACGCAAATCTTTTTTTTATAATTAGGCTTGCGTTTGACCACTATTTCAGTGAGAATGCGGTGTAGGATGGAGCACGTTTACCTAGAAGTAGCCTATTTAGTCGCGACTTATCTATTAGTTTATATACAGTGGTAAAGGCAATAACAAAATGCAAAACGGAGAACTGATATCAGCAATTCAATTTGTGAACTTTAGTAGTGTAATCATCGACACAGCGTTTTGCAATCTCGTTTGTTTGTCGTCTATAATAGTTATTTACTGTTTTCGCTGTAGTAGTACTTTTTTATTAGGAATTTATTAATAGGAGAAATCATTTATCAGAAAGCTTGTTAAAATAAATGAGGATACATTCAAGGTTTGCAGAATACGTAATAACTTCTTTCCTTACAATCTTCGCAGCTGCGTAATACATTAAATAATATTATGTAGTTTATAGCAATTATAACATAATTTTGCGTGTTTAGTTACGTTTTCGACGGTAAAAATAATTTGCTTTGTAAATTGTTAAAATAGGTACGAAGATTAAAGGTTTCAAATTTCATCTGTCAAAAATTAACTATACAGATTATAAATATATTAAAATTATAAAAAAGTTTATCACTCTTGAACTGATTCCTTTTTATAGTATATTTTTGAGAAATGTTTATGCATAATACAATAATGCTTTGTTTAGAAGTCCCAAATCTTCACATCCGCTCATGTAATCAAACAGACCTTGATTAATTACAGTATTAATTTCTTGTTCTTCTCGCCAGCTGCCATTGTTGTCCGTCATCTATGCGCCAAACGACTTGACAGATGTGTCACGTAGGTGAAAATAGGTTACATAAGTCTTTTGTTTTAGTGCTAAGCTTTGTGTAACTGTAATTACTTTAATCTCATAAGAAAACGTACTCAGACTCTTTGAGAGTCTTAAATTTTTATTAAAAACTGTTTCTTAGTTTAATTATTAGCGTTATTCAATTAATAGTTACGGCTCTAGAGTCTAGACTAACAGCGTTGTTTTACCTACTTCAAGTGAATATATATATTTTTATAGATCATCTTTTTAATCTATATTATAAAAGTGAAAACCTTTTTTTTCAATTTTTTTTTTAAATTGAAACGGACGAATATGAGACCATTGTGTTCATGGAAATTTCATGTTTTCATTTTATTTTATTATGAACAGTACAATAAATATTTCTAGTGCTACTTTCCAAAATTTTAAGACGGAAACTAATTATGGGTACTATTACTCTTTTGTTAGAGAAAGAACGAACTTTTTATAATATAAAACAAAGCTTGTTGATGATAACATCGCTAGCTTTGATAATTTTTTTCAGTGAAAGATACTTTCCTTGATTCGTTATTACGATTATAAATCTATTGTTCTCAAGTAAAAAAAAATGGAAAACGGCGACGAGTGTTTTCTTTTTGAATTATTAAATGTACGTTATATTTTGTATTGTCTTTCGCTTTATTAGAGACTAGAGTTGATTAGTTGAAATGACGATTCAAAGTTGCTTTCAAAACCAACTTGAGTACAGTCGTTTTTAAATTTAAATTTTCAATTTTTTGAACTGTCATACTAATGGAAAAAAAAAACAACTTGGTAGAAACCCACTTTTATTATCACGTATAAGCAACATATTGCCTAGAAATTTACTATACTGTGCCATGTTATACGCATATTTCGAAATGTTAACGCCTACCACACACATGAATACTATAATTGAAAAGATGAAAACATTGGTATTTTTTTTTAACAATTTAATAATCGAATCTAACAATCCGGTCCGGTCTTGGTTTTTAAATTTGTATTAGAAAGCCAGTTTATTGAGGAACGACCACAATTCTTCTAGGTAACTGGATAATGAGAAAATATTTATAAATATTATTTACATGACTGTAATTAGGATTTCTTAAATATTATTCTCTTACAACACTACCTTACTTCTAAATCTTACGCTGCTTATATCAAAGCGTATGCTGCGACATACAATTAAAGTTGCGTGTATTACAATTACATAAATTTAATTTATATACCGTTTTAAAAATGTACAGAAATATTCACAACGACCTTCATAGTATAATAAGTTCTATGCAATCTATGGTTGTATGTCTAAAATATGACTTACAACACTGTTAGGACGTTACTGTGTGTGTTTGTTTTACGTCACTAATGATTTTTCAAGGATAAAGGTTAGAATCAAATTGCTCAACGAATCAAGAGTAAACATATATCACGTCAGAAACCATGACCCTAACTCATTAATATCTTATGTCCAAATTTGAATATATTATAATCAATTGGAACAGATATTTCTTATTGCTTGGTGATAGAGTGGGCATTTGTATGGCAGGATGTGAATGTCATGAATGATACAAGTTTTTGGTGATTTTGGTTGTCGCCATATGGCATGGAACTGTAGGTTTAAACAGGGGTTAAGGCTGACAGAGATTTTTTACTAGAAAATTCAATATTTTGCGACGTATCTTGTTTTGTAAAATGTAAATATTAAATTCGTTAACCACTTATTGGTTAAGGAGCAAGAACTGCTTTTCCTTTTTAACACCTTTCTTTGTACTTTTTAGGACTAGACCTAGATTTTGAAGATTTTGGAATAATAAGACACGTTGAGGATAGTAATAAAATAATAATAAAATCTTCAATGATCTTAATACAGTTGAACTTTTGTAAACATTATATATACATACTAGCTTTTACCCGCGACTTCGTAAGCATTGAATTTTTTTTAAAATAAAAAGTATCCTATGTTACTCCTAATTTACAAAGTTACTTATTTTTAAATTGCCTCTAAAAATATGTCTACAAAGTTTCATGTTGATCGGTTAAGCAGTTTTCGCGTGGAAGCGTAACAAACAAACTTACATTCACATTTATAATATTAAAGTGGGATGTCCTATATATGTACATACACATACAATATACATATACACCAAAATTCGTTTGTACGAAGCTTAAGTTATCTAATAAAAGTGATCAAAATATAATCATTTTAATTTACTTTTACTCTATAAGATTCTTTAAAGTAAATCCGTTTCAAACTCAACAATACAAATAATCACAAAGAATCATTTCTAAACCAAACACTGATACTTCTTTTATTGAATACAGTGTTATCAATGTTTGGCTATCAAAAGCGTTACTTCCTTTAATTGCAGGAGGACCATTCGAATTGTTGCAACACAGTAGATAATTATTTTTTAATTTCACAATAGAACCTAATGGCGAATGAACTGGCTTTCACTTACGTAACTATGAAACTAGACTAAATAAAGTGCTGTTGTTTATTGTCTATGAAGGAATAATTTTTTACGATGTTTTTGCACGACTCGTTTATATACATATTGTTTTTTTTATATAAATTAATTGTATCAATAAAACAATGTTTATTAACACAACATAAATAAGTCTCTTAATTTAAGTATACATATATAAAAAAGTAGTGAACATAATTTTGTGTTGAATTTATTTTTAATAACGACTATTATGTGGTAGTTCTTTATTCTTAAGGTCGATTTACATCAGACGAGCGAATGCTCATTCTATCCCCACTATATCAAATTCTTATCAAATTCTTTTAGTGTAAACAGGCGTAGAGCATTCTTTCGTTTATATGAATACGAGTGTTCGTTTGCACATAAAAATCAAGAAAGAATGCTCTAGTTCTAGCTCTAGCTCTTTGTTCGTTTGGTCTAAATCCACCCTTATGCTACTGTAGTTAACATATATAACTGTGGTAAAATTATGTATTTTGTTATAACATATTTTACATACACTACGACTCGTACATACGTGGGGCATACTGAAAGTTTCTGGATTCTAATAAATAAGACAAGATATCGACTTAAGATTCTATTTATTGTTTTTCGAAGTATATTCCCCCGCAATTAATGCATTTTTGCATTCGCTGAAAACATTTGTACAAAGCAGTTGGACCAGTCTTCCTTAGGGACCTCTTCGATGGCTTCTTTGAACGCATTCACTGCTGATTTAGGGCTCATAAAACGTATACCTCTCAGTTTATCTTTAATTTTTGGAAATAAAAAGAAGTCGCAGGGTGCGAGGTCCGGGCTGTAAGGCGGATGCGTCGTCAATTCCACATTTGAAGCCTTCAAATAGGCCTCCGTTACCTTCGCGGAGTGTGAGGATGCGTTATCGTGGTGAAGGACGACGTTGCTTCGAGGACGCTTTTCTCTAACTTTTTCCAAGACTCTAGGCAAGCAAGTGTTAACGTACCAATCTGCAGTCACTGTTCTTTGATTTTCAAGCGATACTGTCGTGTAATGTCCCGATTTTCCGAAAAAAGAAGCAACCATTTGTTAACCAATACTTCGACTCTTCTTAACTTTCGTAGGTAAATCTTCAAAAGGGAAGACCCACTCTGCCGACTGGCTTTTTCTTTCGGATTCAAAGCAGTGCACCCAGGTTTCGTCACCTGTCGCGATATTATAGACAGCCAATGACTGTCCTGCGTTAAACTTTTTTATCATTTTACGGCACCATTGGACACGCAGCCGTTTCTGGTCTTCCGTTAAATCATGTGGTATCCATCGAGTGCAAAGCTTCCGAACCTTCAGATGCACATGTAAAATATTTTGCACTTGGCTCATTCTAATGCCTAATAAGGTACGAATTTGCTGACAAGTAATTTTTTTGTCACTTTCAATTAGTTGTCTTACGGTATCAATATTTGATTCAGTAACCGCAGTTACCGGCCGACCTTCACGTATCTCGTCATGGAGATGATCACGACCACGTCTGAATTCTCCGAACCACGAATACACAGAGCTGCGACATGGTGCTTCGTTCCCAAATGCCAATTGCAGTCTCTGGAAACACTCTTGCTGACTTAAGCCACAACGAAAGTCATAAAAAATCATCGAACGAAAATGTTCACGAGTTAAATTCATTTTGACAGCGACACTCAATTGTCGAAAGGGCGCCACAATGAAAAAACAAAAGACAATCTCGCAAATCAAAGAGTAACATGCTCCGAATGAGTTCCATTTTCGAATTCCATAATTGTATTTTTAATTCTTTTATTGTAAATGGCCAGATCATTTTTCAAGACCCATTAATTCTTTGTAGAGAACAAATTATTCGGATCATAGATATGAAAATAAATCAAAATTATTTAATATCATCAAAAATATATTAATTATTTATTTCATAGACTTCAATATAACGTAATTTAATTTAGATAAAATAACAACTTTAATAGGGCTAATAAAATATAAATCGGTTATTGAAAGTCGTTGTCAATTTGTACTTGCAGGCAATTGTGGTCAGTTATGTAACATTGGGTAACTTACAACACTTGTTACATCTTAATCGATAACATAACAGGGAGGAACGAATTTAATCGTTTCTTTTATTATTGTTTTTTTCTGTGATATAAATTTAATTGCCGTTGTCTGAGGGCATTGTTATGTCTAACATTGTTAACACTTAAACAAGATAGTATACGAAATATCGTTCGCTTAATTAAAAGAATACCGGATCTTCTTACAAAGAAGTAATTTATTTTATAAGTTATTATAAGTAATTTATATTATAAGTAAGCGATTTTAGGTTGATATAGATTTCTTATGTATATGTTTCTCTTTGCACTTAAAAGCATTTTTGAAATAATTTAGTACAATTGATGTTGACAAGAGATAACCTATCTCTACAAGAGGTCTCTACCAGTCTACCTGTAGGTACTTTGTAGTTACAAAAAAACTTGTCATATGCTAATCTATATGATAAATAGCTTTTAACATATTACAAATTTGCTATATATTATGCAATGAGTAAATCATATAAACAATTTCAAAACTTTAAACCAACAAACAAAAAATATCTAAGTAAAAAACGTTCCTATATACTTAATACTAAATGACTGTTGCGCCATTTTGTTTTAATTTTATTTATTTTTCAAATCGTTTAATTTCATAATATATGCACTTGCAAATAGCTTGTCTATTTTATTCGCTAATATTGTTCTTGACCTAGAATATAGAGTTGAAAGCGACATTTGAATATTTATAAATATTTCATTTAGGAATTTCGATACTTTCTCTGTATTAGTAAAAGGTTGTTTTAAAATAAATATTTCTACAACTTTTTAAAATTGCTATAATCAAGTCTTTATAAGGTACTGAATAACCGATGCATGTTATTGTTTTATTTTGTGATTACTATTTAAGATTTTTTTTTATTAAACAAAGATCTCAGCTTCAAAACGTTTGGACCTATAAATATAATTATGAAGGTAAATAAAATATAAAATTTCATCTCAAACAAATTACTAATATGTAGGGTAAAACCGGGATAGATGCCCCAGCGGGATAGATGCCTCACATTCTAAAAACCTAACTTCCCGAACTCTCGACTAAAAATTAATCACATGAGTAGGAGCCGCAGTCACCCTGTACCTAATATACCCACGGACAGTTGTTCGACGAGGACGCGTTTTGCTACTGTGTGTAGTTATTTCCGCGGCGAAATCAACAAACACGTCAAAGTTTTAATGGTTAGTATTTAAGGTTGTATAACTTTATAATTAGTAATAAATTGTGTTATATTTTTTATTACGTCAATAAACTGGTTCATTGAGTCTGTATCTAGGTGTAAATAGATGCTATTTTGTTACAAGCTTTTATTTAACTTGCAATGTATGTATGTATGTATGTATGTATGTAAATTTAATGAATGTTTGTTCGGGTGAAATCTTGCAACTCAATTTTGAAGCAGATATCTTCAATCAATGGAGCTGAAACTTTGTATACAGGTTCAATTTGGATGACAATGCATGGTTTGTATGTATGTATGTTTGTTCAGGTGAAATCTTGCAACTCAATTTTGAAGCAGATATCTTCAACCAATTGAGCTGAAATTTTGTATATAGGTTCAATTTGGATGCCAATGCATGGTTACCTTTGTGACGTCATTCTAAATCCAATATGGCGGCATATCCAAGAGTGCGGACTAGTTATTTTTAGTGCACTTCTACAATATGGGTATCAAATGAAAGGGCTTGCTAAGAATAATTCGAATAAAGTGACGTGATAACCGACTAAAAAGTCAAAAATAAATTAAAAGTAAAAAACCTTTTTAAAAACAAGCTTTTATTTGAATGCACTAAAACGAAAAAAATAAATTTTTACCTTAAAACTTTTACTATCTACTTATAAAGTCATTACACATAATCTATATGATGTAAAAGCTTGTCGCAAGATTTGCTTGTAAACAAGTAAATTAAATAAATTGATTTGATTGATTTTAACTATTAAAATTTTCAAACTAAGGAAATACGAGTACTATCTCGCGACAAGCTTTTCTATCATATAGATTATGTGTAATGACTTTATAAGTAGATAGTAAAAGTTTTAAGGTAAAAATTTATTTTTTTCGTTTTAGTGCATTCAAATAAAAGCTTGTTTTTAAAAAGGTTTTTTACTTTTAATTTATTTACAATTTATTTAAAAAATACGTGGGCATCTATCCCTATCAAAAAGGATAGTTGCCCTGATTTTTCGAGGTATAGGTGCCCTTAGGGGCATCTATCCCTTCCTACACAATATATGGAGTAACTGTATATTTTTTAAATATTTTTAGTGTCATTTATATTTTTTATGTATATACGTATATTTATATTTAGATTTTTTACTGATTCTAGCAGAAGTATGCCACGAAAATTTAAAAAAGGGAAGAAATGAGAGCTAATATAGAACAAGAAATACCGTCGAAAATTCTAATGGAATCATTACCTATTCCGAAAATCCTTTTGACCATGGCTAAGAGGAGGGCGAAACAATCAGCAGATATTTTGAATTCAAAGGAACATATAAAACACAAGAAGGATGTAGCTGAAAGAAAGGAAAACAAGACTGGGACTACCAAAGAACTTAGGAAAACAAAGAAAGGAGCCACCAATAAAAAAGAAGACAAAAAATAAATAAAACAAATGCTTTTAGTGAAAATAACGATGACAACCTAGCTGATTTGTCTGATAAAGAAAATGATAATTATTTAAAATTATACCAAGACCGAACATCATTAAAAAGACAAATTATTTACAGTGCAAGCAGCCAAGATGAAGACAATCCACGTAATTTTAAAATCAAAGGAAAGAAAACTAAAGGTTCTCCCGTAAAGAAAACTAAGAGAGATGGACAGGATAACCCTAAAGATACAAGTAAAGATAACTGCATTGAATGTTTTGAAAACTATAAAAATACGAAGTTGCAATCTGACTGGATTCAGTGTGTAATGTGTCAGAACTGGCTACATGAAAGCTGTACACTTTTCAGAAATTATTGCTCAAGATGTGGAAAATTAAAAGCACTATTAGGCTCAACTTCAATTAACTTGGTTAAAGTAATGAAAATATATTTATTGTGTTATTTTATTATAAAAAAATATGATTGTGCAATGTGTATGTTGAAACATGATATTAATTTATATTTTTGTTGAACAATGCTTGTAAAATTTAATTTCACAAAAAAAAAAAAATTGATTACCAATGCATGTTGAAACTATTAAGAATTGATATTTTATTAAAACAAACGGCTTAAAATTTTTATTATAGTGATTTGTGTGATATTAGAATTTTCTTCTAATTATAACAATTAAACGATTTAAAAAACCACAAAATGTTTTTCATTACTATGACGCATGTTTTTCGGAGACAATTTTAGGAGTAGAACCTAGCATTTGGTTGGGTTTTTTCGTTTACACGGTATAAAGGGCATCTATCCTACACTGCAGGCATCTATCCTTCTCAGTATTTTCATGGTGGGGCAACTATCCATACAGGTAGGCATCTATCCTCGAAAAAAAGGTTTCACGAAAAGCTAATTTCTGCTAAATGTGCAATTGATAGGTTAAAAAAACATAATAATAATTCAAGATAAAGGATTGAGCTAGCTACATTGATAAAAATTATTCGTATAAAATTCATATTTTTTAAATTAGGTGACTTTTTCAAAAAGTGGGGCATCTATCCCGGTTTTACCCTATATCTAATAATTGTGGATGTGTATAAACACAGAAGTTATGCTTTGATATAAATAACTTACACAAATAAATCAAATACACAGTTTTATATTTCTAAAATAAGTGTATTATTTTACGTAATCAGAGCGAAATAAAAGTGTTGTTGTGTATTATAAAACGGTGATAGAAAATTTGAATGTACTTCTTGTGTTAATATGACGAAAAGAGGACAGCGTAATGTTCAGATAATCAATTAAAATTATGACGTACTCGATTACAATTAAGATAACATTATATAATGTAATTATTATTATTAATAGCACCTATAGAGTAAATAAAATGTTATGTAAAGTATTGTCTTAAGACATAAATTTATAATAATAATATATTGTTACAACAATAGCCGTAGCTATAAAAAAGTAATTGTCTTACTAATAATCCTATATATATTTTATATTCGTATTATTGTTTAATAATGTCGAAATATTTTAGTAATAATGTCGAAGTATTATTAGTAAGACAAATAATTACTTATCACGCTTATAAATATGGAAATATATTTTTTTGTATAAATAGCGCTGTTAGTGCTTATCTATTTTATAGGCTTTCTATAAATTCTTATACTTAAGTTAAATCAAGCGCATATTATGCTTAATAACCCAATTCAGGGTCTATCATTAGCCATGGCATTTGTATATTACTGTAGTTGGATTGTTGTAGCAATAAACTTGTAAACTGTTGTTTTGTTATTTCATTAATAAAGTTAATTAAAGGCTATTATTTATATTAATAGATGCATATTGAGCGAACTGCTTCGCATACCGCGTATGTATTAAATGATTTGTTCTGTACTCCTCCATTCAAATTTAATTTTTATTCCATTTATTTGTATTTTTGTTTAAGACTGTAAAAACAAATCAATTATAAATGTACAGTTATATAGGTAATTTTTTTTTGTTTGTGTAAAGAATAATCATTGAGAATACAAACTACCAAAATCACGAAACTTACGGGAGGGGTCCCGTAAGTTGAAATGTAATTTAAAAATAATCTAATATACAATTGAAACAATGTGCAAGTAAAACAGTAACTATTAATAAATAATTATAAATAACCGTTAACAGTATTTTCCATTTCTTTTACAATAGCTCTTACGTTTTACTTTCCGCAACTTGGATCATATATAAAAACTAGCTTCTGCGCGCGACTTCGTCGGCGTGGACTCCGCTCCTATTGGTCTTAGCGTGACGATACATAGCCTATAGCCTTTCTCGATAAACGGGCTATCTAACAGTGAAAGAATTTTTCAAATCGGCCCAGTAGTTCCAGAGATTACCGCGTTCAAATAAACAAACAACCAAACAAACAAAGTCTTCAGCTTTATATATTAGTATAGATTAAATAAGAATGTTTTCTATGCATCTCTTTAAAGACGTTTAGAGTCGAGATGAAAAAATCACTTTAATTTTGGACATGTGTTTATACTCGTAAATGACTAATAACAATCGCAACCAACGCCAAACCGAGCAACAACCGAGCTTAACCTACATTTCGTACACCTTTATAATGAATGATACTTCTAAATTAACGTAATGAACCAGTTACTCGTATTTCACGTCTCGCAATTGCATTGGTTCGGAACAAGTTATTTCATGCTCTTGCCCTGATTCGAAGTATCGGTGACACTTGAGAAAATACCTGTTATGCTTGAAAAGGAACGTTTACGAAATAACGCCTAAGTAATTAACAAATAAACTATAATCCGGCGATCTTGTCTGATAGTGAGATTAAGAAAATTACTTAATTAACTTGGTTTTGTTGTAAATATAAAGGTTAGTCTATTTACAACGCAGATTACAGAACAGAACAGTATTCCAAATCTCTACGAAATATAATACACAGTGTATAAAAAAAAAACAATAATTTAGAGATTATATAACGCTTTTCAATTGATTAGTCCTTATATTTTAATTGAATAGCTTTTACATACACCAGTTTCAAAAATTAAGTAGTTAATTAAGTAGTTAATCTCTATAAAGTTGTTACACTTGCAACTGTTTATTAAGCTCAAATATTTTAATCATTCACACAGCGGGTTAATATGTAAAAAAAAATTTGAAACTAACATAATTTAATTCATATCATTAACATTTATTGTTAATATTTTAAATAAATTTACATTTTATGAAAACACATAGAATATTTTTTGGTGTGAACGTTAAGTTTATATAAGTTTATATCATATAAACTTAGCATAAACTGACACAGTTCAAAATAATCTTAGCTAAAAAATCCTAATTTAAATATAATTAAAATCACATTGCTAGACATTCATTCACACTACTATCTGTACTATCTTTCATTTTATTTTCTAGTATTGATATTGTTGTTTCAAGACGTACTACATTAAAAGAGTCCCAAATAAATCAAAGCACTTATAAAACTATTACAAAAATAAATATTTATATATATATATTTTTAAAATATTTTTATTGGAATTTCGTTACATTTATGTAATTTAGACATTGTTGCTACAGATTCTGCGCAGTCCCAGTCCTTAAGCAATGATATCGGATAGGCCTAGTTTATGTAACGTGAAACTGGAGCGATTGCAGAATAGTACACTTGTCGCGGGCAATTGAGAAAGGAGTCAAATAATGTACTTAGGTACATTACGATACGAGACAGGCAACTTACTTTATTAGTTTTGATATTTGATTGAACAGGCAGTTTAAATTTAAAAAAAAATGTCAAAAAGTAGCGTCTAATATACAATAAACTCATTTTTTTTGACTCGCGTAGACAAAATACTGCCTAAAACCTAAATTACATTCAACAAAATATTAATTCCAAAATATCACATATAATTTTAGTACAAATAACTAAACAAAATAGTTTTTGACGAAATAATCTTACAAACACTTTACTTTTAAGATACAGCGATTTATGTCGAGACCTAACTCAAATTTTAATTATAGAAACTCCCTGCGTGGTAGACCTTTATTTCATCGATTAGTCAATTTATACACATTTTATCTTTTATACAAATTCGTTTGTCTTAGATCCAACATATTTGTTCAGATTCGTAAAACTAATATTGTTAATCATTTTTTTTTAACTACGTATAATAAAAATATCGTAAATTATTGTGCAACATTAACGTTTATTTCAGTGTCAAGATTTCAATTAGGTATTTGTCGAGATAAAAAGATGAATACTTTCAATTTCATTAGCGTTGCCTTGGGCGTTCTCATTAAAGTGATATTCTATTGTAAGGTACAATCACAGTCATTATCACGAACAAAATACCAAATAACTATCATTGTTATAAAGTACAAACAAAGTTATTAGCAAAATCTATCATTACATTGAAGACAAGATAATTAAAATATTTATCATAATATTTATTAATAAAAAAACAAAACAAAATGAGCGCTAATTTATTATGTCATTTTAATTAATTAATTCCGATCGATATCAATAAATTAACAATTGCTTAATGAAAATATCAGTGATGAAATATTGATTGATGATGTTGAAGCAATAAATGATGATGCGTTTTGCGTTGATGTTGATATCTTAATGCATTTAAAATATTGTTATATTGTTAAAAATTATTGTTCTTATTGGTTTACAAATATATTTGGGTTTTGTTTACGTTTTGATGTTGTGTTATAACAACCGTTCTGGTGTAGTGGCGTGAGTTGTCGCCTAATTCACCGACGGTTTGCGGGTTCGAATCCGATCGATGTGTTCGAGTTCGATATTTGTATTTGTACGAATATTTCTTTCCGGTTTGGCTGACTGTCCTTGTGGGTCTCCCCACCGTGCCTCGGAGAGCACGTTAAGCCGTTCGGTCCCGACTGCTATCAAGCCTTATCATAAATACCTGATAGCGATCGGTACTCATAGTGGGGAACATATCCAGCAACCCGCATTGGAGCAGCGTGGTGGATTAAGCTCCAATCCTTCTCCTACATGGACAATGAGGCCTATGCCCAACAGTTGGATGTTACAGACTGAATACGTTGCGTTGTATTTCTAGAAAATAGTTATAGATAAATAGAGTAAGACAGTATAATATGTTTGGATAGCTGATGAAAGGAAAATAGTGGGACCACTTTACTCTGAGTCATTTCACCTTCTGCTAAGACGACATTTATGGTTATGTTCGTAACATAATGTTATACTCGTACATAATTTTTTATGACATAAGTCTACATAACAATATAAAGATAATTTGTTTATTTGTAACGCGTTAATCTATGGAAATATTTGTATAGTGTCAATAATGTTTTTTGATATAAGATTATAACTAGTTATAATTTAAAATTTTATGGAATAGATTCAACTTAGATTAAACAAATATATGTGAGAACTAGACCTGATATGTCTTGTTACTATTATTTAGGACACAAACTTTCCTTTAATTTTTATAAGCATTAAATACCTTATATCTAAACCCAGCGATAGCATTACATTGTAGGTACCTACCTACTTGAGATATATATGGACGCTACATGTAATGTAAATGTAATCTACTAACATTTAAATTTAAATTAAAATACAACTAGATATAAAAACATATACTAAAACAATGAACCTCAAACTAAAAACCTTAAAAAATATAATATAATGTAATACAAAATATATTATTAAAAGAAGTCCCTTTAGGCAAGGTTCCGAAGATACTGGCAGCGTTCCCTCTTTGGATAGCTAGACTAATTCTTTGTCCAAGCCTGGCAGCTCTTCGGTCCCCTGTGATGTCGACTAACTAGTTATTTTTTATATTGCAAAAATTTCTATACTCTTTCTTAGAATTATATTGCAGTGCCACCAACCGATTCAATGGAAAATGAATAGTATTTCGTGACCTCCAAAAAATTAACAAGTCATCAAGAAGAGTTCAGTAAAGTATTCACGTAGAAAATAATTTTACATATAAAAGACATTGAATATAATTACAAGGAAAATCAACAATATATGTTTTCATTAGAATACTATATTCAATACTAATTTGTTTATTAATCACAATATTACAAAGAAAAAAAATTGTTTGCTTGTAATATTTTATTGGGTTGTCTTTGAACTTATTTCAATAGTTTTTTTAAAATAAGTAACTTAGGCTAAATAGTGTCATGCAATCGCACGAGTAATACGATAAACAGACAATGAAAGACATAACGTACTTTTTAACATAATTATTAATTTGATTATTTATTTCTTTCATAAAAATAGGAAACAATTAAGCGTCTGTTGAACAAACAACACAAAAAACGTTGCTATTGAAATATTTCGAATTCTCTGTTTTTTGTTACACATTCATGACGTAAAAGATTTTCCCTCATTTTCTATTTCATTCCGTTCGTTCTTCCGCAACGATACGTTCGTACATCTTAGTATTTAATAACAGCTATTAATACAACATATGAACATACATGTATAGAATTATGTGAAGTGTCTATGACTTGTATTTATATATTTTTAGATCTCGACAAAAAAGAAGTCCGGGAAAATTTTAAGTAAAATACTTATAATAGTTAAAATGTATTTTTTTACTTAGAATCATGATATCCGTGTAGAGGCAGAACTCTACACGGATATCAAATTTAGCACGACAACAAAAATTCTCAAAGTATTATTTGTGACACTTCTTTACGTGTCAGTGACATTGCAGAAAAATATTATAAATATATATCGATTTGTATGATTCAATTGCTTATTCGTAAATGTTAATCGTTATGTTAAATTAAGTTCACTTTTTTATTTCACCAACATTAAAAATAAATCTTATAAAGGCACTAATCCAGCAGTTGTACTTAGGATTTTTATTTTTCATTCTTTTTTAAGTAAATTGTTATATTTAACTTACAAAAGAGGTAAAACGATACCGAATTAAAAACAAAAGAAGTCAGATCCGACTCGCGACTGGAATTTACTCTTTAAGAATAATTAATATTTTAATTTTAAATATCACGGGATATTTAAAATTAAAATGCTCTACGTATTCTTGTTCTATCAAGCGTCAATTGTTTTACATGATTTTATTCTCCATGTATTTTCAAGCCACGTTATATCGTTTCTTAAGGAGTAAACTCAAATAAAAAAGTTCAAATTATCTATTACTAGCTTCTGCGCGCGACTTTGTCGGCGTGGACTCCGCTCCTATTGGTCTTAGCGTGATGATATATAGCCTATAGCCTTCCTCGATAAATGGGCTATCTAACACTGAAAAAAATTTTCAAATCGGACCAGTAGATCCTGAGATTAGCGCGTTCAAACAAATAAACAAACAAACAAACAAACAAACAAACAAACAATCAAACAAACAAACTCTTTAGCTTTATTATATTAGTATAGATTGATATAAGTGGATTTAAACGAACAAACAAACTCTGTAGCTTGTGTATCACATTCAGAGTATATATATCGACGTACTTCCACGCATTACTCGAGCGCATCGATCCGCTTTCCGCGTCCCTCCTTCGGAATGTATTTTCACTCTTGTATGTATCTCGACACCGGTCTTCCGCGGTTATAATGTAACGGATATACATATTTCCGTCGATTGAATTTATCAGTACTTTATGTTTCACAAGTAATCGTTTATCATGAAAGTATCATTATGTCTAATTAAATGTTATTAAAATTAATATCTTTACATATTACTAGCTGACCCCGCAAACGTTGTTTTGCCATCCCCCTTACCCCTTATAGCTTAGGGGTATGAAAAATAGATGTTAGTCGATTCTCAGACCTACCCGATATATACACAAAATTTCATAAAAATCGGTCCAGCCGTTTCGGAGAAGTATTGTAACCTTCTTTCTTCAATCTGTGATTGTAACTAACATTGTGACACGAGAATTTATAATATTAAGATAAACAAGTACGGTAAGTAGGTACCGATTACCGTATCAGATTTTCCTGATTTGTTTTAAAAGGTCAACAACGATAATTATGTAGATGAACTTTTCCTTTACTGTTGTACTTTTTTACATAAATTTAACTAACTTACTAAAATCGCATCATAAATAACGTTTAGGTAGGGATCCCTAGTACATAATTTTCACCTGATCAGTATCAAGCTAATTTTCCGTGAGTAGCTTCATTTTGATGAGACGAACAAAAAGTTCCTCTTCGAAAACTCTTGATTGTGGTAGATAATAGAGTTAGCAGGAGGTAGAGCAGCAGTGAGCGTAGGACCGGGATAACGTACCACGCAATTTGGAGGACAATATTACCATCAAATTATATAAATATTAAGTAACTAAAAGAAAAAAAATCAGCTGGTTAGTAATAATTTTTGATGACCTTACGACGTCATGAACTTGATGACCTCGTAAGGTCATCAAAAAAAGATTTTTTTTCTGATTTTTTTTTCTTTTATTTAGTTAATACTTATATAATTTAATAGTAACATTGTTCTACAAATTGCGTGGTACGTTACCCCGGTCCTACGCTCACTGCTGCTCTATCTCCTGCTAACTCTATTATCTACCACAATCGAGAGTTTTCGAAGAGGAACTTTTTGTTTGTCTCATCAAAATAAAGCTACTCACGGAAAATTAGCTTGTTACTGATCAGGTTAAAAAAATGTACTAATAAAAAATTTTCATCCTCCTCATAATCAGACAAAAACGAAACATGTAGTAAACAGCTAAAATAATGTTACGAGTACACAAAATTAAGGAGCTTGCGCCATCTAGCGGGGAGCGAAGGAACCACGTTGTGTGCTGTACAAACCACTTTGTTACAAAGACAACGTGAAAACATCCACTCATTACTAGATGGCGCTAGAGGACATATAGGTGAATGAACTCAGGATCGAGTACACGCACGAAGGTTCTAGAACTGTCTGGGTGTAGGCTCGGCCCGGTATAAAAAGGCCGATTGAGGCCGAGCGGAGTCAGTTCAGTTTGAGCTAACGACGAAGCGACTTCGAAGTGAAGACTAGAAGTGATACCAGCGGAAACCTACGACATTGGCTACGACCTCGGACATTGTTAGTGCTTAGTGAAGTGTACCTAGTGATAAGTGAGTGTACCTAGTACTTAGTGCTTGTATTTAGTGCGTAGTAATTGTACCTAGTGCTTGTGTCGGACCTAGTGCTAGTGAATAAAGTCTCTAAAAGAGTCAGCAGGTCTTTCTCTCCAAATCGTTCGAACCCTAACACGTAACAACTGGTGTCGGAAGTGAGATTTGGAGATGCCATTGACTCCGAGAGAGAACCCCAAGGAGGCGGTCAGGACGAGGGCACAACGAACTGCGGATGCCACTGGGGGCCAAGCTCCGCCCACTGTGGGCCAAGCCCCGCCCACTGGCCCCGCCTACCAGGCCACGCCCACTGGCCCCGCCTACCAGGCCACGCCCACTGGCCACGCCCCTCAGGCCCCGCCCACTGGCCCCGCCCACCAGGCCCCGCCCACTGGCCACGCCCCTCAGGCTCCGCCCACTTTGGCTCAAGCCCCGCCCACTGGCTCCACCCACCTTGCCACGCCCACCGGACAGGCCACGCCCAGCAGTGGTACCGTAGCTTCTGACGACCCTCAAGTGGCACTTCAATTAGGAAGTTTGATTGAATTAATGGAACGCAAGTTCAGCGCTTTGCAAAAATCACAAGAGGCAATGAAGGAGTCACAGGAACGCAAGTTCAGTGCTTTGCAAGAATCACAAGAACGCAAGCTCAGCGCTTTGCAAGAATCACATAAGGCAATGCAAGAATCACAAGAACGCAAGTTCAGCGCGTTGCAAGAATCACAGGAAAAAGCGCTTTGGGCTATAAAAGATGTTAGTGACACGGTGGGTAAGCTCCGAAAAGATGTCGACGAAGTGGAAGAACGAGTTACCGGGTTAGGATTGGATGTCGAAAATGTGAAAACCGTCCTCGCTGAACTACAGAAGAGAGTACTGCGCCTTGAAACCACGGGAGTTGCGATGTCTAGTGGAACTACCGGAGTTGCGCAAGGACCAAGAGTGAAAGTGCCGCCATACGACGGCACTACTTCGTGGAACGTCTATCGTCTGCAATTCCAGACTGTTGCTACTGCCAACGGATGGACGGAAGAACAATGCCTGACCGCGCTCACTGTTGCGCTCAGAGGGCAAGCTTTGTCTGTCTTGGAAGCACTGCCACATACAGAACATGGGTTCCAAGACCTGATAGAGGCACTTGAGTCCAGATACGGGGAGCGACACCTGGAGCACGTGTTCCGTGCCCAACTGCGTGACAGAGTCCAACGCTCAGGAGAAGGACTACAACAATGGGCGTTGGAAATTGAAAAACTCGTCAGGAAGGCACACCCAGGAGCCGACACCAAGATGGTGGATACGAATATTGTTCAAGCATTTGTGGACGGAATCAAAGACCTGGAGGTCAGAGCTGCAGTGAGGCTTCGTCACCATACCTCGCTAAAGGAAGCATTGGCGCATGCTTTGGAGGTCGAGGCTGTTCGCCATGACGTACGGCAGACCCATAAGATCCGTGAGGTCTCTGAGGTAGTCAAGGTGGTTAAGGCTCTTACGAAGAGAAGTTATGGAGTCATGTGCTACAAGTGTGGCGAGAGGGGCCATCTTCAGCTCAACTGCCCGCAGAAGGAAGTTAAGGCTCCTACGAAGAAACGTTCTGGAGTCATGTGCTACAAGTGCGGCGGGAGGGGCCATCTTCAGCTCAACTGCCCGTCGAAGGAGGTTAAGGCTCCTACGAAGAAACGTTCTGGAGTCATGTGCTACAAGTGCGGCGAGAGGGGCCATCTTCAGCTCAACTGCCCGTCGAAGGAGGTTAAGGCTCCTACGAAGAAACGTTCTGGAGTCATGTGCTACAAGTGCGGCGAGAGGGGTCATCTTCAGCTCAATTGCCCGCAGAAGAAGACCCAGAGGGCAAGGATGAAAAGGATCGAGGAACAAATAGAGGAGCTGAAAAAGCAAAGGGCTTCGTTCCCTGCCCGGGATCAAGGGAAACGAGTGAAAGCTAGGACTAAGAGACGAGTTCTGGCTGACGCGGTGGAAACCCTGAAAACTGTTATCCTCCAGGCATGCAGCGGGAATAGTCTTACGACACAGGGGACTATTAACGACCGGAAATCGAACACAAGAAGCGGCTTCGAGGAAGAGTCACTGGTGTGGCTGCATAACCCAACCCGCCGGAAAGGGAAATCTCCAAAGTTACAGACCAAGTGGGACGGTCCATACAAAGTGGTTACCCGAATGAATGATGTGACTTATAGAATTCAAAAGCCACCAAGAGGGACATTCAAAGTGGTACACATAGACCGTCTGGCGCGTTACCATGGCAGTAACAACGATGCTCGGGACGAGCATCTCTAAGAGGGGAGTAGTGTTACGAGTACACAAAATTAAGGAGCTTGCGCCATCTAGCGGGGAGCGAAGGAACCACGTTGTGTGCTGTACAAACCACTTTGTTACAAAGACAACGTGAAAACATCCACTCATTACTAGATGGCGCTAGAGGACATATAGGTGAATGAACTCAGGATCGAGTACACGCACGAAGGTTCTAGAACTGTCTGGGTGTAGGCTCGGCCCGGTATAAAAAGGCCGATTGAGGCCGAGCGGAGTCAGTTCAGTTTGAGCTAACGACGAAGCGACTTCGAAGTGAAGACTAGAAGTGATACCAGCGGAAACCTACGACATTGGCTACGACCTCGGACATTGTTAGTGCTTAGTGAAGTGTACCTAGTGATAAGTGAGTGTACCTAGTACTTAGTGCTTGTATTTAGTGCGTAGTAATTGTACCTAGTGCTTGTGTCGGACCTAGTGCTAGTGAATAAAGTCTCTAAAAGAGTCAGCAGGTCTTTCTCTCCAAATCGTTCGAACCCTAACACGTAACAATAATATATTTTTATATCGCTTGAAATTTAGTTAGAATATTGAAACAGCTCTCTGGGTTTTCCAAGACTATATCGATTCATTTCTCAATGATACATATGTATCATACATACAAATATAAAAATGTATTATTACAACTTTTACGAATTTAAATAACATTATGGATTAAAATATTATAGTCATCATTTACATAACAATAACGTTCCAGTTGTCTATAATATTTCTTTTTTAGATGTGATCTAAATAATTGTGGTGACATGTTTTCAAAACTTGCGTAAAACTTTAACACTTTAACAACTTCATACTTTATAATGCAATTTCAGTTAAGCGTTTTAATTAGACATACAATAAATAACGTTAGTAACAACGGAATTTCACGATTTAATGATTTCATGAAGACATATGAGGTCTTGAGAAAATCTTTAAAGTATTTACTTAAATTACTGTTAAAGTAAAATGATTCTAGATCTCCTTTCGGAACATTCCTTCTATGCTTCATTCCTTTCTCGTTAATGTGTAGCCATCAAGACGGCAATAAATTTTAAGATAAGTCAGAAATGGTCTGATACATGTACTTCCTATGTAAGAAGGCATATAAACTTACTCGGGCATTTGAATGTGTATTGGGCGTCATATTGTCATATTGTGTGTCATTTTGCAATACAAACGTAGAAATTCCTAACATGGTATCTGCGTTTCCTTGGTCGATTCAAATTCAAGAAATATGATTTCAATACATTCATCTATATAAAGTGGATGTTGTTGTATCTAAGCATTATTGTAGTCCAACAAACATTATATAGTTATTAATTAATGTGATTGAAAATATTTAGAATATTTGTATTCTTAGGTCTTCTTAGAAAAAAATAAAATATGAAAACCTTCGAAGCTTTAGGCATGATCCACATTACAGTGCTGATCTCAGTCCGATCTCGATCCGGTAAACAAGAAACAATAGACGGATTGTTGCTGGAGTGTGATTTGATCGGAACTTGACTGTTAGTCAAGTCTCTTGTTTAACAAAATTTTACCGGATTGAGATCTGAGAAAGAACTGAGATCAAGACTGTAATGTGGATTGGCCCTTAACCTTCTGAGGTTAAAGAATAAAGGCTTCAGAACATACAGTTACATTTTAATCTTGTTTCAAGTACCGTAAAAAAATTACAATACGTTATCATGTCTACCTTCGTAAATTAACCGTTGTTCATATGTATTTTATACTTAAAGCAATATTTGTATATTAAATTATTTAATTAGGCTTATCCATTTTTGATAGTTTAAAAAAGAGTAAATTCCTAGCTAAATACAAGTATTCCCACATACATTTTCCTACATCGACACGACTATGTACGGTCAAATTGAATTGAATATTGGAACTGCATTTATAAAATGAAAAACTATATTAATTGCGTTTACTTCTTAACTAGACATGTATAAGAACGAATTCTTTAAATAGCCTTTTCTATAAGTGTTTGAGCTCATTTTTTAAGACATATGTTATTTACAAACGAATTTGTCTTTTTATGATAATTATAGTTCCACTGAATAATTTTTTTTTATTCATAGTTTTTATAACATATTTGATTAACGGGTTTATAATAATTTAATTAATGTTTTACAATAATTTGATGTGTTTTTTGCGCGTCGTTATTATAAGTATAAGTACATTACAAAAACTGTTTCGATAGTGCAAATTTTACATTTCATATTGAGATATTGATGATAATAAATGTGTGAAAGTACTACAAAAATTAAGTCGTTAAAACTGTCAGAGCTAAGGATTAATGACATTCATACGGATATATGTACTTAATTTACTTCGGGAAAAATGTTTAAGTTACCATTTCCTTTCATTAAATATATAAGGTAGCAAAATGTAACGTCACATACTCTTATTAAATGAATAAAAATGCAAACTTATTACACGTAAATAGTCGAGTGATACGGAAGATCGATTATAATAGCATAAAACCAAAAGTTATGTCCTCAATACGGTATTTATTGCATGGATTACTGTTAAAAAAATTATTTATACAGACGGTAGAACTATCAAAATGCAGATCGGGCTGTTAATATTTATCGCAATAACGAGAAGAATGTTATTGAGTGCGTTTTATGAATTCCGGTATTTAATTTAATAACATTTAATTTTATTACATTTGAAACACTTTAGACTTGTAACGTATAAAGCTTCTTGCGTAATTTCCGTAGAGAACGTTAAAATTTATTACAAGGTCAGTCTAGTTTTATTATAAAAACGTAATAGGTGTTTTCGAAACGGGAATAATGCATTTCGCCGGAAGGTAGCGGATGTAGTAACCTTGTTCTGTAGTGTTTGTCTAACGATGTATTACAATCTCTATAATGCGGATGAGAGTCGTTGAAAGAAGCAAGGTCGTCAAAGACAGGTTCATAAGTGGAGTCTTTATGCATTCGATTACATAAATCTGATTATTGATTTACGATCTATGTAGTAAGGTATTGGCTTCTAATTATCATACGAATGCGCTATGTACTAAAGACGCTATACATTTATAAGTAACAAAGTCTTTGGATTTTGTATTACATGTAGAAGCTTTTATTATAACATCTAGGCTACAGATCGGGGTCTTTGATGACTTTTGAATAGAAATAGGGCGTATATATAATAAATTATTTACTGAGATATTGCATGTGACCGCTGACCTGTCAATCATTTACAACATTTTATCGATAAGGTTTCGGTCAATCTAAAGGCCATTTCGTGCACAAGCAAGTCGTACTTTTTATTAACATCAGTATTGCAAACTAAATCAAGCTTAATATCAGTGCGGTAAGACCCATTAAGTATGAAACAGACGTCGCGACAAAGTCACGCCAGAAGGCCGACTGACGCAAGTGCGTGCGTACGGAATATATGAACACGGCCTAGTTTAACAAATGTCAAAATGTACATTGAATGGTAGTATGTTATCTATATATTAATACGTGAAGCAAAAACTTTGTACCCCCTTTTACGGAAATTGTGCGTGCGTAGGAGTATGAAATTTCGCACACTTATAGTTTATGTAGAGAAGGAGTGCGGAATGCTAATATTTTCTTAAAATTATACACGAAATATACATTAAATGAATAAAAAAGCATTACACACACTACATCACTCATACACGCATATTATAGGTACTATTTGTTGATTGTCAAAGTCTGTAGTCAAGTTGAAATTTTTTTAAAAAGGTTCTTTATTTTCATAATTATTTGGTTTTCTTGTATTAATTTTTTTAATTATGGTCGAACTTCGACCTCTGGGCGACCACTAATTTTTATTAATTTTTATTATGTTATTGTTGCAGGTAAGGGATGATTGTATACATCAACGACGGTGAATGTGTAAGTTTAAATTTGTCTAAAAAAAAAACAAATAAAAATAAAACTAGTCTAATGAAGAAAATAATGTCCCTCATTGTTTGTGGTTGTTTGAGTTTTATAAAAGTTTCATTCTATTACAGTCAGGATCATTAATGTTAGCTTAAGTTGTTGCGATGAAATGCGTAATGTGTGCGTAAAGATCATTAGGCATTATAATATTGAAATATTTATTTTACAAATACCTCAGGCGGAGTTTAATGGAATTGTCTGTGCAATAGAGACTTGATGTATGTAACACGAAGTATACGTTATACGTTCATTATAGGATGAATAAATGTTCAAGCATTTTTTATAGTTGTATTTTTTAATACATAATACAGATTAATATTGACGTCGTTTGTCCAAAAAAAATATGTCTATTTAAAATCGAATATTTTTTGTTACTGTCTTGTAAAACAGGATTCAATGTGGACCTGTGATGTATTAAAAATAATGAATAAAAAAATGTGACATTTAATTTAATTGTATGTGTTCTTGTAGGTTAAACCGAAGTTAATATTAGACAAAAACTTACTTGATAATCAAGAAATGTTGTTATGGTTGATTCAGTATAAAAAATTATAACATAAAAATTTCAAATATGATGGCGTACGTGGTGTACGTATGTTTATTTTGTCTGTAAATAAAAAATGAAAAGTTTTTGCCTACAAAAATGTAAATAATTCTAAAATAATTATTTTTACTGTGGAAATGTTAGAAAAAAAAAACGAGTGTGCTATAGAGTATAGAGCACACGACTGAAGTAAATCTTTCTATCTTAACTAATTTATATCCCTTTCTCTCACTCAACTTCCGTTCGCCTCACCCTTTTCGTAACGTTCTCGTCATGCATTTACCAGCTTACTTCCCAAGTCAAGCGTGCGTGAAGAAGTTATACTTGAATAAAATCAATACAACCACCAAAATTAATTCCAAAAATTTATTTTTAACATTCTATAAATATAACGCTTTAAAATAACCGTTTTTGTAGACTTCATACATCTTGTATACTATTAATATAAAGGGGACATATTTTTTTGAATCGACAAATTCCGAAATTTTTGAAATTAGGATAACTTATTTTTCAAATAGTACTGAATTATTTATAAGCAAAGTCTAAAAAAATCTAAAATAATATCAGTAAGTAGAGGAATAGTAGACTCAAATGTTAAAATGGGTGAAAACATGACGAATTTCTAGTCAAGAACAAACCGGAACCGCAGCTAAAAGCTAATAAAATAATAAGAATTTTTTAACCTTCAATAACGGATTAAATTCCATGTTTTTTTTATACAGTTCATTGATACACATTTCTCGATACCTACGCGGAAATGTCGTATATAAGCAACGTTATGTATTATGTACATACATGCGACTATGCATGCGTCCTTTGTTCAAGGTCAAAAACCAGTTTCACGTCAACCTTTCACCAAACTATGATATAGTTTTTATTGAACTATTGTCATTTTGATGGATATTGTTTCATGTTTTTATGTATTATTTGATATTTAAGAAATCTATTTCTTTTATATATAAAAAATATGACATTTCAATGCTATATGTATAAAATAATATTTACTATTAAATTTTTGTTAGCTACTAGCTGTGTTCTGCGATTTTACTCGTCTATGTAGCATCCTATTTTAACTTTAGATGAAAAATAACCTATTTATGAATTGGCTGTCTACTGTATTTTTAGGGCTTATCGTAATCCACGTCCAAATATCCATTGAGCTAAAAATATTTTTTATAAATTTTCTAGCTCTTTTGAAAATAATGCAACATACTCTTGCAACGAAATAAATTTGTATAATTGTGTTTGCTTGCAAATAAAAAAATATCCGACTTCAATTACATAGACAAGACAATACATAGACAATACAACGTAGGTAGACGAAAAAATAGTCAAGTAAATACGAATTATTAGCGATAACTCAAAACGTACTTGTTCGATCACAATTAAATTTATTTTAGATCACATGTTATGCACCACATTTCGTTTGAAAAAAATCATCGAAATCGGTCCACCTAGTTAAAAGTTCTGAGGTAACATACGTATAAAAAATACAGTCCTTTACACAATTCCGTTTTTTGAAGTCCTTTTAAAACTATACAATTCCATTTTTTTAAGTCGTTTTAAAACTACTCGGGGTTTTTAGTTTGTCTTTAATTTCTATATGAATCTAATATTTGAAGCAAAGATGATTTGAAAGTTTCTTAAATTAAACGATGATCAAGGAAGAATAAGCTTTATACGTTATGTATATATAGTAGTAGTAAGAGAAAAAAGCTTTGTACAGTTGTATATTGAGATAGAATAAAGTTAAATAAATATGTATGCGCAATATTTGATATGATTTACGAATTGAATTATTATTTTAAAGTTTAATTGTAAGTCTATTATATATGATTTGAATAAAAATTTTAGACATAAACGCAATTTTATTGTTGTAGATTTTTTGATTAGTTAAAAAATGATAATAGTCATTAACCGAGCAGTTCATTTGATTCTAAGTCATTACTGTTACTTATGATCACTTGCATTGCACATATGAAGAAACGAGGGACTGAGGTGTAGTTCAGGATTGAAGTAAGAAATGATCATTTCAAGCTCTTATACACTTGCTTAAAAACGTATTTAATTATTTTTTTCTGTAATTATTAGTTTTACTTTTTATTAATAGCAATAATTACTGGCGTAGTTATGTAAAAAAAAGTCTATTTAGACATCTTTTTTTTCTTTTAATCTTTAGTGACTGTCTTAGAACACGATGACTATTATATTTGATTATACATTGGTTTATATGTTTCATGAGCCTGTATGATTATAATTATAATGCTAAGCAAACCAATGCGTGGGTATCTGGGCCACTTCAAATATTATGCGCAATACTTAGCGGCCGTTAGCGTGATAGGTTAAGTCCATTCAAAAGCATAGACAATATTTTGTGATAAAGCATTTGGCATTGTGAAATTTCGAATAAACCCTTTGTTTATAACCGCCCTTAAATTGATGTACACAAATTATATCGTGTATGAGATAAGTAAACATTTTATCAATGGTTTTATAAATAATTATTAAATTAATTTTATTGAAACACTTATCCTTATATTTTTATTATTTTTTGTAATAATGGACATTTATATCGATTATGACTAATGATATTCGATATACTTCAAGAAAAAATAAAAAACAAATAGTTCGATAACTTTTTTGTTTCTATCTGATCTCCTAATGAGATCGATCCCATTATTGATTATTTATGTGTAGTTTCTGAACCAGTTTCAGATATTTCCGCGTGGCAACCATTACAAGGCGTTGTTTGAAGGTTATCCATTCACTTGCAACTGAACCATTTACCGAGCGCTTATTGGAAAATGCCGTGCAACAAGTAAGCTGGTGCAAATCATTAAGTAATTTATAATCGAAGTAATTTAGTTTATATTAATTATTTATTAATTTTATAAATTGTTTCCTTTATATGCATTAGACTGTTTATTATTAACATATCGTTGCGTGCTAGTAATAATACAATACCGTTTTTATTTTAGGTAATTGCAAGGCAATTGATCGTTATTAGGTTTAACTTGAAAGAAACATATCTTTATATATATTTATATTATAAAGAAGAAAGATTTAACTTTTTGTTTGCTTGCAATGACCAACTCAAACCCCAATGAACCGTGTTTATTTACCAATACAATAGTACGTTTTCTTTGAGTAACATATAGGCTGTATTTTAAGGGGAGAACGGAACAAACGGAACGGAAAACGGAACTGCAAAAATTGGGTAGTTCACGCAGGTGAAGCCGTTGGCCGAAAAATAGTGTAAATTATAAACAGCTTATTACTGCTTAGTAACAATAATAAATAAAAATCAATACATATAATAAAAATGTAACGGATCGCAGACTGTACATGAAGCTATATCATATCATCATCATCATCATATCAGCCTATTGCAGTCCATTGCTGGACATAGGCCTCCCCAAGCTCGTGCCAGGCACCCCGGTTTTCCGCAATCCTCATCCAGCTTACGCAATCTTAAGTAGATCGTCGGTCCAGCGGGCCGGAGGACGTCCTACACTGCGTTTGCCTAGATTCGGTCTCCACTCCAAGACACGTCTGCTCCAACGGCCAGCCATGGAAGCTATATGAGAAAAAATATTATTGGGACCTTTATCGATGCACATAGCACCCAAAACAATTATTGTTACAATTTTTGTCTGTTTGTCTGTGCATTTGTGCACTCTAATCTCAGAAATCTTATCTGATTTAGATGTGGTTTTCACTAATATATTGTGGTAAGCTTCACTTAACACTTAGCGTTTGTTTCATGTCAATCGGTCCATAAATAAAAAAGCTATGCCAATGTATAGAATCACTTTGAACATGTGAATACCCAAACCACAGATTAGTAAATAGTATTACGCCCAAATGACGATGTTTATAATTCAAAACAAACAAAAGATATATCCAAAAAATGCGGTCCAAAGTCACTATTCCACGCGGATTAATTCACGTGCACACCTAGTGATAAAACAAGTGTTTATTTAGAACTGCTAGCATTAATTCTGCAAGAAAAGATCTGGAACGAGTTTTGTTGTCAGTATAGTCCAAATGTATAAATTTTATATGAAAACATACTACAAAGGGCAGTGGAAAAACTATATCAAGCCTTATAGTATAACCAGTTTAAGATAAGCCCAAATAGCCCTTAAAGTACTGAGGAAGTCTTATAAGAACTGGAATTTATTCCTGGGTAATTGAACCAGTATGAAGAAAATGCAGGGCCAAAGACGTTGATTCATAAAAATAATTTGCATGGTTGTAACAAAGGGCAGGGCATATTAAAATTTTTGCCTTTTAGTTTTTGTTGACAATATTTTTATTTTTTAACCTTAAGTTTCAGGACTTTTGTGTTTTTTATTTTATTTCATTTTTAATGCTTTGTGTGTTTTGTTAATTCAAATAATAAAAATATAAATGTGAATGTACGTTGAACCCACTATCTTATAGTTTATTACAATTCGGTATATATTTGGATCTCTATTAATAAGAATATTGAATTTAAGTCGGCTTGTTCAATCAGATATTGTCTGAACCAAACCAACATCCCAATGTGCCAAAATTATAATAGAGTTTGTATTTAATAGTATTAAGATCTAGTAGTAATTTAGTATTATAATTTAGATTACTTAAACATGTTAAAATTGTTAGTTTTATAAAGGTAACATTAGTATAGGACTGTCATGTACATATGTATAAAAGCCCATAAATAAAGATATAAAATAAAGAATATTGAAAATAAAATATATTTATTTCCAGTAATAATCAATTATACTAAAACATCAATCCCATCTATTATTTCTGACATCGGGTGTAATACCCTAGATTTATAATTAATTTGTGTAATTTGTTTTATTTTTTTATTTTTTCTTTGTTACAATTGAATACAATACCTATTAATATTTTCGTCTTTATTAACATAAATTTTCCATATATCAAGTAAAACCTGCATGTAATGTTGACGATTCGTTCGTGTACTTGACCTCGTAATTGCGAAAACGTTTAATACGTCTGCGTGATTCATGAAAATCGATTCAATAATTTGCATTCAGTTAAATTATGGCTAACAAAATATTCAGTTTCGAAACAGAACTCGGAATCTTTGTAATATATCACATTGGTGATCTCACCTTGTAAAAGTTATTTAGTACTAAATATTTAATAGCGTAAAAAAATAGAAGTAAAATCATCAAAACATTTTGAAACGCTTAAGCCTTCCTTTCGATTCATCTTTTAATTAAATTTGCTTCATTATAGACTTTATTTTGAAGCAATGAAGCTCATTTTCGCTGTTTCTTTACTAAGCGTTTTACATAAGCAATGAGAAAATTATCATACCAATTTAAGCAGACTGATAGGAAATCCTTTTTCAATTCGAATTTTAATTGCGCCACAATAACATAATTAAATGTCTTTATTTAGTTAATACTAGTTTCATTAGGACAAAATAACGTCATAAAATTTTCTTGTCCTCTCTGCCTAATAGGTTTAAGGAAGAAAAAATATGAAAATAAGTAAATTACGACGGGGTTTTTTAAATTAAATTATATAAAATGGATGGACGTTGTTTTCAATTAAATTAGGTTAGGTTAGTATTTTTTTTTCGATTAAAAAACAAAATGTGAGAGAATAAAATATGGCTAGAGATATTAAAAAAAAAAAAAAAACAAATGTAAAATGATGCACTTTTGCCAAAATCTGCACATTATATTATATTATTATTTATTATGACGTTTTTATAAATTTAATAAGTACCTACCGCATATTTTCAAAATATTGAACTAAACTGTACTCGTTTACTATGACTTGAAAAATAGCAGTATAGAAACAGATAGATAAATTTCTATATAATCGTGTAGAATAAAGTCTTTGTATAGTTTTATGCAGTGGCTTATTAGTACAAGGACTTGTTAAGATTTTCGCAACAATTTGCATCGAGTTAATTTATCAGGTCATGGTAAATGTATCATCATTCATGTTTCTATGTTTTTAAAACACGTAGAACTAATTATTATTCTTTTACACACGTTTATAGTAGCGTAATGTATTATGTATTTTATTTAAATACAAGTAGATGTATACTAGTTTGTTTGTACTTTACTGTAATGCGACTTAATTAATATGTATGTAAAAACTATTTCAAACTTATTCTTGCTTTTGAATTACTTGAAATTTAAGTTTTATCTACGTTTTATTACTTGGTTATGTTTTCGTTTAGAATTTTAGATGCATGTCAGATTAGTTAACCTTTATATTTAGCTGAGACATCAGCTTTCATTGTAGTTCCAATTGTAATGTTAATAGCCTTTAATGTTGTTATTATTATTAAATGACATGTGATAAAATTGTTTCTCAAGAGTTTTAAGAAAATTTAACGTGTTCGAACAATCAAACGAACTATTATTATATATTATTACTTTATGAATAAATTTCATGAATTGTTTTTTCTGAAACAATGTAAAATAGTTATAACCTTCATTAATATATTTTTTATTATCATATTTTTAATTAAAGTTGAAAGCAATGTATTAGAGTAAATTTAGTTTAGTTAATTAAAATTAAATTTAAATTAGGACAGGTCGTAAATTTAGTTTATTAAATTAAAATTAAATTTAAATTAGAACAGGTCGTCTTCAAAAAAAAAAAACCGCCCTTTTCGTTGGCAATTATAAAACCTTTTTAGTAGAATAGTCTCTAGCTGCGGTATAGACAACCCTAAATCCAAAGCACTGTCTGTTTCACCTCGTCTCGTGTTACGTCACTCGATGTCGAACTTTCGCCCGAACTTGCCATTGAACTTGAATGCCATGCAAGCTTCTTTAAGTTATTCATTTAATTGCCAATTAAATAAAACATACATCAAGAGGTTATAGTTCATGTTCGAAAATGTTTGATACTGGTTTGATTTATATTTTACTCGCTGAACCGGCGAATTTTTTACCGCTATATTTTTTTTGTGAATATTTACATTTTTGAAGTGAAACTTCTTTGGGCGCATGAGGGGTAAAATTTGCAAACATCAGGGACGGTCAGTTCAATTAGTATTTCTTTGTATTTTAAATTCATTTTTAATTCGTTTTTGTATAAGTTTTTTTTAATTAGTTTGCCAAAGAAGTTTCACTTCTGACATGTGTACTTTGTACGCACACAATTTTTTTAAATGTTTGTTTATGCAAATCTTGTTTTGACAAAAAAATAGCACAAAAATAGAGTTGCCCAATTTGGTGCAGTCGTTCGGAATTAATGCGCGTTGATACATTGCGGCCATTCATTTTTATGTATAAACATATGTTTTTATTTATATAGCGTTTGCATCAGCTTGAAATGCAAAACTTTATAATAATTTTTGAGGTACATGGATCTGTATACGATCGTAAAATTTGAGTTCATGTTTCTTTGTTTTAAAACATTAAATATTAAAATGTTTTACGATGAACTACATTTTTCGTATATGTGATCATCTTTGCTAATGTTTAACTATATTTTAAGTAGGTATATTTTATGAATAATACTTACAGTAAACATTGTGATGTATTAAAATTATTATAGACTAACATATTTATAAACATTTTACAAGTACTAGGTGTATCCCGCGGTTTTACTCGCGTTAATTTCGGGAAAAGGTAGTAAAATATTATATAGCCGTTATAGCCTTTCTCGGTAAAAAAGAAACAATCCAACTCAAAAATAATTTTTCAATTTGAATTAGGTTCCTGAGATTAGCATGTTCAAAAAAAAACATACAAACAAACTTTATTTTTATAGTATTAGTATCCATAGAGGCATAGATAACTGCTTTAAGGCAATTGTTGCCCTCTAAACAAGTGTGATAATTTAATATGACAGAGTTACGGTGATTTAACAAGCTAACTTGCCCAATATGGTCCTCTCGTTAACATCATAAATTGGACGTATTTGCAGGTTACGTAGGCGCACATCCTTGTGCTAGATGCGCGTGGGCAAATGATCATATGATAATATAAATCTTTGAACAATATTTGCATTTCGTCTATTATTTCCTCATTAAGAATTCTTGTTGCATGCCCCTATATAAAGTGTGAACATTATGTCTACAAGATTTGTTTTAAACTATAAATACAATAAAAGTTTAGTGGCAAATGTCGTAATTGTTTGCCAATTTTATATTAATGGTACACAATTATTTAAGTGTCCAAAATAGTCTCAATGCCATATGCATATAATTTCATGCTCCAATTTTGCTCTGTGTTTATAGAAATAAGGACACGGTATTTGCATTAACGTAATATAATTAATAAATAAAAATATTTTTGGCTATGTATCAGATAAGCATATAGTAAGATTGATATCTCAATTGAAACGAACGTTAAGCACACAACTTCATCATTTTATCATCGAAATAAATGAAGCTGTATTTAGATGACAGCGATAGGGTACAGTATTATTATAGGTATCTATATGTATATTAATACGTGAAGCTAAAACATTATATCACTTTTTACGAAAATCGTGCGGACGGAAGAGTATAAAATCTCGCACACATATACATATATGTGTGCGAGATTAATATTAGCATTTGCACTTCTCTATATAAACTACATAGTTTATATAGAGGAGTGCAAATGCTAATATTTTTTAGAATTATACATAAAATATATTAAGTCAATAAAAAAAAATATAAAATTGTGAATGTCAGCTCCGACACACGACTGAAGTTTACTTCTTAAGATCCACTGTCTAAATATGCTCAAAAAAGGCTTTATAGTCTAAACGAATCAATTTGAAAACGTCGTAACCGTAACCGTCGTAAACGTCGTAGGCCGTAGCCGATGCTGTCGTAAACGTCGTAGCAGATAGATGACGCACAAAAACGTAACGAGGTCATTCGTTCAGTAGATTTTACTCCTCATATTTTTTTCATATCGGGGGCCTTATATGAAAATCGATTCTTAAGGAGTAAACTCCAATAAACTCCAAAAAACATTGCATCCGCATTGGAGCAGAGTGGTGGATTAAGCTCTGATCCTTCTCCTACATGGGGAAAGTGGCCTAAGCCCAACAGTGGGATATTACAGGTTGAAGCGAGCAATAAAAAAACACACGCATATTATACTCTTATATTGATTGTCAAAGTCTGTAGTCAAATTGAATTTTTTTTAAAAAGGTTCTTTAATTTAATATCTAATTTTTCGGTTTTCTTTAAAATACACATTAAATTTAAATTTTAAATTATGATCGAATTTCGACCTCGGGGCGACCACTAGTATATAATAATATATCATTTGACGTGTTAACTAAATGTTGTCGTTGTTTCCTTGTAAACTAAAATAATTGTATTTGTAACAACTGGCAGTTTGTATTCGAACGCATTTGCATTTCATTGATACAAAAGGAATCTTGTTTGTTTTTTTTATTATATCTCTTTTAATTTCTTTAATAAAGGAGCTGCTTTCTCCATGTAGGAGAAGGATTGGAGCTTAATACACTATGCTGCTCCACTACGGTTTGGCAGAAACGTTCTATGAAAAGTTATAATTTTAAGCAACAACAGATTCTTTAAAATAATTAAATATTTACAATCGTTACAGTCGTACTGCGTCTATTTTTTTTATAAATCTAGGTCTACAAACAAGCATAAGACTCACCTGATGGTATGCGATTACCATAGCTTATAGACGCCTGCAACTCCAGAAGCATCGCAAGAGCGTTGACGACCTAATCCCTCCAGGAGCTCTGGCCTCACCACAGGGGCATAGCACTGCTTGAAACAGTATTATTTAGCTGTGATCGTCTTTAAGGTCGAGGTTCTCCTCAGTCTTGTTGCTCCAGATCCAGCAGGATATATGCTGCTATGCCTATATCGTTGCATTAATGTCAAACTTTAACAAACAGAAAGTACAACATAAATATTACATTACAAAAATTACAGGTATTTCTTTATAACAGGTAATATTCATTACGTGAAAAAAAATTTCGACGACAATAAACAGCGCCATGTCAAGCGAATGTAAGCGTCGAATTCGTTATCTAATGTTTAGGTGCTGTTGGCGCGTTAAATTATATCGTTTTTTTGTTCCGAAGATTGCCACCTGCTGTTGCACAACAGCGCTAACGAGTCATTGTTTAGAAAACGAATACAAATTAATGACGAGTTCCGTTTTCCGTCCATCTAATCTAGCTTAATACTTGGCAGTGAATATGAAACTATTGTTTGGTAATACTTGGACGCTGGCCATTCAATCACTGTTCCCCGTCCAAGGTTTAGACAGGGCCGTAGCTTCCTCCATATTCCTCAGTCGGACAGCACAATGGTTGTAGACTATTGTTGGAACCGAGCTAACAATCGCTATCTCAATGACATATTGTGTTGCCGATCAATCCGCCGAGAAGCTGACGAGTAGCGTACGAAGTCACAATAGATATTCAAAGAGATTTTGCAACTTTTTAATCGTTTTGATTTGCATGCTTAAAATTACCATAGAGTTATTTACTTACCATAATCTTACTTAATAATTATTATACATTTCTTTTTTTACTCTAAAATAGATAATTTGATAAAAATTGACGAAATAGTATTAAAAAAAAGCAAAAATAAACATAATTATATATACAAATATGTATATAATTACTCTTATGAAGCCTGATTTAGATTCTAGCTCAGGTGTTAAATAACACCCCCGTATTTTAATTTTTTGCAATAAATTTCTTCTATTTAAAAAAAACTAGATATATTCTATTGTAAATACTAAACTTGGATTTACTGGAATTTCAATAAATTTGCGAAAAGTTTCTTGGTCAGATTGAAAGTTAACGTAGCCTGCATTATTCATTGCATGCACTAACATATTTTTTTTATTTCGTTTAACCTCAAAAGGTTACCGTTAAAAGTTGTCCAAATATATCTTTCTGTTTTATTTTTTTAAGCAATAACTCTTCCAGTCCCGTTCGTGTGTTAGTTAGCATGAAGTCTTATATAAAATTTTAAAGCAACATTAAACTGTTCAACTTTAATATACCTCTTGGTTTTGACTTTTAAATTCATACCTGTACCAATAAAAGGTTTTTTAGTTATGTATTTTGTGGTTGAATATAATGTACCATTTTGTTGCTAAAAATTCGCAGTTTAATTATAATCAACCACTTTCTAAAAATGTGTACATATAATTACTTGAGAAATACTCCAATCCAGATTACCTAATACTTATTAAAAACCTTTCAAGTTGAATAATCCATAATAAGGTAATACGGTTATTATTACATTAAAAGTTATTTAATGATAGTAATTGCTGTTGGTTATTGAAATTGAAGCAACACTAAGATATCGTAACGAAAGACATAATGTTCTAAATCAATAAATTGAAGCAACCTCCTTTGTCGAAGATCTCACCCGGATTGATCTTTATCAAGCAACGATAATACAAAACGGACAAAAAATGAGACAAATCATTACATCGAGCTACTTTAGCTGTTGTAATAATAACTTTCACTTGAATCTGTGCATCGGTCGGTGCATTCAAAGGACTGATTTTTACCAAACGTGATGAGATAAAATCAACGTACTACGCACGTGTAGTCCAATTTCTTGTGGATGGAATTAAGAAACATTGTGGTGATGCTGGATTTTCTAAGACTATATTGATAATATTAAGAGATATATGAACTTCTGTTCGACGATGCATATTTATGATTTATTAACTTATTCTAGATATTAGGCTTATCGTAATATTAATACGTCACACAATGTTTCTTTCTGTTACAGTAGCCTTAAACTATACAAAAATTAGAATTAACAAAAACATTTTCCATTTATCAATTAAAGTTCTATCTTACTATTTTTTAATCATTCGTATTTGTTTTATTACGACTTAGTGAACGTTTGTTCGTTTAAATATTTGTTTTTTTCTAATCAATTATTTCGTTACTTTCATTTCGTATGTGTAATACGCAATTGCATATTATTTACCGTGCTATTCCGTACATAATGTTAATTTAACACTAACCCACCATTAGAATACAATGATTTTATAAGTTGCTTAATATTCTCTGTCACAGCTCATTTTTCTAATAATTTTAAATTCACTGTGCTTAATTTAAAGTTCAATAACGCTGTACATTACAATAATATAATCATTTTAACATGAAATCAGTGTCTATTATATATGTTTGATACAAAGTTTCTATCGGCTCAGTGGCCTTGTGCTAGCCACAAATGGCAAACGAACTAGGATAATTGCGATATTGCTCATTGACAGAATGGAGGTCGGTTGTCAATCATTGATCGAATTTATAAATTGTTCAATCTAAGGTTTGGGAAGGGATTATCATAATCTATGCTTTATATATATATAAGTAAATATATTTCTATACATTTTAAAATAACGAGGCCATTAGTTCTTCTAAAAATCTTTTATTAATAGGTGTGTTAAATATTTTTACAATAAAAATAAAATACTCTACTACAGTATATATACAAGTATTTTTCAGCTTTATTATTTTAAAACTATTTCTGTTGTAGATTATATAAGTTAGTTAAGCTCAGCGTTATAATCACAAAACAGTGAAATAGTAAGTGAAGAAAATGCTAATTAATATATTATGTTAATACGAATTTTTGAATCAGGAGTATTATAAGCATTGTCCATTTGCTAAGAAGCCGTCTCCTAAATAAATAATATACATAAGCGACGTGTGACGCAACGCTGCAGCCGCAAAACATTTATCAAAGTGCATCGACCTGTTTATTTTATATGATCGTTTTTGAGATGGTAAATGAACGATGCACATCTTATTTGTGGTAAAATTTTACGTCTCTTTTTAGTTATGCAGCTATACATTTTTTTGTCAGTAAATATGTATGTAGAAATTTTGTGTGATCAAAACTTAGTAGGTACCTACCTACTCGATTTTTTAAAAATTTACAAGAAATGGTCCTTTCATCCTTTCATCAGAAAATACGAATAATATAAGTTATTATGTTCTAGCATATGTACATTGTATATATTGAAATTATTTCTTGAGTATAGTTTCGCTTTTCTCTCGAAGGATTATACTAATACCACCATACTGCTCTTATCTCAGAATTTCTTCCGAAATCTGCTAGATTTATTATGATATCATCTCACTTTGCTAAGAATTTTGTTGTCATTATAGGCCATGGATAACTTAGTAGTAGGTAGGTACTGAACTGGATTTGAAATCTTTTTATTCTATTTATATGTCTTAAGTTTATTTAAGTAGATTCTTCGTTCAAAATATAATACATATCTACTTATGTATGTTGAAATCTTAAATTCCTACACATGTTTTACTTACAAATGTAATGTGAGATCTAATAACATTGGATTATCATTTTGTTACGTTATTTTAAATATCATTTGCCATTAGTGTCGGAATTTTACCATTAACAACTAACATTAATATGGCTTAGTATATGCGAATATATTATATGAATGGATATTATAAAGGCAACTTTTATTAGAATGGCCGTCGTAACAGTAAAATATGCATTTATTTGATTGTTCTGCGTGAATCTCATCATTTGTACATGTATTCTCAATTTGTAAACCACACCTTTATTAAAGTTACAATACCTACTCATTTGTAACATAACTGTAATACATTTTTGTAAAGGTTGTTTGAGATTGTTAGTTTATATATAAAAAAGGAAAATAAATCACCGTTATGTATTTACGCACATAACTTTCAAACAAATGCACAAAATTGGAACATTCTTTTTATGTATTTGTTATTACCAGGACAAAGTTTATATGAAAGACAATTAAAAAAAAACGATGCATTCACGTAATAAAATTGTGGTTGGAAGTTCGCAGAGTCAACTGGTTTTACATAATTATATCATTTGAAGTAAAGCAATGTAGTCACAATGCTATTAAATGTTTTACAATTTGTATCAGAATTCGACAAGCGATCAAGGGTCATAAATTTAGTACTGTCGCCTGGTATTGCCTCGAAATTCAAGTCTATGCCTAAATTGTATGGCGTAATTTTTTATATTAAATATTCAGACTTGTGCAACTTTGACGCCGTCTAAACGTTAACTTTTAGACTTTATTTTTTTTCTATTCTAATGACGAAATGATAAAAAATTAAAAATAATTACGAAAGGTTTTGTCATTTCAATTATATTTTTAGTTTATATTTTGTGTGACTCGGGATCATGACAGTTAAAAATTGAAAGCACTTTTTCGTTAATATAATTATGATTCGATCAGATTCAGATTTGTTTTTTTTTATATCTGCCAGAAAGTTCTAACGTGAGTGTAAGAGACTGAATTATCTGTAGACTTTGTGCTAGCAGTTACCTCCTACTCGCTACTGTTACGTGTTTATTGTTATTTTTTTAATAATTATAATTGTTAGACTCGTGTAAGGGTTGCTAACAGAAAATAAAAAAAAAATCCAATTGAACTGAAAAAATGTAGCTCTAAGACAATAACACAAAAAAATTAATTTAAAAATTGTAACCTTTCATATTATTGTGGACCAGATTTTTTTTACATTTATTGTCTATTCCATTTTAGTATGTATTGTAAATGTATTCATATATTATAAATTACTAATCAATCAGATACGGAATATCATCGTAATCGAATACCCATCATCCGTTGGGCAACTGTCCCATCATTCCATCACCTGTCAGTCAAAACACAAAGGTTATTGGCCCCAAATAGCTTTGCGTTCGACATTACATCAAATGATCAAACTAGGCGCCCGCGCCGGTCAGATAAAGATGGGAAAAGATAATTTGGTTCTATTTCGAATTCTTCTCTTGGAATATAGGTAATGTTTACAGGTTATGAAAATAAGTAAATATATATCAAAAGTAGTAAAAAAAAATTACGTATTGTTATATTTTTTTACTTATGAAAATAATTCTAGATATCAAACTATTGTTGGCTAACCGTGAACTCTTACAATTTTTATTTTTGTGCATTGTTGTTTGATATAAGAACTAATTAAACTTTTAAAGCGTGGATCGTATTAAAAAGTTTAAAAAAAAATGGCGAACGACTTTTAATTCAAGTTTTTCTGTGATACGATTAGGCGATTAGGTATAACTTATTAGCCGTAAATATTTTTTTTAATTAAATACACTGCATTGTTTAGTTATAACAATAGCGTAAAATAAAAACCTGGTTTTATGAAACCACGGTAAAAGTGAAACTTTTTTTCACATTATAGACATTGAACTAAAATTTTTTGGAATAATATTCCATTAAGGGTATAAAAATCGCTTTATCAATCTTACCGCGCGGCCGACCGTCACGCGACATGCAACACACAGACGAAAAAGTTTGATACGGTGTAATAAAAGTTTCACTTTAATAAATATTATTATAATTCTGTAGTATATAAAAATATATATTTCTGCTTTACACTTGTTAGCGTTCAGTTGCGGTTTGATAGCGCGTAGAATGTCGATTTTGAAACAAATTTAAATTAGTTTGTTATTGGATACCTTATAAACGACCAGTATGTGAATGAAGCAAGCGATCGAGTTATTTTAACCAAAGAGATTAATCGTAGGTATATTTACAAATATAAATTTTTCAATAATTTTTTTTTTGTTTTATATACGAATTTTTGTATGTCAGATCATATTTAATAAATTAATGTTTACAAAAATTCAAATATAAAAGGACTTAATTAAATGAAGACTTACAAATGGCAACAACAATGGCCTAAAGGTATACTTACCCCCATTGAAAAATTCCTAATAATTAGTTCATATACGATTAGTAATATCCGTAAGTTGCCTTAGGGCCCGATGGCCTGCCTGCTTATTATGTATTCTGTTTGCGACATACGTTGTCCAGTGCAATCATGTGGAAAGGTTTGGTAATAGTGATACTAGATTAGTTTTCCATTTGTGAAATTCCCGACAAGTGACTATTCCCGACTAGTGATGTCACAACGAATGTAGCCATCTGATAAATCGTAGTAAAGTATTATAACATAAGTCTAGAAATCGATAGTGAAGTATTTAAAACGTAATCACTACTTTGGTGGAAATTAAACAAATAAAACATTACAAATATGAGACTTTATTTCAATATTTATTTTTCTGACGAAAAAAATAGTGTAGTTATAGCTAATTATAGGAAAGCGGTTTTAGTCTTAAATATTACACTTTTACTCGCTTTCAAAAATACCCATATATACAATATAAACACAAGTTAGATACATATCTTATAAATTATAATAAAGTCTTGTAATCTTAATCAATGAAATCTTTTATTAAACGACATTTTTAAATTTAGAAGATGGTATAAAATGAAGAACAAATAATCATAAAATTATAATAATTATATGTTGACCCGTGAAAGTGACAGTGTTCTGTAGCTTTTCCAATGGCCGAGTTCAAACGAAGGTGAAAATACGGCATTGCATAGCGTAATAGTTCATTCATTTTCCACTAGATGGCGGTCGTTCAAGGTCATTCACGTTCACTGTTAACTATCGCGTGTATAAACGCACGCGGATTTCGTATTACGAAATGATTACAAAATAAATCACTTGTATATTCGATTCATTATATATTTATAAACATTTGATCGAATTATTCATTTATAATAATATATTTTATACGAATATTTTAATGTAAATCGGGGCTCTTGTCAAGGCTGTGTAGATACTGATTTATATTTTCACATTTATCAAAGACTTAATATTACTGTACTACGTCTTATAATATACGTCTTATAGTCTACGTATTATAATGCTTAAAAATAAAATATGTAATAATGTTTTAAGCATAATTTTACATGTCAATTAAGGTGCTTGCTACGAGTATATCTTTGGTAGACAGACAAGAATCAACGAATGCGAGGATTGAGCAACGTATGGCTACTGAGACAAACCCTAATGAAAGTATCGCTCTTAAAAGGATTAAGCTTACATCCAGTTACATAAGTGTAAAGTACCTAATCTAGGACTTTAGAAAATATGTAATAGACGCTCAATTTATGTATATTTTTATCTAGTCTGACAATCGAATATCTGTGACTTGTAGGCTAGTAAATGTGCTCATATAATGTACCAATGATTTGATTATAAATTCATAAAACAGTCTTTAGATACTCCTTTAAAGCATAACAATTTTACTGTAGTTTGTACTTCCACTTACTATCAATTTTACACCAGTATAACTTAATTATCATGCAATAAAATTGCACCTTTTACTTTCGGCGCTTGCCAGATGATCATCGCGGTTTTACTCGAGTTTATATTGATGGTCTCCACTTCAATTCTGTCATTTAACAGGATTAATTATAGAAGAAATTATAGCCCAATATTAGTATAATAATTTGCTTGCGTTGATTATATTAAATTTCTCCTGTTTTAAGTTGACTGTCGACAAAGATTATCATTTTATTTAATTATATGTAGGTGCGAGTATATAGACCATGTCACTATCAGCTTTGAAGATTTTTGAAAAACTTTTTTGGATGTAGAAAATTAAATTGAATAGATTAGAATAATAAGTATCATCAAATAAACATATAATCACGCCTCTTTACCGTAGGCGTAGGCAGAGACTACTTCTTTCCACTTGCTACGATCCTTAAATACTTGTTTCGCTTCGTCCACTTTCATTATTCATCTCTTTCATTATCATCACATTCACTTTCATTATCATCAAATAAATTTCTATATTATTTTAATACATACGTGTAAAACGAAAACGAAACAAAATTGGTCTTCCACGTGACAAATTAATATAAAATTATCTTATCGCAACTTTAATGAAACTAATTTAGTTATATTAAAAGGCTGTTGACACAGTATAAAAACACACGTCATAAATAAATCCCTGCTTCTAAATCCCGCGGCCACCAGCTTTCGCTGTCGGTCATTGCCATCGGATGAAACCCATTTCATATTGCCTTATAATATTAAAAATGCAATACAACCCGTTTGATTGAATAACATGACCATCTCTGTTGACGCTTACTGTAATATCCTCAAAGAAGTGTCGTTTCGAATAAATACTAATAATAACATACTATTTTATGACGCTTTATTATATTCGTTTCCACAAATTTGTCGGTTCAAATTGTAAAATTATTTTAAGCTAATTTTAAATATGTTTTTAATAGTACTTACCCCATAATCATAATTTAATTCAAAAATGAATCATGGTAAGAATAATACGAATCTTTATTAAAATGTCATTCTACAAGGCGCTAATATTACGAAATTAATTAATATTATTAATGTTCTCAATACAATAATGGATCAAAACGAAACATCATCATTAATATAGATATGTATTTAAGGCCTTTAGGCATGTTATACACTTGCAATAATAAATCGTTAAACTTCGACACGGCGCGACCTCGTTACGTTTTAACGCAATGACTACTATCACATCCACAATCACCATTGTGTAATAAGCCCTAGACCACTAAAAGGACGTAATATTATTAACATTCTACGTACAATCCTCTACTTTCACTACCGATTAATTCCCGTACAGTACCGATGTCGGCACCGACAAAGACGTCGCGAATTGAATCCGATATCAAGTAGAGCGGAAACGTTGCACGGGTATACGAATAATCGTATTATCTGTGGAATTTTTCGAAATGTCAAATATAAGGCTACGTTAGTAATTGAATTGTAATCGTAATGTAAGAGACATTTACGTTAATGACACTCCTAGTATATAGTTTCACATTGTCTGACATTTATTTTATGCTTAGTGCTTCGCTACTTTGTGTCATAGCGTTTTTTAATATCTTACAATTTCTGAATAAAGCACACCTCAAATCTTGACTTCGAAGACAAATGTTAATCTATATTATATATATAAAAGAGATTTCCACCCATTGACTCATCACGATATCTCTGGAACCATAAGGCCTAGAGACTTGAAATTTGGTAGGAATATTCCTTTCGCCAAGTAGAGGTCAGCTAAGAACGGATTTTACAAAATTCCACCCACAAGAGGGGGTTGCGGGGGTTAATAACATAAATGGCATAAATGGCAAAACAACGTTTGCGGGGTCAGCTAGTATAGGTATATAATTTTTCGAGCGCAAAAGATATGTTTGTATTACATTTGTTTGTCTATGTTTTCTTTTTTACGTTATATATTCGTTCTACTAGTATTTTAGTGTTTATCCTACAAAATATTAGTTTGGAAAATATGTCCAATACACGATAAGTCGTAGCTTTCGTTATTCAAATCTATGTTACTTATCTGTTTCGAAAAGTGTATAAAGTGTATAACTTTCATCACGCGCCACTAACCAGACATTTGTTACACTCGTACACGTACGTAGTCAAAATTCACACAACAATGAAATCGACGCAGTCGTCACTAACGTCGGAAGTTGTAATATTTTGACACACTTTAGACAAATGTGTAACGATTCTTGCACAACACACGGCGGATGTTATTATATGTAATGAATGATTCGAATCAACTGCCTATCAAATACGTCACTTTAATTATAATAAGCCCCGATACGTTATGATATAGCTCAGTTCATTCGTATTTTAAACCACTTCGTAATTCGATACTTGTCAGATAATATTTTTCTTCACTCGTTCAAGCTGCAAGTTAATGTTTTACAGCCTCTGCTCCTCGATAAACAGGCTATTAAGGTGAAAATAATTTTTCAAATTAGTTCAGTATACCTTAAGATAATTGTTAATGCTTATAGGGCGCCGGACCTTACTTGCAAGAAGGAGAAAATAAGTATCATGCTCTGGATGTACCAACAAACAGTTCAGATTTATGACACTAACTAGTATTGAATTTGGGTCATTGTTATGTCATAGGAATCGTCACGTGAATTATATCTAATCACGTACACATGGCGATCCGTGTCTTTTGTCCTTCCGTTTAACTTTCTATTTACGTGAGTGCAATATTAAATCGCTACTTGCTCTTGTTGTGTAATGTGATAGTGTACAGCTGCCCTTCGTGTGAACTCAAGGAGTGCTAAAAGTGGGACAAGATTTTTTTATCGTTGTACTTAATTTTTAAAAAGATTGTTTTATTTTGCGTTAACATTAAATCAAAAAAGCTTAAAATTAAAGATTTTAAAAATGAAAATTTTAATATTAAATAGACAACAAGAAAGATTGCAGTTTCGTGGGAGACACACGGGAAGCATATGTCTTAAGAGGTCTTATATACATGTATAATTGAAGAGATTATTATTCAATATTATTTTAAACTGGGTGTTAGGTTAGAAAACCAATTACCACTTACACACATTTAGAAAAATCACTAGATACGCTTATGATCCTACTTATACAAAGTAATAATTCTCTTTGAACATACTTCAAAGCGGTATAATATTTTTCAAAACAACGCCAGGGGGCTATCTTGGTATCTTCACCAGATCACTGTTATATAATAAAAATCTGAAACATCTTATGCCCTCGAGGGTAATCTGTCTATATCTATGTCAATGTTTAATTTGAAATCATTTGAGCTATTAGTGTCAGTAATTAAGCGAGTGATGCAATTTAAATTGCTCAAAATATAAAGACTTTAATGTAATTAGAATGATATAAGACAGTAATAAATTATGAGTTAAATAAATGACTTTATTTGTAACTGTACGTGCCTGAATTTTTATTTTTTAACATTAAATTACATTGAAAAAGTCGTCCTTGTGTAATAGACATATAAAAAATAATAAAATAAAATCAATATGGCTTACATATAGTACTAATAATGCTAATATTGTAGGTGTAAAAGTTTGTAAGAATGAATGAATGTAGAGGAGGTTTGATGTTTTTAATTTATATACTTGAACATTTTCAATTTAACTTAGTATATACAATAGTTAACTAAGGATCCTGATAATATATAGATTTCTATCTCTCTGCACCAGAATTACAAATAAGCATTTAAGCAACCTTTTTGTATACACGTAAGACTATGCTAACATCTGTCTATTAGATGTCTTTAAAAAAACTTGTATGTCTTGTGGTTCTGTTGAAAAACTTATTTAATGAGTTTTTAATGTAATGAAGAAGTTATCTTTGATACTAATTAGTTTATAAAGTACCAAGATATTCTTGGCTACATCTTAATTAGCTGTTATACTACATTCACAAGACTTATAAATTGTTATATTTTTCAGTCTACAAAAATTAATTTACGTAACGTTACGCTTCAGAGTAAAAAAATATTAAATAATTATAATTTGAATAATAAATCATTAATGTTATTAGTTTTTGTGAAAGTTCATAGAAGGGCAAGGTAAATTCATCATTATTTTATAGTTAGTTACATCATAATATAAGTCTAGTAATTTAAAACCAAACCGTACCTACTTCAGTCTGTAATATCTCACTGCTGGGCATATGCCTCTTTCCCCATGTAGGAGAAGAATCAGAGCTTAATCCACTACGCTGCTCCAATGCGGGTTGGTGAATATGAATATATTAACCTACTAAGAGTAAAGATTGCTATCAGGTGTACATGATAACAACCGGGACCGACGGCTTAACATACTCTACGAGGCATGGTGTGGAGACTCACAAGGACTAACAACCAGACCGGATATAAATATTTGTATAAACACAAATATCCACTCCGAGCGGGAATCGAACCCGCGACCACCAGTGTTTCGCGGTTTTGCCTTCGTAATTACCTGCTGCGATTTTAAGACAAAATGCATACAATTAAGTAATTACTACCTATTGCAAACAATTAAGTAATTTCCAACTAAAATAATAAGCAAACCCGTTCAATGCAAATTTTCGCGCTTAAAATCTTTGTAGGGATTAGACGAATTTTTAGACGCTTTGTTTTAATTGTCTTTTTTTATATGTTTGTCTCTTTTTTTGGGTAACAGCGCGTTGTTTTATAGCCTGTAGCTTCCTCCTATAGGTATACTTAAATAATTTAAGTTAAATTATCATTTTTTTAAGCAAACTTACTCTTCATTATTAAAATAGATTCTATGTTGTTCCTTATTCCGATACTAAAAAATGTAATGTCCCAACAATATCATATAAGTTATTACTGTAAAAAATATTGATTGAAGTCTTGCGATGAATCTTGTAAATATTTCAGCAATGCATATAAGGCACTAAGTCCTCTTACAAAAGCAATGAAAGTAATTATATAAGAAAATGAGGAATGGCTTAGCTGTCCTTATATAATTTGGTACACGTAAAATAATTGATAATAACTTTAACAAATAATGTGAACAAGTCCTTACAACCACAAAGCGCTATAATGAATAAAGGGCTTACGTAAAGAACTGTTACACTTCAAATTGTTTCCTAGACGTTAAATTACTATGTAATCTGAAACACAGACGTTAGCCCGTCAATTTAAGCGCTGCCTTATATGCAAATATTCACGATTTACCGGTATACTTGTGAAAATTATACATTTTCTCATTAATATTATGTAATTTTTGTTGCATTTTAGTATAAGTACAGTAAAAGCTTAGATCGTGTGATGCAATGACAATCGTAGTATCGATCTAGTTTTACTGTTACAAATTTGTTCTCATTTTATTTATATCATAAGGTATAATGCAGGAATATAAAAAAAAATACTTAACGAGGTAAAGTGAAGACATCAAGTACCTACATAACTAATTTTCAATTTTTCATACAAAATTAATTTTTCCCCAACCAAGAATTAAGAAAATTTAAATTTAAAGTAAAGATATAGATAAGTAGTAAAGATATAAATAATACATTTTAACTGAGGTAGGGCACAGTAGGAAAATCCTGCTCAAAATCTGGATCAGCCCGACTGGGGAAGTATCTCGACCTTACAGAAGATCACAACTAAATAATACTGCTTTCAAGGATTGTTGTATTCCTGTGGTGAGTTAGGTGACCAGAGTTCCTGGGGCATTGGTGGTAGCCTGGTAGAGTCAGGTGAGCCAAACGCTTGTTTATTGACCTAGTTGTATAAAAAAAAGATAGTTGGAGATGAATCGATGCAGGAAGTACAAAAAATTTGTTACCAATTTGTTATTGTATATTAATGGATTCGATGTTATAATTGGACATTAAAGGAGCAATATAAATTTATTTTGATTAAAACAATTTTTTTTTTTAAATTTTATCTTTACTTTTCGATCAGCTCTGTTATTTAAGAAAAATTACATCGGACAAATATCAAAACTTCAAAAAGAAAATTTGCTTTAATTTAGTACACAAATCTCAAGTCAAGCTTAGCTATGTATTATGAATCTTCAATATTCTATATACGTACAATACCTAACATAAAGAAATAAAGTTAAGATTTTAATTACAAACACATTTAAATTAGATTAAACTAATTTTCATTTTAAAGTAGGTTTTCATTCACAAAGTCTTGATAAATTGTTTTTGTTTTGATGAAAGTTTTTTACACAACGACAGAGATCGTCAACATTCTATTTAAATAAATTGTGACAAATGTTCGCTTTGAAAATGTTAGTCGAGTCGTGACCTTAACTTTTATATGGCGTTGTGGATTGGTGTTAGTGTTACCTACTGACCATAGAGTGTAATGAAAATGACACGGCAGTTACGTAAGTTATAAAAAATAAAAAGGTATTTAATATTTTATTATTTACTATTTGTTACATAATTTTTGAATATTTGAAATAAAGTGATTACTAATATTCGTCTTTTTTCATTTGGTTGATACCACTTGTTGTAATATATAGTACCTATGTAAGAAGGTAAATTAAAAAATAAAGTTTGACGGCTAATAGTCCGTATCTAGCAATGGTTGTTTTACTACATGGTGACAGCGGTGTAAAATTTAAATAATTTTCTTTCCTGAAATATGGAGTAGTTTGAGTGCTTAAACGTTTTTGTTTGGTTTTATATTAATAAGCAGCTCATAAAGCATGGAACACGCAAGACCGCCACCGGAGTTAGTGTTGGAAGGAGGTCCAGCAAGTCGAGCGGACGCGTGGCGAAAATGGATAAAGCAGTTTAACGTATTCCTAAAGGCATCTGGAGTTTATAAGGAACCAAAAGAAGTTCAGGCCAGTCTTCTCATTAACCTAATAGGTTCAGAAGGTTATGATATATATTTAACATTTAAATACATAAAAAATGAAGATCAAGACGATGTTGACATATTAATTGGAAAATTTAATGAATATTTTGGTACAAAATATAATACCACAATTGCGAGAATTTAGATCTATTACAATTATAAAGATGACGTCTATTACGCCTATATATTCTACCCGATTCATCTCGAAGAAAATATGACCGCGGTTGAGGGGCAGGAGCTTTGACAAACACACGTCGTTTCGTGTTACCATCAGCCATGAAAACTTCATCACCCGTCTTTAGTGGCAGTAAATTGCGCGAATGCAAATCATAGTACTGCTTACTACGAGCCTTATTCTGCATTATGTTTTCATAATCAGAAACATTGTTCCGCTCTGGTCGTAATTTATCGGTATGTACCGGGAGTCTAGTATTCAATCTACGTCCCATTAGTAACTGAGAGGGGGAACTAACTCCATTCCGTGGAGTGGTGCGTAAGTTTAGTAAACCAAGATAAAAGTCAGATTCTGACTCCAATGACTTTTTAATAATGTTTTTAACCGTTTGCACGGCGCGCTCGCTCAATCCGTTAGCTTGAGCGTAGTAAGGAGATGTCGTAGTATGAGTAAAACACCAAGTAGAACAGAATTCCCTAAACTCTTTTGAAGTATATGCAGGTCCATTATCAGTAACAAGTTCTACCGGAATCCCATGTCGTGCAAACTGATCTTTTAAAGCCACAATAACAGCACGCGTGCCAATACTTGTTAAAGGACACACCTCTATAAAATTAGAAAAATAATCGACAAGAATCAGATAATAAAGATCGTAAGAGTTTATACGATGATGCCGAAAATCATGACATCGGTCGAGATGATCAAGTAGGGGAGGATGACTTAATAAGTCCTGGTCCTAGTAGTCGTACATTACCCGGTGAGTCTGATGTGACACAGCCTCGAATTGCTGCGAGAAAAGCCAGAGAAAAGTTGGCTTTGTTTTTTAAAAAGAAATAAATTACTTTAAAATTGTTAGAAATAAAATATTTTATTTAAGTTACAAGTTTATGTTAGTTTTTCTTTTATTGTTATGTTACTTCTTTTTTGTAAGAGGAAGATGTTGTAATATATAGTACCTATGTAAGAAGGTAAATTAAAAAATAAAGTTTGACGGCTAATAGTCCGTATCTAGCAATGGTTGTTTTACTACACCACTTATTATTTTGTATTATTTTAAAGTTTAAAAAAAGGTATTGAATTAAGAAGACAGATTTTTATCGATATTTGATAAAATGTATTTTAATTTTCTGGCTAAAAGGATTTTATATTCTGGCGCAATTAAGGGACAGCAATAATTAAACACAGAACTGAAATCACACATGTTGAATTCCTTATTTTTTAAGGTAAATTCATTTATAATTATTAAAAATATGGTTATAAATATGGCAATATTGAGCAGAAAATTGTTTAACTTCAATATTTACGATGGATATAATTATACATAAATATTGTATGCTCTATGTGTACACATTAAGGTACATATCTAATTCTACTGTGTGTACGTTCAAGAGATCTAATCTCATTGGCACGATTGCAACTAAGTTTACACAAGAAAAAGGCGTTTCTTAATAATTATCTCTGATCCACATCTGCGTGATATATTTAAGTAGCTTTAGGGGGGTTTTAGGGAGGGGTTGTTGAGTTGAATACCTTGATTATAATAGTTACGCAATTACAGTAAAAGGTATCAACAATTACTTCGAAATTTAACAATACACTAACAAAAGGCTATTTCAAGCACTTCGAGCTACTTAATGCAATTATTGAACAGGTTATTACTTTTGTTTTTTTATGTATAGATCGAAATACGCAAATATGTGTTTGCGCTGATTATGTGGTATTTATTGTCCTCCTCGATAGCCCACTTGAACATGTTGCGTATTAGGCTCCAGCCTTTCTCCTACATAGAAAAAAAAAAACTTTTCCCATCAGTGAGACAATTACAGATTATATTCGCATATAAATATTCGTCGGTAAATTAAAAATAATACGAGTCTCATATATTTTAATTACCAATGGTGTTGATAGTCTTACCTGTAAAAGTATTACGCAATCTCGAAATACGTAACCGTTTGCCTGTAAACTGATCTAGTTAACAGTGCACAGTAGAACGCGATCAAAGCAATAGGCCTATAAAATAAATAGTTAGGTCCAAGTTATGAGAGCCTGACTTTAGTAATTCGGAGTTACAGAAATTCCATCTATGACAATAGTGTAATCTATACTTGTTTTGTCGTTGACATGGTTGTTATAATACTTGTTTTGTTTGTTAAGTATGCCATAACGCGGAAAAAGCCTGAAATATTATGATAGTCATAAAATTTTATTTATATTTAGTACTTGATTGCTTTTTATTCAAAGTGTATAGACTTAAGCGCTTTTTATAATAATTAATAAGTAATTAATCGTGAATGTTTATATGTTTTATATTATTTGATTTCATTGACCGTGTTAAGAAACGTACTTATATACTAAAATAAAAAAGTTACACAAGAACAACGAAAACCAACCTAAAACAGAATTTTTATGAAACCTCATTGAAATAATTTAAAAAAAAAAACGCGGATTTTGCCGCGTTATCACTTGTACCACAAAAGCTAGTCGGCATGCGCTCAGCAACACGTAAGAGCTTATCAATTGATCACATAACAGAGCTTAAGCTCAGCGTGCCACTTTTAATATTCTCTGATAGCGAGCCTTATTTTATAATATTGTTACTAGATTTATGATCAAGATTTATTACGTCATACAACTTGTGCTGTTACGAAATCTTGAATTAGTTCTGGAAAATTTTCCAGTTCAATATATATTACAAGAATTCATCTGTAATTTATAAATAGCTATTTCTGTTTGTGTTTCTGTTTGTAACTGCATTTGCAGTTATAATTAACTCTACTAACTCTGATTCTCTCTCACACTGACAAAATAATATTTTTGTATGTGCAAAAATATTATTTTGTCAACGTCTTTCGTTAACGTCACCATCATTATTATCATATCGTATAGGAACTTCTTTTTAATATAAACTCAAAATTCATTGTTATTAAAAAATCTTCAGTTTTATTTAATCAGGCTTATATCGGTAAATTTAATTATGTGTACATATTTACTTACATTTGGATGCCGTCGTTGTCGTCTTCATATGCGTCAGTCTTAAATAAATAAGTTGACGACAAAAACATGTGTTATTTCGTGTATAATAAGACAATCTTTCTGCGTCTCTCTCAGTGTTATCAGCGTCAATATTGAATATTTGTTAAATTGTTTAACATGCATGATTTTTTTATTTGACTTTTATTCATTCATTTTTAATTAATGGATTTCAGTAGAGCATAGTCAGCACAAAAAATTGGTTTACCCTTTTCCAATAAAAAGCATTTTTATGTACCTATTATGGCCTATCAATTTAATAAACTATCTGAAACAAAGATCTTTTCAAATAAATAAGCGTTCAAACAAATTATACAGATTTAATTTTCGTGTCAAAATCTAATCTAGTTAACTAAATAAATATGAGAATATTTGTTAACGCGTTATGTAACATAGTTAATATCGTTATATTGTTAGCATATGTTATAATTGAACCTGAAATAACATTCATACATATTACATCAATTGCGTTACACGAAGAAAGCGATAAATCAACGTTATGCCACGTTACGGATGCGATGCGATGGAAGTCGGAAGGTTCGTTGGTTTCACGCTCGAATGATTAAAATCATGTAACGAATGAGGGACTACTACATTAAATAAATGCCTGCTATTAATATAATACATACATCGTCAGTCATATTAGTCTTCTACGCTGCTATATAAATAGAAACGAATCGCCGAATTATACGTACGTGCAAATTTCCGAATGACTGCATCAAATTGGATCTCTTTTTTGTGTTCTTTATTATCAGGATAAGAAAGAAAGAAAATTAAAAAAATATATATCAATATGCACGAAATATGCTATGTCATTGAATATTACAATAGACTTTGATTTGATTCATTGCATTTATTATCACTATCATTACATAGTATAAAACAAAGTCGCTTCCCTCTGTCTGTACGCTTAGATCTTTAAAACTACAACGGATTTTGATGCGGTTTTCTTTAGTAAATAGAGTCATTACAGAGGAAGGTTTATATGTATCATCATCATCATTTCAGCCTATCGCAGTCCACTGCTGGACATAGGCCTCCACAAGTTCGCGCCAAAAATGGTGTGAACTCATGTTTTTTGCCCATAGTCACCACGCTGGGCAGGCGGGTTGGTGACCGCAGTATTATATATGTTTAATACATGCATAATATAGTAGAGGAACACTGATAGTTTTTGCAACCGTTCGAAGCCGGGGCGGGTCGCTAGTTACGTTATATTTTGTACGTGTACAATGACGCCGCGCCGTGTCGCTGTTAGTCTTTGTAATCGTCTAAAAGTAGGTACAAGTTATTGCTGGCCCAAGTGTCTTTTTCCTTACTGGAAAAACGTTTGGATATTTAAGAGAGTGATTCTAAAAAAAAATCAAGTTGACATTCGGTTATGGCTTTCTTTACGTCTCAGCAGATTTTTTTTTGTTTGTTAACCTTTTTTGAAATTCTTCTTTTTATACAAGTATAAAAGTTTACACTAATAAACAAAATATGGTATATTATTATTTTTCTTTACGTATTTGATTGTTCTTGTACAAACGTGAAATTTTCGTGATGATAATTCTTAATTTAATTTTTTTTATTCCCTTTTTAAAATCTTCTGAAATAAAAAAAAATTACTACATAGCTAATGTATTAAAATTGTTTGTATCTCTGACATTTTTTCGTTTAGTTTCCTTTTCCTTTCTAAACTTAGTGTAGACACCACCAAATTGAAATCAAAAGTAAAGTGTAAGCAAATTACCGTCTTAATAAATTCGTGATGTTAAAAACCTCAATCTTGCTGTGCTTGAAACTGTTTTCGTGTGAAGTGATGAATTGTATATAATGATACACCGGATTTGAGCGCGCATGCGCGTAGCAATTTATGATCTCGAATCGTGAACTGGCTATTTGTTCTGCATAATATTTTATACTATACTGTTCCCCTGCTTTACTCGTTTTATTTTTATTTTATTTTATTTAATGGTTTACCAACAGATATACATCAAATATAGTATTAAGAGTACGATATATTAAATCGTCATGTTAGGATGTAGATCCAATTACAGGCAAAAACCACTTCCTCATTTGAAGTCAAAATATTTGAAGGGTATAGAATGATAACTATAGGTTAAGTTAAGAGAATATTTTTTTTACTCATATTAAACTTGAATGAAAAACAAACTATAAAATTGTTTAACATTACATATTGGTTACATCCACCACTACAGTCTATCACAGTCCACTGTTGGACATAGGCCTCCACAAGTTCGCGCCCGACATTATGACGCGAACTCATGTGTTTTGCCCATAGTCACCACGCTGGGCAGGCGGGTTGGTGACCGCAGGGCTGGCTTTGTCGCACCGAAAACGCTGCTGCCCGTCTTTGGCCTGTGTATTTCAAAGCCAGCATGGATGGTTATCCCGCCATCCGTCGGTTTTTTAAGTTCCAAGGTGGTAGTGGAACTGTGTTATCCCTTAGTCGCCTCTTACGACACCCACGGGAAGAGAGGGGGTGGCTACATTCTTTAGTGCCGTAGCCACACAGCACATTGGTTACATACTGCTCTTTTTCTATATTTTATTCATGTTGTTATATAGTCTATTGCCATTTATTCATAAAAGAGAGAGAGAGAGAGAGAGAGAGAGATCTTACGGAATGTTTTCCTCCAATCGGACCAGTAATTCCCAAAACAACTACCTTCATACTAATAAACAGACTTTTTGTTTTAATCACTTTTCGTAACATTTGCAAAATCTTTTTGCACAAGAAGTTTTTAAGTTTTTTGGTACCATTAGAAGCCACTAATCCAAATGAACGAATGAATGAACAAACTCTACATTTATTGTTTGTAGGTACTCTACATTTATTGTTTTCTGTACACACCTAAATTGATTTTATTTTACATTTACGAGATGATTTGACGGTATATGACTGAGATACTATTTATCAAAGTCAACCAACGAACTGTTATGTACGAACTCCCTAGTAAAAATTTAGTGTCCTAGTGTCTATTGCTAGATTTTTTAAAATGCTAAATAGTTTTTTATTTAAATCAAAATACTGTTCAATACAAAAAAAAAATAATTGTTTTGCAGTTAAATATCCAATACTTCGATTTGTTTAAGTGGTTAAAGGCTTTCCTTCTACAATAATGTATGTTTCTTACATTACTACATACATCAAATATTCAAATACGTACTATATAATTCTTATTGTTTATTGTTACAGGTAATATAGCGGGGACCAACGATATCTAAATACAAATAAAAAGCGTTATGATGGCAAGTATAACAAAAATCAGCTAACATAGGTAATGTACTGAAAAACTAACTATAACTGATATTGTAGCAAATAAGCGACGATCTATTCTTATTTGTTAATATAGAAGAGTTGAAGTTTAAACCACTACGTATTTTAACCCTCAGCGTAACGCTACACAAAGCGGTTGGCAGATAATTTCATAAATAATAATACAAAAAATAACAATTTTTTAGGAGTTTTTATTATTAAGATCTAAGATCTAAGTCTTCTTTATACAAAGCCTAGAATTTTCCTTTTTATGAACTAAAACTTAATAATCGCGAAAATTTGCAAAAGTGAATAGAAATTAACTTTTTCAATATCAAATAGACATAACGTTTTTAGAGAACTAGTAAGTGCGATCGAAGCTATTGTAATTAGTTTGATAACCTAAAATGTAGGTAATATAATTTTATTTTCTAATAAATTTTTATTTATTCGCTATCACAACCAAATTTTTATATATTATTTAATAAATCTATTGTTACGAGTGCTATTTCACGTTTTGATTGACAGTGACATTTAAAGGAATTGTAGGCAACAGGTTGCGGCTATTACCGGATTTACTATTAAAAAGCTTAACATACTTAGCTATATACCTACCAATACATAATATTATTAATTATTTGAGAGGAACGTTAATCTGATCATATCGATTCAAACGGTAAACAAAATTAATCAATACAAATTGTTTAATGTTTCGTTAACTCATCAATAGTGTTCTAAGAAAGCAAAAAAAAAAAAACTATTTGTAGATATTCAAGGTTCATCGTGCGTGATTCAAGCACGCGTATTCATTTTTACACCTTTGCATCCTTGAATTACTATATTTATAATGGTCTAAGATCCGAAAAGCTAAATCTTCCCTCATCTGTTAATTAGATGAAACAATTTTTTATAGGCTGATTTCAATATTGTGAATTTATAAAAACAACCTCTGCCACTATGCCCTAGCCTGCTGCAAATTTTTTTAAGTATTATTATTTACAGCAGGCTTATTGGTGGCAGAGGTTGTTTTTATAAATTCACAGTATTGAAATTAGCCTATAAAAAATTGTTTTAGCTAATTAACAGATGAGCAAGGGAATATTTTGTTATATCCCGGATCTTAGACCATAATAATAACTTTTATTTATACACAGTAATTATGTCAAGTTTTATTTTTATTATTTTATCGTAATAATAACTATAACAATAAAACTGGCACTACACGATGTATGTGTATTGTAATGATACAAAGGTCACTGAATAACATGAAGATGAGTAAGACTGGGTCAACAAGTCGTCGGTCAGATGACGTAACCGTGACATAACATTATCACCTTTTGATATATGCTTTGAATATATAAACGTATATATTAGATATACGTTTTGTTGTTTTCAGAATATAAGGAGTTTTTGGACTTTGTTCAATTGAACTTTAATTTTTTGTTATGGGAGTAAAGAAAATGTAATTTACATTTACACTATATTATTTCAGCATGACCTTTACTTACGTTATTATTGTACCTACATATAGGTACGTAAAAACGTAAGACAAAAGTCTTATATGTCTAGAATCTAGGTCTAGATAAGTCTACTCGTATGTTAGTATTATGTTTATGATGTAACTAACCTTAAAATAATGATGAATAACTATTCACCTTGCCCTTCCACGAACTTTGACAAATGCTGTACTTAATAATGAGCGACAACAAAAACTAACATTAGCGATTTATTAATCAAATAATAATCTATACAAATTTAAATAAAATTGAAGTGTCTGTTTGTAATATTAAAATACTAGCGACCCACCCCGGCTTCGCACGGTTGCAAAAACTATCAGTGTTTCTCTACTATATTATGCATGTGTTATGCTAAACCTTCCGCTGGAATCACTCTATTTACTAAAGAAAACCGCATCAAAATCCGTTGCATAGTTTTAAAGATCTAAGCATACATAGGGACAGACAGACAGCGGCAAGCGACTTTTTTATAATATGTATTGATATTGAAGCACTTCTTTCTAAATGCATATGGATGTATATGTTACAGTCAAAACTCTTAATCAGTCAAAAGTAGTTTTGACTGCAAAAAATCAGTCAAAAGTACTTTTGACTAGACAAGTTGGTCAAAAGTAGTTTTGACTAAAATAACAGTTAAAAGTACTTTTACCCAATGGAGCTGGTTAAAAGTACTTTTGACTAAATGATTCCGTCAAAAGTGGTTTTGACTGGTTGTATCAGTCAAAACTCTTAAAAAGTAAGGTGGTCGCGGCATATTTTTGTCACAGAAACAATAAAAAAAATAACCCTAACCTTTCTCATTTCAATATTAGACTGTTTATCGGCATATTTTTGTCACAGAAACAAAAAAAAATAACCCTAACCTATCTAATTTCAATATTAGACTGTTTATCGGCATATTTTTGTCACAGAAACAAAAAAAAATAACCCTAACCTATCTAATTTCAATATTAGACTGTTTATCGGCATATTTTTGTCACAGAAACAAAAAAAAATAACCCTAACCTATCTAATTTCAATATTAGACTGTTTATCGGCATATTTTTGTCAACAAGACGTAGAAAACGCTTTTAAAATAACTTTAAGAATATTGCAACTGCATTAATATTTGTAGCACAGTGAATCGATATTTAAAAAGGATTAGAATTGCGTTAAGTAATTGCGTATCTTTAACATCGGTGGTAGCAGATAATGTAACCCGTTTGTTTTTAAACGCGATTTATATAATTTGAAAGTGATACATTTCTCTTGGTAATTTAAAACTAGTCACGTTTTAACTTCGTGACAGCTAACTACCAGCCGTATTCTAATTAGAGCGATTGAAAAAAGATTATCTCTTTATCCGCTACGGATTCTTTAGCACTACACCCATTAAAAGGTAACTCGTAACGAAGTTACTTGGATCGATAGATCACGATTCGGTTAAGTAACTACTTATTATGGTCGGGTTATAGTTAGTTCAATTAAATGTCGAATTTCTACAAATTGTAATCTACTTGGTCGAGTTCGTAACTTTATAGTGTCGGATTAAGTGTACGTAACTATAGCTTGATAAAGCACGAACATCGAATCTTTAATTTGAAATACGTGGCTATCAATACATATTATAAAACAAACTTGCCTCCCCTCTGTCTGTCTGTCCCTATATATGCTTAGATCTTTAAAACTACGCAACGGATTTGGATGCGGTTTTCCTTAGTAAATAGAGTGATTCCAGAGGAAGGTTTATATGTATAATACATGCATAATTTAGTAGAGGAACACTGATCATTTTTGCAACCGTGCGAAGTCGGGTTGGGTCGCTAGTAAATGTATAACACATATTATATAGGGTTAGATATATACTGATTTGTTTAAGTGAGTTCTACAGGTATATCTACAGGATACACGTAAATATTGCAACAAAAACCTTTTGCCATTTTATAATTACATCATTACATAGTATAAAACAAAGTCGCTTCCTGCTGACTGTTTCTTTTATTGTGTCGGTTTTCTTTAGTAAATAGAATTAGTCCAGAGGAAGTTTGTATGTAGGTATTACCTATACATATGCATAATATAGTAGAGGAATACTGATAGTTTTTGTACTCCTACGAAGCTGCGGCGGGTCGCTAGTTTTTAATATGTTTCTATATAACGATGACACTAAATAGTTTTAATAATTTTTATATATTGACATTTTGGATATACTAGACTTTTTTATTTTTTCATTGAGTTAATATTATATAATTAATTTTATACACTGAAATATTTCCCTTGACGTTAAATTAGTTTTAAACACAGGTTTTAAATAAAACTGTATTATTTTCTTGTTACTTTTCATTGATTATAGTCATACAAATGGTTTGGTGGCATGTGGTTTGTCGAGTCAGCAGGTTGGTTGCGCCCACTTGCGTATCATTGCGAAACGTGGTGGCTGTGGTATTTATAGGGATTTTGCAACCTTCTATAAGGACTCGTTTACTATATTATTATTGTGTATTTCGGGTTGTTTGAACTTTTCAATCTTGTTTTATTAATATAAAAAAATAAATTAAAATAAATTATTGCCTGAATTTAGCTTTATTTATTTTTGCAATATGCTTTTTGTAAAGAATTGTGGTATGATATAAAACACGATGTAACACTTTTTCTGAAAAGCAATAATTTCAATAGCATCAACATTTTTAAAGCCTGACTTACGAAATGGAATCATTTCATTAGCTATGAACAGACACCGATATAAAAAAGTTACCAAACAATGTGACTAACCAATTAAACCGGATTGAGTTTGACACAATGTTAAACTCATGCTCATCACTGTTTAGCAATTTATGTAAATTTGTGGAGGAAAATCCATTATGTTGACTTGAAGGTCGAAATCTGACTATACGCAAGGTATTGCGCTGTTTTCCCATACTATTTATTATACAAATTGCGTGTACTAAGAGTGACCTACACTGTGTTGAGTTATAGATCGCACTTTTGAAATATTTGTAAAAGAACTTCTATTATTAGTATACGAGAGGTCCTGATCTATATTACCTGTATTGAGTTTCAATCCCAACTCTAGCGTAATCAATCATAGCCCCCATTAATACAATGCTTGATTCAAACAATTTTTTTTTTTAAAAAACGAGATAGTCACTGAAATTGGTGTTTGAAACAAACCAAGCTTATTGATTTTTGGTTATTAAACGAATGAAAATTTTAAGTCAAATACAGTTCATTGACTTCTTTTTATATTTCACGAAGATATAAAATGTATTAAAACCGTGATTAGACGAATTTGGTTTTATTACACATGTAATTGTATAAATAGAAGATATTTGAGTGATGACTAATATTAACAACAGATCCAATTTAAAACCTTTAAATTGAATATTTAAAAATAACGTGGTACTAATACCGTTCTAAATTCTTTAAGACGATAAAACACGTCTTCTGCGGCTTTTCAGATTATAAAGTAATAAAATTGAGGTGCAATTACTATAAATCATCTAAAATTATAACATTTAAAATTGTGAGATATATTTTAGAAAATATAAGTTACTAGCCGACCTGGCGAAATTCGTACTGCCATATTTTTTTCTTCGTGAGTATATAGGTTTATTTTATATTTCTTATACATAATAATAAAAAAATAGCTATCCAATTTTTTGCTGTTGTTGGTTATGCGCGTATATAAATTTTTGCGATTCAATTTTATTTATATAATATAGGTACATAGATCAACAATTTATGTAGCACAGGATATGTACTTATGTAGTGCTGAAGGTGCTTTAGATATTGCAATTTTGACACAGTGAAAGGCTTCAATAAATTTTCAAGGATTCAAATCGCCTTCAGACTCATAATTCATAATATGCTGCCTATTGTAGTCAATACTATCTGTACCGCTTAATACAAAAACGTGACTTATTACGTGAACTTTAGGTCAATTAAACTTTATGCTATTCAAAGAACTTGCCTAATCTGTCACGGCAGAGTAAGCAAACTCTTGATTGGATTTCAAAACTTGTAAGTTGGTATAGAAAAGAAGGGCTCTGTACCGAATTGGGTAGACACTTGACTACATTACTTTACCCGCGTAACAACAATGATTGATATTTATAATTATATAACAAAAATATTCTTACTGTTGTCTGTGATTGTTGAAGCTCAAGAGGTTAAAAACTTCGATTACATTTTGGCACCCGTCTATCAATATTATTAACAATCAGAGAAATCATTAATCATCGACAGCCATTACAATACAGCAAAGAATTTAGAAATATAAACAGAATTATATAAATATTTTACAAGATATTTATTAGGTGTTGTAAAATAAAATAATAACAATTAAATATTATTTATTGCTGTTAATAATCATTTGTTACAATTTATAGACTAGTTAAAAAGTTTTTCACACTAAATATTGGTGTACACCCGACATACTAATACATTAAAGTTATAGTAAAATTTTCACCTAAAAATTTTACTACGAATTTCAGTCTACATTGTCTTTCAATGTTCTTATGATGTAGTCATTAATGTAAAAGCTACAATAACTTACTATGAGCATATGTCATTTGTCGGGTTTCAATAACTTTGTTTACTTTAACAGTAAGATTAAAATGTCAGATTAGAATTTGTCTGAATTGTTTGATGGTGACGAAATCCTGTAACAGGATGTAAGCGATTCCACCCACTTGACGTCAAGGCTTTTGACATTTTCTCAACCACGTTAAGCTCCCAAGTTATTTGGGTGTATTATTCATTCAATAACACAACAAATAATAAAAATCAGCCTTTTTATTTGATAAAAATATTGCATCAGAGTGTATGATACCGGTTTTATTTTTTCATTACAAATTTTGCAATTTTACAATTTCTTATTTTAAATGAATTAATTTACACCCTAAAATGATCGAAATTTAGTTTTTAACCTATTTATTATCTTAGCATGATATTATAAATTCTTATGTAATTGTCTTCATTTCATTATTGCCATGTTGGAGATTTTTGCATATTGTTAAATTTAATACAAATTATTGTAAGAGGTTAAACGAGTTCAGTGTTTTGTTTTTTTTATATTAAACTGCGGCGAAACAAAGCAGTGACATAAGTCTTTTTAATACAGTGATTATAAATATATTATAAAAATTATTCAATAGTCGTTTGTAAATTAAAACATATTATTGTATTTTATCATACCTCTTATATCAAACACTATTATAATGTACAGCTGTAAGTAACATGATTACTAGTTGTGTTTAAATTATGAAGTGTTCATACTAAATTTAATGCCAAGGTTTACCAGTTTCAAGTGATCTATTTGTAGGTGCACCACCATATTATGCTGGTGCACTAAATAATAATTATAGTTTACGTTATTTATGTACCTACAGCGAGTACATTTTTAGTTCAATATAGAGCAATTGTTAGATCAATCTTAATGTACATGTATGGTTTGATATTCAGATGACTACAACTTGTTACAACTTACAAGTCAATCAGTCAGTCAGTCAGTTCAGCCTAACGCAGTCTACTGCTGGACATAGATGTTATATGTTAGAAGAACGTTAATTATTTTAAAATAAAAGTAGAAAATGAAATTTTATACAGCTTGATTCGACAGGTATACAACTTCGATTTTTTAATATAATAGAAAATAATAATCTAAAAAGACGAAAGCAGTCAAAACCAGTAAACTTCGATTTTTTAATATAATAGAAAATAATAATCTAAAAAGACGAAAGCAGTCAAAACCAGTAAACCAGTAACTGTTTAAATGTTTTTGACATTAATTTGTACGTCAGTGCGTCTGTTGCATAATTCATAATAAATTAGCTGTATCATGTTGAAATCTACTTAGACACCAACACGATATTACAACAAAAAATTATACAACAGGTATACTACATCTTGTAGCTGTGTACTTCTTACTTGTAGACCTATGAGGAAGTCATTTTGTGTCCACGCAAGATTATTTCGACACGTAATTACTTGTTAATAATACTTATCTAGACGTCTTATCCCCGGGTGAATTAAATAAAGAGGCCTATCTCTATGTTTTGGAAGATTTTCTTATACATGTATATTGCCTAACCCCTATATAGCCTCTGTGTCAAACTCCAAGGTGGCTCCAACCCTTATCAGTCAAAATTGAAGCAATAAAAACATAGTAAAGACACCTATCTAATTGTAAAGTATGATATATTAGATATTGGCGATTATTACATTAGTTTCGATCGGAAATTCTCTGATATGTAACGTAACTTTACCGTTCATTAACTGCATGCAATGAATAAGTAGCATGTCTTTTTTACCACCTATTTAACTATTAATTTATGTTTTTGATTGGTTTCAACAATTTGGTTATTTGTAAGTGATAAATATTAGTGATAACTGCCTTTGCACCATGTACGAGTATGTAGGTACACCACATACCTACGTATAAAGAAATTCAATTTTCACACTTACGAGTATATTCCTAATGTACAATATTATAAATATGAATGTAAATTTGTTTGTTACGCTTTCACGCGAAAACTAATAAGCCGATCATCATGAAACTTTGTACGCATATCCTTGCAGGTACATATTAGAAGTAGTTAACATAAAAAAGAATCAAAAATGACTGAAAAACTTATTAATATTTGAATTTAACTTCTGTTAGTTTAATAACCTTTGTCGTAATAGTAGCACGTTCGAAAGTAAAACAATAAAAACAAGTACATGACCGTATTTATAAAATGCTAAGCGAAAAATAAAAAAAATAGCAAGGTCGTTGCAACTCTATAAAAATTCTTAGTCGTTCGACCAGAAAAAATGAGGTTACTAGATCGAGCCGGAGGGTTTTTATTTCGTTTATGAGAACCTTTAAATATGTAATATATGTAAATGTTTTTATATATATTTTTATATTAAAAGAAATACATTTTAAATTGTTTTTATATGACTTTCCTTCTCCTACATGGGTAAGAGGCCTATGCCCAACGGTGGGATATTACAGGCTGAATCGTTATATGACTTTCGTCTAGTTCTTATCTAGTTGCAATTTATAAGTTATTACATTGATTTAAAATATTAAGACGAATAATAAGAGAAAGGTATGTATATTTATTATAAAATTTATATTTAATATTTATGATTAGGCTTCTTGTTTATTGCGATAAGAAATGTTACTATTCCCGTTGTATGTGTATATCTCTTATACTATTAAACGAGCAATTCTTGTATATATATATATATATATATTTTCTGAATCTCGGAATCGGCTCCAACGATTTTCGTGAAATTTAGTATGCAGGGGATTTCGGGGACGAAAAATTGATCTAGCTAGAATTCATTTAAAAAAAAATGTCGTTTTATCCCTGTTTTTAGGCAATGAAAAAATATCATTAGAATACGAAGCTTAATTTCACCATCTGTAACATATATAAATATAAATCGTCTTGACACGGGTTCGAATCTCAGTCTCCAGATAGATTTTTTTTCTTTTTTTTTTAATTTCACTCGTGATTTATTATTTAAATAAAATTAAAATATAAAAATACCGAGGAAAAAAAAATAAAGAAAAAAATAAAATGAAAATACCGAGCTAGGCTCGGTCACCCAGGTACTTGTAATTAATACGCGTTATGCGTTGTTTGTCTATGACATTACTTGTAAATATATGTTATCAATTGGTAAACATTAAACATTTGATAAAAATCGCATAATTTCAAGACGGGTGTATATACGGCAAATCTCTCAATATAAAAGAACGCAAAGTTTTATAATAAATCGTGTCTGAACTTACGCAATAACCAATGTTATAGCAATTGAAAGAAGTGTTTGTTTACAATCAATTGTTATCCATTACGAACAATATCGTCACGTTTACAGTTTTTTTACGTTCATAGTGTATTATTGTTTCGAAAATAATTGTTTATGCAATATAAAATTGAAACAGGAAGTTGAATTTTCTAATTTTTTTTTACCATTTGAACTTATGTATCTCGTCTTCCTTTTGTGCAAAAAAAAAATTATTCGGGCGCTGGAGTTATTGATGGTTCAATGCTCATAGACAAATTTTACACCAAATAAAAAAGAAAAAGTATACTGATTTATAAAAATAATATAAAGTTTTGACAACAAAACAAGTAACATTTCTTAATTTGTTTTATTTCTAAAGTTTTATTTCAGTGAATCAAACAAATCCTTCTTTTTCGTACAAATTACAAAAAACCACTGAGCTGCATATATTTATTTTATTTTTTATTTATTTTATTGTTATAAAGGTACTTCAACGACTTATTCACTATTAACAATTATATAGGATTCAGATATTCATAAAAAAAAAATTATGGTGAACTAGTCACTTACAGAAGTACACAACGCTTACATAAAAGAACTTTGTTCAATCGTTACATCAATTAAAACAGATTAACAAACAAAAACCAAAATATAATATTATTTCTTCAATTTGTAACACAAAAATAAACATAAAAAACGAATTAAAAATAGCATCGTCTCTTGTCAAAGAATTCATTGTAATATGAAATCTTTGAGTAGTCGGGGTCTGTAAAGAACTCGCTATAGGCGGCGTCAAGGTTTGCTTAAAAACCAAAAATCATCATATCAAGAATTTCGACACGGCTAGACGAGGATCCATAGCTCAGTTGGCAGAGCGCTGACACGGCACGTCAGGGGGCGCGGGTTCAAATCACGCTGGGTCGAAAAATTTTGATATGATTTAAAATGTTTACCACAGCAACTGTCCTGTTTATTGTAGTTGGTAATTAATCTATTCATGGGTTGCATTTGACCAAGTTTGGTCTTAGATGAGCTTGTTGTGAAGGTATTTATTTTGCGTTTCGATCTCACCAGGCTTTGTCGAGGTACACATATATTAACAAATTTTTAACCGACTTCCAAAAATGGAGGAGATTCTCAATTTGACTGTATTTTTTTATATTTGTATGTTTGTTACTTCAGAACTTTTGACTGGTTGGACCGATTTGATGATTTTTTTTTATCGAAAGGTGTTGCGTTTTATGTGGTCCCATTTAAATTTAATTGAGATCTGACAAGTACTTTTCGAGTTATATCTAATAATGCATATTTACTTGACAACTTTTTCGTCGACGTACGTTGCATTATACCGCATAACTTTTTACTTTTTGAGTAATCTTTGATAGCGCGTATTTACTTGACTATTTTTTCGTCTACTTATGTTGTATTACTATTCGATGTAATTGAAGTCGATTTTTATTGCGTTTGCGAGCAAACACAATTATTAGTAGGCTAAAAATAGCAGAAGCATAGGTTATCTTACACATAGGATTTCATTTTAAACTATTTTAAGCGCGTAAACCGACAGAACGAAGGCTTACAACAAAGTTGGTGAAATATGTTAATTAGATACTTACCGTCATATCAAACAGAAAATCTAAAACAAGTAACCTTTACGTGCCACAAGAAAATTACATTAAGCACACAGATTACTACCATCTCGCCCAGACTTTACATGCTTACGAGTACTTTCAACATTCGTAGACTGGCGAAGTATACTTTTAATTATTCATCAGATTTATATTACTTCTAAATTGTTTTCGATACTTCTTTCACCATTAGGAAGCTGTATTAAATAAGAACAATAGGCTATCCTACAACATGCAATGAGTAATAGTACTAGAACAGTAGCTATAAATGTCAATGTAGGCCAGGTAACATTGATATTCAGTTCAAACGTCGAATTACTTGACACGCTAGTTCTTATAAGGTAACAATATGAATAAAAAAATTCAAGTAGGCTCAATGTCAGAAAGGCGACCGAATTGAAATGATCCTAATTTTTTTTTTGTGTTTACCTATACCAATTCCAATGAAAGCAAGAGTCCAGTCCAATCAGCAACTTTTACAATCTTAAGCCGTTTAACTATAGTTTCCATTATATCCTATTATTCATCTATTAGTCAGATAAAACTTTATACTGTCAGTTGCAACTAATAAGTCAAGGTTTCTATAATATATTGATACGTTGATCGTTGATATGTAACGATATTAGAGCCTACACACAAATTGTTTTTAATTGGTTTTTGTTTGACCAGACGATTGCAGAGAAATACACACCCACCTCATTGTTAGACTTAATAACGAATTCACTGTGAGAGAGTTTCAAGGTTTTACTTAGTATGATTGTTAGAACAGGTCCAATTGCAAATAGCTGTAATTACTTCGAATTATTGTTATTGAAAACTTCTAAAGTAAAATAATGAAAATTATGTACATACTTATTATAATAATGGTAACTTTTTTATGTAGATAAATTATTTATTTAATAATCTTTATATTCAAATAAAGCTAAATAAACGAAATGTACTTTCCTGTTATCAAAATACTATGCGGGTGGGTCTTAATGAGCCCAGCGCAGAGCCCAGTTTATACAATGTTTTATTTGATACCAGATGATTGTTCGTTTAAATGCAGGCATCGATAACTTTAAATCTATTACAAGGTACAGATAAATAGACAGAAAAAATATAAAAAAATCTTATTTTGACTTACTGTCCATTATAGTCAGTGTCCAGAGCTCTATAAGTATTTTTTTAGTTATTTTATTTGTACAGAACTTTCTGCTTCAGTCTTATTATAAATATTTCTTCAGTAAATTTAAGGGTTAATTTTTGCCTATTGATTTAAATTAAAGTCGAATGGGCAGTATTAAATGATAGACATCGCAGATAAGTGTTAAAGGTCTCTTTAAAACCAGGCTCTCTCTACACGGTTATTAGCGTTTAGCGCTATCAGGATTATATTAAAAGCGTAAATGTTTTATTCAAATTTCAAATTCATTTGAGTTACAAGGTTTGTTCTAATTAATTTTGTAGATAGCTATGATTTGCTGTCAGTCTTTATTGAGGTTTCAAAATATTATCGCTTGCGATGATTGAATTGTTTTAAGTTCAGTATGATAATGCTTAAATATCTTTTGAATGCGTATGAAAGAAGTTAAAACAATTTTTGTGTTTTTTTTTTTTTTATGTAATAAGGTGGATAAGAACATTAGTTGCGGTTGCTAGCCTAGGGAAAATCTATTAGTTTTACAAACATATTATAGCTGAAAAGTTTATTGTTAGGTTAGATTTTATTTAAATTGACAGCTTACTCTTTAAAGAAGGTTATAAAGTATAAAAAGATCACCATCAGAATATTTGTAAAATTTCTAAAAATGTTAATCAACACAGTTAAAATAGATAAAATAAAATGGAAAATTATAAATACCTATTTAGTTGTTCATATAAAGGTAGATATTGTATGAAAGTAATATTCCAAGTACTAGAAACGTTTATTCTTATTTAAATATACTACAATAATGCAGTTGCGAATTTTCAATTGCATTGCATTTTGTCATATCAAATGACAAATCTAAAGCAATCTGCAGTTTACGTGCCACAATAGAGTTGGATTATTAAATTGCAATTATATAGTTTTGTGAGATATTTTTATTTGTGTGCATTTATATAAAAATTGCAAAACGTATAGTCTATAGTACTTAATAATATAAAGAAGAAAGATTTTTTTTCTGTTAGTTTGTAATGGTTTAACTCAAAAACTAAAGAACCGATTTTTAGAATTCCTTCACCAATAGAATGTCACGCTATCTTTAGGTGACGTGGGCTACATTTTGACGGAACAAAATTAAACGGGCGATACCACGGGTTAGTTTTTAATAAATTTAAGTTATATATTAAATATTTTTTTAAAAAATAAAGTTAATTTTTAATAAACAAAGATTAAATATCGGCTTTATCTTGGTTTGATTTCAATATCCTATATGTGCTTCTATAACTAAAGCTCATGACGTCAAGAACAAATTAGTTTTAAAAAATTCCACTGTAAAATTCCTTAATTCAAATAGGGATTACGAAAAATATTATTCAATTAGAAATCCATTGTGTGAACTTAAAAACAACTGGTTTTAGTACCAACAGTCATGTCTATAAATCATGTTTTGACATATTCAACCGTGAAGGTTAGTCTGCCCACTTCACGCCCTGGACAACCTACATGTGGGTATTTATTGTGTTTTATTGCTATTCTAGAATTATTAATAGACAATTATGTTTTAATTAAAGCCCAAAATTGTATAATAGCTAGTTTTTATTCGTTTATAAGTGATGTAAATTTTTTTTATTGAAAATTGAAATAAAGCTATTAATAATAATTATAATAATAACTATATTGTACACCAAAAACTATTATTATGAGCTATCGTTTATATTCCATTATAAAGATATTAAAAAAAAAAATCTTGCGATTTCGACAGTAAAAATTTCTCATATAATATAATAATACTTTCGATGTTTGTAGAAAATGTGAGATTTTTTTTTTTTTACTTTTTGATATTTATTTGAAAAACTTATATAAGTGCTAAATCATATGTGAAACGGTAGAACAATAAAACAATTTTGAAGCATAAAAGTTCTCAAGCATTGAATATGAATCGCTTTCCCATATAAATTATATTTGTGTAATGTACTTTGCACATTAATTTCAAGTGAACGTTTATTAAAAGTTTTAGCTTCACCAATTAGGTATTTAAATTAAAAGTTTCGTTCCATTAGCAGTCTGTGAGTATGTGACCAACAATTAAAGGCTACCATTACATTTACATTTATTCCATTATAAAATTGCAATCCATATAAGTAAGGATATTAGTGGGTGCTAAATGTTAATGCATTCAGACTCGCAAACGATGCAAATTATTAAAGGATTCACCACACTAAAAACCGCGCGTTCGACTCTGCACTTAATGACAATAATGAGACAGTGTGTGCCTTTTTGCGCCTGGTGTCAATTGTTTTAGTAAAATAATAATATGGTTTTATATTCGTATTACATTCATATATATGAGCTATCTATAGCTTAACAGAAATAAGAAAGGTAAATTACCTTACCTCTAGTTCCAATAAACGATTTAAATTATGAAACAATGATATCTAAGCGATTACTGTTTACGCTAATACATTCTGAATGAAAGCAAATGAAACATAAAAGATAAAATCATTAAAGACTAATGTTTTTTCATTATGTGTAAAACTATACTACAAATATGTTTGTATATATTGATCTACATCTGTATCTACAGATATTTCTGCAAGTCTGTATCCGCAGTCACTGCACTGAACCGCATTGCGTGTGTACAGTCGTTAGTAACATGGAAATATAATTCTAGCCGCCTACACCATGCTCGGCGCCTAATAGCAAACTTGTTTTTGAACAAAATGGAATAAAATTAAGGAAATGCGTAACTACGGGTCATTGTTCAAATAAAAAAGCTTAGGAGTTTTCAAGGACAAAGTAATTTGCAGTAAACTTTTCTCCTTTTACTGTATTTGCTCATTTGATTAAGTTTAGGTGAATCTTTGGTAGTTTATAAAACTTACAATATTTTTTAAATGTTTCAATATGTTTGATATAGTCGATAAATCTACTTTGGACTGTAACTTCGTAATAATTATATTGGCTTTGATTGCAGTTAAATATTAGGTAGGTACTATTATATCCAATTGAAAATAATATTGGTAATAGTTAACACTGTTAATAAATAATTCTAAAAGATTTAGCAATGAGCAATGGCATCGGCGAAGAGAAAATCGCCTTAATGCGAATACTATTGATATAAAAAGTGAAAATAATAAGTTAGATGTTTGTTTATTATGCAATGTTAACATTACTCGTGGCGGCGAAGGGAAAAAAGTACTATCCGGTATCCGGCCGAATACTGAATTACTATCCAGTATCCGGCCGGATAGTGAAAACAAGGCCGGATACCGGATAGTTGCCGGATATCCGTTTCATCTCTAGTTAACAGTTTATCGCTCATTTGTGATGAATAAATTAGATCAATGCATTAAAGATTGTGAGGAACTTCACAATAAACTGGCAGACGCCTGCATTATATATAAGCCTAAAAAAAGTTGTTTTCATTCATTATTATTTTTTACTTATTTATGTCAATTTTAATTTGAGATAATAATATATCTATTACCTAATATAAATCATTAAGTGTAAATCCCTAAATTTCATAACAACTATTTCAACTTTGGGAAGAGCTTAAAGATCACACACACACACACACGCACACACACACACACACACACACACACACACACACACACACACACACACACATCAGCCTATCGCAGTCCACTGCTAGACATAGGCCTCCCCAAGTTCGCGCCAGACATCCCGGTTTTCCGCAATCCTCATCCAGCCTACGCCGGCAATCTTACGTAGATCGTCGGTCCAACGCAACGGGCCGGAGGACGTCCCACACTGCGTTTGCCAAGACGTTTTTTATTTTTACAAAATCTATTTCTACAAAATAAATAAATAAAAAAAACGGGATGAGAATCTAAAAAAAAACATGCACCTCGATTATAAAGTCATATTATCCATAGTAAAGTTACATTTGAGACATTTGAACTAAAAGACTGGGATTTGTCTAAGTAAGGTTATATTTCCTATTAAACAAAAATAATATCTTAAGAAAAAATATTTCAAAGTTAAACGGTTGTGACATAAAAACTAAACTAGGGCTGCATATGTAAGCAAACTACAAATCCATTATCAGATTGTTTTATTCAATCGTAGCTAAAATATGAACGTTTTACAACAAACAAAAGTTGTAAATCATCGAGCATTTCCCACACAATCGTTTTATTCTCTCGGATTCAAGGGTAAATGAAACAACATTGTGAAGCTTTACACTAAAGTGGTGGGGTGTGGTAGGTTTAAGTGTGGAAACCATAACTATCTGTGTGGATAAATTGAATACTCAAATTCTATATATATTCTTCATTGCACTTAAGACACATACAAAAATATTAGTAAAGTGGCAGTTGGCAAGGGCGAACTTATCTCTAAAAGAGATCTCTACCAGTTTACTCATGGGAGTGAATGATTATGTTATCGCGGGTTACAGAAGTGCGAGAGAGCAAAAAAAAAAAATTAACCAGTAGACAAAAAAAGATATCTTTTAAATAATTCATATAATCTTATATACAATTTTCTTTTATCCTCTCTCAAATCCCATCTTTTCATCAATCTGATAAAAAGTTTTATACAGTGTGTTATGGGATCCGTAGGAAGTAAATTTATATGTTCCTCCTTCATAATAAGTAAAAACATACACATTTACAACATGTAAAACTTCCATGGACTGCCCAAGTCAATGGGTCCAGAAGCTTGTGCTAATGTTTTCTGTGAATAAAATAGTTAAATTGATATCAAAATGGTTACTTTGAGTTGACAATTTGAATACAATATATTCTTTGAAATATAATGTTCTCATTTTTAATTGACCAATCCAATGGATTCGTATAATAAAATTGTAGTCGTGGATTCAATCCATCACTACAATTTTATTATAGTATTATAAAAAAAATAGGCTACAAGGCCTACCATTTTTAGGATATTATGATAATAAATGACTCAATCGTATTGAAAATTATTTTAAATACTAGAGGTATATTTACCGTACATTATTCATTTGATAACCTCAAGGGCTTTATGTCGTCATTATTGTAAATATGATTGCAACATAATAGGCCTCAAAAATAATTGCGGAAAAGATATTTCTAACAGAAAAAAAATCGTATTGACACGGTAAATTGTTTTACGTTATTTTGCTTCATGGGAAAATAGTGCTTTGTTAAAACTATTACTATTAACTATTGTTTATACTAGTCTTTGTTAGAAGATTTTTATTGGTGCTTTTGTTGCAAAATCAGTGTGTTATTGAGATTTTTTCTTTACAATCGGATTTATAGTTAAATATGGTCTTGTACTTTCCTATTTCATCACTTGACAAAAATTTAGTATACGCGAATAAGTTATTTTTAAACATGTTATAATGGTGTATGAATTAAGTAAAACTTACATGTTAAATAATAATCTACTAAATTGCACATTAATAACTCAAACGTGCGCGAGAGTCGACTGTCGTCCTAAATCCCACACCGCTCGTGAACGCTTTACGTGACAGGTTACCGAAATTAAGATTAAATTGCATATAAAGAAGTTACACAGATCTCAGATAAATTTCAACTTATGAAGCATTAACAACATCTCGGGTTTATATATAATGTATTTTTGGAAGGACTTTTACATTCGGTCATCTTATAAAGAAATACAAGATACAAGATATTAAAGTTATTTATTTACAAAACAATACTTTAAACGTGCCCCAATTACTGGTCTGGGAAACCGAATATTTTAATATTATGAAAGTCACATTTGCGTGTCCTATTACAGTGAAATCTATTATTTCAATATTGCAAGTAAATAATGTAAGGTGTGGTTAAATCAGTCCAGTAAATTTAAGAGAATGCAACGTTGTTGTCAAGAACGTTATCTACAAGGCCGGTGGTGCAATTGTTCTGAATAACTAGCTCTTACTATATATGGTTATTAGCAGCACGCTTTTGATCACATAGTTTTTTATATACCTACTAACATTGTTAATATCAGATTCCTTAAATTCATATAATAAATTGTCGTAAAGTTTTAAACTACATATATCTGACAGATATAATATCATAGGCATAGCAGCGAAAGGGAGGCAAAACAAGTTATAAAGTAATAAAATAGGACAACGATCAACAAAATGATGTGTCACTGGGCGTCATATTTTACGTTTTATTCAACTATTAGTTAACTTAGATGGTCCTTACCCTCTACATAAATAATTGTAGTAAGATATTATTGATACTATTTTTAAATTTCAGAATGTCTCGGAGCACAGGACCGTTCTCGGCAGCGCTCTGGTTCGAACCGGAGCGTTACCGCAGCGGCCAAAAGGCGTATTGACTTCGACTGCCCTGAAGAGTTTGGCTACTACCCGCACCCTACCGACTGCACGCTGTATTACGTTTGTGTATTCGGCGGCGCTCTGCTCGAGTCTTGTACTGGTGGTCTTATGTACAGGTAAAGTTGTTTCATCTTTACGTATATAGGAATCATTTTTTCATTAAGTTATCATATATGCGGCGTATATATGAAATAATAAATTAAATGTCTTGGAAAATACATATATGAAGGTCTCAATGAATAGTGTAATTGAGGTGGTTTTAATAGTTAATTAAATATGACATCATTCTTCTAGCCACGAGCTCCAAACATGTGATTGGCCGCGTAATGTCGGCTGCGATGCCACCGGTGCTGTGGTTTCAGAAGACATAGAACGGTTGAGTGAGAGGGAACCTCCACCGCCTCCACCAAGACGTAACCCTCCACCGCCGCCGAGAGCGCAGCCCAATCCTGTAATCACGTCGCGAGGACAACCGAAATACAATCGACAAGAATACGAAAAGGTTAGTAATGTATTTGAGAATTTTCTACGTTTTTAAAATATCCGTACAAATTAGTAAATATTACAATATGTGATAAATTAAAATGTAAACACGGATGTTTACAGCAGCAGCAGCTGTATGATGAAGTGGACGACTTACCGCCAGTTGAAGAAATCGAGAGTGATAGGCAGCAGAGAGTATACAGAGGACAACCTTCAACAATAGGACAGGTTCAAAAGGATAGAGATGGTTACGGGTCCCAGCCCATAAGTTCTGGAAGAACGCTTAATTCTAACATTATTCCAGCTTCTCTTAACCAAAATAGCAAAGTTGGGTCTTTTTCGTTTGGAACTCAAGTAGAAGATAGAAGAACGGCCCCTTTGACTCAAGCACCTCAAGTCTATAGGTAAAATATAACGATATATAAATATACTTGCAAAATTATGATAAATATACTTACATGACTGTGTGATTTCAGAGGTGACAAATATGACGATGATACTGACTCTTCTGACAGACTTAAACACTTTTCGACTGAATTACGTAAAGTAAACGACATTACTACAAATACTATTTCTAGAAAAAAAAGAGAAATTGTGGATTCTGCTCTGAATGTGTCTAAAATACCGGATGAATTATCTAGTCGTAATGATAATGATCAGGAAATGGAATATATAGAATTTGATGACGGGCAACTAGCTGAAAATGAATATGAGGATGAAACATCACAAGATTCTGACAGAGGAAAAAGACAGATACGATTTTATGTTAAAAACGGACATAAAGTACCAGCAAAAAATTGGCACGACGTTAAGCCTTTAAAAAATTTAAATATACCACAGTTTTCTTATAACCCTAATTTACAAAACCCGAGATTTCAACCAATTTACGATAACAACTATGATAGTAGAAATAGACAAAAACCTTACCATACTAACAACAATTTCTTTACATTTGACAATTCTTTCTCTCAATATTTATCTGAAAATACTCAAACTTTGAGACCATTTAAAGCAAGTATATCAGATTTATCTCAACAAAGGTTTCCACAACATAATGTCGCTACTCAAATAATTACAAAAAGTCCTCCTATATCATCATTAGTCAATAATCAAAACCCGTACTCTACATTAGCGGGGGGTTTTTATAACAACGTCGTAAAAGGAAATGATAACCGAAACAATAATAACTTACATTCTCAAACTTTGTCACCATTAGATTCTTCTATTCTTTCAAGTTCTATTGTTACTGGGAAACCGCAAATTACGTCTACAATGAGAGTTATAAGTAATTTTGCAAAAAATCCAGCCAATATTGACCATCCATCTTCTAAGCCAATCAATAACAATGTTAATAATAAACCCAAGGAAGTTTTTAAGGAACGAGATTATGATGATGAGGACTCGAACGAAAATGAAGAGAATTCATCCGAAGAAGAAGACGACCATGATTTTAGTCAAAACTTTCAACCAGATATATCGAATCTTCCCTATGGATATACACATCCTAGCAATAAATATGCCAATATACAAAATCCATTTGCAAATCCAAATTTTAACTTCGATTCTTTCATAGCCAAGCTTCAAGAAAGTCATAATTCTGTAATAGGTGTTACAACATTGAAGCCAATAACTCAATTAAAACATTTTAATAGTATGAATAATAATAAAAATGAGCAAATGAATCCTGAAAATGGTGTGCATTCATCAACGTCAAAGTATAGAATAATAAGTAGTCCTAAACCATTTACAGTACCAGTGGGCTTAAATAAGGAAAGTCAAGTGCAAGGAAATACAAATTTGGTGCAAAAACAGTTACAATTTTCGCAACAAAATAAAAATATTCAACAGATTCAAGAACAAAATTATTACAAGCCGTCACAAAAAGACGCAGGAATTCCTTTAGAAACGTTTAAACCCAAACTACAACCACCTAATTTCAATGATGATCGCCAAATTCCTTTAAGTCACAGTTTTAATAATGCTGTAAAGGGTAATCATCAACCTACAAGAACTTCGCAATTATCTCAGCAAGTAAATGCCGTTACACAAAAACCTTATGTTATACTGCCAGGGACAGGTTCACCGTATACATTGTCCACTCCTAATAACTATAACGTAGTAACTCTGCAACCTACTTTGATGTCAAGTAGAAAACCGTACATCTCGTCAACAGTTTCTCCAACAAATGCGTTAATTTTAACATTTTCACAGTCAACACCTAAGCCAATATCTGCTTTAGTTAATCAACATCTTTCTACTTTACAACAGTTTTGGAAGAATCCATCAACTGAAATTTCGATTCCTAAGGTTCCAATTAATAGACCAAATGCAGTTTCTGAAATTCCGAAATTAAGTAACCTGTTCTCCCAACCTGTACATATTTCTACTGAGAACCCTTTACATGAAAGAACAACAACAAAAGATCCTCCCAAACGCAAACCTATACCAAAACCTTCACCTGAAATGAACGATTACTACTATGATGATGAAGATGAACAATATTATTATGAACCAGTTGTGAAGCCCAAATACATGCCGAGTTCAGAAATTAAACCTCAGCGACCCCCTATGGCTCAGAATTATGAAGAATATGAAGATTCAGAAGAAGTAACGAATCTAAGCTCTGTGTCCAACTCTGAAAAACCAGCTAAATATAATTTATTTAAACAAGAAGCTGTTATTAAAAACCTTAACGATGTCTCCGTTGTTACTAAAACACCCTATAAACAATCAAATAAAAATGTGCAAGGTAAAATACCAGTTCCTGTTATGATTAACTATAGTACTTTATCTAATTCAATACCAATGCGTCCCGACGTTTCTAGCTATAAAGTTGTCCATAATAATCCCCGTAATAAGACTATTCACATACGAAAACCAATTCATTTTGATAATCCTAATACATTACGTCCTCCTAAATATCTTAATCAGACAACTTTGCGTCCTTATACCATAAGGCACAGGTTAGCTAAACCAACCACAGAGAAAAATATAAATGATTTCAACGAAGAAACTAAAAAGAATAGAGGAAGAGTGCGCCATCACAATATAGTAGCACAAATGAAACTTACTACACCTCGTGACAGCTTTAATCAAGAGACTCGTTACACAAAGACTAATCATGACGATAAAACTAACAGGTAAAAACTTTACAGATGATCAATGCCATGACTAATATATAAAGTAGGTTGGTATTGCACTGCACAACTGTATATTGCTTTCTGGTATGATGATTTTTTTTTGCACTTTAATAAAATTAATTTTTCTATCTCTGTCAAATGTAACGCAGTACATAAGCAACTTTTGGTATTTTCTGCAAGGTTCGGTTTTAACATCTTACAATCAGTAGTAAATTACCTAACTGATACAGCGACTAGACAAGACTAGTAAATGTAACTCTGACTTTTTGATTTCGCTTTGTATTAATGACGACATAACAATGATCAAAAAGGACGTGTTGTCTCTATATATATTGTACAGATTCTACAAATTTAATTTTTTATTTGTATTTATTTTTAATGATTAATCAAATATTTCAGGTTGGAACCGACCGAAAGTGTTACGCCTACTTCTTATACTGTAACACCACGAGCTAAAATGTTGTATAATAATTCTGAAGCTTACAGTCCTGATCAATACGATCCTTATTACGCTGTTTATGATGAAGACGGTGAATTGTACAAGGATACAGGTGAGAGAAATGCACTTCAGTTTCTAAATTATTATCGTGCGTGTGGACAAACTTGTACTTTGATAATCTTATATTTGAAACCATTTATTTGAGTCTAACGTGGTGTAAGCATTAATATTAAAACACATGTTTGTTTTATTTATAGTTGATGTAAATAGGCATGTTAAAAATTATAATAATGAACTCTTAGGTATAATATTATTTATACTATTAGGTATTTAGGTATACGATTCTAGTTTAATTAATTCATTTAATGTTAAAAGAACTATTCCAGGTTTACGAACAATTAATAAATACAATACTATACTATAATAATAATTGTAAATACTTGAATAAATTGTTTATAATAAAAAATATGTAATTTTTTTCGACGTCCTTTGACAAAGAAATTATCTAGCATGATATTTATATAATACTAGCTGACCCGACAGACGTTGTCCTGTCTGAACTTTTGTATGGGAATATAGAAAAGTGTTGTTTTGAGACTTTTTCAGGCAATTTTTTAAATTTTTTTCTCCGTAAGGAATATTATTAAAAAAAATTTTAGCGAAATCGGTTCAGCCGCTCTCGAGATTTGCGCTTAGCAACACATTTGGCGATTCATTTTTATATATAATTATAGAGATTTAAGTGGCTTGATATATTTTCCTTACTAAATAGATTTCTGAACGCATGCATAAATATTTGACAACCAATATGTATTATGTCAATCCGTTTTCATTACTGACATTATTATACATTTTAAAACCTAAAATGCGCCACTATCCGTATATTGTGGGTATATGTTGTCGATTCGAAACCTTTATTTAAATACGTTCTTCAATTTTACGGGATAGCTTACGATATCGACGGGATGAACATTAAATGTTTGACAGTTACGAAACACACGAAAATTGTACATCATACTTCTATACAAATTTTCATTTCCACTTTTTACCCCCTTTCACCCTTTTTTTCGCATTAAAAAGTAGCCTATGTCCTTTCTTAGATTCTAGACTATCTGTTTACCAAATTTCATTTAAGTCTGTTCAGTATTTTTTGCGTGATTGCGAGACAGACAGAGTTACTTTCGCATTTATAATATTAGTATGGATATATTTTTTAATTTGATGTATCTTTTTTAACATCCTATTTTATCATTACAAAACTTTATTTTTATAATTACTTGACGTAATCACTTTGGTGGTGATAGTCATTAATGGCAACTTGAGGATGTTTAACACACTAACGGGAGAATGGTGCCGGTGTTGGCAGACTATGTGCAGCAATATAACACGGCTTCACTTCGACCAGCAGTCCAGCAGACGTACCGTGGAACTCCACCACCAGCTCGTCGACCTGTTGAGACTTATTCGACCAGACCGATTTCCCCAGACGATTATGACGATGAACTTATACAAGGACAGGTATGGATAAAAATACTACTTAATTTTATTAAGTTGAATATATTATATTCCCAGGTATATTTTGTAGTTAATATTATCTGATATACAGGGTACTATAATTGTTGTGTGCAATTTACCCATTTATTTTTCAGATAAGCAATCAGAACCAATATCCATCTTCTATTCGACAGCCGACAAGGTAATTTATATTTTAATAAAGTTTTAATATACAATCAATAAAATAATTAAACTATTATATATGTATTAATAAAGGTTATATTATATGTAACGTTTACTACATAAATAATCCAGGGGCGAAGGTAACGAATTGGGCTATGATCATATACCAACCAGCGTGAGGACAACTATTTATGAAGCAACTTCCCTACGCACAACTCCTTCTACAACTAGCACAAGCACGACTACTACTACTACCACTACTACCACAACAACACGACGTCCAACTACTGCACCTTACACGGAAGCTATAACCCCGTCTCGATACAGCCCAAGGTACTACAAAAGATTACGTGATTTTAAATCTTTTACCATCAAGGCTTTAAACATTACACCAGAATCCATTTTCATTTACACATATTTCATCAACTTCATTATTTTTCATTTCATTAGCAATAGCAGTAATAGCAACCTTAAGACTGGTAATAATAATAATTGTCACTAATATATGGTTTGGAATTTAATTTGATCGGTTTGAAGGTTGTTGTAATATAATAAAGCGGTTCGCTTACTTTTTTATTTAATTTTAAAACAATATATTTTATTTATTTTTCTGCCTTACGATGTAGTTATAGATTTAATTGCCTTTTGTAGTATCTTTATGTTATGTGAATATCTGAATTAAAATTGTCTTCTGCTGAAATAACCATATTAGCTTACATTTTTTTCTTTTAATAATAATATATGAAACTACCACTTGAAACAAGATATGGCATCTAATTCCAGTTTAAGGTATTTACTACTCTTAGGATTTTAAGGGACAGAATTTAGAACCTTTTCTTTACTTTGTATTTGACAGATCATCAAGTGATGAAAATCGTATTCGCGTCCCCGCTTCCACATCAGACCAAAAATCTGTTAATGAATCCATACCACTAATTCCTTCTTCAAGATCACCTCTCATAAACTTCTCATCCCTCGCTAAACCTTTCGAAAGGACTGATAACTCTTTTAGGTTAGACGAACCCTCGACGGAAAAATTACCAACTCGTAAATTGACCTCACGTGTGACTAACAATAATGTTAACGATGACTCATTCAATATAGAACAAGAAAATTCTTTTCAAAACAATAAGAAAATATTTTCGTTGACAACTGGTTTTTCATTTCGTCGCAATGTTAACGATACTAAAAACCCTTACACGTTAACTTTGATATCGAAACCTCTTGATAACTATTCTTCGTCAAATATAAAAAATCATCGTGTAAACAATAATAAAAAACATCATATACAAAGATTACAGTATTATACAGACAACGTTGTGAATACTGCAAAACATAAGAATATAAAATCTAGTGATGATGGTAAATCCGACAGTAGGTCATTACACAGAAATGGATCTAGCTCAGGAGCAAAAATAAGTGATGATGATTCCATCAATCTATCTTCTCCTACACACAACTCTACACCAAGACCTAAAATTAGTGCAACTTCACCTACTACGCCAGATGTGAAATATTATTTAAAAACGGTTTTAAAACGTCCTCTTAAAAATGATGATTCTACTGAAAATTCTATTACAGAATCATTTACAGAACTAAGTCCTCAAATTACATCTGATTATCGAAATATTGATTCAAACATACACCCTGTTGATGCTTCTGATAATTATAAGCAAATCGACTTCCATGATAATTATAATGATCCAATTGTGTCGCCATATAAAACATTAGACAACCTTAGAAATATAGGTAAGGAAAGAATTACACCAGAAAAGTACAGGTTTGATATTGATGCTACGTCAACTATGTCTAGTACAATAAAAACTTTTCCTTCAACAACACCTAGATTAAGTGTAAATACTTCAGAAAAATCTAAACTTACAAAATCTAGGAAACCATCATATTACCTTTACCATGTAGAAGATGAAATTTTGGCAGACCAAACTACCGAAGTATTCAATGGAAACGTAAAAAATGTTATTAAAAATTTTATAAATAACTTTTCAAGTTCTTCATCTCCAAATTTAGTAGAATATACTTCAGCAGTTCCGAAGTTAGAAGATATAGTTGTTAGCATAGGGCAAAAGAAAAAACCTAATTTTGGTATAGAACAGCCTTTCCGCAGCAATCAAAAACACTTAAAAATAATAAAAGAACCTAATTTAATTAGATATATCACTCCAACGGTAGAGACTATTACTTTTACTGGACCAAACGATGACTTTTCATCATCTTCAATACCAATGGTGTATACAACGACTGAGCCATCCTCAATTGACATTGATACGGAAGCTGGTTTAATAGACTCTGCTCCCAGTCCTGATTACATATCGGAAAAAGATGCTTACGAATCTAAGTTTAGTACTTTTATAAAAGGTAAGTCAGATACTGAAAAGTCGAAGAAATATCACAAAATTATTAATTCCGAGGAACCGCCCAATGATAGTCATACAATTAAAAGTGATGAGAACAGTCATTTTAATGAAGACACACATATACCCGTAGTGACCTCTGAAAATTTTAAAGAATTGACTGAAACTGAAAATCCTAGACTAGTAAGTGACTATGTTAGTGACATTGCCTCTACAACTAGTACAACTAAATCAACTACGACTTTGAAAACTATAATAGAAACTACGCCGACTGTTAAAAGCTTATCCTTTCCAACTCGTGCCTCTCGAATCAACCCTGCCATAAAGCTAGCAGCGGCAAAACTTGGAGGTGGGCGCAGGAGTTACCAATCGTCGTCCAATTGTTCATCAGACAACAGTCTGCAAGTGAATCCAAAATGCAACGAAATCAAATATCAGAGGTACTCGCCGGCCAGTAGTCATAACATTCTAACGTACTTCATTTCTATTAATGGATGGTGGAGGCGTCATACTCCTTACTTTCCGCATTGCGATGTAACTGGCATGTGAATGAAAATCTTTCAAATATTGATAACGACACTCATTGCTAAAATCTTTCGCTTAGCATTCTTCCTTCTATATTCTCATTGGGGGACTTCCAGTCGGTTGAGTTTATTTTATGAATTGTTAACTCCTGACGCTACCATTTCCGTTTCCAGCACCATTCTGTTTATGTTTGATCTTATAATTAGTACATTTCTCTAATTTGAGATAACTATATTTGTAAAAGTAGAAAGTTCCTCAATGTAGTTAAATCTACATACTTTCGCACCACGTGGCAATTCATCATTTTTATTTAATCGTGCACCAGGTGTACCTAGTGTATCAGAATTGTTTATTTTAGTTTACTATTTGCATGAAACAGGAATATTTTTTATTCATATTTCACTATTTTTATTTAAAGCTTTTTTTAAACTAAAATAGAGTTAGTTGTAATCATGATGATTGTTAAAAATTTCATGTTCAAATTGCTTACATCTAAAACCACGCGTACTAATAAATCTTCTTAAAAGAGCTTTTTACTGCAATGTTTCGTTTTACAGGCCAAGTAGCACACGAGGGCGAGGTTCAGCTCACTATTCTACCTCGGGTGCATCTGAAACGGCACAACAATCACCAAACAGAGGAACACCGCCAACGTTAGAATTATTAATATTAGTTAATTTTTTTGCTTCGTTAATTATTCTATTACGTTGATTTTTGCTGCACTCACTTGTTTCTTTTGTCATAATAATTTTAAATATTTTATAAATATATTTTTTTAATCGTTTATATACAGTCGCAATCGCCCCACATTAAAACCATCGACTGCTATAGTAACGAAAGTCAATGATGTGGATATTTACTCGAATCCTCCAAGTCGACCGGCGCCGGTTTATCCTCAACCTACACCGGACAAGACCGCGGCTAAGTGTAGAAAAGATGTTTGTCTCTTGCCAGACTGTTTTTGTGGAGGAAAAGACATCCCTGGTATGTTATGAAAATAATTTGAAAGTTTTTAAGTAAAAAAAGTAAAAGTACACAGAATATACTGCCTATAATAGTGTTAAACATTTTGTAACTACAAATGTATCTTAGGAAATTTGCCTGTCAACGAAGTACCACAAATAATTCTAATAACATTCGACGATGCTGTAAACGACTTAAATAAAATATACTACGAAGAATTATTTGAAAGGGGACGTGTAAACCCAAACGGCTGTCCCATAACTGGAACTTTTTACGTTTCTCATGAATGGACAGATTATAGTCAGGTGCAAAATTTATACGCCGATGGTCATGAATTTGCCTCCCATACTATATCGTAAGTTTAAACGGTATAAAAGGAATATTTGCTGCCTATATCTTTGAAGTCTCGCATATGAGTCGAATATTCAGTACAAATAATTTGAAGTACTGAATAAACGATTCAAAGTTCTAACTAACGGTTTAATGGCCATCTATTTATACAATTTTCTATTTAATACTATAGGTGAACCTATTCAAGTTAATTACCGGCTTAACATTTTTAATAATATGTATTTTATTTTCTTTTCTTCCCTCCTTTCTACCTAACCTACTATCTATACCTTCTACTACCTATCAATTCTTCCTCCTCCTGGCACATACAACACACCCAAATCACATGCACAATCACCACCTACATCCTAACACAAACAGGCGATTTACCGGTGGAGAAGGTCCCGCAAATTGTTTTACTGACGTTTGATGACTCAGTAAATGACTTAAACAAGGGACTCTACGCGGACTTATTTGAGAAGGGTCGCGTTAACCCTAATGGGTGTCCTATTTCTGCTACATTTTACGTCTCACACGAATGGACAGATTATAGCCAAGTACAAAACCTGTATTCCGCTGGACATGAAATGGCATCACACACAGTTTCGTAAGTTAAAAGAAATTGAATCTGTACGCACTGAATATAAACGTTGCACCTTATTGAGATACTTGTATTTTTGTCGATCGTAAATTATTCACCAATAAATTAATTACCAAATAAAAATTATAAGCTTTTTATGACTATACTTTCTTCATTCTTCGTTGACACTTAAGTTAACCAATAACTTGGTTGCTGGCTTTGGCTCTTTGGTTGATTAGTACTCTTTTGATTAAAACCTTTATTGCTTATTTGATTATTAAGAGTTTGCTTTAATTATCTAATTAAATTGAATAATACTACTATTTATTCAGAAATCACACATTTTATTTACAAATTTTAGTCATAGTTTTGGAGAGCAATTTTCTCAAAAGAAATGGAACAGAGAAATTGGTGGTCAAAGAGAAATTCTAGCGGCATACGGAGGTGTAAAACTTGAAGATGTGAGAGGCATGCGTGCTCCATTCTTATCTGTCGGTGGAAACAAGATGTTCAAAATGTTGTATGATTCGAACTTTACTTATGACTCATCACTACCCGTGTATGAGAACAAACCACCGAGCTGGCCTTACACGTTGGACTACAAATTATTCCACGATTGTATGATTCCACCGTGTCCGACTAAATCATATCCAGGTATACATTTTAATCCTGTAAATCTAATTAGTTTAATTGACAAATACATAACCGACACACACAAACATACCGACAAAAATGTTTCAGTTTTAATTTTTATGTTGTGTAGCATAATCATTATGAAATCAATGTAAAGAAAAAACTATAACTGAAAACATTTTAACGCCACTGATGTTTGAACTATTTCAGGTGTATGGGAAGTACCGATGGTGATGTGGCAGGATCTGAATGGTGGACGTTGCTCTATGGGAGATGCCTGTGCTAACCCACCAGACGCTGAAGGAGTATACAAAATGATTTTAAAGAACTTTGATAGACATTACACGAGTAACAGGTAAATACAAAATGTTTCGATTGAAAGAAAAATCAGGCTATTATTTATTCCTGCTTAAAATTTCATATTTTTTTTCTGCAGAGCTCCATTTGGATTATTCTACCATGCGGCATGGTTCACTCAACCTCACCACAAAGAAGGATTCATCATGTTCTTAGACTTCATTAATCAAATGTCTGATGTATGGATCGTCACAAATTGGCAAGCTCTACAATGGGTTCGTGACCCAACCCCTATTTCAAGGTTAAATAACTTCCAACCGTTCCAGTGTAATTATCAGGTAAACAGCAGTTTATAGAGCATATGTATATAAGTAAAATTATTTAAATAATTAGCGGTGACACTAAAATTTAATATTTTCTTAGGATCGACCGAAGAAATGTAACAATCCGAAGGTGTGCAATCTTTGGCATAAATCTGGAGTGAGATACATGAGGACGTGTCAACCGTGTCCCGAAATATACCCATGGACCGGCAAAACTGGCATCAGATCGTCACGCATCGACAACGAAATCGAAGAATAAAATTATCTATTAAGTAGTTACAAACAAATAATATCCATCCCGAGAAATAATTCACTAGTTCTTGCTTTTTAATTGTAAGCCAATGAGGCAAGAATCGATGTAGTAAATTATTGTCAATAAAAATTGTTTTGTCACCAACTAGTAAGTGCCATTTAGATTAGATGGTCACAAAGCAAAAAACGTATTTTTACACGATTTCATTACAATTAAACGAGTGTTTTAAATGTATGAGAATAAATTGAATTTTACTCCATTTTAGACGAAGATGTTTAATGTATTGGAAACTGTGATATTATAATGTGTTTTCAATCGTTTAGAAAGAAAAATGCATCCGAACTATTTATAATTTTATGTAATTATTTTGTCGGTGTAACGATATGTTGGCCTTATACGGTTTACATCATATTATGTTGGTTTGATAAACCTTTTCAAATACTCGAATTTGAATAAAATTTATAAATAAGACATAAAAAATTATATGGAACTACAAATGTACTCAAATAGGAACAAAATAAACTGCGTTTTTTTAACATTTTTATAGTGATTTTATTTTCATTAACATTTTGATACGGATTTATCATTTTCATATTTTTAATGTGAGCCATATTAAAATTTAGAAATATTTCTCATGTCTTGCCAGAGTTGTGGTTGACACTGCCCTTTTTTACAATTGTAAATATAGTTAATGATTTTTATTAAGTTTAGCTTAAGATTTATGTGAATTGTGAGCGCATAGGTGATTAAATTTATTTTAAATATGGAGGAAGAACAACCGAAATCTTTCGATCCTTTGATGGACGTGATGAAAATTTTCTTTTTATTTAAGCTTTGCGTAAACGTCTGTCTACATCGCGTTTGTGATGAAGCACATGTTTATGTGATCGCTTAAAATTGTAAAAATTATGACAAGAATTACTTTCGCTTCATATGAAATATCAGTTTAACTGAAGTAAATTTAAAAGTTTTTTTATTTTCAAAATTATTTAGCTAACATTTTACTGCACTCAATGTGTTGCGGAAACAAAAGTAGCGCTTGCAAAAACATTTATAATTTTGCAATATTTATAAGTCCTATTATTGTAAATATAGATGTAATATTTAAAATTGGTAGTTTCATTCTTACGCGAATTGTATTGATAATTAATTACATATTTCTAATTGTATCGGCTTTTTTAATATAATTATATCGTATGTGATGTTCGATACTGGGATCCGTTTCTTTTAGCTGACGTACATTTTTGTATTGATTTAGGTAACTAGTTGCCTTGAATCGCGATATGTAGTGAACGCAATCTGTGCATTATAAAATAAAATTTATATGATCAGTTTTGTTGTTTTTTTTCCTAACAATATAAATTTTTGGTTCTTCTACTATGAACTAAAAAAGAAAACTTATGCTTTGTTACTACTAACTACCTGGTACTAATAAGTACAAAGATAATTTATCTTAAATAAATAAAAAGGAGTTTTAGACCACACGACTGAAGTAAAACTTGTTTAGCAATAGGCCTGCACCACAGATTAGTAAATGCAGCAGGAGATACCTACGTAGTACCTACTACTACGTAGGTATATCCTGCACTGTGTCTTAGATATACGAAACGTAACTGGATATGAGGGAAAGACAGAAAGAAAATGTGTGCTCGCAAGTCAGGAGATACTTATAGTTTAGTACTTGCTTACGAAGAACTGGATAAAAATAATTGTTTTTGCTCGCAAACGAAAAAAAACCGACTTCAATTAAGTACATCGACAAGTAATACAACGTAATAAGACAAAAAAATAGTCAAGTAAATACGAGCTATTAAAGATTACTCAAAAAGTTGTAATCAGTTTTCGATCTAATTTAAACAAGACTACAAGACAAGTATTAGCTTTCGATTAAAGTAAGAATCATCGAAATCGGTACACCGAGTAAAAAGTTATGCGGTATAATATAACGTAGGTCGACGAAAAAGTAGTCACGTAAATACGCATTATTAGATATAACTCTAAAAGTACTTGTCAGATCTCAATTAAATTAAAATGGGACCACATGACCCGCAACACCTTTCAATTAAAACAAAATTGATCGAAATCGGTCCACCCAGTCAAAAGTACTGAGCTAACATACATAAAAAAAAACATACGTGTCGAATTGAGAACCTCCTCCTTTTTTGGAAGTCGGTTAATTTTAAAGGAATAAGTAGGTACATGAAATATTCCAAATCTAAGGCATTTCTTCTCGAACCTTTAGAAGACGACACGAAAGGAAAAACTAGCAACTATTAACGATGGCTATGTCATCGATTAAAAGTTGTATATTTAGCTGAATAATAAATTAAACTATTAACTACTTATTGAATTGTATTTTTTGAGGTCATTTACCGAAAATTAATATTATTTATATTAAAAAATGTTAAAAAAATATAAAATGTTAAAAAATTATAGAAGATCAATAAACTATGTTTTGATATACACTTTGAAAATAAAAATAATAAGTACACAACTATAGTAGGAGATATTTTTGGAAATTGACGCCTTTATCCGGCTTTTACCCTACGATATTAATCTATACTAATATATAAAGCTGAAGAGTTTGTTTGTTTGATTGTTTGTTTGTTTGTTTGATTGTTTGTTTGTTTGTTTGTTTGTTTGAACGCGGTAATCTCTGGTTCTACTGGGCCGATTTGAAAAATTCTTTCAGTGTTAGTGCCCATTTATCGAGGAAGGCTATAGGCTATATATCATCACGCTAAGACCAATAGGAGCGGAGTCCACGCCGACGAAGTCGCGCGCAGAAGCTAGTTAAAAATAAAAAGATTACACTTACATAGATATAGGTACCTAATACGGCGTATTTAGTCATTAAAAGTGTATAATTAACGCATTATCAAGGATCACTCAATAATTTTGTTTGCTCGCAAACAAACAACAAAAAAAAACTGACTTCAATCACATCGACAAGTAATAGGTACAACGTATGTAGACGAAAAAATAGTCAAGTAAATACGCGTTATCAAAGATTACTGGAAAAGTAGTCATCACATCTTGATCAAATTTAAATGGAACCATAAGACAAGCATTAGTTTTCAAATAAAACAAGAATCATCAAAATCGGTACACGCAGTAAAAAGTTATGAGGTATAATACAAAGTAGGTCGACAAAAGATAGTTAAGTAAATAAGTATGATTATAGAACACATAACAATCTAACCTAGCCAATCTCCCTTCCGAATAAAAAAAATAATGATCAATCATATATATATATGAGAACCTACTCCTTTTTTGGAAGTCGGTTAAAAAGTATATACTTGTCAGATCTCAGCATGTTGCTCAATTAGTTTTTAAGTACCTGGGTGACCGAGCCTAGCTCGGTATTTTCATTTTATTTTTTGTTTTTTTTTTCTCGGTATTTTTATATTTTAATTTTATTTAAATAATAAATCAAGAGTGAAATAAAAAAAAAAAAGAAAAAAATAATAATCTGGAGACTGAGATTCGAACCCGGGTCAACACGATTTGACACCCGCCGATATCCTAATTACGCTATTACTGCTACATTCACAGTAGTGAAATTAAGCTTCGTATTCTAATGATATTTTTTCATTCCCTAAAAACAGGGATAAAACGACATTTTCTAAAAATGATTTCTAGCTAGATCAATTTTTCGCCCCCGAAATCCCCTGCATACTAAATTTCACGAAAATCGTTGGAGCCGATTCCGAGATTCAGATTCTATATATATATATATATATATATATATATATATATACTAGCTGACCCGACAGACGTTGTCCTGTCTTAACTTTTGTATGGGAATATAGAAAAGTGTTGTTTTAAGACCTTTTCAGGCAATTTTTTAAATTTTTCTCTCCGTAACAACCATCCTCGTACTTCAAGGAATATTATAAAAAAAGAATTAGCGAAATCGGTTCAGGTACTCTCGAGATTTGCGCTTAGCAACACATTCAGCGATACATTTATATATATATAGAGATTTAAGTAGCTTGATATATTTTCCTTAGTTTACACTAAATAGATTTCTGAACGCATGCATAAATATTTGACAACCAATATGTATTATGTCAATCCGTTTTCATTACTGACATTATTATACATTTTTAAAATGTAAAATACGCCACTATCCGTATATTGTGGATATATGTTGTCGATTCGAAACCTTTATTTAAATTTAGCGGAGAGTTTACCATATCGACGGGATGAACATTAAATGTTTGACAGTTACGAAACACACGAAAATTGTACATCATACCACTTTTTAACCCCTTTCACCCTTGTTTTCGCATTAAAAAGTAGCCTATGTCCTTTCTCAGACTCTAGACTATCTGTTTAATAAATTTCATTTAAGTCAGTTCAGTATTTTTTGCGTGATTGCGAGACAGACAGAGTTACTTTCGCATTTATAATATTAGTATGGATATATATATACAAGAATTGCTCGTTTAATAGTATAAGATATCTAGTGCAAGCAGTTGTTTAAGTAGTTGGTAGAACATTAGCAACATTCGCGCCTCTATTCTTCTTAATCGATACAATGATAGGCATTATTACAGTTTTTAGCATTGAAAATAAGTGGCTATACAGTCTTCATTTTCTTCCGATACGGCTACATTACGTAAGATGCCAAACTTTTCTATGATATTTCAATTACAAATGAACAAGTTTTAATTTCTCCATCGAGAAACTCTTTTAATCTACGTCATTGGCGCCTAATCATTTCATCATTTCAGCCTATCGCAGTCCACTGCTGGACATAGGCCTCCACAAGTTCGCGCCAATAATGGCGTGAACTCATGTGTTTTACCCATAGTCACCACGCTGGGCAGGCGGGTTGGTGACCGCAGGGCTGGCGCCGTCGCACCGAAGACGCTGCTGCCCGTCTTCGGCCTGTGTACTTCAAAGCCAGCAGTTGGATGGTTATCCCGCCATCGGTCGGCTGTATTCTTCTTAATCGATACAATGATAGGTATTATTACAGTTTTTAGCATTGAAAATAAGTGGCTATACAGTCTTCATTTTCTTCTGATACGGCTACATTACGTAAGATGCCAAACTTTTCTATGATATTTCAATTACAAATGAACAAGTTTTAATTTCTCCATCAAGAAACTCTAATCTACAAAATAATAATAGAAATCTACGTCATTGGCGCCTCTCATCCACTTTCTGTAGTAGATTTCAATAAATGTCTGCACAATTTTTCGAATTTTGAATCCAGGCATTTTAGTGTGCCAGAAAGCTTACGTGTTAAGTTTTTGTCATTTTCATGGATTCTGGTCATTACACCAAATCACGTGAATTCAAGACAATCAGTACCTATGTTATGGTTTTAATTCATTGGCTATGCATGTATCCATTCATACTAACTTGACTCAATATAATGGTTAATAAAATATGGTGAAACGAGCTTCTAAATTTATATGGTGTAACGTTGCAAGGTTCTGAATTATATCAAACTGCTATGTTCCTTGACCATGGCAATATAGTTGCTCATAAAAAATACAATTTCAATCATAACACCTGTCTAAATGTCACTATGTTTTATTCCTAGTCCAGTCAAGGTCCGAGAATACGTATAAAAATGGTGAATTGATACAACGACAACATATTTTTGCTTGTAAGCTTGACATAAAGCTACGGTACATCAAAAATATGAAGTTTAAAATACTGATGTTTTATATTTTTTGTTTGTTTCAAGAAATACTCAGTAACCAAATAAATGATTATGCATCAAAATTTATGTCAAAAATATCAAACAAGCAAAGGTTCTCGTATAGTTTCCATAACTCATTAAAATATGAGAAGCATTATTTAAAAAAGCAAAAAACCAAAGTAATTCAAGGAAAAATAAGTGAAAATTTGAAATCTGTGTCAATTAAGAGGAGTGTAGATCCAGTTTTTCACGGACATCCTAAAACAAGAGAAGAAATGTGGCATGAACATTTTTTGAGCAAGAGCATAGGTTTCGACCAAACACCATCCCTTATAAAACTAATAAACAATATAACATTGACCTACCTAAATGATTGCACACCAGTCATACTTTACGATGAACAAATAAAATCTCAGGATAGCTATTTATTTCAGAATCTATTTAAAAATTTCCCTGTCTCTTTTATGCATGGATATATAGGAGAAAAAAATTATTTAGAAGAACCAAAATTGCTACAACCTATAAAAAACTGCCATCATTTTATTGTATTTCTTAACGATGTCGTTAGAAGTAATAAGGTACTAGGTAAGCAATCTAAGAGCAAGGTCATTGTGATAGCGAGATCTTCTCAGTGGGCTATACAAGAATTTCTTGCAGGACCTAGATCTAAATTTTTAGTTAATTTGCTTGTTATTGGGCAAAGTTTCAAAGATGACGAAAATATGGTAAGTATTAAAAAACTATTCATAGAGTATCAATGCATTAATTACAAATAAAAATAACTTTATAGGAAGCTGCCTTCATATTGTATACTCACATTCTATACACAGACGGATTAGGCACTAGCAAACCATTAATATTGTGTTCTTGGAGTCATGGAAAATTTTCACGAAAAGTCAACTTATTTCCAACTAAAGTGACTAAAGGATACGCTGGTCATAGATTTTTGATAGCCGCAGCAAATCAGCCACCTTTTGTATTTCGAAGGTAGCCCAACACATAAATTATTTTTGGGGAATAATATATTTTAAATATTTTTAGAATATTTTTTGTTCTCGATTTAGAATACAAACGGATGGGGATGGTGGAAATCCAAGAGTAGTTTGGGATGGCCTTGAAATAAAACTTTTAAAGTTGCTTGCAGAAAGAAACAATTTTTCAATCGAAATAATTGAACCCCGTGAACTTCATTTAGGGTAATAATTTTAAAACTTTTTACCAAAACTGAGTTTAAATTGTACAACGAAAATAGATCAATAACTTATGTGTTTTAAGATCTGGTGACGCTGTAGCAAAAGAAGTAATATCAGGCCGAGCTGACATAGGCATAGCAGGACTGTATATAACGAATGAAAGAGCTCGTGATATGGATTTGAGTAATGCTCATTCTCGAGACTGTGCAGTATTTATAACATTAGCTTCTACTGCACTCCCTCGGTATTTATTTTCGGCTTTTAATTTGAGTGTGATTTTTTTAAAGTTATTTTTTTATTTTATTTTCTTTCATGATTATTTCAGATATCGAGCGATTCTTGGTCCATTCCACTGGCACGTCTGGGTGGCTTTAACGTTTACTTATTTAATCGCCATTTTCCCATTAGCTTTTTCAGACAAACATACTTTACGTCATTTAATACAAAATAAAGGCGAAATTGAAAATATGTTCTGGTATGTGTTTGGAACGTTCACAAATTGTTTTACTTTTGTTGGAAAAAATTCTTGGAGTAAGACTACCAAAATAACTACACGATTATTAATCGGTAAAATGAATTATTAACTGTAGCTATGTAATTTGGTAGTGATTACTTACATAATTATTATCTGATAGTAAAATATTTTATTTTTGTGTTGTAGGATGGTACTGGTTATTTACAATTATTATAACGAGTTGTTATACCGGATCAATTATTGCTTTCGTAACGTTACCTATATTTCCCGAGACGGTAGACACGATATCTCAGCTCTTAGCGGGATTTTATCGCGTTGGAACTCTGGGTATAGTAATTTTTAGTGAAAATTTGGTTATCTTTAGTAGAAGACATTACATTAATTTCTATAAAATATAGGTACAAATCCATTTATTTAAAGCACAACTTATTTAACGTAGGTGTATAAAACAATAATTTATTGGTTCTTGTTATTTTAATAGTATATTAATATTTTGTATAGATCATGGTGGTTGGGAAAGATGGTTCTATAATTCGTCGGATCCACTAACCAATAAGCTTCTGAAGAAGTTAGAATTTGTACCCGACGTAAGGACTGGCATACAAAACACTACTAAAGCATTTTTTTGGCCGTATGCGTTTTTGGGATCGAAATCAGAACTAGAATACATTGCGCAGGCAAATTTTCCAAAATCTGAGTAAGATATTTTGACAAAAATTATATACAAATTTAATATTCGATATTCACTTTCAAACGAATATTGTTTTCAGATCAAAACGTTCTCTTCTTCACGTATCGAACCAATGCTTCGTACCCTTTGGAATCAGTTTGAGTTTTCCAAACAGTTCTTTATATAGTGCAAAGTTTAGTAAAGACATCAGCAGAATGGTACAAAGCGGTATCATAGATAAATTGCTTGATGAAGTTCGGTGGGAAATACAGCGCACAAAATCTGGAAGATTGTTATCAGTAAAAATTAACTTCCTTTTAAAAATTCGTTTATTTAAATTCTATATTTTAACTGTATTCTGATTTCTAGGTGGCTAGTGGCTCCTTAAAGGTAAATTCGATAGAAGAAAAAGGATTAACGTTAGAAGATACGCAGGGTATGTTTCTGTTACTGGGTGCAGGCTTTCTCATAGCAGCCACTGCACTTATATCTGAAGTGATGGGAGGATTTTCAAAACGGTGCCGAAGTTTAAGAAGAAAGATTAGATCTACTAGACGTTCGAAAGATGTCATCGTCACTCCTATAACGTCTGCGAAGAAAATAACAAAAAACGATGTCATTGAAAAGCGATTACAATACGATGATAGATCTTCAAGTTTTGAGTCTGGATATGCATGTGATGGTCAAATTATAACTGTAACACAGGATAGTATTGTAATACACAATGATTCTAATATAAGCATTTGGGATTCTAGAAGGTCCAGCTTACGCGATTCGGATTATGAAATTGAAGAAATATTTGAGGATAAAAACCATACAGAGAGACAATCAGCCCATGAGATACGGGTTAATAGCGCGTCAAAAGGTACATTTGGAGATTTTGTCGATAAATAACTGTTTTATTGTATATTTAGAACGAAAATATGAGTAGTGATGGCATATTTACGTATTATTTGTAACCAGTATTGTTAAAATTAAAGTAATAGTAGTGTAGTGATAGTAAGTGTAATAGTATTAATAGTAATGTAATAGTTAGTAAAATAATAAAACAATATTGACATCCAACTCTTTATTATCCTTCGAACAGTCATCAAAATAATTTATAACAATTTTCTAACACTGTCCATTAACATTAATATTTCATTCAGCCATTGAGATGTTATTATCATTACCATTTACACACAGGGGCAGACTCGACTGCCACGCAGAAACACAGGCGCGGTAAGACCTAAATTAATGCAATATTTGGCCCGGCCTCATCTTAAAAATAATATTATACATTATGACTTAAATTTTCATGAGTAACCTGCGAAAATCTCAGGTATCCTCATTAATCAGTAAAAATATCGATAAAATACAACAGATTTTGCATTATAATTTTGTAAATCCAAACAAAAATATACCTAATACCTACCTAAGCAATTTGTTATATTATGTATTGCACAACTGATGTTACAAGAGAAATAAGTGTGAAATCGACTTGAGTATTCAATAAGGATATGTATTTATATACCTATAATCTAGCTGGGTTGTTCAGGATCGCTGTGAGACAATAGCAAAAAGGTGAAGAGGAAGAGAGGACTATTAAGCACTACGACAAAATCTAATCTGATTTCGGATGCTATATGCTTATGACTACAACACTTAAATGCAATAACGTATAACTGAATTGACTCTTTGCTATTGTGACACAACTGGATAAATACAGGTAAACATACACAAAAGTAGATACATCTACAAAACAAAACCAAGCAAACACTTTTTACAATAACACACAACACGGTTGTGCGTGAAATGAATAATTATATTTAAATATTTATTATAAGTGAAATCATTCCCGATAGCAAAGCTCACAACCTCGGAAATAATGCTCCCAATACCAGCTTACTGATGATATATTTTATACAAGAAAGTCGATAAATTACGTAGTGCAATCGACGTAGTTACCTCTTATCAGACATTATTACAATAAGTGAACGATTCACATGATCAGACAAATAAAATATTGTCCCTATGTCTATTACACAAAAAGTATTTAAAACATTTTTACTGATGTCTATACAGTGTTGTTATACAACACGATCAGTGCAAATGTGATAGGTATGTAGGTAACAACGTTTATTGTATCTAAGTCACTAAAAAATCTATAGGGGAATGGGTATGTAAGTCTTTTAAAGATTTCTCGTTTCATTTAGATGTTATATTTCATATCTTGTTCGCTATTTGATTCGCTATCGTTCAAATAGTAAAATAATGTTGTTTATAGATTTGAGAAATCTATAAAGAATTCACTACAACACAAACAATAACTGTTAATAACTGAAGTATTGACTTCTATAAATGGCCAAATGTTAACGTTTGAGCAAATTTCAACAAACAAAGCACTCGATCATTTAATTGAAAGGAACAATTAGGAACGAATGATCGAAAACGATCACGAATGGATATAACGAAATTTTATAATTTGAAACGCGAGATTTGTAACAGTGCATTGTGTTGATATCACATTAACAATTAAGTCTAAACATTATATACGGTGTACGAATATATTCCCCGAAACAGGGGACAACATTTATTATGCTCCTGTATTAAAATATTAATTCGTTTTACATCTAGTCGTGTATAATATTTTACAATGCGAAAATACATTTCATATTCGTTCAGACTTTTGAACTTTAAACTGGTTACTTCCCTGTACAAATTTTAACAAATATACATTCAATATTTTGTTACTGTGATTTGAAGAATTACGTTATTTCTTCCATCGATTAGACATACAGTGATTTATTTATACAGTATTTTTTTATTTATTTATTCTTACAGATTCGAATTCATTAGACGATTACACATTTCCAACTATTAATCTAACACTAAATGTATCTGTACATTTTGGACAATGACAATCGATTAAACATGTCCAAACAAGTCATAATGCATGCGAGTGAAACACTTTTTAGCGTTGAACGGCAAAAAGTATTCCAATCGCAAAAGTTTAACATTTATATATATATGCATGTGTATATATATATTTATATATTGTAAACACTTAATAATATTAGGAAGTGAAAAAATCGATGCACAAAATCTATCAGTATGATACAAATTTGGTAAAATATGGTACATTTAGGCACTGTGAGTAAGGCAACTACAGTGAGGGGACATGGGGGAGAACCTGATACGTGAATATGAAAGGCTCAAGATATACTTGTAATGAGTTTGCGATACATTTATATTTATTTACTGGTTTAAAAGTAGTAGAATACATTCGAAGCATTCGAACAATGATGGTATTAAAGGTTGTTTTGGAATATTAGGTAACAACATTATTTCAATGAGGAAATCCTATTATGTATATTTATAACGGTTAAATATAACATGATCTAAAAATATGGTGGCTTGTGACATTGTAGTGCTTTATCAAAATATGTATGATATTTCGTGATAAATATATTATTTCTTTGTATGAATAATGCTAAAATTATTATTAACATTCAGTGTGTCCAGTATAGCGAAGACTATTTAAATATGGTTTTAAATGCAACGCTTCAGATCACATTAACAAATAATTTTCTTCTAACAACAAGCTTTACCTTTTCCTAGTAACCAAAAATAGCCACTAATATATAACACTAACGGGTACTTTAAAAGTACTGTTTTACAATGATATTCAAAATTGACTCTGTTTTTGGTCTGAAAATGAGAAACTCCCGCACATTTTAAAATTATAAATATATTTTTTTAAGTAATTACATTTACATTTTAGAATTTTTAAAGATAAAATAATACCAAGTGATGGTTTTATATTTCGATAGTTCTAAATTTGTATAATTTAAAAATGTGTTTACTTACAAGACTGCTTAGAGTGCGAGTGTTATCATAAGAATTTTAAAGCTTCGTGTGGTACCTTTATATAGTCATCTCTAGCTAACTTTACCTACTTACAATACATAACATTCGTTCCTAACGGGACTTGTATACATATTATGTAAATATCATTATGATTCTCATGTATAAATATGTTAATAGATAAAGTACATTTTTTCCAATACATAACTTATTATCTTCTGTGATGACGCTACGCTTACTTAATTTACAAAGATTCAAAGTTCGGATGTCGCACTAATGATACTTTAAAATGGCACAAAAAAACTTTAAAACACTAAGACAAAGTCAACAGTCGGCTTTAGTCTTCAACGCACTAGCACACATTGTGTTCATTCTGTTCACGCACTTCTATACCTTCCTCCGGCTGCTTGTAAAAGTTCACGCATCGAACTTCAGAATTTGTTCACTATGACTAATTGACTAAAAGCTAAACAGACAATGGCACGGATTGCACATATAATGTCGCTATTTACAAAGGAAATTAGAACTCTATCTAGACACGTTTAAAGTTTAAAATTGATCAGGGTTGCATCTATAACACATTGTTGTACTTAATTTTAACATTTATCCTTACTTGTGTACTTGCATGTGCATTACATTAATAATTACGTATCATAGAAGGACTGTGATTATGAAACATTTAGTCGACACCGATATCTACGGGAAACGAAGGTTTTTATTTTAGACGACTTAGTACTTATCGGTCCTTTTCCATAGGACTGATTAGAACAATTCCAACGATAAATGTTTCTAAACAACTGCACCAATCTTAACACCTGTGATGTCGAAACATCTCGTTTTCGTTTGTCCGATCCGTTTGGGGAAAATAGCATTTTGTGTAGACCAGGACGGTATAGTACCGAAAGCTCGATGGAGGATTTGCAGCCACGTTTTTGGGCCTGGAGGTGCGAGGCCCGGGGCGAGCCTGGGCCTTTAGCAGTGCGGGTGGAGGGGCCTCGGGTAGGAACCGAAGGCCTCATAGCCTAGCTATGTGGCCCAGCCTTCGATCCGCGGCCGTTTTGTATGAGGCGGCTCATAGTCGATCGGGACGGTGTTAGCGTGCCTCATGTCCTGCCCGGCCGGCGAGCTCATATTACTTGATGTTACTGATCCTATAAAAAATGTTGCAGTGTTTACTAAAATGTTTAACTAATTTACAAAAAAATAAAAACCTGAGAAGCTTCAAAGTCGTTCTTAATTATTTATTTATGCTAACTGGAGGTAGTTGTTAAAAACAATTAATAATTACAAATGTAATTTATACTGCTGAAGGAAATATTTTTAGCTACAAAATGGACCAATTGGTAGATAGTAAATAATTTAATAATATAAGTACTAAATAATTTTGTATCACGACTATCGAGAAGGTTGGTAAATTATGACACGTAGATTGAGTAAGAAAAAAATAATATAAATCCGTATTGATGGTTTAGCTTATATATAATTACCATCTATGCCTCCAGAAAGATGTGCGGGCTGCGGCGCGGGCCCACGATGCAAGTGGTCGGGCGCGCGAGGCGGCGACACGGGCTCTGCTTTAATTTTCACGTTGCTGGGCGACGCGGCGGGCGGAGGCGTTCCCCCGCCTAGCACTGGCAGGCTGCTGCTGTTAATGAACAGGCTATTATAGATATCAATTTCTTATTAATAGTAAATATAATAAAACCAGCAAATAAACTCAATAAAGCGTGTATATGTTGTAAAGCGTTATCGGTAAAATTGCATCAAGAAAGTGAACATGGATTAATAACAAGGCATTGCGACTAATGTACAAAAAAAACTAAGTACTAAAAATGTTTTCTATGTAAAAAAGTGTGGAAAATCTTTTTACATAACAAGGTTAAAAGTTTATGTTTAAAAGACAGAATATAAATTACGAATTATCTTCAAAGAAAGTTATGTTAGATTATAGTCCATAAAACCTTTCAAGCTTTAACCAAATTTTTTAATATGATTTGACGATAGACTCAGTTACTTATTTCGTTAAGTAAATACTCCGATAGCCCTTAGATGTGGTCGCTGTAAACCAGACTCGAAAGCTGGTCACAGCAGTGTATCTGTCTCGCCGAAGGAATTTTTTTATAATTTTGTTTTACTAATTCCTTTTTAAATTCCTATATTTAATTTAAGTTATCTATGAACTGACATACGTAAATACCTATTATATAGATTTTGTTTTAAGGAATATTTTATTATATATTTTCCTAATGCTACTACACTAAAGGTTAACGTATATTTTATTTCTTAAATTTAAAAACGCAAAAAATAATTCTTTACTTTTTAGGGTTCCGTACCCAAAGGGTAAAAACGGGACCCTATTACTAAGACTTCGCTGTCCGTCCGTCCGTCTGTCTCCAGGCTCTATCTCAAGAACGGCGTTAGCTAGACAGTTGAAATTTTCACAAATTATCTATTTCTGTTGCCGCTATAACAACAAATACTAAAAACAAAATAAATATTTAAGGGGGGCTCCCATACAAAAAAACGTCATTTTTGCTTATTTTTGCTCGATATCAAAAAATTGTAAGAGGAAGGCATTTGAGATATTCACAAATTACTTAATTATATATTTACTTTATTAATAAATCATAAAATTAAAATTAAAAAAATTATTAGGGTGGGCTCTCATAAAATAAAAGTGATTTTTTGCCACTTTTTGCCCGATATTAAATCAATGTACCCACTGTTGTTTACCTAGTCAATGGTACGGAAACCTTCGTGCGCGAGTCCGACTCGCACTTGGCCGATTATTTAATATCTAGTGAAAAAGTGTAGTATGAAAATTGTTTTACTTTGTGTAGAACAAAATCAAAAAAAAAAAAATAATACAGTAAATCATTTGAGCATATTTGCAGTCTGTGCCAGTTGATATTTAAGTTTCTTTCTTTTAATTTGTTTGTACTTTAAACTGATAATTCCGTAGGTATATTTGATAACCAATATTTTTAGCAATAAAAATAAATTTGATGTGATATTCTAATTAGTCATTAATGAAATAATAATTAGACTTGGATTGACAACGTATCAGGTGTAATCGGTTTTATCTTCTAAATAAATAAAAATGTATGTTGCTAAGCGCATAACTCGAGAATGGCTCGACCAATTCGGAGAATTTATTTTTTTGTATGTTCCTTAAGGGCCACGGAAGGTTTTAATACGAAAAAAAAATTGGTAATAAGTGATCTGTGAATGTGAATAATAAATTAACTATTTAATTGAAAGAAGGAAGTCTGTCCGGGCAGCTAGTTACTATTAAATATTAATACAAATATCAGTCATATCTTGTAGGTCAATTAAAATCGAACTGAACTGAATGTTACGATAAACGCTGCGTCAATTTTCAAGTAATCTCTTATCAAAATCTAAATAACTATTAATAAAATTATTATTTTGGTGTTTTGAAATTAATATGAAGTATATATGAAGGCGAAAAATACATATTTGAGAATATTTTTGTGATAAACTGGCTGTTATACTAGAAAGATAATACATAATTATGTATGTACAATTATGTTAAAAAAATTGTGAATATCCTTATATTCTTATTTTTTATGTTGTGAAAAAGATTCATTTTAAGTCTTTTAAAAGTGTGTCATTCGAGTAATCAATCGTTGAATTGAAAGTGAATCGACCGTGAAATTAGTGGATTGAGGTTGAATGAATTATACGAAGACTTTCAATAAAACTGTCACAGCTTTGATAGCCGTGATCTCAGTGGCGTAGCGTGCCTTGGAGGGGCCCCGTATCAAAATTAGTTGGGGGGCCCAAATGAAGGGTAACGATTTCTCACAAAATAAACAAAAATGCTTGCATTTAATTAAAATAAATATATATTTAATACTAGCTGACCCGGCGAACTTCGTACCGCCTAACAGTCGATTTTTTTTAAGTACTTATCCTTCCCGGAACCTCTCTACTGACTCTTAAACTTTATGGTATGGAATTAAAGTTCAAATTGACTTTTAAGTATTATTACGAATATTTTGTATGGGAATATAGAAATGTGTTATTTTTAGACTTTTTGAGGCAATTTTTTAAATTTTTCTCTCCGTAACAACCATCCTCGTACTTCAAGGAACATTATAAAAAAAGAATTAGCGAAATCGGTTCAGCTGATCTCGAGATTTGCGCTTAGCAACACATTCAGCGATTCATTTTTATATATATATAGAGAAGAGATAAGTTATCACTTCCTCCTAGAATAGACAATAGTGACAAGTCTGATAGCCGTTCCTGTCTCGTCGAAGTCCTTAGGTAATTTTTGTTCAGTTTAGTTTTGAAAAACTTCTTTCAGCTGTTGCGGTTATAACTGAAAGGAAGGGTCAAGAATAGAAAGCATGATGTAAATTACCAAACGTAAAACTGGATGCAAGACTATTGAATTTTATCAGCAACAATTCCAGGAGTTCCTTAATGGAATGAATTTTTTGAATTTTGGATTTTACATTTTAAGCATGTTTTCACAGCAATTGATTGTTAATGAAGATTAACTGAATCCTGCAATAACCGATGAAGGATGTTGCGAACTTTTGGGCGCACGCTTAACTCGGGAAAAAGGGGATTCCTTTTTTTTACTTTTGTCATTTCTGAAGTGAAAACTCTATAGGCACGTTTGACAGTTATTTTGTATGTTTTTTTACCGGAAAGCACGAGATTAAGTGACATCGTTGATCGTTAATAACATTTTACTAAGTTTGCTTAAACACATTAGGGGCCTTTGTAGCCCGGGGCCCCCGTACCATTGATACGTCTGATACGGTGGTAGCTACGCCCCTGCATTGCAATCTAAATCACTCACAGAAGCTGACTGCTGAAAAAATGAAGAAATTTTGGATATTTTTTTTTATAACCTACTCTCTTTTCTGTCTACTTTTTCTTTTCATAGCTCCACTGGGATAATCTCTTTTCCTTTCACTCATTCTTTTCACAAACCACAGTGATTAACCAATAAGTAATGAGAAGTACAAGATTGTATTGTATTAAAAAGTAATAACGTAACGGCGTTTGGCAGGCTTCGTCGAGTCTTCACTTCGAAGATTCCGCAATGCTTGAAAACAAAAGTCTTCGAGCAATGCGTCCTGCCTGTGTTAACATACGGAGCCGAGACGTGGACACTGACAAAGGGACTGGTACACAAGTTCAAAGTCGCTCAACGTGCAATGGAATGGGCTATGCTTGGGGTTTCTCTCAAAGATAGAATTAGAAATGAGGCTATCCGCGAGAGAACGAAAGTAACCGACATAGCCCACAGAATTAGAACGTTGAAGTGGCAGTGGGCTAGTCATCTGTGTCGCAGGACCGATGGCCGTTGCAGCAGACGTGTCTTGGAGTGGAGACCGCGTCTTGGCAAACGCAATGTAGGACGTCCTCCGGCCCGCTGGAGCGACGATCTACGTAAGATTGCCGGTGTAGGCTGGATGAGGATTGCGGAAAACCGGGATATCTGGCGCGAAATTGGCGAGGCCTATGTCCTGCAGTTTACTGCAGGGCTGAACTGACTATCTGACTGACTGACTGTGATAACGTATGAACCGGAATGAAATAAAACACGTAAATATTTTTCTCGTCATATGCATCTGTTATTGCGGGATTCCCCTGTTTAAGTCACTCACTGATGTAGGATGTTGCCAACTTTTGGGCGCACGCTTAACTCAAAAAAAAAGAGATTACTTTTTGATTTTGTCATTTCTGAAGTGAAAACTCTATAGGCACGTATGACAGTTTTTTTATATGCTTTTTCCCGGGAAGCATGAATTTAAGTAACATCGTGGATAACATTTTACGATTTTTTTTGCTTATAGACGTTGGGGGCCCCTGTAGCCCGGGGGCCCCGTATCATTGATACGGCTGATACGGCGGTAGCTACGCCCCTGCATGATCTTCTAGTGGTTAGGACCCTACGTTGTGGCCGTAGTAACCCAGGTTCGAGTATTGTTCACGGCAGCGAGAAGCAGTCTTGGCGGAGCTGATTTTTTATTAACTGTTTACCCAAAGAATATAAATAGCTTCAAGTTTTTAAATTATCTCTTATGTTTAATTTAGAACAACGTATTTTGAAATACAAAACATTTGATTATTTCTCTATTTACTTGTAGTCTACATGATAATGATATTAGTATAAACATAGATTTATTGTATATCATTTTTCAAACATACTTATCATTTGAATTTATTTAACAAGTTATTTTCTAAAACTACATAAAATGCAATAGAGTATTTTAAGAAGTACTAAATTCGAAATGAAATGTAGAGAATATTAATTAATATTAATAAAAATCAATATTTTACAAGCGAAAAATATATCAAAATTGGGCACAGACATGTACCTGTTGTGCTGTAGAGTCTGCAGTTGGTGCGCGCCCCATGATAGTCCGATTCCGATGTCCGAGCTCATGCTGAAGTCCTGTGGTCCGCCGAAGTTGCCGAGTCCTGAGTAGCTTAAAGGTGTCTGGAAAAAGTTATTAGATATTTTAAAAATAATAACAGTCTGTATGTATGTATGACTTTTTTTTAATGTAACTAGGTTGGCAAACAAGCGTACGGCTCACCTGATGGTAAGACCGTAGCCTATAGACGCCTGCAACACCAGAAGCATCGCAAGCGCGTTGCCGACCCTACCCCCAATCCCCCCCCCCCAGGAGCTCTGGTCACCTTACTCACCGAGAGGAACACAATACTGCTTGAAAACAGTATTATTTAGCTGCGGTCTTCTGTAAGGTCGAGGTACTACCCCAGTCGGGCTGCTCCATATTTTGAGCAGGAAATTTCCTGCTGTGCCCTACCTCAGACTTTGACTGACAAAAAAAAAACGAACTAAAGGTGCTACTAAATCATCATCATAATTGTTATCTACCCTCTTTTTTTCAAATTTTTTTATAAATTAACATTATATTAGCTTTAATTAAAATCATTCGATCGATTTCGTTTTATTAGTAACACATTATTTTGCCGCTGTTTTTTATGTATTTTTGTTAAGTGCAAGATAGATGCAAAATGAGTTGTGTGCCGGTGACGCAAAATGACCGAAATTACGCGACACACAACTCACAAAATTACGCTCGCTTGGCCTCACCCAACAGTACGAATGTTTTTTGTTTAAAAGTATGGTATAAGTATATCAGCTCACCTCTCCAGTGTAAGATAAATCGTCTTGTGGTGGTGGCATCGAGCTCGGTATGACGACGCGAAGGTTGTTGTGGCGCGGCGAGTGGTGCGGCGGGGGGGCGTGCGCGTGCTTGTGCGGGTGTCGGTGCGGGGAGGGCGCGGGGCCGGGGGAGGGCGACGGCGTGCAGCCCGCGCCCAGGGGCGAGCCTGAGCCTGGGTAGCCGTTTGACATCTCTAGCATTCCGCCGCTCGGGTACACTGAAACAAATATTAGGCCATTTTATAGCATACTATTGATTTATCGCATAAAACTCGTATATATTTTTTTACGTTCCTTTTGAGTTTTATTTTATAAACCCATATAATGATGATGATATAATTTTTTTTTTTTATTTATTTATTTATTTAATGCATAAAAAACTTAAATCTAACATTACAGTAAAAACCAATTCGTTAGATAAGTTGATGACAAAATCACATTAATTTATCTACATTAAATTTAAAAATCGAACTCAATTAGCAATAAATAATAATAATAATTCTAATTTCAACAAGCATAATGAATAATTGACCTAAATTTAAGAATCAACAAAATAGAAATCAATTTAATAATTCCATAAAATCAATAAATAATAATAATAATTCTAATTTTAATTCTAATTTCAATTAATTAAATAATCAATAATAAATTTTAAAAATATATGAATCAAAGAATATCAAGTATGGGACGCCGCGTTGGCGCATAGTTCACAGCACTGGTTTGTGGCTGTTGCGCGGGCGGTTGCGGGTTCGATCCCCGCACACGACAATATTTGTATTGGCCATACAGATGTTTGACGTGGTCTGGGTGTTGTGCAGTCTTTGTGGGTCTCCCCACCGTGCCTCGGAGAACACGTTAAGCCGTCGGTCCCGGTTGTTATCATGTACACCTGATAGCGATCGTTACCTACTCATAGTAGGGAATATATCCGCCAACCCGCATGGAGCAGCGTGGTGGATTAAGCTCCGATCCTTCTCCTACATGGGGAAAGAGGCCTATGCCCACCAGTGGGATATTACAGGCTGAAGCGATGGGACAATATTTTTTGTATCAGTCAGTTACATAAAATTTTATAAAGATGAACTATGTCACTGAAATTGATCTTTAGTTGCGGTTATTTTTTATTTAAATTTGCATAAAATTACAATTTACCTGAATCGGTTTCCGAAGACGATGGCCGTGGGCTAATAGAAGTGTGCATCTGTGGACTAGCTTGCAAGAGTGACTGTTCATAATTTCCGACTGGTACGCTCACAGGTAGGTTGTAGTTGCTTCCGGTAACGCCGACTCCGACTCTACTGCCGTTCAGTTGGTTTCGTTGCATCATCATTTGGAATTCCTCATCGATCTTTGAATACTTTGCTTCGGTCCGTGGTGTCAGGTTATATTCCGGTTCCGCTTCAGGGCTGTCAGGCGACATCACTCCGTTCTTATGCTCTTTCTTTGTGAGTGCCTGTAAGTGTCAGCGAAACCAGCTCAGGTGGCTTGACGAGCCCAAATTATAAATCCAATATGTATGACTTGCATGCAATTTAAAACTGAGTTACATATTAGAATCATCCTCTGTACACACTGTTAGTTTCAAACAAAATTCAGTAAACTTTTTAAAATTTTAAGTCAATCTTCTGCCAGTATGTAAGAGAGGGCATAATTGTGCTATCTATTACAAAACTACAAAGCACTAACTACTAAGTTATACGTGAAAACTTTTTAGCGTACATATGTGTGTTGTGTCGAATGCAATGTTACAACACTGACTTTACCCTTATCTGAATCCCGGAGTCAGGTAGGCGCGCTTAATTCAAATAAACACAAAAATATTTATAAAACCCATGCTGCAAGGAAAAAATAACATAAATATTTGGGATGGCCGGTCGTAAACTGTTAGTATGAAACTGGGTGTCTGGTGTTTTGTACTTCGTCTTTTTTTCTAACAGGAAATAAACTGGCATGCTGGCTGTGTTTATCTATTCATAAAACTATACACATAAGTGATTTTTCACAACATCGATTCCAATATACGGGGATATCTACTGCTTCGATTAGATTTATTGGGAGTTTTATTAATATTTTTGGGTTTGTTTTAGTAACACATAGGTGTATTAGGTATATTTGTGAGTATAAGCGCTGTTAATTGGATAAGTCAAGTTTGCATGGACATTGCATTGCGATCACGGGCACACAGATGACGCCGTACTTAATGTACCTCGATGATGTTGCGGTTGGTCAGGGACTCGTGCGGTTCGTTGTATTCCGTGTATTTCAGTAACACCTGAAACATAATAATCATGTTTTTATAATTATCACTTAACACTACAAAGTTTTTTTGTAGACATTGTTTTCTAATCTTTATACGCGAATTTCAGTCATTATGAAATAACTTTTTGATGATGATTTTATCGCGGTTTATTACGTTTTCTAGATACCCGACGTTTCGGATACTTTACAGCGACCATGGTCACGGGAGGTTCTCTGAAGTCCTTAACAAGTTTACAGCAACCATGGTCACGGGAGGTCCTTCTAATTCCTCATTAAGTGAAATTTTATGCCGTTGCGTGGTTATTTTATACTAGCTGCTGCCCGCGACGTCGTCTGCGTGCGTTCACTGCTCGTTCCCCGTAAGTGATAGCGTGATAATATGTAGCCTATGTTCTGACCCGACTTCTTAATAATATTCGTGCCAAATTTGAAGTAAATCCATGCAGTACTTTTTGAGTTTATCCCGGACATACATTTGAAGAAATAAAGGTTCACTGCTCGTTCCCCGTAGGTGATAGCGTGATAATATATAGCCTATGTTCTGACCCGACTTCTTAACAATATTCGTGCCAAATTTGAAGTAAATCCATGCAGTACTTTTTGAGTTTATCCCGGACATACATACAGACAAACAGACAAAAATTCTAAAAACTATATTTTTGGCTTCGGTATCGATTGTAGATCACACCCCAAGTATTCTTTTAAAAAAATATTCAATGTACAGTTTTGACTTTTCTACCATTTTATTATATGTATAGATTGTCTATTGAATATCATTATAAAATGTATTACAAGTCTGGGGACATGTCAACTTGTGATGTATATGATTAATATTTAACACTTTTCTAGCGCATGTATTTTGTTCATGTATGAATACTACTTGTAATACGTTTTGTTGGCGTTGCGAGATATTATAACCATCTGGTATCAAACAATTTTCGACTTGTTTTCTTAAAGAAATTTCTCGAATACGTTAAGACATGTTATGTTTTTTACCTTGTCCATATCCGTGCTGGCATATTGATAAAGTTTGTTGTTGGAGCTGAAGATGATGAGAGCGATCTCACAGTCGCAGAGAACGCTCAGCTCGTACGCTTTTTTCATTACACCAAATTTGCGTTTGTTGAAAGTCACCTGAAAATAAAAGTATAAACTATTTAATTTATAGTCGATTTTTAATCTATACTAATATATAAAGCTGAAGAGTTTGTTTGTTTGTTTGAACGCGGTAATCTCTGGAACTACTGGGCCGATTTGAAAAGTTCTTTCAGTGTTAGATAGCCCATTTATCGAGGAAGGCTATAGGCTATGTGCCATCACGCTAAGACCAATAGGAGCGGAGTCCACGCCGACGAAGTCGCGCGCAGAAGCTAGTTTATAATATAATATATATTTTTTGATTTATAATATATAATAAAAAAAACAATATACAGACTACTAGTATAGTGTGTGTATTGTTTTTCTTAATCGATTTAATATATTTTTTGCATAATTAAAAAATAATGAAAATAAAGCACCTTTTCGTTAGATTTTTCAATTTGAATGCAGAATGGTTCTTTGTTTTCTTTATTTTTTTTGGTTTTCTTTAATTTAAATTTTTAATTATGGTCAAATTTCGACCTCTAAACGACCACTGGTTAATTTAATTACATTCGAGTTTAAAGGCCGATTTGTAAAAATGAGGGCATTAATTGTGAATGTATCCCAAGGTACGTTCTTATAATGTATGTACAAAGAAAACATTGTATTTAAAACGACGCGAAGTTATCGTATTTTATTGAGTCATGGACACAGATGTGGTTATTATGAACTGGACCTTTTGTTGTATTTTTTTACTTTAAAATGTTTAAATAATACATATATTATATTTTTGACAGTAACTTCCTAGAATCTTGAAAAATAGTCTACGTGTATAGCAATGACAGTCATAAAAGAGTAAATTTAATTCTGGCACATAGAGTAGGTAGTGATCACCTAATTAAATTAGCATAATACTATTATTTAAAAATTAGCTTGATACTATTCAGGTGAAAAAAATGTACTAGGGATCTCTACCTAGAGTACAAAGAAAGTGACAAACGTTTTCTCACATTATAATGCTAATAATTTCGTTTACTCGCAAATTAAAAAAAAAACCTGACATCAATTACATCGACAAGTAATTCAACGTAGGTAGACGAAAATAGTTATGTAATTATGTGTTATCAAAGATTACTCAAAAAGTATTCATTAGAACGCGATCGCATTTAAATAAAACTACAAAACAAGCATTAGCTTTCGATTGAAACAAGAATCAGCAAAATCGGTACAGTCACTGAAAAGTAATATGGTATAAAACAACGTAAGTCAACGAAAAAATATATGTAATCAAGTAAATACGAATTATTAAATATAAATCGAAAAGTACTTGTCAATGGGACTATAAGACAAGCAACACATTTCGATATAAAAAAAAATTCAATCAAATTAAGAACTTCCTCCTTTTTTGGAAGTCAGTTAAAAAGTTGTATTTATTAAAGCGCGACAGGCGTATTGTGGTTACAAGGTAGCCGGTCTTATGGCTAATTAGCCATGTCTTTCTTTTTTTAGTTTCAGAGGTTAGGTAAGCGGTGTAGTTAAAGTACCTAATATATCGTACTAGCATATAAAAATTTATAACGTTTTGACTTTGTCATTTTATTATTATTATTTTTTTTGGTTATGTAAAAAAATAGGTAAAATGCGACTCGGAATTTAGCGAATTCGAACTCTCAAAATTTAAGTATGTATACAATATACATACATATAAACAGTAGTAAAGTACACCGAAAAACACGCTAGACTATAAAAACTAATTCATTTTTTCTTATAACAAGCTATCAAAAGCATGTCTTGGGATATAGAGCTTATTTTTCTCAGATCGCTTAAAATACTTAACTGGTACTGGTGGTAATAAATATTGGTGTTTATTAATTTATATTACATCTATGCAATATTTAGTTCGTTTAACTTGTACTCCTAATTCATTTAGGTATAAAAAAGTGACGTCATAATTTGTATTTGTTAAGAGTTTTCCTATTCATTTTAAATTGTGCAAATATTTATTAAAATTATACTCGTATGCAAATGTAGTTAAAACACATGCGGTAAATAATTATTAAATTGTAATTGTATTAATAATAATGTAATTCAAATTCATCAATTTTAATTACTTATGTAAAACCTATCCTTTAAAATATTTCTTAAATATTATGATATTAATGTTCTTTAATAATTATTATTTTCTCAAATACAATAATAATTTCGCTCTCAATCACGTTTCCTGTTTTGGACTTATCGTTCGAAACAATTATCGTAGTATTGATAATATAGTGCAGTGTTTTTTTTAAATTAAATCAACTTACATATCGTGAAAATCGTGTTTACAGTAAACGTATATTCAAAACTTGTTCTTGTCGTCTGTTGTTTATCATTTTGTAAAATGAAAGTGTTAAAATAATTTTAATTTTTTTTTAACTTTAGAAGGTTTATAAATTGAGCTCATTGCCCATGTATTTCTTCGTAGCTTAATTTAAATAAAACGTAAACTAAGGTGCTTTACAAAATTTTGTACAATAATAAGTTCAGCGGTGTAGCAATAAATATTATTAAAAGATTTTGTTAAACTATGTGTAAAACAATAATAATATGTAATGAGAATTTACAAGTAGAAAATATTACTTTTATATACAACATATTACATTATACTGCGACGTCATTTAACGTTTTATTATATTCCACTGTGAATCTTTAATTACCCAGTAGATGAACTCTACATAAATGGTAAAAATATAATTTCATAAATAATCTAAGGAAAAGGTCATATTAGAAAATTTAACTACGTGATAACAAAACTAATTATATACGAGTCAGTTCAAATTAATAACAATCACCTACATTCTAGTTTAGGACTTGCAAAATGCAAATTGACCTTCGCAACTTGCGTTTCAGCCGTCTGATGTTTATATTAAACCAGTCAGTCCGGACCTCCTCCCACCATGAATTTTTAAAAGAATCAAGCAACATAGAAGAAGCTTTATGGCTCACTGGATACTGGTATTAAGGGTATGTAGTCGTATAATTAATAAATTACAAGCAAGAGCGGTCATTGTCCCTTGCGATAATGTTAGCGGCGCGCTGTGCTGATATGTCCATCTGTTGGGTCAGACCGCTAAGGTTATTATTTTCACCCTCTCACAACCTTGTATTTCATATGCGTGGATATGAAATTTTCTTTGTAAAATTTTACCAACACTACCTTGCTCTATGTATTTTTTATGTTTATGGTTACGTTACATTAATTTTATTATTAACATATTCGATATTTGAATTACAGTATTGTTAACAAAAAAAAAAAATGTTATTTGATAAGCATATTCTTCGATGATTCTTTGGAAGACAGGAAAACTGTTTAAAGCGTTGTAAAGAAAACGATAGTTTGACCTCTATAACTTTTACAAGCGAAACTTATTGTTTGAGTGATTCCAGTTTTATATGAGGTAATAAGCGTCTTTTATCACTACAGTCAAGTCAACCTCTATTAAAGACGTAAAAATAATTAGCGTAATAATTTACAGTTTACAGCGTTGTAATGAAGCAAACAAGCAAAACCCTAAAAAGATACTCTAAAGACTCCTTTACAACATTCCCAAATCTATGGTTTAAAGTTTTATTTCAGTGTGTTACGTGGACTATTACGTAATTTTACACATTTTTAATACCGTATAAAAGTGATGATCCAAGGCGTCACTTTTGTAAATAATTCATGGGATTTGACAAAATGAAATTTTTATTTCTACTTGACATTGGTGAAATTACCTTTAAGTACTAATGATAATAATTCCTAATTTATCGGTTTCTTCGACTCTTTCTTGAATTCGTTTTTTTTTCACTCTAAATTAGTAAATTCCGGAAGAATCGTGTTGCATTGGAACGAAACGTATAGGGGAACACTGTTATCTTCAAGACATGACCTTGGTTTCAAACTTACAAATGTTTTGTTCTGAATCCATACAAACTTGTGTTAATCCTAAGTGTAGAAAATAAAATATGCATCGTATTAAATCTATATCAATAAAAATGAATCGCTAAATAGGTATATTGCTAAACGCAAAATTCGAGGATTACTGTTTGGCAGAATAATGATGAAAATTAAGCCTAATTTAGCCGAATGAAAAATTAGGAAAATTACTCAAAAATTTTGATAATATCAGAAAACGTATAAACTTCAGCCGGTTGATAGTTCGTAAGACCCACCTCTGTTGGGTTAAGTATTTTTATAATCTTAATATATTAACCTTTTAGTAATAGTGAAATAATAATAGCTCCGTTAATAATTATAATACCGAAAATAAAATATAATAAAGTTTAATAAGAAAATATTTTCACATTCCTCATATATTTTTATTATTCCTTAGATCTAGTAGAATTGACGTATGAAATATGAGAACGGTTTGAATATAAGAACAAAATGTTTTTTGTTCTGGTGAATAGTTTAGTAGAATGTAAAGTCAAATTTTTTTATCTCAAGGGTGCCTTATTTCAATGACTCCTCTATGCATTCGCCCTTCCTTTCCTGTTATACTGCTCAAACACTTGCAACCGTAATAGTTACTAGGTACTAAGTATGGACCATTAGAAAACGAACGCGTATTTTCGATAGATTTGAATAGTATGTCTTATTAAAAATGATGGGTTATCAAAAATAAACTGTAAAACAAAAAAAAAACAAAAAAAAAAATTATGCAAGTAAGCTTCAAAAGAATTTTAAGTCATCATTTTACAAATTATGAATATAATTATGAGTGTTTGGTAAATTATTTATCGTTAATGTGAAGTAGGTAGTGTGATCGTAACGTAGATTCTGCAGAAAATCACTAGCAACAAAACTCCCCAGTTACTAAAAAAACTGAACTGCATGAACATGTCGTCGTCTATATGTCGTATATATATCTGTGGTTCAAGTAGTTATTGCCTTTTTTTTAACGCTGGGAAATGCATTTACGCACTAGCCCCGCCGCCCGGAGGCGACGGGAGTGTGGGGCTCACGTCGCGGTCAAAGTAGTTATTGCCTATGGCAAATGCCATGCCAGCCATGTATGTTATGAGAGATATCCAGTAAGCTCATTTATATATGTGTCACGATCACGATCATGATTCAGCCTGTAATATCCCACTGTTGGGCATAGGCCTCTTCCTCATGTAGGAGAAGGATCGCAGCTTAATCCACCACGCTGCTCCAATGCGGGTTTTCGGATATATTCCCTACTATGAGTAACGATCGCTATCAGGTGTACATGATTACAACCGGGACCAACGGTTTAACGTGCTCTCCGAGGCACGGTGGGGAGACCCACAAGGACTGCACAAACACCCAGACCACGGCTAACATCTTTATATATATATATATGTGTGCTTGGTAATAATTACGTTTGTTACTGACCTGTCGATTCCGTTCATCCGTGATCCGTGATATTTGTATTTTCTTCCGACCCATGGTGGCAGCAATCTTGGAGGGGGTTTGTGGAGCGGGGGGAGAACAACAGTGGCCGGGTGGCTGGCTGCTTCTACGGACGTCAACAGCTATCTGTTGGCAAATAATAAAGCATTTTAATACCATGTTTTATTTTTAACTATGTATATCTAACAAGCACATAGCTTTTTAAACGAGGAAATATACCAAAAGTACAAATTGAGTGTGAAAATATGTTTGTTAGTAAATTTTTTATAAAATAAACTAATTTAAAAAAAGATCCAGTACGGCTAATAATTCATTTAACAAGGTACCCCATATAATTTCTTCGGAATCGGGTTTGTGAATACTTGATAGGTAGATTGTGCGCATGTTCGTATATAGTAGTACCTCTGTAGTTTCATCTGAGATAATTTTATATACATACTAGCTATTTATATCTATTTATGCTATTTTGCTATTTATGTTATTAACCCCAACAACCCCCTCTTGTGGGTGGAATTTTGTAAAATCCGTTCTTAGCTGACCTCTACTTAGCGAAAGGAATATTCCTACCAAATTTCAAGTCTCTAGGCCTTATGGTTCCAGAGATATCGTGATGAGTCAATGGGTGGAAATCTCTTTTATATAATTAATATATAGATTACCTTATTAATTACAGTATTACAATATTGTATAGACAGGGACTCTCAACACCCACCTATCTGTAGTAGGTACACTGAACGATAGGTGATACTTTTGCATAATGACCCCTACAGCCCCTATGACCTCGATTTTTCCTAATCGACAAGCGATTTCAGATAAGAAGTGGGCTATGTTGAGAGCATATGCACAATGTAACAATGTCAAATCATCACGTCATAAGGTAACATTATAAAATTTTAAAAGGTGTTTATAAAATTTTCTCATGATTTTGTAACCCCGTGATTACAGTTTTGACACTTGTTATACGGTTTTCGCTTATGGTTACTGTCTCTATCTTCTGTTGTAGTTTAAATTGAAATTTTAAATTTATATTACAAGAAATAAACAGAATATTTGACTAAATACCTTTTTGGTAAACTAAACAATTACGTTCCATAACGTAATAATTGTTTGGAATACAAAAAATAAAACGTGAAACGTAATGACTTAATACGTTGAAAGGTTTTATCTTTTATAACAAAAAAATAAAGCTCTGTTACCAAGGCATGCACACAAACATAACATCTGTGTAGGAACGTATAACACACATAAAATTTTTATTTGTGTTGCATTTTACATTTTCCTCCTGTTGTTCAGAATCATATTGCCCAGTTTCCCCTACATTCGCATGTGTGAGTGGCGGTCACGCATAACGCTGTATGTTTGCACGTGTGAGTAAGGGTGAGTAGGGGAGAGGGTGTCAGGTCACTGTGTTTATAGGTGGCTTGTTACGTGGCGTTTGCGTTTAATCAGGCATTATCAAATGCTTTATATGACTGACGGTAAATCTTAGTTAAATGTCACGTAGGTACCTTGATTTTAGATACGTTATTTTATTATAATTTACGATGTAAAAAATATTTTTATGACTGTTCCTAGGGTGTGAAAGTAGAAAATTATAATAATGTTGAATTATGTATAATTTTAATTTAATACGTTAATCCTTTTACGTTCTCGTTGTTGATAAGCAATTTAATTTAGCTCGACACACTTACTTGTACCGTGAAGAGTGAAATTGGTAATTTTAGTCCTTACAAGCGGAAAGTTGGGAACATGTCCTTGTCTTTTTTCTCTTAACTTATTACATTTTCCTTTAAGGTAAGGGTTCTATAGTGGTACAGTGACATTGCAAAAAATGCAACTATTATACGTACATTGATAAAAGGTTTACAGGAAGTGTCAACAAATATGTAAGTAAATTATTTTTTATCTGAATATTAAGCTCTAGTTATACCGTACATTAACATAATTATTTCGTTATTTTTTGTTATAATTACTATACAAATACGCCAATTTTATATCAAAATCAAAAACATCTTTACTAAAATAGGCTTCAAAAGCACCTTCGTTGGAATCATCATTTTACAAATTATTATTTTTTCCAATTTTTTAAATTTAATTTTAGTTTTACCTATCTAGATTTAGAAGGTCGCATCGATAGTACAAAAACTATTCGTGTACTGTTATTCTTGTACATATGTAACTGTACTGTCAGGAATTAGACAAAACATTCTTGAAAAAATGTAAAATATCTTAGTCGTATTTATATATTATTCATCATGAAAATTAAACACATTAGAAGGAATCAACGTAATTACAAACATTCCTGACAGACGAAATTGATATGTCATCAAGGTTTAAGATGTATTTTTTTTTCGTTTCACGCGACGCGAGCGTGGGTGTTAGGACGCCTACACTTTCAGAATACTGTGACGTGCGACTGTCTGTATAATACATATAAGTATTGCTATTAGATTTGTACTGATTTTAATTTGTTTGTAGTTTTTTTAAGTTACAAAAATAAACACGGTAAACGATGTTACGTATAAACGATTCTATTTTGAAGTAAATTTTAATACTTTATAAGGTAATAATATTTATTTAGGAAAGTTATGGAATTACTATACAAACACCTCATGTCTTATTTAAATAAGTTAAAGACGAAACCAATACTACTGCTCACTTTGTGAACTTAAAAGTTATATGATATACGATGTTACAAAGTTATATTAAAGCCTTTGTCTACTTTAAACTTAACGTTTGAATAAATTACAATTATTTCTCGTCAGTATCTTAATTACTGTTATCCAACGTCTCTTACGATTAATAATAATTTTGACTACATCAAGCCATAGCGTATTTAACAAACTAAATACGCTATGGCTTGTAATTAAGGGTTGATTTATAAAGAACGTCTGCATTTTAAATAGAATTTAAACATGGTATTGTGTATGGGACTCCTGAAGCATCAAACCATTTAATTTCATAATTATTATGTATGACATTTACCTATACCTAACAGTATTATGCAGTTGCTGTACAAAACAATATAACAAAACTTAGTCCGTTGACGGTTAATCTAATATTGTAACGCCATTATATAGGTATTACACAAGTACGCGTCAAGGACTAGGGCATTCGATAGGTTACCTAACGCTACGTATAGACTAGAATAATATAGTTATCAGTCTGTATTTACTTCAGTACATACATATGTTAATTTAACAAATATTAAATTAGATATGTTCGATGGTAATGTTGATAAATCGTAAATTTTAAAAAAAGTATTTGTTGTCATGTCAGGTAAAATATACCTGTTTTTATAAGTAGTACCTATTATGTATAAGACATAATCATATTTTATATATACGTATATTTTTCAAATAACATATTATTACTGTTATTATTATTTATTTATTTATTTATTTATTTATTTATACTTTATTGTACATCACAACTACCACATATCATTTACAGACTGTGAAATACAATGGGCGGACTTATGGCTATTTAGCCATTTCTTCCAGACAACCCAAATATATGTATATTTCCTACTATGAGTAACGATCGCTATCAGGTGTACATGATAGCAACCGGGACCGACGGCTTAACGTGCTCTCCGAGGCACGGTGGGGAGACCCACAAGGACTGCACAAACACCCAGACCACGGCAAACATCTGTATGGCCAATACAAATGTTGTCGTGTGCGGGGATCGAACCCGCAACCGCTCGCGCAACAGCCAATCGCAATCCATTGCTGTGACCGCTGCGCCAACGCGGCGTCGGCGTTATTATGTTTATACTGTATACTATTATTATATAAACTTTATAAAACATAGCCAATAATTTAATTTCTAACTAAATAAATATAAAATGTATATAGCTATATAAACCAAAAAATTGTAAATATAGTCATAGTAAAAATATGATTGTAAAAATATTCCAGCGAAGGAGTTCCATTATTTCCAGTATTTTGTTTTTGCACGTGTCGCGTCTGATAGAATTATAGAAATTATTTTACTAAATTCAGATTGATACAGGTCAGTCAGTTTATGAAACCTGTTAAAATAGGCTTGCAAAATTAAAACTGTCATCTCATATCTCATACCTATCAGAATAATTATGTAGTACTTACATGAACCTATAAGTGTAACTTTATCACACTTTATTTTACAAATGTAAAATAAAGTATAATTAAAATTCATTACAATATAATTATAAATTTATTAAAAATAATGATTTTAAATTTGGCGAACAATAGAATTAACAACTTTATTTCCCTACAAAAACATAATTAATTAATTTAATTCGCTTACTTGACATGACCTTCGACATATAGCCTCCATATCGCAGTAGCCGAAAACAGTTTTATCTCGTAATTCATATGAGACGTTGTTATTATTTATTAAAATAAAAAAACCACGTTTGTTTTTGACTTCTAACGAGATTTCTTATCAAATATCCAGTCAAACAGAAATGAAATTCTTAAAGACCTCATTACTACGTTAAAATAACCTATGATAAATATAATATACTTAATTGTTTATCCTCGCAAACGAAAAAAAAACCGACATCAATTAGGTACATTGACAAGTAATACAACGTAAGTACACAAAAAAATTGTCAAGTAATCACGCCTTATCAAAGACTACTCAAAAAGTAGTCATCAGATCTTGATCAATTTAATAGGACCACATGAGATACATCAGCTTTCGATTAAAATAATTCATCAATATCGGTATACGCAATGAAAAGTTATGCGGTATACCTAGTACAACGTAGGTCGACGAAGAAATAGTCAAGCAAATATGCATTATTAGATACAACTCAAAAAGTAATAGTGAAATCTCGATTAAATTTAAATGGGACCACATGACACACTCGACCTTTCGATAAATTTTTTTTATCGAAATCGACACATCCAGTTAAAAGTTATTTAAAAAAAATCAAATTACGAACTTCCTCCTTTTTTGGAAGGTGGTTAATAAAGTTAAATCGTTAAAGGTTAAAATGAATTAAGTTAGTCGTCAAGCACATAATAGGAACTGTAAACAGAATCTAATAAGCATAAAAATGCAAGCGGATGAACGCGGTAGGTATGCACCTACTAATCTTCTATATTAATTATATAAAAGAGATTTCCACCCATTGACTCATCACGATATCTCTGGAACCATAAGGCGTAGAGACTTGAAATTTGGTAGGAATATTCCTTTCGCCGAGCATAGGTCAGATTTTACGAAATTCCACCCACAAGAGGAGGTTGTAGGGGTTAATAACATATATGGCAAAACAACGTTTGCAGGGTCAGCTAGTGTAATTATAGATGAAACCAACAATTTTCCGGAAAGTATTACAGGATATGATCCCGAATTAACAAGTCATATTAATCGAATGGCAAAGGTGTTTTTTGAACATAGGAATGACACGATTTTTTATATTATTATTGCTATTAGTTATACAGAGCTAATATGTAGCTATGTAGGGTAAGTGTTGATATAAAATACATCTCTTTCATAGAGATCGAATAATTTTTAAAGCAAGTTTGATAAAAAAATCTAAACTTAATTAATTCGTCGTTTACATTATGTAAATAAAACTTTTAAGACAGTTGTGAACTATTAATATAATTTGCTAACTTTATATGTTTACTAGCTTCTGCGCGCGACTTCGTCGGCGTGGACTCCGCTCCTATTGGTCTTAGCGTGATGATACATAGCCTATAGCCTTCCTCGATAAATGGGCTATCTAACACTGAAAGAATTTTTCAAATCGGCCCAGTAGAACCAGAGATTACCGCGTTCAAACAAACAAACAAACAAACAAACAAACAAACAAACAAACAAACAAACAAACAAACAAACAAACAAACTCTTCAGCTTTATATATTAGTATAGATTTCTTTATTTTGATATTTTTTTACGATATGTGTAAATTATTTAATTTGTAGTAACTATGTTTTATATCTCTTTAGATGTAGTTTTGTAGTCTTAATAATTCACGTTATGGAAATATTTTTATGTATTATTTCTTTAAAAAAATGTTTATACACATTAACATGACTTATTCGCGATTACATTTTTGACTAACTATCCAGAAGTTTTGGCGCCATGCCAATATACAGACAGACATTTTATCAAAAGAAAAAAGATAATCAGAGATTTGACTACAGAATAAACTTAAGTATATCCTGCAAAAATGTTTTTCAATATATTCTTCATGGTTATGATTACATAATATACTGTTGCAGTTTTACTATGAGTTTAATTGAAATAATAATGTTAATAAAAGTACGAATTAATAAAATAATAATTAACCACAATGAAAGTTGTCAGATCCGAACCTGGAATACATTGCTAGGCGGTCAAGTATTATAGCACTCTCGTTCTATAAAACTGGAACGTAAAAACCCACGTCTGGTTGAGACCTATGATGTTCAAATCTGCTATAAACTATAAACATGCTATAGACTAAATGCTAAATTTTTTTAGCATGCTATTTTATATGCTATAATTTTAGCACATTGTTACAAAACTTGGCCGCGCTGCTCGATACTCGATATACGGTAATCTGTCTCAGTCACACGTTAGTATTCGTGCCACTATCTCTGTCTTGAGCTCTATCGGCTACAAAAGTTTTCGTTTTTATTGTTGTTAATTTTTATTATTAGTATTAGTAATTAGTTTATTAGTGTTATAGTATTCAGTTTGTTTTATATAGTTTTAATTGTTTTATCTAGTGTTAGTATTAATTTTGTTTTATTTAGTGTTAGTATTAAGTGTGATTTGATTTTGGGATTTCCCCCCTCAGCGACAGTGATTAAATAATAATTAATAATAAGTGTAAATATGTGTTAAATAATAATAAGTGGTAATGTGTATAAAAAGTATTAAGTGTAAATATTATTGTGTTGTTTGTGATAAAAATCTGCCACTATCGAAAGGTGAGGTATTGAAATTGAATTTTTAATTTATAAGTTATTTTTGTAGCATCTTAAAGTGTTATGATGTTTATTTTATTGGTCACTGTATGAGGAAAATTTTATTCGTACATTGATTTATAATAAAAATAAAAATGGGTAATGACAGTTTTTTTTCGTGAGTGGACATACGCAAAAGTTCGCAGAGATGAGACGATAAAACGCTAAAAAGTAATGTTATCCCGCTCTAGTCTCGCTGCAGCGCACTGTGTACGTTTAGCGTTTGAGACGTTATAGATTTAGCACGAAGTCATAGTCAGTATAGCAAATGCTATCTGCTATAAACATTTAGCATGCTATACTTTTATGCTATATGCTATATTAACCACCACTAGTTGAGACAGGTCACTTAATTGGGTTTCAGCATTACATGGTCAACCTATACATAGCATAAGACTGAAGAATTTGCTTACTTAAATATGTCAATCTCTGAAATTTTTGGACCAATGAAAAAAACTCACTTTGTTAAATACTTGTTTACTTTAAAAAGGTATTAGCTAAAATATTAATACAAAGATACAACGAAAGAGACCATACATGGGCATACTATGTATTTTTGATATATATTTGACTTAATATTTGGTTATCATCAGTACACAAATATTTTATTCTTGAAATTTCATTACTTCTAACTTGTTTCTATTAATTATAATAATCTCTAGTCCTTCCTCATAAACATTACATTTCCGTATAAACATTAATTTATTACGTTTATTAAATATTAATTTCTCACTTAGCGTAAATAATAACATAAGACAATACATATATATGGCAACCTTCATTCTAATATTTATTAAGATTATACAACAAACATCAATAATCCTATCATATCTTATTTAAACTCTCACTCTTGAAAACCTGCATACTTCTCGGCAAACAAATACTGCCGCATCATTTCTTCACCTTTCATAAACACCTGTTTTCCCCGCTCTCCTCCAGCCGCGTGACCTTGCAGGGAGGTAGGGGAAAAGTGCTCACGCGTACATAAAGTACATGCCATTTTCAACTGTGTTCCGTTGAAATAAAACTCGTTATAATATATATAATGTTAATGTCCAGGATTACAGAGTACTGAAAAAATTGAAACTCGATTACATTTGTAAAGGTAACAGATAATATCGTGTATGTTAGTAGATATAGAGTAATCCATTAGTAATATTATGTTTCAGATTGGCTAGCTTTGTTCATTGTTTGATGGTTTTCGTATCGGATTCAAACTCATTACTTGTTTATACTCAACGTATTTTCTTTTTGTATTTTAATATTGTGTTAATAAATAACTTCCTTTGTAGCGTGTTTACTTCAAGGCTGTGCAATGAAAAATTGAGACAAAGAAAATTTTATATTTTCCGTTTAAAATTCAATGTTTTAATACTGCGTTCTACTTAGGTAAACTTGATTATTTATGTAACATGAAAATTTATATTGTAGGTAAGCTTTTATATCTCGTGTGTAATGAAATGAAATGAAATGAAATGAATGATGTATTTCACTTCAGCCTGTAATATCCCACTACTGGGCATAGGCCTCTTTCCCCATGAAGGAGAAGGGTATTTCATTCGTACGTAAATTAATAAAATGTTTAGCAAAAAGAAAGATGTAATTTTATGTTTTAAAGTTTTCACTGTAATTAAAACTGTTTTTTGATTAAACAGAGATTTTTTTTACTGACTAGAGTTTCAATTTTTCCATTACGAATAGGGAAATGTTATACTGCATTTGTAAACTGAGATTGCACGTGTAACGACCTCCCTCTGCCTCCCTCCGCCCACGCGCACATCCCAACGTAAGGGGAAATTGAAAGGGAAATCTAATAAGACAAACTCTATGCGAAAATTCGCTGGTATTAATTTGACATTTAGTAATTAAATATTGTGAGTTCTTTTACTATTTATAACGCATATCCTATATGTTATAGTTTAAATCTCGTAATTTATCTTAATTTTAATTTCATCACTTCAGCCTATCGCAGTCCACCACTGTTGGACATATTATGCCTCCACAAGTTCGCGCCAAAAATGGCGTGAACTCATGTATGTTGCCCGTAGTCACCACGCTGGGCAGGCAGGTTGGTGACCGCAGTGCTGGCTTTATCGCACCGAAAACGCTGCTGCCCGTCTTCGGCCTGTGTATTTCAAAGGCAGCAGTTGGATGGTTATCCCGATCGGTCGGCTTTATAAGTTCCAAGGTGATAGTGGAACATTGTTATAGATACTTCATAGACTATCCCACAAATCATCCTTAAATTAGTAAGATGTCAGAACTCAGAATATCTTATTTAATAAGCTGATAATTTGTAAAATTACTAAGCGTATGTGATAACAGTGGAAAATCATATTACGACAATCGCTTGAATGAGATTGATGTGATGGCAGGCAAAAATGTTATAAATTATTCCTACTAAATAACATGTTAAATTGCACAAGCTTTTACTTGTGTCACAGCAACTTTTCTCGCGTGAATATTACATTGCCTTTATGAGTTTGTGCCTATAATCAGAATGTCATATTCGTAGCAGTAGCTGTGGCATTTAGAATCAAATCCATATAAAAAATTAGGTAGATCTATGCATATTTCACTGGGAGGCTCAACAACAACATGTTTTACAAAAACTTACCTAAATACATGCACCAATCTATACACTCCATGACTTGAATGTTTTTTTTTTTTTAATTAAGATATAATTATTTAATACAAGGAAATGCACAAATAGTATTAAAAGAAAGGACAATAATATTGTTAATATTAATTAGGAAGGAATAATGGCTTTTACTAGTACCAATATACAGATGACTACGCGAATGTTACATACAGTATATATAACTATATTATATATTTTGTAAATTTACTAAACAACACCACGTCAAAAGTCACAGCTTAAATATAGAATATCAGATATTTATACAATCTCCATAAAAGTATTATTTTTTTCGAACCTTGATGTTGTTGTGTATATTATTTATAAAAAAAAAACGAACAATATGTTCATACTCTAGTGAAAGTAATGACTTTGGTGAAACTTAATTAACCATGAAATTACCTATAACAGGGTATAAATGAAGGTAATTTTCTGTTATGATAATCTTGGTACCTTCAAAAATACTTTATATACGAGTATAAATGTTAGCACTATAATTAATATGTAGTAATAAATATAATTATTATATATACCTATATATGAATAAATTAAACAGCTGATTTGTAAAATCAAGACTCAAGATTTGATTTACCTAGAGCCCGTACCCATCGTTTTCAATACATATTATAACCCACGTAAGGAAATTGTTTGATGAGTGAATGACTTGTTTTCTATTAAAAAAAAATTGAAAAAATAAAATAAAGCATTCGTATGTTACTGGTGAATGTAAATCCAACCCTAAGGGTAGAAAAACGGGATGATTGATTATTCACTCACTGATTGTAAGGTATGACCACGCATAATTTTTTACAGAGTAGTTCGATTTTGATAATTCTTTTTTTTTATTGGAAAAAGTTATAGTTTTTATATTTAGTTTTTCGGCGGTTTAATTTTTTGTTAAAAAGTTTTTGAATATTCCTTTAATATTATACACAACATCTTAATGTTCAGGAATTTTTCAAAATAAATACATTAAGTAGTAACCATAATAAGATAAACACATAATAAATTGTTAAGAGTCACAAAGTAAACGTGACCATCTCATTATCGAACGATATTTTGTCTCGTTTACACTTATAAGAAAAATATTTACTTATCGTTACGTATCTAGTCTATTTAGTTTAAAATTAAGTAGACAATTAACACGTGTCTACTAAACGAAAAACATTATATAATCGACTATCGTGACGTAGATTAAAATGTTATCAATTCATTATTCAATAGGCATAACATGAATACCTCGTCAAAGGTAAAGTTAAAAAATGGTATATTATAGAGTAAATAATTGTGTACATATGTATATTGATTTGTATCATTCTGTCTCTACCTAGTGCGTGCTGAGTTGCTTGGCAACACGTCACTGAAGCAAGATGGCGCGAGTGACGTCAGTCCAAGGGACGAGGGGTAGGGGGAGGCACAAGGTCTTGCGGCCAAGCGTGTCACTTCCCAATGAAAAAGAGGCCTGAGACCCGAAAGAGGGATGTCCTTGGAACGATCTTGCGGAAGGTAAAAGTATAAAGCAATTTTTTTCATTTGATACGTGAAGTCAGAAAAAAAACACAGGCCTGCCGTGAGCCGTCTACAACAAGGTTTACGATCGTGTGACAGGTGGATGTGACATCTCGGTTTGTTTGGCTTTTGAGTGCCATTACACAGCTGTTTGACCTATCTCAAGTTCAGTGAAAGCAAAAGTTGTTAGATTTTCGACGTGCTTTGGTACAATTTTGTGGTATACCTAACCGTATAACTAACTACGCGTATTGCTTGAAGTGTCTGCATTGAACTCTTGCAACTACGCAGAAAGTGTGACATATAAAATGATTCGTACATAATAATTTAAATTGAGATATCCTTCTAATAATCTCGCTGTAAATTCTATTAATTACTATTAACGAAATTAACGATCATTTGTTTTACGCAGAAATCGAGTGACCGAGTGTTGTTCGTTAGCCAAGACAGCGATGAGTCGATGACAATTGTGCATGACGTCATCCACGCATACATACACCGCTTGCCGTGTTACACTGATAAGGAAACCGCAAATGTGTGTATACAAACACTAGTGTGGGTTTTAAAGATTACATTAATTGTCGTTTGTGTTGAGATCCTAATGTTTTAATTTGTCATGTCGCATATTCGTTATAACATCTAAACTTAATGTTTTAATATATTTTTTAATTACTTAGACAGTATTTGTGTATATTTAGTTTTAGAACGAAATACTTTGTTCTTGTTTAATTGTTATTATAAAAATCGAATGACGGGCATCAAACTATGGAATAGTTTTGACTAATCACAGCAAGTCTATTTCTTAGGAAAAATTCTTTGCGGTCAAACGGTTACTGTGTTAATGACTGTTTACCATTTATTTATGAAGGAATATTATTAATTCAAAATGTCGTCTATAGAAATCTAATTCATTAACACAAAAACGAGTGTGCTTTAGACCACACGACTGAAATAAAATTTCTTTAGCTCCATCTAACTTGTATCTCCCTCTCAACTTCTTTTCGCCTCGCCAGATCACACTTTTCGTAACGTCTTGTCACGCATTCACTAGCTTAGGTACTCCCCAAGTGAAGCGTGCGTAAAGAAGTTTTACTTCAAAAATCGAGAATTTATAGGGTTTTTTTGGGATGCTTGTATCATTCTTTGCTTTACATTAAGTACATTGTTTTACAAAATATACAAATTTTACAGTCTAATATAAAGAGTTGCTTACAATATTGATAAACTTTAAAATAAACTAGAAATTAAAAAGAGAGGATTTTTTTAGAAAACTACGTCATTCGTAACTAGCTTGTAAGTTTTTAAAACGCGCTAATCTCAGGAAATACCTACCTATATAATATATTATTTATTGCACTTTAAAATACAAATTATACATTATGTTTAGAATTAATGTTGGCAAGGGCGAACTTATCTCTAAAAGAGATCTCTACCTAGTCTACCAGTTTACCCATGGTGGTGAGAAAACGATGTTACCACGGGACACAGTAGTGCAAGAGTGATAAAGCAACGAAAGGTAATATAAAATACATGTATACTTAACTACATACATACACATATACATAGGTACATAAATACATACATACATAACTACTGGTACGATTTGAGAAATTCTTTTTGTGTTGGATAGCTCATTTACGAAGGAAGGCTAAGGCTTTTTTCTCAAATTAACGCGGTTAAAGCCACGGGACACGACTAGTAAATAAATATGCTTACAAAATAAATTTATAAAAATGTACTGAAACAACGTTATTAAATTTGGCATTTGAAGAAGCTTGTTCTACTAGCTTTGTAAATAGCAAGGTAGGTATATAATTGTAAAAGTAACAAAAAGGGGATAAACATTATATATTTTCATTATATACAAACATATAATATATGCATTTATTAGTTTATTCCTAACTTCGTTGTCTCGTGTACTGTGCAGCGCTAGTAGAATATGTAATCAGCTCTGGACGGCTTTGAACTTGTTAATTGAACCTTTTCAATGTACGCTGGTGTAGAGTTACCGTTTCTCCAGATTTTTCCAGATTTGTCCTCACCTATATCTAATACGCCTGGAGACGGATTGGTTCATATACTTAAAACCAAGCTAGATGAAGACCAGGTTTTTGGGTGTGGAGAAAAAAATAAAAATGACATAAAAATAAAAGTCTAGTGCAAAACTAAAAATTCGTCTGCAAAAATGAGTTTTACTTAAAAAATGTATAAATTCTCTCTTAACGAATTACGAAAATTAACGCACAAAATAAGCACAAGATGTCAATAAGAAACAAGAGATCATAATTATATAAGAAATAATTTTCTGAGGAATTTAACTATAATAATAATATATTTAAAAAAAATTACAGACTATAATTCTTTTTACATGCACATTTAGTGTGTTAAATTATTGGTTTTCAGTTTTTCTTAGGGTGGATTTAAACCAAACGAACAAAGAGCTAGAGCTAGAACAAGAGCATTCTTTCTTGATTTTTATGTGTAAACGAACACTGGTATTCATAATTATATATTATAACAATGAAAGAATGCTCTACGCCTGTTTACACTAAAAGAATTTGATATAGTGGGGATAGAATGAGCATCCGCTCGTCATGTGTAAATCTACCTTTACTGAATCGTTTTGTTTTAATGAGCGCGTAACACTATTAAACTACATTTTTGACGTTTCATTCATTCTAGAATGCTCGTGGCCCGTGGGTAGTGACTTATGTCAAAAGGTTATTGACATGTTAGCAGATAAGTTAGTAAGGGGAAACTATTATATTTGACTGACTAGACACTAGACATCTTCCGTGGTTTTATCCGTAACTTAACATTTATACTAACTGTTCCAGGATCAGTGATTAAAATTTTAGATTAACATGGTTACTTCTATTACGAAAATTATTCGAAAACGGGATATTTACCATGTACGTGTCTCGTGAACAAGACATTCGCAGATTATGTCGAAATATCGAGCTCCGTGAAGTAAAATTAATAAACATGGTAAATATCCCGTTTTCGAATAATTTCAGTGATTAAAGTTTTTAAATTGCTTTTGGAGACTCTAATTTTGATAATAAAGAAAAATATTAGACTACTTATTTCAGACTTCTTAAAATTATCATTGGTTGGTATATTGGTAGCTGTGCGTAATTGCCACACAATACTGTATAATACAATATTACTTGTTACGTAAACATATCCTCCTATGTCTTACTTCTTTAAAAGCAGGATGTATTTGTCAGATCTGTAGAGCATCATTGTAATTTTCATATTCTGCCATACGATATTGTTCCATACGTTTATGATATAAGATCTAGACTCGTGTAGCATTATGGTGTATTCCCATTGTAACTGATAAGGTGTTAGGTCAAACTTTTGTTGAGATTACAACGGAATATTCAAACTTGTGTCTCTTATGATGCTAATAACAGAAGATGGCGCCAGATGCGATATTATCAGACGGCATGCGGTGTGTTATACCTCGGTCATACGTTTGAGTTATTTATTTTTAAATGCGCACTGACATGATAATGTTATTGTACTTTATACGAAGAAAACTCCGAGAGCTTATAATTCTAGAATCTTCTTACCAAGAAGGTAGTTTGATATGTTGCTCGGCTGCTTGGTATAAAATTCTTGCAACATCTGCAATGATCTCGAATTATCTATACTAATATAATAAAGCTGAAGAGTTTGTTTGATTGTTTGTTTGTTTGAACGCGGTAATCTCTGGATCTACTGGTCCGATTTGAAAAATTCTTTCAGTGTTAGATAGCCCATTTATCGAGGAAGGCTATAGGCTATGTATCATCACGCTTAGATCAATAGAAGCGGAGTCCACGCCGACGAAGTCGCGCGCAGAAGCTAGTCCGTAATAAAATGAAAGACTATTATTTATTTACACGACAACATTATTTTGTATTGGCCATATAGATACTTGTCGTGGTCTGGGTGTTTGTGTAGTCCTTGTGGGTCTCCCCACCGTGCCTCGGAGAGCACGTTAAGCCGTCGGTCCCGGTTGTTATCATGTACACCTGATAGCGATCGTTACTCATAGTAGGAAATATATCCGCCAACCCGCATTGGAGCAGCGTGGTGGATTAAGCTCCGATCCTTCTCCTACATGGGGAAGAGGCCTATGCCCAACAGTGGGATATTACAGGCTGAATCGTGATCGATTATTTATTTAAAAAAAAATGTCTACAAAAGTATTGAAGTTTGAAATTTTATTTAGATAAAGTGGAAGTTAAGGAATCAAATTTTATTTGACCTTCGCTGACTAATAACAATCACCATATGGTATACACCACATTTTAAATTTAATTATGTTAGTACTGTAGCTAGAAACCTGAAGTCATTTCCACGAATCTATGTCATTATGGCTTGTTAAAAAATAATATTTTTTTTTTTATGGTTGAAAGCAAACATACATACTGTTTTCTAATATTTGCGTTGAGCAGGGAATTTGTAAACACCATTTACTTCCACGGACTAAATAATAGAAGTAGAGCAGTTACGGATAGTTTACAAAATTTAACATTTACATAATATGTTGTTTAATCCGTCTCTTCATGCCCCTACACACTTTTTTGTCTCAAGAAATAAAAGTAATTAATTTTTTGTAAGATTCAGAGTTTAAATTCTTGTTATATCTTTTTTATATTATTTTATATACTTAGTGTTTGTACTTCACTGTAATAACAATAGCCTGTAAAACTGATATTTAAGGCGGAAGTCTCTTCTATTGACTTCAAACAAATAACTAGTGCACATTCAGATAAGTGTTAGTTCGATGCTAAATCTTTATACATTTATAACCTACTATAATGTATTATCTGTGAACACTGACACTAATACATTGATAATAGATATACCCATTTTGTTTTATATGCAGCGTGGTTCAAAACGAAAGTGAGTCTAAAGCGAATGCTGAACCAAACGTGCCAAGATCACTATTTTTTCCGATCTCGCGATGTCGTAACGGGCATTTGTTTACTCGGCACGGGCACCCGCCTGACCCGAAACACGAAATTGTGTCAAGCAGTTTATTCAATCTGCCGCCTGTGAGACTCTCATCTAGACGACGAGCGAAAGAAATGCCTATAACCAAGGTGATAGAGTGCTGTTTCCCACCACTAAGGCTATGGGGAGCGTTTCTACTTCTTTGGTTGGTTTCTGCCCTTGAATGTGGAGCTAACGATGTCAGAAAATGTAAAGAAAGTTGTTTGTCTTAGAATTATTTCATATGATTCTATATTTTTATTAATAAATATTATTGATAACATAATATTAAAATGCTTCTATAATCTTACAAATTTATACGAAGGTTGCTAGCTGACATTCGTCTAAAAAAGTTTCAATTTGCAAGAAAACGCAAACAAGCAAAGAAATGTGATGATGCTTGTGAAAAGTTATTGCGTGCTATTTACATGGTTTTAATAGTCTTTATAAATTAATATAATGACCTAATGCGTTAGAAAAGGACAGAAATATATGTTTTAACATTTTCACCACCCACTTTCACCAACCGCGACCAAACTCCCTTACTACCACCTGGAGACCAAGGGGTATTTACCACACCAACGAGAAGTTGATTGGGTTTGGTGGTGATAGAGAAAACTGTATATTTACGTACTAACAAAGCATTATATATATATATACATATATGTATATTTAGATTAGATTAAATTTGTTGCAAATTTGTTTTAATTTGTTTCGTATCGTAAAATATATTATTTCTTTATTAATTGCTATAAAATTATGTCATTTTATTGCAACTAAAATTATGTGTAAATGAATGCGGATCATTTAATATTATAATTATGTAAAACTTTTTGTGATTCAGCTAACTGTAGAATATTTCTGTTTTTATTTTGAAATGAGATACTGAGGAAATTTACATTAAAATAAATGTACATGTTGTGTCTCCTCTGGAATTTCCTATCGGAAATTGATCAGAAGCCTAATAGGTATACTAAAATAATACATGCCTCGCCTCAAAAAATGACACATTTTCTAAAAAACTTTTTGTCCTTTTTAACTTGTTGAAGGACAAATAATTTTACCGTTATTTAGACAAGGTGAAAAAAAATACGAATTTTCATATACTTACAAAACTTCAAGACTTCGTCCTGCGTCCACACCGCTACAACATGCGGAGAACGCCATAATAGAGTTCCTGGCCATAATAGAGGCAAACCGCGAGGTCAGCCGGGCCACCTGCAAAAAGATCATGCAGGCCTACCAGTACGATCACCAAGGATTACTGGAAGTGGAACTCGAGGAAGCCGAAGCAGCCATATACAACAGCGAAACCCGACAAATACTCAAGGGCAAGATGTCAGGTAAGTATATGGCTGCGTATAACAGCACAGCAGGCTTCGTGAGCGCGGTCGAGTCTGAGGGGAATGACGAGGAGCCACAAACCTTCGAAACACCTGAAGGGGACCCGGTGGTGGTAGTGGCCAGATGCACGAAAGTAATGCTGGCGGACCGGATGCTACAGATGGCGAAAACCGTCTCCGGCGACCGGGAAGGCCTACCGACCGTGCCCTGGGGACTACCATCGCTGGAGTGGATAAACGGGGTACCAGGATGCGGCAAGACAACTCGTATAGTCGGGGACTTCGATGAGGACACGGAGGTCGTGATCACGACCACAGTCGAGGCGGCCAAAGACCTAAAAGAAAAACTGGCGCACCGTTATGGCAACAAAGCCAAGCAAAAGGTGCGCACTATGGCCTCCGTTCTAGTTAATGGTTTCCGCGAGGGCTCAAAAATAAACCGCCTAACGGTGGACGAAGCCCTCATGAACCACTTCGGAGCCATAGTAATGGCCGCCCGACTAGCGGGAGCTCAGAAGGTAGTCCTCATTGGAGACATAAACCAGCTGCCGTACATCGACAGGGACAATCTGTTCGAAATGCGGTACTGCAGACCAACCCTGATAACAACCATCTCGTGCGAGTTGTCATGTACGCATCGTAATCCCAAAGACGTCGCCCTTGCCATCAGCGAAGTTTACAGGACCGTGTACAGCTCAAGCACAAAGATCCGATCTTTGCGAGTGGAGAGCCTCACGGGCTCGCGTATTCCTGCAGGAAGGGACCGCACCTTATACCTGGTCTTTACGCAAGAGGAGAAGAGATTGCTGACTGACCAGGGATACGGGTCCGGTGAGGGATCGCGCGTCTTAACCATCCACGAGGCGCAGGGCCAGACCTTTGAGGACGTCATTGTCCTCCAGACGAAGACAAGGAGGCTCAAGATCCACGACAGCGTTTCGCACGCTGTAGTCGCGGTAACTAGACACACCAACACCTGTGTCTACTACACCGACGACCGTGACGACGCAATTGGTCGCTTTGTGGCGAGGGCAGCGGAGGCGACAGACAAGAAAATCCTCGAGCACAGTCTTAAGATGGCAATTCATCATAGGGATGCCGCCGTCATTGAGAGTGTGCTCAGAATGTTGAAAGGTGTTGGGGTGAAAAGACATTATAAATAGTGTAGATTAATATAAAATGCATGTAATATAAAAGGAAGATAAATAGTGTTCATTAATATAAAATTCATGTAATATTATAGGAGTAGTAATACTATAGGATTAATTATTAAAAAATAAATAAAAAAAAAATAAAAAAAAACTTACTAATATTAACATAGGTTAAGTGTACATTGTAAGTAGCAAATAAGTATAGAATAGTTTTGGTCAGTGGACTCACGTTGTTTCTAAGTCTAGTTATTTAGGTTTACTTAAGTTGCAGTACAGTACCAATGCATGTTTTATTATATAAAAATTGGAATAACAAAAGCACGGGCACTATAAGTCCGTGGATATATCTTTTATTAAAAAAAAAAAAAAAAAAAACTTCAAGATGAAGATCGACGAACGCTTAGTGATGAAGTATCGTATGATATTTAAATTTCTAGAAGTGAGTTATTTATAATTTATCCTCAAGAAATTCTTCATAGTCAAAGGACCATAGTAGGAAGACATCATTAGGTTCCTGCGTCCCCTACCTGGGACAGAGGGCGTCCACAGTGCATCTCCATCCCGAGCGGTCCTGAGCGTCTCGCTTGATCTCACTCCAGGTCTTTCCGATGGCCTTGGAGGAGGAGTAGGAAGACAACAGTTACGCAAAAAATGGTGAACATCTGTATGACCTAGAGCAATCTTGTCATAGCAACGACAATAACCGGGCAGTAGTGCAACACCTGAACCCTTCAAATCAATCTATCAAGTTTTACCCTAATAAGCTTAAAATTAATTGATTAATCTAAACGGTTCGGTAACGAAACTCGTCACAAATCCAGTGTTCGTGGCATCAACTCTTGGATGCGGATTACCGTGTCTCATCAGTCGTGATATAGATAACATACGTCACTTGTCAATATTTATTGAGTAGTTCATTGGAAATAACAGTATATTACCCGCAAAAACGTTTGATAACTGGATTACTAGTAATTAATTAACCCGGCGGGAGTGTGGTGACAAAATATTTCATCGAGTATGTGGCGGGGTATGACATGCCCGTAAATTAAACTGCCTGTATATTATGATTATAATAATCAAATTGAATTAAAATTTTAATTTCATTTATTAAAACATAATCCCTATACTTATATTTAAATGGAAAACTTAGTCATTTTAATATATTTTAATAGTTTTTATTACCAAAGTTAAGACACTAATTTTTGGTTACAAATCAAAACAGTCTTCCATAAGAGGCATCAATTCTTTTTAACTAAACTAATATCACCAAATTAAACAAAATAAAAACTCTAAAAAAGATAAAGAACATGAGTTCTTGAATAAAAAAACTTAAAAAAAATCTAAAGTTATCATTAAGAACTAGATTCTGAATTAGCACACTCTTTCCAGAAAAAAATTGCGTGTTCAAGACAAATAGCCTCTCCACAGCTTACGCATACGTGTTTTGTTTTACGATACAACACATCGAACATAACGTCCCGATGCATTCTGGATAGCCGGTTGCAATGGGTCATTGAGTTGAGAAGATATTATCACTACTACTCTCAATATTTAGCTCCTGTGCCGTATCGGATTCTATGTTGTGTTCACTGATATAATCAGACACATTCGACGAGCTCGATTCATCGGAAGCATTTTCTTGTATGTTATATAACATAGACCTCAGTCTATTTTCCCTACTGTTTTCACATATGTTTGTTAAAAGCCTAAAAAAGACAAGAAATAATAAAATTAAATGTAAATAATGTTATGATTAAATGCACACGTAAGCTATGTGGCGGGGTGTCACTTACCCCACGCACGTATACTCATGTGTATCTCGAAAACCGGCTGACGCCACACATCGATCATGCCACTGTACCCTCTGCATTACTTTAGCTCCAGCTACTCGAAGCCGCGACCACGTAACTTACAATAATAAAAATGTACGCCAGTAAAAAGAATTGGTGGGGTATGCTACACCCCACCACACTCCCGCCGGGTTAAAAACAGTCGATGATATATAAAATTAAATGAGATAAATAAAAGATGTTCTTAAACGTTAATTAACGTGTAGGATTGCTAATAGGTTGACTTTTTATAATATAATATCATTATTTTAAGAATAAGAATAAATTCTTATTTATTATATTTTTTCTTATTATTTTATGAATAATCCAAGTTATAAATTGGTTCCTTTCCATGTACTTACATACAGAATTAATCCAAAGCATTTAACTGCATTACTAATTAAAAACATAAATTACATAGAATAAAAAGAAGAAAAGTTGCATAACAAGATGCCTTTTAATAAAATTAAATCAAGTAAAAGCGAACGCACCGCACGCCGACATGGTGGCAACATTGAACGCGCGAAAAAAAAGCAAATTGCCGCCGCCAAGGTCGTAAGAAGCTGTCCTAGTCACGGAGGGCATTTACATTTTTTTATAATCGCTTCAGGGGTTAAACAGTCTTCTTTCGAAATAAAACTTCTTTACGCACGTTTGACTTGGGGAGTAAGCTGAATTCATGACGAGAGCGTTACGAATAGTGTGATCGGGCGAGGCGAACGAAAGTTGAGAAGGAGATACATGTTAGTGAAGATAGAAAGTTTTACTTCAGTTGTGTGGTATAAGGAACACTCGTTTTTTTTAAATTAATGCCTCATTTCTCAAAAGTTTCGCGAGCAAATTCTATAAAAACAATAAGAAATTATTTAGTACCTATGTACTTCGCTTTGTTTCAAGAGCGATTATTTGGTATTAAAAATATATTTTCGTAGTATGAATATTAAATTGCAATATATATTTTTTCACATCGTCAAATAGGGTAATAAAGGGGGAAAATGTTTAAACAAAATACAACGATTAAATCGAGACGGCACTATCTACTATCGATATTACGAGTTGCCTTGCAAAACCAGAATCATTGTGGACCCGTTTGAGAAAAAAGTTAAAAACCTTCGTGAACTACGCGACGATTGCATGGGAATGGAACGCGTCTTCTGTAACCGCTTTTATATAGCAATTTTGGACTTTGCATCGATGCACCGTAGAATATTTTACTTGTTAGCATAAAAAAATGTTGGCTACTCCATAAACGGTCCTGCACCTGCCGCTAGATACAACTAGACGTTCTAGGACAGGAATACAGGATCGATGAATTGACATGTTTTTTTAATACAAAATATGTTGACAGTGAAAGAAAATACTGCAGCGTGAGCGTGACTGCATTTGTTTTCAGAAGTTTTGAATGGGTATCCTTAAGAAGTGTGTGACTGTCGTGACAATAATTAATATAATGACTGTCACATATTAAATAAACTACGATAACAAACACAAAAAGAAAAAGATAAATACAATGGCTAAACGTTTCGACTATCATATGCACCATGAATAAAAATATTCAATTAAATTTTATTAAGTTTTGCTTCTAGTTATCCGATTATCGAATATACTGCACATACTCGTGAATGGTATATCCAAAGACTAGGTACGTTACAATTGAGTTATAAGAGAAAGTAAAAAGTTGTGCTTTTAATAATTGGCTTTAGACAAATCTGTTATAGCGAAAGTCTTCCTTTTTTAACTTTGTTTTAATTAAACCAAAACTTTTTTTTTCAGATCTGTGGTAAAAGTTCTAAGTATACGAATAAGTGTTATGTCAGATATATTTCTATACTAGCTGCTGCCCGCGACGTCTTCTGCGTGCGTTTACTGCTCGTTTCCCGTAGGTGATAGCGTGATAATATGTAGCCTATACTCTGACCCGACTTCTTAATAATATTCGTGCCAAATTTGAAGTAAATCCATGCAGTACTTTTTGAGTTTATCCCAGACATACATAGACTTTCCTATCATTTTATTATCAGGTATATTTCTATATTGAATAATTATTATATTATGGTATTGTTACTAGTAAATGTATCCAGAGATTTTATCTAATAACATATTTGTTGTAAATATTTATAAAATTATTTTCATCCTGATTATTCCACGAGGTCTTATTATGTTAAGCTATCTTTTATTTTAATGTAATGTTAAATTATTACATAAATATGCTAATTGAATTTTCGGTAACAATGACTACGCATTCGTAAGTAGGTAGGTAGGTATTAAGCCATCAAATAAATATATGTTTTTTTTGACGATTACAACTTTTTACGAGCTTGTTAGTCTTAAATTTTCATGATAACATACTACCATATACCTACTTATATACCATATACCTACTTGTTAAAAATAAACCCTTTTTTTTAAACGTTAAGTATAATAATTACTTAAATTGTAAATATTTTAAATAAAACTAGATAGGCCACTCTGACTCTCAAGGCCTTAATAATCTTGTGCGTTGATTTTTTTTTGTTTTTAATCATTTTTAACGAACTTTTGAAAATATTTTGGTTTTTTTTTCTGCATCTTAATGGTTTTTAAAGGACAATTATTTTCGTCTTTTTTTTAAATGATAACCAGTCTTATGAAAAGTTGAATAAATATTTTACGAAGCATATTTTTAATAATAATTGTTTTATATTTTTACTTCCTTATATGTAGTAAAGGGAATATTGCGGCGTACCTACTTAATTTATTCGAGCGCTTTTTACTGGTATCTGAATTACTTCTGTACCTATGCCGTAAATGTAGTTACAACACGAAAAAGTAAAAACGGCGCCCTAAGATGTTGAAACTCTTTAACTTTTAATTAAATAAATGCTAAATTATATAACGTGTATTAACACCAAATAAGTGATATTCGTAAGTGTCTAACTCAAATTAAAGCTTTTTTTTTCAATACTGAACTATAAATAGTTGGATGTATTTCACCGTTATCTTGTTTTATGAAAATATGATTTTTATCGAATTAAACAAAACAAAAAAATAATAATAAGGAAACGAAGTAAGCTTTACATATAATATTAAATTAAAATATTTTAATTATTGTAAATATAAATTAATTTACATTTATACGAATAAAACTTTTAAAAATAAATAAAAGTAAAAAAACGCGGCTAATAATAAATACGCATAAATATTAAACACTAGGTACCTATAAACATAAACATAGTTTGAAGAGATTTATATAAATCTAGAAAACAGAAATCTGCATATTAAACGTGAGTACATAGAGACATTCCACGATTAATAGATAAAAACGAGATCGTCTATAAAGATTTGCTCTTATATCTTAAGAGAGTCTGTCGAGGCGAGTAAAAATATTATACTTAATAGCTGCTTTTACTGTGTCACTTAATTGCCCCAGACCGGTCCGAGTTCGCTCGGTAGCAACGACTTGAAATTACAATCCGTGGAGCTGCATCTGCAACAAGCCTGATTAACTAAACGCCTAGGATGAAAATGTTGAAAAACGAGCAAGGAACGCAACGTTTGAAAAATTACCGAGTCCATAGCGGGATCGTTGGCGACATTGAAATATTTTTATAACGATAATTTGTATCGCGATGACTGTTCTTTGTTTGTGTTAAAGGTTATTTAAACAAACTGATAGTTTTTTGTTTGGAAAACAATTTTATGAAATGTCATTTAACATCAAATTTCCCCATATTAATGTAGGTATTATTATTAATTTTTTTAAACATTTTCATTTGAAAGATAATATTGGTTAAATAATTCGATAAATATTTCTAAATCATTAACATAAAATTAAGTAGACAGTCGTGTTGTGTTAGAATCAGGCAATGTGAAATGTACGACAGAAAAGTTCTGTATCAACGTTCGCCAATATTTAGGTACGACTTAGTTTTTGTTAAAGAATTTTTGAACGTTTCCAAAGAACTTTACTACATATCTACTTTACTCGCTATTACCGTAAGTAGTCTGATATAACAGAGTCTTTGTTGTAACTAAATAATATTACTAGATCTTTTCAATTGTGTAAGGTAATTCACAGCGAAGTGCTACGTAATGAAATAATAATAAAAAGACAGCACACTTAGATCTCTATAGATAGAGACTGAGATTAATATAGGTAATACAATTAAACGAACAAACATAATTTTGGTCATCTTATATATTGTATATAAAAGTATAATAATTATATTTTTAATATAATTATTATTATAGATACTAAAAACATACTTAGCCACATTATTTTACTCCATATAGATAAAATACTAACTTAATTACGATAAACATGTTTTTGTATTTTAATGATAAAAATGTAATGGATATTGTTGTTATGTCATTTTTTTTTCATACGGCATCAAATTTTATCTTTTTTATATTTTTTGTTTTTATGTAAATTTACGATAAATACTTTAATAAATTATATAAATGGGTGATTATCATCACTTGAAAAAATCAAAAAATACTCACTCATTTTAGGTTGTATTTTGTATAAAAATAACTATAAAAAAAAAGTAAAAGTGAATATTGTGACTTGTGAGGTCTGTTCCAACGGAATAATATAAATCAATTACGGGATGTTTTATTAACAAAATATCATCACTGCCTATCATTTTGACATCAGATATTACCAGGTTTATATTTTACTAGCTTCTGCGCGCGACTTCGTCGGCGTGGACTCCGCTCCTATTGGTCTTAGGGTGATGTTACATAGCCTATAGCCTTCCTCGATAAATAGGCTATCTAACACTGAAAGAATTTTTCAAATCGGCCCAGTAGAACCAGAGATTACCGCGTTCAAACAAACAAACAAACAAACAAACAATCAAACAAACAATCAAACAAACTCTTCAGCTTTATATATTAGTATAGATTAAATATTATGTCTATACATATTTACAAGTCACAACTTAGGAACTAAATATTTACAGATAGTTTTGATATAAATCATGTCCGCGTGGAATTGTGCCAAGAATGCTAAATAATTATATTATTTATTATATAATTTATCAAAATGTATACATACAAGGTTTATATTAATTTATCAAAAGTAAATTCAACAAAGCTTGTCCTAAAAGGAAAATTCCATCAAATACAAGTACAAATTAAAAAATCGAAAAGTATATTCGTTGAAGATACAAAATAAAACGAGGATAAACAATTTCTAAAAGTACAGAACTATGTTAAATAAACGTATGGCTTATTTGTTTGTAATGAATAAACTGTCTAAGTACTAATTTATTTTTTGTGGTAACTTTATAGTTAGAATCCTATTGTAAAAAAAAAAGTAAATAATACAGATAAAAAAATTAAAAGAAATGTTAACATAACATGGGCAAAAGCCTGTGGATAATAATACCTTTAAATAAAAAAAACATACTTAGTCTACAAATCGTCACGCTTAGATGACAATTACAAGAGCCATAATATTAAAGGTTAACGAATTTGATATCAATTGAATTTTTGTACCAAAACAGCTCTTATCAGGAAAAACCAGAAATTGTATGTATCTAATACAATATAAATCGAATTAGCATTTAATCTATAGATAAAGAATTTATCTCCACAAACAATGACTAATAGGTAGGGATCCCTAGTATACTTTTTCAACTGATTAGTATCAAGCTAATTTTCCAAGAGTAACTTCATTCTGATGAGACGAACAAAAACTTCCTCTACGAAAACTCTTGATTGTGGTAGCTAACAGAGATAGCAGGGGATAGAGCAGCAGTGAGCGTAGGACAGGGATAACGTACCACGCAATTTGTAGGACAATACTGCCGTCCTTTAACTAAAACCTCGTTAACCCCAAAAAGTGATTTTAGAGAAAAACGCAAAAAACGCGGGAATCGTTGTTTCTAGAAAACTATTATACATAGATCAGTGATTGTTGGATATAATTTAAACAAATACTTTCCTGCATTATTTAGGATATTTTCTGCGCAGAAATATACTTTGAATTATTTATAAAACAAGGAATTTTGGTTTAGTTAAGCAATACACATATTTTTTGACATTGATTGCCGCACTAAAATGTCTCTAACCTACACTTAGAGACTCTTTAGTTAAGTATTTTCTTTAAATATCTAAGGTGTGTAATGTTTGATAGATTTATCCTGAAATGCTTAACTATAAACTCGTTAAGTCCATTAACTGTTTTGTAGCTAAGATTTTTCTTAATTTTATACATAAATACCTTTCGTAAGAAGAGGCTAAAGCACCTTAGACTCTTTTAAGCTAAGTGTTACCGAAAAATAAAATAACTTTTGTAAAAACATGTACTTGCTTACTAAGCTAAAAAAAGGCAACTCTTACCTCGATTGTTACTAACGTCTTTATAGCTAAGCATCTCATATCAAAAAACTGGAAGATTATATAAATAGCAATATGAAAATTAAATCAAATTTTATAAAAAAATTATAACTATAAAAGGTTCCTTCACTTATCATTACATAAACTGCAGCAATTTGTAAAAACAGCAACAAAAAAAAATGTTATCTCAAAAATAAATTAACAGTTCTTCTTTTATTCATTGTGAATAACATAGTATTAATTATTATTTCACCTTAACACTTTAAAATCAACAGTATAGTACCTATAGGCAGTGGCGGCCTTAGGGGGTGTCGAAAGGCCAAACGCCCGGGGCCTCGCTCTTGCAGGGGCCTCGCGCGATAAACCAAGCAAATTTTAAAAAGTATAGATTTTTGAACTTTATTTTTTACTTAAAACTTTTGATTTTGATCCGTAATTACTTATTAAGATTATAACATAACGGTAAATTAAAATAAAGTTAGTTAACTAATTCATTCATTCAAAACATAATTGAAAAATTCATTATGTAGTAGTCTTTCTCATGTCCTCACTCACACAATCCATCCATCGCTTTTTTGGCCTGCCGATCGCTCTTCGTCCTTCGTCTTACCATATCTTTTACAGTTGCGTCTGCTGAAAGGAGTTTTTCGAGGCTTAAAGTTATAAAAACATATTTGAGGAATTCGATGACGCAAGATCGGCTTTTAGCCCTTGCTATTCTTTCAATCGAAAATGACGTAGCTCAGTCGTTAGATTATTGTGCTTTAATTCAAAGATTTTAGTCTTAGGAAAAGCCGCAAACATCAATTATAAAATTTATTATCTCTGTATTTGTTAATTTGGTAAATCTTTCAATATAAAATATTTTAAAACTGAAATTTTATTTATTTGTATAACTTTAGCCACTACCACTACCACTACAGCCTATTACAGTCCACTGCTGGACATAGGCCTCCACAAGTTCGCGCCCGACATTATGACGCGAACTCATGTGTTTTGCCCATAGTCACCACGCTGGGCAGGCGGGTTGGTGACTGCAGGGCTGGCTTTGTCGCACCGAAGACGCTGCTGCCCGTCTTTGGCCTGTGTATTTCAAAGCCAGCATGGATGGTTATCCCGCCATCCGTCGGCTTTTTAAGTTCCATGGTGGTAGTGGAACTGTGTTATCCCTTAGTCGCCTCTTACGACACCCACGGGAAGAGAGAGGGTGGCTACATTCTTTAGTGCCGTAACCACACAGCACTACTGTGGCTACATTCTTTAGTGCCGTAACCACACAGCATAACTTTAGCATTTCTCCTTAAACACGACAAACTAGTCGACAAGTTGAAAATGGTCGAAAATAGACATACTGCTCTTAAAATTATTAAATTATGTGTAAATGTATTGTAAATTTTGTAGTTTCAGAAAAATCATCCCTTTTTGAAAAATCCCCACTTTTTGTTCAAGTACAAAAATTATTATAAACAGTATGAATAGTTTTTTAACTTTAATGGCGTGATCTTATTAAGTTTGTATATAATAAAGGCTCTACGAAGCGAAAAATTATTATGACAATTATTTAAATTTTTATTTTTTTAATTTACAATTGAGACGGAATTTCAAGAAAATTTTGTTGGTTAACGATCGTTTAACTTATTGAAAAATTAACTTGAAGTAAAATTTCCAATGGAAATTAAGTATTTATAGTGTTCAGAATACACCATAACTTTTTCAAATTAAAAAAATAATAATCAATACTTTAAATAAATTAATCAATGTGTCGTACTCGCTTTTGACGCCGCGCGTAATCTAAAAACGTCACACGGAGACCCATTTTCAGAATTAAATTAAAATTATAAATAATGGAGGCAGAGTTCCGGGAGCGGAAAGTTTTTTTATTGAAAATTTTCTCTTCTTTCAAAATCTTAGTTTGAAATTTCGTAAATATGAATAGTTTATGAAATATTGGCAAAAACCAAAGGCCATTTTTTCCTTTTTTAGGGTTCCGTACCTCAAAAGGAAAAAACGGAACCCTTATAGGATCACTTTGTTGTCCGTCTGTCTGTCAAGACCCTTTTTCTTAGAAACGCGTGGAGGTATCAAACTGAAATTTATATAAAATACTCAAATCTGCTGTCCCTTAGAGCTGTGAAAAAATTAAACTTCTAAGCCAAGGCAATCAAAAGATACAGCCATTTATGCTGCATATTTTCGACACTCCAAGGGAATCAAAACCTACAGGGTACTGCCCGTGAACTGAGAATCTTGAAATTTGGTACGAAGCAACGTCTTAAAGGACAGATAAAGGAAAAATTGCGAAAATCATAAATTTTTAGTAAAATCATATAATAAAAGTATTTTTAATGATTTTAAATTTTTACCCCTTTTTTCATGATCGTGTAAAGGTATTAAATTGAAATTCATATCAAATACTCAGGTCTATAATACCTTTAAGCTGTGACAAAATTAAACTTTTGTGTCAACGCAATCAAAAGAAACAGCAATTTAAGCCGCATTTGAAACTCGCAACTACTCGCAAAGGAATCAAAACCTACAGGGTACTTCCCGTGAACTCAGAAACTTGAAATTTGGTACGAAGCAACGACTTATAGCACAAATAAAGGAAAAATTGCGAAAAGTATACATTTTTAGTTAAATCATATAACAAAAATATTTTTAATAATTTTTAATTATTTTAAACTTAATACCCCTCTTCTTATGAACGCGTAAAGGTATTAAATTGAAATTAATATCAAATACTCAGATCTATAATAATACTATAGACGACTTTGGCGTTGTGGACATGTCATTTACGTGGAATAAGAATGCATGTTTTTATTTCAATGTTTCTCAGTATGTGTAGCTCTAAAAGACTTGTTTTTTATACTCAAATGTTGCTGACATATTCTATTTTGAGAAATGATGAATTAAAATACAAGAATTTTTTTTAATAATTTTATTTAATACTTTTGTGGTCCGAGTTTTTTGTCACCTATAGACGTCGCTGGCGCACAGGGCTCGCAGCCTCGCGAGTGCTTCTCAAGTATAGGTGACTTTGGCGTTCAAAAGGTTAATAGTTTTAGTCGATATTTTGTTGCGTAATTTAGTTTTCAAAATAATATTTATAGCTGAAAATAAACTTTCCACAGTGGCGCTGCTATGTGGTAAGCACAAAAGTTTCTTCACCAATTCACAAAATTCGCACAAAGGTTACATTTGTAAATGTTTGAAATGTTTTGAAATATCCGAAAAATACGTTTTGGAGAATTTTGTACATGATTTTCCAGTGCATAAAAATATGAGTGTCAATCACATAAGACTCAGGTCGGGGAATTCCTTATTCGAATCCCGACAAGAGTACATAGTTACACACTGCCATCTAGTAAGAGTATTATAATTATATAGTGGTTATCAAAACATATTACATAGTGTAGTAGGTGACGCTGAACGCTAATTGAAAAACAGTAAAAATTAGGAATGAAACAGAAAACAGGGGCATCGATGTAAAAACAGCAAATCTACTGTTAAAACAGTAGGGTTGGTAACACTGCATCCCCGCACACTCCCGGAATGAACGAAGCGCGAGCAACGAAAAACGTGTTTCTAGTTAGGCAGCGTGGGTTAGCGGATATTTAGTTAAGAATGACTAATATTTTTTTGAACAAATTCCACGTTAGAAGTAAATAACGCTTTTTTAATGAATTGTTTTGAGAAAATCGCAGTATTGAATACTTGACTAAAATACCGTTATGGTGGGCTAACTAGAATTAAGGTAAGTTTTTCATTATAAATAGTTTATAGCATTGTTTTATTGTGTTTTATGAAAATTGATCCTAAACTATAAACACGTTATACGCCCTTAGTGTATTTGTAGTCAAGAATAATCAAATAACGTGGTTTAAGCTAATAAAACGTTAAAAAAATATTAGGCGAATTTGGAAACTAAGGTACTTTAACGTACATCAAGCTAAGAAGTGTGGTATAGTCACTTTTTAGTCAAGAATTTGTTGCATATTTTGTCATTTAACGGTATATCATGTTTTAATATCTCTAAAACTGTAAGTCATAGAGCTATGTTTCTTAGACAGAAAGATAGAGAATTTAAAACTGTAATACTTTGCATTCAAAACTCAAAATCGACCATTTGAGGGTTAACGAGGTTCTAGTTAAAGGACGGCAGAATATTACTATTTACATTACATAAATAAATATTTTATTATAATAATTATATAACTAACTAAAAGAAAAAAAATCAGAAATAAAATCAATTTTTGATGACCTTACGAGGTCATAAAATTGATGACCTCGTAAGCTCATCAAAAATTATTACTAATCAGCTGATTTTTTTTCTTTTAGTTAGTTAATATCCGTATAATTTAATAGTAATATTGTCCTACAAATTGCGTGGTACGTTATCCCGGTCCTACGCTCACTGCTGTTCTATCCCCTGCTATCTCTGTTAGCTACCACAATCAAGAGTTTTCGTAGAGGAATTTTTTGTTCGTCTCATCAAAATAAAGCTACTCCTGGAAAATTAGCTTGATACTAATCAGGTGAAAAAAAATTACTAGGGATCCCTACCTATAATATGAATAATATAGCAATTATTATCGTTTGTCATAGGTAGTCTTTTTATTTCGTAATTAGTATATGATAATGTTATAAAACTAGGCTTTGAATGTTAAATTAAAAATATAAAATTAGTACTGGTCTAAGGATAAGGCATAAGGCTTACTTAAGGCTACTTTTAAATAAAGATTTTCTCTTTATAAAGCAGCTCTTAGACTCCAGTTCTACAAGATATAGACATGCCATTCGATTACAGTCGTCCATTTTATTATAATTATGTATACTGAGTTACTGGCAGATTAAACGTGTGATGTTTACAGTTATTACTAAAATACTAGTGCTATTTTTTATTTATTGAATTAAATTGTTACAACTTAGAAGTAAGTATAAATAAATTGCTCATTCAAATAATGTAATTAATTTTATAACACAAAACGTATTTTCATATCAACTGTCACATGGCATACATATTACCTATATATTTTTATATTATACTAGCAGCAAAATCCGGCGTTGCTCGGGTTAAAATACATCGCAGAAACTTTCTAGATCTAGACCATTACAGAAATTTTGAGAGCTTTTCAGATGTCCTAATACGTTAGAAAAGGACAGAAATATATGTTTTAACATTTTCACCACCCAGCACCACCCACTTTCACCAACCGCGACCAAACTCCTTTACTACCTCCTGGAGACCAAGGGGTTTTGAAAGTATTACAAACTTTGATCCTGTGAACCAACATTAGTAATAAAGAGACATAATGGCCATTGGCCACGGAGCATATTTTATTGCAAAAAAATGAAATTAAAAAATAAAAAAGTTTAGCGTATATTATGTCGAAAAGATTTTATTAACAAAATCCATGGCCGCCGCTAGGCTACCTGCCTTCAAAGGTATTTCCTCGGCTGTGGAATGAGATCATCATAATCTGCGACAGCCTTCAAACCTACCGGTCTAACATTTTAATGAGGTCTATTGTGACTTGAGTAAACATTGTGCATATACGGAACGATATAGTATTTACGTTGTTTTTATTTTAAATCTTTACTTTATGTAAGTAAAAATAAAGGTAAACATTAATAAATTAACATATGTTGGTGTGTAACTCTCTTAACCAATATTCATTTACTTAAAAAGAAATCTAAAAATTAATGATGTCCCTCGTTCATGTAGGTATATTTTATTATAACGATTCAATATGGATTTTTAAATACATTATGGATTAATAAAATTAGAAGTGTAAACTGTAGACTGAATATTTTAGAATAAACTTTGAGTCTAGAATAAATTAAATGTTAATTGTGAATACGATAGACATGCTTTATAAACTAAAATTTACATAATTTTGTTTTGATGCTAAAGGCTACGCATAATGAAATATACAGAGGGAAAATAATACAAAGAATTAAAACATTTACGAAGTTTCGTATGTTGTGACAAAAACTCAAGAAAACTATACCCATCAGCTGCTATAACCTGTCAATTAACAAAAAACCTTGTGTGAATTTGATGCAACAGAGGAGTATATAAGAGCATTGTTCGTATACAAAAACAGAGAGCTGTGACGTCAACCTGAGTGGATAAAACAAATCATAGCCCACGCATTACGTAATGGCGCCAAACCTACTCTAACGAGGTTAAAAGAATTTTCGCCTGAAATTGAGCTTTTATTAAATGCGTAATTAAAATTATTTATTAATATCAAAACTGTTTTAATCAGATATAAAACCTTAGAAGTTGTAATTAAATAGTTTCATTGCTTTTTACGTATTTTTATCGTCTTATATTATTTTTGCGATCGTAATTAAAATAAGCACTAATAGTCCTACTATTATTTAAATTTATTCCGAAATAATTAGTAAAATAGATATTTAATTGTATGCTAAAATGAATAAACTTCGTTATGGTAACTGACTCTATAATAAAGGAAGTTTTAAATTTGCACACTACGTAAGCACTTTACTATTATCATATTTGTATGAATTGAAAACAATATAACCATTAAATAAAAGTCAATTTTAATTTAATTCCACACCGTAAAAATACGCACGTAATTAGATGATATTTCTATTTAAAATAAACCGACTTTGCATGTACGTAACAATTGATATTTGTTTTATTGAAGTTTAATTTTTTTCTATCGACGTACAAACCTTTTATAAAGTGCCGCTAATAGAGTTGCTAGAAATCTTTGCTGTGAACTCGAGAGTAGAGCCTTAGAATAACATACCTGAAACAAAGGAAAATCTATTTAATTATGTAGGAAATGAACTTGTTACGACGGTAAAATGAAACGTGCATTTTAAAAGAAAACACGGAAGTTAATATTTAAATTGATTTGAACTACATCAACGTTACTTTTCATAATGTTATTTTATAGAAAAGAAAATGCCGTCTTTTACATCTTATTTCTTCAAAGTCTAATTATTATTAATATTAATTTGTGGAAAGGAAAAACCAAAAAGAACACACACACAGTTTGGTTACAAAATTTAAAAATTTTAACAACAATAATAATTAAAGAAAATACTTATATTAAAAACTCAATAATTCCTTTTAGTCATTAAAATGAAGGCAAAATTTTGACAAAAGTATTTTTGTTTTTACGTGTACTTACTAAATTAAAAATATCTTATTTGTTATTTTTAACACCAGAACTTTATTTATTAATACACAATAAATTTATCTTTAAATCAGATTTTTAACTGTCGTAAACGTATATTTAACAAAGAAAGTCCTTCTAAAAATAATTAAAGTTAAAATTGGGTTGTCTGGAAGAAATGGCTAAATAGCCATAAGTCCGCCCATTGCACTTCACAGTCTGTAAATGATATTTGTAGTTGTGATTTACAATAAAGTATAAATAAATAAATAAATAAATAAATAAAGTTATTTTATAGAAAAATTGAAAAAAAAATTAATGTAAGAAAAGTATAAAAAAGTATTTTATGCTCATTGCTCACTCCCTACATAAACAACTACAAAATTATAAAAAGGTCGTATTTAAGGTAAGCGGAAAATTACGATAAATTGAAAACTTATGACACTGGTCGAAAACAAAAAAACAAACTTGCTGTCAACAAACAAAAACAAACAATCCAACATGGCGACTCAACGTCATTCTGCTATCGGTCTCGGTCGCGTTATCACTAGCGCGTAGACGATCCATTTTTAGAAATATTAATTCAGTAATAACTGTTGTACAGTAAACTATTTTTAGTGCGGCCTAGGCTAAAAATACTCCGTCGCCGCGACCAATGACGCTTACTTGATAATACTAATGTTACTCATGTTATGTTAGTGTCGTTGACTCGTTGCAGTTTATTGGGCTTGCTGTCGATTGACATTCATAGAATATCGCAGGGGTTATCAGCGATGTTTACTAAGCTTACGCTATTTCATACCGATATGTAATTATTTTTATTTGCTTTCATATCAATTTTAATTAAATACAAATACATTTTAAAATATAATTTAGCTTTGCAAAAGGGTCGTTCGGCTAAATACAGACTGTCATTTTGAAATACAGGATATATATAGATAGAGCGACGTATTTATTAGAACATTAATTTCAACATTTGTATACATTAGTACATAAATCGACGATTACATAACCATTCGGCTACGAGACGTGCTCGGTCGAGCCACAAGGCCGACCTGTCGACATTGACCGTGAAGTTACAACATAGTATAAAAAAATAGTACAATGTTTCCGCAATTCGAGTCACTTTAAGCAAATTTTCTAAGGCGAAGTTACGCAGAGGTCTAGCATGTATTACTATCAAATATATAATAATGCTAATAGCATTTAAAATACACCTCGAATCTCGATTAATAAGTTATTTGTACATACATAATTTAGTACATGGTTCGTGACCCTTGCAAAACAGTCATCGCATTCATAACACACTTCTAATCCTCTTACTTTTCTGTATGTTCTGTTACCGCCTTTGTTTTAATTGAAAATACTTGAATAGTATGAATTTTAATTTTTTATATTTATTAATACACGTATATTCAGTCATACTCAAGCATAATTTATGTTCTATACTTCTACAGTATTGTTAATAGCATAACCATTATACATACATTAATAATTTTATTATCAAGATGACAATAAAAGAGTTAAAAAAAACTGGACAGCTTGAAATAATTCGTTCATAATTATGAATGAATTGTAGTTTCAATTGTGTGGATGAAATATGTTTTTTTTTTTTATTATTCGTCGAACAAATCAATCAACAAATACTCTCAGAATGTTATTAGAAAAGCTAGAGTTATACACTAAAAACTAGATCGATGTCAAAATGTGGAGGTAAATGGAATTTAAGCTCAATCTCATGTAAATAAAACAAACGATAATGACCCAAATGAAAATCTTTTTAGGTATATAAAGAGGTTACGCCTATTAAAATCGAAGTAGATTACAATAATCAGGATAATGTATCTTTAATGAGATTTTCGGTAAAAATTTATCATAAAATATTGCAAAAAAAAAAAAAATTAACAAACTGCGTCTGGTCATTGACTAATGAAAACGGAAATGCTGTAGATTACATGAATTGGCGGATACTTTTATTTGCATTAAAACTCCTTGTTGTCATATTGAAATAAATCTATACTAATATATAAAGCTGAAGAGTTTGTTTGTTTGTTTGATTGTTTGTTTGTTTGTTTGTTTGTTTGTTTGTTTGAACGCGGTAATCTCTGGTTCTACTGGGCCGATTTGAAAAATTCTTTCACTGTTAGATAGCCCATTTATCGAGGAAGGCTATAGGCTATGTATCATCACGCTAAGACCAATAGGAGCGGAGTCCACGCCGACGAAGTCGCGCGCAGAAGCTAGTTACATATATTTGTAAAAATAGATACCTAAATGTCAAAAATATTGTTAGATTAATAGAATATGTTCAAAATTAACGATTTACTGGAATGAGTTTTAGATTTTCGGTTTTGAGTGTTGGAGTTAGGACTTCTGTTGACTTATACTTTTTCTTTTTCTTTTATTCTACTACAACTAAATCGGCAAACAATCGTACGGCTCTCCTGATGGTAAGCTAAATTGCCTATAGACGCCTGCAACACCAGAATCATCCCCCAAGAGTTCTGAACACCGTACTCACCACAGGAACACAACACTGCTTGAAAGCAGTATTATTTATCTGTAATCTTCTGTAAGGTCGAGGTACTTCTTCAGTCCTGCTGCTCCAGATTTCTAGCAAGTTATTTCCTGCTGTGCCCTACCTGTTACTTTTATACATAACTCGCTGTTTCGTAAAAATACCTTCAATGAGTTGTCGTTTTTGTAAACGTACTCTTACATAAACGTTATATTTTCGTTTAATTAACGTAATGCTTCAATGTGATATAATTAACATGTTAAGTAATAAAAAAATACAGTGCACACAATTTATTATTTTGACATATTTTGTTATTGCTGCTTTGATTAAGGAGTTAAAAATATTTACAATAACATTTCTTTCTTTATTATTTTTATTTATTATATTTATGTGACAAAATTAAATGCTTGATAACTGAATTTAGGTCTTAGTTCCTTCAAAACCAGAATAGAATTAATACCTAAAGTAATAAATGAAAGTTAAAAATAGCTGTTCTAGATATAAAATTGTGAACAATTGCCAGTATGAGATGCTTTGCGCCAATTAACAAAAATGATTAAGATTATTAAAACTAATCTGCTGTGGTCGGTTGGCGCCAACGCTTCAAGCGTTGCATGTTTTTATACCGTGGTTTACATTCCAAATTCTTTGCAGTTATAAAAGTAAATGTAATCGTTTCTTTAAAGCTTTCTTATTATTTATTTATATTTTTATATTTACATAACGAGATTAATAAGACGAGTTTTGCAAAATCGTATCGAATTTCGATACGATACTCTTAAATTTATGTAGGTTAAATGTGGTAACAGATGCTAAATTTTTTATTTTATTTATGTGATAGACTGCTTTTATCAGCTCTTTTGAGTTACCGTGTAATGATTTAAAGTCCTAATTAAGCAACACTACTTTTCATTAATAATAATAGCAACTTATTATGAATATATTTAAACTAGCTGTGCCCGCGACTTCGTCCGCATGGAATAGTGACTTTTGATGACAGCATTTTTTGATATATCGTTTGGTTTATTTTGGACATCAGAACGGCTCTAATATTTTGTCTCTTGTCGCAAACTTATAAAACATTTACATAAACCTTACATATTTCAATACAAACTTTCTATTTTTCTCCCTTGGGGGTAAAACGTACATTGAATGTCATATTTATTTATATCAAACAACTTTTTACCATACAACTTTTCACCCCCACCTTTTAACCCCTTCGACCCCTTTTATCGCATTAAAAAGTAGCCTATGTCCTTTCTCAGGCTCTAGACTATATGTGTACCAAACATTTAAATCGGTTTAGTAGTTTTGGCACGAAAGCGCGACAGACAGACAGACAAACAGACAGACAGAGTTACTTTCGCATTTATAATATTAGTAAGGATTATTATTTAAATATATATGGTTTCGTTTACAAATTTAAATAGATAATATAATAAATCATAGTTTTTTTCTAGTCTTGTGTAACCTTCATTTATATATATATTTTTTAATTTAAATATTGTTTTTATTACTCACTCATTATTATTTTGGCCGTACACCGGCTTCGCATGGGTGCAAATTATATTTTAGATAAGACAGGGTCGTCGAGGGTCAAGTTTTCGTTGGCCAGAGAGTATGTAAAGTTCTTTATTTTCTAGTGTTATTGGTCTAGTTAATTTACTTTATTATATTGAATGCCAGTAAAATCGAAACATACAGTAAAATTAAATAAATTAGACTGCACTGTTCGTATATTGCTTACTAAAGAGTTAAGAGAAAGTAAGCAGAATTTATTCTAATCGCAAAAGGTTACAAATTTATATATTTTTATTTAAGTGCATTATAACTTATAAGTGCCACTAAAGACAGCAACTAGAAATGACGAATGTATATGTCCATTTAATTTAATTCTTATATATCATACAAAATAATTATAATAAACTTGTTTTTTTTTATATTTATTTATTAAGTTTTAGATGACTCAAATCTATAGCTGATCTGTCTTTTTATCAGTTTGTTATAAACATATTGGTGTTTATTACGGACATATTTTTATGTAATAATTCACTGCTTTAACAGATTAGAAATCTAAAATAGATTTCGTAATAAGTAAATTTTATATATTACTAGCGATCCGCTCCGGCTTCGCACGGGTGAAATGGTGATACTAAATATAAAATATAAAATAAATATTTGCAATCTAAGCGCAAAAAATGTGTTTATTTACGAAATCACATTAGAAAACTTTAAAACTATCAGTGTTCCTCTACTATATTATGCATGTATTATACATATAAACCTTTCTCTAGAATCACTCTATTTACTAAAGAAAACCGCATCAAAATCCGTTGCGTAGTTTTAAAGATCTAAGCATATATACAGACAGACAGCGGGAAGAGACTGTTTTATAATATGTAGTGATATTTGCTTGCGCGCGGACGGCTGAAAGATCCTTAGTATAAAGTACCCTTATAAAGTATAAAAATTCAAGTTCATTAATTTTGAAATTGAAATAAAAACGGTACGTATCAATAATACTTATTTTGCGTTCAATTAAATAAGTACGCTTGGCTCGCATTCGCTGCGTCACAGTCAAGGTTGAGAGCCGAGGAAGTGGCCAGACAATACCGAGCGTCGATTTCGCAACACCGCACTCTACCAAACGAGGAAGAACTCGGTTATCTTGACATTTACATATCATGTGGTATCTGTTAGGTGTAATTCGCAATATGTCTTATATATTTGCATGTTATTAGAATTTTTTGTTAGATTATATTTGGTGTGTGTTGACAAAGTTTGCCTGTTTATACATATACATACATACGTAGGTGTTATTGGCTATCAGGTGCCATTATGAGTTGTCATAATATGTTGATATGGACTCAATCAGACTATCGGTTCAAGAAATTATTGATAATAAAAAACCAGTGTGCTTTAAATCACACGACTGAAGTAAAACTCACGAAACTTAACTCTCTCTCTTTCTATCTTCACTAACTTATATCTCCCTCTCAAGTTCCGTTCGCCTAACCCGATCACACTTTTCGTAACGCTCGCGTCACGCATTCACTAACTTACTACCCAAATCAAGCGTGCCTAAAGAAGTTTTACTTCAATAAAGTGTAGAAATGTTTGACAGCATATAATAGAAAATTTATAAAAGGAAATTGTTACAATAATTATACTACCCTTGTGTCGTAGAGGCCGTCACGAAGTCTTACGAACTGAGCGGCCGATAAGCTATGTGGACCTAGATATAAATATATAAATAAATATAAATATCTTATAACATACACACACGGTCGTCTGTCCTATGGTAAGCAACTTACTGCTTGTGTTACAACAGGTAACAGCTGAACCGTTAGAGCTGTCTTTTTTATATACATAGAAATAAAACAACAACAAACAAATATTACACCCGACTCAGGCAGGAATCGAACCAGCAATCCGCGGAGCAAAAAACAGTCACTACAAACTGCACAAATGGGCTAGTCAAATCAGATCCAACCATTTTTCATGCATTTGACTTGTCAACATGGAATTTGCTAAACAATATGTAGGTAGTTTTGTCACCAATTTCTGGTTTAGAATGAAGTTAATAGCTTTGCATTTTACGCATTTTAATCGAATTCGCCTCACAACGATACAACCAGTCTGTGATAAAACGTCCTAAAGTGAATAACCCCATTAAAAGTGAAACGAAAAATATAAGAAAAGTTGACAATTTATATTCGTAAGATATCATAATGATTTGTTGCCGTTATAATAACATACTAAAGTATTATTTGTTATTTTATTTTGTATCTTTATTAATTGGAAATTATGTTACTAAATTATACGAATATCTTTTTCTCATGATAAATAAAAAGAGTAAGAAGTATCTAATATAAAGATAGTAAAATTATGATACTTTGAGACTTATTTGGCTTTAACAGTTACGTATTAACATTTTCATTTCGGGAATCTACACTAGTATGATAATCGCGGTATAAGTCCCGTTTAAATAAAAATATGGATTTGATCTTTCTTATGAGTAAATTATAGTATGAAAAAAATATTTAAAAATCATGATACTTTAGTATATTTTTACACCCTAGTCACTCACGTAAAGTTGGTTAGGTTTTATTAATTATTATTACTTGTGTACTAACTATAAAATTCACACAGATTTTTTTTTCATGTCAAAAGATGTTAGATACGTTAAGTGACGGCGATCAAGTCACCAAATATTTATTGAATCATATTTTATCAATATAACATATTATAAAGTACGAGTTGGTTTGTTGGAAGGTACTAATATTCCTGCCACTTTTCATTTGTTTTTCTGTCCGTCAAAAATAGATGAACCCGACGAAGAAATTCGGTACATTTTAAAGTTTTACTTTAAAATAAGGAAAAACGCGATAGACAGCAAAAAAATTTGTGACGTTTATAGACCTAATGTAGAGTCAGTAATCTGAGTAGCACAAAATTGGCTTAGGTAAACGTTTTCAGTAAGGAAATTTTAATGTCGAAGATGCATTTCGCTCTGGTCGGCCAGATATGAACAAATGTGACGAATTTTTTTTTTAAAGTAGAGCTAGATCGACATTGAAGCTAAGTCAGTAGATATGCTATAATGAATATGTTGTAAGTTTTTGACAAACAAGTGAAGTGACAAAAGATAAAAGTACAATAATATTGTTTTGCTGAAACTAGGATAAGTAGATAAAACATGTAACAATTATTGTTTTAAAAAATATATTTTTTAGCTTTGCCTGACGTCATCTTCGAATCTAATATAAGGGCTTGTTACCCGACCCATAGCAATATCCAACTGACAAAACTATATATTCAAGTTTATGTTCAAGTTTATTCAAGTAAATTACATTTGTCTATAAAAACAGTAATTAATAGCGGGACCCAAACTAAGCTATGCTTGTATCTTGGGCCCCCAATATATTTAATATATTAATAATATTCGGTTATATATTTCGGTTTTACCGAAACTTAAGAACTGTTCATAAAATTAGGGTAGTTAGAACCTGCCTTGTAAATTATACAGAGCGGAAACAGCGCTTTTTTGCGTTTTTTGCGCGCAAAAGGGCTAATCAAATGTTTTCATGCGTCCAACTTAATCTGTCCAATATCACTATTCGAAACCTGTGAAACCAAAATTTGTGATGTATATAGCAAGGTCCGGATTTAGAGGTGTGGAGGCCTCGGGGCAACAAAGGAGTGGAGGCCTCTTGGCCCTAAATTATTTTCCAAATAAAATGGGCAATTTTTTGAAAAGATAAATGCGAAAAAAATATGATAGAAAAAGTTGTTTACTAGTGTTTACCAGTCTGAATTTGATTTTTTTTTCCGAAGCCTCTATTGTGGAGGCCCCTCTTTTGTGGAGGCCTCGGGGTTGTATCCTCCCCTAAATTCGGTTCTGTATATAGCGGGTTAAACGTAAACAGCCAATCCGAGATTTTAGTGGCAAACGGTGAAACAGGTCCTAAGGTTCACATCCGATAAAATCGTGCGATATATCGAGATATTGACAAATAACGTGACATTGATAAAAAAATATATGTATATTTTTATTATTTTAAGAGCTAATCGCATTTTTTCGCATTGAAACTAGCTGCGTTTGTGACGATATCTGTTTTATGCTTGGTTTATAGGTCTTTATGATTGACTGTTCTTAATGGTTTAAAGTAATAATCTTCTAATAGCACCTCACATCGTGAAATGTATGGAATGCCTTAAACATAGCTAGATTATAGAGGCATAAAACCATTTGTATAATCTATGCAAGCGATCTATGTATCATACTTAATAACATTAAACATTTATATTTATTTATAACAATAAGTTTTCATATGTGTAAATAACATCATTATTATCAGCATAGAGACATTGTAATTTTGATAAAAATCCTTTATATACTCAGATATGTAGAGATAAAACGTTGGTTACTCGTCTTTACTGACAAGTTAAAAAATAAAAATAATTTTTTCTGTTTTAATTATTTTTAATAAAATTTTCTCATTTAAAAACAACAACAGAAATTTTATTAACTTGGCATGTAATTTTTATTTTTGACGACGCGTTGGCGCAGCAGTCACAGCACTGGCTGTTGCACTGCCGGTCGCGGCTTCGAAAATTTAAAAACTACTAAAACACTGACATGTCCTCTAATTACAACTCGAAGTACTTTCATATAATTATGTATACCAATCAATTTTTGCTTGTAATTTGAATAACCATACAGTATTATTGATAACTGTACCTACTAATTATTCATATAAAGCGTTTACAGGTGATTTGTACGAGTATGTTTATACATAGGTATACAGCGTGTCCCATAAAACAAGATGTTGATTTATGGGACATCCTGTATATGTTTACACATTTAACTGAGGTAAGGTACAGCAGGAAATATTCTGCTCAAAATCTGAAGCATCCAGACTGGGGAAGTACCTCGACCTTACAGGAGATCAGACAAATAATACTGCTTTCAAGCAGTGACCAAAGCTAATGGGGGGGGGGGTCGGCAAAGAGATTGCGTTGCTTATGGTGTTGCAGGCGATCTAGAAGCTCCGGTAGTCGCTTAACATCAGATGAGCCGTACGCTTGTTTGCGTACCTTTGTTTATAAGAAATAAAATGTACGCGTTTTTCTTTATTCCCCCTGTGTTTAACCTTCGTATTTATTAGTTTAAACGGCCAAAACGTAAACTGAGCTCTATTTAGTTAATATTGGAATTTGTTACGCCGGTAGTTACTGTTACGTTACTGTATAAAAAATTGCGTCGTGTTTCTTCAAAATTATTCAAGTAAATAACTCACACATTTTTTGTACGCAAAAAGAAGTTAAATAAATGTACTAAAAAACCTGATTATATTCAGTAAAGCGTGACAACTACACTACAGACTTATTGCAAGATAACAAATAAATGTTTTTTTTTTTAATTTAAGTTATTCTAATTAAATTCATAGTTAAACAATAATAAATTATCTTTATTTGTATTACAATTTTATAATTCTCTTTAATTTGAAGTAGCTTCAATATAAACCACAGTTGCTTTTACAATATGTAATCCCATTTATGTAAGAATTTAATCGATATAGGTATATAAAAATAAAATAAACACTTTTTTCAAATTGGATTTAAAATTAATTAAACTGTCATAGGCTCAAGTTGAGTTGTCTTTATATTTGTTCATAGTTATAAGTACTTAAATATTAATTTCAAAGGAAAATACCTTTGATTATTTCCTAAGAATTTAAGCTCTATATATACAATAAGCTCTCGCTTTCTAAGCGTTCTAAGTATTTGATTTCAAAGTTTTCACTGATGATGATAAAGAAAATTAATCGGAGACTACTTAGTTATTGAATAGTTGACAAAATAACAATAATATATCTATACTAATATAATAAAGCTGAAGAGTTTGTTTGTTTGATTGTTTGTTTGTTTGATTGTTTGTTTGTTTGTTTGTTTGTTTGTTTGTTTGTTTGAACGCGCTAATCTCAGGATCTACTGGTCCGATTTGAAAAATTCTTTCAGTGTTAGATAGCCCTTTTATCGAGGAAGGCTATAGGCTATATATCATCACGCTAAGACCAATAGGAGCGGAGTCCACGCCGACGAAGTCACGCGCAGAAGCTAGTATTTTAATAAGTTGTCCTTTTCGAACATATTATAATTATTTACTATCACGGAAGGTAAAACATTATTGACTTGACATTGAAAACGCAAGAACAACATTCAACGGATTTTCAGAGGTTTTTTGGGGCACCCATCGATCCCCGTGGAAAGAGGTCACCCCCTCTCGACCTTGACGGAAACGCACGATTCGAGCCGAAAGCGACAGATGTGATTCATTCACTCCAGACCGTAGGTACCTTGACAGGCTTGTAAAAACTATTTAAATATTTTATGTTCACGAATCGATAGTTGTTTGAGGCATATGTACTTACTAAACGAAAAAAATTTACATAATATTATGTTCTAATTACGAAATTTAAAAGAACTTGCGCTATTGTATGTGTGTAGTAAATATGTTTAACATACACACACTATCGTTGGCAACTTAATATATGAGTTTTATGTAACAGTAGATTACGTAAATATTTATAATTTATTTTAAATAGGTACATACCTAGACTTCTACATCTAGACGACTTAGGGCGGAAATCGAATCAATGGCCCTGAAGCAAACAGCAGGGTCACTACCAACTAAGCTAATAATTAATTATTAATTAAAGTTTAGTATATTTTTATTTGAATTATAATTTATTTGAATTCGAATAACAAAATCCGCCGCTTTTTTACTAAATTCAGAAGACTTAAAAATGAATAAAAAACGATAACAAGAAATGTATACAGTAGCTTATTATTCTTTTTATACACAAACGAATGTCAGGTGATGATTTTGTCATACATAACGTGTATAGCGAATGTGTGGATGCGGCTTATTTGTATATTTGAGCTACTGGATGGCGTCATACGATAGTGAAACATTCAATATTTGATATACAGCCATAGTCCATTAGTCGCGGCGCGGCGTGCGATAAGACAAGTTTACTAATGAAAAGAGGAAACAAATGCCGTTCGGTTGTTCAAGCGGTGATGGTCATGAGTCAAGGCGCCTTTAATTATTATAAAAATATATATTTACAATAGAAAAATGATTCCAATAAATTAAACCCTAGAGGTGACAATTTGCTGCAAATTTGCTGTGTGGCTACGGCATAGAATTTAGCCTCCCCCTCGCTTCCCGTGGGTGTCGTAAGAGGCGACTAAGGGATAACATAGTTTCACTACCACCTTGGAAATTAAAAAGCCGACCGATGGCGGGATAACCATCCAACTGCTGGCTTTGAAGTACACAGGCCGAAGACGGGCAGCAGCGTCTTCGGTGCGACAAAGCCAGCCCTGCGGTCACCAACCCGCCTGCCCAGCGTGGTGACTATGGGTAAAACACATGAGTTCACGCCTTTATTGGCGCGAACTTGTGGAGGCCTATGTCCAGCAGTGGACTGCGATAGGCTGAAATGATGATGATGATGATGATGATGAGAGGTGACAATGTCCCAAAAATGTATACTTAATTACAATCGAAATGCGTCTTTTTGTATTATAATTTATCCTCATAAATGATTTTTTACAGGCTCAAAGACATGTATTGCAAAAAAATATTGAGTATTTTAATATAGCGTGCAGGAGTGCGGGCGGTGTGCGGCGAGGGGGGGCGCACCAGCAGAAGGTTATCAATGTTGATAAGAGCTCATCCATCACTCGCGTATCTATTACAATGCTTCGAGACATAGCCACGAGAGGAATATTTTGAATTCACTCAGAGCATCTATCAAAATAACGACTTGTAACAAGATCTAAAATATATAATCTCGTTTATGATGAAATGTCATATTGATGGGGAGCTCTACCTGGGGTTTTGGGAGTGACTCGAGCGCGTCAGAATAATGGTCGTAGCTTTGCACCTTGTGAAGTACACCAAACGTACTTGAGCCCTTTATATAGTGTAGAAGGTCTAAGGCAACCAATCAGATTAGTTAGAACAATCGATTGTTAGAAAAACTCGAGCGCGTCAGATGACCATGCTGTAGAGACGCTTCATCTTGATGTTTTCTGTCCCTTCGTATGGTCACGCCCATCACAGATTAATATTTTCCGTTATCAGAAACGCATATACTAATAAAATGCTCTCCTCACGGTCCTCACCACTGAAATACATCATATAACCTATTTTTTCTTTTTAGCGTCTAGTCTTCATAATCCAACAGATCTCCAAGAAGCTCGAGTATATTCACATTGAGCATTCTGATCTCCACAACAATTATTTATCCTAAATCTCACGTCTAGTAATAAGTTCTTTTCAGTATATTCCTTGGTTTTAATGGATTTCAGTTGTGCCAGTAAGACCACAGACGATTTTGTCTACGTCACGAAAGATAGAAAAGTAAAGTTAATTTCATATTACAGACTCTACCATATTTTAAGGACTAACTAATAGTGTAATAAGAGCAGGTGGTGGTGGTGATTAAGTTATACTTATGACTGAATTTTCATACGAATGTAGCTTAATACAATCGACTTGGAAAAAACTTATGTAACTACGATATCCTTCGTGGTTTTATTCATGGCCGCAATAGTATGATCAGATTGGTTTATGATGAATCCTCCACTTCTATCGCTATAAGTCGTATCAAGATGTTTAATAGCCTATAATGTCCATCAAAATAACGATTACCTATTTTTTTTATTTAATGAGTTATTCTTCGCGCGGTTGCAATGCTGAAACTAAATACTATCTACAATAAAACATACGTGAGAAACCTCTAAAATTATCAGTGTTCCACTACTATAGTATACATGCATATATATGCATGTATTACCTTCCTTTTGAATCACTCCATCTATTTAAAAAAAACTACATCAAAATCCGTTACGTAGTTTTAAAGATCTAAGCACATATAGGGCCAGACAGCGGGAAGCGACTTTGTTTTATAATATGTATTGATCATTTTCTGCGTTAAAAATTTACGTCTTTAGTATTTGTATGGGTAAGATTTTTGTTAATTCTAATAGTAAAATAAAATGATTTCGTTAACATTTACGAATAATAACACCTTTAGAAGGAAAATTACAGTATTTGCACGTATGTAATATTTGATTATAATTTTATCAGTCTTAAGATATGAATAAAAAATAATACAATAGATAACTTGTGTGCTTAACGTTCTAATCTAATCTATGAAACTATCAACGCAAGAGTGTAATTTATAATCGCTTATCATTATAAATAATCAGCAAAAACAAAGTTAGAGGCGTTATGGGTAATTTGCCATTTGCCATGTGTAAAAGCATTTTGCCACAATCTATATAAAACATATAATATATAATAAAAAAGTATACATTTGGTTAAATACCTAAGTATATAGGTAGGGATCCCTAGTACATTTTTTTAACCTGATCAGTATCAAGCTAATTTTCCGTGAGTAGCTTCATTTTGATGAGACGAACAAAAAGTTCCTCTTCGAAAACTCTCGATTGTGGTAGATAATAGAGTTAGCAGGAGGTAGAGCAGCAGTGAGCGTAAAACCGGGATAACGTACCACGCAATTTGTAGGACATTATTACTATTAAATTATATAGATATTAACTAAATAAAAGAAAAAAAAATTAGAAAAAAAAATTAATTTTTGATGACCTTACGAGGTCATCAAGTTGATGACCTCGTAAGGTCATCAAAAATTATTACTAACCACCTGATTTTTTTTTCTTTTAGTTAATTACTATTTATATAATTTGATGGTAACATTGTCCTCCAAATTGCGTGGTACGTTATCCCGGTCCTACGCTCACTGCTGCTCTATCTCCTGCTAACTCTATTATCTACCACAATCGAGAGTTTTCGAAGAGGAACTTTTTGTTCGTCTCATCAAAATGAAGCTACTCACGGAAAATTAGCTTGATACTGATCAGGTTAAAAAAATGTACTAGGGATCCCTACCTAATACATTTTTTTAGTTTTAATGAGTTCTTTTTATGAGAGTAGCAGACAACCGGGATATTTGGCGCGAAATTGGGTAACCTATCTAGAAAGAATATATGAGATAGTCTGAACCGAAAAATCAATATTCTTTGTATTCAATATATTTAATTATATGAATGTTTTTAACATTGACAGACGAGACTGAAGACTATAAACCAAATTGTTACGAACATTACGCTACAAATTAGAAAATGAGGTCAGGACATTCAAAAATGTTAGAAGTACGATGTATAATGGAAAATTTATGGTATATTTTACTAAATGTTACATTAATTTCTAATACCTTTAAATACAAAACTAATATTATAATAATGTATCTAAACAGTGTTCGTTGAATACGTAATTGTAGATAAATATATCAGCAGCTTGGTAGAGTAAGCTCTGATCCTTCTCCTACATGGAGAAAGAGGCCTGTGCCCAACAGTGGGATATTACAGGCTGAAGCGTATATCAGAAAACAGCTTGCAATGAATATGTTCGTGTCAAAGACCTCATAAGCATTATAATAATAATACCTAGCGTTTATATTCAAAAAATCTGTATACATAAAAGAGATTTCTACCCAATTGACTCATCACGATATCTCTGGAACCATAAGGCGTAGAGACTTGAAATTTGGTAGGAATATTCCTTTCACCGAGTAGGGGTCAGCTAAGAACGGGTTTTACGAAATTCTACCCACAAGAGGGGGTTGCGGGGGTTAATAACATATATGGCAAAACAACGTTTGCGGGGTCAGCTAGTTTTCAATAAGACCAGACATACGAAAGAATCAGTTAATAAATAGATATAGGCAATATGCAAAAATGTTTAAGTATTCCACGTGAACGCTATGAGATTGTTCGAGCCTCCCGTACTTACGCAATAACTCGTGACTGCTATTACCAGTGCCTCGAATAAAATACGTATTAACTCTTATCACTTTATCAAACGAATAGCGACTTTCTCTTTTGGTAATAGAGTCGCAAATAAAATGTCACCGAATATTAACTCTTCCTTATTTGAAATGAATACTAACTCGCTTTTTCCTGTACTTTTTGTATGTATGTATGTATTATTACATTTTTTGGTTCAGTTGCATGGTTTTAATATTTGGTAAATTTCCATAAGGATGGCTTTGCTTATTATACAGGCAAGGTGTAAAATTTTACATAACAAGCTAAATCCTACTTACTGGAGTAAGTAGCCTACGCCCAGCAGTGGGATGTTACAGGCTGAATCGTTGTCGTCAAGCTAAATAAATTGTAGGTACGTATTAACATATTATGCCGGTTTACTACACCGACGTACGAAAGATTAAATGCTTATTAATGATTAAAAAAAACATATAGGGTAAAACCGGGATAGATGCCCCACTTTTTGAAAAAGTCACCTAATTTAAAAAATATGAATTTTATACGAATAATTTTTATCAATGTAGCTAGCTCAATCCTTTATCTTGAATTATTATTATGTTTTTTTAACCTATCAATTGCACATTTAGCAGAAATTAGCTTTTCGTGAAACCTTTTTTTCGAGGATAGATGCCTACCTGTATGGATAGTTGCCCCACCATGAAAATACTGAGAAGGATAGATGCCTGCAGTGTAGGATAGATGCCCTTTATACCGTATAAACGAAAAACCTAATCCAAATGCTAGCTGGTTCTACTCCTTAAATTGTCTCCAAGAAACATGCGTCATAGTAATGAAAAACATTTTGTGGTTTTTTAAATCGTTTAATTGTTATCATTAGAAGAAAATTCTAGTATCACACAAATCACTACAATAACAATTTTACAGCGTTTGTTTTAATAAAATATCAATTCTAAGTTTCAATATGCATAGGTAATCATATTTTTTTTTTTGTGAAATTAAATTTTACAAGCTTTTTTCAACAAAAATATAAATTAATATCAAGTTTCAACATACACATTGCACAATCATACTTTTTTATAATAAAATAACACAGTAAATATATTTTCATTACTTTAACCAACTTAATTGAAGTTTTGCCTAATAGTGCTTTTAATTTTCCACATCTTGAGCAATAATTTCTGAAAAGTGTACAGCTTTCATGTAGCCAGTTCTGATTGAATCCAGTCGGATTGCAACTTCGTATTTTTATAGTTCTCAAAACATTCAATGCAGTTATCTTTACTTGTATCTTTAGGGTTATCCTGTCCATTTCTCTTAGTTTTTTTTTTTTACGGGCAAACCTTTATATTTCTTTCCTTAAATTTTAAAATTACGTGGATTGTCTTCATCTTCGCTGCTTGCACTGTAAATAATTTGTATTTTTAATGATGTTCGGTCTTGGTATAATTTTCAATTAATATCATTTTCTTTATCAGACAATTCAGCTAGGTTGTCATCGTCATTTTCACTAAAAGCATTTGTTTTATTTATTTTTTGTCTTCTTCTTTATTGGTGGCTCCTTTCTTTGTTTTCCTAAGTTCTTTGGTAGTCCCAGTCTTGTTTTCCATTCTTTCAGCTACATCCTTCTTGTGTTTTATATGTTCCTTTGATTTCAAAATATCTGCTGATTGTTTCGCCGTCCTCTTAGCCATGGTCAAAGGGTTTTTCAGAATAGGTAATGATTCCATTAGAATTTTCAACGGTATTTTTTGTTCTATATTAGCTCTCATTTCTTCCCTTTTTTAAATTTTCGTGGCATACTTCTGCTAGAATCAGTAAAAAAATCTAAATATAAATATACGTATATACATAAAAAATATAAATGACACTAAAAATATTTAAAAATTATACAGTTACTCCATATATTGTGTAGGAAGGGATAGATGCCCCTAAGGGCACCTATACCTCGAAAAATCAGGGCAACTATCCTTTTTGATAGGGATAGATGCCCACGTATTTTTTAAATAAATTGTAAACAAAATAGCATCTATTTACACCTAGACACAGACTCAATGAACCAGTTTATTGACGTAATAAAAAATATAACACAATTTATTACTAATTATAAAGTTATACAACCTTAAATACTAACCATTAAAACTTTGACGTGTTTGTTAATTTCGCCGCGGAAAGAATTACACACACTAGCAAAACGCGTCCTCGTCGCACAACTGTCCGTGGGTATATTAGGTACAGGGTGACTGCGGCTCCAACTCATGTGATTAATTTTTAGTCGAGAGTTCGGGAAGTTAGGTTTTTAGAATGTGAGGCATCTATCCCGCTGGGGCATCTATCCCGGTTTTACCCTATATAGAAAGGGATATGGTAGGCAATAATCCGTACAGTGATGTCAATACAAAAAAAAAAACAGTTGAACATGCACGGCTTGAAGAACCCACGAAGCCGAGCTCGTACAGGCGCAAAAAATCGTCTACATACACACAACACACACTGCAGTAAAAACTCCACAGATGTGCTCACACGCAGCGGGGAAAAAAGGAACCCGCAACTCTTGATCTTGTCTTCTCTGAACATGTTTTGCTAGCGTGTAATATGAAATTCATTTATTTCTTTTTACGTTCATGAAATTGTTCAACTACAAGTATAACCAATCTACAATATTTCATACGTTTAAAATAAATCATTAGACTTCTCAATTCATATCATACATATTAGGATCTCTCTGGGCCAGTTTTTCTGAGAATTTTCTTTAGCACAAATATATATAAAAAAACTGCTAGTAAACGTAAGTAGCAATTTCTGAGGGAACCTGCGCAATTAAACCTATAAATATCTTTACTTGAACCCTTGCTTGGAAACTAGTTTATTAACTAGTTTTTCGATTTTTAGATAAATACTTTAAACATAAACTATTATTTATTATAAATGGCATTCAGTGGGCAATATCGTATCGCTCATTGCATAAAATAACATACATTTTGATTATTTAGGTGTGTACTACAAGAACTGCGAGAGCATTTTCGATAACAATTTAAATATTTCTCTGAGTTAGGGCACAGCAAAAAATTTCCTGCTCAAAATATGGAGCAGCCCGACTGGGGTAGTACCTCGACCTTACAGAAGACCATAGCTAAATAATACTGTTTTCAAGCAGTATTGTGTTCCTGTTGGTGAGTAAGGTGACCAGAGCTCTTGGGGGGATTGGGGATAGGGTCGGCATCGCGCTTGCGATGCTTCTGGTGTTGCAGGCATCTATAGGCTACGGTAGTCACTTACCAATTACCATCAGGTGAGCCGTACACTTGAGTAAAAAAAATATATAGATGAGTTGCGTATGACATTATTTTTCAATCATTAGCTTTATAATAAATGATTTTATATCACACTAGCCGACCCGTGCCCACTTCGTTGGGCGTGAATTATTTTTGTGATGCAAATAATATACTTATACTTAAGTTTTCATCTCGCTCACATATAACTACCACCCTCTGTTTCAACCCCAAAAGGGGTTAATTTCTAAAAATACATTATTAGTACACCTCCACACCATCTATAGAGCATACATTTTGAATTTCAAGTCTCTTACTTCAAAAACATAGGACTTTCATACAAACTTCCAACCCCCGTTTTACCCTCTTAGGGGTGGAATTTCGTAAAACCCGTTCTTAGCGGATGTCTACTCCCTATAAGGAACCTACTTGCCAAATTTCAAGTTTGTAGGTGTTATAGTTTCTGAGATTTCGTGATGAGTGAGTGACCTTTCGCTTTTATATATATAGATATATATAGATTACGTTAAAGGTGTAACTATAATATGAATTTTCCAAATAGGTAGGTACATATAACTAATACGTTACGCGAAGGATAATAAAGCATAGAAAAACCGTCAACTTCCGATATTTATATTGTCACATTTAAAATACTTAATGGGTTACTTGACATATTTTATTGTTATATTTATGAATTAATTTTAAAGATTCAAATTTTCAAGGCGAATATTATAATAAGATTTAAAATTTATCAATAATTTACATTTTTATGTTGTAGTTCGGATATTGTTGATTTTTTTTTTTTTGTAATTGGTACCTACTTACAGAACCATTTGTCACACTAGTTGACACCGGATTCCACACATGAACCTAATTGAAGCGAATACTTCCCTACAATAAACGCTTGCACAAGTACATCAATAATTGCTGAAGACTGAAGCTCACCTATCATAAATAATAGCACTTGTTATGTAATATACTTATTAAACTTTCATACGTTCTGCACAGATTTAATACTTTGAAAAGAATACTATATTAATATATTTCATCAAGTACCTACTATGTTCAAAGTTGTAGGGCAGGTCATGGCTGAATGCGTAAGCGCAAGCGGATGTGCATACGATAATTTGTTATCTAAATTTAATTGTTTGTTTTCAACTGCATTGTCTCTCAAAAGGAATATTTGCTGACAGATTTACATTACATTGAAACTAAAGTGTAAAAGCATAGATATTTTCATGATATAAAACGTCCTCAAATTGCACTTGTTTATCGATATATTAATGTATATGCTATATAAGTATATAACCTAGCTTCTATTTAATAATACTTTACTTTCTTATGCATTAATAGTTATTTCCTTCGATAATTATCATAATATAGCATAGCATAATCGTCTGGCTCCTACACGAGTACCAGGCAAGCAACGGATCGCAGTGGTATCACGTTACGCGGTGGCTGTTGACACCAGCGCCTGATTAATATTTATGATACGACTGAGCATCTCGTATGGCCGGTTCGTTCGTTCGATGCGAATTAACTCCATCCCGCTTACTCTCACACCCACGTTCATACATCCGACGGAGAAAACATTCGCAACTCATACACCAACCGCTTTTTAAAACGTATGTGTGTGAGTAAGTGCGAATGAGAATCCCAAATCTTCTTAATTTTTGTACAGTTTTGTTTTTGCTTTTAGTTTTATAATTTAAAACGAGTCTTGAAGGTCACGATCGTCGTACTAAATTCTGTTTTTATAAATATTTATATAAAAGATTATTAAGTTGTTTACAAAACTAAATAGGTACATTTTAACCATACTAATTCTTAAATTTATTCTTAATTTATAATTAGTTAGTTATTTTTCTCCATACATACACTTTTTTAATAATTTTTCTTCGCTATGTCAAGTGTATAGATCGAGAAGGGCCGAATACCTCGAACCTGACCGTATCGAGGTGACCCAACCGGACAGGCTTGACTGACATAGTACAAATCTGCAACCTATATTGGCAACTGAATGTGGCTAGTAGAGTAGGACAGATGACACAATATACATTTTTTAATTTAATAAACAATTTATTCAAATAATAAAACCATTTTCCTGTTATGTGCTCCACAGAATTTTATTACAATTTCCTCAGAAAATTAGCGCATGTTATAAAAACAACGGTAACTCAGTTCTACTAAACTGCCCACTAGTATTAGTCATTTAATTAAAACCAGTAGCTGGTGAAAAATTAAAATTGCAGATATTCGCTACTTTTTCCTGAACTCTACGGCTTTGTATACATAATATGTAGAGAACTAACTTTATAGGTTTGGTTTATTTAAAATAATATTACTAGACTCTTAATGGTTTTCAAGAGATCTTTGTTATGGTCGCATATAAAGAGTTCGTTATCTACAGTTGTTTGTCTGAATTATTTTCCGTGAGCTCGTGCGCCCCAGCGCCGGCCGGCATTCGCGACAGAGCCTCAAGGTCACGTTATCAAGCTGTCGCCAGCCAAACCTACCAAAGCTACTGACAGATACGCGCGCTGCAATAATTACCTACATTCTACTCCCTGCACCCGGCTAATTTATCCACAATTACGCGACACTAGCACGACCGTCTAACAGGAACTCGGCAATCTGGACCTCCGCAATCTTTATAACCAATGACTAAGTGGACCTAAGTGTATTGCGTACTTCAGCTTCTGACATACCAATATCGCAATATTGTCTAAAATCAAATTAGTGGCGTGTTTACATTTTATAAATAGGTAGAGCACGTTCACGTGGCGCCAATGGAAGATAAGCGAGCAACGACTTTTTCCCAACACTTACCGTACGCTGTTAACATCCTCTGTGGCAGAAATCAGGTGTCTCCGTCACACTGACACTTAAGCGGGAACTATAGCACTCACAACAGGCGCACTAAGTTCAGCGGCACACGCGAGGACTGCACGGCGCGACACCCACGACTAGAATGCGGACGAAACGATTGCGGGGCGCGGGGGCGGAGGACGACAGCTACACACGGCTCATACGAAGGCGCGGCGACGAGGACTGCGGCCGGGCAACAGAACTCTCCCCCCCATTGGTTGGTCGGTGAGTGACGTCACACGAAACAACCAATGGCCGCGAGACGTGTGTTTCTCGAAAAGACCACCAGGGGCGCTACTGTTAAAAAACTCGCCCGCCCGCCCTACAGAGCTTTCTTCAGCTTGGGCGTATGCTCTACCGGGCGGCTAACGCTGATTAAATATCATTACGGAATAAAATATGCGAAATGAATGTAATTTTTAACAAATAATTATTGTATCTATTCATAGACGTTTCGCAGCTTTTGAAAGAGACATCTTGCAACGTCTGAATCGAAACTTTGACGTTGTTTTTTGGGTAGTTGCCAGATAAGGTGAATATACCTATGCCGTAGATAAATACAATAATAAATCACGACTGAAAGCAAATTGATGATGCGTCGGAACAAGAATGATGTAGAGAAAAGACAGCGTTTTTAATTATTGTGTAGAAGGATTATAACTTGAATTTGCGAAAAGTAAGAAATACGGATTAATTTCTTTCTATACTTTTGAATACAGCCAACACTTAAAGAAAAAAAAATCAGTACTAAGACCAAAGTGTGCTGTAAACAAAACACGCAAATTGATGATGCGTCGGAACAAGAATGATGTAGAGCGAAGACAGCGTTTTTAATTATCGTTTGTATAAGGATTATAACTTGAATTTTCTAAAAGTAAGAAATACGAATTAATTTCTTTCTATACTTTTGAATACAGTCAACACTTAAAGAAAAAATAAAATCAGTACCAAGACCAAAGTGTGCTGTAAACAAAACCCTCAGCCGTGCCCGAGGGAGCGACAGCTGTCCCCAAGCCTCAGTGTTGCCATTAAACACCCACGATTTCGTGACGTTGCCACAATTTAAAAACAACCTTATTTTTTAACGTTAAAGTCTATTTTGCTATCGTAGTTCTTCGATACTCTTTAAGGGCATTATGAAATACGTGATTGAAAAAGAACTCTCGTCTTTAATACGTATAATTTACTTTTGATAAATGCTTCCTATGAATATTGATAATCAAAGAAAACGTATTAAACGTTATTTAAGTATATGTAAGTGATAAAAATGGACTTTTAAAAGGAAATAGTTGAATTTAACCATTTGGACGCTCTATTTTACTTCCATTTAGACTTTAAAAATGTTTGAATTACATATGTAATGGTTAACGCTTTTAAATTCAATCAATAGATAGTTCTATTAATTTTCATTATGTTGAAAATATCATTGACCTTAAGCATAAGCATATTTTAATCGCATCAGATTATTACTTTATTGAAACTTCACATAAAACTTTGGCATTACAAACAGATTTAGTATTATTTTACATTGTGACTGTAAGCTATGTCCAATGAAATTAAATAGTACCTATTTACACTGACTAAAATTCTATAGTATACTTCAAAACACAAATATTGACATTATAGCTCTAGTTCAATAGAGCTTAACTTGAAATTGAATGTTTTGTTGATATAAAATTGTTAGTACGGGATCCCTAGTACATATTTTTCACCTGATTACTATCAAGCTAATTTTCCGGGAGTAGATTCATTTTGATGAAACGAACAAAAAAGTTCCTCTTCGAAAACTCTCGATTGTGGTAGATAATAGAGTTAGCAGGAGATAGAGCAGGAGTGAGCATTGAGTGAGCGTGCTCTACCTGAGCGTAGGGCCGGGATAACGTACGTAAAAAAAATCAGCTGGTTAGTAATAATTTTTGATGACCTTACGAGGTCATAAACTTAAAATTAATTTTTTGTTCTGATTTTTTTTCTTTTAGTTAATATTTATATAATTTTATGGTAATATTGTCCTACAAATTGTATGGTACGTTATCCCGGTCCTACGCTCACTGCTGCTCTACCTCCTGCTTTAACTCTATTATCTACCACAATCGAAAGTTTTCGAAGAGGAACTTTTTGTTTGTCTTATCAAAATGAAGCTACTCCCGGAAAATTAGCTTGATAGTAATCAGGTGAAAAAAATGTACTAGGGATTCCTACCTATGTATTATCTCATTCAATCGTACGTAAGAGTACAGTCAACGAATGTTCTACATTAAATAACAATGGCAAATTTTATTTACACGAAAATACTAAGTACGAGTATAATACTTGGTAGTTGGTACTACATTGTCACGATAAGTCTAGAATTTGATACGTTTGATTTAGGTTGGCACTTTTAATCAGATTTGGAAATGATTGGCGTAAGTGATATGAAGTCAAATTACTTGTTAAAATATTTTACCTTAGAGTAACAAATGCAAATTAGAATCTAATAGAATTGACTCTACGTCTCCACTGGTTATAGGAAGCTTGGTGCATTTTTTTTTTGTCCCATGAAACGTTATTGCGATACTATGTGGAAATGATGTCCATATTCTTGGCATCATTCCACGCAGACATGATTATCTGTAAACACTGAAGTATAGGCATTATTAGTACGTCTGTAATACTTTAAAGTAACTTTTTGACTTTTAAATCTATAAATCTATACAAATAAATAAAATTGGAGTGTCTGTTGGTAATATTAAAATAAATTAAAAGTAAATAACCTTTAAAAAAAATAAGCTCTTATTTGAATGCGCCAAAACAAAAATAAATAAAATAATTTTTACTTAATAATCTATATGATATAAAAGCTTGTCGCGAGATATGTCGAGTACTCGTATTTCCTTAGTTTGAAAATTTTGATAGTTAAAATCAATCACATCAATTTATTTAATTTACTTGTTTACAAGCAAATCTCAATATTTTTAAACTAAAACAATCGTATTCTTAATTATTTTAACTTGAACAAAAACAGCTTTCCGTTGGCTGTATCAAAACGTGGTCAAGTTCATACTACAGATTGCAAAAAATAAATAAAAGAACAATTTACTTCTTTATCCAATATCACTTGGCCACTTTTTAAATTCAAAAAAATTGTAAATTGCTCTCCTGAAATCTTAACAAAATCAGATACAACGTTCTTCATATCAGATGTCAATATGTAAATAAGCTCAAGAAGTTGTGAATTAAAACTTTCTGTAAATCCTGAGCTTAAACTTTTTGAAACTAAGTATTAAAACTTTTAAACTAACAATAAAAGATCTTAAAATATTATGAGCAGTTACTATTTAAAATATCTCTATTTTAACATTTAAAAAAATGGAATCGGAGAAATGAATTACATCTCATTAGATGTAATTCATTTCTCCGATTCTATTTTTTGTGTCATCATTGACTCTTGATTGATTGTATCATCATTTGTGATTGATTGTATCATCATTTGTGATTGATTGTATCATCATTTGTGTGTCATTACACATTAATTTGTGTTGTTGTTGGTGTTTCACTCTCTTCAAAGAAGAAGAATTTATCTTTTATACCGAAGTTCAATCAGAATTAAGAGAATTCTTTTTACGAGTTCGTAGTCATGTTATCATACTTTTTGGAAATGCTGGGCTCTTTAAATGAACGTGTTGGAAATAATGGAAGGAACATTTTGATGAACGAGCCTTATATAAAGGAATATGGTACAAAACCATGGATGGTTTTGTACCAGGCTGGAGCCTGCTTTGTCACAAGGTCTCTATTTTGCCGGCTGGTTTGCGTAGACGAGAAAATCACAGGACATAGGCTTCGATCCGGACACAGTCCATTAAATATCACTGATTTCCTCATAAAGAAGGTTGACATTGTGCACAGAAAGAGCTTTTTTTATGAAACACCTAAAGCATATTCTGAACAATGTCCCCTATATTTATGTCGACGTGGATAACTTAGCTCGGACCGACGGAGATGATGTGGTCAATGTGTGACAAAACCTCCAATTTTTTCTCAATAAAGGTTTCAAAATATATAATTATGAAGTCAAATGGAGTCCAGTTTTAGTTAAATTCAGCTGGATCAAAATTTTGATATGATAATAAATAACATTTTATAATTTCCTCATGTGTAGGAAAAATAAAAATAGTATGAATTAAATTCATTAACTCAAAATACAGACAGACAGGCAGACGATTAATGAAATGGTTTACATCATTCTTGGTTTAATTACTATTATAAAGTACCTACCAACCCAACAAATTATCTTTTAGATGTCTTCAATGTACAGAATAGGATCTGTTCTAGTTGTGTTATAGTTATAAGTATTGATAACGTGATAGTTTCAGTGAGTTTAAGCAATTACGCTTTAAAATCTGAATCATGATGTTGTTTAGGACTAGAATATACGAGTATTTATCCAGTTTGAAGCTACGGCTAATTACCTCGGTTTTTTCGAGAAACCAATTAATGGTCACTACTCTTTTGTTTTTTTCAACAGCCTACGTTAATTAATTCGTGATCTCAAGTCAGTAAATCTCTACTTGACATGACCTAAGTGACTGTACAGTTACCTACTTAGGTGACCCCATATAATTACTAGTGTCCGTTAAACGTTTGCTTAGGACATAAGTTAATAACGTCGTTTCTCAGAATCAAAATTAACCATCACTGGACCAAAATTCAGGAAACCGCTGTGCTTTAATCAATATCAAGTAGGCGGACTCCTCTTTCGAATAAAACGATCCTTGTTTCCTTCGGTACTATTCCCTGACGTGGGTTTTTGCTAAACAATTTTATGTATCAGACAGACTCTTTGTGAGTATATGTAATTTAAGTGATCCTTTCGTAAAAATGTGTACCTAAAGCCTTTATTGAGAGCAATAGGATTATAACATTTTTTTTTAATTTATTTATCACTGTTCCGTTGTCATACATAATCTGCTGAACGAATTTTGGTATGGTTATCATATATAAGTTATGATTTTAAGGTTATAATTTATTATATTTATATTTACCTATACTTATCTATATAATAAAAATGAATGTTGCTAAGCGCATAACTCGAGATTGGCTCGACCAATTCGGCAATTTTTTTTTGTATGTTCCTAAAATTTAAGGACCCCGGAAGGTTTTTAAGGTTTTTGTAGTAAAAAAAAAACATAACAGACAGAAGGAAGCCTGTCCGGGCAGCTAGTAATAAATAAAATACTATATAATTATGCGTGTGTATGTCAAATATATGGGTGTGTAATGGTTTTTTTTATAAATTTTTTTAATTATGTATTTTTACACATAATTTAAAAAAAAAAATTAGCATTCTGCACTTCTCTATATAAACGAAATATCATACTCCTCCGTACGCGCAATTTTCGTAAAAAGGAGTACAAAGTTTTTACTTCTTTAGAAAAAAAAAAACATTTTTTCATTTTCAAAATATATTAGAAACTTCAAGGATACTACAATAAATGGTTTTTAAGTTATACGAAATAGCATTCTTGTTTGTGTTGAGTGAAGGCTATCTATGTATCTCATGAAGCTCCCAAGGTTTAAGCTTAATCCACCACGTTTCATAGTGGGTTACCATGTATGTATATACTTATACATATATATGACAAAAATATTTATAAACGCATACGCAACAGAGCCATTCAGTAAATTGTCAACTACCAATCCCAAGACATTTAGGATTTACGTGTCCTATCCACTGTGCTTCATCGGATAAATCAATAACCACACAAAATTGTCTTCGATAACATTTCAGAATCTTCACTTAGAAATAGCAGTAGGTACCATCCAGACAATAGTATCCACAGACAATTCAAAACACGACCTTTTAGGATTTACATGGCCTATCCATGACTGTGCTACATCGTGCATCGGATCAATCAACACAGCAACACACAAAATTGTCTTCGACAATATTTCAAAATCTTCACTTAGAAATAGCAGTAGGTACCATCCAGACAATAGTATCCACAGACAATTCAAAACACGACCTTTTAAGATTTACATGGCCTATCCATGACTGTGCTACATCGTGCATCGGATCAATCAACACAGCAACACACAAAATTGTCTTCGACAATATTTCAAAATCTTCACTTAGAAATAGCAGTAGGTACCATCCAGACAATAGTATCCACAGACAATTCAAAACACGACCTTTTGGATTTAAGTGTTCTACTCATTGAGGTTTTTCGGCTCAATTCATAACAATTACGACACAAAATTGTCAAAGCATATTTTTAATCATTCAAAATCTTCAAACGATATTCAAAACATCAATCTTAAAGTTACAAAAGAAAACTCGTACGTCTAACAGTTAACTCCGTAATCTGAACACAGGAATCCGTGCGTTGGTCTATTTTTGTACTCCCCTCGGCGCGTGCGCCAGGAATTACCGGGAGTTTAATGCACTGAAATCGTCTAAATGGATGCGGCTTAAGCCGTACTACAATAAAATATGCTGAAGTGGAAAACTGGAGTGCCAGTAACATGATGTTTTATTATTATTGATTCTAGTAGCGTAAGTTTTATTATGATGACGGATAAAAAAAGAAACGTTTTAGAGAAAATAGTTTGAAGTAATGAATTTATGAATTCGATATTTTTTATAAACAAGTATAGGACTCGCACATACCATGCAGAAGCATGGAATGTAGACATAAAAAGATTTTTGTTGTGTAAAATTTATATGAAAATGTTTGATTATGCTTATACTACCTATAATACTTACAAAAATTGTAAAAACGACTTAGTTAAGCTTAATTTTTTCCGAATTTTTTAAATTGATATATATTTTTTTTTACATATTCGACAGAAATTATCAGAACGTGTTCTTAGAGTCCTGTCCAATTAAGACTCAGTATACTGAAAATCAATCCATGATTCTGAGAATATCATACAAAAATATTGTTTATGGGCAAGAATATTTACAATTTTTATCTATAAACACCAGAAGTATCGCAAACGCGTTGCCGACCTTACCACAATTCCCCCCAGGAGCTCTGCTCATCTTAATCACCACAGAAACAGAATTTTTGAGTACGTTAATAAGTGTTATTGACGTTTTATAGTAATAAATCTACAGAGACAAACATACAACATAATTATGAAAATATTTTTACGTAGATCCCAAGACGCCTTGATCCCTTTAACTTTGTGATATTCATATACTCTTAAAAATTGTTGTAGATAACGAAATATTTTAGCTTATTATATATAAAAAATATGTATAACCGTAATCTTTTCAAATAATGAAGCTTGGATGAGACTGGAATGGCACTTGAAATGTATTATACAAAAGTAACTAGAGGCGACAATAGATTATAATACGAGTATTATTAATGTCGACATTTGAGTAAAATTATTTCAGCTTGCAATGCTTTTGGTATTGCAGGCGTCTATAAGCTACGGTAATCTCTTACCATCAGGTGAGCCGTACAATTTTTGCCGGCCTAGTTATATTTAAAAAAAAAATGAAATTTGGTACATAGATAGCTTAGAGACTGAGAAAGGACATAGGTTACTTTTTAATGCGAAAAAAGGGATGTAAGTGGTTGAAAGGTGGGATGAAATGTGGTATGGAAGTATCGTCATTTTTAGAGCTAGAAGCTTAAAACTTATTTTTAGGCTGTTGATGCGATATAAATAAATAGGTAACATTAACATTAGGTTAACATTATTCAACGTGGACAAAGCTTGTTATGAAGAAGATTCTCTTCTGTTGGATAGTCAATCAAGTTTCCTATTATTCGATTCTATGACAATTTCTTCATATCTTACGCTTAAGACGAATCCATCTATGTGAGTTAGATACAATAAGTGATAGGTGAGGTGCTAGGGTGGAGTTTACTTACATTCTCGTTTTCAGAAAGTAGTACCTAGTCTAAAATAAAACAACTACCAAAAGACACCAATTAATTTCAAGTCTGAATAACTTCTCACGTCGAATGAGAATGAGCCAAATACCAGATGAATACATCAGACTTAATAAGTCTTCAGTCACAATTATCACGAGGAAATCTTTAGCAGTGAAGAAAATTTTATCTAAACGTAATGCATTGCTAGCTCATCGATTTTAAAGCATATGTATATTCCCGAAAAGCACTCTGAATCCTAAACACTTGTCAATAATTCACTGTGTAAATGAATGGCTTCCTATAGTGCCAAATTATCAGCTTTCCACTCACCTGAGTACATTGAGTGTTGCTGTTCTAACAATTGCATAAACATTACTCAAAAGACTTATCTACTAGACTATATACTAGACTATATTTACTATAAATACAAATCCCTTTACAAACAACACATTTTACTTCATAACAAAATTTTCAATGTGTTGCACACCTTTGGACTGTCACATCAGAGTCTCCCACAAGGTAACAATATAAATTTTAAATAGTGCTATTTACATTACATATTCAGTTTAAAATGCATCTTTAAAGTTGTATGCATGGTTCAATTTTGCTTAAACATTTTTATTGACATGTGACATTTCGGTAAAATTGTTTTTTGTCTTAGACCCACGTGGTGTACCACATGTTAGGCATATCATCCTACTGCAATCCGGGAGATAACGTGGCTTAGATAATCGTAGACGTTTTAGAATTGCAATAATATCATTTGATACGATTTTTTCTAAGAGGTTGTGGTATATATTTCAGCAGATACCTACTTGGACTTCAGCAAGTTAGGAAAAAGGAAAACTTGGGAGAGGCTGAAATTTAAAAACAACTTTTTTGGTACAAATACCACCGCAATTTGTAATTTTGTTTTTATTTCATTATCTTCACTTTTTGTTACTTTACTTGGTGAGTAAGAGTGACGATGTATGTCCAAAAATGTAGATATTAAAAATCGATTAAAGTGCTTACAAAAATTATTGTAAACAGTTTTCTTATAAAAAACGTACACATGCACAGAATAATATATATATAATATATGTATGTATATTTGTTTATTAAAACAACCTCTAAAACTTCAAAAGAAATCTGTTTATTCCATGGCTTTCAAGAATATATCTAATTTTTTTGTGAAAATACGCCATTGTTATTTTTAATTAATTGGGATATTTTGAATAAATCGATTGTGACAAATGAACAGATAGACGCACTTTGTAGTTATTTTATAAAATTTTGCAAGTTGGCTGGAGCATTTTTATTATTTTGTCTTAACATTTTGAAAGGAACACTTATAAAAACAGTCGTATATAATAATTATATTGAGCAAATGATAAGTAAATTAAATACATATGACAATATCCAATGAATCAGAAATTCTCATGAAGACGAGTCTGCGTGGCCACATGTGCCACACATTTGTAGCATCTTCCCTCAGCACACGTAACCTCACCCCCTCTAAGGGAACCGCTGAAAAAAATGGACCATCGTACAAAAAACTGACCTCTATTACAAAGACATAAGACTCATTTAAATTCTGAAAATTAAGTAGTGCCACGTATTGCGCATATCGTGACATCGTGGATAAAGGACATAGTTTTTTTCTTGGAAATATATCTTTAAGTTCAATGACCTATTTATCGACTTTTGTGTTAATATTGTTATTATTATTTTAATTTGATATGACTCAGACATACTCTACAACCCTTTGACAACCCTTACACTAGAACTAAAAGTATTAACATGTAGGTACATGACACTATAAAGTGAGCCGTAAGTTCTGGGTTTCAAATTGATTATATACTGAAAAATATTGTCTATAATTATTTAACTAGACAGTATAAAGTTAGCCGTAAGTTTAAAGGGTACATTCTGGATTTCAAATTGATTATATACTAAGAAATATAGTCTCTAATTCCTAAACTAATTTATTATGTAATACATTAGAGAAACAATTATGACTAAGGACCAAAAACTTTGAAAATATGTAGGTTTAACGGTCTTTACATATCTTTTTCTGACAAAAAAAATTTAATTAATAAAATAAATGACAACTGAGGTTGTTTTTTTAATTTTTTACTTCTCAAGTAACCTGTGTTGAATTTTGGAATAAAAATTATCGAGTGTCATAACACGTAAAATGAACGCATATCCAGCTCAGTTTAATTTTAAATCATTCAGTGTTTAGAGTTTTAGACACAAAGTCGTATCGATTATCTCGTGATCCCTCCAAAAGTATTTTCAATCTAAAGATTCTAAAGTATTAAACTTGTCTTGGTTTTACTTACTATATGAAATAGATATTTTAGTGAAATACACACTAAATATAGGTACGTATTATAAATTGATTTTAGTTCTTGTTTCAAAGTTCTTACCGTAGAATTTGGTCTTATATCTAATAAGGTGATAATTACATTTTGAAACACACAATTTACATTCAAAAACCTCACACAAGACCACAACTAAAAAATAGTGCTCTCAAATAGTGTTGTGTAGATGTGGTGAGGTATATACAGATTTCCTTAGAAAATGTCGGGGCTATACTCAGCAACGTAATTACAATACATTATAAGCAACATTCTTGGTATTGGAGGCATCCCATAGGTTTCATCTACCTACCACCAGGCGGACCGAAAGTACAAAAAAAATTGTTATTAATGTTTTTGTGAATAAAAAGCCTAGCCTATAAGCAGGTCCGGATTCAGAGGTCTGGGGGCCACGGGGCAAGAAAGCAGTGGAGGCCCCTTGGTCCCAAATTATTTTCCAAATAAAATGGACATTTTTTTTTCAAAGGTAAAACGCGAAAAAAAAAATATGAAAGGAAAAGTTATTTACTAGTGTTTACTCGTCTGAATTTGATTTTTTTCCGAAGTCTCTTTTGGAGCCCCAGGGCTGTAGCCCCGGTTGCCCTCCCCTAAATCCGGCCCTGCCTATTAGAGTACATAATTATCAACAAGGGGAAACCATTTAATAGGTGAAATTAATTTGCAGAAAAGTGAGTGTGAACTTGCGTGTAAAATGTTGCATATAGGCTTAAAGGGAGCCGCGCGACTAGTATCAGCCTCGGAGGTCGAAAGGTCAGATATGCGTTATGCTAATAACAGCTATGCACTTGTTAGGTAAATGTCGTGCAAACTTAGATCGGCAACCTTGATTGTGTACGGTCTGATACATTCTTGTTGATGGTAAAAAAATTATTAGACTTCGTTTAAATCTATACTAATATATAAAGCTGAAGAGTTTGTTTGTTTGGTTGTTTGTTTGTTTGTTTGTTTGTTTGTTTGAACGCGCTAATCTCTGGAACTACTGGGCCGATTTGAAAAATTATTTCAGTGTTAGATAGCCCATTTATCGAGGAAGGCTATAGGCTATGTGTCATCACGCTAAGACCAATAGGAGCGGATTCCACGCTGACGAAGTCGCGTGCAGAAGCTAGTATATTTTATCTCGTGAGTTTATTTATACGCATAGCATACGCATAATTATATAATATGTAGAGGTAATAGGGTAATTTATTGCGAATTCATTATTAAAAATTTTCGAAATCATCCACAAAGTGTTTCATAGCTACGAACAAAACGTATCTCTGGTTAATACGAATTTCATTAATAACCATATTTCACTATGTTTCTAGAGCTCGATTCACGCTTCAGTTCTGAAACAAGAAGCATTTCATAGAGATCAGTTTTAGGTCACATTCGTATATTACATACGGTACCTTCGTAAATTTTATTATTTTCATATCAAAATGCCTTTATCTATACATATAATAAAATGGTAGGAAAGTCAAAACTGTACATTGAATATTTTTTTAAAAGAATACTTGGGGTGTGATCTACAATCGATACCGAAGCCAAAAATATAGTTTTTAGAATTTTTGTCTGTTTGTCTGTTTTTCTGGTTGTCTGTTTGTCTGTATGTATGTCCGGGATAAACTCAAAAAGTACTGCATGGATTTACTTCAAATTTGGCACGAATATTATTAAGAAGTCGGGTCAGAACATAGGCTACATATTATCACGCTATCACCTACGGGGAACGAGCCGTGAACGCACGCAGACGACGTCGCGGGCAGCAGCTAGTTAATCAATAAAATAATGCAACAACACTTAGATTTATACTGTGTAACTTTCAGTACAACGTAAAAACTGAAGTAGGTACCTAATACCTATTATTGAATAAAAATGTAAAACTAGGTATTTGAGTGGATGCATAATTTTATCCATATATAAACTAATCCTTATAATAATAATACATTTTTAACTTTATTATATACTAGCTGCTGTCCGCGACGTCGTCTGCGTGCGTTCACTGCTCGTTCCCCGTAGGTGATAGCGTGATAATATGTAGCCTATGTTCTGACCCGACTTCTTAATCATATTCGTGCCAAATTTGAAGTAAATCCATGCAGTACTTTTTGAGTTTATCCTGGACATACATCAACTTTCCTATCATTTTATTATATGTATAGATTAATATATAATTATATTGATAACATTATTAAATAATTCAACATAAAAAGTAACACCTATATAAAAGAGTAACGAATAAATATCAATCCATAATATTGACTTGGCAAGGTCAATATTTTTAAGTTATTTTATTTCTTAAATTTTATGGGATTTTATTTATTAAGAAGGCTTTTAATGCTAAAAGAAATATTTTATTTATTATTTTTAATACTTCAACGACCATTCTTTGCTGGAAATGGTTTTCTGTATTGGGCTTCAACGTTTACAGTCACGGGTCACCGGAAATCAATAGTTTCTCGCGAGTCCTTTCAGATCGTCCACTCACGTTGCGCATCGTGTTAGGAGGCCACTATTTAAGCGATTGTAGGGTCTGATTTATGGTTTTTTGATACAGGTGTGAAAATTGTGCGTTTCTGTTAATTGTCATTTCAAGACGCATTGAGCTATGTTAGTTTTCTTATACGACTAGAGTTGCAAATAAGTGTACAATCCTCCTGATGATAAGTGGATTTCATAGCCTACAGACGCCAGCAACACTAGGAGCATCACAAGCGCATTACAAACCATGTCCTCGATCAAACCTAGGAGCTCTAGCCTTACTCACTACAGAATCACGATACTAAAGATTACTTCAGAGAAGTTTTATTTGTCTGTGATCTTCTGTAAGATTAGGGTTCACCAGTTGGGCTGCTTCATTTTAAACAAGCTATTTTCCACTGTGCCCTTACTTTTTTTTATATATATATATAACTAAGTCGGCAAACAAGCATACAGCTCACCTGATGGTAAGCAAATACCGTAGCCTATAGACGTCTGCATCACCAGAAGCATCGCAAGCGCGTTGCCGACCCTATCCCCAATTCCCCCCAGGAGCTCTGGTCACCTTGCTCACCAACAGGAACACAACACTGCTTGAAAGCAGTATTATTTAGCTGTGGTCTTCTGTAAGGTCGAGGTACTACCCTAGTCGGGCTGCTCCATTTTTTGAGCAGGAAGTTTCCTGCTGTGCCCTACCTCAGTTAACTCAACTTACACATTTACACAATTAATCTTCTACATCTCTCCTTATTTCATATTCGATTACTTAATGATGTACCAACCGATGCCCGTTAATTACTTCAGGGAACACAGACTAGTATTTTGGTTCCAGCCCTCCATGGATCGTTTATACGAACAATATAAACTCGTTTTATTAAACAGTCATTAGGAATGTTTACCAGAGACGCCGATATTGGTAATAAAACCTATAGGGGAAACCATAAAAACTGCAAGACTGCAAATTTAATACACCGTAGGACTGCAGCTGCGTTTGATCGTTAACATACGACTAAACAAACTTATGGTACGTTAAGATTTTTCTTTATATATCCACATTGAAGTATGTTTTTGAGAATGAAGATGATATTTGTAAAACCGATCAAGAATGACAAAGGATTATAAGGTTCAAAAATACATATTCGTTAAAATTGGAATTTAAGAAAACTTTTTACAAATGACAAATGCAAAAAAATTTTTTTTTTGTTTATCGTCATGTAGTTAGTTATACGTGTAATGAATATTTGAAGTATATTTAGGTTCTAAAAAGTAACAAAGGGTTTATTTTAGATTAAAATGGTTTTTAAAAATAAGGACTTGTTGGAAACTATTGGGCAGGATTAGCCTATTATTATAATAATTTATAGCCATTAAATCTTTAATTTCCAGGGAAACCGTGGCAGCACGCTGTCACACTGCGGATCGGTTTTATTTCACTTTAATGTCGATAAGTTATAATTAAGTCTTGGTGAATATTTCTATTTGTTAGTATTTAATAACTTCTATTTTTTCAGTTTTGTTATCTCTTTTTTGTATGTATGTTTGTATGTATGTATGTATGTATTATTATCGTTACTTTATATTCCAATTTCCGGAAATTGAATATTTTTGTTTAATTACACATTTCGTTCAAAATATATCTACAAACTTATATACTTGCATAAATAGTCGTTTCAGCCTGTAATATCCAACTGCTGGGCATAGGTCTCTTCTACATATTTTTTTATCTAAACATAAAAAATTTACACCATGATTATTGTACACATTTATAAACAATTCGCTGTGTGGCTACGGCAAAGAATTTAGCCTCCCCCTCTCTTCCCGTGGGTGTCGTAAGAGGCGACTAAGGGATAACACAGTTCCACAAACACCTTGGAACTTAAAAAGCCGACCGATGGCGGGATATCCATCCAACTGCTGGCTTTGAAATATACAGGTCGAAGATGGGCAGCAGCGTCTTCGGTGCGACAAAGCCAGTCCTGCGGTCACCAACCCGCCTGCCCAGCGTGGTGACTATGGACAACACACATGAGTTCACGTCATTTTTGGCGCGAACTTGTGTAGGCCTATGTCCAGCAGTGGACTGCGATAGGCTGAAATGATGATGATGATGATGATAAACAATTCATTAATTAATTTTACTGTCGTCGTGTATATCAATTTACAAAACAAAAAAAGCTTTATAAACGACTTGTTGTTTTTCTAATGACGTCAGAATGTAGGCATACAACAATACCGCTTAACATTAAGTATTCATTAATGCTAGACATTTCAATTACAAGGAACTAATGTCTATATTTAAAGCTTAGTCTTTACCGAACAAAACTGTGGCAGAAACTGGTTTCTAATAAAAACACAGACACATTTTATTTAAATTACATTTCATTTTATTTTCTTACTTTTATATATGTTTCATAGTGGAAAATAATACATGATTAAAAAATCAGGACTTTCCAGCTAAGCAATCGGTACTAGTAATTGCAACAATAAGTACCACTCTGGATAGTTAGTATGTGGCAAGTAATTTTTAATCACAGGAACATTCGTAATAGGTAGGGATCCCTAGTACATTTTTTTCACCTGATTAGTAGATATCAAGCTAATTTTCCGGGAGTAGTTTCATTTTGATGAGACGAACAAAAAATTCCTCTACGAAAACTCTCGATTTTGGTAGGTAATAGAGTTAGCAGGAGATAGAGCAGCAGTGAGCGTAGGACCGGGATAACGTACCACGCAATTTGTAGGACAATATTACTATTAAATTATATCCATAGATATTAAATAACTAAAATAAAAAAAAAAAATCAGCTGGTTAGTAATAATTTTTGATAACCTCGTAAGGTCATCAAAAATTGAATTTTTTTCTGATTTTTTTTTCTTCAATTTCAATTAATCAGGTGAAAAAAATGTTCTAGGGATCCCTACCTATTAGCTTTAACATTATAAAAAAAAATGCGAGCGTACAAAGTACAAATGTCAGAAGTGAAACTTCCGTGGCAAACGAATAAAAAAAAGTAATCGTTAACGCTGCAACTTACAATTATTTGTTTTTTTTTTTGTTTAAGTTTTTTGTTCGAGGTTTACTACGTCTACGACTAGTCAAGTCGAGGTTTACAACGTCATGACACTGCCGCGTTACTGGTCGCTCAAATTTTACCCCTCATGTGCCTAAAGAAGTTTGACTTCAATAATAATAATTGTTTACTTTTCATTAGTCATATTATTTTTATAAGTATGTACTCGTAAGTACCTACATATGAACGGTGTGTTTGGTTGAAATTGCTTTGCACACGTGCTAACGAATTTTTAACGTTACTCTTTCATTGGGAAATATTAATACGGATGTGATTTTGATAGTAAACTAATTATTATTAACACTAACCTTAACCTTTTCAGTATTTTTTCATACAAATATTTTGTACGGCTCGTTAAGAAAAGATTTCTTTCTAACTCAAATATATATAATAACAAAATGTTAAATTTGTTTACAATATAAATCATATTGTCATCAAATAGCTAATATTTAATAATTTGACGATAATGGGGCTATGATAAGATAATAAAATGTAATCAAATTATTTAAAAGACGTAATACATTTATGTATTAATAAGGTAATAATCTTAGTAAAACATACTAATCCAAGCTATAGACGATACAGCACACTGTAAGATAAATCGAATTTAGAGGATATGTCATAATGACTTAATAACAAGAAACACGAATCACATACACGACGATTCATAAAACAATTGTTCTATACTTCTGTATCGAACCCACAACTCCCGGAGCATCAAGCATGTTCACTGCCAATTGTGCCAACAGTCTAGTCAAAAATAATAAGAAAAACGAATGTGCTTTAGACCACATGACTGAAGCAAAACTTTCTGTCTTCACTAACTTATATCTCCATCTCAACTCCCGTTCGCCTCGCCCGATCACACTTTCTGTAACGTTCTCTTAACGCATTCACCAGCTTACTCCCCAAGTCAAGCGTGCGTAAAGAAGTTTTACTGCAAAAATATAAAAATGAAAATAGGCCGTATCCACACTAAGTGTCACGCAAGGCGTACCTATAGACGCCCGTGCCGCAGCCGCCTCTTGTGGGCCATGTGGCACATCCTGCCGCGTTCAGGTTACACTGAGTGACGAACACGCCGTGTTTTAATATACGTAGGTATATTACCTCCACTAAAAATTTACTGGGATTTTATAATTATATTATGCCTAACAAAGTCTTACGGTTTCATTTGATTTTGGCTGGTCGCTTTTTGAAAGCTAACTTACGTGGTACGAGCACTGTATAAACTATATAAACTAAACAAAATAAGTGATCATTTTATTAGTAATTACTTTTTTGACGCTTTCTGATTACTAATACTCGCATACCAAGGTGAAAAACATGTATGCAGTGCTTTTTTAACTTCCATCTAATAATAAAACATGAATTCGCTCATGTGGAAGATTTGTAATATAATAATATCATAAATTTTGGTTGAACGAGTTGAACAATACCTACTAATAACTTATGAGATGACGAGATAAAAGATCTTATCACCTTTATTAAATTTTTATACACCAAAATATTATTTGTTAATATATAAATATATTTTTACAAGTAAATATTATTTAATAGACCTATTATTTAATTAGAATAGGGTTTAATATATTATTTTCTGCTGTATAATATGATTAAGTAAACAAAATATTTACAGAACTTTAAGAACGCAGAAAGACATAAAATATGTCGAAACATTCTAAAGATCTACAATCAATCAATGAGGCCATTATTTTTAAGGTGACGAAAACAAAATAAAAACGTCTTTTAAATTTGATATAATAGTTTCTAATTGCATAATTACAGCGTTAATATATTTAAAAAAAAAAAAGATTTTTATGTTTTAGGAACTGTTTAATATTTAATTTTATAGTGGTTTATTTAAAATAGTCTAAATGTATAAAAATAAAAAATCTTACTACCGATCGACTGCTACAGATTACATTTTTTTTTTTTACATTTTTTGTTCGTTATTGTCAATATAAGGTTTGTACGAGTATAAATGAAAATTAAATAAGGAATACGATATATTCTCGAAAACAAAATAAAGAAATGGTCGTCGAAGTTAGCTGGGCCGGTAGAGTAGAGTAAATTTGGGAGTAAAAATACAAGTTTTGTTTGTACAGACAATATTTTAAACTATTAATTGTTATACTAGTATAATTATATCTAATTAATCTAAAAATATAACAAAATTGAATTACAACTAAATATAAAAATATATACTAAAACAATGAACCTAAAACTAAAAACCTTAAAAAATATAATATAGGTAATAACTAAAATACATTATTAAAAGGAGTCCCTTTAGGCAAGGTTCCGAAGATACTGGCAAATTGTTATACTTATATAATGAAGCACAATAATTATGTACCTACATTCCTTTAATTTTTTTAAGAAGAGACAAAAATTTGTTTTCAGAAGCCTGAACAATTTTAAAATTCTTCATTATGTATTCAGTATTTTTTTTTGTTGCTTATTTTATAGAAATTTTGGTACAAAAATTACGACGACCCAACTTGAAGTAAAGCAATCAACAAATGTTTCTATTTGATACAATGTCGTAAGTTGTCAATAACATATCAGTTCGAACATAGTTTCAATGACAATAGATATTTACATGAATATGAGATATTTCATCCTGGGAGACCTACTATACGGTTATAACTTTCGCATAACATTTTCTGAATAGTTATTTTTATAATAATTCATGATTTTTGTCTAAGTTGTCTTTTCATTTTTAAATTGTATAAGTGGATTTCACATCACATAGATGCTGATATTTCGTTAAAATTACAATCATTTTAATAAAATTAGAAAAAAATAAAAAATAAAATAGGAATAAAAATTAAACTTTTTAAAGATATTTTTTTAAAATCCTTATAAAGATTCGGTTTGATTGAGATCTATTGTCATAATTGTTTTGCGCATGGAACAAGCTGGGCTATCTAGTTATCAAATAAAATCCCGAAGAACGTGTAAATTGTCCGACAGCAAAATAGTCTCATGTCCTTGAACGTACATATTAAATTTATTTGTAACGAAAGAGAATCGATACCTCAATTATACTTCCATGTACCGATATAGACAACTCTTGATCCTTGAATGACTCGCTGAATATCCTATCGAAAATACACCGATCGAAGGTATAAAGTGACATTCATTTTTTTTTAAATTCCGTATATCAACTTTGGGAGAGCTTATACTGGACAGTCTCTACTTACAAAATAATAATAAATAACTGATAGCTTGTTCATATGACAGTGTTCGATAACTTTTGGAACATTGAAAATAAAGTCCTTTTATAAGCTTATAACTGAAAGGAGAAATATCTATGGAAAAACACTACTAAAATATGCAAACTGGGAACAAATTTGTAAGAAATTTATGTCATTTATGAAGCTAGTGACTCTGAGCTCCACTGACCTTCACATAAAACCTACATTGTATAATATATCTAAATATATATATTTACATATTAATTTTATCTTGACGAATGAAAAGAAAAGACTTAGTTGTCTTAGATATTTAAAAAAAATATAAAGGTAAAATTCGTTCGTAAATTTATTATTCAAATAAATAGTAAGTTAAGTAAATACGTTCCTAAATAACTATTAAAAATAATATTACTATTATTAACAAATGTTTTGTTAAAAAAATTGTATTTTTATAGTATTATCTGAATCTAGACAGCATTTCTCATAGTTTTTTGAACGTTGTCGAACTGTCAAGCCGTCAAGCGATGAAAAATGCTTTGAACAGCTAGACCGCTGCATTATAGAGTGCTAGAGTTCGATATGCTTTTAGAGAAATGAACAGTTTGTCTGTTCCGACTTCTGAAGCTTAATACATTTTAGCTCCTGTGATACGATGGTTGAGTAATTGCTACTATGTTAGGAACAATTTGAATCAATGATCAGAGGGATTAGTATACGACTATACGGTATAGACAAGTGCTCTATGAAGTATGATAGTTGAAGTATTTCTGGTTGTTAGTCGAGTACGCTGTACGACCTATAATTCTAACATTCTTTAGCTTAGTCTTGTAGGGTTAAATTCTTCACTGCTATTGTTTACATTATATTTTTAATAGATATAGAAGATGTACATTTGTTCACTGGGCCGGATTACTATGATCACTAATTTACAAATGCCCTATTGTTCTATTACATTAGATAGTTTTTTTGAACAAGGAATCGACGATCACGATTCAGCCTGTAATATCCCACTGTTGGGCATAGGCCTCTTCCCCATGTAGGAGAAGGATTGGAGCTTCATCCACCACGCTGCTCCAATTCGGGTTGGCGGATATATTCCCTACTATGAGTAACGATCGCTATCAGGTGTACATGATAACAACCGGGACCGACGGCTTAACGTGCTCTCCGAGGCACGATGGGGAGACCCACAAGGACTACACAAACACCCAGACCATGGCAAACATCTGTATGGCCAATACAAATATTGCCGTGTGCGGGGATCGAACCCGCAACCGCCCGCGCAACAGCCAATCGCATTCCATTGCTGTGACCGCTGCGACAACGCGGCGTCAACAAGGCGGCGGCGGAATAAGGAATACTTAAGACTTTTATTATAAGGTATAGAATATCACGCTACAACACTTAGGATTTTTCAATGATTGTACCTCGAGCAAAGGATTGTGATCAATTTATATTTTTTCGGACGCATTTTGGGTGGTTAAGATAGATTTAATCATGATAAGGAACAAATAAAAATTTTCGTTACAGAAATAAAAATTGTGTCTATGAAAGACATTAAAGAGTTTATATAAAACGAATGCATCACATAATGGAACAGATGGAATAGTTATCAGGGTACCATAAGCTACAATTTATAAAATTACTTCGAGAAGTAACAATTTCAAACACTTAATAACTTCAGTAATCACAGTAAATTGTTTCTATTGAACCATAAGTACTCCCGTGCCTTGTTAATAGGTTATAAAACATTCTTTTTTGAATGAGAAATAAGCTATTGATAACATATTCGAACAATCACAGTACCGATGAATTAAAGGTAAAATATTTGTTTTATTTTGTATATATAGTTATTATTTAAAAACTTAATTTAAGATATAATTTAGTAATAAATAACCATTCAACTATTAATATATAGAGCTTAACCTTAGAGATTGAGTTTTGAGTAATTTAGGCTTCTAAGCCGAGTATTTACTTTGTGTACATTCTACTCTAAGATCTCGTATTTTGGTAAGAATTTACTTAGAAATCATTTACCCAAATATTTCAATAAATATTGAAATTTTTGTAACAAAAGAAGTTTTTGATCTTTTACTTAAACGACTTGTATTTAGTACATATTAACTTTTATTGAAGAAGGTCGACAAAAACTTTGGGTCACAATCAGCACCTTCGGGAGTATAAAGACGATCTGGCCCTGTTCGTACATTGTGTTATATATAATAGATTTACTAATGGCAGTAATTACGTCTACTCATGAGCATTGCCAATACAATAACAGTTTAAGACGTATGCAGTGAGTCATATTGTTACGGTGCCAAGTATAAGACTCGAGATGATTTGATTATTATTTGGTCGATCCACATAGAAGAAAACACAAATTGTCAATAATTTACAATTATTTATTAATTATTGCAAATTATATTTATTTTTATATTTATTAATTGACCGTAAAAGTATATAGACGTAAAGAGAAGACTGAAAATAGACCCTTTCTTATATTTAGATGTGTTTTAGCTTTATTCATATAAAAATCAAGTGCAGTATTCGTATAGGTTTTAATTGTATTTTTCTTAATAAAAAAGGATTATAAAATACAACACTTTTCTACAATATAATGACTTACAAAGTCGGCTTTTGTAAGCATATGTAGACTTGACTCCTAATAAAACCAGCGTTTACGATATCACTCCCATTGCCTACTTAGTTTGATATGCTGTAAAATTGTTGACATAAATATTAATTTTCTTATGTGGTTCAAAACCATTAACATGGCGCTTGAATGTTATCTAATTGGACTCTGAGATGTTTAATTTCTTCGTGTTTAGTAAATGAAGGATAGACGAATAATCACTTTTAGCACATTTATGTGGCTTCATCTTTGCTACTTTCGGTTGAATTAAGTGGGCGCTTAAAACAACAAGAAACTTTTGACAAATACTTTTTATGAAGAAAAAAATACTTTGTTTTTAGACAGAGTTATTTACTTCGTGTTTTCTATTAAAATATCTTAAAGTGATTCGTCTGGAGAAAGGCCACGTGAGCAGAGCGTAGGTGGATCACATGTCCTTCAGCGATCGCGTGAATACTTGTTGCGAAGTTAATTTAACACGAAGATGATAATGAAAGTTGGAGGCTAACTATATCTAATTATAATCTATATTATATATAAAGGGAAAACTGTACTTTGTTTTTTTTTTATTTGTTAAAAGCAAACCGAAACATTTGATACCTTTAGATATTTTAAGACAGTTTTTGGTTATAGATGCTCGAAGTTTCGGATACTTTTCAGTCTTCCCGTGACCATGGTTGCTGTAAAGTATCCGAATCGTCGGGCATCTAAACAACATAATAAACCACGATTATATCCGAAAGAGTTGTTTTATTATAATGAGTGAAATTCGCGTAAACATTAGAAAACAAGTTTTTTTTGTTTGTTTTAGAAAGTCTGATTTTTTAATTGGTAAAGACCGAATAAAAAAACACATTTTTTATTACTCGTCGGAATAAAAAGTAGCTTACGGATCTCCAGCTCCACCATACGTACCGATTTTCATTACAATCCTCACAAACTTTCGCATTTGTAAGAAGCCTCTGTACCTTATTTTTACCAATAAAATAAAATACTATAGATTAAAATAACACGCTTAGTAAATATACGAGTGTTTTATTTTTTTACAATACTATAGTTCACACTCGTACACACACTCACACTCGTTTTTTCTACTCGCACACTCGTTTTTTTTTCATAATATAATATGACGTAATCCAGGCGCAAAACGACGACAAACGACGTAAAGCAGCGTATCACAATATGATGTTATTAATGTTTTGCTCGCGTAAAGGATTGCACGAGAGAAGAAAGATAAGGATTGGAAAAAGGGAAGAGTGAAATTGGCTTCCGGCTCTCTTACTTAGCTATAGTAGTTTTAAAAATTAGGTTAAAGCTAGGTTGTTGTTAAAGCTGTTCTCTAGATTATGATACTATCCTGGTGGAATTATCTAAACAAGCTCTGTGGTCCAAAGGCTAAAAAAAAAATAATAACGTTGCCGCCAACCAGCAGTAGATCAGCCAGGAGGATTAAGTTCCGATCCTTCCTAACAGAAAGAAAGAAAGAAAGGGCCCGTGACCAGCGATGAGATGTTACAGGCAGTATTTTTGAATATTTATACTTTTTTCAACTGGAGTTTGCGCGCTGTTTACCTTTGTCTAATGGCGTTGAATATTTTTATATCTATTTATTTTAAAAACAAAAAGTTGTGAATGGTATAAATATTTTCAAAAATTAAATATACTATGTTTGTATTTATAAAATTATTTCACTAAGGGATTGAATTCTAATGATTACCCGTAAAAACATAATTATTTATGATCGTTTAATTTCTAACAATATAATAATTTACAGGTAACGTTTCTAGTTTATAATTAGTTATCCGTTCTTCCTACGTATGATGATTGTATTAAATAATATATCAAACTTCATCAGTAAACGACAAGTATACAGTTCATTCCTAGAATTAAAACTAAAACTCGAACTATGATCAATATGCGCAGTAGATATCAAGTGCCGAAAATATCTTGTCCTAGATTTTCTTACCGATGCAGGTATAGTTATTTTAGGTCCATATCAGACTCAGTTACACTGAATGTCGCTCAATTTTCATTAATAAACTACCAGGTTAAGCGGTTTTCTGTGTTGCACTGGCCAGAAATAATTCAGCCTTTGCAATTCCTATCATTTCGATGTCCGTTAAAACGTTTTAATTAAATTAATTTGATTGTTCATTTGTTTTTGCATTTATGCTTTCATTGACGATTTGGTAGTGATTTATTGTTTATATAAAGTTAATAAGCCTGTTTCAACTATTACTGATATTGTAACCACGTACAAAATTATGTTTTTTACGTTGGTTTTTAAATGTTTAATTATACATATATTTTCTTTAACATTAGACTTAATTATGCAATTGAAATTTATATACTAGATGGCCCGGTGAACTTCGTCTCACCTACATATATTTGTGAAAAATATACACAAAATACCGTCTGAACGCACCTATAAATATTTGACAACCAATTGACAACGTTTTTGACAAAAGACATTAAATTTCCCCGCTAGGAACATTTTGTATTGGAAAATTAAATCGTCGTTTTTAGTATTTTGTAGTATTTTCCGTTACGTACTATTTATGTTTCTCACCGTTTACCTAAACCTTCACTTTCACAAACATTTCAAGATCAAAATTAGCTAAATCGGTCAAGCCATTCTCGAGTTTTAGCGAGACTAATGAACAGCAATTGATTTTTATATAATATATGTATAGATATTTGAAAATATATTTATATTTATTCTATAATGACATTAAAAAAATAATAATAAAAAGTGTGCTAGTCCTAGTAGCTACACACTATGTCTGAAAAAAAATATTAATTTGTTTTATATAATAAGCAAATAACAAATATTTATAAAAAAATAATAATATAAGGGTAAACTGGTAGAAATCTCTTTTAGAGATAAGTTCGCCCTTGCCAACATTTATTATAAACATGTTGTATAATTTGTATTTTAAAGTGCAATAAAGAATATATAAATAAATAAATATAATTTTATTTTATTCGTTTTTGGACGAAACTTGTAAACTATGGTTAGGTTTATAGCTGTTTCGCAAATATCTATTTAGAAAATGAAAACAAATGTTCTCAATCGACCTTGCCAGTCAACCGGCCCAATCCTAACCTCAATTCACAAAACACTAAAATAAAAGGCCAATAGGTCTAAGGGTCATTTGCTAAGTGGGGGTGACATTTCAGCTTGCATAATTGGGAACGGAACTGACGGCCTCCCGGTAGGGGGATGTCAGGCGTCGACGTGTCAAGTCGAGGCTCTGAATTATATATGGTAGAGTAGGCGGATAGCTCTGCCACTTATCCGGCTTTGAATAATATATGCAACAGCTATGGAGCTGGTTTGTTTGAACAGTTGCATTGTGAGTCGCTTCAAACTGGGGTCTACGAGTAGTAGTAGGTAGCTTGGCATCTGCGTCGCTTTTAATTTATTATGATACCATAATAACGTTGTATCTTAATATTATATTATTTGATGTTTAAGTAATTAATATCTACGTAAGTAGATGTTTTCATTATTATAAACAGTGATTTTTTCTGAGATAAGTAAGTACTTTAAATTAAAAACGTTTTTTTAATATCTTATAACATAATTATACACACAATCATCATTCTGTTCCTACGGTAAGCATCATAATGCTTGTGTTATAGGTAACAGCCGATTGATATAACTAAATATATATTTACTTATTTTTTTATAATTTGACATAGAAATAATACATATACAAATATTACACCCAGACTCCGGCGGGAATCGAACCCGCAACCCGCAGAACAGAAAGCAGGGCCACTACAGACTGCGCCAACGGGCTAGTCATAGTCATTTAGACATAATCCATATGTAAATATATTAATTTAATTTTTGTTGTAAATAAATATGTCAGTTAAATTTTTTATGTGTTTTTAAATTTTATAACTTTAAAGAATAAAATAAAATTTACTTCAAATCAATTATATCCTTTTTTGATTAGACACGACATCACTATTTTCTTAAGAAAATAGTGATGGTTAATACGTTTAAATGTATTTAACGTTTCCCTACCAGCTGTACCCCCACCCGTAACAGTAATAAAAAAAATGTTTATAATAATCAATTAAAGCAGAACATTCAAAAAATTTTTATTACTGTATCGTAAACGCGTTTGTAATACCACCATACATCACCGAACACATCAACAGTTTATAGAAAAAGGGACATAATAACTGGCGGAGAAAATTAAAAAGCTGTAACTCGTGCGATGATCTGACTGCGTAGGCGCAGGTGTCGCGCCGGATGCGACTGAAGAAACGGAAACGTGGGGGAGATGTGTTCTTAAATGACGATATTCATATAAACTTTGTATTTAAATGACGGTTCATTTTTTGACTATTTACAATCAATGTAACATAATTTTGTACGCAATTGATGTATTGCTATTAGATTTTTCTTAAATGTTGACAAGACTGGCTTATATTTGTTGTTTAATACTACGGATGATACGATTATAAATTTTTTGAAATATGAAATAGAATATAATAATTATGTATAATTGTATCTCTATATATATAAAAATGAATCGCTGAATGTGTTGCTAAACGCAAATCTCGAGAGCGGCTTAACCGATTTCGCTAATTCTTTTTTTATAATATTGCTTGAAGTACGAAGATGGTTCTTACGGAGAGAAAATTTTAAAACATTCCCTGAAAAAGTCTAAAAACAACAATTTTGTATATTCTCATACAAAAGATTCGTAATAATACTTAAAAGTCAATTTGAACTTTTATACCATAGCATAAAGTTTAAGTGCTAGTGGAGGGGTTCCGGGAAGGATAAGTATTAAAAAAAAAAAAAAATTCAAGAATCGACTGTTAGGCGGAACGAAGCTCGTCGGGTCAGCTAGTATGCTAATAGAAATTGTAATAAGCAATTCACAACTTTATTAATTTAGTTTATTCGATAATCCAACTGCTGGCATAGGCCTCTTTCTCCATGTAGGAGAAGGATTGGAAGGTTTAATTACCTATATTATGAATCTGAATATGAAAACTAAATAGAATTTTATATAGCGCCCGTCAATGATTTTCTTAAACGCCGGTTCTAATAAATTCACACAGTTCTAATTGCTACGCTGAAGTATAGTGTGTAATTATTAGGCTTTGTTATTGAACCGACAGTAATAACCGTACCGTATTCGAAGCGCTTTAGACATGTCATTTGTAATAATTTATTAGTTTGAGTTGGTATTAAAGTTTGCAAATGAAGAAAAATATGTGTGTTTATAGAATAAATTATCAATAAGGATGAAATAATTATATAGCACGTGACAAATGCTGCAAAACCAACAAATGCTCATAAAAATAATCAGGTTCATTTATTATGAACTAGCTGCCCGGACAGACCTCGTTCTGTCTATGCATTTTTTTTAGTAAAAAACTAAAAAAAATTAAAATATTAGTAAAAAAAAAACAACCGGATTGGTCGAGCCATTCTCCAGTTATGCGCTTAGCAACATTCATTTTTATTATATAGACTAGCTTCTGCGCGCGACTTCGTCGGCGTGGACTCCGCTCCTATTGGTCTTAGCGTGATGATACATAGCCTATAGCCTTCCTCGATAAATGGGCTATCTAACACTGAAAGAATTTTTCAAATCGGACCAGTAGATCCTGAGATTAGCGCGTTCAAACAAACAAACAAACAAACAAACAAACAAACAAACTCTTCAGCTTTATTATATTAGTATAGACTAGCTGCCCGTACTGCAGCCAGGTTACTGCTGACTGAGGCTACTGACCTGGCTTAATTTTAAATAAGAAGGTTGTATATTTATTAAAAATATTATAATAATTTAATAGTCAATTAAATACGCTTTATTATTAAATCACAAAGTACCTACTCGTCAGATCTGGATAAAATTTAAATGGGAACCACATGACAAGCGTCAGCTTTCGATTAAGAAAATAAATGATCAAAATTGATAATCCCAGTAAAATGTTAGGACGTAACACGTATAAAAAATTTGAAATTTTGATACCTCGTTCTGTCTGTTGTTTTTTTTTTTTGTAATGAAACCTTCCGTGGGATTTAATACAAAAAAAAAATAGCTGGATTGGTTGAGCCATTCTCCAGTTAAGCGTCCAGTCCAGTTATTAATGGCTTACAAAAAAAATTATCTGTCATATATTTATCAAATAATGATAGGAACTGTGTGACCATATCTAAAATTTATTCAGTCCAAAATTTGCTTTTCGATATTTATATTTTGTATGTCACAAAACAGTTTTCCTTCTTGTAATAGATTTGATTTGATTGTATTCCTAAATGACAAAATGACATGATGCAATAAGCTAAAATGTGTATTAAATATTGTGTGGGGTTCGTAGGTAGGGGAGGTGCAGGATGATCGAATAATGCACTCAACGTGAAAATTAATTTCACGTGTGTTCATTATCGTCCCCCTGAATCTCTCCGATTGAAAGAAATGCCAAGTCTTTTTTGTTTATGTTGCTTTGAATTTTAGGGCGCGTGCATTTATATCACACATTTTTCTTAAAACTTTATTTTATTTAGTTTAATCATTGATAAATATTAATCGTTCATAAAAATTTTTAGTTGGATTTGTATCGTAAACATTTGCATTGTTTTAGTTATTTTAGTTATTATTGCACAATTACTTTTTTTATAATTTGATAGGCTTGTGTTTGACCACTATTTACCATTATTTATTATTATTATTTTTATTTATTTATAAGTATTTTTTTATTTACCTGATATTAAATGAGAATGCGGTCTAGGATGAAGTACGCTTACCTAGAAATAGCCTTTTCACTCGCGACTTGAAGATGCCCAGATTGTAGTTTTCCGGAACATATCAATAACTAGCTTCCGCGCGCGACTTCGTCGGCGTGGACTCCGCTCCTATTGGTCTTAGCGTGATGATACATAGCCTATAGCCTTCCTCGATAAATGGGCTATCTAACACTGAAAGAATTTTTCAAATCGGCCCAGTAGAACCAGAGATTACCGCGTTCAAACAAACAAACAAACAAACAAACAAACAAACAATCAAACAAACTCTTCAGCTTTATATATTAAATATCAATAATAAATAATTCACAATAAAACTGTATTGTGGTTATTATATTTTACTTTATTTTAGACTAGCAACCTCTGTCCGTTCATATTTTTTCACGATAAGTAATCACCAACATACTATATAGATACTAAAACCTTCTCCGAAATACGCTGCATCTTATGGTGTAAGTATTATTTCGATTGGTTTAGTAGTTTTCGCAGGATAACTGAACAAAATAACTGGCTCTCCATTTATTAGTACAGATAGACTCTCTAATATACTTCTTACGTACATATATACATTTATTTTAACTGTAATTGAATTTAAGTTGTTATGTTTTTTGTTTTGTACTTTCTCTACTCCATGAAATATTTTTAAAACATTATTATTAGTATCAATAAATCAATGAATCAGCAATCAAGTTCATGTCAAGTGGAGTTGTGAAGGTCTTAATAATCTTAATTGTACATATAAAAAGAAGCTTACAATTATCATTCATCATCATCATCAGATCATTTAATGTTACAAAAGAGTGTGATGAAAAGAATGATTTACCTTAAATCGATTGCTCTGAAATTCATTCGTTCAGCGGATGCAAGGGTCTTAGTCGTAGCTTACGCTGGCGCCGACGTCGGGTCAACGACCGCACGTTTTTGAGCCCACCGGCTGGGCTCGCTTCCTGCCACAATTAGTCGTTTTTTTCCTTTAACACCGTTACAGGAATAACGTTTTTTGTCACGGTTGAGTTTGATGTCTGTCACAGGATCTCGCTTTCTTGATAATCTTGCATATGTATCAACTCCTACATTTCCAAAGTTTAGTAAATCGTTGACATACAAAAATAAATACATATGAGTGATTATATACATTTCTGTTTAGCCTTAGGCTGTGAGTAAGATCTTTTGTTCGTTACTCAGAAAAGGTATTAATTTGTTATTTTGATTTAATTGTGATCACTGATCACTAAGGAAATTTTGAATGTTGTTAATATATTTTTCCCGGACAAGTTTTAATATCAAATCAATAGTTCACGGTTAATAGTAATTGGAATCATTATATCCAAATTACTTATTCGAATCTGTTGCATTGCTAATTAAAATTGACACATCAGGCCAGACGGAAATATCTCTCTGTCTGGCCTGAGTGGGGTTGGGAGGTCCTCCCTTATCTCGCATCGAAATACATTCCTTGATTTTCACCCTTATTCATATACACATAAAACTTCTGAATACAACGGAATATAGTTGACTGCTACTGTAATGGTATTTGACAAGACTACTCTTCATAAACACAATGAATTTTTAATATTTTCTTTCTGATTTCAAATAACTTTTTAATGTGAAGGAACTCATTGCATTGTTCGCTGCACTGTTTCTGGTATAAGATATGTATAGTAGAGATGCCATGAAAATTTGATCCAATATGTTTTTTTCATTTCAACAATGAAATATGAATATGGTATCTGTAATGAGTAGGTATTAATCCAAAACTTAATCGGATTAAAAGACGCAATAATATAGCTATCTGACAATAATTCTATTATATTATATTATGAATTAAACAAATAAGTGAACTCAAGCAGATTACCCTTTATTTATTACATTTATTATTTAGTATATTAATTATAAAAAAGAATTATGAAACCTACTGCAACACAAAACGTAATTCTTTTACTGCATAACAAATAAAAATCATATTTAAAAAAAATATATTAAAAAAGAGCTACAAGAAGATTTATGCCTCGGCGTTCTACGATGCAGCGCAACGCAGCGCACGACGCTGCCGCGACGACGTATCTTGCGCGCTTACGACTACAACGAAAATCTTAGCGATCGCAGTATAAATAATCGTTTACCAATACGTCCGAAAACACGCAAACCACCGGCCGTAGTACGATATTTCAGGAAGGTATTCCCCCGTCCGTCAGACGCAACTACAGAACATCCTATTTATAAGCGTCTATGTATAAATTCACTAAAAGTTAACACCACAACACACGTAACGAATATAAACTCGGAAAAGCCTCTATTAATAATCGACCGACTGACTTTGCTACCAAAAATAATAGTCTAATTGTGAAAAGTTTATGCGGGATGGGTCGTGGACCGGGGCTATCTTGGGGCGGCTAAACTTAGTGGTGCGTACGAGCCAGATGGTAAAATTAGTGCTGAGTTTCTCAACGAGACGCCGTCTGCTCTGCTCCTCATGACGACACGGCGTCCATTCACTCAGCACACGCCAGCCACGGTGACGAACGCGTTACCAACTGCCAAACTTATGACATTCCATTTTCAAATTGGACTGCCATATTGCCAGGTAAACTTTGCCATGATGGTTCTGCTGTCACGCACGGGAGCGCTACCTTGCTATTCAGTTGGCGGGCAATTATTTAACGACACGTGAGTACTATATTCTATCATCTTACACGAAACTAAGAAAGGCTGTTTAATACATTATATTATCAGTTGCACAATCACATAACCGTTACATTTGCTATTAACATATTAAAAAAAGTTCAGCACCCTCGCTTTCAAAATGATAATATTTTTGTTGAGCTTATGCAAAATATCTGTGTTAATAATTAACAAAGCAACAAATGAGTAACACTTGATGAATTTTCCTAACGTGGCCTTTGTCGAATAAGTAGGTAGTTGATAAAAAAAGTAACGGAGGCTTTTAAATTTTAAGCTTTATTGGTTACAGGTTCGACCCCATAAAATGTGGTGGAGCGGCAATTCAAAGGTTTTTAAGGGCCGCTTGCTTCATTTCTGTAATGAGAGGGAAATTACGTTTAATGGCCAGTGAGTTTTCAGCACTAGTTAAGAAGATCTGACAAAGAGTTTGTCCTTTAAAATTGATAAATTATATTTTGTTCCTTTCGTCTCTTGTTAGAGGAATTAACAGTTAACATTATTTTGTGCTTGGTTGCTATGTATAATTGTATTTAATTTGTTAATCACTTTAGTCTTTGTTATAAATGTTTTAAAATTTAAGTTATAAATAGAGAAATTTCGTCATTTAATTAAAATTAAGAATTAGTAAATTTGAATTTGTAGTTTGTGAATTTGAATTGATAAATGTAAGTAAATAAAATTTAGGATCACGTTTTCTAGACAAATTAAAGGTTGGAATTATAAATCTTGATTGTAGTTCACAATTCCTAAATTAAACGTTTAAATATTATTTATGTAACTTTTTCTGAAAATCTTTTTTCAATTAATGATATAACCTTCGCCATTTTCAATATCAAGTCTCATAAGTGGTATGAAAACCTCTGTAAAGTTTGTCTCGTCTGATTTAATATTAAAACGTATTCAAACGTCTAGAAATAATTTTCGTGTCGGAAATGACATGACGCTTAGCGCTATGGTATGCTTGGAGAGACGCCAACGAGTACACAATTACGATATTCTGAACAAGATAGGAATCATCTCTGTACATTATAATATTATTTGTCACACTAAAATAACTAATTTATTTCTAATTATTTGGTATAAACCTTATATATTATAGAACATGATGATATTGTAGGATATTTTACGATTTTAAGCTAAGACACAATCCCTTAACACCAAATTCATGCGCGGAGAAATTTGCGTCCTCAGTAATACAAATAAACATGATATACATTAATAAGTGTATTTATTTTGTATATTTAAATTATTGACTTGACAATCTTTTTTTTTAAAGACAATACCTACAAATTATATTCGCTTCAGCCTGTAATAAATCCCACAGCTGGGCAAAGGCCTCTTTCCCCATGTAGAAGAAGGATCAGAGCTTAATACACCTCGCTGCTCCAATGCGGACTGACCGACCAATTCTATTATATATAATAATTTATATTATGTAGGTAATATGAATTTAACGCTGTATTTATTCTGTTTGACCGGAATAAACATCCTTATTATCTTTCCTTGTATGTGAGTTATAAATCTCTATTCAATTTTCCAGTGATTGAAAGATTTGTAAACAGGAAATTGTTTGAAAAACATATTTTATATTGAATCGCCTTAATTACCATTTGATTTAACCATTGTTCTTCAGCTAAAAAATAAAATTTTAATTTTAATTTTATTTGGGATTTTTTAAACGTTTATATTACAAATATATTTTTCTAACTATTACAATGTACAATAATAAAAACATAATTAGTTTTCATGAGAACACTTAAAAGTTCGATAGTTGTTTTGACTACACTAATTTTACTAAGTATTCGTAATTGAATTTTTTAAGATTTGTAAAAGCTAATTTAGTTATTTTTGTCTACATAATAAAACTAACTGTGGCCCGCAGTTTAACCCGCGTTAGTTTGACAAAACGGTAAATGGGCTATCCGACCCAAAAAAAAAACTTTTGCGCGTTCAAATAAACAAACTTTTCAACTTTATAATATTAGGGTAAGTAACAAATAGGTACCTAACTACTTTTCTTTTAAGCAAACAATTTTCATTTTTATTTATTCAATACTTCATTATTTCATTATTGAATAAATAAATAAATAAAAAACAATGGACACAATACTCGAATGTTCACATATTTTATTCTGAGCTACTGAACGGTAACAAATGCGACGTTTCAATTATCGTAGCCACGGTGCTACGAAATAGTAAACCAATAGATTTCTTTATTATTCTTTTACAGATCTACCTTAACTTAAGACTTTTAATTTATTTATTGTCAGACTCAAATTCTTTACTGGATATGAAACCCATATTAATATTTTAAGTAATTTATTATTAAATTTAATTTTATAAATAAATATTTTTTATTTTATTTTATAAAATTAGTTTAACGTTATTTCCTATTATTTATATGTAATGTAATGTATATAAAATATAATTTTTAAGCTATTGCATAGCTTCTTTCGCGGGCATTGAGCGCGGGGACAGTTTCAAGAATTTCAGTAACGAAAAAACCTCACGCTCCCCACTCCGACGGGCACGGAGGTGTGGCTTGAAGGCCGTGCATCGTCTAACGTCGTTTACTCGTTTCAGTTAGGCAGTCTTCGACACAGCGTTCGGGCGTTGTGTGCGTGCGATTAGACGTATTGTGGTATTGTACGACTCTACGAAACTAGCTGAGCGGGGGCGCGGGGGCGCGGCTAGACGGTGCGCTTGACGTCTGAGCTTCGACGCGAGTTTGCCGGCATTTATCAATGAATGCATGATGAAATAAAAAATATGACCTACATGAATGGGATAGCACCGGCGTTAGTACTATTATCTAGTTGAGCGTATTACTCATTGATGCAAATATGATATTGCCTATAATGTTACTATTTCCGGACAAAATTTGGCATTTATTTTTTTTAATAAAAGAAAAAAAATTGTTTTCTTGTCGGTCACCACGCTCAAAAAGTGTAACTTGAATTAATATCAAAGAAAAAGAAATACTGCATAAATAAAATAAATAAATATTATAATTATTGCTTATGTTGATACAAAATGCTATGCAAATAGCTTTACCGCGGCGGTCCCCGAGTGCCACATTTTTTTTTTTTTAATAAAGTTCCATTCGATCTCATAAATGAAGAAATTTTGATACTATATTGTAATAAATGAAAATTTGAAGTTCAAAGTATAATTTAATCATCTTCGACAGTAGTAGCATCTTCAATAGTAGATACTCGATATTCGATGTACTCGACTCGTACCTTCTAGTTTTCTGTAGTAGCATTTATCACTTATTCATGAATTCAAGAGTTCGCCGTCGTTCCAGCTCGAACAAAGCGTCAAAGCTGCTTGTCGGCTTTACTTTATGTTACGAAAATTTGATTTAACACGATAGTTAAAAACGTTTGAGAATTATAAAGCTGACTTGTTTGAAAACGCATTTAGTTCTTTATTTATATATTATGTACATTAATAAATTGTACAAAGTGGGCTAAAAGTAGTTTCTATCAGTTAATCTTAGATAATTGTGTTTGCTCGCAAACGAAAAAAGCTGACTTCAATTACCTACATCGACAAGTAGGTAATACAAAGTAGGTAGACGAAAAAAAAGTCAAGTAAATACGCGTTATCAAAGATTACTCAAAAAGTTGTAATCAGATCTCGATGAAAATTAAATTTTACAACATGATAAACATCAGCTTTCGATTAAATTAAAAATCATCAAAATTGGTAAACTCAGTAAAAAGTTATGCGGTATATTACAACGTAGTTCGACGAAAAAATTGTCAAGCAAAAACGCGTTATTAGATATAACTTGATAAGTACTTGTTAGATCTCAAATAAATTTGAATGGGACCAAATAACACGCACTACCTTTAGATCAAAACAAAACTCTTAGAAATCGGTGCACCCATTCAAAAGTGCTAAGGTAACATACATAAAATCTAAATCAAAAAAAAAAAATTCAGTCGAATTGAGAACCTCCTTCTTTTTTGGAAGTGGGTTAAAAAGAACCGACGATGCTCAGTATACGATTATGTAAACTTAAAAAAAGTATTCATAATCGCATGTGCATGTAGTGAATTATGCTCACGTACTGAGCATAATTCACTAAACTATTATTTAGCAAATGTTAACGAAGATATATTATACAAAATTCACACTACACTTTGGAAAAATACCAAAATACGTAACATTTAATTGCTTAAATAGACAAATTCATTTATAAATAACATAATTCAAATTAAGTGATGACGCCAATTCAGTTTAAATAAACTTCCAAAAAGTATGAAGTTCTTCATTGTAGGTAAATCGAAATTTAAAAGATTTTTAAATAGTTTGAATATGATATCATTTCATGGTTGGTTCTACAAAAATCTGAAAAGAAAAATCTAGCCAAACATTACTAAGTTGGTTTCTTTATTGTAAATTTTAAGTTTTTTATAAGAAAATTCTTCACTTCTCAGATAACCTAGACTAATTATTATTTATTCGTGGTTACGTTAGTACAACAATTTCGGTCTTAAAAGTATCTTCGGTCCTAAGGTTTAATCCTAAACTGAGAACTCATGGCGTTAATTTAAATAGTTTTAACGATAACAATCAACTTTCGAATTACCTCAGTCAGTCAGTCAGTTCAGCCCATTGCAGTCCACTGCTGGACATAGGCCTCCCCAAGTTCGCGCCAGACATCCCGGTTTACACCTGCAATCTTACGTTGATCCCATAACAATGTCATAAGAAGTATCAGGAGCATCATAAACGTGTTGCCGACGTGATGTATGTTCTTATGATACATTTATTGAATTTTAGACTATTTATAGTTTTGAAGTGAAACTTTTTTAGGCGCATGAGGGGTAAAATTTGAGCGACCGGTAACGCGGCAACACGGCAACGCGGTCAGTACTTGGGTGGGAGACCACCTGGGAACACCGCGTGACGTTAGCTTTTTGTTTTTTTTTCAATTAGTTTTTTTTTTTATTTTAAATTCGTTTTTTGAAGTGAAACTTCTTTAGAATCGTTGTGATTTCAAACCGGATGCAACGGAAAAAACGACAGGGAAGGGCGCGCCGCGCTGCACGCCGCTAATTTTAAATTAGTTTTTTTTTAATTAGTTTGCCAAAGAAGTTTCACTATGTATATTATACCTTAGGCATCCCTTGTCACCGTAGGTTAGATTTTTAAGCTATTTTAATATTTTTTCCATTAAAATGTTACTCCGTCTTAGTTGTCACTTTGTTTAATATACCAAAAACAAACAAAAACATATATTTTAGCATTTAATGTGCTACATTGCTTTGAATGTCGATCTTTCTTCACAATTTCATCCGAATACACACGTCTTCCTTATGATCTTTTCCTTTACCATCATAAAAATACAAATTTATGAGGTGATAAATAGATCCAGTAAAATTGTTAACCTGGTTAATTATGACTTTTAAAGTTTCTAATGTACTTAGCTGAACGGGATTTGGCATCGACTGGTGTTGTTTTGTTCCTTCGAATTTAGGAGTACCACGCTTGGCAACAGCCAGACATTACGGTGTGCCAAATAAAGAATCAATTAGTATAATTTTATTCATTTCAACGAGAATTAATGTTTGTCATGATTTTATTACAAGGTTGATTGATTTTAAATTTATTTAGAAAATACGTACTCCCGAAAGTAAATTAAGTTAGGTATACTTATATATGATCTGTACTGCCACTGGGAGGCATTTATTCGTGTGCGCATATAAAATTTGAATTATTTTAAGGTGTAGCAAGTCGTGAAACTAATTAATTGTAATAAACAATACACATACTTTTAATTAAGATAGATTTAAGAGAAATTAAATTACAATTTGCTAGAATTACTTAAATAATATGAGTTGTAACTACTTATTTTAAAGTTTGTTAAAATTTAAAGTGTGGAAATTATTGTCTTTCGTAATGGTTATAGACAGTGATTGTTTAACCGTTGCACTAATAAATTTTCTCTTAAGATCTCAGTATCATAATAAAACTCAACTAATCGTTCGTCACGGTGACAGCTCATTAAAAACTACCGCCAACATGGAAACATACCGCTACACTCTTTAGGCGTAAAATAAATAAACAACCACGCTTTTTGATGTAGGAAATCGTATTGTGTGTGACTCACTATACTTTTTAAGTTTTTGTGAACAAATGGTAAATTTATAAAATAAATAAAAACTGATTGAATGAAATTTCTGATTTTCATTGAAGTACAGCAGGATAACTATGTTCTGATCAAAATCTGGAGCAGCCCATCTGAATAAGTGTCTCAACCTTACAGAAGATTACGGCAGCAGTTTTGTGTTCCTGTGATGAGCAAAGTGGCCAGAGTTCCTGGGTAAAGTTAGGCTAGGATTTCCCAAAAAATATGTTCAATATTCATCTGAATTGTGATGATGTGATGCAAATAATGCTATTTTTTTTTTACCTTCTCCACCATCCAGGCAAATATATCTATATACTGCTCTTGTTTCTCTATTGCTTGGACAATTATCATCTTCAACTTAATTTGTTTGCTAGAATAGAGAAAAAATAAGAAAATATGTAAAAAAGAAATTAAACTGAGATGGACTGTAAATACAACAAAAAAATGCTTTCAACAGCAGTCCAAAGTGTATATCATATTTGTCTACGTTATTTTGCCTTTCTTTTGTCTACTGGTAACAGTTTATTATAATATTTATTTATTTCTAAAATGGATAGTAACGTCTAAAACATTTACCTATGTGATATTAATATAAAATTAAAAACTTAACAAAAATCTCCTCGTCATAATTACGTATAGAAAACTTAACAGTGATGTGGAAAGTTTTGAATAGAAGTCCTACTCGCACTTGGCACGATTTTTATTTTTAATGGACTTAAATTTTAGTCTATTAAAGTCGCGTTGTCTAATCTTTCATCACAGAAACAGCTCATTAAAATCTATCGTCAAAGAAGGAAACTTGAACAATATGGCTTAAGCTCGAGTAAAATAAATATCTTTATGCTAAGATACGTTACTTGTTTCAAGTGTCATTTATTTACTTTTTAATCAAGTCTTAAATTATAACAATGTAATCAAACAATGAAACACGTGTCTTCAACTTTTGTCATCATTTATCATCTAAGATTGTAACGTACTACATAAACTATTTAAAATACATAATTATATTTATGTAATGTTTAGGACTCGTTTTATTTTTATAGTACTTGAATAAAAGAAATAAAATCAAGAGTCCCTGTAAAATTGAAGTGAAATCTTTCCTGCACACTGTAGGGCGGGGGGCATGAGCGTTATACCGCCCAAAATAGCTCGCACGTGCCGCCGCGGCTGCCCACGCGCACCCAAGATGGCCGCCGCCGCCACATACATTGCGCATGTGTGCGTGTGATTTATGCAAGCGAACCAACACTTGTATAATACAACCAACAACCATGTTATACATTTTTTAAAATACCAAGCTATCTTAGAACTTAATAACATACAACTAAGGATTATATTTGCTTAATAAGGTATTGCTGAAATTGATAGTTGTATTTAATCGCATAGCCGTGATGAAAATTCAAATGCGCCAAGTCTATGTAGGTACGTACATACGTAGTCGTATACAACAATATTTTACGTCGTAGACTCGGTTGAATCTACTAGGATGTTTTGAAATAACAGGGCAAACGGAAAGTATTGATAACTTTGAGTTTTAGTGAACTAAAACGCTCTATAGGTACTTTTTTATTTTTTTTTTGGTTAAAATAAAATATACATAAAATGACTCAACAGATTGTTATATCCTGTATAGTGGATTGTTTCTTAACACATGTGATCCCTTCTTGTCTGAAGCCGACATTTTTCATTAAAACTGTGAATCATTAAGCAAATAAGTCGACTTACTTTAGATCAAGTGCTGCACCTGACGACAACATGTCTCTTGAAAAAAAAAAACTAATTTGTAACACCAGGGTGTTTTAAAAAAATTTAATCTCATACTTTTTATATAATTTGCTTATTCACCTTTATTTCAGTACGTAAAATTATTTTTGATTAAAATTGTACAAAGATGAGATTTTCATAATAGGCTCTCAAAATGTAACATATAATTATTTTTTGATTCTCTTCCATTAGGAATAATAGCTATGTGGTGCTCATGTTATGTGTGTAGAATACGCTCAGCACATAACACCAGACTATACGGTTGAGAGATGATAAGGTGACAATAATGTCGTTTACATTCGTCGTCACAACATAACATTATACGTCAGGCGCGCTTCAAAGAGTAAAGTAAAAAGTAAGACCCACTTTATATTGTGACGTCAGAGCCGACGCCATGACACCTGCAGCCGTTTTGCCGCTCTCATTGAAAACATATTAGAAAAATAGTTTTAAACATCCTTAAACTTATGTTTATTACCGAAATATAGGTATTTTCGTAAATAGTAAATGTGTGTAGTAACCCACATTATGAAAGAGGTTTTCAAAATCTTTCGTAATGCCCATTGTTTTTAATTTTAAAAATTGTTTTAAAATTCACGATTTAATTTCAACCATCCTATTTGTCCTGCTTCGAATAACAAACATCTGGACACTGCGCGTGCGCCGATCACGCGTCGGCGCGAGCGCTTCTAAATATAGTTCAGCCTCCCGTCGAGATGTAGACCGACACTGGAGATTTCCAACATTCCAACCCCTCGTTATTGTTTTTCTAGCCTGAGAGTTTATTTCGCACCTGTTATTATATGTATTACTTAGGATAGTTACTTTAAAATGTAATATTATTAATAGTAAGTATTCTGGTGAAAAGAAAATTATTGAAAAGTATTTTCATTAATTTTTTCACTTATACAAGTCGCAATTATTTTCAACACCCACACACTACTAGGTATATAAAAGACTTGAAGATCTTTTGTAATTAAATTATTAATAATTTCGTAAGATTATTTCATAAAATTTGTATTTATCACGGATTAGGTACCCACCCACGTATCCGTTTAAGTTAACACCTGTTAAAGTTATTTTATTAATGTATAAACTTGTGTAGTAACCAAACAACTTTAAGCTGTCACGAATATTCGTCACTTTAATTTTATTTACTTACAGTTGTTTGTTTTATCGTAAAATTCTTGCTTTCAATAATGTTTATTTAATATTTGAATATTTAGACTATAATTAGTAGCACTGAAAATTTTGTTATACTATATACGTATATATAATGCCACTTAACCGCCAACTCGCAGTGGAGTAGCGTGGTGGATTAAGCTCTGACTCTTCTCCTAGATGGAGAAAGAGGCCTATGCCCAGCAGTGGGAAGTTACTGGCTGAATCAATAAAATGCTACTAGATTTCTATTACCGGTGTCTACATTTCTCTTAAAAAAGGAAGGCCCTCACCCTTAAGTTTTATTATATTAAACTAGCTAACCCCTCAACCGTTGTTTTGCCATATATTTGTTAACGCCCCCGCAACCCCTCTTGTGAGTGGAATTTCGTAAAATCCATTTTAGCTGACCTCTACTCAGCGAAAGGAATATTCTTACCAAATTTCAAACCTCGTAAAAGTAACAAAAAAAAAACTCATTATGTGAATTATGTATGTTTTAGTGTACGTTGATTGGTCGACAATAGCACAGAAATGTTGTAGAAATGACATCCATTACAAAGTTATATAATGCGTTGCCCAAAAAAAGTTACAGTAATTTGTTAAAGTTAGCAAAAGTAAGCTCCCATAATATTCAGAAATATTTTGTGTGCTAAATGCCTTTAAAAAATATGTTTTTATTTTATTTTATAATAGGCTGCAATTTGCAATAGAGAGCATTAACAACAGCTAATATATTATTAGCTGCAAGTTAAAATAGCTAAGACCAGTTTTCAATTATTAAGAATCGTGTTTACACAAACATCCTGTTTCTGTGTCAAGTAAGTATATAAACATTGCGGGTTACTAATATAAATCGATGTGTTCGTCAAGTTTAAGACCTACCACTTCCAATCTGCTTTCAAATCATAGGTAAGACACGTGCGCCGTGCGCAAAGTAAGCTGAGATCCTTTGGCAGCTGCTGCTCAACGCAACCAGTGACTCAACTTTCAGTGTTTTAAAAAATCAAATTGACTCATTTGAAACACAAAATACAAAGTCGATTAAAAAATTGTGTATGCAATTCACACACGGTAGTTTAACTTCTAAAAAGTAGCCTACGAGATATTTTTTCACCGAGAATATAAAATACTGTACAATACAAAATGTACCTAAGACATACTATTCATATCTAGAAGAAATATTAAAGAATCATTAAAGTTGGAAATCTTACTATAACTGCCCTATTAAGTGATATCAGTTGGATCGATAGTTCGCGTTCTAATAAACCAGCTTTTATATCTTATAAATCATTAAAAAATTACATTTATTTGAGATAAGAAAATTACCGACTTTCCTAAATGTGTAAAGTTACATTGCTATATAAAGGAAACATTTGCATTAAAAATTTGGGCATAATGATAAAATAACGAACCTTTACATTTACTTTTCTACTGATTAATAATTAGAAATCACGCTTTTTGGCTCAATGAAATAGTGGAGTGCCTGGGGCGTTAAAAACACGAAAACCTCGGATTTCCGTTACAGTGAATGAAATTTTATAATTCAAAGTGGAATGTTTAGCTTATAATATATACAAAAAAGTTTACCTATTAAAAATTGTGATCTCGATTCAAACAAAAAAAAAACGAAATAATTATAATTTTGATAGTTTAAGCCCTGTAGAACATTTTTCTACACCAAAATTAAGTTCATTGATACATTCATATAGAGATAGTAATTAGGAAAAAGAAATAAATGAAGGAAAATGAAAGAAAAAAAATATCAAGAAATCATTTGTCAAACAATTTACATTTTTGTCTATTTAAGTATTTTCTTCAACTTCACTTATTTCAATGATATTATTAAAACAGGTATTTTCACAGCACTGTAGACATGCTACACTGCAGTATAAGCCACTCTTTCGATATCCACAAACAGATCCACAACCCTTTTTTTACTATTATTATCATTATGATTAGTTTTTTTTTGCTGCTTGCTGTGTGGCTAAGGGAGTAAAGAATATAGCCACTCCCTCTCTTCCCGTGGCTGTCATAAGAGGTGACTAAGGGATAACACCGTTCCACTACCACCTTGGAACTTAAAAAGCCGACCGATGGCGGGATAACCATCCAACTGCTGGCTTTGAAATACACAGGCCGAAGACGGGCAGCAGCGTCTTTGGTGCGACAAAGCCCGCCCTGCGGTCACTAACACGCCTGCCCAGCTTGTTAACTATAGGCAAAACACATGAGTTTGCGCCATTTTAGCGCGAACTTGTGGAGGCCTATGACCAGCAGTGGAATGCGATATTCTGAAGTGTGTGTGTGTGTGATTAGTTGTTTTTTAAAGTATAAATAGTATTAGCTCCAAATTTACTTGATCCAACAATATCATTATGATAGCGGTCTATTAGTCGTTATCTAATAGTTTTTTCATCCGGTATATGCTGTGAGGTATATACCATCGTTTCTTTCAACTCTTGCATAGAAACATGGCAGTCGTCATTCTCTTCTATATACTTGCATATTTGCTTCATTGCTGCATCTATCATCGACATTGTCAAACCAACCTCCTTATCAGCAGAGCTCAGATGAATAGAATTTTTAAGAGAATTATAACAATCAGCATGATATTTTGCTTAAAGTGTTTGTAAATCTGCTACATCAGAAATTCTTTTATGAATTTCTTGATAAAAATCGTTTTTCTGTACAGCTATAAAGCTTACAATGGAGTAATTTAAAGTTGGAGTATTAATATATGAGATTTGTCTTCGTCGTTTTTAATTTAATTTTGCTAAAATTTCTGTATTAGCTTATTGACCACAGATGAAACAGTTTTTTCCCACTCAAAGCTCGATAAATCAGTGCTACTTCGGAATTTCATTTTCGAAGGCGAAAATGGAGTTTCATTGGGCCTCTAACGGCCTCTTCTTATATGTTTCAATATATTTTTTATGAATATATTTTTGGCGACAATTTGTATGAGCGTAAATGAATTAAGTTTGAAGATGAGGTAACAAGTCATCCTTTCGTTCTCCCCTCTCCACGTTCTATTACCTGTCCAAGGTCGTTATGACCCTTCATACGCTCCAACATTTCAAGAAAATATTATTTTACGTCTATTTAGGTATTATTCAACGTACATAATGCGAAAAAAAATTATTTTAAATAAAATGATTAATTTTTTATAGTTTTTGGTTTAAATAAAAAAAAATTCAAAAGCACAAAAAATTTTTGGGTAAACTTTACACTTTATAGTATAAAAAAGAAAACCCCCCTCAACCATTTAAATTCGTTCACTGTAACAAAAGTCTGAGGTCAAAACCCCCAGACACTCCACTAAAAAGCATCAGAAATTTACTTATTATATTGAGCTGCAGATATTGTTTATTGAAAATTCTAGAATCAAAAATAGTCATTGTCAAGCGAATGATATATCCAGCTATGTTACAAATTTTCTAAAAGTTTATGATAGTGTGCGAAAAGCGTCAAACTTGCAATGACAATTGTGATGTAACGTGAACAAATAAATTGTCTAACGCCTCAGATGACAGGACCTAGTTAAGTATGAAAAACTGTAGGTAAGTTTTCATAAACCAAAACTAAAAACCATTCTAAAAACTGTCGCCGATATCTCATGGCAGTAATTTTGATTAATATTTTAATAATAAATCATATTTGATCATTGTATGTATATTAAAAATCTGTTTAACTTTAAGTAACTTCATATTTATACTTTCAAACAAGTTCTAATATTAAAAATTAAAAAAAAAACTTAAATCATACAATGATTCAGACTTCACGAAGTGGCAACATGAAACATGGCGTAAGGAGTCAAAAGAACCTCGAAGTTAAAATATACTTTTATCGTGCATTTCTACGAATTCCGATCTTGAAAAATTATACAAAAGATCTTTGAAAATACGTTTTTAACAAGAGAAATAAACATAGGCTTAATTTTATACAATTACAGGTCACTTTTAAATAGAGTTACAAATGAAAGTGTTGTGAATTAATTGTGAGGGATAGTGATTTAAAAGTATTTTTTGTGGATTCTCGTTTTTCGTAATTTTTTCGTCATCTAGCTAAGGGTTTCGTGGGCGTTGATATTACAGTTGATAACACAATTTGATGAAATGGACCACTATAAATCAACATTCTGTGGTTACTCCCACGTAGGAGACGTTACGCCTGTAAGTATAATAAATACATTACAGATTTGTTGAAGCAAGTTTTATTACACGGTAAAAATCGAATTTACAAGGCGTATTATCGAATAATCTCCATTTTTTAATCAGTCTCCTTGAATTTCATAAATATATGTATGAGAAATGGTTACAATTAGTAAAAAATGATGTTAGTGTTTTCTAGAATTTAAAATAATAAATTTATACAATGATTCGTGATATAGTAACGTTAGCACATGGAAGTCAGAACGTGAAACAGACGTCACGGTTAGGAAGGCCAGTTACTTACTATTTCTATATGATATTATGTGATATTTTGTGAAACAGGCTTTAGTCAAACCTCGAAACTATGATTCATTTGATTTAGATGATTCAAACAATGTAGATTAAAGGGTTATTGAGGTATGGCTCAGCAGGAAATATCTTGCTCATAATTTGGCTCAGCACGATTGGGAAAGTACCTCAACCTTACAGAAGATCACTGATAAATAATACTGCTCTCAAGCAGTGTTGTGTTCCTGTGGCGAGTAAGGCTCTACAGAGCTCCGTAGAGGGTAAGGGCTTAGGGTCGACAACGTGCTTGCAATGCTCCTAGTGTTGTAGGCGTCTCCAGGGTACGGTATGCACTTGCCATTAAGCAAAACGTACACTTGTTTGCAACCTATAAAAAAATATATATCATAGTAAATGTTTAATGTGCTGATTCATCAGTTCTTAACTTTTTTGCATGTTTTTTTTTTCAATACGAGTATGTTTAATATAGTCTAACAGTCTGTTCCTAAGATTTTAAGTGACAACCAGTTGATATAGATACATAATCTATTGAGATAAGCGTACTAGTCAATAATACGTACGTTTGTGAAATGCCCGGACTCGAGGTGGAAATCGAACCAACAACCCTAAAGTAGACTCACCGCAACCTGCGGTAATAGTCCATTGAAACTTAAAAGCTATAGAACCAAAACTCTGACCACAGACACAGAATCGGAGATTTTTTTTAACATGTATATCTTTCTTTTCTATACCGAAAACATTACGATATTGAACGATAACACTATTGAAAGTTCGAACTGTTAAACAATACTAAAAAGGGTTTTGAAATAAAATTTTCATTTTGACACGTTCATTTTTAATTGCTTTGAAATACGGAATCACGTAAATGAAGTAGCGCAGAAAAAACTAGTCATGATTATAAGAAAAAATAAAATTACAAGGTTTATTTTTACTTTCTGATCGCGTTTTTTCATATTATAAAATATTTTGGTCTATTCTTGTGACATTATATTATTACTTATATTACTTTATATGTACTTGAAAATATAGCTGCCTTTGATTGTGAATGATGGACTCAGTCTGTAATATTGAGTTTGTGTAAAGCGTTTATTATTATAGCGTGTGTTATAATATCCCGCTGCTGGGTATGAATCTATTTTTCCTTGATAAAATTAAAATTTTATCCATACTTTTTTCCTTTTTTTCGTAAAATAAAATACATATTGAGACACTTTCATCTTGACACCTTAGGGTAGTATTTTCAACGGAAAAATATGTCATGTCTTTTTAAAGTAATTTCTTTTAATAACATTATATTAAAACTAGATTTTCTTATATTTGCTCTGTTATTAATGTCAACTGTCTCTGCAACTCATAATTTCTACATTTACGCATTAATTGAATAAATTATAATAAACAGGGCGATATAACTAGTTATTGCTGGTAATGATTCACGTCATGTAGTGTTTCTACTTTCATAATCTTAGTGAAAGTGTAAGTCAGTAATCTATCTTATATTTAATTGAGGTAGGGCTCAACAAGAAATATCCTACTCAAAATATAAAGAAGTACTTTAAAAGAAAGTAGTACAAATGGTGCTTTCAAAGTACCATTTGTACCAAGTCCAGTTCCAAAATATCATATCGACATTACAGAAGATCACAGTTAAATTACACTAAGATTTTATTTTAAGATTTGTTTATTTTCTCACCCCAATATTGCAAACATGACATTTGTTAGGTACATAATAATACTGGCACTAATATTGTGGGAGACTGGTGCCTAAGCTAGGCTTGAGGCCTGTGTTTCAAGTAGTGTTGTGTTCATGTAGTGAGTAAGATGGCGAGAGCTCCTGGGTAGGATAGGGGGTAGTGTCGGCAACGCGCTTGCGATGCTTCTGATTAAAGGCTATACAGTAACCGCTTAGCATCAGGTGGGCCGTACGCTTGCTTACCGCCCTAGTCGTATAACAATTCTAATATTAAAAGAACCAAATTACTCACACTGTTTCAAGTACGCAAAAAATTCCTTAAACAAGCGTTTTTTATATTTCAATGGAGGGCAAAAAACGTACGGTCTGCTTGGTAAGTGATTGCAGTGGCTTATGGACGACTGCAATAAATAGAGCATCACAATCACATTGTAGACCCTTCCCAGATGTCAACATAGTATACTCTGAGGAGTATTGGCTACCTAACTTACTACAGGACACTGCCTGATAGCTGCATTATTTGGCTATGATTTTCTGTTAGGTTTAAGTACTTCACCAAACGGACCGTTAAAATCTAGTTTTTGTGCAAGCTGTTTTCTAATTATCACTACCTTAATAAACATGTTTAAAAATATTTTCTTCAGTGACAATTCGCTTACATCATACAATAATAGTCCTATAAGATACCTACATTTAACATAACTTTTCATTCATTAAGTTTGAAAACGTGTTGCGACTAAAACAGAAGGAACATATTACGTAGAATCCTTTTTTACTTAAATGTTTCTTTCACATAATATGATTTTATAGTCACTGCAAATCATGTTTTCGTACAATCTCGAGTATTAAACATTTTAATTCGTATGTTAGCTTAAATTCTACACAAATAAGTAAATAATTAAAATAAAATGGAATTGGTGGAAAGCTGTGTTGGTACTTTGGTAGGTACAATTGTTTATGTCATATTACATAAAAGTCCTGGAGGCGTTTTATAAACATTTTGCCCTTATTTACATAAAAGAAATGATTTAAAAGTTTCCAAATTATACGAATGTAAAATTAAGGGGTGCGTCTAGTAAGTAATACTAAGAAATAATAAATTTCATTAATACGACCCTTGAGGATAATACGGAAGCTGTGGTTGGTTGGAACGGATGATTTGCAGATGTTCGGTTTCGACTTTTGATATACACGTACTTTTGATGACGTCATAGAGATTTAAAGTAAAGAAAACTACGACATAACTATTTCTTTTATTTATATTTAACATTTTTTAATTTATATTTAACATTTTAAGGAGGTAAGATTTGTATTTTTGAACTTTTTTGAAGTTTCATAAAACTGACGAATTGATTTAAAAAAATTTTTTATCAAAAATGTTTGATACATTTTATCATTGACAAATCGTTACAGAGCTAAAGCTACAGGGGGTCAGGGTTTTTTAAAGGGAATAAAAGGGAACAGACAAAATTGTTTAATCCACGTTGGCTAATCCAAGCCAATACATCAAAAAATCATACAGGTGCCAATAAGGATTAAACTGAGGTAGGGCACAGCAGGAAATTTCCTGCTCAAAATATGGAGCAGTCCGACTGGGGTAGTAACTCGACCTTACAGAAGACCACAGCTAAATAATAGTGTTTTCAAGCAGCATTGTGTTCCTGTTGGTGAGTAAGGTGACTGAGCTCCTGGGGGGATTGGGGATAGGGTCGGCAACGCGCTTGCGATGCTTCTAGTGTTGCGGGCGTCTATAGTCTTACCATCAGGTGAGCCGGTGAGCTTGTTTGCCAACCTAGTTACATAAAAAAAAGAATATCTTAACAATCCAAACTCCTGCTACTCCTTCTTACCTACGAGAACGTTTTAAGTATCTTGGCGAGTCTCATGAGCGAAGCCTTCGCTCCGATGATAGTTTACTTCTTAAAATTCCTCCACACGCCACTACGTTCTATACGAAATCATTTACTGTCCAAGCTGCTCGGCTTTGGAACTCCCTACCTTTGCCCATAAGACGCGCTGAATCTCTTCCAATTTTTAAGAAGTCTCTTAAGCACTATTTCCTTCAGTTATAATCCTTCTCTCTAGTCACATATTATCCCCAGTCTTCGCTTTGAATCGTATCACAATAATTCGTTAATTTGTATATACGTTTATGTATGTCTATTAAAACTTTGTATTTATATACATATGCTATGTACGTACATCTTCTTTATTTTTTATTTTTCTATTTTTTATTTATTTTTTTATTTTTTTTTTAAATTATTTATTGGTTTAAATATATTGTATGTATTTTGATAAAACTGTACACCTAGACCATCTACATTTGTTTATACCATTTTCTCTGCCCAAAGGTTGCCTGGAAGAGATCGCTCATTAGCGATAAGGCCGCCTTTTGTACTTATCTCCTGTTTTTATTTTTGTGATTTTGCTCATTTTCTTTGGTGTACAATAAAGAGTTTTTATTATTATTATTATTAATCCATGACATATCTATCCAGCTGTCGGAACTGAACGTCAAAGTACGATCATGGTCTGGTGTCGTTTAAATGAACATAAAGCACTTTGTCTAATCACTTTTCGAGTGCATCATTAAACATTGCACCTGCCTTTTCACTTCAAAGAAGGCCGTGAACGAACGAGATTTGAGTGTAGATATTTCTAAAGAGATATACGAGTACATTTACTATATCTGTGTTACGTATCTCAAAGACGTTTGTATAATTGATAATATACATTATTTTATAATACACGATAAAATATAAGACACATAACATAAATGTTATTAATATTGTAATATTTTATTTAAATAATTATTAAAAAAAAAGTATTACTACAAATGTATGTCAGCGTGAAATTACAGCAAAAATACTTACAGTCGATTCGATGAATTAGACTTTCCGATTCTTAGTAAGTAAAGTCCAGGTCAGAAAGTTTCTGAGTTTGTTCATTGAATTTTTTAAATGTTCATTTATTTATTTAATACTTTATTGCACATTCATATAAAAGTTAAAGAAAATAACAATATTCAATTAGTGCAAGTGTTCTGATTAGAATAGAATGAAATAATTTGGGATAAATGCCTTTTCCGTAGCAGTTCTAGCTATTGAGGAAGTTTCCCTGACAGTCCCCTAAAATCAAAACACTTTCACGCCTCGCATTCGAACCCCTTTCAATTTTATCGTTCACATCGTTCATCGAATATGATATTAATATTAATTTTATGATAATCAAACTACGCAATCTTTGCTGGTGAAGTCAGATTGAATCATAAATTATACGCCAATAACCTAGAAATGCGCTTAAACATTGTTTATGGTTGTTTGATGTTAGTTTGTTGATCGATGTGATGTTAACTCATTATATTATTATAATAGGCTACGTTATCAGTAAATTATTTTGTTGCGATTGTTGCATTTGTATCCTATTTTATATTTTATTCAAATTCATGAAAATAAATCTCAATAGAAAACAATTTTAAAAAGATAATTACGTAGAGTTATATAATTTTATTTTGCCAGTTATATTATACTATGGTATGGATAGATATATTTTTAACTAGCTGACCCGACAGACGTTGTCCTGCCTTAACTTTTGTATGGGAATATAGAAAAGTGTTGTTTTAAGACTTTTTCAGGCATTTTTTAAAATTTTCTCTCCGTAACAACAATCCTCGTACTTCAAGCAATATTATAAAAAAAGAATTAGCGAAATCGGTTCAGGTACTCTCGAGATTTGCGCTTAGCAACACATTCAGCGATTCATTTTTATATATATATATAGAGAAGAGATTAATTATTTCTGTCTTAAAATCTGAAACTAATAGAATATTTTTAAAATTGTAAAGTAAACCAAAATTAAGGATACCAGTCTGTTCAAATCATATCCAGTACAACAGCACTCAACTTCGAATCGTCTTTGTCCATCTTTCAGCTCTGACGCATCGTCAGACCGTGGGGGGTGAGGGGTGTTTGGAAGAATGCCAAGCGGCGTCTCTGGCAGAGAGCCAAATCGGGACTAGTGGAAAAAATGGCCGTCGCACATCTTTGATATGCGTCAGAGGCGCGCGCGCAACGTGAGGGTTTGATGTTGGTTTTGTGGTGGTAGATATTGTCATATTAGGAAATTAGATGTGAATTTTTCAAACATTTATCAAACAATGGTTTTTAAAATAACGATCTAAACTGTTTTTCTTTAACAACTTAATTTTCAATATCCATCTCAAGCTAGCTACTGAAAAGTCAGTACAGTTATACATAGTACGCTACATCCATACATATCTATATACATAAAAGAGATTTCCACCCATATATTGACTCATCACGATATCTCTCGAACCATAAGGCGTAGAGACTTGAAATTTGGTAGGAATATTCCATTTGCCGAGTAGAGGTCAGCTAAGAAAGGATTTTACGAAATTCCCCCCTCTGGGTTGCGGGGGTTAATAAGATATAGGTATGGCAAAACAACATTTGCGGGGTCAGCTAGTAAAAAATATATAGTTTGTCTTAACACAATGTGAACTTTTATGTCACAATAAGGTCTCAAGATTTGACAAATGTCTAAATCAGATAGATCACACTCGTATTTCAATTTCAATTTTGAATGCATGAATGAAATAAACATACTCGCTAATATTTTTACTGTTACATTAAGGTTAATCCCTAACTCGGCTCTAAGGCTACACGATTGGCTTTACGCCCAACTGCGCATTACGGTGTAAAATACCCAATAAATATTGCGTGTAATACAGTGGCCACACAAGAAATCAATTTCTAATGGCAATAAAATCAATGCCACTGTAAAATTGTCATAAAAAGTCGTAGCTACGCGTATATCTTGAAGCAATAATTATTTCTAGGCCTTAATTTTATGCTACAACAATCTAGCCTTGTAACATTCAACTGCTGGCCATAGGCCTCTTTCTAGATGTAGGAGCCTAATCGACCACACTACTCCACTGCGGGTTGGTGGATATATTACCTATTATTTTTTTGAGTAACGATCACTATCAGGTGTACCTATATGATAGCAATCAGGACATCGGTCCTGAGCTTAACGTGCTCTGAGACGCACGGCGGGGGGATCCACAAAGACAGACATCCAAATCGGAAAGGAATATTTGCACAAATACAAATATCTATTTCGAGCGGGAACCGAATCCGCAAGCCGTCGGTGTTTAAGGCGCCTACACACACCACTACACCATAGCGGTTGTTAATTTTAAGCTAACAATAGTTTAATTTAAAATGTGTAGAATTTATTCCTTTGTAGACTTATTGTTTTAGCGTTAAGAAATAAACAATAAACAATATCTTTACCCTTGACATACACACACAGTCACCTGTTTCTAAGGTAAGCAATTTAATGCTTGAGTTATAATAGGTAACAGTCGAAATATCATTTAATTAAAAACCTTATATTTTGAACTGTTCTTTATTTTGTATTTTTTCAAAAAAAGAATTATATCTTATTTTCATCAAGTATATTCACACTAGACAAACGTAAAGCGTTACACAGAACTGAAATAAAAGTGTGTAGAAATTTCCATTAATTTAAAGTGTGTAAATAATATAACGATTCCTGAAATGTCTAATTCGGAAATTCGTAATTCTAATCGCAAATATAAATCGATTCTCTGAAATGTCTGATAAGAATGAATTCTTCAGTAGGTATTAAGGTATTACCTAAAATAGTAATTTCATTCATTTACTCATTCACAATAAATGTTTGAAAAAATCGGAAATTTTTCTTTTTTTTTAATATGTTACAAACAAGACGACAACATTAATTATCCTTGTTACAAGCAAGTGTAGTAATTTTTTAGTTATTTTGCTGTACATATTTGGTAAAACCATTTTTTATAATTATATTTTTAAACTAGCTGACCCGCTGACTTCATACCGCCTAACAGTCGATTCTTTAATTTGTTATTTTTATTTAATACTTACTTTTAGACGCCGCGTTGGCGCAGCGGTCACATCACTGGATTGCGATTGGCTGTTGCGCGGGCGGTTGCGGGTTCGATCCCCGCACACGACAACATTTGTATTGGCCATACAGATGTTTGCCGTGGTCTGGGTGTTTGTGCAGTCCTTGTGGGTCTCCCCACCGTGCCTCGGAGAGCACGTTAAGCCGTCGGTCCCGGTTGTTATCATGTACACCTGATAGCGATCGTTACTCATAGTAGGGAATATATCCGCCAACCCGCATTGGAGCAGCGTGGTGGATTAAGCTCCGATCCTTCTCCTACATGGGGAAGAGGCCTATGCCCAACAGTGGGATATTACAGGCTGAATCGTGATCGTGATTTAATACTTATTCTTCTATTCGTGACACCGGGTCAGCTATAAAAATTTAAAAAAAAATATATTAAAAATATTGACATTAATATTTCTACGATATTAACGTCACTCAAATACCTTCCCGGAACCCCTCGTCTAACACTTAAACTTTATGGAAAAAATATAATTTGTAATATTTGATATTACTAAATTAAAATACAAATAAATAGAAAAATATATACTAAAAACAACGAACCTAAAACTAAAAATCTTAAAAAATATAATAATAATAATATAAATAATCCCCTTCAAACTTTGAGATTGCTGGCTTGGAAGAAGCTAGAAACGCTTTCTTAATTGCATGCCCAGGTCAAAATTTTCCAGTTTCTACAAATTCACAGAGGAGCTGGGACGACATAAACTGTAAATTTACTTATGACAATCTTTTAAGCTGTAGTACAGGTTCGGCGCGTGCCAGGCTTTTGGCTGTGGGTACGCATGAGGCCGGCTACTGGCTTCACGCGTATCCTTCATCAAATACAGGTACATTTCTTGAGCCTGACACGCTCCGAATCGCAATCTGTCTACGGCTTGGGGTTCCGGTCTGCTTTCCACATAAATGTCCCTGTGGCAGTGATGTCGACAAGCTAGGACATCACGGACTGTCTTGCCAAAAAAGTGCAGGCCGCTTCTCTAGACATGCCGCACTTAACGATATCATACGCCGGTCCCTTGCCACCATCAACGTGCCAAGTCTACTTGAGCCGACTGGTATAGCAAGAGACGATGGCAAGAGACCGGACGGTATGAGTTTGATTCCATGGAAGATGGGCCGGGTGCTGGTATGGGATGCAACCTGTTCAGACACGCTGGCCCCTTCCCATCTACATGGAACCAACAATAGAGCTGGTGCGGCTTGTGAAGCGGCTGAAAAAGCTAAAGCAGGCAAATACAGGGGTCTAGGCTCCGAATATGATTTTGTCCCATTCGGTGTCGAGACCCTTGGTCCGTGGGGTCCTAGTGCCATAAGGCTCTTTAAGGAAATATCTAAAAGGTTAGTCGACATCACAGGAGACCGAAGAGCTGGCAGCTACCTCGGACAAAGAATTAGTCTAGCTATCCAAAGGGGGAACGCTGCCAGTATCTTCGGAACCTTGCCTAAAGGGACACCTTTTAATAATGTATTTTAGTTATTATATTATAACTTTATGGTATGGTATTAAAGTTCAAATTGACTTTTAAGTATTTATTACGAATCTTTTGTATGGGAATATAGAAAAGTGTTGTTTTTAGACTTTTTCATGGAGTTTTTTAAATTTTTCTCTTCGTAACAACCATCCTCGTACTTCAAGGAATATTATAAAAAAAGAATTAGCGAAATCGGTTCAGCTGCTCTCGAGATTTGCGCTTAGCAACACATTCAGCGATTCATTTATATATATATAGAGATAGAGATTAGCAGATTTATTTTCATTTCATAGAGATTTTCAGAGTCATTTCATTCATAGAGATTAGCCGATTTATTTTCATTTCATTTATATGATCACTAGCTTCTGCGCGCGACTTCGTCGGCGTGGACTCCGCTCCTATTGGTCTTAGCGTGATGATACATAGCCTATAGCCTTCCTCGATAAATGGGTTATCTAACACTGAAAGAATTTTTCAAATCGGCCCAGTAGTTCCAGAGATTACCGCGTTCAAACAAACAAACAACCAAAAAAACCAACTCTTCAGCCTTATATATTAGTATAGATATTAAATTTTTTAAGTCTCATTACTGTGTACTAAAAACGGAGTAAAAAATATTTACAAAAAAACATTAGAAACAACTTGAAGAGAACAATTAAAGCTTTCAAGATTTAAAATTATTCTTGAGCCAAAAATCTTGAAATGTCGACTCATATTACTGTCAGTAGAATGGAAAAACAAAACATATTACACTCAGAGCCGAAAACACAAACGTATGGCATTCAAACTTCGATAAATAATGATCGATGGACCAAACAATAGTTAACGAAATGTTTTCATAAACTTCTAGCTATCAATCAAAAGTACTTTCTTGAAACTACTGTACATAATACAAAACTAAGGTTTATATTACTGACTAGCATTCCGCCCCGGCTTCGCACAGGTATTTAAAAAAATCTAAAAAAAAATTCTTAATTTTTTTGAAAATATAATATTACCTATGTCACCCGTGGATAGTGTAGCTTCCCAACAGTGAAAGAATTTTTCAAATCGGTTCAGTAGTTTCGGAGCCTATTCAATGCAAACAAACAAACAACCAATTAATCTTTCCTCATAATTTAGTATTATTATTACTAATAAGTATACGTACCACAGTATTGTTACTTTTTGTATAAGACCACAATCTATACCAGTTTATTTATTCAAACAAACTCGTGATAAAGGATTTAATTTTCTTCAAGGTTCCTTAGGGCCTAATATGTCTGACTCTGAAAATTATTTTCTAGTTGGATAGTTGTGGATTATTTCGGAAGGTAACCCTAATGCTATAAGTCATGAAAACGCTGCATTAACCATAAACGTAAAACGTGAGATTTGTGGCACGTAATTAGAAGATATTTTTCCGCCGGGGAGTTAATCATCGATCATGATTTTTTTATATCTTGTTTTTAGCCAGAATTTAACAAAAAACGCTCATAAACAAAAAGTAGAGATAAGGTTAAATTTGGAGTGGATTTGATTGACAAATGCTTATTCATTCTATATATTTTTGGAGGTACTCATGTTTAATGTGGCACACATTAAACATGAGTACCTCCAAAGAGGAGAGACATGTTCCACAACATACCTGATTATAAAAGAAATATAGATTACAAATATTTAATAGAAAGATCAAACAAAAACAAAATGACATCTTCTCAAATATCGATAAGCAAACAACACTGAAGCGATGTTTTAAGTTGAGCCAGAGGTGTACACGAAAAAAACAGAGAGTTGTACCTACACGAAAAAGTAACACCACTTATGTTCAACGAAATCAAAACTACGAAGACGTAGATTAAGTAAGAGGTTAAGTTTATTTAACTAGTAGAAAAAAAATAACAATTTTATTTTGCTGTTTTCCATATTACTAAACCACTAACTACTTTCAAGTTCAATAAACATGCGATGATATTAAAAACAATAACATGCAAAAATAATATAATTAAGAATAATGGGAGCCGGACTAAGAAAGAAAAAATGGACGTCCGAAAACAATACTATGATATCTGCTTAAATTTGAGCTTTAAATAATAATGACTAGTAAATAGATTTATTAATTTTTCGTCTCTAGAATTTTTTTACAGATTCTTAAAGTGCATAACTATGTTTACATATGAATAGAGTACATTATAATAATAACCGTAACATAAAAAAACGAAAGCAAGTCGTTAAAAAAATATAGATAACCGAATAATAAAAATCATGAGGCCCTATTAAAATTTTATAGAGGACATTCTAACACTCGATGTTGTCGTGAAGACTGAAGAGTCGAGTGTTCTGGAACGGTTCCAAGGCGCAACAGGCGAAGCCGCTGTCACATAAAACGTTGAACAATCATTTCTCTGCTCTCAATATATTTTTTTTATTCACTTGTTTTGCCTATTTGAAATTGTTAAAACTAAACTTATCTTTCCTTTCGTAATATTATATTAAATCGTGTAAAATACGTTTTTTTTATTTTCATTTATATAGTTACTGTGTTCAATTATGTTTTGTAATATAGTATGATATTTGGCTTACTGTATAATAAGGATTAATTTTTAAACGTTCTGAAATTTTTTTTTATAAAAGTTATTTCTTATTATAATAACTTATTTTATGATATTTGCTCAATTCTTTTATTTTAATTTTATTCATCACAAGAAGATCACAGCTAAATAATATTGCTTTCAGTGTTGTATTCCTGCGATAAGTGACCAGAGCTCCTGTGGGGATTGGGAGTAGGGTCGGCGACACGCTTGCGACGCTTTTCGTGTTTCAGGCGTCTATAAGCTCGCTTACCATTAGTCCGTTACCATTAGGTGGGCCCGTACGCTAGTTTGCCGACTCAATTGTGTTTGAAAAAAAAAATTAAGTTTATACTAAGACCTTAAAACGAATCAAATAAACCTAAACTCGATAGAGTTAGGACATTTCATTACCCTGTACTCTTTTCTGGCACTCTGTAAAGTAAGAAGCTGAAACACTACAGTGTGTCGCCTGGCTTGTCCTATGGATGTCATGTCATCGCGATAAAAGTATGTTATGCATAAAAGACAAAATTTAGTAATTTAATGAAATATTTATTCTTCTCCATATTTTAATTTGCTTTACTAAAGAGTAGCAGGTAGATTAAAGCAGGTAGATTTAAATAATATATTGATGGTTAATTAATATGTGTAATACGTTTGACTCTGGACATCGCGAACTAAAAATCTAGATAAATATATATAAATCAAAGTAATTTTATTATTTAAACCTTTTTAACCACAATTTTTTTAAGATTTGGATAATAGATATTCGAATTTATTTGCTATTACCTTTATAGAATGGAAATATTCACCACGAAGCACTTTTCTCTACATTGATCTCTATTTGAAATCATGCTAAGATCTTTTATTTCGAATGAAATCAGTTTCATGGCGGCGGAACACGTCTCCAATGGTTATCCGAGTCGTTGGCGAGGTGCCAGCTTCGGAAGCTGTAGTGGTGAAAATTTACGTATGCGTGTGCGTTGAAAATGTAGAATAGAGTCAGCAGAGTCGCATCTACTTTTTAATTTCATATACACGAAAAAATAAGTAGGCATTTATATTTTTTATCAATTTATTTTATGTCTTTGAGGCTAATGGAATAATGAGTTTTTAGGTACCGCGATAAATCGAATTCGTTTCGTACCCTACTCAACTTTATTTAGTGTGATGTTTTTAGAGTTTAAGAGTCCTCAACGCTTTGAAATTTCACACGAATATTTATCTGAAAATATTAATTACTAGATGGCCCGGTGAACTTCGTATCACCTACATATATTTGTGAAAAATATACACAAAACACTTTCTGAACGCATCTATAAATATTTGACAACAAATTGACAACGTTTTTGACAAAAGACATTAAATTTCCCCGCTAGGAACATTTTGTATTGGAAAATTAAATCGTCATTTTTAGTATTTTGCGTTACATATTATTTATGTTTGTCACCTTTCCTGAACTTCCACAAACATTTCAAGATCAAAATTAGCTAAGTCGGTCAAGCCATTCTCGAGTTTTAGCGAGACTAACGAACAGCAATTGATTTATATATGTATATATATTATAAAACCCACGTAAAGGTTACACTTTGATTTTCAATAGATTTTATTTTTTAATTTACGTGTACGCATTAGAGGTAAGATTGCGTTAATCGTTTACTCTGACTGTACGTGGTAAGAGACGATGACCTCGAATGCACGTCTGGCCAAATGCCGGCGAGTCGAACCGCTGTTACGTAGCTAACACACATTTGATTCTTAGAAAGTTCATAAAGAACGAAATGAAATATTGGAAGATAATTCATGAATATTAAGGGTAAACTAATCAGAACAATTACAGCGGGAAATCTACGTCGCTTCAAAATTTTAATATGTCTTTTAGATGAAATTGTTTTAATGATTGTTTAATCAGTTAACAGACTGAAACAGACGGTATACTGATGCTATAAGCACTGTTTTAGTTCTAACTTGATATAGTTAGGAAGAACAAAAGCTAAGTACATATGTCCTATGTACTTTCATTAAAGTGTTGTAAATGAACGAAACCTTCTTCTAACTCTACATTTAAAAAAAATATTACACAATTTTTTTTTAATTTTCTACCTCAAATAATTTTTTTTTCTCTCTACAAAAACCTTATAGAATATTGTATTACAGAATATTGTAACATGATAATAACACATAATTATAACATATACTTTTAATAATATATAATTAAAAAAATTAAATTACAACAATGAATAGGACCCAATACAGAGCTAAAATTATTTGTCTCTAAATTGTGAAAAAGATTTTAGTGATTAATTCAAAATTATTAGAAAATATATCATAAAATTATTTATGTTATTACTTTCAAACATATGTAGTGGAAATGACATTAATGATAATAATCGGACAGGGTATGACTGTTTTAGCAACAATATTTACATTTCGTTTGCCAAAAACGTGTTGTGGGCGTTCGTGAGTTACTGTGACCAGGAGAACTAACTACCGTCGCATTGTACTGACTTACTGTATGTTACGACTCAAAATATTGGCAGTTTTTTGTCGCTACGTGGCTGTAAAATATATATAGCCGTGTTTGTGTATTGTGTGCGTTTCCGAGCCCCCAACTATAGTGAGAGTCGAGTATGAGGCGTTTATTTTTTGTTATTTGGTTAATTTTCCTTTCTGATAGATTTAGCCTGTATCATACCACAACTGATTCTCTTTATATCTTTGCAGAAGTGACGGAGGTTTATGCACGGAAAAGAAATATATATACAAATACAAATACCCATTCTGAGCGAGCATCGAACCCGCGCACTGAGATATTAAGTTTTTTTTGAACCAAAATCCGATTTCTGTTATTCAGGATATGTATATACCTAAATAACAAAAGTTACAGTATGAGTTTGTAGTGCATATGTGCATATGCGCAAAGCACTGAGTATTAAACGTTGTTTGTGGCAAACCTATAATAATAATTTGTCTATGTTAAGCTATTGATATACTTTATTATTAAAACCAGTTCTCTAGAATTTCACAATTAAGTTGTCTAATTTCCATACAAAGCTAAATATGCATATTTATGCTTCCGTGGGAAGGAAACAGAAACATTATAGGTATATGAAGTTATTACGACTCAAACAACATACCTATTGGCAATCATTGTAATAAGAAAACAGATTTATTTGTTTATTTTCAAATACATTATACATTTTTGTGGGTTCGATATCCGCTTCCATTCTTGTTGAACTATCTGTATATGTGTTATGTAGGTATATACATTTATGTAAACCTATTCATAAATAGATATGTACCTACCTCGACTTTTACGAACAAAGGCATTAAGTTACCTTAAGAACAGACAATCCTTGTTGTAAGTTAAACATTCTTATTTATGTTAATTATTTTTTCTTTTTGATTTAACACGTATTTTCAAATTAAACTCAATTATATTCACGGTGGTAGCTTAAAAATGATTAAAATTTTGATTTGCAAAATGATGATTCGAAGATACTTTTGAAGCGTATTTGAATAAAGATAATTTTAATTTTGATTTGAAAACTTTACCCCTCTCGAGCTCTAAATAGAAAAAAATATTTGTTGTATTCAAAAAAGCAGAACCTATTAAACCGATTCAAATAATAAAATTATTTCAATATATTTGTCTAAGTATTAGAAAACAATGTAATTCAGAAGTAGCATATAAACTATAAAATATACTACAATTCATCGTGTTAGAACACAATTTTAATATGTGTTTCCTCCTAAACTTTAAGCTTAAAATAAAACGTTACTCAACAACAAACATTCACAATTTTCAAATAAATATTTTTCATAAGTATTTTTCATAGTAATTGTAGCGATAGATCAAGAACTAGCAATTTTCGACAGTTTGATCACGCTCATAACAGGATATATGTTATAGCTACACGGTTATTGTTGTGGATTGGTCGTATACCTATGCCGTTTGTGTTGATTTCTTATTTATATTAAAATCGATTAACGATTATTAACACAAAACGGCTACAAAAACAAAGTCAAATTAAGTATACCTACGTAAAGTGCCTTGATGAATGTCTATTCAAAAACAAACTAAACAAAATTTATTATTTACGAAACAAATTATTCATTTTTGTTGAACAGAAATACGTAATCGTATTATATCGTACAATAATAATATAATAAACGATCATGATTAGGTATTATTAAATGATTTTTACAAAAAGTGGAAGTTCCTGATTAGAGAGTGTGTATTGGTGTATATCGTGAATGAATTCTATTTTTCTTTTTTATGAATAGTTTATATCAAGGTCTTAAATTAACTCCCATTCGCATGGAAACTAGCTAGGCTAAAAAACTTTTTAAGATAAAGCTAAACCTTAGCGTAAATGTCTTTCATTTGTTAAGAGATAATTAATGGATAAAATACAATCAGAAAAACAACTAAGTGGCTTGTGAAAAATTGTAATAGAATAAAAAATCCCCTATAATAACTTTTTAAAAGGTTTTTAACATTTCATAATTGTTTTTGATCGAAAACGAAAAAATACAATACACAATACAGTACATTTACATTGACAAGTATCTAAAAAAGTAATCCAGTTACATTGATAAGTATCTAAAAAAAACTTACGTAACCTCAAGAGATCTCGATCAAATTTAAATTGGCCACATGACCAGCGCCAAATTCGACTAAAAACAATCATAAAAATTGATACACCCAGTAAAAAGTTATGAGGTATGAGGTATTATCACATATAAGAAAACAGTCGAATTGAAAACCTCCTCCTTTTTAAAGTCGGTCAAAAATATTACGTTTTGTGTAAATATTTAAATGTAACGAATTTCAGTGTATCGTTTAGGATATACTAATAGTAATGAATGAATATTCATGTTTCATATATATCTATATATATAAAAGAGATTTCCACGCATTGACTCATCACGATATCTCTGGAACCATAAGGCCTAGAAACTTGAAATTCGGTAGGAATATTCCTTTTGCCAAGTAGAGGTCAGCTAAGAACGGATTTTACAAAATTCCACCCACAAGAGGGGGTTGCGGGTGTTAATAGCATAAATGGCAAAATAACGTTTGCGGGGTCAGCCAGTATCTATATAAAAGTTCCAGATATAAGTAATAATAGATACACAGAAAAATCAAAATACTGCCATATCACACACACTCGTACATTACCCACGATTGACATATACATATTTTTTTTCGTTAAAATTGACTTGACATTATCGGTAAAAGATTATAAAATTTAAGAATATGTTCGTTGTCAGAAGGTCCATAATAAATAGGTTTATAATATAACTAGCAGACCCGTGCCCACTTCGTTAGGCGTTATAAAATAATTATTTTTGTGATGCAAATATATACCTATAGTAAAGTTTTCATCTCACTCGCTCTTTCATTTCTCTGACTTGATTAACATATACTATTATTTTTCACGGAATTTTTTGTTCAATAACAATAAAATATAGCCTATATCACTTCTAAATAGTTTAGCTTTCTGGTAGCGAAAAAATTTTTATGATCGGATCAGTATTTGCGAAGATTACCCTCTACAAAGAAACAAAGCTAAAAACTTTACCGTTTTATAATATTAGTATAGATTATATGTTCAATCGTTCCTTATCTACATATAGTCAGGTGGCACACATGTTAAATATTTACAAAATTATTCGCCGAAACATATCATCGAGTGACGGACGAACGGCAGAGGTGAACGCATTATTTGTTGCTTTAATGTTTTTAATAATATATAGATTATGTCGGGACGCTCCAGCTTATAAAACAAATTAATTGACACAAGATAATAAGTTCTTGGTATGGCTTGCATTTCTAGATTTCAAGAGCTAAATATTAAAAAACCATATTCTTCTCTTTACTTCTTGTACTTGAGCAATAAAGAAGACAATTCCGTTACATGACTTCAGGATCTAACTATATAGGAACCTTGACTTCTTGCACATTGCCCGTAAAATAAGATAATACTATTAATTATTTGTTTTCCTACTATTCCGTTTTTCGTTTAGTAGAATCTTTTACCTAAGGTTGTCAGTAAGCGATTATTTATAGTAATAAAATCACCTTTGCAGGCTGCCTGTATCTGCTTTGTCTATATTCTTGTTTATAGTGTTGTATTCTTCATTGGTATGGAATAAATGAACAAATAAGTCGTCAGAAAATGTATACATTTTGAAAGATATTCTATAGAATACAAAATAGGTTTTAAGATAATCTTAGTGAATATAAAAATGACTAACAAAGTGGTATTCTATACTCTTAATATAATTTCCTGCTCTTCAATAATATTGTTTTTTAGTAGTTTCAGAGCTTATCCATAAAATCAATATCCATTATCCATAAAAAAGCCGTACAAATATTTCTTCTTTATTGTGTTATCGCAATAATAGAACAAATATGTACTTGTAAGTTAAAGTAAATTACGATATTAGCTATTGGTTAGATTATTAGCTATAGATTTTGTATTTTGTAAGTCAGTTTAAATACAACAAACAATATGCGCATTGGCTGTAGATCAAATGTAAAACTTGAAACGGTAAAAGATCGTTAAGCAAAACTAATCACTAAGTACCTTGAAACACTTTATAACAAAATGCACTGAAACTAAAAGAAGTATATTAAAAGAAACATATTTTTAATACACAATTTATGAAATACTAGCTTGTGCGCGCGACTTCTTCCCCGTGGAATAGGACCACCCGATTTTGAAACATTCTTTATTAGTGCTACGCTCCTATTAGTCCTAGCGTGATGATATATAGCCTATAGCCTTCCTCGATAAATCGGCTATCTAACACTGAAAGAATTTTTCAAATCGGTCCAGTAGATCCTGAGATTAGCGCGTTCAAACAAACAAACAATCAAAAAAACAAACAAACTCTTCAGCTTTATCATATTAATATAGATGTATATAGAAAATTATTCTTGCAAAAATAAATTTTAAAAAAAGAAGACAATGAATAAAAAAAATCTAACGTCTATCAATTAGCCCCAGAAAAAAAATTCCCGGTATCACGCGTAACCTTTAGCAAAGGCGTCACCCGTTGGCTGCACGCTGTGACCAACGCTGGCACATCTGGAAGCGTGCCAACATCTCGACCTATATACCATGCCATCTCGCCTTCTTAGAGCACCGCTTGACAATTGAATCAGTTTCGTATGTAAGTTTTATTGCTTTATAAGGTTCCGTGATGTTCCGTATTTACCTATATATAGGAACTTTTATGTAAACCTCCGAGACCCTAAAATGCGATAGCTAAATTAATATCATATTAGTTCTATCGAATTGTGCATTCTTTCGCCTTTTTTTCAGGAATATATTCATTGCATTGCGTGCTAAAATTTATAATAAAAAAAATATTACGACTGTGGTCATACTTCATATACAAGTTTGAAGGTATGTGTTATTTTGTCCTACATGATTTCACTTGGTTGACATTTGCATTAATCTACTGTTCCGCATCGTCGCGTCGTAGCGTGATGATTCAGAATATGTTACCTCACCTTGATATAGTTATCTAATGTTGTGTGAAAATTAAAATCAATTGAATATTTTGTATATTCATAAATTATAAACAAGTCAACTGTTTCTTATAAAAATTAATAATTTGAATTACTTTGACAAAAAATTAGAATTTGTAATCCAAAACTATTACGATTTTTATGATTACCATACTTTGAGGTATATGTATATTTTTCTTAATAAATATACTTAGAGAACTAAGAGAGTAAGCAAAAAAGTAAATAGTAGTAGTAATAGTAGAACTTAATGTCGTTGTTTTAGGTAACAAGGTAACAGTCAACGCCGCCTATGCCAACAGGCTAGTCAAAGTAACATTACGAGTATGTGCACTGAACGCTTGAAAACAGTCAATACTAAGAGAACTAAAACATCATAAATATGTTTAACAGTATGTGCACATATTGTCTTTTGTTACTAAGGTAGACAACTTAATGTTGTTGTTTTAAGTAACAAGGTTAGGTACAGTCAACGCCGCCTATGCCAACAGGCTAGTCAAAGTAATATTACGAGTATGTGCACTGAATGTTTGAAAACAGTCAATACTAAAAGAACTAAAAATTCATATGTTTAACAGTAGTTACCTATGTGCACATATTGTCTTCTGTTCGTAAGGTAGACAACTTAATGCCGTTGTTTTAGATAACAAGGTAACAGTCAACGCCACCTATACCTATGGGCTAGTCATTAACATTACGAGTATGTTGACTGAAAGCTTGAAAATATGATTCACAGAACTAAAACATCAGTGCAAGAAACCATAGAGACCGGTCTATAAATAATTATAATAAGTCTTTTGGGTTGACGATTCAGAACTAGATATAATTTTCAAATAACAATTTATGTGGGTGATATAATTAAAAATGAAATATTACTGAAATTAGTGAAACGTGTAGGAGATAGTCTAGTGGCATGCGCTAGCGAGTGGGTGGAGCGTCGTACGCGCATTAAGACGGCGCCTTCTGTACAACTGTGGACAAAAATGCTTATTAAGCAATTATTTTAGTTTAAGAAAATCATACTTTTAATAAAACAGATTCTCTTTAAAACTATTTTGCAAATATTTCTTATTCATTTAAGTCATAGGATAAACTTCATTTTAGAGAAAGTTGTATGTAACAAACCTTTACTCTCAATTTTAAGTACCTATGTCCTACACTGTATATTAATTTTTTGAAGTAACTTGGAAGGACTTGGGGAGTATGTTGGTGAATGCGTAATGGGAACGTAATGAAAGGTGTGATCGGGCGAGGTGAAAGGAGCAAGAGAAAAAGGTGCGAGCACAACACTTTCTTTCTCTCACAGCCAGTTCCATTTCATATAATATCTAAGACACACTGCAAGCCTATTATGCTAAAGAAGTTTTACTTTAGTCGTATGATCTAAAGCAAACTCGTTTTTTAAAGAAACTTGGTTTTGTATCGTATATCATATTTCTTTTTTTTTTTGCTCTACTACTAACAAATCTATTATTTGATTGAAAATGTAAAAAAACAAAAACAAAAAATATCTGTAAAAAGGTGCGAATAACAAAAATTTCAACATAAAATTAATACAACTTGTAAATCTGCGTATTAACATAGTTATAAAATGTTTAAAACATCGTCAACTAGGATTCTACATTATTGCGTTACTTTTTGTTACGATACATTAAGTGTTTTCATAACTCTCGAACTAGCGAAAACGAACTATACTATCGCTATACTAATGTTAAAAATATTTTATACGTCATTTAAAATATAAACTGCGCCACGCGGTTTTACCCGAGTAATTTTCGATCCCGTGGGAATGTCGCGATAAAAGGTAGCCTATGTGTTATTCTAAATCTCCAGCTATTTATGTAACAAGTTTCATTAATTTCGATTAGTAGGAAGATTCACTTGTTATAGACAACTTTGCACATTTAAATGGTTTGCATTAGTAGATAAATGTTTGAGGACGTTTATTGAAAATATGTGCAGTATTTTTGCCAGCAGCAACCAAAAATTTCAATTTGTTTTTTTATGCGGTATAGTAAAAATAGGGCGGCTCCAGATTTTGATCAAGATATATCTTGCCAATGAAAACTTAACGTAACAATCATTATTAAGTAAATAAAGTAATTTTTCTTCTCGTCTGTACGCTGGCTGCGTTGGCGCACGCCTTATACGACTCTCCCCGCCATCCGCCCTGTCCCCTCTTGGCTAGTTCCTTCATAGATTACACACGAGAAAGAATGTTCAACTTTTATTCACTCTAAAACACACCTATAAAATTATTTTTGAACAACGATTTAAAGTAATAACATTTTATTCATGATTTTCAGATAAAATTTTCATGAACATACCTACACTATTTTATTTCAACAATATCATTTCATTGAAATTAGTAAAGCGATACTGTGGTCGTGTCGTGATTTACGTAGCAGACAAAAATCAAAAACAAAAATGTAATCATTTATGTTTTATTCATTTAACATCACACAGACTTCGCAAGAAAATATGATAAATAAAAATTACTCGAAAAATGTAAACTTTGATGACATGAAATATCATTACTTTTTCGATATTAGGTTAAATAAAATATTTAATATACAATGGCCAGAGTCAAATTACCGTACTCTACTTACTCATTTTTTTTCTTTTTAGGACCCATTTTTTAATTACGACAATAAAAAACGCTAAGAAGTCGATTCGGATAAAGTTTTAGAAATGTTTATAGGTAACCTACCTATTTCAAATTTCTTAGCCTCAACCTACAACTCATCGTACATAATTTGTTTTCGTTCATTCTAAACTAATCTGTTGTTTTTATAAATGATCTAATTGCTTGATTTACTTAGCCTAAATGTTATTAAAAACAAACTGCTGAGAAACAGACAGTTTTTAGTGTGCCTTATTTACCCACTAACCTTTTTCTTTGTGTATTGATGTGTCATTTAACCATCTCTGTTTGTTTATCAAAGAACATTTGTTCTTTTACATTCGATAACGTATTCCCTACTTTGTTGGCTCTAATGAATCATAAAATCGGTTTTGAAAATACTTTGAACTTACACTTGGACAGTTTATCATGTCGACTGTTATTATTATATTAGGTACTAGCTGACTCGGCAAACTTAGCATCGCTATTTTTTTTTCTCTTCATATCCAGCGCGATTTCGGCATAATTATAGTTGGAAAATCGGTCTTGAAACTTAATCACTAATATTTTTCTATTCAAAAATAGCTTCAATGACCTATTATTTAATATGACCTCACACGACACAGATAATGAAATATTTTTTAAAAAATCATAAAGGTCAACGCACACATCGGGTGGTTACTGGTTAGCACATAAACAACGATCCAGTTCACGCTAACCGAATAGGTACTGTAAACCGACATTAATCGTCCGGTAAAGTAAACTACAGCGGCGGAAGCAACAGCGATTATCGGCTAACATAACAATGTGTGTACCCGGTCTTAGGGTATGGATAGAGGTGACTGTGGGTTAATTTTATGGGTATTAATAGATGACCCGTGCGGCGTCTTTCAACATCGGTTACTACATCACTTTAGTGAGTTCCAGTTTGATGTTTTAAGCACAAAAACCCTTATATTTTCCAATTTCTAGATGTCATTTCGGGGTTCAAAGAAAGAACACTGTATAATATTAGCACCAATAAAATAATTGATTGTAATCTAATTTTAAATTATTGATAATCTTTGTATGCTTACAATTTTGTTTAATTTCATTTTTAATTTTGTAGATAAAAAAGAATTTTATACAGAGAAAACTATCTGACGTGCAAACTTAATCAATCGTCTATATGTATGTATTGTGCTGGAACTATGAATTATATGAAATCATGTGTGATTCAATATTGTAACTGAATATTAAATATACCAACAAATAAGAAGAAACCGTTATTATTTATCAAATACAAAATAACTAAACTAACATCTTGTATATTTTCATACAAAACAAGTTTACAGTACAGAGCGTATAGATTACATGTTAGAATCGACGCATAAACGGTGTAACACGATCTGCTCCCGCGCATTCCGTATACGGTGTGGTGGTTAGCGTCAGCCAATCACAGACGAGACCTCCCGCCCAACTCTTTATTGTGTTTATGTGCTCTATTATGATTATCACAGACATAAATACATACATAGTTTATGTATAACATCGTATATATTTTGATGTGGACAGCAGTAGTGCGTTTGTGTTACCGATGACCCAGGAAACATGAATTGGTTTGGATAGAAACAACAAATTATTTTTTTAATGAATATAGAAACCGCGCTAAAACGTAGTAGTGAATACGGTATATATTAATGATTGTAAGTTCGATTTAATTTCAAAAGTAGATAGATAGATAGGCAGATATATAATATGCTTTATCGTACACTAGGTAATATGAAGAGTATATCAGCTATAATTAGGTAATTCAAACATACAGATATTAATTCACAAAGGCGGTCTTATGGTTAAATAGCGATCTCTACCATACTCTTAAATAAAGAAAATGTAAAGAAAAGACAGGTATCAGTTTAATTACTTTTTTTCGTTGGTGAGTGTTGCTATAAAGAAATGTTCACCATGCTTTAAAGAGACCTACATCAGTTGTTCTTGTTTATAATAAATAGTACACTATTTACAGGAATACTAACTGATTCTGCTGTTTTATCTACTGTGGTTCTATATGCATAATATTATTTGAGATTTTCATTAATTCTTTCAAAACGTAATATTTTGTAATTTGCTCTATAGGAAAATTAGTGTATACCAAAAAATATGAAGGTGCTTGGAATGTCTGCATGCTAAAAATTTTCTTCTCCGAGACGAAAAGAAATGTAAAATAATTTGAAACATTTTATGGTAGCCTACATAAATACTAAATATATTTAACTTTTTCATAGTTTTATATGATACTTCAGATGTATAATAATTGATTTGTATAAAAGAAAATAAAGCCGTAAGTTTTTCTATAGAAATATTACGATCTATCGCACAAATGCTTTTGAAAGAACACTCTAAACAGATCGTGTCTTGAAAAGGATAGCGGACAAAAAAAAAAACTTATAACGAATAAAATTATATATCAGTTTTTATAAATGTCTATCATAGAAAATAATATTTTATGTAACTATGTAATTACTACATGACCACAATACAGACATTTAAATCAACCACGCAGATACAGAAGAACTAATGAAGAAAATAAATTATATTGTAGGGGAGTTAAAAGCAATGTATATCGTACCTACTGTCATTTAAAATATCAGTAATGAGGACATCTATCGATTTCGAATTTCTTTTTATTGGACAGACTTCGTTCTGTCCGTTGTTTTTTTTTAGTATAAAAATCTTCCGTGGGATTTAAGGAACATACAAAAAAAATAGCCGAATTGGTCGAGCTATTTTCCAGTTATGCGCTTAGCAACATTCATTTTTATTATATAGAAAGATTAAATAGTTTTGTAGGCAATAATCAAACTTAAATAAGAATATACTCCCAAGAAACTGTGGTTGACAGTAGATACATGAAAAAAGTATACGAATTGGAAAATCTTTAATCTCTATCTCTATATATATTCCTTGAAGTACGAGGATGGCTATTACGGTGAGAAAAATTTAAAAAATTCCCTGGAAAAAGTCTAAAAACAACACTTTTCTATATTCCCATACAAAAGATTCGTAATAATACTTAAAAGTCAATTTGAACTTTAATACCATACCATAAGGTTACAGTGTTAGTGGAGGAGTTCCGGGAAGGATAAGTATTAAAAAATATTAAAGAATCGACTGTTAGGTGGTACGAAGTTCGCTGGGTCAGCTAGTTTCTAATACCTAAAATAAATCTTGAAAAGTAAATTTTTGTACGCCTTCTTTATAATAACGCGGTACAAATAAACGCGTTATTCTATAATATGAATACATATTCCAATCAGTACTTCTAAGCTTCATGGGGATGATTGATTCTATATATATAAATATAAAGCTTATAATAAGCACGTATACATAAATGTTAAAGTATTACATACTATACGATACTTTCTATCAAGGTACGTAACTTAGGAATACAGTCTGTTGTTTATTTTATTAAAATTCAACGTAATAAATTAATGGTGACTTTACTCTCTACTAAACGATAGGCACTCTGCAGAGCGTACCTACTACAAATTTATTAGTATTCAAAACGTAGAGGGAATTTGTATACTAATAGTAAATATCACATTATTTATTTTACAATATTATCAATCGGTAACAATGTTTGAATACGAATTTAACAACGAACTTATCCTTGGACAAATAAATTATGTAAAATAATAAATAAAAAAATAATTGGAAAAACATACAACAAACCTACGCATATATTTATATACACACACCATAAGTGACCTTTTCTTTACATTGTTGAAAATAATATTAACTATAATAGAATACGTGGTTCATAATATATTACGATATAATTATTACGAAATCCACTGGCCTTAAATTGGTAAATTTTTTTAAAACTTTCTATAACGTATATAGGTACTATTGATTAGGATAAATGCGAAGAAATCTGCATATCTCTGCAGCAGTTCTGGTAGCATTTATATCCATCTATCCGCAATTGATCCTCGTGGTTAATTGAGCTACGAGCGTTCAATTTAATAGAAAAAACCAAATCTCATTGGTCATTCGACAAATATTTATTTATTTTTTTATGTAACTAGATCGGCAAACAAGCGTAGGTACGGCTCACCTGATGGTAAGACCGTAGCCTATAGACGCCTGCAACACCAGAAGCATCGCAAGCGCGTTGCCGACCATATCCCCAATCCCCCCCAGGAGCTCTGGTCACCTTACTCACCAACAGGAACACAATACTGCTTGAAAACAGTATTATTTAGCTGTGGTCTTCTGTAAGGTCGAGGTACTACCCCAGTCGGGCTGCTCCATACTTTGAGCATTTTTTGGTTCTGGGCGGTTGTGCTTGTGCGACTTGTAGGTGTTCAAACCACTGATACTGGAATTTGTAAAGTTCATTTACAGGCAGTTAAAATATAATACGGAACAGCACATTTGGACGAAATCACATTAATATAGAACTTAAGGTGTTCATTTATTCACAAAGTCAACAGCTATCGTTATAAAACCAAATTGCAGTAATTCCCCTCTGTCATACGTATTTGCCTGACAGTAATAGTTTGATGATTGTCGATTATCACTGATTGCGTGTTTTATTCTGTCTTTAAACGATTTGACATCGAGTGATAGGCGTACTGTTACAAATATGTGTAAAAGTAGGTACTATTAATTTGTATGTTAATTATACTTTGTTTTTTTTTTTGTTTTTTTTTTTTATATTTACATGTCCCTGCACTTGTCGGTCTTAATGCAAAATAAATCTGCGTGTGACTCTTGTTTGATAAAAGGCAAAGGTCTAGGTTGTAATATCTTCACAAGTTCCATACCAAAAACATTATTTTTTTTTTAATTTTCCATGCTAGTTACCTATATCTTGACTGACTTACGGTGAGTTGTTAGTATATGAAATAGAGCGGTACTTTTATAAAAATGTCAAGAATTTTGACTCTTTTTGTCTTAGACTAATTTTAGTAGTATTATTACAATTTAAATTATAAAATATTTATTATAGATTTCTATGGCATAGTATTACAATTTTAGGTGTATTTTCTTATCAAAAACGATCTCACAGTGAATGTTTCATAGTTGATATACTCGTAAATTACACCAATCGATAGCTTTAAGTCGTCCTTGTTTGAATATTTCACGGCTCGAGACTCGTAGACCAAAGAATTACGCGCACAAGTCGTTGTTTATTTTACACTTATTATTAATAATTGTTTCTAATGTAACATTATTTACATTAGACTTATGATAAATCAAGGCCACATAATGTATTACATTATTTAAGTCGAAATTAATTATTATTTTCAAAACTCGTTGTATACTCAGTAAAGCTATATCCACTTAAGATATAATATTTTATAGACTTTGTATTAACATTATTTAATGAACCAGCTTTTAGCGCGTTCTCAAAAATAAGCCGAATTCCTGTTGGCAAAACTATTGAAATAATCTAATATTTATTAAATTATTATTCGACTTCAAAACAAGGAGTAGATTCTCAACTGGGATGTATTTATTCATTAACATTTTTTGATGTGTTCACGATCAGAATTGCCTGTAACATGACTGTGTCCTGTTTATCCATGTAAGTAGGAGAAAAATGATATAGATTTTTAAGTGTGTTTACCCAAAATGTTTTGCTGGCTGTACCAATTATGATAATTCTTTTTGTAATTGAAAAACTGGTGCATCTAAAATTTAATCGAGATCTTTTGATCGAGAAATATGCGTACCTATTTAATTGACAATTTGGTCGACTACCTACGTTGTATTACTTGTCAATGGATGTTTAAATCGTTTTTTTTTTTCGCTTGCAACCAAACACAATTACAAGACAAAATTTTGACCGCTTTATTTACCGTTTTTACTAACATATCTTCTGTAATCAAAAGATGTATATATATTCATTTATAAAAAAAAATACAGGGACTTTTTTCCTGGAAATAAAATAAGTTCAGACATGATTACTTTTTAAAAGATCATTATGTTATAGGGATGCTTTTTGCCCTCGGGATTTCAAGGTTTACCTTAGCGCGTGGGAAGTTACTTGTATTAGGGATTTTTTATTAAACATACTATGTCGCCCTACTGATACTTCTATCTTACTGTTTTGAAGTCCTGTAAATTTCCTGTTTTGTATAAATTCGTGACCTCATCTGCTAATATATTATATGGCACTTTACTGAATAATTATATATTTTATAACGATCTTAAATGATCTTACATAAGAGTTCGGTTTTTCATTGTTGTACCATAATACGATTCAGCCTGTAATATCCCACTGTTGGGCCTATGCCTCTTCCTCATGTAGGAGAAGGATCGGAGTTTAATCCACCACGCTGCTCCAATGCGGGTTGGCGGATATATTCCCTACTATGAGCAGGTAACGATCGCTATTAGATGTACATGATAACAACCGGGACCGACGGCTTAACGTGCTCTCCGAGGCACGGTGGGGAGACCCACAAGGACTGCACAAACACCCAGACCACGGCAAACATCTGTATGGCCAATACAAATGTTGCCGTGTGCGGGAATCGAACCCGCAACCGCTCGCGCAACAGCCAATCGCATTCCAGTGCTGTGACCGCTGCGCCAGCGCGGCGTACTATAATACCTCGCAAATAAAATAAACCAATCTTTTTACTAACTATTTCTATTTCAATCTTTCAAGTGTCAACATAATTAAACTTTAGGCTTAGTGAATTAGACTCAGCGTTAAAGCAGAAATACGTAATAATATTTATAAGTTTGTAGGTATGATTATTACAGAACATTTTTTACTACCTATCCTAGCACTCGACGAATTTCTTACTGCTATTATATTCCTATAATGTTTCGTTTTTTTTTATTTTCTTTTCTCGAAACCTTGTCACAACAACAGCGAACTAAAAATATACATATATATTCAATCAGGCATATGGTCTAAGATCCGAGAAGCTAAATCTTCCCACATCTGTTAATTAGATGAAACAATTTTTTATAGGCTGATTTCAACATTGTGAATTTATAAAAACAACCTAGTCTGCCACCATAAGCCTGCAAAAAATTTTTTTATCTTTTCCCTCTCATGTTAATTACATGTAGTAAGCTAAAAACGTTAATATTTTACATTATATACCTACCTGACTGTAGTAGGCACCCATCTCTATGATTGCTACACTTACCTGCAGCCAGGTCAGTAACCTCAGTCAGCAGTAACCTGGCTGCAGGTAAGTATAGCAATCATAGAGATGGGTGTCTACTACAGTCAGGTATATAATGTAAAATATTGACGGTTTTAGCTTACTACATGTAATTAACATGAGAGGGAAAGGATAATTTTTTTTTTAAGTATTATTATTTGCAGCAGGCTTATTTATGGTGGCAGATTAATTAACAGATGAGGGAATATTTTGTTATATCCCGGATCTTAGACTCCACCCCCCCCCCCCACTCCCGGTCTTACACCACACTGTTCGGTAAAGAGTTAATGTTCTTCTAAGGAAGAATTTATGTTGGCACACCGTTCTACTCTGTATTAGGGCTTAGGGGATCAACAGGATTTTCTGATGATGTTTTACGGTCGAAAAATAAAAGAAACTATAGAATAATTATCTTTTGTATCAATAAAGCCGACCAAAATCTTAGTTAAATAAGTACTGATACAAAAATGTAAAAAATATAATTCGTTCAAACTGCAAAAATTTTTGCGTTGATTCTTCGTTACATAACTCGAGTTGTTTTTCTTATCGTAATAAGTATATTCTTCTAGCTAAGAAAACATTAACGAATTTTTTGAAATTAATTTAGTTAGTTTTATTTTTTTGTATTACACAGGAAGAAAATTATAAACAATTTAAATCATATCAAAATTTTTCGATTTTTTTTTTGTTTGTGTTGCCTATAACTTTCCGATTAGAGTAAATATTTTCGAAGAATTTTCTACGTAGGTATAGTCAAATACCTCTAGTCTCTCGATACTATGGTTACAAGTAACATCGAAATTTATAAGAAAAATCTTTAAGTAAGATTATACAGAAAGTAAAAGTAATAAAACTACTAAGATTAGTCTAAAATAAGAAAAGAGTCGTAAGTAAGCGTAATCGTAAGCGACGATTGATGCGACTGTCCAGCACCCGCCATGTATCCGTCGTCTATAGATTTCGTTGCTTTTTTCTTCGCTGCTGGCGTCTGCGACATTTTCATTGTTTTTCTTACTTTTTTATGTTTTCTTCTTCACTTCTGACACCATGTTATGTTCTCTGTATTTATTGGCTTATAATAAATACTTATTGGGAAACGGCTGTAATAAAAGACGTGTTCACGTTGAAGCCATAGACCAGAAGAAGGAAGTCTTTATTTTCTGATTGTTAATTTTAACTCAATAGACAAGACACTACCTAACAATGTTATGTCGGATCTTTTGGCAAAAGTTTCATATTTATGTATTATAGCACATAATTATGAAACATTATCACCTTGGGATACACGCACACACACACACACACACACACACACACACACAGAGGTATATATTAAATTTACGTTTTATATCAATAAAAAGGATCAATTAGGATGGTTGAGGTAAATCTGACACGCTGAAATTATCCGAACTAAAACTTTAGAAGTTTGTATCTATCATTATAATTTTACTGATTGAAATAAAAAAAAATTTAGAGCATCAGTGATAATCGTTAAATTTAATCCATACTAATATTATAAATGCGAAAGTAACTCTGTCTGTCTGTCTGTCTGTCTGTCCGGCAATCACGCCAAAACTACTCAACAGATTTAAATGAAATTTGGTATATAGATATTTTAGAGTCTGAGAAAGGACATAGGCTACTTTTTAATGCGGAAAAAGGGGTGTAAGGGGTTGAAAGGTGGGAATGAAAATTTGTATAGAAGTGTGTTCGCGTTTTGTAACTGTCAAACATTTAATGTTCATCCCGTCGATATGGTAAACTCTCCGATAAAATTAAAGAACGTATTTAAATAAAGGTTTCGAATCGACAACATATATCCACAATATACGGATAGTGGCGTATTTTACATTTTAAAAATGTATAATAATGTCAGTAATGAAAACGGATTGACATAATATATATTTGTTGTCAAATATAAAACGTAGTGGTCATAATATACTCTTTGGTCAAATATTTATGCGTGCGTTCAGAAATTTATTTAGTGTAAACTAAGGAAAATATATCAAGCTAATTAAATCTTATACTATTGAAAAAAAGGAAAGCATTTTTTTCCCTCAAATCAACGCAGGTGAAACCGCGGGGCACAGCTAGTAACCATATAATAAAAACGGTATATTTATGTTAAAATGAAAAACCTAACACATTTTATAACTTAAGTAAAGAAAGTGTACGAAACACTGTCAGTAACGATAAAGGGAAAAAACTTCAAAGGAAAGTAATTCCACATAATTTTCATATTGAAATAGACAAGAAAATGCTAGCTTCAAAGTGTTTATTATTATTCATATACAATACTATTCGAATTAATAGCTGTATTCTTTTTTGTCATTAATTAGGTATTTTTGCAGGTGTTTACAGTTGTTTTAATTTTTATGAGTCTTTTTTAGGGATTCGTACCCAAAGGGTAAAAACGGAACCCTATTACTAAGACTTCGCTGTCCGTCCGTCCGTCCTTCCGTCCGTCCGTCCGTCGGTCCGTCCGTTCGTCTGTCACCAGGCTGTATCTCAAAAACGGCGATAGCTAGACACTTGAAATTTTCACAAATTATGTATTTTAGTTGCCGCTATAACAACAAATACTAAAAACAAAATAAAATAAATATTGAAGGGGGGCTCCCATACAAAAAACGCTATTTATTGCCTATTTTTGCTCGATATCAATAAATGGTAACAGGTAGGCGCTTGAAATATTCACAAAATACGTAATTGTATATTTACTTTAATAATAAATAATAAAATAAAATAAAACAAAATTTAGGGGGCTCGTACAAAAAAGCGACTTTTTTGCTGCTTTTTGCCCGATATTAAAATCAATGTACCTCCTGTTGTTTACCTAGTCAATGGTACGGAACCCTTCGTGCGCGAGTCCGACTCGCACTTGGCCGATTTTTTAAACCTATGCATGTCCATAACCATACGTGGTATAGAAATTTATTTATTTTATTTTACAAGCTATTATTTAACTTCCAATATAATATGTATGTAATTTGCAATTATGTGTGAAATTTTGCAACTCAATTTTGAAGCAGATATTTTCAACCAAGTGAGCTGAAATTTTGTATACAGTTCAATTTAGATGACAATACATGGTTAACTAGCGCATTTAAATAAAAGCTTGTTTTTTTTTAAAGTTTTTTACTTTTAATTTATTATACGTTGGTGTTTTGAATGTTGTTGACGTGACGAATTTTTAAAATTTTCTTTTATCTTATAGGTATCTACTATTAAACGAGCAATTCTTGTATATAATGTATCTTGTATGTAATAATATAGAATCTGAATCTCGGAATCGGCTCCAACGATTTTCGTGAAATTTAGTATGCAGGGGATTTCGGGGGCTAAAAATTGATCTAGCTAGGATTCATTTTTAAAAAATGTAGTTTTATCCCTGTTTTTAGGCAATAAAAAATAGCATTAGAATACGAAGCTTAATTTCACCATTGTCAACATAGCTGTAATAGCTTAATTAGGAAATCGGCGGGTGTCGAATCGTGTTGACCCGGGTTCAAATCTCAGTCTCCAGATTATTATTTTTTCTTTTTTTTTTTTTTAAATTACACTCGTGATTTATTCTTTAAATAAAATTAAAATATATAAATAAATACCGAGAGAAAAAAAAACGAACAAAAAAAATACCGAGCTAGGCTCGGTCACCCAGGTACTAGAACAAAAGAGAACAATTAGAGTTCGGAAGTACGTAAATACAATTCGCTGATTCATTTTTACATATAAATATACATAAACTATATATTTGTATTATACTATACAATACCTATAGGTATGTACATGTTTACTACATTTCAAATCCTGTTGACAGGCCTTGAATAAATATAGAAATAGCTTTATTCCGTATCTATTTTTATTTGTTTACCAAAATAACATGCATGTTTTTCGTGTATCAATGAAAATCTCGGTATGTTATGGAGACTAGAGTTTGAAACGTAGGTAGTAAGTAGGCAGTAAGGGTAGGATGTAGAATTTCTTTCAATACATTTTAATCTATTTTCATATTTCGTTCCTTTTAAGATATATTTCCTTTGAAGAATTCCTTAAGCTTTTAGCTCCAATAAATATAATCTTCATTTCTGAACAATTAATACCTAAGATTTGGTTTGTACTATTCATATTGATTTCTCGTATATAAGCAAAATATTTTCTTAAATATACAGGTTGACTACAAAAATATTAAGACGTAAAAACTTATTAATTTATTCTTAAAGGAAACGATTGATATTTTGTACAGATTCTCCAAAGAGCAAAAGAAACCTTTGAATAAAATGTAATTGGCAGTGAAGAGCGCCTTAATGTATTATTTAGCAATAACGATCTTTAGTGAAATTATATTGTAACTAAACTGAAATGTAGAATTACAGTCTTTAGCTGTTCTAGTGCTAGGCCAAAGCCTTGTCTCCTCTATGGTATTGGGGAGGGGGAGGACGTATGACAAATAGCATCGACAGCTTTACATGATGTATACACCTAGATACTTTGGTTGACCGACAAATACCAACCCCCAGAAGCACATATTTTGTAAAAAATGTTTTTGTTTAACTGAGGTGTGCACTACACTGCACAGCAGGAAATATCTTGCTCAAAATCTGGAGCAGCCTGACTGGGAAAGTAACTCGGCCTTACAGAAGATGACAGCTAAACAAAACTACTTCTTTAATCGTTTACTATCAGCCTATCAGGTGATCCGTACACTTGTTTGTAGACCTTGATTTGTAATTGTCTGTAAAGTTTGTTTACGGACGATAGTTTAACGTGACAACGTCATAACAAAACATCTCCTCAAACGCATAGGCCAATCGAGTGGAAGAGATATAGATGCGGCGCAAGCGTACATAGCTATGTCCACACTGTGCCTTTTCATCTTCAACTTTCGTCGTCACCTTTCTATTCAACTTTCGTTGACACATTCAATATTGAATGCGTCAACGAACGCGACGCTAACGTAGTCATTTCGATTCTGTCAGTGTTCAAAACATGAGCGACGAGAACACTTTGCTTGGTGGAATATGTGCGGCTTACTAGTCATAAGAAAATCCAGAAAAAAAAGAACAAAGCGAAAGTTTTGGATACGAAGCTATTATAATAATAAAAGTTGTGGAAAGCTTCTGTAATCCTCTATAAATCTCAAAGTAATATTTTTTTCTTCGTCCGCCATCTTGATGTTGAACGCTTTGTTGCACAGAAATCCACTAGACGCGGGTAACACGTTTCGTAGCGCGCGCTATGCTTTCAACTGTCAAAAACGCATGCGTCAAGGGCATGCCTCACGTGCGCTGTTGACTGCGCTGTGACGCATGCCCTTGATGAACGAAAAAAGGCACAGTGTGGACATAGCTAATGAGCGTAACGCTACAATGAGTCATCCTTTTTCGTGCGTGCCGCCGGCGTTTATCGATTCATTAGACGTTATCACGTCAAAGAAAAAAATTCTATCAACTCTACAATGCACACCACGTTGGACACAAACGAACGGAACAACCGCTGGCATCAAAGGAAGATTTTCCTTTGATACCAGCTGTCGCTTAACACTTAACATTGGTTTGTGAGTATCTAATAAGTACTATAAAAAAAATTGCGTGCGTACAAAGTAGGTACACATGTCAGAAGTGAAATTGCTTTGGCAAACTAATTAAAAAAAATTAATTAAAAAAACATTAAAAATAATAATAATAATAATAAACGAATTTAAAATACAAAAAGAAACTATTTGAAAAAGTCAACGTCACACGGTGTTCCCGGGCGATCACCCATCCAAGTAGGTACTGATCGTCATGAAGCTACCGCGTTACCGGTCGCTCAAATTTTACCCCTCATGTGCCTAAAGAAGTCTCACTTCAATAAATATATTTTATACACTTCAATTACAAATGTGATTTATTTACTAAATAATAAAATAGTAGCTTACTGGCTATCTACACATTTCAAATTTATTACAACAATTTATTATCCTATTAAAAATACTACATATTCCAGATTTTAACATTTACTATAATGGAGGAATAACAACCATCAAATCGACCTCATTGATTTACCTTATCAGGCTAATACATGTATAGAATTACGGATTAAAGACAACATTACAAACACAGCAATAGGTGCATAATTGGCTTAATGTTCTAATCTCAAGTAAGATCGACCGACAAAGGCATGCGGGTGGCGCCGGCGCACCCTGCTCTTGACTCCACTTAGCTACGAGTAAAGCCATTGAAATGTGAACGGGGTTCAATGCTAGTGCCTAAACACTTAATAAGGAACCGTAATCTTATAGAACAAGACCATCTAAAAGTTCCGGCATGAAAAACATGTTTTTTTTTTTAATGATACTAAGTCGACAAACAAGCGTACGGCTCACCTGATGGTAAGTGACTACCGTAGCCTATAGACGCCTGCAACACCAGAAGGTCGCAAGCGCGTTGCCGACCCTATCCCCAATCCCCCCCAGGAGCAGCCTGAATTTTGTTATAATTTTTAGGTTACTATATTATGTTATAATGTATGTCTAATGTGTGCCTATTTAAAGTCAGTAAAGCCTTAGATTTCTTATTAATAGAAAAAAGTACAGTATATAAATAATTTTCCACATTTATATTAGGTAAATAAGAAATTTTGTGTGAAAAAGTATGAACATTTTCAACAAATACACGAAATGTTTCATTTGCGTATTCTGCCGTCACAAGTATTCATAATTCATTCGGCAGTGAATTCGAAATTTTTATAAAATATCCTTCATGTCATGATTCATGTAAAGAAACACAAACAACTTAAAAATTAATTCACGAATTTTTCTTGTGAAAAACAAAATTTGTAATATAATAAGTAAAATTCCGCTAAGAACGGATTTTGTGATAGGACTGGATTAATGTGAGCTAAGAGCTCGAGAAAGTGTTTCTAATAGTCTTTCCTGAACCTGTTGATCACTGAGACACACAGACTGGGGGCCTTCCTTTTTTGTAACTATACATAAGAGGGGGTTTGCACCGTTACAGATACTATACATAAGAGGGGGTTGCACCCGCCTGGCGCCTGCCCAGCGTGGTCGTGGTGACCAGTGACCGAAATGTAGCTGGCTGATATAGTGATGTAAATTAAGAATGTGCTGCTGCCCACATCCCGGTACGTCAGTTAGCCTTCTATCGCCTTTTACAAAACCCAGGGGTAAATATGGCGTGGTACCTACTATTCAATTATGCCGGCACCACACGGCATTTATTTTCATTAGAAGCATGAAACTTAATTTTTGCACTATTGATTAAAAATGACTAAATATGCATTTCAACATTAGTAGACAATTTACCTTTAAAGGGCTGAAATAGAGATTGGAAGTTTAAATGAGAAATTCGTCATTTTTGAAGCTGAACACATCACATTTTATTTCTGGACTACTAATTAAAAGTTAGTGAATACGTGTTTCAGTTTTTGTGTTTGTATCGAAATTTGTTATTTCTGGAGTTAAAAGCTTAGATAAAACTTTTTCCATAGACGTTTAATCAGCGTTTTTGAAATTGAGGAAAAATCAGTCGCATCAAAATCATTGATATTTTGTATAAAATGCGTTTTATTTTGCACAAACCTTTTTATTCCTAGACTGCTTTTGAACTTATAAATATTATTTTGTCCTTTATTTTTAGATCCGGTTAGGTGTGGCTTAAAAATAAATGAATAAATAAATCGACGGTGGAAAGGCAAAACGTATTAACCGCCATCTAGTAAAATGTTCAGGAGAGACGATTAAAGTTTTAAAAAATTTATAACTTTTAAAATATTGGCGATATCTCTATGAAATTAAGTGAAATAGTAATTAAATTTATTACAAATGTATACATTTAATAAAAAATAACGTATGTCTAATATTTGTATTATTTTATGGAGTTAATACAAAATACCATAAAATCTCAGATAGGTAAAATTAGTTTATATCCAAATATTCTATCCAAAAAATTTCAAGCAAAATGTTTTATATCCAAAATATAATTTAATAATTTCAAGTAAATTGTTTTATATCCAAATTAATGTGATATTGCTATCGCGTAAAATGACTTAAAAACAAATCCAGTCATGACCAGAGAGAGGTAAATACTTTTATGTAACATTTTCATATCTATGCGAACCTGGAAAAACAGTTGTACAGACATCATTGTATTCGAACAAAGAGGGTCACGTGACTTAACCATACACTTAACACTAATTTAAGCCAAAGACTAAATTTTGGAAAACTTCATAAAATCCTGAATATTGTAAAAAAAAAATGAAAAATGAAGGTAAATGTTTTACTAAAATTATATTTATCATAAAGTTACAATTAAAAAACTGAATTAAACTTTCATACTGACGTTTACAAACATACTAAATAACATTTAACTCTATTATTAAATTTAAATTAAATTATTAATGGTAAGGTAGATGAAGTATGTCAGATGATACACGAACGAGGTATAGATGTTCTGTGCGTGAACGAAACCAAGAGGAAAGGATGTGACACCACGGTTCAAGGTCCCTACACAGCATACTGGTCGGGAGTCCCCCAAACCAGCCGAAGCTGTCATGGAGTTGGTGTGATTCTTTCCTTTCGAATAGATGAATGTATGATGGAACATGAATGTGTAAGTCCAAGACTCCTCTGGATTAGGCTAAAAGTCGGACTCACTCGCTTGTTTATCCTTGGGGTCTATGCACCGACGGATCTACGCGGAGGTGGATCATTAAAAGCCCAAGAAGAGGGAGAGGAATTCTGGGATAGCGTGAGAGAGGTCTTGAATAAATGCGGAGAAAATGAACGGATCTTGACGTTATGGGACTTTAATGGGTGGGTTGGAGTAAAGCGTGATGGGTATGAAGGATTTCTGGGTACGTTTGGGGACGAGAGAGTGAATGACAATGGGAGACGCCTGCTTGAAGTGTGCTTGGAATGGAATCTTTGCGTGACCAACACAATGTTTGACCATAAAAAGATCCATTTGTATACAAGAGATGAGGGTGAGTCTAGAAGTATGATTGATTTTGTAATTGTGGATGAAAGACTGAGGAAGAAAGTGCTAGACACTCGGACATACCGCGGTGTAGGTCTCGACACAGACTACTTCCTGGTCATAGCCCGAATGCGTGGCCTCTTTAAACTGTGGCGACACCGAGGGGCAGAGCCTACGAGTGTTTTGGACGGAGTGAAAGTGGAAAATTTGCAGGAAGAAGAAAAGAAAGACGAGTATGTAGATAAACTGAAAGCAAGTTTCAATGGCACAGAAGAGATAGGTGTGATTGAAGATTTGTGGGAGACGTTTAAGAAAGGGGTCGTGGATGTTGCTATTCAGGTATGCGGTGTAGCTAAAAGAAATAAAGTAAGAAAGAAATATAATGTGTGGATGGATCAAGATGTTCAAAGGGCTGTGCAAGAAAAGAAGAAAGCGTGGTTGGATTGGTTAGCAACAAAAGCTAACCAAAAAGCTCAAAAGGCAACGGATGACGAGTTAAAGGAAGCGAAAACGAAGTATAAAAGACTGAAATCAGCAGCGAAAGAAGTTGTGTCTAGAAAGAAAGAAAGAAAGAAAGAAAGAAAGAAAGAAAGAAAGAAGAACGAAAGGATGATTTTGATAGGAGGCTCACTACAGATTTCCAGTCAAACATCAAGTTTTTCTGGAAATCCATCAAAACAGCCAGAGGAAAAACTTCTACCTCGGAGCTGAGTACAATCAGGAGTCAAGATGGAAGCATTATAAAAGAAAGAAAGAAGAATGTGTGTTAAAGAGATGGAAAGAGCATTATGAAAGTTTGTTTGGAAGTACAACACCCGGCACCTTCCATGAAAACTATTATTAATGTTGATGAAAGTGAGATAACCATGAATGAAATAGTAAAAGCGTTGAATAGTATGAGATTAGGTAAGGCTGCAGGGTATGACAGGATTACCGTCGAAATGCTGAGGGACAGACAGGGCATAGGGGCTAGCCAGCTGTACCACCTTTTCAATCTGTTCTGGCGAAATGTTCAAGTACCGGGAGACTGGTGCAAAGCCATAATCGTGCCATTATATAAGGGAAAAGGGTCACAGCAAGACTACATAAATTACCGCGCTATAAGCATTCTCAGCGTTGTCGGTAAATTGTATGCGAATGTGTTGATTGAAAGGGTTGTGAATGAAACAGAAGAAAAAGTATGCGATGCAAAAGCGGGATTTAGAAAGGGAATGGGATGTACGGATCTGGTCTTTTCTTTGCGGTGCATAGCCGAAAATTGTTTGGCTAAAATCATGCAGGAGATGGTAACTGCTATGAGTGGAGCTTTTGTTAGAAAGGGAATGAAGGTGAATGTAAAGAAGACGAAAGTGATGGTGTTTGAAAGACATGAGTCAGTGACATGCTGCAATATCGTGATTGGAGATGAACAAATAGAACAGGTGAATGAGTTTGTGTATCTGGGTTCAAAGTTTACAAGAGATGGAAAGTGTGAGAGTAATATTTAAAGAAGATTGAATGCAGGAAACATGGTGAATGGAGCTTTGCACTCCTTTATGAGCAGTCGGAAGGTGTCTAACAAGACTCTTTTGGCTGGGCATCAGGGGGTGTTGGTTCCGCCACTCGTGTACGGAAGTAAAAGTTGGGTAATGCAGAAAAAACATGAAAGCAGAATAAATGCAGTTGAGATGAGAGCGTTAAGAAGTATGTGATAGGTGTTAAACTGAGTGAAAGGATAAGAAATAGTGAGATAAGGAAACGTTGTGCTCTGAAAGATGATGTAGTGACAAAAATTGAGAAGGGTATGCTGAGATGGTTTGGCCATGTCGAGAGAATGAATGAAGAACGATTGACGAAAAAAGTGTATAAGGCGAGTGTGAATGGAAGTACTGGAAGGGATAGACCTAGGCGGACGGTAATGTTAAGGACGGAAAATCAAAGCATGTACTTCAACAATAAACAACACGTAACTAAACAATAACTTACCTAAAATACTTAAAATAATGGCGAACCGCGACGTTTGACAACGGTATGAAGTGCGCGCAGCCATCCTCTCCTACACGAGAGGGGTGACTTAAGCGCCTACGCATCAGTCCTTACTTAAATACTATCGTCTGATTTACTAGTAATTTGCTTTATTTTGTATAGTTTAACCACCAATTTTTGTATGCGATAAAAAAATGTAAAGTAGTTTAATGCCCAAAATAAAACTAGTAAAAAACAAGTAAATTTGTTTTATTGTATGAAAATAGATTCTAGAAAGAACAGAAAAACGACTCAACGCATAATGTTACCTTATTTTGGATAGGTAAAATGTATTATCTTGAAAAAAATAGCATTTTAGAGTAGGGTAAAATGTATTAACTTACAATTACTAACATTTAAAATCGGAGTAAAATGTTTTAATTCTACTGATGAAGAAAAGTCAAGTTGGGTATAATGTATCAATTACAAAAATGATAATATTACAATTTGGTAAATTGTTTTAATATTTAAATTTAGTTAAAGTCAAGCAAGGCAAAGTAGCATAAGGTTAACTTTTTTAGTTGAGAGGTGTTTTATTGACAAAATCCACTTCTTATTATACAGTTTAAAAGACAAAAAAATATGACAAACTTCAAAATCACTGGTGTATTAACGACCATAAAAGTCATCAGATCGAGCTGAAACCAGGACCATTCGAAAGAGTTTTTTTTCCTGATTCCAACGATATATATAACTCTATATCGCCTAAAATGGCGGTTAATACATTTTGCCTTTCCACCGTCGAAATAATCAAATATAATTTTTTAAATTTTGATGTAATTTTTAAACCTCAATATATCTTAAACGTTTTCCTGTCATATCGGTAGTAGAAACTTTAGAATCGTGAGGTAGACTGTTTTTCGAAGGACTGTTCCATGAAGCATGATTAAGAGTGAGCTTCGCGAGCAGTCTGGTAGTTATAACGCACAAAATGTGAAACATAAATGAGATACAAAGAGTCATGAATTGTTGTAATGTAATGATTATACACTACTTCAGCTTCTCTAATTTAAGAAAATAATTTAAGAAATTGGTAAAAAATACATTGTAAATTTTACCAATTTCTACGCGAGCAAAGCTGTGGGAAAATGCTAGTTAGTGTACAAAAATAATTTACTTAGTACTTTCCGAATGACGTATTTATCAATGACAACTTCAAATCACATGTTTATCTAATACTAGCTTCTGCGCGCGATTTCGTCGGCGTGGACTCCGGTCCTATTGGTCTTAGCGTGACGATACATAGCCTATAGCCTTCCTCGATAAATGGGCTATCTAACAGTGAAAGAATTTTTCAAATCGGCCCAGTAGTTCCAGAGATTACCGCGTTCAAACAAACAAACAAACAAACAATCAAACAAACAAACAAACAAACAAACTCTTCAGCTTTATATATTAGTATAGATTTTTGAGCTCATTTCCAATAAACGTCTTTGAAACTTTATAACAAGGCCGTTGGTAATGTATGATTTACGTGAATATCTAACACCATTGTAAAATACGCAAGTGGATTATTTTTGGGTTCATACCTACTTGGTTACATTCTTTCCGCTATCAATAAAACATTAATATTTTAATGTTTAATTTATAATGGGCATCCAAATATCAGGTTTTATTTGTAGATTATCGCAATGGATTTAACTACTATTTCTGAATCATTTTTAGAGCTTCCGCATCATAGAGACAACATCGAGAGATATATTTTTCTGCTGTCAACCGTTTTTTTTTTAAATATAACTAGGTCAAAAACAAGCGTACGGCTCACCTGATGATAAGCGATTACCGTATCTTTTAGACGTTTGCAACACCAGAAGCATCGAAAGCGCGTTGAAAAAAAAAAAGAAAAATCCCTATCCCTAATTCCCTCCAGGATCTCTGGTCACCTTACAAACCAACAGAAACACAACACAACTTAAAAACATTATTATTTAGCAGTGATCTTCTGTAAGGTCGAGGTACCTACTAGCCCAGTCGGGCCCTACGCCCCTACCTCAGTTAAAATTTGATTATATCAAATAATAATTAATTTAACTTATATTATAGGTATGCTTATTAGATATTAATATTTAACATGTATCCAGATCCTTTAAATTCGCCTAAAACGTCTAAAATATTAAAATAATAAATTATAATGCACCCTTTTAACACGCTAAAGCTTATATTTCGCTTTAAGCTTGTAATCTATATATACAGGGTGTCCCGCGATAAAGTGCAACGCCGAAAGAGGGTGAAACTAGACCATAAATTATCGACAAAAAACAGAAAAAAATTAAAAAAATTAAAAAAAAATTTTTTATTTTTTTATTGACGAATTAAGATTTTTATATAGCTTACGTAGCCTCTTTGTACAAAAAATGATGATTATTGTACGTGTTTTTTGGGATACAGGCGTAAATTTTTTTTATTTGAATGGCAATATGGTAAGAAATAATAATAAATCATAAAATTTCCTGGTATTGGGGGCATAATTCTGAGAAAATTACAGATCATTGAAAAAAACAGTCATAAAAAATGGATTTTTTTTCACAAAAAGCATAAATAAAGTCAAAATGCCACTTTTTTGCGAGGTGATTGTTATTTTATCCTTACCGCCAAGTACGTGGCATAATATTTCATTTTATTTTAAAGTAATCGACTTACTACTTTGGAAGAAATCATCATTTTTTGTACATAGAGTCTACGTAAGATATAAAAATCTTAATTCGTCAATAAGAAATAAAATATTTTTTTTAAAAAGTTTTTTCTATGTTTTTTGTCGATAATGTATGGTCTAGTTTCACCCCCATTCGGGGTTGCACTTTATCGCGGGACATCCTGTATATAAAAGAGATTTCCACCCATTGACTCATCACGATATCTCTGGAACCATAAGGCATAGAGACTTGAAATTTTGTAGGAATATTCTTTTCGCCGAGTAGAGGAGGAAGGGATTTTACAAAATTCCACCTACAAGAGGGGGTTGCGGGGGTTAATAACATAAATGGCAAAACAACGTTTTCGGGGTCAGCTAGTAAATAATAAAGAAGGGTTTCTTGGTGTTGTATTTAATGCAAAGTACGGCTAAAATTATAACAAAAGACATGTGTATCTACTGTAACAAGGTAACAACTGTACAATTTCTTAAATATTCTTCTCTGCAGAATCTATATTCCGAAACGGTGGTAGCTTCACTTTATCTGGGTATAATTATTTATTAAAAACAAGCATGCGTAGTTTTAGTTTATAAAATGACTATTGTAGCGGTTTTAATGAAAAGCGTTGTTAGGGTTAAGCACTTTATTAAACTATTACAAAGTACAGCAGTTCCACTATTAATTAAATATCGATGGAAACTAGGAAAACAATTGACAAGGCCCGGGAAATGATCCTGAGGAAGGATACATTCAATAGGTCACTTATCAATGTTTATTCTAAGACGAAGTAAGCGAATATAAAATAAACCATATCGCGACCTTTATGTGATCTATGCGTTACAAACGTTAGCGTGTTTCAGAAGTGGTACAGCGCCATCTATCGTCAGACGACGGAACTAAAGTTATAGGCCTGTTACAGTCTCCCCCTCTGTATTCGAAGTCGTCCCGACGAGAAAGACAGATGATAATAACATTCCTTCATTCACAAAGCATGCTTGCGGGGCGTCCCCTCTTGCGCAATATCTGTACTGGAGCAGGTAGATCCTTGGATCCATGTCCCCTGTATATTTTTAGTGCAGAGGCATGATAAACGACTAGCATATTCAACAGGGTGCTCTTGTTCTCCCTCCCCCTGGACTAAAGCTGCTCCGATGGTATAGCTACTAGCATCCGTTTTAAGGACAAACGGCTGCGTGTCATCGGCTTGAGCCCTAGTGCTTTTAAGAGGTTCTTTCTTCGTTTTAAAAGACGGTCCTGAACTACGACGTCCTGTTGCTCGTGAGGGTAATTTCGTTTCACAGGTCTTTGTCTCTTCCTCCTGCTTCATTGAGTACGTCGTTATCCGGAACTATCTTTCGAAGGCCCCACGTTGGGCGCCAATGTAGCGGTTTTAATGAAAAGCGTTGTTAGGGTTAAGCACTTTATTAAACTATTACAAAGTACAGCAGTTCCACTATTAATTAAATATCGATGGAAACTAGGAAAACAATTGACAAGGCCCGGGAAATGATCCTGAGGAAGGATACATTCAATAGGTCACTTATCAACGTTTACTCTAAGACGAAGTAAGCGAATACAAAATAAACCATATCGGCGACCTTATGTGATCTATGCGTTACAAACGTTAGCGTGTTTCAGAAAGTGGTGCAGCGCCATCTATCGTCAGACGAAGGAACTAAAGTTATAGGCCTGTTACACTATTCAAAATTATCTTTGGAACCTCCTTGAATAAAGTAATTTTTAGTTTAGTTTGTTATAAATAAATTACTTGTTTCTCTCATACAAAAAAAAAGTTAATCTGACGAAGACATTGTATTCGTTTAAAAATAAAATAATTTTATTTGTCACACGCTTTACATGATATTCAGTGAATATACCTATTAATTTATTTTGTGTAGGTTGGCAAACCTGACTTAATATACATCTAATTGTGTAATAAGTGACCATCTTTAAACTTTTATATTATATCTATATATACATCGCACCTTTCATAACGTCAGGTTGTGCGCGAACCGTAAAGAGGCTTCATGGGTCAGTGCGTATAGTGTTCAATGCGCGAGAGAGTGCCTCGGCTGGTAGGTGGAAACGGCCTTTACGGCCTCCGCATTTTATATTGTGAACTTTTTACTCATTCCTTTTTTATATTTACGGTGAGGTACATATCTACATCTGTCATAAACATAGCATCAGAAGCTGTCAATATGCGCTATAAATTTTCATTATAGGTTTTATTTAAATTGTAAGTATATTCCTTAGCTCATCTTCAGCCTGTAATATCCCACTGCTGGGCATAGGCCTCTTTCCTAATGCAGGAGAAGGATCAGAGCTTAATCCACCATGCTGCTCCAATACGGGTTTGCGAATATTAGAAAAGGAAAAGTTAAATACCTACTGTAAAGTAAATTTTGTTGTTTGTTTCTTGCTCCAAGGACTCCTCAATTTAACTTTGAAAATTACTTTGGTAGATTATCATGAGTACTTTTTTCTTATAAATTAGTTATTTTATCTATTAGTTATTTTCACCTAGGTGTAGGTACTATTTCAATTTGTAAATTTCAGCTAACTGAGTACATAATCAAAAGTTAGAACTTTACGCATTTCTAGCGCAAAGATTCTTTTTTTTAAATTTTGCACCAGTACAATATTACTTAACATTAAGCCTACACAACAAAACATATAATTTTAAGGGAGTATCACTAGTCAATACGCAAACGCAAATGCGTATAATTTTGTATAATAATTGTAGGTTTAGTACGCAACTTGTTTGACGGAGGTCGGAGGCTCGCTCACTGTACATAAAATAAAAATTTCAAAAAACAACACCTTTTTTGTTGACCCAGGGGAAATCCCTCATGGATACACTACGATTCTTAGGAGCCTTGGGTTATATAACAATAATTTATTTTACACTCGCTTTTGTGATACAACTTAAGTTTTAAAACAACTGTTAACTTATGTTTGCTACTTACTGAAAATGCTAATAAAACTAAGTTTATAAACTTCACGATGGATCACGATTCAGCCTGTAATATCCCACTGTTGGGCATAGGCCTCTTCCCTATGTAGGAGAAGGATCGGAGCTTAATCCACCACGCTGCTCCAATGCGGGTTGGCGGATATATTCCCTACTATGAGTAACGAACGCTATCAGGTGTACATGATAACAACCGGGACCGACGACTTAACGTGCTCTCCGAGGCACGGTGGGGAGACCCACAAGGACAGCGCAAACACCCAGACCACGGCAAACATCTGTATGGCCAATACAAATGTTGTCGTGTGCGGGGATCGAACCCGCAACCGCTCGCGCAATAGCCAATCGCAATCCATTGCTGTGACCGCTGCGCCAACGCGGCGTCTATAAACTTAAGTTTATATATAAAACGAACAATAATAAAAATTGTCTTAAAATCTCTTTATTATGCAAAAACCTCTCTTTCTGGTAACAAAGAATGTAATATTTTATAGCAAATTTTTACATAACTGAATTTTGAGTCCGAAAATAAAATACACAGTTTCATTATGGCTTATTTATTCTATTGATACCGTTTAAAATATAAATAGATAAATTGTCATACCTATATGTATGTGAATATAATTATTTTTACTAAAATAAAATGATCCTATGTAGGTATTCGTTTTATTCCTCAACATTTAATTTATTATAGGTAGGGGAAGACCGGGAGAGTTGAACCGCTTTTTGTTTAAAGTATCGTATTTTCTTATAAATGAGGCTTAGTGATTCAATTGTAATAATAAACAGTAGCTTATTTATTTAGGTTTACGTACGTATAATATCGAAAAAGTAATTATGCATAAGCATAGTTACTTTTTCGATATTATAGTACTGAAATATGTTATATACATTTGAATGAAAAATGATATTTGAGTCAACTCTCCCCACCCTTAGGGACACTTGAACCGGGGTCTGGGAGAGTTGAACATTGCTTTTTAAAGGGGAAAATAAAAACATTTTGCAGCTTAAATCACAAATATTTTACAAAGACAAGCTAGTATCTTCAGGTGTTCTTAAACTCACTTCTGGATTTCTGGAAAGAAAACCACAAAACCAATCTTTTCCAGCAGCATTGTTTGTTGCCTTGCTAGCAGGATACTTTTTGATTCGCCTCTTCGAATTGAAAAGCCAATTGCAATGCTTGCTTTCTAGTCAGACCGTAATGCATTTTACTGCATGATAATAAATATTCAACTAGAAGTTTTTCTTCAAAGAGTAAATATTTGTGATTTTTTGTACTGATTGTTTTTTTTTTTGTTCAACTTATAACGTCTTAGTGTACTTCTATCGATTCCATAGTTAATTGATGGTTTCCTAAATACACACCACCCTCCTTTACCTAACGGATAGCGTTTTCTAATTCTGTGATTGTATGTTCTTTTCTTTTGCATGTTTTTTCAGAAGGCTTGTATCGAAAAGGCATTTTTCATGCATCTAACCCGTGAGAGAAAATAAGATTAAACATTAAAAAAACAAACCAAATACAAATAGGACTCGCATATTAAGGTTTCCGAATTGTTTTGAAATTTAGTCAAAAAGTTTAAATCTTTACATCTATACAATAAAACTCCAAATATCCTCATACAAACACTATAGAGGGAGACATGAACCACTGAGCATATCTCCCGCACCCGTCGTGGTGCAAGTCTCCCGCATATACTACTTTGACATTAAATTTTACTGACAGAAAAAACAATCAATCTCAGCGAAAAAACAATTAGCACACAACAAATGACAATAATCAGGCAGTACAATACTAATAACGCACAATGCGTACCTCTATAAACACGGCCGCAATCTTAAAACTACATAAATTAATAAAATTTACTCCGCCGTACCAAAAACAACTTTCCGAATCTGAGAGCCAAACAAACCGGCCATTGTAAAAAATGGCAGCGTGCTGGTTATTGGTCACCAGCGCTCTATCAATGACCGTCTTGACGTTTCGTTAGTGCGTAATTTAAGTTGAGTTTTAAAAGATGGTTCAACTCTCCCACCTGAGCAAGTCTCCCGGACTCCTCCTACTCGTAATAACGAATTCATTTTTCAACTCTGTAAAAATGCAAGTTATTTTATAAACACACCTTTTGTTTTCGAATAAACTATTTTTTTTTTTTATTTTATAGATTACTTTTCCCACAAAAATAGTAGATAGAATTGTACAGTAACGAGGAATCAGAAAAATATATTAAAAAAACTAGTAACCCAAGGATTATCGTTTTCAAACAAACTGGAAAGCTATGTTTTAGCTCAATCAATAGTTTCTTTGTAGCGGATAGTAATTTCTCGGAATTTTCGATATTAAATTACAAGGATTCAGATTGGTTACTCATTGTTTAGTTTGTATGGGGCTATCAAAAACGAGGTTAAATGGTTCAGTAAATGTATAGTTCCAAGTTCAAATCATAGCTAGCTTCACACAATTATTTAATAATTCCTCCTTTAATTTTTATGTTATCTCTTGCGTGGCAGTAAAATTATCGTAAAAAATTGGCAGCCCCCCCAAAAAAACCCTTAAATATGTGCTTCAAAAATGTAACAGAACATATTGATAAACAAAAATACGTTCTCCAGACTCCAATCCTATATTCTATAGGGAAATGGATCCCATTTGTTAGAAGAGAGGACGATTTTCCAGTAGTAAAAGTTCACTTTTTATACTTCAAAGATGGCAAACAAACGTGCAGCTTACTGATGGTAAGCGGATACCGTAGCCTATGAACACCTGCAACACCAGAAACATCACGAGTGCATTGCTCACCTTACCCAAAAATATGGAGTAACCCGACTGGGGCAGTATTTCGACCTTACAGAAGACCACAGCTAAATAATACTGTTTCTAGCAGTATTGTGTTCCTGTTGGTGAGTAAGATGACCAGAGCTCCTGGGGGTATTGGGGATAAGGTCGGGAACGCGCTTGCGATGCTTCTGGTGTTGCAGGCGTCTACAGGGTACTGTAATCGCTTACCATCAGGTGAGCCGTACGCTTGTTTGCCGACCTACTTACACTAAAAAAAATCCCCTGAACCTCTACAGGAGCTCTGGTCACCTTACTCATCACAGGAACACAACACTACTTGAAAGCAGTATTATTTAGCTGTGATCTTCTGTGAGGTTTAAGTACTTCTCTAGTCAGGCTGCTCCAGATTTTGAGAACTAAACATCCTGCTGTGCCTACCTTTATATAAAATATATATATCAAGGTTTGTATATGAATCAATTTGCAAATTGTAGTACGTATTCGTGCAGACAGATCCTTCACTGCAAAAAATAATGAAAAATCAATCCTGATGTTTCGCGAACATAATATTATTTGTTATGTCACTGTAACCCGTTTTAAGCTTTTACACAATAAAGATTATAAATTGCCTATTGTTATTAGTTGTAGAAAAAAATTGAGTAAGAATAGGCAACTTGTATTATTTGATTTGAAATACAAAAATAAAGATAAATATATATCTAATATACTATCTCAAAAACTTAAAAATGTTTACGCTATTTCTTATTGAATACAAAAATATTTGATATAAAATTTCGCCACCGTAAATATGTTATTTAGTTAATCTGTTATTCATATTATGAATAAACAGATTGAGGGTCATTGAATGTACGCAGTTTCAGGTAGTCAAAAACTGTTAAAACATTGAAACTCAAGAAAAAATTCGCAATAAACAAACCGATAGGCACATAAAACCAATAACGTATCACAATGCAGTATTAAGTAAATTACATCTCATTACTACAAGAAAGCTCAACGGTAATTGATTGACTACCTAGTACCTGTTCGTTGCGTGGGTGGCGTGGGCCGGTTGCCATGGCGACGCCCACGCCCTCCCCGCACACCGTTGACCCAGAAGACCTTGACCTCAGCGCTCAGCTGTCAGACGCGTCACGCGTGACGCCGGCCGCGCGCACGGAACGTATGAAGAGTATAAACACTCTTTATGCGTTCCACGCACTTCGAGGTATTTTCGATCGCCTAAATCTGGACACTGCTTCTTTTTTTTAAGTAACAATACACTATTTCTGTTGATATCAAATATTTTTTAAAAACATTATATTAAAATACTGTTTTATTATTTATCCTTTTATATTTGTTCTATATATTTTTACGTAGGTATATATTGCCACGTTGAAATTAATAGTTGACTTTTTAATCGACTTTAAAAAAGAGGGTTTTAAAAAACCGATATTTCTTATTAAATATACTAATAGACCAGTGCTTTCAGCTTTTGAATTCAAAAAAAAATTATAGTAGGATGAAACACATTGGAAAAGAAAGAGAATAAGTATCTACAATGAAAATGAAAGGAAAAATAAATCATGGTCGATCATCCTACTATAAATTTATACCTACTTGTTACAATATTTGATATTTCTTATTGAATATGACAATATTATATTTAAGGAAGGAAAATATATAAAACGAACGCAGTTAGTAGTGCTGCTCCGTTAAATATTATGTTCCTCCAAATGGCCCTCAATTGGATCAGTCCTAGGAGTAGGAGTCTGTACCTAAGAGGAGTTCTGTAAGTGTAATAGACCACGTTGCGTGTGAAAAAAAATCCTAGCCCATTTTAAAATTTTACTTTGTTTAAATAGATGAGCTTACTTTGACTCGTTTCACGTATGATAGCTTTCGTGAGCGCATAAGCGGCTATAATTTACAATAAAAACATTCTACGAGAAAATGAATTCGTTCCCATATGCGAATACCTACACATTTTGTTGTCATTAGTTCTAAAAGAAATCTTACCTAACTTTGACACATAAATTACAACTTTATGAACCTTTATTCTTCAAGCTTAACCTGTAGGCGTATTTTAATAGAAAATCCGATTTATTGCTAGCTAAGATAATTTTTAAAACTTTTTTAATTCTTAACTTAATCTAATTTTACTAGTAAATAACCCTTAAACAATCATTTTCCCCTTGTCTTATTTTTTTTGGAAAACGTAAAACATTTGTGTTACTAAGCTAACCCGTATAATTAAAACGCCGTTTTAGTTTATTTTTAGGCAATACTTATAATACCTAATTATCTGAGACTCGCTTGATAGTAAAAAAAAATACCCAATGCCTGGTCTGTTAAAAAAATATTTAGTTTTGGAAGAAAATTATGAAAACAAAGCTCTCTATATCTCTTATTGTGCACATTTATAATTATAGTTTCCTAATTATTTTAATATCTGCTCTTCAACGCCACGCCATCTTTTGGAATTCGTAGAGAAGCGTTTGTAGGACATTTTTCCCGGTTCCTTTCTCACGACATAAGTTATCGAAAGCGAAAGGTCTACGTAAATAAATATATTCAAAATAGCAGCCATCAATACACAGAAGCTCTAGACCAGTGGTCGGCAACGCGCGGCCCGCGGGCCGCGTGCGGTCCACGGAGGTCTTACTTGCGGCCCGCGAATGTTTTGTAAATAAGTTATAAATATCAACATAAATGCATGAACGAACCGCGATCGCGTAACACGTAGAATTAAAACGAAACTGGCAGATATATGATGTGACATTTTTTTCAAATTCAAAGAAGATTTTTGCAAACCCTTTTTCCTGTGATATTCAGGAAGTACCGAGTCATTTACAAATGATCGTGATTGATCTGCAATGTCTTTACATTGCAGATCAATCACAACATGCGTCTAGAAAGACCTGTGTAAACAATCCAAATAGATTTTGTTACATTTGTGGCAAATATACATTCAAAAAATTCTGTTTAAATGTGTCAGACTTCGTTAAAAATGCTTACATGGAGTACTATCAACGGCCATTGGAAACAAACAACAAGCACTGGATACCCAATATAGTGTGTAAAACGTGTGAAATTTTTTTCTGAATAAAGTTTGAACGTGGTTTGAACAAAATTTCACAAAGCTTAATGTTTTCATATTTCAAGTTTTATTGTTAAAAATTTTCGGCATTGAGGCAGAAATAATAGTAATTATTAACATATTCCTTGTGCATAGCGTTTTTAGAAACCAATGAGAAAAAAATATCAAAAAATCTTGTGTAGTAAGGTCCGGCAACTTCATGAATTGCGGTGGCCCAATACTTTTGCACACTGTTGAAAGTCATTTACCGTTGTACAATATTATATTTTATATAATTATTAACGTTATAATCTTTATTATGGTCCTCTCAAACAACTCGAACAAAGAACAAGTGAAAGAAAAAAATATTTTGTCAGTTATATGGAAAAAACAGGGTGGCCCAAAACTTTTACACGCCACTGTATATCCAGATCGTTTCCGAAATTGAGTGCTGAGAATTTAAAAGCTGGAATTTTCGAAGGACCACAAATTAGAAAATTAATAAACGATGTAAATTTTACTGAAAGTATGACAACTGCTGAAAAAATACCTGGAATTAGTTTTTTTGGCTTGTAAAAAACTTTTCGGGAAATAAGAAGTCCCTCGACTTTCTTGACCACGTCAAGCAGTTGCCATAATACGTTCAGCACCTTGGATACAACATGAGCAGTAAGATGCATTTCATTTATAGCCACCTTGATCGATTTTCTATAAATCTTGGACATTTAAGCGAGAAGCAGGGAGAACGCTTTCATCAGGATATTCGCTTCATGGAGGAGCGCTACCAGGGCTATTGGAGTGAAAGTATGATGGCTGACTACTGTTGGATTATCCAGAATAGTTGTAAAACTCCAACTTATTCAAGAAAGTAACATAAAAGAAAATGTTGTTTAAATAAATTGTTATATGACGGGAAACCATGTTTTTTTGACAAAAATAGCTACCCTTCATATCTCAAAATGTAGAGCTGCTAGCAAAAATCTAAGTACAAATTTAGAATTAGGGTAGAAAATGCATCTAGATCCATAAAAAAATTCCATACAACAAAAATGCTGTTGTGCTTTATAATGTAAGTATTACGTGTACGTATTAAATTCCATATGTTTTAAAAATTTTAATAGCATTTTCATTTTTTCTATGGGATATGACCAATTATATTAGGGTTTAAATCATAAGTGCGGCCCGCCTTTAGTTTATTTGGCCACCTCGTGGCCCTTGCCTACCAAAAGGTTGCCGACCACTGCTCTAGACAAAAACTTCCTAGTGAAATAGAAATTCGGCAAAATGTTTTATTTGGAACTGGAAAATTCTAGAAGACTACACATTATTGGAAAAAAAATCCAACAAAGGAAAAGGATTTACATTGCAAACACTACAAATACTACAAAGTCCGTAATTCTAAATTAATCCAAAGCACAGAAGTGCTAGAATTAAATTCTGTTAAAATTGTGAATTATGGAGTCATTAGGACTAGGATAGATTATTGACTTTATTCAGAATATCGCAATATGAGAATGGACGGACAAAAAGGTTTTCCCTACGATTTCTATAAAAAACCGCGCATAGTACGTTTATTTTTCCAGTACCAATTTATTTGTTTGCCTGTGGATTTTTTTTTTAAATTAGTAGGTACTATCACACCAAACGCCGCCGCGTTGGCGCAACGGTTACAGCACTGGATTGCGATTGACTGTTGCGCGGGCGGTTGCGGGTTCGATTCCCGCACACGACAACATTTGTATTGGCCATACAGATGTTTGCCGTGGTCTGGGTGTTTGTGCAGTCCTTGTGGGTCTCCCCACCGTGCCTCGGAGAGCACGTTAAGCCGTCGGTCCCGGTTGTTATCATGTACATCTGATAGCGATCGTTACTCATAGTAGGGAATATCCGCCAACCCGCATTGGAGCAGCGTGGTGGATTAAGCTCCGATCCTTCTCCTACATAGGGAAGAGGCCTATGCCCAACAGTGGGATATTACAGGCTGCATCGTGCATCGTATCACACCAAAAGTACGTCAGCAGATCTCTTATTTCTTAAATATATATAGGACATTAAGAATACTGTCAGAATACTCACAGCACTGGATTGTGATTGGCTGTTGTGCGGGCGGTTGCGGGTTCGATCCCCGCACACGACAACATTTGTATTGGCCATACAGATGTTGGACGTGGTCTGGGTGTTTGTGTAGTCTTTGTGGGTCTTCCCATCGTGCCTCGGAGAGCACGTTAAGCCGTCGGTCCCGGTTGTTATCATGTACACCTGATAGCGACCGTAACTCACAGTAGGGAATATATCCGCCAACCCGCATTGGAGCAGCGTGGTGGATTAAGCTCCGATCCTTCTCCTACATGGGGAAGAGGCCTATGCCCAACAGTGGGATATTACAGGCTGAATCGTGATTAAGAATACTAGAAAAAAATAATTGCTAGACTCGTATTTGAAATGTGGACATTTATTTATTTAAAGGGTGACGATTTGTCATTTACTCGTAAATCAACTATATAGTTTGAATTTCCGATTTTATTCTGATAAAACATGGTCTAAGAGACGTGGAAGAACGACCTTCACCGATCTGATAACTCGATGAGACATCGACAATCGAAATTGATATCATAGGTAAGATATTGTAATTACAAAACCAATCAATAATATAGGCTTGCCTGCAAAAAGTAAAAAAAAAAATAGCTATGACCACTTTTCGATAGGCAAGTTATCATAGGCATATTTGTTTATAAATTATATTTGATAAAAAAATATGTCTCATCGGGTTATTAGATCGGTGAAGGTCGATGTTCCACGTCTCCTCTACTAACAAATCGAAGTTATTCTAAAACAATGATAGGTCAATAGTAGATCTTTGGCCTGTAGCATCTGTTCCGTAACCACACCTTCACTTACATAATTTGTCCATTTAGCAAAAAATAAGTTTTTTTGTAATGAAAAAACTACGTATTGTTCAATTATATAACACAAGGTTTGCTCATTTTCAACGTGAAACAACAGTGATTACCTATCAACGATTTCTCCTATTGCTAATAATTACTATCGCATTAGGTAATGAACCCGTAAGGGTAGTATGTTTATGGCAATAAATAAATAAGTAAATATTTATTTTTGATGAATTTTATTTTATTTAGATAAATCGGAACACCATTATCTTGTTCAAAATTCCGTTACAATGATCGCTTAACATATTCAAAAATTTTATATCTTATTTTATACGGTCTAAGTTAAATAAAAAAAAGCTCACGATGTAAATTAAACGGAAGAAAATCATATTCCTCAAGACAACTATTTCAATAAAATGTCTTTTAAAGTTAATAAAATTTGAAAAGAAATAAAAATATATATATCTCCACCTTTGAACACTTAAAGATATCTTCAGGAACTGAATGGAACTTAAATACCTAACAAGAAATTGTTGGCAAAGATCTTCACTGCTGTATAAAAGAGAAAATTTTACATAAATCAGCTACGTTGCTTTAACGTGCTGTGTGGTTACGGCACTAAAGAATGTAGCCACCCCCTCTCTTCCCGTGGGTGTCGTAAGAGGCGACTAAGGGATAACACAGTTCCACTACCACCTTGGAACTTAAAAAGCCGACGGATGGCGGGATAACCATCCATGCTGGCTTTGAAAAACACAGGCCAAAGACGGGCAACAGCGTCTTCGGTGCGACAAAGCCAGCCCTGCGGTCACCAACCCGCCTGCCCAGCGTGGTGACTATGGACAAAACACATGAGTTCGCGTCGTAATGTCGGGCGCGAACTTGTGGAGGCCTATTTCCAACAGTGGACTGTGATTGGCTGTAGTGGTGGTAGTGGTTGCTTTAACGTTTACGTAACCGTAAGTAACAATTACTATCAGGAAAAACCAATGGCTCCCAGAGGTACGGTGGGTAAACCGAAAAGGATAAACACCCAAAAGAAGAAAAAAATAATAGTGCAAATACAAATATCCGATCTCTTTCAATTATCCAGATCTAGAATCTATACATTTATACATTCTCCACTCCCTGCAAAAGAGTTCCCATTTAAGTGTTGTTGTGTATGCATGTGATAGAAACATTGATATTTAAAAAAAGTTTCTATGAGAGTTATTCTTATTACACATACATGTATACTGCTGGTAAAATTTATGTTGTTTTGTTCTATTATTATTTTATTTATTTATTTTTATGAAACAGGTGGATTTAGACCAAACGAACAAAGTGCTAGAGCTAGAACAAGAGCATTCTTTCTTGATCTGTGTAAACGAAAACTCGTATTCAGCGTTTACATAAAATTCTCTACGCCTGTTTACACTAAAATAATTTGATATAGTGGGGATAGAATGAGCATTCGCTCGTCTGATGTAAATCGACTATAAGGTGATCGAGATTGTGTAGGAGCAAGAACGTGTGCTTAACGTGGTGTGCCTGCTTATCATAAAGCAGATCGATTCAAGCACAAAAATATATCGCTGTTTTGCAAAATAACGTTTAGTGGCGTCTGATATTATTTATAATTAAAATATTTATTCAAAATGCTTTTTTTGTGAAATTACTGTACTCAAATTCTTACCCTTTAAATATAATATTTAGTAGATAAATATGATATAAGAACTTATAATCACGTGCGTGTATTATATAAGCAAAACTGTCTGTTAATATTGAAAATATATACTTATCTTAGATTTCAGGCATCACTAAGAGATTACGTAGGAGTACCAATTTTCGTACGATTTCGCCTACTTTCTAGAAAATTCGTTTAAGCGAATAATAAATAAAATTTCGTACTTGTTACGTAATCCTTACAGATTACTTCAAATGTTTTCCCACGGATTATTATAAGTAGGATATTATAGGTTTAAGTAAAATTTCGTGAAAATTACTAGATTCAGAGGATGGGTCTAAATATTTGTGCACCAAATATAAACAAAGAAAGACTAAAAAAGCCTGTTTTATCGGTTGCCGTAAAAAATAAAAGTTTAAGATATACTATACCTTTTCATCGGGGAATTCCTCTATATTAATGGAATATTTAATTCTGAATCTAATAGTTGTTCTTTCTGAATTGAGACGAAACATATCCTAATGGCCTTTTCTACCCCCTGTTATCCTGTTCTAAGTCTATTCGAAACTTATGTGCAAGATTTACTTTACCCACCACCAGCGAATGAGGTCTTAAATCAATTACAAAATATTTTAATGTAGAAAATGTGGTTTAAACCTTAGGTTTAGACCCTATCTCCTCCTCGCCAAATGTTACAAAATCTATAAAGAAATGTAATTTAACTGCTTATTCATTATATATTATATATAAGTACAGCTTGTGTTGGCGTAGACTGCTCCGAATCCCTTGGACTGCCATGCGGACGAACGAGTCAATTTTAAAAGAGCTCAATATCACCAAGAGGCTCTCAACGATCTGCAGGGAGCGGGCCCTTACCTTCTTCGGGCACATTATGCGGTCTCCCAAGCATAGTCTCGAGAAGCTGATACTACTGGGTCAAGTCGAAGGGAAACGCGCCATAGGGAGGACACCAACAAGATGGTCCGACGTCATCGGGAATGCAGTGGGGGGCAGCTTGCACCGGGCAACACACGCTGCATACGATCGCATTAAACGGAGAGAAGTCATTGGTGGTCGCGATCCTCATCATTGAGGGAACGAGGAAGAAGAATAAGTACAGCTAGCCCATACTCATACGGTTCTATAATATTTACATTTCACAATAGTATGGAACTGTGATGACGGAAAACACCAATTCTGGTTAAAACTAGCGCCTCTAATTTTTTTTTCGGTCGCCTAATGTAAATATATTTTTTGTTATTTTGACATTTCTCTGATAAATCTACGGGAAAGGAATAACTTTCTAATCATTTGAATTACTGAATTGATGTAATTTTAGGATCGCAGTGTGATTCTAAATTATGATTTCACATTTTTCTGTAAGCACATTGTAAAGTGAGGAAGGTTAGGTTAGAGAGACTTAACCCATAATGGGTGCGAGAGATATGATTAGTGGTTCAACTTTCACTCGGATAAGTTTCACAGAAAACTTAATATTTTGTGTTATTTTCAGGTATTTGTGCCCATGTCGTTTCAATGTAAAGCAAAAAAGGGTGCTAGCCGTAGAAAGGTTACCAAACAATAACAAATATTGGAAAAGAAAATTATATATATATACAAGCGAACGGCTCACCTGATGTTAAGCGATTACCGTAGCTTATAGATGCCTGCAACACCAGAAGCATTGCAAGCGCGTTGCCAACCCTATCCCCAATCCCCCCAGGAGCTCTGGTCACCTTACTCACCACCAGGCACACAACACTGCTTGAAAACACTTGCTACCTCAATTAAAAAAATAGTATTCGAAAAGTGAAATCATCCTTCAGAAAAACTGCAGTGAAATATTGCTGACAGAACCACTTTACTTTAAAACGCACTTTTACAATTAAATTAGTAATAAAAAAAATTAATGTTTAATGAAATATTGAAGACTGATATTGATATCATTAAAGAAATGCTTATTTATAGTGTAATTTGTTTTTCATTTTGTTGTATTTCTATGAAAAAGTTTATGTTTTGTTTAGAAGTTTAAAAGTTTAAGTTTTTATTTTTTAAATTAATGAGTTTAAAATTAATTTTGGTTATACAAATATGTATATTTTGTTATATAAGTTCTATACATCAGTTTGCTGTCTGATTAAATGTCATAGTTACTGTTTTATGCCTGTAAGAGTAAAAGGGGGTTCAACTCTCCCGGACTTCCCCTACAGTTTCTTTCTGATAACCTATTGACCAAAACAATCAGTTGATGAATTATCGCTAGCGGCTTCAATCCCCGTACAAAAATATTTTTGCAAAACTAAATTTTACTAAACAGATGTTATTATAGTCTGGTGTATTGGGCGTTTGTGTCCAATGACGAAATACTCATCATTCTGAAGCAATAAGCATTTATTATTATTGATTTGGAGTGTTTCATTTCACCTTAATGTTTTATATTTATGAACATATCTCAATGTAAAAAAATAAAGTTAATGAAATAAAATTATTCAAACTCGTCTAGCATAAACATTGTCCCAATGTCTGTAAGTTCATAAAAGAAAGAAGCTGCACAAAGTCCTAAACAATTACGAAATTGCAACAAGTCGGAAAACCAAGTGAAAGTTTAAAGCCCTCTGTACATTTTGGTTATTTTTAGATATTTAGAGACCTATATTTGGATAGGTATAAGGTATTTTTTTTTTCGTATTAATTATCACTATTATATTGTTTTCACTGTAATATATTCTTATCGTGAATAAAATAGTGACTCGTGGCATTCACTTAACTTATCGTTAGCCACGCCTCTTGGTCAATTAAATAGTAATAGTAAATTATAACTAGTAAATTACTTACTAATTTAATTTGTTTTGTGTGGTAGTTACTAGTTTAAAGTGTTTAGCAGAAATCCACAGCATTTTATAAGAAATATAGAATCGGCTAAACAAAACACATACTTACGTAAAAACTTCTTGTAATAGGCACTCAAATTTTAAAAATTGAGCATCCTTATATAAAAATTTCTTGCAAAATATACCTTTTAAACCCATTAATTATAACTGCGTTTTCAGTTAATCAATCTACTACGTCAAAAGAGGGATATTGACGTCATCACGCCCGCATTGTGTAGAATATTCCACAGTCAGTTGCAAGACCTTAGCTTTATTAGTAGGTGAAAATTCAAATAGTTCCAGAGCTTACTTTTAAATAAATAACGTTAGAGAACAATAATAATAATGCAAGTATGTACCTACAACGTATACGCTATCAAAGTTTTAATACCGTTAATGAACGATGTATGGCGTAGGCTGGATGAGGATTCCGGAAAACCGGGATGTCTGGCGCGAACTTGAGGAGGCCTATGTCCAGCAGTGGACTGCGATAGGCTGATGTAAGTGTGATGTGAATGTAGGATAATTACCTATACCGTTTAATATACCTACTCATGTGAAGTATTAAATGTTACAAAGAGAATAACGCTAAATATTTCAGATACCATTAAAGAACTTAATAATGAAAAGATATTTTACTACTTACTATAATGACTGGACTATTACAAATATATGCGAGTTAAATAAAAGCTTTTAATATAACGGACTCATAATAACGGACCCTCCGTTATGAGAGCAATAGAGACCAAATCTTAACTTTTAAATTATTTTTAGATTTTTTGTCTGTTTGTTCGTTTGCCCGTTTAAAATTGGATAACATTATCATATTTGTGACCCTTAAGCCTTAACTTGAAATCTGAGGTAGGTTTTCTAGACATTGAGTTATTCCTAAAACAGAATGTTTTTTTTGTCAGTATCGACTTCAATTGTCAAAAGTTGTTACATAACTTGCAATGTATGTAAGCATGTATGTTTGTTAGGGTGAAATCATGCTGTGAGTAACTTGAAAAATAAAGTGACCTTACTCTAAATCCACTATGGCGGACTTCTAAAGATGGCGGACTAAGTTTGCAATGCTTTCCTATATTATGGGTATCAAATGAAAAGATTGGCTGAGAATACCTGACTTTTTAGATGTCCAACGAAAATAAAAAGTAAAGCTTAAATTAAAAGTAAACAAGCTTTTATGTTAAACTAGCGACCCGCTCCGGCTTCGCACGGGTGCAATGCTGATACTAAATATAAAATAAATATTTGCAATCTAAGCGCAAAAAATGTGTTTATTTACGACATCTCATTAGAAAACTTTAAAACTATCAGTGTTCCTCTACAATATTATGCATGTATTATACATATAAACCTTCCTCTGGAATCACTCTATTTATTAAAGAAAACTGCATCAAAATCCGTTGCGTAGTTTTAAAGATCTAAGCATATATACAGCCAGACAGACAGCGGGAAGAGACTTTGTTTTGTAATATGTAGTGATGAGCTAAAAAGAATAAAATAAACTTTTCTTTTAAAACTTTTACTATCAACATTATTACAAAATTTATATGATATAAAAGCTTGTAGCGAAAGTTACCTATTTAGATAAACAAGTAAATTAAATAATTTGGTCTAATACGACTCAATAATTTCCAGAGAATAATGAGTAGGTATTTTCAAGATAAGCTTTCACTCTCACCCTTTTTATTTACACATGAACAAAAAACCTATCAAAAGTATACAGTAGTAAGTAAAAGCGTTTAATTGCATGAAAAAAGATTTGCTTGAATTTACCAAAAAGAAAACGATGACTCGTGAAGGATTTGAACCTCCGCCCTCCGATGATCAAGACAATTGTTTATATCGGCGCTCTAACCTACTGAGCTAACGAGTCATGTATTAGGAAGCGAAAATTTCGATTCTTTTCAGCAGCATGACATCATCGAAATATTTCGCTGAAAACACACTTCATATTTAGAAATATAAAGGAAAGAGAATTCTATTACGAGTACCATACAGTTTACTTTTCTTTAAACTGTACGTAAATAGAAACGGTTGGCAGAAACGATTATGATTAGATAAGACTAATTTGCAAAATATAATGACTTTTTTACATTTTAATTTATAATTATAGTTATAACTATATTATGCACTAATATGTAAGCTAATGTTCAATAATTTTGTTTGCTCGCAAACAATAAAAAGCCTACTTTAATTTACATCAACGAGTAATATAACGTAAGTAATCGAAAAAATAATTCACCGATATTAACATTTATATATTGAACAAATCCTTCACTAGTCATACTTTTTCATTGACATAATATACTTTTTTGAGCACAAACATTATACCCTTATATAATATGCTAACAAAGCTTCAGTTAATACAGGAATACAAAGACATGAGATTACTTCGATCACACGATCACGATTCAGCCTGTAATATCCCACTGTTGGGAATAGGCCTCTTCCCCATGTAGGAGAAGGATCGGAGCTTAATCCACCACGCTGCTCCAATGCGGGTTGGCGGATATATTCCCTACTATGAGTAACGATCGCTATCAGGGGTACATGATAACAACCGGGACCGACGGCTTAACGTGCTCTCCGAGGCACGGTGGGGAGACCCACAAGGACTGCACAAACACCCAGACCACGGCAAACATCTGTATGGATTGATGATATTACTTAGTTCTGCCAAATTTTTAATACGTTCAGACAGGTGCGTGTACCATCAATAAACTATTGAGTATTTGCTGATATGTCTTGGTGTACCACCGGCATGCTCATCACACTAGACTTTTAATAGACAAAAAAATTCGCGCTGTTTTCACAGAAAATGCTTAAAATAAGTTTGCAAATTCGAAAATTACTAATAAACAACATTGCAATACTTTTATCCTTTTCAATTATAAAAACAAAGTATATGGGGCTTTTCTGATGTAGCAAATATTCCTGGATAACAATGATTATTATTATTATTATTAGTCATCAGATGTCATGTTTCTACATTCGACTCCCATATTCATGTAAGAAAGTTGAGAAAATCAGTAAATAATACAAACTAGTCTTATCTTATTATAATCGTATCTTTCAGTCCTTTATATTTTGTGGCAGTTGAACAAAAATAAACTGAATTGTAATCGTAATAAAATTTGGAGTAGGTAGTATTGCGTCTATTGGTATTCCGGTCTAAGCTATTTCGTCTATGTTTGTCTTGTCAACCACATTGCTGTACTGCTAATGGGACTGAGGAAGCTTCTGCCCAGCTTTTTTTATACGGACAGGTCGGCAAATAAGCGTTAATCCCACTGGATGGAAAGCATAGTGTATTACCGTAGCGCATAGATAGACGTTGCGTTGCTGACCCTACAGTCGCTTCCTCCCAGGAGTTCTAGTTACCTTATCCACCATAGGAACACAACACTGCTTGAAAGCGGTATTATTTAGCTGTGATCTTCTGTAAGATGTACTTCCCCAGTCTGACTGCTCCAGATTTTAAGCAGGATATTTCCTGCTGTGCCCTACAACAGTTAAATTATATTATAACAATAGTGGTTGCCCGTGGCTTTGCTTAGGTATAAATTCAATAAATTTACGAAAAGTACGAAAGTAGTACCTACTAATTTTTATATAGTAATAATTTAGGACATCTTTGTACTTATATCACTTTTATGATTCTATTTTTGAACGCTAAAACTACCACTGCTCACAGAGCTCGCTTTTCAATAGGATTCATGGACCATTCGTGCCAACAAATTTTAAAAAAAGTGCCTGAAAAAGTCTAAAACAACACTTTTCTATATTCCTATACAAAAGATTCGTAATAATAATTAAGTCAATTTGAACTTTAATACCATACCATAAAGTTTAAGTGTTAGAGGAGGGGTTCCGGGAAGGATAAGTATTTAAAAAAAAATAAAAAATTAAAGAATCGACTGTTAGGCGGTACGAAGTTCGCCGGGTCAGCTAGTTAATTATATTTCCGTCAAACTTCAATGAAGGAATTTGTAAAAACTTGTTAAAGCCCTTAGACCTTCTTAGTCGGCCCTGTGTATGTATAGAAGATAAATCATATTATATTATATTAATTTTTATATTTTCCTGTTCGCGTCATTTGTTTACAACAGGAATGAGATATTATGTTATGACATCATGATTTTGAATCCAATCGAAGTATCGCCGCAAGATAAATATGACTCGTTAGCTCAGTGGTTAGAGCGCCGATCGATCCAGTTGATAACCCATCGGAGGTCGAAGGTTCGAATCCTTTCACGAGTCCATTAATATTTTTCTTTTTGGCACAAGTTACTTCTTCGTACATCCAGAACACCGTTCGTTTTATCACGACGAGTCGAGTAACCCGAGTTTTGCGAAAACAAATTGTGTAAAACCATTGTCAATATTTATTGTAACAGTAAATAGGAATGACATACAAACGGTACAAATCAATAATCCAAATGAGACTTACATAGATGAAATGATTTACTAACAGTCTTTATAGATCGTTACTCATAGTAGGAAATATACAGGGTGGGGATTATAATACAACGATAACTTGGACAGCGTATATGTAATGAGTTAATGACATTCCAAGCCCACATACAAAAAATCAATAAAATACATCCAGTAGTTTAGTCACAAATTATGATTTTTCATTTTTTAAAATTTCTACGTATGTATTATAATAAAGACCCTACCCCTATACCCTAAAACCGGCGGTTAACGACTCAAGGACAGCTATTATTATTTTTAAAATTATAGATTAAGAAATGGATATGGCATCGACTGCCACAAAAAGGCACAATTTTTAATCATTGCCATTTAGTGACAGTTCGCAGACCAAATAATATTATAATAACTAATGTTTAAAAAAAAATAACTTATTCAGTATCAGCTACTGATCAGTTCTACATATTTAAAAAAAAATTGATGGTTTGAGAAAATTTAAATCAAATAGTTTTTTATTCAATTTAATTTTAAATGCGTAACAATTTATTTTAATTTACTTTTCTAACTTACTATTTTTTATTCAAACAAAATAATGAAGTTTTGTAGGTACAAGCACAAAGCACTTCCACGCGATTATGCCGCGTAGAAAGAAGGTCACCGCGCGATGACGCGTGTAACAGGTCAGTGATCCTGTAGTTACAAAAATGATGTTATAAAATATTAAATTAAATTGAATTAGTTTGTATGAAAAAATCTTTTTTTTAAATCTGATGTTAGGACTTATCTGATGGTTTTGAAATACTTCTTTATACTAGTACTAACGGTGTTTTCAATTATCGTTCTATTGTCATCCACACCTGTATATTGGGGTTGTCTGAAAGAAATGGCTAAATAGCCATAAGTCCGCCCATTGTACTTCACAGTCTGTAAATGATATTTGTAGTTGTGATGTACAATAAAGTATAAATAAATATAGATTTACTCTTAAGATTGCGTATGTAGATGATAATTATCAAACCAGAATTCCAAAATTAAAACTGAAAACCGCTTTTCGTGTAGAAGAATTTACATAATAATTTGTTTGTAGAAGAATTTACACAATAATTTGGTAAAAATTCTAATGAGCAGATTAATTACATAAAATGAAGTCGTTAAAAATAAACTATAGCAATAATTTATTTATTCTAGCCAAACAAAGCTAGGAGCTCGGTGCGTATTAGTGTGTTAAGGTTAACTAGGATAACAAACTATTGCACATAGTTTTATCACGACAAAAATAAAGGAGGAGATTCTCAATTCGACTGAAATTTACCTGTAAGTTAATTACCTCATAACATTTTACTGGGTACACCGATTTTGATGATTCTTTCTTTATTTGAGCGACATTGGACAATTGCTTTTTTTAATTACATTTAATTTTCTTTAGCTTGGCATTATTAATCGCAACTTTTATTACTAGGGTCTGCCTTCCGACTAGCGCTTCTCCACTTTGCGCGATCTTTTGCATCGTTCTTATTATCTTTTAGCTAGAATAAATAAATCATTGCTATACCTAATTTATTTTTAACGACTTCATTATTTATAACTTTATAAGTAACTATTCTGCTCATTACAATTTTTAGTTCTGATAATAAGTATTTTATGTTCTGATAGTAAGTTTTTCTGAGGTAGGGCACAGCAGGAAATTTCCTGCTCAAAATATGGAGCAGCCCGACTGGGGTAGGACCTCGACCTTACAGAAGACCACAGCTAAATAATACTGTTTTCAAGCAGTATTGTGTTCCTGTTGGTGATTAAGGTGACCAGAGCTCCTGGGGGGGATTGGGGATAGGGTCGGCAATGCGCTTGCGATGCTTCTGGTGTTGCAGGCGTCTATAGGCTACGGTCTTACCATCAGGTGAGCCGTACGCTTGTTTGCCAACCTAGTTACATAAAAAAAAAGTAAAATCTTCTGCACGAAACACGGTTTTCAGTTTTTATTTTGAAATTCTAGTTTGATATCATCTAAACAAAGTAAAATTTTTAAAGACTTAATAATTCAATTCATCTAAGTCCCATTTGGATTATTGATTTCTACGTCATTTTTCTTTATTGTTGCATTAAAAATTGACAATATTATTACACAGTTTGATTTTACCAAACTCGAGTTACTCGATACATCGTGATAAAACGAGCGGTGGTCGCGAGGAACGAAGAAGCAACTTGTGCTAAAAAGAAAAATATTAATGGACTCGTGAAAGGATTCGAACCTTCGACCTCCGATGAGTTTGCAATTGGATTATCGGCGCTCTAACCACTGAGCTAACGAGTCATGTTTATATGAAGCTAACATTTCGATTACATTCTTAATTAAGACGCTATCGAATGACCCTAACAGGAAAATATAATAAAGGAAACCTTATTACAATAAGAATAAGGATGATTTTTGTACAATTGGTATAATTTTTATTTTATTTAATAAAATATAATTTACTTATTATTTATTATTTATTCTTAATGTACACCGAAATACAGACACATATAAAGAAAGATACAATACAAGATGTACAAAGGCGATCTTATCGCTATAAAGAGCGATTTCTTCCAGATAACCTTTGGGCACAGGACACGATACAGTAGCAGCGGTTAGAAGTGTGCACATATTAAGGAGGAAAAAAATCAATAATAAATAACATAAACTTAAAATACATACATGTAAACAAGTAAATATTTTAGAATAGAATATATAATACACATATACCTTCATACATACATATATATATACATATAAATAAGATAGATTTCTAAAACGAGTTAAAACTCATCATCAGCCTATTAATTGGTGAATGGCGTCCCTGACGAGTACGTGTGAGTTTTTTTACAAATGGAGTAAATGAAGATGGTCTTGCTGCTCTTGAAGGGGCATGAAAGTTTAATTTATTTAATAAGTAAGAGCTATCAATGACACCATTCACCAACTTGTGCAGAAACACAAGATCGTGGAGACGTCTTCGATTCACAAGTGGTTGAAGTTTGAAATGCTTTAGTTTTTCTTCGTATCTATTGAGCAACCTAGGTGTGTTATGATAAAATGAGAGGTGCTGTAGGAATCTTTTCTGTACCTTTTCAATTCTTTTGCAGTAGATATCGTAATAAGGATTCCACACGACACTACCATACTCCAAGTTGCTACGAACTAGGGCCGAGTAAATAGTGATTTTTGTCTGGGGGTTTTTGAAATCTTTACAATTGCGAATTATAAAGCCAAGGGTCTTAAGGCTTTTGCTGACAATATTGTTAATATGAATATGGAAACGAAGTCGATCGTCAAGCGTTATCCCCAAATCGCGTACATAAGACACCTCCGATAAAATGCTACCCTCAATGGAGTACGACCTTCCAAGCGTAGTTTTTTTTCTAGAGAAAGAATTGACCTGGCACTTATCAGCATTAAGGACCATGCCATTGGTCCGACACCATAATACTAATTTATTTAAGTCGCCCTGCAAAAGTACAGCATCAGAATTGGAACAGATTGGTCTAAATATCTTAAGATCGTCAGCGAATAAATAACATTTTGAATTGGTAAAACAGCTACTGATGTCGTTAATGAATATGTTAAATAATAAAGGTATATGTAATATGTTAAATAATAAATGATTCCATACCCGTTACAATTTAAATCTATCTATACTTATCTATCTTCTATCTATCTATACTTATTATAAAAAGAAGTCCCCCGGCCGCGTCTTTCTGTCCTCCTGTCTGTCTGTCTGTCTGAACGCGATAAACTCGAAAACTACTGAACGGATTTTTACACGGTTTTCAACAATAGAAAGAGTGATTCTTGAGGAAGGTTTAGGTATATAATTTATTATGCTTTTATGTAAATTAGCTGAAATACGGCGATAAATGTTGAAGAGGTCGCAAAAAATCTCGCCAACGGGGACCTTTCCTCGCGAACGCCGCGTAAACTAGCAAAGATATAGTTAAGTAATGTACTAGCGAATTCAAAATCTATAAAAATGCTACAAAAAAGTCCGCGACAGCATATCTCTATATCTTACGGTTGACTTACAATAACCACTTTTATGTTCAAATTTGTAATTAAAAACATTACGTTATTTTCAAAGCTATTTTCTTTAGTTCAGTATTAATCCTTATCGAAATAAATATGTTGGTTAGCTTAGGAATTTAATGCAGATAAAAATTGCCCTTTACACTATATCAATCAGATGAATAGTTTTTGAGATATCGTCGTTAGAAGTAATTATTAAAAATAATTAATGCGCAACGAAGTGGGCACGGGTCGGCTAGTTAATATTATAAAAAGAAGTCCCCCGGCAGCGTCTTTCTGTCTGTCCTACTGTCTGTCTGAACGCGGTAAACTCGACTACTACCTAACGGATTTTTATACGGTTTTCAAAGAAAAAGTGATTCTTGAGGAAGGTTTAGGTATATAATTTATTATGCTTTTATGTAAATTAGCAGAAATACGGCGATAAATGTTGAAGAGGTCGCAAAAAATCTCGCCAACTGGGAGCTTTCCATGCGAACGCCGCGTAAACTAGCAAAGATATAGTTGAGTAATGTACTAGCAAATTGAAAACCTATAAAAATACTACAAAAAAGTCCGCGATAGCATATCTCTATCTCTTATGGTTGACTTACAATAACCACTTTTATGTTCATATTTTTAATTAAAAACATTACGTTATTTTCAAAGCTACATATTTTATTTAGTTTCCTTATCCAAATGAATATGTTAGTTAGCTTAGGCATTTAATGCAGATTAAAATTGCCCGTTACACTATATGAATTAGATGGATAGTTTTTGAGATATCGTCGTTAGAAGTAAATATTAAAAATAAAATTAACGCGCAACGAAGTGGGCACGGGTCGGCTAGTAAGTCGGGTGCGGGTCGGCTAGTAAGTATATAAAAGTAAATCATATTTTATCTAATTAAATTAAAAGTTACACAAATTGTATAAAAATCATCCATATTCTTATTGTAATAGGGTTTCCTTTCTTATATTTTCCTGTTAGGGTCATTGGTTATAACGGGAAAGAGATATTATGTTTCGATGACGTCATGAGTTTGAATGCAATTGAAGTATTCGCCTTATATGAACATGACTCGTTAGCTCAGTGGTTAGAGCGCCGATATCCAATTGAAAACTCATCGGAGGTCGAAGGTTCGAATCCTTTCACGAGTCCATTAATATTTTTTTTAGCACAAGATGCTTCTTCGTTCAACGCGACCATATCGCTCGTTTTATCACGATGTGTCGAGTAACCAGAATTTGACGAAACAAACTGCGTAATACATAACGTTAATTTTTAATGCAACAATAAAGAAAAATGACGTAGAAATCAACAATTCAAATGAGACTTAGATGAATTGAATTATTTATTTGTTTATTTATTTATACTTTATTGTACACCACAAATATATTACAAACAAAGCATAAAGATACTGATAAGATTTCAGATAGTGTAGTACCTACAATTATGGGCTTTATATTATGAATGAAGTCTTTAACAATTTTACTATTAAGATTGCATAATATGTAGATGATATCAAACCAGAATTCCAAAATAAAAACTGAAAGCCGTGATTAATGTAGAAGATTTTACTTAATAGTAGAACTAAAAATTTAACTACTTACTACCACTAAATCGAACTCTTATGTTGCATTATTAATTTATTACATCATTTTTAAAACTGAAATAATCAACATACAATTTTATCCCAAAAATGATCTTGAATTTAATTTTTAAAACACACGAAATAGTGCTATCCATACATCACGGTATTCACGGTGCATATACTAGGTATCACTCTTTTCTTAGCTAACTAAAAGGGCTGTCCTTCTAATTAAGAGGCAGAAAATAAAGTCACCGACTTATTGACCTACCCTTGTATGTAATGTGACTCTTTTCATACTAGTTTGATCGATAATTTAATTTTTAATTGCTAATAAATCTTGGTTATATATAGGTATAGGTATAATTCATTAACAATCAGTTGCATGCTTGTCGTATTTTTTTTGTTATATATTTTTTTCCAAGAGACGTTTGTTTATATCAGGAATAAAATAATTGTGTTTGCTCGCAAACGAAAACGCCACTTCAATGACATCGACATGTAATACAACGTAATAAGACGAAAAAATAGTCAGGTAAATACGCGCTATTAAAGATTACTCAAAAAGTTGTAATCAGATCTCGATCTAATTTAAACAAGACTACATGACAAGTATTAGCTTTAGATTAAAGTAAGAATCATCAAAATCGGTACACCGAGTAAAAAGTTATGCGGTATAATACAACGTAGGTCGACGAAAAAGTAGTCAAGTAAATACGCATTATTAGGTATAATTACTCTAAAAGTACTTGTCAGATCTCAATTAAATTAAAATGGGACCACATGACACGCAAAACCTTTCAAATAAAACAAAATTGATCGAAATCGGTCAACCCAGTCAAAAGTTCTGAGCGAACATACATAAAAAAAATACAGTCGAATTGAGAACCTCCTCCTTTTTTGGAAGTCAGTTAAAAAGATAATAATTTTTCGATGATATTATAATTTTGAACGCAATATAAGTGTTCGATGCGTAACAACAAGACTCGTTAGCTCAGTGGTTAGAGCGCCGATAATCTCAATGGGTTCGAAGGTTCGAATCCTTTCACGAGTCCATAAATATATATATATTTTTTAGCAGAAGTTGCTTCTTCAATCATCGGGACCACCTTTCGTTTTATCACGGTGAGTCGAGTAATCCGACTCAGTCGTAATGTTCTCTGTGCAAGACTTGTTAGCTTAGTGGTTAGAGTGCCGATAGAAGCGAACCCCTCGGAGGTTAGAAATTTAGAATCCTTTCACGAGTCCGTTATTATTTTATGTGCACAGGTTGATTTATATTCTTTAACCGACTTCTTGAAGTCGATTGAGAAACAGTTGATTTCAGAATCTTCTCCTTTCTTGAAAGAAGGGTCTCAAATGGACTGTTTTCATGTGTGTTTTTTTATGTTTTTTTTATTTTTATGTTAGTAAGTCGGCGAACAAGCGTACGGCTCACCTGATGGTAAGCAAATACCGTAGCCTATAAACACTTGCAACACCAGAAGATTCGCAAGCGCGTTGCCGACCGTATCCCCAATTCCCCCCTAGGAGCTCTGGTCACCTTCCTCACCAACAGGAACACAACACTACTGCCCCAGTCAAGATGCTCCATAAGTTAAGTTAGTGTTAACTTTGTACTGAGTTGTCCGATTTCGATAATTCTTTTTCCAATCGAAATGTGGTACAGTACAGTTCATGTGATCCCATTTATATTTGATCGACATCTGCCGAGTACTTCATGAGTTTTTTTTAATAGTGCGTATTTTAGTGGACTCCTTTTTCTTCTACCTACTTTGATGAAATCAAATACTGCAATGACTAACTTCAAAATTTTTTCAATAAATAATTAATATTAGTGAGTAGACTAGCTGTGTGTTTACGGCAATAAAGAATATAGCTACCCCTTCTCTTCCCGTGGGTATCGTAAGAGGCAACTAAGGGACAACAAAGTTCCACTACCACCTTGGAACTTATAAAGCCAACCGATGGCGGGATAACCATCCAACTGCTGGCTTTGAAATTCGAAGGCCGAAAACGGGCAGCAGCGTCTTCGGTGCGACAAAGTCAGCCCTGCGGACACCAACCCACCTGCCCAGCGTATTGACTATGGGCAAAACACGTGAGTTCTCGCCATAATGTCTGGCGCGAACTTGGGAAGGCCTACGTCTAGCAGTGGACTGCGATAGGCTGAAGTTATAATGTTGACTATGGGTAAACCCCTGATAATGATCCGGTTCCGTCTCAATTCCCGAAAAATTAATATTATTTGCCTATATTATGATATGTATTAATGGCAGCAATACTATTGACTAGAAATAACGTGGATGAAATTGATTAGTCCAAAATACCGATAGACGCAATGTTACCTGATCATTAAAGTTTTTGAGAATATATATTAAACATTATAGTCAGGAACTTCCCATCCTACTGCATACTAACAACCATACTACTACTACAGATTCCACGTGTTACAACGTGTTTGTAACACGTGGTATCTGTAGTTTACGTTTCTGACACGAATGGGTAATGTGCAAAACAAATTCAACCTTCGTGAATCCAGCAACCAGCAACCTACGACTCAATAATTTTCAAAGAATAATGACTAGGTATTTTCAAGATAATCATTCACTCTCACCCTTTTTATTTTTACATGAACAAAAAATCTACCGAAATGTATACCTACAGTAGTAAAAGCGTTTAATAGAATGTAAAAAGATTTGCTTGAATTTACCAAAAAGAAAACGATGACTCGTGAAGGATTTGAACCTCCGCCCTCCGATGATCAAGACAATTTCTATATCGGCGCTCTAACCTACTGAGCTAACGAGTCATGTATTAGCTAGCGAAAATTTCGATTCTTTTCAGCAGCATGACATCATCGAAATATTTCGCTGAAAACACACGTCATATTTAGGAATACACAGGAAAGAGAATTCTATTACGATTACCTTACACTTTACTTTTGTTAAACTGTAAGTAAATAGAAACGATTGGGAGAAACGATTATGATTAGATAAGACTAATTTGCAAAATATAATGACTTTTTCAACATTTTAATTTATAGATAACAATATAATGCACTAAGATGCAAGCTAAAGTTTAATAATTATGTTTGCTCCCAAAAAATAAAAAACCTACTTTAATTTACATCGACGAGTAATATAACGTAAGTACTAAGTAGTCGAAAAAACAATTCACCGATATTAACATTTATTTGTCTTTTCCATCAGAGAGCAGATGAGGTTCAAACCCTTCACTATAATCCATTTCACATAAGATGGGTACGGTGACATTTGATATGTTCCAATACACTCTCACTATTTTCAGCAAATCAGATAAATATAAATGTTTAAATATCACCAATTAATTTCTAAGGCAAATCATAATGCTTGATTAGATTGAATTGTATTTAATAATACGCAATATATTGCGTTTTTACATTTTAAACAAATTAAAAAAAGGTACAGAAAAAATAATAACCTAAAATTAGAGGCATGACACGAAACGTTTAATGTTGGTATAGGGATTGACACGTAAACGTAGTAATCGGCAAAAACAAATAATAATCGATGCGGCCATCTTGTTAATCGAGTCAACTCACTTATTGTTATAGTTGTATTTGTAGCTGTTTTATTGTTGTTATACTTGAATTTGTTGCTGTTTTATTCTTGTTAAGTTCTGTTATTCTGTTGTTCTATTTTTTGTTAGTTATTCAATTTTGTGTGTGTGTTCTGTTCTGTAAAATGCCGAAAAGAACAAAGAAGACCGTTTTAAACAGCCAAGCCCGGGAGTTGGTTGTCCGCTTTTGGGAATACGAAAATAAATTTTTAATAAGCAGTTAAAAATAATTTTTTTTATAATCGATTAAAGGTTAACCGCAATTGTACTCGATAATCGAATCACATAAATTAATTATGCATGGTCACCTCACTATAGAGTTAATTTGACATGTGTCACCGTAGACTTCTTAAGTGAAATGCGGTATAGTCAACATATACTTTTTTGAACTCTAACATTATACACACACACACACACACACACACACACACACACATCAGCCTATCGCAGTCCACTGCTGGACATAGGACTCCCCAAGTTCGCGCTAGACATCCCGGTTTTCCGCAATCCTCATCCAGCCTAGCATTTGTGCACGCTAATCTCAGAAACGGCTTAATTCCAATTTAGATGTGGTTTTTACTAATATATTGTGGCAATCTTAGCCTAACATTTAATGTTTTTGTTTCATGTCAATCGATTCATAAATAAAAAAATTATGCCAATTTAAAGAATCACGTTGAACAAGTAAAGTCACTATTCCACGGGGACGAAGTCGCGAGCACAGCTACGAGTAGTTAATATAAATAAAATTACATATATTAAATTAAAAGTTATACCAAATGTACAAAAATCATCCATATTGTTGTTGTAATAGGGTTTCCTTTCTTTTATTTTCCTGTTAGTGTCATTTTTTACAACAGGAAAGAGATATTATGATTCGATGACGTCATGATTTTGAATACAATTAAAGTATTCGCCATATAAGCACATGACTCGTTAGCTCAGTGGTTAGAGCGCCGATAATCCAATTGAAAACTCATCGGAGGTCGAAGGTTCGAATCCTTTCACGAGTCCATTAATATTTTTCTTTTTAGCACAAGTTGCTTCTTCGTTCATCGCGACCACCGATCATTTTATCACCTAAGTAGGCTCCTTGCTCTGGTAATCGAATGGGCCCTGGTCCACCGTCTTCGAATCTTTTAACGAAAAATAATAACAAGACTCCCCGCCTCACTCGATTCAGACTGGTTGTCAGCTAACAGAAAAGCGAGACCGCGCAGGAAATAAATTGAGTAACTAGTAAAGTACATTATTAAACGAAATAAATTAATCATATATTTAATCTGGAATAATCCAATATTTCTTCTATATTATTTCTCTTTGCTGTGTGCCCTGCGGTCACCAACCCGCCTGCCCAGCGTGGTGACTATGGGCAAAGCACATGAGTTCGCGTCATAATGTCGGGCGCGAACTTGTGGAGGCCTATGTCCAACAGTGGACTGTAATAGGCTGAAGTGGTGGTGGTAGTGGCTGTGTGCCTACGGCAAAGAATATAGCCTCCCCCTCTCTTCCCGTGGGTGTCGTAAGAGGCGACTAAGGGATAACACAGTTCTACTACCACCTTGGAACTTAAAAAGCCGACGGGTGGCGGGATAACCATCCATGCTGGCTTTGAAATACACAGGCCAAAGACGGGCAGCAGCGTCTTCGGTGCGACAAAGTCAGTCCTGCGGTCACCAACCCGCCTGCCCAGCGTGGTGACTATGGGCAAAACACATGAGTTCGCGTCATAATGTCAGGCGCGAACTTGTGGAGGCATATGTCCAACAGTGGACTGTGATAGGCTGAAGTGGAGGGTTCCTTACCCAAAAGGTACAAACGGAACCCTATTACTAAGACTTCGCTGTCCGTCCGTCCGTCCGTCTGTCACCAGGCTATATCTAAAGAACGGCGATAGCTAGACATTTGAAATTTTTACAAATTATGTATTTCTGCTGCCGCTATGACAACAAATACTAAAAACAACGATACTCACATACGACAAACGCGATTTTTTGCCTATTTTTCTCGATATCAATAAATGGTAACAGGTAGGCACTTGAAATATTCACAAAATACTTAATTGTATATTTACTTTAACAATAAAATTAAAATAAAAAAATATTTAGGGGGCTCATACAACAAAAGTGACTTTTTTGCCGCTTTTTGCCCGATATTAAAATCAATGTACCTACTGTTGTTTACCTAGCTACTGGTACGAAACCCTTCGTGCGCGAGTCCGACTCGCACATGGCCGATTATATATTTAATTACAAGATCCGTACGGGTTCTTCTAGGCTAGACTTTTTTAAGACTTTGGTGATATTTTACTGCAATTTTTTATAGACTAGCTTCGCTTCTAGACTGCGTATCTTTATGATTAAGCCACAATTCTACGTATCTAAAAGTGTAATTTAAAAAATGTAAGAAATAGTGTAGTGTATTAAATTTATTAATTAAAAATATATAACAAAGATAGTTTATGTATTAAAATATAAATGCAATGAATAAAATACACTATTGAGTAACCCGTTGGCGCAGTTTGTATTGTCACTGCTTTCTGCTCCACGGGTTGAGGGTTCGATCCTTGCCTGAGCCTGGATGTAATATTTGTATTTATATATCTATATATGTATTATGTCTATGCATATTTAAAAAAATTTGCTTTAACAGTCACTGTTAGCTATAACACGCATCAACTTGATTTCCGTAGCAACAGACGACCGTGTGTGTAAGTTATAAGATAGACGTGAAGAGTGGTAGAAAAGAAGTCTTATGGCTACTTAAGTTTAGCAAGTGATTGGACATAGTTTTTAGCCTATGAAAGATAATAATTTTAAGTTAGGTAAATTTCTCTACAAAGGATGAAGTATGATAATTTTTATAATTGACAAATGACAATCATACTCCAACTTAAGTTTCGCTCTCTTTCTAAAAGATTTTATCAGATTTTCATTTCAAACGCTTTATCAAACATTTTAAAAAATTACTTTCATCTTAGTTTAGTGGTGATGAAACTTCCGACGGTCAAGGGTCATTGTATCGAATCTGCTTCGAGATATTTTTATTGCAATTGTGATAATATTTGATGATTGTGGTCCATAAAGCTCTGCTTTTTACCTAGATTTCCTCACTAACACCGGAGAGCAAAAGATAACTTCGGTCGCGTCGGTCGATTGTTGCAAGCCAGAGTTTGGAAGATAATTTGTCAGATAATGGCTACCCGTCTCAAGTATTCTTTTTAAATAAAAAAAGAAAAAAAGGATGACTCGTGAAGGATTTGAACCTCCGCCCTCCGATGATCAAGACAAATGTTTATATCGGCGCTCTAACCTACTGAGCTAACGAGTCATACTACTCGGGAGCAGAAATTTCGATTGTATTCAACAAAATGACATCATCACCCAATTTTGCATCGTGCGAAGTTGATTGAGCAAAATGCGAAAGAAAACTTTATAACAATGTATTTAAGATTGGTTTTCATTTTACAGTATACCTAGATAATATATATTTCATTTAATATACATAGGTAGGTAAGTACATGCGTGTTACATCATTGTTGATTTATTTTTAAACGTAAAAACTTTCTTTGATATTTTGTGAAATGATTATTAGAAAAAATCGATTACTTGTATAGTATTTACTTACTAACACATATAAGTTAATTATAAACACATAGATTTATAGAAATTAAAATTGAAATTGTTTAACATCACATTATCACATTTATCTACTAGCGGATGACGAGTAATGAATAATCAGTGACAAATCCACATATCGTGCAATTTTATGTCGTGTAATTAAATAATTCATACAAATGTATGAAAAAAAGTATATAATTATGTCACCCATATATCGATCGATTATTGAGCAGAAACAAATGAAAAGGATATCTTTCATGTAGAATAAGAGTAGCAGCTTATTTCGCCACGTTAATCCATTGCGTTTTTTTATACGACCCTGGTCGTCAAACAAGCGTATATTCCACCTGATGCGGCTACCGTAGTCTATAGACGGCCTTCTGGAATACAACACTACTAAAAAAAATCTTCCCCAAATGGGCTGCTCGAGATTAGAAACAGGATATATCCTGCTATGCCTTACCTCAATAGGTTTAACGAAGTTGGCAATCGAAAGTAACAATTGTATCAAGACGCCCATAATAACTTTTTTGTGTTTTAATTTATATTAATTAATTTCGAGGCTCCTGGTATCCTAGTATTGCAGGCTCCTGCTATTCTTATGTAAAGACTGATACTTTTTAAAAGCATACTGTAAAAGATCTGGTATTAGAATAATACTACAAAATAGTACGAAAAATAAAAAGTTTGACTCGTGAAGGATTTGAACCTCCGCCCTCCGATGGTCAAGACAAATGTTTATATCGGCGCTCTAACCTACTGAGCTAACGAGTCTTCCTCTCAGACAGCAAATAATCTTGTTCTATTCAACTTTCTGACGTCATCGAAAAATATTTGGTAGGAAGTACGTAACAAAGAAAATTATTGGATTCGAAGCTTTGATACTATAAGCTTAAAGTTGATTTTTGTTAAAATTTTTCATGCCTGTACCACGATTCTAATGATTTCACCTAGTGATTTACAGGAATGACTATGGCCCTGACACGCAAATTCGCTATGTCCACTCGCGAATGTGTTTTATGAGGTATATAAAAAATTCATCAACTAAATCAGACGAGAAAAAGTAATTGGCTATTTTTGACTTTTTTTCAGAATCAATCGCCCACTTGAAATGTGCCTTTATCTGAAAGTGTAATCAGGATCGTCAATAGCGATGATTTTAAAACGATCTATGATTCAGATTCATCAGATTCATCATAAAAAGGTTCATCGGGGATCTTCAGCATAGACCGCGATGCAAACAAATATTATTTATTTATTATAATTATTATTTATCATCTCTAAATGTCTAAACAACTAATTTAGGTAAGGCACAGCAGGAAATTTCCTGCTCAAAATGTGGAGTAGCCCGACTGGGGGCCTCGACCTTACAGAAGACCACACTAAATAATACTGTTTTCAAGCAGTATTGTGTTCCTGTTGGTGAGTAAGGTGACCAGTAGGTCTACCATGAGTTTTGTTACAAGCGCACATGACGTAACTACAGTAGTAAACGTAGAAACGCAACTGGAATATTTAACTATACCATACCTATTTTGAGTATTTCTAAATTTTAATATAGAGTCTATCGAGCACTCGGTAAGACTTATAGTTTTAAATGCGTTATATTGCGTATTAGTTACTAATATCTTTATCTTTCTTCCGTATAGAAAACTACACTCGCTAACGTGTATGGTCTCTGGAAACTCATGGTAGACGTACAGAGCACCTGGGGAGGATTGGGGATTGGGTCGGCAACGCGCTTGCGATGCTTCTGGTGTTGCAGGCGTCTATAGGCTACGGTCTTACCATCAGGTGAGCCGTACGCTTGTTCGCCAACCTAGTTACATGAAAAAAAAGACAAAAAAAAAAAAACAAATTGCTTTTCGAGACCCATGATATAGGTTCTTATAAACTTGTTACGAAACTACACTAAATATCTCTACACTAAATAGTATCAATTTAATAACAACGTATTCCTTTTCTTAAAACACTGTTATAGATTTTCAGATTTTTTTATACCTAAGCTTTTGCATTAGGTTTCACGGGACTCTGTGGAGCAACTAAAAGGCACCTTTGTAGGTTGTCACCCATAAGAACTTAGCAGTGCTCTCATCGTCATCGGGGGCATCCCTAGATACTGTTGCCTTGATATCGATAATGGATTAATCCCTCTGCGTGGCCCACTTTGGCGTAGAGAATGCTTATAGACATCAATAGTAGACACTATTTCACTATTTAAACCGCCAATATGTGGAGAAAGAAGTCCAGTGTAGAACTGGAAGCAAGACTGCAAAATACATATGTAGGTCCTCGGAAAACATCAGCGGTAGCATCGGCACGAAGTACCAAGTTACTATCGAGAAGAACGAGAACTCCAGGATGTTTGCAAGAGATTTATCTATCGCCACAATCAGCCAGCCTAAAACAATATCATAATTTCATCGTAATTTCATTTCTTCAGAACATTAAATCTTCGTAAAAGGTCATAATATTCTATGGGCAATCACCACAAACACAACCACCTAAAACCTGTAATAGGTAACGTCCATATTATCCTGACAATATACTGTCGATACGTAACGAACGTAGGTCTAAGTCTAGTATAAGTTGATTAAAAGAACAACATTGCAGAAACCAAACTATTTAATAGTCTTTCAGCAATAATTTAATTTATCCATTAATAAGAGAATAATATTGTGCTTATACCTTATTTTAGATCTTTTCAAGTGTTAATTTCAGCCTCCTGAACAAAATGGTTTATAAAAACGTTTTATTGATGTAGAGCACAGCAGGCAACCGCAAATTAGTCACTTACTCAAGTAGAGTTGTGTTTCTTTAATTAAGGTGGCCAGAGCTCCTGGGGAGGATCGGGGTTAGGACCAAATTGAGGTAATGCTCCTGGTATTGCTGGCGTCGATATACTGCGGTACCCGCTTAGAATCAGGCAGACCGTTCGCTCTAGCCATTCTAGTTAAAACTTTTTTTTAGTACAAAGGATGTACTAAAAAAAAGTTTTAACTAGAATAAGAACACGTAAATTGTACATAACTCTAAAGAGTACAATCTGCAATTTTTTTGCCGCTATGTATACACATATCTAAATCTTCGATTTGATGCACAGAGAGATTTAATGTCTCCAAAGCTTTTCACCGCTTAGACTATGTTGTTTTCTTATATCCCAAAAAGTTAAGGCAAAGTTTTCGATGAAAGCTTACGATCGATCACGATTCAGCCTGCAATATCCCATTGTTGGGCATAGGCCTCTTCCCCATGTAGGAGAAGGATCGGAGCTTAATCCACCACACTGCTCCAATGCGGGTTGGCGGATATATTTCCTACTGAGTAACGATCGTTATCAGGTGTACCTAAATGATAACAGCCGGCACCGACGGCCTAACGTGCTCTCCGAGGCACGGTGGGGAGACCCACAAGGACTGCACAAACACCCAGACCACGGCAAACATCTGTATGACCAATACAAATGTCGTCGTGTGCGGGGATCGAACCCGCAACCGCCCGCGCAACGGCCAATCGTAATCTAGTGCTGTGACCGCTGTGCCAATGCGGCGTCATGAAAGCTTACAGGCAGCTTAATTAATTAATTTATTTATTTTACACTTTGGAAAACTAACAGCTAGTAAAACATATATAACATAAATTACAACAGTTATAAGGCCAATTAAAAGTTTTTGCTTATATTGGATAATAAATGATAATTATATATTTTAGCTAAAACTGCAAAAAAATTGTTCAGTATTTTTGAAGTGACTGACAGATACACAAACGCGGCGGAGGGTTTAGATTCATCAAAACACATCATGTTACACGTACCTAACTCAACGTGGGTGTCTGGAAAACATCAGTATTATGTACATGTACATAAAAACGTATTGAGTACATTTATGTAGATCTATGAAATTTATATTGGAAAAGAATATATATATTTAGCGAGTCTAAATACGTACATAACGTTCCACATATATATATTTATACATCTATGAAAGTAAAACTGTAAAAAGGTGTAGGTATTAGCTACCAGGCACGAAAAATTAAGTATACATTATACATACACAAAAGCTAAGTATACATTTAATTAGGTCATATATAGTCAAGAAAAATATATATAGCATTCAGCATTCTTTATCCCTTTTCTTTTTTCTACTAAAGAAAATATGTTTGAGCACAGTAGGTACTCGTATGTAATAATTACTATAACGCACCTTTAGATATTACGTGTAATCTATATTAAAATAAGCTTTAAATATATCGTTACAAAGTTCCGAATTCAATGGATTATTAGATTAGAAAATCATCGAATTTTCTTTGTTAAGAAAGCAACGTAGCCACGAAAGCAAACGAGCCAAATATTTTTCGATGACGTCAAAAAGTTGAATAGAACTAGATTATTTGCTGTCTGAGAGAAAGACTCGTTAGCTCAGTAGGTTAGAGCGCCGATATAAACATTTGTCTTGACCATCGGAGGGCGGAGGTTCAAATCCTTCACGAGTCAAACTTTTTATTTTGCGTTTTGCGTATAATATTTATCTGATTCTCATACGATGCTTTTTATATATATTTATATATATTTATTATAATTATAAAAATATATTTGTTATTAAAAAAAATCTATTCGGAAAAACCTGGGCCGAGTACTTTCAGGTACACAAGTAAAGGGATAACCTGACCGACGACGCCTTCCAAATGACTCAAAAATTTAAAAAAATACTAATTTAATTTTTGGTGTACCGCAGTCTCAACAAATTTATGATCTTAAGAAATCGTATTTTTTATGTGATACATTATAAAAAAAATTTTTTTTCACTTTCGTAATACCTACATATACTAAGTAAGCAAATTCGTAATACATTTCATCAAAGAATAAGCTTTTTCTTAACTATATTATTAGGCCTATTCTTAAAGCTAGAATAAAATCCTTGTGATCTGAGCTATTTTATATAATTATGTAGGTATACCTACTAGCTGTGTTAAAAAGGTACTAAAATTTTATATAGCCTTCCGCGGAAAATGGACTATCTAACCCAAAAAGATTTTTTAATTCGAATCAGTAGTTTTTGAGATTTGATTAAAAAATTTGGAGAGTCAATCGCTTCAGCTTTATAGCTAATATTAGTGTACTTAGATTCATATATTATTGAATAACCAAAATATCTTTAAGACATAATTCTGATGATCTTTTTATCTTTTATTTAATTTTATTATTTCTTTCATTTGAGGGAAAGTTTACAGTATCGACGTGATGAAAAAAAAAATTAAATGTTTGACAGTTACGAAATCCATTTTTGTATTGAAAACAATTTTCTTTTATTTATTTTTTTGTCAATTTTCCTATGTTTTTAATACTTACCTATCCTGTGTGTAGGTAGTATAAGTGTTCGAACAAACCCGACTTTGTTTTATATATTAAGAAGATTAGATAATAAACATGATAACAAAATATAAACATTAGCATTCAACAATTTATTAATAGGTACGTGGATAATTTATTTATTGAGTGCTATTATTATTATTTTTATAAATAATATTTATATTATTAATTTAAATAATAAAAAAATGACACTAAAAATATATCTATACATATAGGTAGGTACGCACTAGTAAGCATCAACCAATTAATTATAAGCAAAACTAATTTATATTAGGTACGGGTTACGAGTGAATATTTCCAGAAACAAATAGTATCAGCCCTATTGAAAAAATCATAGACAAAAGACCTAAAACAGACAAATGCAGACCAAATTCTCATACCGAGGCCCGAGCTAAGAGTCTCTGAGATCAATTTATTTATCTCATAACCTCTCAATTACCTACATCTCATAACCACTCATTACTCTAATATGGATCTTTAAAAAAAAACAAGTCATCCGGATACATCATTAAACACACAATCGAAAATATTATAATTATCTCTTTTTAATTATACCTACCTAATTTTTATCATTAGGAAGTTTTACACATTTCGGGAATCCCGATTTAAAATGTATATTACCAAGTCAAACGAAAATCAATCTTAATGCTTTCGGTATAAATTTTTCTTTCCCATTTTCTTCAATCGACCTTGTACGATACAAAGTTGTGCGATGATGTCATTTTGTGGAACTGGTTCAAAGATTTGGCTTCGTAGCAGTATGACTCGTTAGCTCAGTAGGTTAGAGCACCGATATAAACATTTGTCTTGATCATCGGAGGGCGGAGGTTCAAATCCTTCACGAGTCAACTTTTTTTCCTTTTTTTTTTTAAATGATACTAGAAAACCATCATATGAGAAAGTATCTTACAAATTTCACTCAGTCAGAAGTCACCCTTTATTTTTTCTTGTCATGTTCCTAGCCAATACTTGCCCAACTGCAACGCTGGCTGCATGCGTGCATCTCCATAATTAAAGTCAGAAATTAATAAATTGTTTTTGCATTATTTTCTTATTGAGTACCTAAATTTTTTTAATGTTAGTAGGAAACATTAATCAGGATTAGATTTTCTTGAAGCTGAAGCTTGTGGAGCTTTCGTTATTTTTTCTTTTATAAAAGCATTTTATTTGATTTCTTTTTAGATTTTATGAATTGCAAATAAGTGTAGAAAAAATATTGCAAAATTTTAGTATTGCAAATAATTGAAATATAATTATGTAAAAACGTAGTACGCTACTGGACGGAAACGGCACAGCCAAAATCAAGTATTCCGTGCTGGCGAATCTGAGACCGGAAATCTAGTTATTTTATACTATAGTATACTGTATGTAAATTGTTCACCGAATTTTTTTTACATCAGAATGACAGATCGAAAATGAGATGGGATTTTTTCTTCTTAGAATTGCTTCTTATTACCCTCATTGATAAAAATCCTAAGTTACTATTATACCTGCTTAATTAGTTTCTGGCAGAAAGCAGGTAAGGATCAGACCCGTTAAAAGGCAAAGGCATATGTTTCAGGGATTTCTATTATCTATTTAACTGCACCAAAATTTTTTCTAATTAGGTACTATCCCCCAATAAAATAATTTTCAAAATCTATCTAACAGTTTTTGATTTCATCCATTAATAAGTATTCAAAAATAAAAATCTTTTCCTCTGTATACCTAATACATATTAGAGTATTATAAAATACAATTTTTGTAGTACATGTTGTGGTAAGGAATCGACCTCGTTTCATTACGTAGTTTTTTTTTCATGTAGGTTTAAAAACAAACATAAAATTATAGCCAGTCGTTTAAGTAATTTAGCACCTGTAGTATTAATTGCTAACTTACTTTGTAGGTACATGAAAATATTATTTAATTATATAGAAAAAGGCATCGTTTCACAGACACAGGTACCTAATTACGTTCTAGTTCTAGCCATAAATAGTTATTTAGCTATTTTTAATAACATCTTTTGTATCAATCGCAAATTAACGTCGATCTATTCGATTCCCGATCGGAGTGGATATTTGTGTTTATACAAATATTTATTTCCGGTCTGGTTGTTTGTCCTTGTGGGTCTCCCCACCGTGCCTCGGAGAGCACGTTAAGCTGTCGGTCCCGGTTGTTATCATGTACACCTGATAGCGATCGTTACTCATAATAGGGAATATATCCGCCAACCCGCATTGAAGCAGCGTAGTGGATTAAGCTCTGATCCTTCTCCTACATGGAGAAAGAGGCATATGCCCAGCAGTGGGATATTACAAGCTAAAGTGATTTTATAAATTTACGATGTGTTGACATGATGTACATACATACATACATACATACATACATACATATAAATCACGCCTCTTTCCCGTAGGGGTAGGCAGAGACCACTTCTTTCCACTTGCTACGATCCTTAAATACCCGTGCGAAGCCATGGCGGGATGCTAGTTATAAATAAGAATGGTAATATATTGCAGAAAAATCTACTTTTATAACAATCGCAGCAAATAACCTGTTTAGGTAGATATAATATAATCTCCACACCTGTTAGACCCACGCACGGCGCGGCGGGAGCGCTGTGGGGGGTAAAACGTGTCTCCTGGCCCTGCACTTTCTACCTCCTACCCACACCCTTTGACTAAGAACATTGATCCACTGAACAACAAATGCCATCACAGAAGCATTTAAATGTAATGAATAAAATAATTACCTATTTGCTTCCGAAAATACTGTATGTACCTATAGATATTATTCGATTTAGATATCGTGTATAATGAAGTAATGAACGAATATAATAAAATACCAACAAAGTATTTGAAATCAACAACTTATTATTTCTCGATATACCTATGCTAAATTCAACAAATAGCTACAGCATATACTTATCCATAATTATCATAAAGTTGGTAATTACTAACTATAACAAAAAAGTAAATCCGACATTCAATTAATTACAACTACAATTTTAACAGTTTAGAGTTTACATATTCTTTGTTATGAAGTCTTCTAAAAGGTTATAAAGTATTTTTCAGTCAGTAGGTACCTACCTAGTACCTACTGTCTAATAATGATCAGTAGGAAGAAAAATCAAATCTAAAAATTAGTAGTTAGGTAGGTAAAAGTAATCACGACCATGATTCAACTTGTAACATGCTGGGATGGGATGGTCATAGGCATCTCTCTCCATGTACAAATACAAATATCTATCAAGCGGGAATGGAACCCGCTAACCGCGGTGTTTTCGTCGCGTACATGGTGCACGCACCGCTATATCAGAGAGGTTGTTATAAGTAATATGAAAGTGTAGGTATGTACATATTAGTAAGATGCTTTTAGTGGAGCTCTGCCTACTATAAAGTGACGGATATGAGTATGACCGTGAAAATTAAGTGCCTGTCCGCGCAATAAATAGGGTTATGGAAATTCAAAAGCGGAAAATTGTTTAGTCCTTCAGTTTATTACTTAATGTACGAGTAGTTAAATGTTATTATGCGAGAGACGATGCGATTTTCGACATAACATATTGAACAATATAAAACAGTAACATTACCTGAAGCTTCGTTTATTTTTGCGTTTGGATTGGTCACATAATAAATGCAATTTGTTTTTCTTAATTGTTTTATTTAGCTCAAAATAGGTAGTTTACATTACCTAGAAGCTCTGCGGCCTGTGCTAGCTTAGAAAATCTGTTACAGGCCAGTGTCTTCCTCTAAAACAGTTTTGCAGTTACAAATCGGAATTCTTTGATTTTATGTAGTAAAAACATAAATGCAACTAACCTGTTTATGAAGATAAAACAGTCATATATAATGAAAGCAACAGATTGTAGGTTCTTAATTAATCTGCGATACATAATACCTTTTTGAAATCCAGCTGGGTAAACCGGGAGCAATATGGGAGTTGTCGTATTTTCGAGCGAGATGGTTTTTGATAACAAAAAAAAGCCACAACAAAAAAAGCCTTTACGAAAAATAACAAGCTTGAGCAATGAATAATAAGTCTATGTACGTTACTCTGAATAATATTATCTATAAGTAATGGCTGACATTTATCCACAAATTTGGGAATGTCGTCACATCAATTCCCATGTAAAATTTTGTCAAGCGTTTTCATGCCACTAATTTTGGGTCTTATTTTAAAAGATTTTAACGTAAGATGAGTTCACTTGTTATGGTAGTCTGCATGGTAAAGATTATACGGCACTCAATTATAGTTGGAGACAGTCAAAGTTTAATCAATTGTGAGCAAAAGTGAGCCGGTCATATTTCCCAAGCCCTATTTAGGCGGACATTAGCATAATGCTGCATTACCTCGCTTGCCAGTGGACAATATTCAGTACGTGAATCCAGTTCGCGGTGTAATTTTATTTAACTATGATACGAGTAGACCCAACGGTCTTTTAGCTAGGATTTTGGTTGTATATTTTAAGTTACTACGTAGTATGTCGTTATGATTGAAATTTACTCCTTAATAACGAACATAAGGCTCGTATTAAAAATATGAGCGGTGTGATCGTGTGAAACAACGCATAGCTGTGACCACGAAGTATAGATAGGAAGGAGTCCGAACGGTATAGGCTTTTCGATAGAATTCATAGTATAAAATAATGTAACCAGTTATTAAGTTCTCTTTTCTGCCACTTGCTAGTGGTTGCGCTAGAAGCACGTATGACGTACGTATAACGTACCGATACCGTCGCATTGGCTCGCGAATCTTGATTTTAATTGGTTTAAACGAGTACCCTATAATCAGCTGTTGAACAGTGGCGCTCTTCGGCAAAAATTAGAATTAACAGTTGTCAGTTAGTAGTCGTCTAAATTGAGACCATTTGTTTAACATTACGTTCGGACTCCTTCCTACTTTTTCCGGCTTTCAAGCTTATGTATGCGCCCTTAGACATAAAAAAATATTTGTAAAATATTGTGTAATAATTAAAAAAAAAAATTAAAGAACCACGGTAATCGATCTTAAGTAGTAAACTCCAGTCGAATGTCGAACATGACACACGTGTATTTAACTTCTTTTAAATAGGAAGGTAAAAATAAAGATCAAAATTAAAATACAATTTTTATTTTTGCATCAATATAATCAGATCTACAGTTAACATGAGGTTCACACATTAGGAATGTTACATTAAAGTCTAAATGACTTGGACAGACGGATATACATTCAGTTACACATATCCAATTATATTATAAATAGTTAATTTCAATTTAATTTCAATAAGTAAGTTAAGCTTAACTAACAGTAAAATATTATTTGTTTGAGAAAAAACGTTTTCAAAGTTGTTAAACAATTTGGTGACAACTTCTTTTTTTTTTTAATTTTTTGACATTTAAAATGAAGGTTTTAATATATATTTTTACTTTATTTTTCTCAACTATATAGGTATCGTTAAGAGCTTTTGTAATATTTATGTTTGACACAATGTTTAAAGCTATTATGATTATTTTTTTAATTATAATATTTTTATCACTCTTTCAAAGAGTCAACTGTTAATTTTAAAATATTTTATTTATTTATTTCATAAATCAAATAACATTAAAATACCTAACTGGAATTTTTAAATCGTATTTCTATACATTTTAATGTTTTTTTTTTAACACATCAATTACATTTATATGTATATATTTTATAATTATAATTTAGGGATTACATAAAATAGCTGCCACGCGGACATGATTACCTTTTTTATTAATATTTTTTCTTTCCTAAATACAAATATAATAATTATAGATATAGAATGCCGTATGATGTAGATATTTTTTTTAAACGCGTAAATACCTGTTTTTTATCGAAATATCAAAAATTATTGGCCGCCATTTTATGTGTATGTATGGATCAAATTATAATAACATTACATTAATTGATATGGCAGCATAGTAATACATTCAAAATATGTCTTTATAAGAAGAAGAGTATAGCATTTTGTTGCCTTTTTTGTTGGCTAATAAACAAGTAACAAAAAGTAATATTTAAAATTCACAAAAGATTGCGTCAAATTATGTATCAAATAGTGTTTTGTAATTGTATTGTTAAGATTTTTGAATGGTTATTATTGAATGATTATAATTGAATACATAGTTTAAATTACAAAACCGTTACTGGTCAATGACGCATTTGAGCGTTTTTAAACAATAATATAATATAATCGTACATTCACAATGATATTTAAATTTCTTAAATGATTTATAATTATATACTTATCGCTAAATATATATCATCGTACCAAAATTGACACAATTATGCAAATCTTTTAGCTGTGTTATAATTTTGATACAATTTTTTAATTTAATTAATTATACTATTCTATTCTATATACAACTGTCGATTTCCATATAGCAAGCCGCAGTCGTTATAAAATACAGTACAAATATTTAATGAATATTATACATATTTCCACTATATATCGTGTTTATACATATATATTTATTAAAAATATACTATTTATTTGGAAAATAAACTTATTGATATGCAACGATATATTTTGTTTTAATATAAACTGAGTAAATATGTAAGTAATAAATAGTTTTAGTTAAGAAATTAATATTTAAAATGTCATTAGTGAAAAAATATGGCAATTATAAAAAATGTTATTAAATATCAAATGTTTTATAAAAATAAAAATATTCCGCCATTTTGTAATGTGTTACGTTTAAAACAAAAAACAGAAAAAATATGAAAAATGTTTAAAATAGAAAATATAAAGTAATATAAATATAAAAATCAGATCTCAATTATTCGCAGACTTTTCTGTAAAGCTTTGTTTTAGTAATATTGATAGAAATATAGATTATTTTATATAAAATTCTATATTTAATACATGAAATTAGTATATAGACTACATCGTCTTTTAGATTGACTAGATATATTCTACAACACACCATATATTTAATTTAAAAAAGATACAGATAATACTTACACATAACGCCTAGTTATATTTTACCTTTTGAGGGGATATCTATTAACATTTTATACTCTATGGTGCATGTCATATTTACTACTGTTTGTTATACAATGAAACTAACATTTTTAACACATATAATAAACAAAAATAAGTGCTAGTAATTACAATAAATTATTTTAATTACAGCTTTCATGAAACTTATCACTGATAATCAAATACAATTTCGTATAATTATTTAAATAAATACATTAGAAAAGTAATTAATATTCGATTATAAGTTGCTATTCTCAAACGCGAATTCATACTATAATTCCTAATAATATTGACATTGACATTGAATTTGACATTCATATAAATCGAATACAATTTAATAAAATACGAACTATTATACCCCGTCCGGCGACTAATGATCTTTTTGACACTTCAATTTTGAAATGTCAAAATTTCTTTATTTATTCGATTCGAAATTTTCGTTATTTATTCGATTCGAAATAATAATCGATTTTATTTAAGAAGAACTTTCAATCGATTTAATTAAATATATTTAGTTTAAAAATAATATTTATTTATGCGTTTATTAGTTTTTTTAATTATAAATGAAATATATAAATAATAAATAAATGAATTAACGGAGTTATTGCTCTTTATTCTTGGTTTGCAATTAAATTTCAAGATTTCGACTTAATTCCTTGCAAGTAATCAATCTTGGGGTCATAGATACTATTTTTATTTCCTTTTTTGTATTAAATTTATAGAAACAATAATCACATGACGTAAAATTATTTTGATCATTTGATCGATTTATTATCGATTTATTATTTCAAGAACTGTTTCATAGTCTGTGGTTGTTTGTTATGCACAGGGTTCTTCACTCAATCAATCAAATCGTCAATAAAGTATGACATTACTGTAAAATTTTTAGTACGTTATTCCGGAAAAAAAACTAATTTATAGGCGTGAGCTGTCAAAAAGCTAATTAGTCGCCGGACGGGGTATAACTATTAACCTAGCAAAGGCATCAAGATATACGCTGAACAGTTAAGTTTGTTAAATAAATCTCTATTTTATGTCATAGAAAACAACAGTTACAGAAGTTATCTATCATAGGTTAGACTATATTTTGCAACATTAGTAAGTTTAAAAAAATAAGAGGTACTCAAAATGGAATGTTTAGTTATGTACAATAAAATATAATAACAAAATAATTATTATGCATTGATTTTTATCACGTCTTTTGTGTGAGTTACTAATGCATTAGCAATTTTTGAGAGACAATAGTGTCAATTTGATTTGTCAGTGTAATCAAGGGTAAGTTTTTTTTTTATGTTAGGCTATATCAATTTATAATTAATTATACAGACTTAATAAATCAATTTATTAAGTAGAAGTTTAATTTCTATTAAATTTCCGTCTACATTAAAGAATATGTCAGTTTTCCTTTTGTGTGTATAAATGATAGTTCCACTTACCAGTCGCAAGACGGAAAAACGAAAAAAAAAGTGAAATTGTACCTATTAACTACATATTTATCATAAAAGTAATAAATTCAATTAATCTTACATAATCTACTTATATATTTTTTTTTACATTTTCGTTTTCTACTCATCTTGAGGAACTTGTAACACGTCGAATCAAAAATATAAGTACTAAGTACACTAAGTGACATAAGTACACAACTACGCAGTCACTATGACTCTAATAATACACAATAACATACATTTTTGTGCAACACAGGTAATTAACTAGATTATTAGATACATAAAATACATGGAATAATCTCAATAATATATTTTTTTTTACAATTTCACCGTGTTCCTATATTCAAAACATTTCGTCTTAATTACGAATAGATTTGAAAAACGGTTTTTGGAATATAAGAACATTATATGTATTATATATTTTTAAATCAAGATCAAAAATTAGTTAATTTCTTGTTTCAATCAGATCGCTTTTCCACTTTATAGTAAAGGAATATTTGGTAATATTATGTACCTTACAGTATATCGACGTCCTTATCGGGAATGCGGTTGAAATCTTCGGGAGCTCGGTTCCAGTAGTAGTACGGTGGTCCAGATGAAAAACAATACTTTTGTGATAGCGGAGAGTCATCTTGAACCCAGTACATGAGGTAGAAGTTGCACATTTCATCTTTGTTTGTTGGTCTGTAAGTGATAAATAATGTTTTACACTAACGGTATAAAAATATAAGCGAGATATACTTATACATAAGATTTAAGATTAACATGGTTACTTCTATTACTAAAACTAGTCGAAAACGGGATATTTACCATGTTTAACGTTTTTCGTTTTACGGAGCTCGATATTTCGACATTAACTGCGAATGTCTTGTTCACGAGAACGCAAAACGCAAAACGAAAATAATAAACATGGTAAAATTCCCGTTTTCGAATAGTTCGAGATGTACATGTCTATAGACAAACAGAAGCAAAAATATGCCATTAAAAAGCATGTGACAAATTTTCAATTTTGAAAATCAATAAAGTCCATGAAATGAAAATATACGGATTGGTCTATCAAATCTTCTTTTTTTCGATTTTCATAACGGCTAGTTTTTACAAAACACAGTGGGACTAATTTTTTTTATCATAATTAATATTTACATATTTACATATTGTTTTCTTAAAACAAAATTTAATATAATGTTATACTGTTGCTCTTCATTTGGTACCTTGATTGTTCATTTCACAATTAACACACAGATACAAAAATATCGCTACTAAATATAATTTTGCAACAAACGATAAGAGGATATACTTTAGTTATCATACAAAAATATTGCACTGATTAATTATGTTTAATGTATGTTTACGGTACGAAAGGCTGGCGCGCTCTGTGTCGGTATACCGAGGAGTTTCTAAAGAAAAAAAAATAAGGATAGTTGCTTCATTACTAAAGCAACTTTAATACAATTTACAGGCTCATCGCCAGCTTACAGTAGCAGTAGAAACATAATATTAAGACATTTTATAAATAAATGTGGTTGCCCTTAAAAACAGAAAATACCTAAAATTTAGTAGACGTAGTAATTCTTGGAGGTATCGAAGTGAAATATTGATATGAGATATCGATATATTTATTGATAAAGATATTTTGATAACCTGTGCCTTGAACGGAACCAGGAAATAGAGAATGCTTTGTATAGACGTTTGTCCATAGAAATTTTTTCCATAAAATAATTTTTAAATGTAGACAAAAAAAACGATTGTGCTTTATACCACACGACTGAAGTAAAACTTACGAAACGTAACTCTCTTACTTTCTATCTTCACTAACTTATATCTCCCTTTCAACTTCCGTTCGCCTCGCGCGATCACACTTTTCGTAACACTCTCGTCACACATTCACCAGCTTACTCCCCAAGTCAAGCGTGCGTAAAGAAGTTTTACTTCAATAATACCTAAACAGTAGATATTCAGAACAATTATAACTAGTCTATTACTAGTTAAAGTAATTATTTACCCAATCCGAACAGGATGATTGTGTGTGTTGTTCATAACACAGCGGGCGGCCAGTACGTCGTTCTTCATTATAGGCGATGTGTTCACTACCGGGTAGAACATTTGCGGTAGCTGCGGGTTCTTACTACCCAGCACCTGCCAGGTATCGCCGTTATTTGTACGACGGACTACGTAGCCTGTTACCTGGGTACCTGAAAATTGAGAAATTAATAGGTATATATATAAAACAGTTTTTTTTATCATAAAATAATCAGAAAGCTACTGTTAATGTTACGCTATCACTTTTAAGAAATAAGACAGGTTTGAGTAAGCTTTTTTTTTTTCAGCAAATATGAATTCTTCAAAGTTGTAATTAGAAGTAGGTTTAAACATTTTGTACCAAATCCTCTGATGTATAAACCTATAATTTATATTAGGCAGCTATTTTAACACGCAGACATAATTATTTGAACACATAGATATAATTTAAGACATAAATAAATAAAAAATGCGTGCGTACAAAGTACTCACGTCAGAAGTGAATCTTCTTTGGCAAACTAATTTAAAAAAAAAGTAATTAAAAAAAACGAATTAAAAAAACAAAAAAAAAACAAAGGAAACGTCACGCGGTGTTCCCAAGCAGTCACCCATCCAAGTACTGACCGCGTTGCCGTGTTGCCGCGTTACCAGTCGCTTTAATTTTACCCCTCATGCGCCTAAAGAAGTTGCACTTCAAAAGGTGACTTAAATTGTTGATTCAGCATTTCAAAGAGTAACCTAATTCCCGATTACCTACTAATTATAGATTTTAAGTATGTTTCACGGATTGTGGATAGTGACTATTTGACTGAGGATGGTATACAAAAGATAAAAATGTATGAAATACTATTATTTTTCACCGGATAGTTCATATTTATATGGCAAATAGGAATTTGCCATTGTGAATCTAAAAGTTCACTTCAGCTTATTGCAGTATACTGCTGGACATATGCTTCCACAAGTTCGCGCCGAAAATGGCGTGAACTCATATGTTTTGCCCATAGTCACCACGCTGGGCAGGCGGGTTGGTGACCGCAGTCGCACCGAAGACGCTGCTGCCCGTCCTTGGCCTGTGTATTTCAAAGCAAGTAGTTGGATGGTCATCCCGCCATCGGTCGACTTTTTAAGTTCCAAGGTGGTAGTGGAACTGTGTTACCCATTAGTCGCCTCTTACAACACCCACGGGAAGAGAGAAGGTGGCTAAATTCTTTACTGCCGTAACCACACAGAAGAATTTAATAGTTGTAGTTTGTTAATTGAACCGAAAAAGGTCCTAATGGTCTATTCTATCTCCTGTAGTTAAAGTATATTCATAACATAATATGTGTAGGATATACTTTATCTACATTGGAATGGGTCCTAAGTGTTAAAATGTTTATGGTTGTATTATAATAGCTGCTGCCCGCGACGTCGTCTGCGTGAACGTTATACAGCACCAAAAATACCTAAGAAATAAGGTTCACTGCTCGTTTCCCGTAGGTGATAGCCTGATAATATGTAGCCTATAATATGTTGACCTGAATTCTTAATAATATTCGTGCCAAATTTGAAGTAAATCTATACAGTACTTTTTGAATTTATCCCGGACATACATACAGACATACAGACAAACAGACAAAAATTCTAAAAACTATGTTTTTGGCTTCGGTATCGATTGTAGATCACACCCCAAGTATTCTTGAAATATTCAATGTACAGTTTTGACTATCCTACCATTTTAGTATATATGTATAGATGTTTGATGTTGACGCAGCGTTGGCGCAGCGGTCACAGCACTGGATTGCGATTGGCTGTTGCGGGTTCGATCCCCGCACACGACAACATTTGTATTGGCCATACAGATGTTTGCCGTGGTCTGGGCGTTTGTGCAGTCCTTGTGGGTCTCCCCACCGTGCCTCGGAGAGCACGTTAAGCCGTCGGTCCCGGTTGTTATCATGTACACCTGATAGCGATCGTTACTCATAGTAGGGAATATATCCGCCAACCCGCATTGGAGCAGCGTGGTGGATTAAGCTCCGATCCTGAGGAAGAGGCCTATGCCCAACAGTGGGATATTACAGGCTGAATCATATCGTATAGATGTTTACCGAGAGCATGAGTGTGAGGTCGGAACGCGAAGGGATGAATTACTTTGTCTTCATAGAGTGTGCAAGCCGTTTCCATATGTTCCACACCGTTGGGAGCGATCACACCACTGGTACCCAGCAGGAATACTCCTGCTTGCCTTGGCATTCTGAAAATTATAATTTAAGACTTTAAGTCATCAAGAATAATTTAAAATACGTTACATTATTTCATTATTTATATACAGACAAAATCGGTAAAATAATTTGCCTGACATGATCAGAGAAATTTAATTTTAGCAAAATTTATTTTAAGATAAATTTGGTATTGCGCTTAAATAAAAATAAAACATGTATTGTTAAAATATGATTACTTACTTAGTTGTTGTATATTCCAAGAAAACGCCAGAGTTGTCAGTTATACCCTCTGAAAAAGAACATTCCTTTAGGAAAAATATCAGTATATAATTTAACTGAGGTAGAGGACAGCAGGAAATATCCTGCTTAAACCTAGAGCAGGCTGACTGGGGAAGTACCTCGACCTTACAGAAGATCACAGTTAAATAATACTGTTTTCAACCAGTGTTTTGTTCCTGTGGTGAGTAAGGTGACCAGAGCTCATGAGGGGTAGGGTCGACAACAAACTTGCGATGCTTCTGGTGTTGCAGAGGTCTAGCTACGGTAATAGCTTACCATCAGGTGAGCCATACGCTTATTTGCGGACCTACCTGTTGTGCCCTACCTCAGTTAAAATTGAATCTGCAAGAAACTCAGCAGTTATTCTTTTAAAACTATCAATTATTATAAGCTTAGCCACATCTTGCATAAAATACAGCACTACAAAACCCACACATCTAATATAATCTTGGTTATTATTTTTTATCATTAATATAATCTGAATTAAAATTAAATTATTTTAACTTGTGCAGTGAAACAGTAAACACTTTTTTACGCATACAAATTTTGGTTTAAAATGTTTTCGATTTAATTTAAAGGTGTGATGTCATCAAGATCATCAGTATTATTAAGTAAATAGTTGGTAGTGTCTTTTATATGAGAATATAATATTAAGGAAATAGACGTAAATCTTTTACGATTCAATCATAATATTGAGTAATAGTTATTTGTATGGATGACGTCATCTACAATATGTATGGCCTTTATAATGAAAGTAAACAATAAATGAAATTTAAGGAACAAAGACCGTTAAGCTCTTAGTAAAGGATATAAAGGCTATATTAAATCTGAAAATTAATAGTTTATTAGTAATATTAATGTACTTAATGTTCTTTTTAATATAAAGAAATAATAACAAAATATTGTGCAAGTCAAGGAAAACTACATATTTATTAAAATATCATAAAATTTGTAATAATATGTTTCGAGGACGAGAACTTACTAAGCATCAAATGTACTTACTTATCTCTAATATAAAATGATTAGTATTTCAAAACTCTAAATCATTTGATACAAACATACTTACTAGGAAACTTCGTCATATAATGCACTTGTAGTACAAGATATTTGATAGAAGAATCACGGCCAATCAGGAAACCCACATCTTCGGGCAGTTGGAGCCTAGGCGCGTCTCGTGCCCACGCGTATACTATCTGTTTTTATAAAGAATATATTAATAATTATTAAAGCAATCGTGACGGTTAAGAGCGCGCATAATGCAAAATTACCAATCTTCTATTTGTTTTGACATGAAAAGTTCCAGACCAAATCTTAAAATAAAAATATATGACAAACTACGTGATATTTGCAAGGGTTGACCCATATCAAAAACATAAAATAAGGAAATTTCCTCGATAAAATATAATCACGAAGTAACCTCTAATTTTTAAATTTTTTCTATTTATACTCGATATGGTTATGACCATTAAGACAAAAATTTGATAATTAATTAAATATGAGTAAAGGCTATGCCAAGGCATTTAATGTAATTACTTTTAGTTTCGGAATTATATACAAAATAACATATTTGTCGTTTTTTACATTCGTAATGCGCTCAAAACTATATCGTCTATCGCACTCTGACACGAGGCTTTGTGTATATTTTGTTTCATCGGGCGCGCGGGTGAAATCTGAATTTTTGCTCGCCTTATGCGCCCTCTTAAGGGTGAAGCCAAACGAGCGTAATTTTGTGAATTGTGAGTCGCGTAATGGGCATGACGACAGTATCAAAAAATCGTCAATTTAATGATCTTAGGGGAACACTCATATTAAAAAAATTCAAAATACTGATTTACTTTTATGTAATATAATAAGATTATTGTGATTTTCAATAAAATAAAACAATAAAATACTGCAATCAGCCATTTTGATTGAAACACAAATTAAAGCGCACGACGTCACGCTATAGCATCAAAAAATACGTCAAGCGTGATCCAGAAATATGAAAACGTTCTAAAACCGTAGCACATAAAAATTGCAAAAGTTATAAACAATTAAAGGTTTAGTACAAAAAAAGGCATTTCGTTTTTTGCCAATATTTCGTAAACTATTAATATTTAAGAAATTTCACAAAAAATTCTGAGGAGTTGAAAATGAAATGAAAATTCTGTACGCGGCACGCGCCCAAGTTATACAAAGCTGTCAATCTGCTGTCAATAGTCTCATCTCATTCACTTCCTTTGTTCTTGTAATCTTGTTCATGTTCACTTCACTCTGCTGATCTCCTCTCGTGCTCTGCTTTGTTCTTGTGCTAAATCTACCATACAACGATGGAACCAACCTTTGTTAAGGCTAATAGCTCAAATTTGCCCAGGATTGATGTGTTAATGTTGGGCGATTTTCTCGCATCAAATAAAGAATTTTGCTCGTCAGAATATCGAAACGTGAAAACTTCCTTGTAAGTAAATTTTATATTTATTTTTACCCTCGATATAATCAAACTCGTTTTGAACTGATGCGAGTTTATTTTATTTTACTTTCATAGGTTATTTTTACAATAAATTTGTCATTGTTTATTTTTGAGGTTAGCTCACACAGCTTGTAAGTTGCTATTTTAGAGTTAATACCATGATAATACCCGATAAAACGAGTACATTTCTGTAACTAAAAAGCAACTACTAGTACTAGTAGTATCTTTCCTTTAATAAACATAAAAAAATCTGATTAATTAAGTCAATGCATATGTATTTGTTCTAAATAATTTCAATTATTTCAGGTCTTCGAGACCATCGTATGGCGACGATGCTATTAGCTATGTGCAATTAAAAAGAGAAGGCAATATCTGTACAGTAAAGTGTAAAATTTGCCCTGAGCATAAAGTTCATGCAAAACAGTATGCTGTTACACTGATGGTTGACGAAGATGAAGAAAAAGTAATTTCAATTGAATGCCATGATTGTATTGCTGCCCAGGGCGGATGTAAGCACGCCATAGCGCTGCTTATGTGGATACATAGAAGAAGCGAAGAACCTTCATGCACAGAAGTTCAATGTTACTGGCGGAAGTCAAAGCTATCAAGAGTTGGCACTACCTTGAAATTTATATCTGCAAAAGATTTATCTAATGGTAGTCCTATATTGCCTTCTAACTCTACAGTCCTTAAAAAATTTTTAGAAGAAGGAAAAAAGAGAAAACTTGATAACTGCGAGCTATTAAAGTACCAACAAGATTTTTGTTGTAATATACTACTTAGTGCCTCAATGCACCAACTTGTTTTTAGATATAAGGAAGAGTCTTGTGACTTATTTTTAAGTAAAATTCATTTATCTCTTGATATTATAAAAAAAATAGAAACTGAGACCAGGGACCAGTCCAAAAATAATCTTTGGTTTGAACTGAGGTATGGCAGGGTAACAGCTTCTAGAGCTTATGAAGCGAGTCGGTGTCAGACCAATGACGGGACACTGATTTCTACTATCATGGGCGGGAAGATACCAGACACACCAGCAATGAAACGGGGTAGATATTTAGAAAATGAAGTTAGAGAAATAGTTAGCAAAAAACTAGGGAAAAAAATTAAGAACACTGGACTGTTCATATCCCAAAAACATCCAATGATAGCAGGTTCCCCTGATGGAATCTGTAAAGATAGCATTGTGGAGATAAAATGTCCTTTAAGCGAAAAAACTTATCTCAATTACATAAAAAATGGGCACGCTAGCAAGAAATGCTTCGCTCAGATGCAAATGCAAATGTACCTAAGTGGTCTACATAAGTGTTACTTTTGTGTCGCAGACCCAAACTTTTCTACAAATAAAAATGTTGAAATCATTAGTGTATCTTTTGATGAGGATTATATGTTAGGTTTTCTTGAAAGTGTAATTAAATTTTGGAAAACCCATGTCTATCCATTGTTATATAAAAGTATAGAATAAAAAAACTTCTTATTTATGTAGTGTGAACTTATGTATGTGTATGTATGTATATGTGTACTATGTATGTGTATGTATGTATATGTAAACAATCTTATCTATATATGTATGTATGTCTATTTATTAAGAAAAGGATTTTAACCGACTTTAAAAAAGGAGGAGGTTACTCAATTCGACTGTATATATATATATATTTTTTTTAAATGTATGTTCGGGTATAACTTCGTCATTTATGAACCGATTTTGATAATTCTTTTCTTGTTGGAAAGGAGATATCCCAACTTAGGTACCATGATAAGGAAACCAGGATCTGATGATGGGATCCCAGTGAAATCGTGGAAAACCCTCGAAAATCATAGTGACGACTAGTGCATTTGTTAATTTATTTATTATTTATTACTTGCCGATGCAATTGAAGTCTGTTTTTTTCGTTTGCTAGCAAACACAATTATTTACTTAAATAAACACTTATTTACACATATATTAGCACACTTACTCTACACTTTGATATAATAAAGGATATATATTTGTTTTCCAAAAGTTTAATAACTTACTGTTAAATTAAATCTTCAACATATGCAAGCTTTAATGATACATTTATTATATTCACTTTTCTATTTTTAAGATAGTCTGGGTCAGCTACACAATTATAACTTTTTCTTTTGTGTTAAAAACATTTGTAGCTGCACTTGGGCATTGTATTTTTCTGTAGGCTGTCCATTCTTTACAAAATTCATGTAGCTCTTTTCATTAAGAGGACATTTCATTTCTATTATACCATCTTCAAAAATTCCATCTGAGGACCCCGCAATCATAGGATGTCTGGAGATTAATAAGTGGTTACTTTTCTTAATTTTCCCTCAACAGTTTTTCTCATTTCATCTTCTAAGGTGCGGCCACGCTTCATAGATTGGGTGTCGGGAATTATGCCATCAAGTATGAGAGCTATAAGTGTGCCATCACTTGTGTTGCATCTGCTTACTTCAAATGCTCTAGAAGCAGTTATTCAACCATACCTTAATTCAAACCAAGGAGCACTATTTGATTGTTCTTTGGTTAGTTCTTGTACTTTCTGTATAACAGACTGCTATTTGTATTTTTCCCAAAAAAAACTTCTCCGTGTTTTTCTTTTAGATTACATACAAGTTTATGCATTGAGACAGCTTCTATGTCACTTAAACAATATGTGGTTTGATATTTTAAAAGCTCATAATGTGCAACCTTTCTCTTCTTAGCCTCTTGTAAAAACTTCTTTAGGTCAGATGAATTCCCTGGTAATACAGGATTGCCCTTTGATATTTCTTTGACAGTTATATATTTTAGGCTACTACCGACCCTGGATAATTTTGATTTTTCCAGTAGCACTCAACAGAATTGCAGGAGAGTTCCTTACTTCTGCGACGGACCCACATAAGGAATGTATTCGCATGTTTACATCCCCCCTGTGAAGCTATACAGTCTTCGCACCTCACAGAGAGATTGTTTTCTTTTATATCATCTAAATTTACGTAAATGTTACGTAATCGTCACCCTGAAACTTGTGACAGAAATGCAATCTAGATTACCAATTAATTTTAAAGTACTTTTATTTCCATGGAAGAAACTTTAAAAGTAGTTAAACCTTCTATAATAATTGATATTGCCCAAGAATTCAAAGTGAATGCAGCCACAATAGATAGGCTCTTGTCTCAAAGGAGGAACATAGTACACATTGAATGGAAATGCACGTCTTTCACCGTAGAATTCTGGAATGAAGTATTTGATTACAAAGATGCAGCTGGCAATAACCCCTTTGCAGATTTATCTCGATTGGCATTATCTTTATTATCACTACCACATTTTAACGCAGAAATTGAACGCGTTTTCAGCCAGATGATTGAGTTTTATACATTAGATTTGGCCTAAAGAGAGCGGGGAAAATTACTCTTATTATACACAGTTTGAGATAACTTACTGCGCTCTATAAGTACCATGGAAAGTTAGTCTTGACAATGAGGCTTCCACTACTACAAATACATCGGCTGCCGATGAAGACTAAGATATTAACATTTTATTTGAAAAGTAGATTAGAATGTAAAATAATTCATTAATAAATATTCAAAATGATATTATTTTGTTTTATTTCAAATAGCATATTTTTTGGCATTATTTTAAAGCATTTAGCTAAATTTTGGCATAATTTTAACAGCAGTTTAGCATGTTTTCAAATCTTCTTGTAGACAACAACATTTTTGTACAATAGTGTAAATAAAAAAATAATATTAATAAATAAAAATGCAGAAATTTAATTTGTGTTTTATTTAATAAGAGAGTCTTGTATATTAATCAAACCACAAGCTATAGTTAAAACATCATCAAGAACTTTAACTAAACTTAAATTAAGACAGGCATGTGGTTTTAACATGTTGAATTCACGCAACCGTCTTATAACCCGCTCAACGTGAACTCTTAAGCTAGCTACTTGTTTAGTTTCTTTAGCTTCAGCTTTACTTAACTTGCCTCCAGATGCTACACTTGGAGGCCGTACTAATAGCACACCCATTTTTCTTAAATACACTTCTACATGTTTAAATCCTCTATCTGCCATAACCCACATACTGGGTTGCAAACATTTTGAAAAGTCAGAAGTTTCAACAATGCATGTGTCTGTTATTCGGCCTCCATAACCATTTGAAATATAATTTACTAAACCATTTGGTGTACAAGATACAAGGTACTTAATGGTATTGGCTTTCTTATAATCAGACCAGGAAAGAGCTTGATTTAAGGCCTTTGATGGCTTTTGTATCTCAATCTCTAAACAGTCTATTATACAAGACACATTATAGTACTTATGTCTAAAAGCCATAGGTAATTTTTTTTTAATCAATTCCTTATCCAATGATACAATAAAAGGACGCATTACACTTGCTATAATAGGTATATTTTTAAAAAAAATTTTGCTCGGATAAGTTCTATCAATGCCAAAGTCATCAGCAAGTTCACGGAATGAATTATTTAATCTAATCTTTTTTAGACACAATAAAATATGATTAAATGGTATATTTGTCTGTTCTTTAATCAGGTTAACTAAATAATAACAATTTTTAGGAATGCCAATATAAGAACGGGGTGTTTTTTGAATTTTCTTCAAGGTACACTCTAAGGCATTTAAATCTTCTTTCCTTTTGTCATCATCTATCATCTCACTACAGTCCGATGTAGACTCCATTTGAAGAGATTTTACAGATACTGATGATTCTGTGTGAGTTACAGAAGGAGTATAAGAAGTATCACTATCTGATTGTTCAATTTTTTTAACGATTTTACCCAAACAATTTACACTTGGTCTTGATGAGTTACTATTTACACTACAATGCTTGATTTTAAATGGTGATGTAGCGACAGAATGTAGAGATGGCTTTATTGGTGATGTCATCTGATCTACCGAACTGATTTTTGTTTGGTTAGCTTTACTTCTGTAAGGTTTCTGTATGTGTACTTGAATTGATTTAGCCAACACTCTTGGTGATTGAGGAACTTCTACATTCTGCTGAACTGTAAAAATGCAATGTTATGAACAAATAGGAGATTACAGAAAAATCTATCTAGTTTTGAGTGTACCAACAATGTACCTATGTAATAACACTGAGAATAAAATTAACTTGTTCAATGCTATATTGTAATAAATAAGTTAATACCTAATATATACCTGAATAATATATACCTGAACTACCGGATGCAATTCCTTCACAAATTGATTGTTCCGTAACTATACATTTTCCTTCGAAATCATTTTTAGACTCTTCAAGAATCATCATTTTTCGTTTCTTAGCTATATTAGGTTGCTCTGTTATGTCAGATGTTTGTGTTTTCCTGTTTGGTTGGCATGTAAATTTATGGGGCATACATCCTGGTTTCATACGTACTTGTGATACTGATCCCATCAAATGATACTGCATATAATTTTCCATATCATTTGGCAACTGAAAAAAGAAAAGTTAACGATTCAAATAGATACTAAGGAATGATAGCCAAGACCAAAACAAACATAATCTCAATAAATTAGATCGTCAAAGAAACATTTTTAGACCTATCATTACATGATTAATAAGATACCTACTCACATCAAAGTGGTCTTCACAAAAATAAAGTGGCGCATTCGTGACTACGTCGTTTGGGTTTCGCCATGCGAGCTTTAACCACTTATCTCTTATTATTTTCTTAGTTGGAACATGAACAAACACTTTTTCGGGTGTTCTTATTGATGTATTTTTACACAGTGGTACTGCACAACACTTAAAAAATTTGGAATTCATTTTTAATTTTTATTTGTTTACTTTCTTCGCTACGCATCTAGATTCTAGACACAAATACACAATGACTGCCGCGTTCCACTAAGCGTCCGCAAGTTCCACAACACCATTCTATCGTTCCACCTGTCACCTGAGCGGTTTTTTCACTTTTCAGCGGCCTTAGGTGGAACGTGCCCTTTGAGGGGATTTATGACGATCCTAGGTATGAAATAGCGTGACGTCAGAGTCGACGCCATGACACCTGTTGCCGTTTTTTGACACTCATTGAAAACATATTAGAAAAATAGTTTTAAACTTACTTAAACTTAAGTTTATTACCGAAATATAGTTATTTTCGTGAATAGTAAGTGTGTACCCACATTACGGAGGGGGTTTTCAAAATCTTTCGTCATGCCCATTTCGGTCATTTTGCATCACCGGCACACAACTTATTTTGCATCATTGAACTATTATTACTAGCGTATAGAACAGACACAACAAATCAGTTTTTTGCGCCATGCGTTGAGGTCAATTGGCAGCAACGGGCTTAGTCACTCGCCTAACGCTCAAGCGATTGCCTGCGTCAACTGCGTCCCGAAATTGTATCTAATAATACTCTTAAAATGCCGACTTGCGTGTTAAAAACGTGTAAAAATCGATCCACTACAAAGAAAAAGGATAGTGGTGTGACATATCATCGCTAAGTAAACACAATTATTAAGTAAAACCAATCAAAACTAATTAAATACATTATTTTCTACGACTATGCCGAAATTTCGTTTGATATCATAGATTAAAAAATGTGAACAATACAGATATGACATTTTTCTAAAGATGAGAATTTGTACAAAAAAGATTTGTTTTTTCATCGTTGAACCGAATATATCTATTGGGGCTGATTTTATGATATATATGATGAAGCATATAATTTTTCGTTTGTAATATTATTCTACTTTTTTTTGAAGTGAAACTTCTTTAGGCGCATGGGGGGTAAAATTTGAGCGACCGGTAACGTGGCAGCGTCATGACGTTCAGTACTTGGATGGGTGACCGCCTGGGAACACCGCGTGACGTTGGCTTTTTAACCGACTTCCAAAAAAGAAGGAGGTTCTCAATTCGAGTGTTTTTTTACCCGACTGCCAAGGAAGGGTTATTTTTAATTTATGTTAGCTCAGAACTTTTGACTGGTTGGACCGATTTCGGTTAGGTATCTTTACCTACTAGGTACATGTTCTTCTTAATTACTTGAAGAAAAATGATCATATTTCAATAAACAAATTGATTTTCAAAAATAAAGTATTTTATTTCGTCTCCCTTCAATAGTTTCTGGGTAATATTAGTGGCCATAATTTACTATTTGATGGGAATTTTAGCTAAATTTTGACGATCAATTAATGTGGGAAGAGTTACATTTTAAAATACTGAGTTAAAAAATTAGAAGCTAATAGAATGTTTTATTTGATGTAATATATTAATATTTTAGAAGTTCATTGTTTGAATGAATGTTACAAATTTAGATGCTAAAAAATAACCACCATGCTGAGTTGTATTTAACTATTTAGAGTGGCTTACATAGAAGATAACTAGTGGCAACAATTGTGTTATTTAGATGCTCGTTAATTGTGGCTGACTTATTAATTTAGAGGACAATGTAGATTCTCAGAGGCAAATAATGCTATTAAAAAGATGGGTGTTTAAATAGCACCCGAAAAAAAAAATGCTCATTCAGTATCGGGCATCGGCTACTGATCAATTCTGCATATAAAAAAAAATATAATTATATTGGTTGATAAAATTTAAAACAAATTGTTTCTTATTCAATTTGATTTTAAATGCGTAACATATTTTAATTTACTTTTCTAACGTACTATTTTTTTATCCACTCATTCATATTCATATAACATTCTAATTTAGTATGCATTAAAAAAAATGAAGTTTTGTAAGTACAAAAGCTGTGTCACTTCTGCGTTATTAATATAATCTATAATGAGAAAAATAGCATCTCTAAGCAGCTAAGCGCTGCATGTTTTAATAATTTGTTTAGACAACAGTTGCTATGTAGCGCTGCAGCAGCGACCGAGGTGACCGGAGCTCACGCCACGCCCATTCCCCGCGCTCTTGCCGTCAAGATGCGACACGTTTTTTGTTTGGTATAGCTTCTCTATACGTTAGTAATAATAGCTCAATGTTTTGCATCGCCTCCCAGTCCAGTTCGTGCTACACCGCCACACGGCGACGCAAAATGAGTTGTGTGCCGACTCACACTTTTGTATGAAACCGAATGCAGCAGAAATTACGCTATTCACAACACACAAAATTACGCTTGTTTGGCCTCACCCTAAATCCACCACCACCACCACTTCAGCCTATCACAGTCCACTGTTGGACATAGGCCTCCACAAGTTCGCGCCCGACATTATGACGCGAACTCATGTGCTTTGCCCATAGTCACCACGCTGGGCAGGCGGGTTGGTGACCGCAGGGCTGGCGCCGTCGCCCGTCTTTGGCCTGTGTATTTCAAAGCCAGCATGGATGGTTATCCCGCCATCCGTCGGCTTTTTAAGATCCAAGGTGGTAGTGGAACTGTATTATCCCTTAGTCGCCTCTTACGACACCCACGGGAAGAGAGGGGGTGGCTACATTCTTTAGTGCCGTAACCACACAGCACCCTAAATCAATACTTTCTAATATAACGGAACTGTAAATTGTATGTGGAGAGAAAACGCCGAACGGTTTGCGGGTTCGATTCCCGCTCGGGATGGCTATTTGTATTTGTGCAAATGTTTAATTCCGGTTTGGATGTGTCTTGTGGGTCTCCTCGCTGTGCATCAGAGAGCACGTTAAGCTGTCGGTCCCGGTTGTTGTCATAAATACTTGATAGCGATCGTTACTCATAGTATCAACATATCTGCCAACCCGCAGTGGAGCGGCGATCCTTCTCCTAAATGGAGAAAGACGCCTATGCCCAGCAGTGGTATGTTAAAGGCTGAATGCGTTACATTTGCACGCTGACATATTGAAATTATATTTTGAAAATTAATTATGGAGAACAAACCGATCTAACCTGAGATCCGGAACGACAAGGGCTTGCAGTGTTATACTGGTCATCGATTTCATTACTCTGCATTTCACCGCAGCTCCTGTAAAATCATATTAAATTGTTGTCTACAAATACATTTCAGGAGATAATTTCACACGAAGTTTAATTAATCGTTACATTTTAAGAAATTTTCTTAATTCTCATTCCATCATAAAAACCTTCAAACAAATTATTATTCAAAACTTATAGAGAAACAAACTTGAAATTATGTTTAATGAAATAAGATTATGTTGATTTGAAAGGATTTTATTTGGTTTCAATAATCAGTAAAACGCCGCATTGGCGCAGCGGTCACAGCACTGGATTGCGATTGGCTGTTGCGCGGGCGGTTGCGGGTTCGATCCCCGCACACAACATTTGTATTGGCCATACAGATGTTTGCCGTGGTCTGGGCGTTTGTGCAGTCCTTGTGGATCTACCCGCCGTGCCTCGGAGAGCACGTTAAGCCGTCGGTCCTGGTTGTTATCATGTACACCTGATAGCGATCGTTACTCTTAGTAGGGAATATATCCGCCAACCCGCATTGGAGCAGGGTGATGGATTAAGCTCCGATCCTTCTCCTACATGGGGAAGAGGCCTATGCCCAACAGTGGGATATTACAGGCTGAATCGTGATCGAATCATTAAAATCATCTGAATATTTTTATTCACATTTATATTTGGAGATCCACTTTGAAATTGAAATATCCATCTTACAAGATTTCTAACACCCACAGGCATTTGGGTAAAATTAAATTATTTGCCAGAGCATTCGCAAAAGATAAAATTATTTTTAGGAACAAATTTTAATAAATTTAGTTTCTCATCTTTTATTTAATTGGGGTTGGACACCTTCAGCATTATCTATATAAAGATAATGGTAATTTTTTCTTATGTGGAAAGTGATGTACGCCCATCAGTGAAATATTATATGCTAACAGTTTTTCACCTACATTATTATCTAATAATATCTATTTTACGAAGTTTATGTAACAAAATAGACAAAAAGTAGCATGACGAAAAAAAGACAATTCCATCAATTTCTCCGTCCTCCAAAAGCGTCCAAGGCCGTAAGCAGAAACTCAATTACGTTGAGTGGTAACGTTTACCACATGTTTAACCGACGTAATGAGTTACAAATGTTACGTTCGTCCTTCACGGAACAACTTTATAGGTTGCCGAATAACATAAAATACATAACTATCTCGTCTCAATACACTTATTTTCCTACATAATAAATATTCAGACAAGATAATAAAAATAAAAATAAATTACATAAATTACATTAACACATATAATTTACATAATAAATATAAGCAACGTCCCCATAACGTCCCTCATTCTTTTTATCATAATTACATTTCAATACTTATTTATGTGTTTACTTAAAAATTAAATATTGAAGTAAAACTTCTTTACGCACGCTTCACTTGGGGAGTAAGCTGATGAATGCGTGACGAGAGCGTTACGAAAAGTGTGATCAGGCGAGGCGAACGGAAGTTGAGAGGGAGATATAATTTAGTGAAGCTAGAAAGTGACAGTTACGTTTCGTATATTAGGTACTGTAGGAGCTAAAGAAGTTTTACTTCAGTCGTGTGGTCTAAAATAGGTAGTACACTCGTTTTTTTTTTTATTTATTTAGTGAATAGTGAAAAAGTCCTTAACTTTGGTTCAAATTTATTTATTAGTCTACGTAATAGAAAATCAGCAACCTTACCCGGGTTACCATATGTATTTTTGGCAGATCAAAATCAAAATATAAAACAAAAATAGCATTATTCAAATAGGCCCCAAGAGATATAACGCCTCAAGCCTTCCATGGGTGGTCGCAATGGTTAATTTACTGTGGTGGTGGTATTAGATATTTGCCTAATTAGTCTGTTACTTTTAAATAACAAACATCATTTAACTTAAAATGAAAACATTCATAACAATTCACAAGCAAACATTAATAATAATTCTGAATATTTTTTATGTCTTACTTACGAAGTTGTTATTTATTTAAAAATGAATTTGTTTAACATTGCCAACAATTTGTTTACAATATTTCAAAAGTTTGTTTTCATTTCAACATGTAAAATTCTTAAAAATCGTAAACAATGCACACATGCACATTCATATAAATATTTGTGAATGTGTGTATTTCTGTTTGCATGTATGAGTGTGAGTGTATGTACATATACATTTAAAAAAAAATGTCAGCGTCAGACCACGTCCTAGCTTTACTAGGCAATCACGGGACTGTCGATTTGTAGTTCGAATAATAAAATCGGCTGTGGTATTATAATACATGTTCAACAAAAGGCATGGGCATACCTTAGTTACGCATATCTTTACTATTAAGCTAACATATACAATTAATTTATATCCCACATTATTGTATAACCATTGTGTTGGATATTGAATAGAAGTAAATATCTTGATTACAATGCATTTACCTACTGGACATTGCATGCTCAATTAATATGTCAAAGGAATGTTCAGTATAATGATCTAAACTAAGCTGACGATGAAATGGCAATGTCTGCAAATAAAGTATAGCTCGGCTAAGGCCTTCTTTAGAAAAAGAATTGAAGACCAAGCCACAATGTTACTCCCCCATTGGTTAGCTGATCATAATATATAAGACCTCATTAAAATTAAACTAAACTGATAATGTATAATTTGTCCAAATATAAATAATGTTTTCCTCACCATACTGGATCATTAGATCCTGGTTCAGAGCAGCCATATAGAAGCATGTGATGGGCTGTGTGCATTGTAGCGTTTGGTTTGAATCCCACTGAAGAAAAAACATACGTATAATATGTACTTATACAATAAGAATACAGAAAAAAAATTGAATACAATACAATAATAATTGAATATAATACAATACCATACAACAAAGTGTAGAAGCAACAGGTAAGAATTTTAGCCAAAAATTTCAAACTTTTTTAATATAGATTTATTTATTTATGTAATGTAACTTACCTATGTAAAAGTTTTTCTGTGGTGCTATTCTTATCGGAGTACATAAATACACTTCATCCTGCAAACAAAGATATTCGGAATACATACATTGCCTATTATATTCTTATTTTTAATTTGTCATTTATATTTTAATTCATATTGCATGCAGTTGCCTATATTATAAAATAAAATGTGAAATGCGTTTTTAAGAATCTACTAGAGGAAAGACAGAAATTTATATATTACTTTTACTACAACACTACAAGTACAAAAATACAGCTGTGAAGGTACTTGAAATTTATGTTATGTACTACAACGGCAGATTTTATAACTTAGTGACTATAGCTAGTAAACTTATTGATAAGCTAATGGTGTGCCAGCAATAACTGATTTGAGCCCTCAAAGAAATTGAAAAAAAAAATTGTCAAGACCCAACAAAAAAAAAGTTTTGGCCAGAATCAGGGTCATCATCATTTATGTTTCTGTTGTAAGTTTCCAGACTCATGACATCTATCCTACTTAAAACAGTAGAGTATGCTATTTTTTTACTGACTTCCAAAACTGGACTCCTCCTACTATTGTATTAGTAGAACCTCCATTCTCAATTTGATTTTTTTAATGTATGTTACCTCAGAACTTTTGACCGGGTTAACCGATTTCAATGATTTTTTACTTGTTGTATATTATGTAATTGAAGGCAGTTTTTGAAGTGAAACTTCTTTAGAATCGTTGTGATTTCAAACCGGATGCAACGGCAAAACGACAGGGAAGGGCGCGCAGCACTGCGGCCGCGCTGCGAGCCGCTAATTTTAAATTAGTTTTTTTTTTAATTAGTTTTCCAAAGAAGTTTCACTTCTATCGTGTGTGAATCGCACACACGCATTTTTACATTTACGAGAAAACACATCTATTTCTTTTTTTGTATTAAAACCTCCTGTGGGCCTTAAGGACCATTAAAAAAAATTTGCCAAATTGGTCGAGCCATTTTCGAGTTATGCACTTTGCAACATTCAATTTTATTTACATATATTTGTACTGTGATAAAAGAACTCGTTAAGGCTTAAATCAATACTTCATTTGCATCATCGATAAAGTAAATAGGTATATAATGCAACACCCACATGTTATTCCCCTGATATTTATCTATCATTTAGATAAAACTCAAGTATTTAATCATAAAGCAATATCTTTCAGCAATAGCTTATTAACTAGGCACATAGTTTATTGGGTTCAGTATGTATCTTCTGGCGTTTCATTGACTTTTAATACATGTTAATTCTTAACGACTTTCAAGGAGCCTAGGAACATCATTATACTATTTTTCTTCTCCACTTTTCTTCACTTGTTGACTCATTTTGGTCTTTCTAAATATATTTTAATGAGACTGCAGGAGGCGTAGATTTATTTGAGTAGTGTTATTATATTTTTATTTAAGTAGTATTAAATGAAAGATTATAAACCCTTTTTGAATTTATATACATAATATAACTTATAACACATTAGCAGATTTTTGTTATAATACAAAGGTAAGTAAATAGTCTATCGTCCACCTGATGGTACAGTACAGTAGCCTATGGACACCTACAATACCAGCAAATCATTGTAAGTGTCTTGTAGACTATAGCCCTGACAACAAAATTACCTACAGAACAGTATTATTTAGCTATAATAATTTGTATTGTTGAGGTACTTCCCCAGAGGGACGGCCCTAAATTTTGAGCAAGCGATTTCCTGCTGTACTTTACCTCAATAGATCAAATACAGTACCTATAGGGCAGAGTTATTGAGTTATTATATCGAAAAAAAAAAATAACATACACTAAAAGCTCTGTTATTTTATCAGCCAAAAAGCAACCTAAGGTAGATTGTTGAGTTATCATAAAATACTAAAAAGTTCCTAATATTCTAGCTATGTAGCTTATATACATATATTATTACTATGAATAGAAATGTTATTAATACTTATTAATGGTATTCGAATGTGTATAAAACTTCTTTTCTCAATAAAATTTAATTTAACTATTTTTTCTATTTAAATATATAACACAAATTTATAAACAAAAAATGTGACGTTAAAATAAAAATTATGACTTTAAATAAGATTTTAGATAAACGATATAATCTGAAATATTTGCAACATAAAAAAGAATAAAAATTAAATTAAAAAAGCGATAAAAAAAAACTAAACAAGCGTGTAATTATTGATTTTTACGTGTGTTATGTAAAATTATTTACCTTGTTAGGCCAGACATTTGGCATGAGAAAATCATAGGTATCAATTTCGTAAGAAAAAACACTTCGACTTATAATAGCAAAAACAAATAGTAATAGTATAAAAGAACTATATGCCTTCATTTTATTTCTTTTATAAAAGTATTATACACGTCAATGCCGCGGTAATTCCCTCACGTATTACGGTATTTACAACACGAAGTCTTGTCAACGATATGCTAATTGATAAAGCTAATTCTCGTGCTTGCTAAAATATTAAGCTTCCTCCGCGCCTGAGCACTGGAGCGAGTAGCGATAAGTGACTACTGTACTGTTTATATTATTTTTTTAAAAGTTGACTGGATCGATAACATTTTATATCAGTTTACTAACGTCATAGGTTTGGGTGGCAGTGTTGCCAACTTTATTTTTACCAACCCACCAAATGAGGCCGTGTAAACCACCAGAAACCACTAAAACTTAGCGGCCTCTCAAACCACCAGAATTCCACTAGAAAATCCAAAGACAACGGCTACCTACTTAAATATAATAATAAAAAAATAAATAAATAATTTGACAATAAAACAACAACAACGTAATTATTATCTTAAAATATTGATTTAAGTTACGTAATACAGGAAACAACTAATGTACTTGTACAGAAAAAAAGGAAACAATTAGGTAAAGTCTACATAACTACCTAACTAAAGAAGATCGTCTTCTGAGGAATCAGCTTCATCTGTACTTTTGCATATGATAATTTTTTTTAGTGTCAAGGTCTTGAACTACGGCATTGGGTATTCACTTCATCACTTCAGCCTATTGCAGTCCACTGCTGGACATAGGCCTCCCCAAGTTCGCGCCAGACATCCCGGTTTTCCGCAATCCTTATCCACTCCAGGACACGTCTGCCCAACGGTCATCGGTCCTGCGACACAAGTGACCAGCCCACTGACACTTCAACTTGCAAATTCTGTGGGCTATGTCGGTTATTTTCGTTCTCTCGCGGATAGCCATTTCTTTCATCATTTCTTATTCTATTTTTGAGAGAAACCCAAAGCATAGCCCGTTTCATTGCCCGTTGAGCGACTTTAAACTTGTGTACCACCCCTTCGTCAGTGTCTCCGTCTCAGTGCCATATGTTAACACAGGCAGGACGCATTGCTCGAAGACGTTTGTCTTTAAGCATTGCGGAATCTTCGAAGTAAAGTCACGGCGAAGCCCGCCAAATGCCGCCCAGCCCAACCGGATCCTCCTATTGGCCTCCTTCTCGAAGTTGTTGCAGCCTAGTTGGATTGTATGGCCTAGGCAAACATAATCCTGAACAACTTCGAGAAGGGTACCATCGACCGACTGACCGACGACCGATACCGTTATCGGTATGACTTGGTTGTTAAACATAACTTTCGTTTTGTCCAAGTTCATACCGAGACCGACTCGCCGGGAGGCCTCGTTCAGGCCGGCCAGCATTTGGCCTAGCTTATCCAACGTCTCCGCAAAGATGACGATATCGTCAGCAAAACGAAGATGAGAAATGTATTCGCCGTTGACGTTGATGCCTCGTTCCCCCCCAATCATTAATCATTAAAGACGATCACGATCACGATTCAGCCTGTAATATCCCACTGTTGGGCATAGGCCTCTTCTCTATGTAGGAGAAGGATCGGAGCCTAATCCACCACGCTGCTCCAATGCGGGTTGGCGAATATATTCCCTACTGTGAGTAACGATCGCTATCAGGTGTATATGATAACAACCGGGACCGACGGCTTAACGTGCTCTCCGAGGCACGGTGGGGTAACCCACAAGGACTGCACAAACACCCAGACCACGGCAAACATCTGTATGGCCAATACAAATGCTGTCGTGTGCGGGAATCGAACCCACAACCACTCGCGCAACAGCCAATCGCAATCGCAATCATTAAAGACATTGTGTATTATATAAATACTTATTGCAGCATTTCCTTTTGCGTGCTAAGCTTGCACGAACTGTGAGAATTGCAGAAAGGAGGTCAAATTTCATTCTGTTTCTCTATTTCGTCTTGACCACGTTGATAATACTAAATATCGTTCTACATCTGCGTTAGAGTGCGGTAAAACTAATAGAGATATCGCAAATGTGACTAATTATTTAAATATGTTTAAAAAACCCTAGAAAAATACTGGATCATTTTAGTGGTAAGCTCCGAAGCTTACCACTAACCGGAACAAACCTAAACCACTAAAAAATCCACTAGCCACTAAAACCAATTTTTTCCCGCCAAGAGGGGTGTCCAAACCACCAGATCTAGTGGAAAATCCACTAAGTTGGCAACACTGTTGGGTGGTCAGGGAAAAATATTTTACAACAAAATAGACAACTGATCAGTTTTAACTTGACACAACACGACACGACTCACGTTTTTTTACTGAGCGTGCAATGCAAGCGAGAGCGTAGTACGAGCGATAGAGAGGCACGGTCGGCCAAAGCGTTGGCGAATGGCGTGTGACTTCCCTACTATTACAATGTACTCTGTGCGTGTGACACATTTATCCCTCTTCTCACGTGACGTGCCGTTGTAATTTTCCATTAACACCTTCTTTGTGTAATACAAGACTATCCTGTTGGCGCTGTTTGTGGTGGCCCTGCTTTATATACTAGCTGACCCCGCAAACGTTGTTTTGCTGTGTTATGTTATTAAACCCCGCAACCCCCTCTTGTGAGTGGAATTTTGTAAAATCACAAATTTCAAGTCTCTAGACCTTATGGTTCCAGAGATATCGTGATGAGTCAATGGGTGGAAATCTATTTTATATATATATATATATATATATATATATATATATATATATATAGATTAAATAATACATATATTACACTTTTCTAACAAATCACATGATTTCCTATCTCATTAATTGCCTATTGTGAAAAGTTCAAATAAATGTAGGTACTTACATCTCCGCCAAGCTAAGTTTGCACCTCGCTGGAATGCGGTGACGCGCCCGCTTCTTAAGTATAATATAACATTAAAAATAATAATTGCAAAGTAAAATCTAACAAACATTTGTTTACTTTTTTAAGTCATAGCGAATTCTTTTTTGCAGACCGTACATAAGCGTCAGTGTGACGTAAAATCGACGCTAGGTGCAAACTTAGCTTGGACGAGTAGTAACTTCTTTTTTCTTAACACCACAGAATTTCTTTTATCAATTATAAATTGCTCTAAATTTGCTTGAAAGTGCATTAAAAAATTTACAAAGACAATTGTTAAGTGAAATACTAACTAATAAATAACCAGGTATTTTTTTAAAATCATTATATTTATTTATTAAATTAAGGTCATTGTGTGGAATCTATTCTGAAAGGCTGGTATCATTTTTCGTTCAAAAATAAAACGTTAAAAACTCAATACTAATCCTTTAAAGTAAATATGTCCACAAACTATAAACTATATTATAAAACACTTAAAAAACTATTTTCTTTTAATTTATCAACAAAAACCTGTTTTACATAAACAAATTCATTTCGTTTTTATGTAGATATTATTGTATTTCTTAAAATTTCCTATAGATGTCAGTGTCGTTAAGTAGTTTCATTATCGTATACTAGATGGCGTTAAACAAATATTTTGTCAAAGAGTATTTTGCTTTCTTCATCTTGAAAGAGTTGGAAGACGTCAGCTATGGCTAGGGTTACCAGATGGGAAAACTAAAATATCTGGACAAATTTTCAAAAAGTCGGGATTTTGGAATTATGGTCGGGACCAACGGGACAAATAAATATTACGAAATATAAAGAATCATTTTTTTTTTAAATTTTTCCCGCTCTGCCGATCGCAGCACAGAGACTTACCAAGCGCGTTCCATTCGGCGTAGAGTAGTTAGTTTAGTCGACAAGTTGAAAATAGTCGAAAATAGAAATGCTGCTCTTGAAATTATGTGTGATAGCTCATTGGATCCGGAATGACACCTAGAAAAATGTTCTAAAAGCGTGTATTAGCACATAAAAAGTAGCTGTTCTCAACGGCTTTCACCCGTGTGCGAAACAATTTCCTGTTGGAACCTATTATTTTCCCGTCATAAAAAGTAGCCATGTTACACGGGGTTATCTAAGCTTTCAAATGGTGAAAGAATTTTTTAAATCAGTCCAGTAGTTTTTGAGTTTATTCAGTACAAACATACACACAAAAATACAAATCTTTCCTCTTTATAATATTAGTGGGTATAGATTGCACAAGTTATAAATAATTGAAAAAAGAAAATAATGGTTCGTTTTTTGACAATATTTCATAAATATTGTTTTATTTATTTATTACTACTTACCACAAACGCGATTAAAACAATTACTTTTGTAGTAATTTAGCGACTTTCGGGTTAGTTTGTGCAACATAGTTGTGACATTTGGGTAAAAATGTGTTAAAAATGGTCAGTTGGGTGTTACGTAACGTTTATGGGGCGGTACATGGGGGAGAGGGGAGGGGCCAAAAATCTTCAAAATTTGCGTTACGTAATACTTGAACGCCCCCTAAGCTGGTGAATACGTTACGAAAAGTGTGATCGGGCGAGGCAAACAGAAGTTCAGAGGGAGATATAAGTTAGATGGAGCTAAAGAAGTTTTTCTTCAGTCGTGTAGTCTAAAGCACACTCGTTTTTTTAAAAGTTATTTATAACACTCCAAGCACGATTTTTATAAAAAAGGATAAAATTAAAAAAAAATATATCCATATGAACGAAGTCGTTGGCAACGGCTACCCTTGTATAAAATGTTTCCGTACTTAAATAAAATTATAAACCTAAATTAAAATCTTTATGAAATGATAAATAGGTAGGTACCTACATACAATTAAGTATATACATACATTACATAATATGAGCATTATCAAATCTATCAAATCAAATCTATACTTTAATATATAAAGCTGAAGAGTTTGTTTGTTTGATTGTTTGTTTGTTTGTTTGTTTGTTTGTTTGAACGCGGTATTCTCTGGAACTACTGGGCCGATTTGAAAAATTCTTTCAGTGTTAGATAGCCCATTTATCGAGGAAGGCTATAGGCTATGTGTCATCACGCTAAGACCAATAGGAGCGGACTCCACGCCGACGAAGTCGCGCGCAGAAGCTAGTCAAAAATAACTTTATTCAAATAAGTTTTACAACACCTTCGAATCTACATTTTGCAAATTAATTTTTTTAAGTACCTAATTATTATTTTTAAAAGTGAAGCTACCAGCCAGTGGTGGATTTACCAATAGGCTGAGTAGGCTGGAGCCTAGGGTTCGGGACTGTTCAGAGGTGAGCCGGACAGTCCCCATGGAGGAGAAGTCTGGCACTCTGGCCTTTCGCCGAGGCCAGCCTGTGTGTGCTGGAGGGATCCTGTTACCTGCAGATCCGGGACCCTCCAATTAAAGCCACTGAAGGCTCCCGCAAGGGGTTTAGTGCGGTAGTGGCACCTCCAAGTGCTGAGTCTGACATACGGTCTAGGACTGCCTACCCGGGCGTCCTGGATATCACCCGTAGGTAAATAGGTTACCCTGCGATATCAAAAAAAAGGCTGGAGCCTAGGGCAGCAAATTCTAGGGGCGGCAATTTTATTTTTGAAACGTTATAATATAAATCCAGAAAATGAATGGAGAGTGCCATGCCCACAAGGTCAGCCGAAATAATCGCAGCTTGGCCATTTTTCGGGTGACTGTGACCACAAACTTTTTGGGACCTGGATCCGCGACTGACTGTACTAGGATTTTTTTAAATGACAACATCCACGGGCTCTTAGTTGAGCATGCCATTTGTAGTAAATAAAATATTTATTTTATTATCGGCGTGCGTTTTTTACAATAGTTTAACTTCAGACAACCGTTCTAAAACTATAAAGATTTCTAGGATAGTCCGACACTAACAGCTTATTGCTGTTATAAATATATTAAATATATAATAATATAATTATGTTTGTTTGTATTTTTTTTAATCTATCGACGTATATATTTGTACACTTACGATCTCGACTGTATTAAGATATAGGATATCGAGTTTCAGAGGTTACTAGGTGCGGCAAAAATTTAATAGCCTACTGGCGGAATATTTGTAAATCCGCCATTGGCTACCACCAATTCGGAGTAGGTAATGTCTTGCATGAAATACAGCGTCACACATCACATAAACATGCGCAGTTTCAAGGTAGACTGAAGTCATAATAAGATTTTGTGACAAAAAATAATTTTGAACCATCTCAAAATTGAAACTTAAAGAAACAAACAAAATTTTTTCTCTTTTGTAGCTATATATTTTAGTAATAACAGGGGCAAGTATAAACACAATTTAAGACTTAGTACCTACTATATTTCATTTTATAAAAGTCTTCGAGTCTTCCATTATCTAAATCCTAGGGCCACAATGACAACAAAGAAGGTTTGTTTACATTTATTTCGTCACATAACAAACTATACATCAAGAGTGTAATGGAAGTATCTTGTAGTAATAACGTTATCTGTCAAGTCTCAAAACTACTAACGGTGTTGCCCTCTTTGAAAAATTCTATTACGCTTAGCAAAATAAATTGACGCCAGAGACTGTACGCTCCGTTCTCTGAACGACAAAAGTTGGTTAGTGAAGAAAAATTTTGAGATAGGATTTTTAAATTGAATTCTCTATATAAATATATGTTTTTCTCTATATAAATATATGTTTATTTCTATATAAATCTGTGTTTATTTATAATTTTTGAAGTTTTTAATCAACTTTGTAAATATATTTCGAAATAGCTATGCCCGCGTCTTCGTCGGTTCGTCCGCGTCGAATTTAACAAAAAAATATTGTTCAGTTCGCAGTTATAAAATAAATAAATTTCTAAAATAAAAGTAGCCTATGTTACTCCTTACTACATCAGCTATCTGCCAGTGATAGTTCCGTCAAAATCGGTCCAGCTGTTTCAGAGATTAGCTGGAACAAACAGACAGACAGGCAGACAGACAAAAAATTTAAAAAATTTTTTATTTTGATAAAACATATTTATGGTTATTTTGATGACGAAATTTTGTTTTGTGTAGGTACACATATGTATCAAAATATTATAGAACTAGCTTGTGCGCGCGACTTCGTCCCCGTGGAATAGGACCACCCGATTTTGAAACATCCTTCATTAGTGCTACGCTCCTATTGGTCTTAGCGTGATGATATATAGCCTATAGCCTTCCTCGATAAATGGGCTATCTAACACTGAAAGAATTTTTCAAATCGGTCCAGTAGATCCTGAGATTAGCGCGTTCAAACAAACAAACAAACAATCAAACAAACAAACTCTTCAGCTTTAATATATTAGTATAGATTATTGTGTTGTCTGAGTAGGTAACATTATTGAAACAATGGTTTTAAAATAACTTCCTACAGAGGTCAACAAAGCCGACGTAAACTGGAGAATGGCAATCAGGGTAGTAGTTCAAAGTTAGCTTAACACTTCATATGGTATTGCATGGATAATCCTGCACAAAATCGAAATCAATTATCGTGGATAGGTATACCTCATTAATCAGTTTATCACAAACCTTTAATACAATAGTAACTGGAGTATATTAGTCTGTTATTACGCACTAATGATGAATATAAAAAGCTTAAACTAAAAACCAACACAATAATAACCATCATCAGAGTTTTAGGTAAGTTTTTGCATTTGTACCACAATTTCAATCATAAAGAAATCATAAAATAAGTGGATGGTTATCCGCCAGAAAAAGCAAGTACCGATAAAGCACATAAAATCAGCAAGTTAAAGTGGTAGTGGGCTGGTCACATATACCGCTGAGCCGATGAACACTGGGGCAAGTTTAAAGATCTCCTGGAGTAGAGATCGCGTTCCAGCTAACCCAATGTCGGGCGTATAAGCCCACTGGACCGATGATCTGCGTAAGACCGCCGGTGAAGGCTAGATGAAGTTTGCGAACATCCGGAAAAGTTGACGCAAACTTGGATAGGTCTTTGTCCAGCAGTTGACTACGACAGACTGAAAAGAAGTGAACTGAAGTGAAAATAAGTACGACGTCAAAACTATCAAACTTATCCAATATAGTGTCACTGATATGTGGTCTACCACTGTGTCAAACTGCTTTATGAGCCACAATGGACAATTTTATCATAGAAAAGTTCATACTATTATTATTATTATTATTATTTTTTTATGTTAGTAAGTCGACAAACAAGCGTACGGCTCACCTGATGGTAAGTGACTACCGTAGCCTATAGACGCCTGCAACACCAGAAGCATCGCAAGCGCGTTGCCGACCCTATCCCCAATCCCCCCAGGAGCTCTGGTCACCTTACTCACCAACAGGAACACAATACTGCTTGAAAACAGTATTATTTAGCTGTGGTCTTCTGTAAGGTCGAGGTACTACCCCAGTCGGGCTGCTCCATATTTTGAGCAGGAAATTTCCTGCTGTGCCCTACCTCAGTTAATTATTTTCAAATACAAATAAAAAAACACCGATATTGATATAAAATTACAAACAAATTGGAAGTCAGCACATTCACGTTTCAATGTATTATTACATTGACGTAGAATTGTGGGAAGATGCTATCAATATCAATTTATGGTTATTACGATATGGATATCGTATTGATTTATTTTATTGTCGCGTTGTATTATTTGGTACTTTAGGTTTTAGTTAGAGCCATCGATATCTGCAGTGGATCATAGAATAGAATCTAGAAAGTTTGGATTACACTTTTTACATTTCTAAATAAAAAATGCAGACAAGGTATTTTAGACTAGCTCTAACATGTTAAATAATGATGAAGTTTCATGATTAGTTCATTTATCGATTTCGTTGTTTAAGCCTTAGAATTAGACAAGAAACTACAGTACTAAGGAAACGTCATCTCTGCCACCTTTCAAGCATTGCAAAGCTTGCGATGGTCGTTAGTAAAAACAATTAATATGAAAATAACTTTTATAGTCAAAACCTTACTTCTAATTTTTTTTATAACCTCAGATATTTTTTTGTTTTCCCATAAATAGTACAATATATTTAGGTATGTTTTCCCATAAATAGTACAATATATTTAATGTTCAATTAGTCATTTTTATGAACATCAGACCGGTTTTATTTTCTGTTAGAAATTAAAAATGTGTTTGAATTTTGAATCTTATATTTCATCAACACAGTTTTCAAGACACACTTGAGACTGAGAGTGCCCCAGTATGTTTTTAACATAATAATTTCTTTACGTGGTTATTCTACGAATGTTTACTCTTTGTAAACACATTACCACACAGGCCACGTAGCGCGGTATATATCGAATGATCCAAGATACACGTACCGTGACGTGTATTTACGCGTGACCTTATTCGGTTTATGGGTGAATGGGGCACAAATGTCGCTCTTATTGGGGTAGGTATAACTTTGAGATGTTGTTAGTATCTCATCTGTTTCAAAAGTTAACTGAATGCGTGGTGGGAATTGCTTTTTTATTTACTTTATGTGACTTTATTTGTGATGGGAAATAGTTGTACTATAGTCGGAATTTTAATTCGATTCCAGATTTGACAATTTCAGTGTTGCAACGTTATGACAAGTACTAAATAGTGACGTTGCGAAATTATTCGATACGGAAATCGAATATTTCCGGATCGATTCTTCTCGTTTATAATTTATTCTCGTAAACTAAGTATATCAGGAAATTAAATATTTCGGATAATTTAGTTATGACGATTAATTTTATTAAGGATCTGAGAGTTTTCTTTAATAATATTGTGTGTGAAATAAATAAAAACATGTGGTCATGAAGGAACATGAGAAATAAAACAAATAGATGTATTATGGTAATATTTTATTAAATCGTCGCCGTCATCGCTATCGCTGTTACTTTCTGTAACATTTATTATAAATGCGTCTGTGATATTGTCAATTAACATATCTAGCCTACCCATTTTTTCCTCTTCTTTGACAACATGGGATAGGCATTTAGACCATTCAGTAGCCGTAATTTTTTGAATGCCTTCCTCAAATAAATTTCTCACGTCTGTCAATTTGAAGGTTTTATTATTTTGAGCTACATGCCCCTTTACCTGCGCCCATATCAATTCGATAGGGTACAGCTCGCTGCTCGCAATGGTAAGGGGGCAGTCTTAAAACCGTGATCACATGTTGTGCTGCCATTTCGTCTACAGCGTAGGTACTTATTAAAAGATGTTATGTGGAATCAGTTCTAAAAGCGTAGCTTTAACCATATCTGGTTCGTAATGAATATTTTTATATAAAAGCCAGTCTTGAATGGCAGCTTTTTTTCCAGCTCATTTTTGGTGTCGTTTCCAATTATTGGGAGTAGTAAGGTGCATTATCCATCACTACAATTGAGTTTGGTCTTAATTTTGGTAAAACTCCAGCGAACCACTCCTCAAAACAAACTGCATTCATCTCATCATGGTAATCTTCACAATTTTTCTTTGCTTCAAAAATCATGAGCCCCTCTTCCAGGAAGCCTTTTCACTATCTATATGAAAATAAGGCTAATTATGAGACGTTTGCCTTTTCCAGATGGATATTTTAATCCAGTGGTCAGTCCCTCCAAAAACGCTTGCCGAGATGATGTAACTTTCTTGTCCACCCAAGTCTTTTTTGCATGACCTTAAAATATATATATAGTACATGAACATTCAATATTACTATTTTTAATGTAATATGTAGATATTTAAGTTCAAAATGTTAGCCTTACCTTTTTTTTTACGTGGGGAAAATCCATCATGGATACTGTTCCTCCGGCGCGGTGTAACCAGAGGTTTATGTCAGACTCCTACTGACCAAAAACCATCCACGTGTGAGCAGACATCCGCCTGAGTGAGGCGAGATGGGGTCGCGTTAGCAGTCGCCACCCCGCCCCGGCGGTTGGCCCGAATGTAAACATCCGGGCCCCGGCACCCAGAGGGGCGGCACCCGCAAGACCACCCCTCCCGACGACGTGGGATCTTAAGCCAACCGAGGATCCCCCGACCCCCAGCCGGCCACCCCACTTAGGGGACGCTCAACTGGACCAGTCTACCGTCTGGAGAATGGGGACACATGTCCAGGAGCGTCCTCCCATCCAAGTCAGGCAGGCATGACCTCCAACGCCCGGCATCATGGCGTTGGGGGTCAGGCTCGCCCGACCTCCAATGCCGGATCGCACCGAGCAACCGAGCAAAGCTCCAGGGAGCCCAGCACGACCCGGCAACTACTCCACGGGTCCGCCGGACTGCACCAACAACCGAGCTTAAAGCTCCAGGGAGCCAGCACAGCCCGGCGCTCACACATCACGTCTGCCAGATTGCAACAGCAACCGAGCAAAGCTCCAGGGAGCCAGCACAACCCGGCCGGCAAACAGGGCGGGCAAGCGAATCCACCCACCCCGTCCCTCTAGTGCAATCACGGGTCGAGCAGTACCCGGAGCGCACCCCTCGAGTCAGTCGTTAGCCGCGACGAGCAGCAGTACCACGACTGCGATACTGCTGCCCGTCCCGTTACCCAGGGTGCACCACGAGGAGGTGACCGACATGCACCCCATGTTAGCCTTACCTTAAATGCTTTATGCATTTCCGGCCGCTGGGGAAGCGACCGGGGTATGTGGGACTCCTGCCGACTCCCTGGCAAGTTACCCACTAAAACCACACGGTGTCCACCTCCATCGACTGTGCCGGGGTCGCAGGAGTCCGTATTCTTCTGCAAACCCCGGCGGCGTGCCTCGTCAGGCCCTTACCACACATCACTACACTATTATATGTGGTATCATTATTTTACAAAATGACAGTAGCTAATGTCAAATCTGTAATCGAATTAAAATTCCGACTTTAGTATGATTGGAAAATAAAACTGTTAATAGAACAGTCTGTATTAGCATCCCATTTACTATAGATATTATTTAAGAAGAAATCCTTTTTAAAGCAAACAAAAACTATCTCTATCTCTAATACTATAATAATTATTATAAAAAAAAAACTTCCACGTGCTAGATGGAATCGCAGAGACAGATTTATTCCACGATTTACATTTACTGTATACTTTCCATGATATAATTATGTAAACGTAGAAAACATACCGTTTGTTATATTTTCTGAAATTCATTTAATTTTATTACTTGTAGTTGTAACGGCACAGTAATAAGTATTTTGATAAAATTTTTACCCTCTATTCATTGATAGACAGACATACTACTAAAATAGTGTTCAAATGCTTATTAAGTTTCATATACAGCTTATGAAAGTTCCTAAATATTTCCTTTAATATCAATTATTATACAGAGTAAAGCGGTTTATACTAAAAGCTCTAAGTACTGAATAATCCCAGACTAAACTACGTTCATGGTAAAGGGTAATTAAGACTCAACGAACTCCACCTAATATGTCAGAATGGTAACGTGATTATGTTACAATTTTGACGTTTACTTAATGTACTAATAGTCTAAGAGCAAGTTGTTCAAAATAAAGTATTAGTATGGCTTATTGAGCATTAGTAATAAAAAAGTGTGAGTGTCAGCTCCGACGCACGACTGGAGTTTACTTCTTCAGATCGAGTCTCTAAATATGCACAAAAAAGACTTTATAGTCTAAGAAAAAGTTAATACCATAACAAATGGTAAATAAGTGAATCAAAATAACGCCATCTATCGATGGCATTATTAGAAAACGTCATAACCGATACCTTCGTTACCGTCGTAGCCGGTACCGTCGTAAACGTCGTAGCAGATAGATAGCGCACAAAAACATAACGAGGTCATTCGTTCAGTAGATTTTACTCCTCATATTTTTTTCATACCGGGGGCCTTATATGAAAATCGATTCTTAAGGAGTAAACTCTAATAATAAATATTCCGTAATTCACAGTTCTTATTCGCTTCAGCTTGTAATATCCCACTGCTGAGCGTATTCCTTTTGCCCCCCCCCCCTCTCTAGGAGAAGGATCAGAGCTTAATCCACCATGCTGCTCCAATGCGGGTTGACTGATATATTCCCTACTACGAGTAAGGATCGCTATCAGGTGTACATGATAACAACCAGGACCGACGGCGTAACGTGCTCTCCAAGGCACGGTGGGGAGGCTCACAATGACTGCACAAACACCCAGACCACGGCAAACATCTGTATGGCCAACACAAATGTTTGTCATTTGAGGGGAATGAACCCACAACCGCCAGCACAACAGCCACAAACCAGTGCTGTGACCATTGAGCCGATGCGTCGTTCAATTCACAGTTTTTAGTAGAATGAAAATTCTGATGCCGGTTCAAATACACACAGGAACAATATAAATATAATCTTCTTGCATAATATAGAAAATTGAAATGTACACGATTTTAAATTAGCAACAACCATGCAAGTGATCGTCAAAATACATATTTTATAAAAGTTATTAAGAAATATTATGAAATTTTATCAAAATCATATAAATAAAATGTTATTTGTGAATTAATAATATTTTATGTAAATAATTATGATTTGTTTGTTTCTATGAATCTGTATTTTAAAAGTATGACATTGTGTTTGAAAAGTACTGCTGGCTCTCATACTACAACATCCTAATTACCTTAGCGTTAATGTTGCTTGAATTTCTTTAATTAGGTTAAAATTACTTTGACGAGTTTACTTATTATTTTATCAAGATAATATTGAAATTAATTTCATGCGTGACATTTGACTTAAGCATTGTTTTACTAAAAGCAATGCAAATATTACTATTATATTAGTTAAAGTAAATAGTTTTATAAAGTAGTTATTTCTTTAAAAAACTAGACAAATCACACAACCACGTCTAAATTATACCTACTTACAATTACACTCTTTATTAATAATACGATAATTTGAAAGATTTGTTGACGTTTTAAAAATACTCAGCAACTAGATATAAATAAATTAAATTCTTAGTAATAATTTTTTACATGTTTCTTCCTTTAAGTATAAAGGCTTAGTAAAGGTCCAAGTATAAGATTAAAGATAGTTAAGACATGCACCACAGGACACGCAAAATAGGCGCCGAGTCGTCGATTTGCGGAAACCAGCCGTGTTTACCGTACCATACCCTACCATACCATGCACCACAGGCAAAAAATATGGTCATAAAGTACTAATTAATTGTCCATAAAATTTATATTTTACTCGATGTCAAGAAAAGATTTTACAATTTATCTTGAACGGACTTGTCCCATACAATTCAAGCGGAAAAACATAAAATATCTCTAAACTGCAATGTTGCATTCGAAACCCCTGAAGATGGTCTGATATGGGAAACAATTTCACTGATACGAAGGGTGCGTGGGGCGTAGCGATATTACAGCTACACTTGGTTGCACGTTGATACGTGAAATTCAATTTCTTTCTTCTTTGATTTTACAACTTTTTTATCTTTTCCGTTTGAGGGTTTGACTTCAAAGTTTATTTTTATATTTATTTTTTTTATTCGCTTCTCTTTAATTTAATGATTAGTTACAGAACAGCAATATATCTAATTACTAGCTGCTGCCCGCGACGTCGTCTGCGTGCGTTCACTGCTCGTTCCCCGTAGGTGATTGCGTGATAATATGTAGCCTATGTTCTGACCCGACTTCTTAATAATATTCGTGCCAAATTTGAAGTAAATCCATGCAGTACTTTTTGAGTTTATCCCGGACATACATTTGAAGAAATAAAGGTTCACTGCTCGTTCCCCGTAGGTGATAGCGTGATAATATATAGCCTATGTTCTGACCCGACTTCTTAACAATATTCGTGCCAAATTTGAAGTAAATCCATGCAGTACTTTTTGAGTTTATCCCGGACATACATACAGACAAACAGACAAACAGACAAAAATTCTAAAAACTATATTTTTGGCTTCGGTATCGATTGTAGATCACACTCCAAGTATTCTTTTAAAAAAATATTCAATGTACAGTTTTGACTTTTCTACCATTTTATTATATGTATAGATTATAGAATTATGAGTGGTGAATTATATCATGGTGTTTATTTAATGCGCACGGAAATTTATTGAGCACGGCTAGAAAAAAACTCGTTACAATTCTGGAACAGCCTGATTTATGAAGGATGAGATTACTTTAATCTTTTAAACAGGTCATATCCAAATAATACTGCTGTCAAGTACCTTGTGTTTTCTTACTATGGTGACTAAGGTGGTGCAGGCGTCTATAGGCTACGGTATCCGTTTACCATTAGGCCCACCGTACCCTATTTTTTGTTTTCCTTAGGATAAAAAAAATACATAATGTATATGTTTAAACTCGTGGAATTTTTATTACCTTATACAAATAGTTTGCCATTCCGACCCCATTCGATGGACCTTTTCCTATCGCAATACTGCAATGTTATTTGTCACGCAAGGTCGTTTCAGAGATAAACAAATTAACACAGACTATAAGAAAACCTTTACATAGTTTCGTCATACTGTGTCTTCGATAAAAATGTTCAAAAAGCTACTTACTCTGTGTTCGAGTGGGTTTTTAAAAGTATGTTGGCGACAATTTATGTATGAATAGCGTGTTTAATGGCTATTTCAGCCGTGAAAACATCTGTCATAGGCTTAACTAGCGAGGGTCAGTAGGTTAACTGCTTTATTTTGTGTTTCACGAATGTTTGTTTAATATCTTGAGAATGCGTTGAAATGAATAATTACCACCCCATCGATAACATACTCGCGCTCTCAAGAATTTGGTCACTTACCTAATAAAAACCTATATTGTTTTAAATTTCCATGGTTATTAACGTTATTTGAATTCATACTAGGTAGGTACTTGTACTTACATTATAAGTACCTAATAAGTAGACTTATAATGTAAGCGTCATCTATATACGTTTATTTGTTACATGTATATAGGTATATATTTAGTCATCATGACTCATTAAGAAATATGTGAATTAAATTTCATTCGATTTAATTTAATTTTTTTTGAGAGCAACACTGCTAAAAACAATTTGACTGTATCAATATAAACTTTTTATAATACGAATGCTATTAGCGGGTATTCATTTTTCTTGCTTTAATAAAGCCTTTGAAATTGACATTTTGATTATCATTACGTTTTTAAAATATGTATTTAGTTAACCAAAAGTAGCACAAGTTGTGACTTGGATGGAATAGCCATTGCTGAACGTAGAACGGGCATCCTTTCGTCCCTTAAAAAAATATAGGAAAGCTTATTGGCGATGATGACTAACAATAAGAAAACCTGCGAAAATAAGATAAAAATATTTATCATAAGTAACAGATTAATATATTAAACTATATGTACCTACCAAAAAGTCACAAAACGAAGCTTGTATGTATGAAATATAGCAAAGCTATTTTCTATTCATCAGTTCACCCGCAAATAGCAATAACATCATCATCAAAGAATAAACATTCAATGGAGGCTATCAGGCAATACAAACAGATTTGAAATTGAAGCGTTATATCAAAAGTGTAGTCGTGCGAACGGGACTCGGTTCTAGTCTAAGAAATATACGTTATATATAACTAGACAGGACTGTTTCACTTTGTTCCGGAATTAAATGAAGTTTTTCTGCTTTTTATTTAACATCCCACTGCTGGGAATAGACCTCTTTCTCCATATACGAGAAAGATTGGAGCTTGATCCACCAAGCTGCACCACTGCGGGTTCGTGAATATTCTCGTGCTCTCCAAGGTATTTTAGGCGCCTACATGCACCACTATATCACAGCGGTTGTTGAATTGAAGTTTATAGGAAGCTAATTTTTCAGTCTTTATCTTAAAATCGATTTTGTATGGATGTTTAACGAAAGTTTTGCATTGATATGTATGAAATAATCCTATGTTTTAAGTCTGTAAGGCATAGAAATAAGTTTGAAAGTTATTACGTAATAAAATAACGTTCTTAATTATTATTACAGGGTTTTTATTTTAAAGAAAATCTTCCACCTTAAAAACTTCCTAAGTAATGTTTTTTTTTGTTTAACGAATGTCAAGCAATCTGACTGACATTGTAACAATACTACTACTATGGCATGGTGACTATGGTCACTATTCACCATATTTATGATAATCCTGGTCACGGCATCAATTTGTAATGATACTATGCTATGGTATGATGACTATTTACCATATTTATGATAATCCTGGTCACGGCACCATTTTGTAACGATCTACTACTATGGCATGGTAACCATTCACCATGCTTATGATAATCCTGGTCACGGCACCAATTTGTAATGATACTATCCTATTGGGTGTAAATTTGTAACGAACTATCCTCTTGGTCACGGGACCAAATTGTAATGATACTATTGGATATACTTAGATATCCTTATCATCACGGCAGCAATTGTAACTATACTATACTATGGGGTGTGATGAGAAAGACCCCAACATATATAAATTTATAACATCCTGGTCACGAAGATCCAAAATGTGACACTATCATGGTAGTGGCGTTACAAGCTAATATTAAGCTTAAGAGGATATCAAATATCTTTGGCCTTATGAATGCGATCGACTAGAATAAGGAAGGACTCTACGTTGTGTTTGATTTTTGTTTCAGAGTAACTTCAGTTCTTTTTGTGGTATGCCGAAGGAAAGACATAGTATATGTTATTAGAAGCCTTGATTTCTATATAAACTCTACAACTAACCAACATCCTACCTAGCCACTAATTTAAAATAACATTTCTGCATAATGACATTTAATTACTGAAATTAATTTAATTGAAAAGATATTTACACTTACCAGTGATATAAATACTATAGATATCTAACTTCTGGAATACTATTTAAAAAGGAGAGGAAAATATTAAGCTTTACATCACCTCATAAGTAAATTAATTAAGAATTAATAAAATTTTGTAAATTAGAACCGTTAAGAATAAATAGGAATAAACTAATTTATTTAGAAATAACTATCACCTACTGTTTAACTAAAAGATCTGATATCTCCTTAAGAATGTGTAAATTATAATTGCTAATATTTTAGTGAATCTAGATAGCTAAAATAGAATTAAAGTTAAATAATTATATTCAGGATATCCTATATTGGCATTGATTAATTGAATAGTGTCTAAGTTCCTTTACATGTATTTTTAGATCAAACCTGATATAATAGATAGCTTCTGATATCTCTAAACAATTGAAATAAATATCAATAGATAAGTAAATGAAATAATGATTAAATACATATTATATAGCTATTAATTATCTTGAAATAATTTATTCAGTTAATAAATTATCTCAGATAATTGTGAAAGATAAATCGTAGTGTTTGTTTGTATGTGTTATTCTGTTAGGATAGGGTTTATAGGTATTAGGGAATTAAAAGGCCGGGTTCATCTGAACCCGGGGACCAAATCCCCTCCGACCCCATCCGATCCACACCGTGCTGAAGGCTCTAAATTAAATTAGGCACAACGTTGGTGCTATTAAATCAAAAGAAGGGTAGTAGGTAGGAAATTAAGAGAACCCAATTCTCTACAGTAAGTTAGATGGAAATATATCCTGTCTAACAAATGCTTGTTTCATACCGTTGCAGTACAATCATGCAATGACTGTATTTGAGTAATCCCTTGGAATGCCATATAGACATAACCAGTGAATTACTAGAGTTGATGTAATTACCAAGCTGTAAACAGACATGGTACGAAGATGTGTTCCTCGTGAACAAAAGGAGATCGTGTCTACTTATCTTTTCATTGTGTGCTTACTAGCCCATACGGGAACTTCGGTCACACAACTACTTTGAAATTCGATCACGAAACCTACTACTTTTGTCACAATAGGATTGTATAGTGTAAGTTCCCATAGGAAGACCTACTGAGTTACGAATCTATAGTCCGCTATAGTGTCAAGCCTAGCCACCATTGTGAGATGGGTCAAACAGCGACTAGTGACTTGCGACAACGCAACCTTTCGAGTGTCCTATAAGGAAATTAAGAATAAATATAGGTATAAGACCAACATGTAAAGTGGGTGTATTGTGCAGGTTTGCCCTTGCATGACTCACAGCACTCACATGAAACAGCATTCATTAAACAGAATAGGTTGTTCAATTGAAACACTGAACCAGTAATTAAGTTGTTAAACATTTGAATATATCAGGCTCTCTCAGGAACTGATTGGATTTATCAAGGACATGGAAGTGTCGAGAGATAAATAAAACAATTAAAATATAACATACTTCATTTACTCAATCAGAATCTCTGAGAGTATCTCATTTTCACAATGAAAAGAGAATGTATATTTAATAGGTTTTATAATCCATCAATGTTTGTATGTTTGTACAACACAAGAGGGCTTGATTAAGGCTCGGCTTAAATCTCAGTAAATCCGCCTTTAGGACTTAACAGAGACCGTCCACAAAAATTAGCAATAAATTAATTGGAAAAGTGAATATGTTTCTCTATTAGTCTAAAATAGAACTTCATACCACTGTCCAAATATAAATTACTAACCTTTGTTGCAGTTCAAACAACGACCATACACTAGGTGTCTGGTGAAGTTTGTCCATGTCTCTTATCATAGATAAGGAAACGTACGTATAGTATTTACCAAGAACATAGTTCAATTAGGCAATTACAAACGCAGAGGTTGGTAGGAAGTACACGCAACTTTCTTTACTAGATAGCCCAAGTTTAGGATCTACCTAGCATCGATGACGCGATGAACTGTGGCTTAGACGGGCCAAGCCTTATAGGGGACACCTATAATAAAACACTGGCGAATACAAACATTTATGGATTCACCTGAACATGGTTTATATAGTTCAATGAAAGTCATCGTAAGAATGAGACACTCCAGTCTACCAGATACCTCGTCTTGACACTCATTTAAGAACATAAATTCTTAGATCAATGTTCAAAACTACAAGAGTTTGTGTAATGTCAAGGTTCAGTGTATAATTACCTCATCTTAGAATGAATTCAAGAGCTAAAGGTATCCTTGAACCCATTCAAGACTACAACCACCTTGTTACCTCGTTCCAACATATATTTAAAAACTACAAGTTCTTAAATTAATGTTTAAACTACAAAAGTTTGTGTAATGTCAAAATGAAGCCAAATATACATATATATATATATATACATATACATACATACATATACATTCAATAGAAGCATATTTATATGTAGAGAATATTCAACAAGATACGACAAATAATCATTAGTTTGTTTATAGGTCATATTTCCCTAGAATCATTCACTACACTATCCACTTCCAAGGTAATGACTTCATTAAACAACACAGTAAAATTTCATTTCATTATTCAAATACACCCTAACGAAATTCTATTTAACCCTTACTATAGCCATATCTAATATGATAGTTTTAACCAAAGATTCATTCAATTTATATATGTAATTTAAAGTCAAACGAATGTAATTTCGTTTCATTCTATCAACATCATATTGTGATCACTTATTTAAGCTAGATTTCATTTTATCAGTTAAATTCAATATAAATATGGTCATAAGGCTTATTTCATAATAATTTCAATCAATAATTAATAGTATCAATGTAAACCTTTTCATAATAATTTCATTCAATAATCAATCAATAATTAATAGTATCAATGTAAACCTTTTCATAATAATTTCATTCAATAATCAATCAATAATTAATAGTATCGATGTAAACCTAGATAATAATTCATTAGATATCTTTTATTAAAAATCTCCGTAAAAGTTATAAAAAAATATATATATAAATAAGAATTGTGCATCGAACCACAGGAGCTCTTGATCACAGGTCTTTCACTGAATTTATTTAGCGGATTACAATTAAAGATTTTTATAATAAGAATTGCACTTAATAATAATCACTAAAAATAAATTAAAACTATTTCGCGAACTACACTGAAGCTACATTGCCACACTCGACCAGCTTACGCTAATGAAATCTCTGATCCAAACCCAAAAATACTTTAGGTATCCTATGTTTGATCCAGGTCAGAAATTCCATAGCTTCGCCAGCCGAGGGGCCGCGACGGCCGAGGAGGCCTACGTGCTCTCTTCCTCAATACTGTACTTCGAATTCCGAGTCCAAACCCGAATGCCTCTCCCCCGACGCCCCAACTGTATATATCAAGTCTCGCGTCTGCTACCCCCTCTACGCCTACCAACGCGCGTCCCAAGATTCCCGGAAAAAAAACCCACGCCCTGCAGTGTTGCCATTTACACGGCAATTGCCGTGTTACACGGAAATTTGGATATATTCGGTGATAAAACGCGGTACACAGCAGTACGTTCATTGCCGTGTTCAAAAATACGGCAATCCAATGTGTAATTGTTTTTTCCTAATAATTTAATCGATAGTTTATAAGTCATTATAGTGCAACACAAAAACAAGACCAAGAAATAAAATTATTACAAAAAAAACAAGGAATAAAATTATTACTTCCTCAATAAATTGAACTTTACTGGCTGTAAGCACTTTTATCCGATCCAAAGGAAATTGCGTAAATCAATTAAACAAAAACACAACAAAAGGTAAACAATATAAAGGGAAAAACAAATATACATTGAATAAAGCCGAAGAAAAAATGTTAGTTACGATAAATTTGTATGACGGTTGTGAAGAATAATGTATTATTCAACCGATTTCAAAAGGAAGTTATTTAACCGACTTCGAAAAAGGAGGCAGTTACTCAATTCGACCGCACAAATATATTCTTTTATGTACGCTCGGGGACAACCCCGTCGTTCACGAACCGATTCCTATAACTCCCCTTTTGTTTGAAAGGAGACATCCCAAGGGTGGCACCATGATAAGAAAACCAGGACATGATAATGGAATCCCAGATAAACCGAGGGGAACCCTCGAAAATCGCAGTGACGACCAGTGCGCCTGTCAACTCTTTCCCGTCCACCCACGCTGCACCACTTGTCGATACACTCGAAGTCAGTTTTCTCGTTTGCTGCTAGCAAACACAATTATTTATTGTCATTTTTAATCTTACGTGTTAATGTAAAGTAATTACACGGCAATTTTGTAGTTTTTATTCCAAAACACGGTAACTTAAAATCTTGTGATGGCAACTCTGGCGTCCTGTGACTCCAGCAAAAAAAACGCTCCCACGCCGAGTCTCGAACCCTTAGGGCCGATTCCACCGTTTGCATTGGAAACTAAGTTTAATAAAACTACGTTTTGCTTAATCGAATTTATAGTTCGATTCTAATCTTGGTTTTCGTTTAATTATTATTACGAATCATTTGTATGGGAATATAGCAAAGTGTTGTTTTAAGACTTTTTCAGGCAATTTTTTTTTAAAAATTTCTCTCCGTAACAACCATCCTCATACTTCAAGGAACATAAAAAAAGAATTAGCGCAATCGGTCCAGCCGCTCTCAAGATTTGCGCTTAGCAACATATTCAGCTATTCATTTATATATATAGAGATACACTACTATAAACTCGAGTATCAGAATATATCATATGACAACTTGACAAGATTTGTTTTTTAATAGGTTAGACCGTTAGAAGCTCTAGACAAAACGTGTTTACACAGCTAAACGCCAAAAATCGGTCGTTTAGAATTTAAACTCAGTTATTCTCTAACTGCGTTTAGTTTATGTTGGTGAAATGCAATTTCCAGCTCTAAACTCCGTTAAACGCGTAAACCGAGTTTACGTCGAACTAATCGCGATTATTTCAATCAGTGAAACCGGCCCTTAGAATGTTTTAGCTTATCAAAGTTTTAACAAATCTGTCAACACAACAAATTTAAGCTTGTCTCGAATATATTTAAAATTTATCACCTAATATTTTAAACCGATAACTAAGCTGTTTGAGTTCCCAGCTAATAAATCTCTATTTCAAGTACAACTTAAAATTTGAGACCCTAATGAATTAGAACAATTTTTGTTCATTAAAATGACTGATTTATGTTTACGTGTCAACTCACATTTCGATTTATGCGTTTGTTATCTCAAGTATAATTTAAAATTTATGGCACCAATAACTTAGAACTGAATTGTGTTTATGTGTTACGTTACAACATTATTAAAAGTTGCTTTGTACATAATATTTCTTAAGCAAAGACTTTTAACACTCTTTTTTATAGTTTCATTTGAAAATTATTCATTATTTAGACGTTGGTGGTGCACGGCGGAGTAAAACCTTTTTCAGTTGTTTATTTTTAAACGGTACATTTAACTTTGAATATCCGTCACGGATCGGTCGGTTTGCGAATTGTTGTAGCGAATAATTTTCACGATTTTCGAATGAGCTGCGAGACGGTAATAATTCGAATAAAGAGTATTGACAACTTTTTCAGCAATCGTATTTTGTTTTATTTTTTTATTTTTATTGATTAGACATTTCTATTCATTTTGTACGCTTTTTATTCTAGGGAGGTTGATTGTATTTTGAAGTTATTTCTCATTTAGTCGTTAGTTATATTTAAAGGAATGTTAATTGTATTATATTAATTAAATATCATATCTTACAAGATTTTAACTGTAGCGCGCCTATAGGTAGATATAGTTAAAAAAAGATTTATTTCTTATCAACAACAGTTAAAATTAATTAATTACTTTTTATAATTCTTTTATGATTACAAAGATACGTTATCTTAAAGTGCTACCTATAAATCATTATGCTAAGACTCATAAAAGCGAACAATACAAACCAATCATTTATAGCAGTCAATAAAAATTTAATGTGCGTGAAAATCTGAGAAATTTCTAGTTCAGAAATATCAGAGTTATTGATGTAGGTAACTAATATACTTTTATTTTATTTTCTTATTTTTTAATGTTGTTTTTATAATTTCCATTTTGTTTAGTATACCTTCTGTCGGGACTGAGACTACTAGGTACAATGCAGTTTGTATAAGTATAATATATTATTTTTTTGTTTCAACACATATAATATTATAATCAATGGTATGATAGAATATATGGACATTGGATTGCCTGTAATTTTCGAAGATTAAATATAATATTGAATAACTTATTGATTCTTTAGATAAAAAAGCCGTACGTATTGTTCTTGATGTTTGCATTCTTCTATACATAAAAAACTTGTACAGTTCAGAGATAGATATCAGAGATGTAATCTATAAAAGTAGATTTCCACCCATATATTGACTCATCACGATATTTCTGGAACCATAAGGCGTAGAGACTTGAAATTTGGTAGGAATATTCTTTTCGCCGAGTAGAGGTCAGCTAAGTACGGATTTTACTAAACTCCACCCACAAGAGGGGGTTGCGGGGGTTACTAACTTATATGGCAAACCAACGTTTGCGGGGTCAGCTAGTTATTATGTAAACATTTACGTTCTATTTTCGTAAAAAATATTTTATTCTTAGTCGTGATAAATATACATATGTTCAAAACAATTGTTTCCGCCCGGGATCGAACCGGGGGCCTTCTGCGTGTTAGGCAGATGTGATAACCGCTACACCACGGAAACTTAAGATAGCGTCGCATATATTTTGACAAGATACAAAATTGCGGCATACCTGCTATTTATACATATAACTAGTTTCATTGCTCTGATTAAATTTTGCGTACCTAATATGTTACATAGTGCGTTTATATATTATCATGGTCGTATTTATACGGATACAATACGTTTTAAATAATAATTATATGACTCTAAAACTGGTGTTGATAACGAGGTCAAGAATGTATTAGCTATTGAAGATATTGTTTTCTTTGGAACTTGTAAATTATTTTGCATTGTATAATTATTATTACTATCCATTTAATTTGATTTATATATATTTCTATTTTTTTAAAGTGGAAGAACAGCAAAAAAAACTGTTTGACAACGAAACAGTTCATGTAACCTACATATTTCTTGACTGTTTTGAAGAATAAAAACAAATCTTATTTAATTTCTTTAATTCATTCAAATTTTTTTTAAATGAATTTGTTGTTTTAATTTTTTAATTAATTTATTAATTTATTTATTTATTTATTTATTTATTATATGCACAGATATCTATTCAATTGTGACTATTATCGCGAGGTATAAGAATATTGAATAACTAGCTTCTACGCGCGACTTCGTCCGCGTGGAATAGGACCAATTCTGTCATACATGATTTTTGCGAAACTTAACCATTTACGCAGCGGAAGCACTCAATAGGAAAAAAACCCGATTTTGAAACATTCTTCATTGGTGTTACGCTCCTATAGGTCTTAGCGTGATAATATATAGCCTATAGCCTTCCTCGATAAATGGACTATCTAACACTGAAAGAATTTTTCAAATCGGATCAGTAGATCCTGAGATTAGCGCGTTTAAGCAAACAAACAAACTCTTCAGCTTTATTATATTAGTATAGATAATAATAAAAAACGTAATTGCCAAGTTTAATTATTTTCTTAAATTAATATACAAGTGTGTCTTGACACATCAAGAAACCTTCAGCTAAAAATTTTGAAGTTAAGGAAGCTTTAATTGCATACGACGTCACAATTTTTTAAGTAAATGCTTGCCCTTACTAGATAAATAGTTTGAAATAATGACGCTACGTACAATATAATGCTTCCTTTACTTTGTAAATAATGGTGATACAACAGTAAGAAACAAAAGTCGGTAGGATTTATTGTTAGTCGTAAAGTTAATGGAGGGAACAGGAAAAAAGTTTTACGGGTCATTCTGTATATTGTCTTGTGTTGCTTTTTAGGTCACATGTGGAAATGTTATTAACAAATTAATTGTAAAATATAATGAATTTAAATTTACTATTGGTCAATTCAAAGTGCAGGCTCTCGTATTTATTAAGAATACGCTATTCATTTCCACTAACATTATATATATTTTTTGTATGACTACCATCTACCATGCATTATAAATGTTTTCATTCATAAAAAAGAAACTAGAGTGAGGTAACCATACATATCCAGTTACTAGCTTCTGCGCGCGACTTTGTCGGCGTGGACTCCGCTCCTATTGGTCTTAGCGTGACGATACATAGCCTATAGCCTTCCTCGATAAATGGGCTATCTAACACTGAAAGAATTTTTTAAATCGGCCCAGTAGTTCCAGAGATTACCGCGTTCAAACAAACAAACAAACAAACTCTTCAGCTTTATATATTAGTAAAGATATACATCAGACTTTTCAATGCTCGAACTCACAAATACAAAAACATTTTAATATAGGGTTGGTACATATATTTTTAAAGCAAAATACAATATACCTTTCAGTACATTTTTCCATCTGATACCGAAAAAGGAGGTTTAATATTCACGTAACTATAATAATAAATAATATAACGTTTAATGTAAATAGAGTATCACGAAATAGCAAACAAACCCTTTGAAACCCGATAGGCTATGAGTCTGGTATCAGCTAGAGGAAACTGTATAATTGATTTACCCACGCCCGCTTCGACGAAAACGAAAGTAATGATATTATACACGGGCTTTTAGCTACGGGACGCAGTCTAATTGTATTATACGGCAAAAGGAGAGATTAACGTGGAGCTTTGAATATTTTTAAACAGACTAGTGATATTGTTGTGACCGTTATTCAAGTTTTATATTTAATTAAAGAAGAACGAATCATATTTACCGCATTTATCACCGAGGTTCTGTTTGGTTAAATATTTTGCTTATTTTTTAAATTTATTTTTAATATATTTTTTGTAGATCGAAACGCTGTATCATCTTTGATCATTTCTCCTGTTCATTGAGGGTTTTTTTTTAAATTCTAAATCTCTCGAAATAATAGAATGAATAAGAAATTTTAAAATAAAGTGTTGGTTGTGGTTAAATAAAATTTGGGCGTTTAAATGTGGTGCTTTATTTATCAAATACATTTTTTTTTGTAATTGTTTTTTATTTGTTGAAAATATACTTAATTACTTTACCCATTAAACTTATAACTGTTTAAAATTAAGAGGCTACTTAATTAGTATTTAATTTTCTTCCATTTTCCCGTTCTTTAATTTCAGAATCAATCATCTCAGACATTACCGTCGGTTTTTCTTGAGTTATATTTTGTTTCTTTGTAGCTATGAAAATAGGTATATAGAGAAAATAAACTGTACATTAAACTAACAGAAAAATATTTTATTTTTGACCATTCAGTAAACATAATTGCATTATGGCATTCGAATAAACGTGCTGTGTGGTTACGGCACTAAAGAATGTAGCCACCCCGTCTCTTCCCGTGGGTGTCGTAAGAGGCGACTAAGGGATAACACAGTTCCACTACCACCTTGGAACTTAAAAAGCCGACGAATGGCGGGATAACCATCCATGTTGGCTTTGAAATACACAGGCCGAAGACGGGCAGCAGCGTCTTCGGTGCGACAAAGCCAACCCTGCGGTCACCAACCCGCCTGCCCAGCGTGGTGACTATGGGCAAAAAACATGAGTTCGCGTCATAATATCGGGCGCGAACTTGTGAAGGCCTATGTCCAACAGTGGACTGTGATAGGTTGAAGTGGTGGATTCGAATAAACAATAAAATCAATGATTTTATCTTGTTTAGTACAATTTTGTTCAAAATATGAAAACATGTTAAACAAGAAATAGTAAAACAAAACAAATAAAACAATAAATATACCCTTAGACATTACATTTATTGAAATCAAATCAGCTCTAGAATATTTTTTGTACTATTTTAATAAATTCATAATTTTTCAATTCATTCATAAATTTTATGATATTTCAGAACTAAAGTTTATTTGTTTGAATATGCTAATTCCAAAAAAGCAAAAATACACGAATTGTAAAACGGCTTAGTTTGAGTTACATCTCCACACGAAATTTCTTTTGTTTTCAACTATCAACCATAATTATATATACTCGTAGTAGAGAAAAATGTGTACGTACATTTATTTTGTAATAATTATTTTTTCGTTGTTGGTATACACTTTATTGGACGTCACACACAAAAGCGGTCGTATTATTATTCAGCAAATACTTCCAGACAACCTAAGGGATCGAAAATTATTTATGCCATAATGCCAATCAGAAGATACATACATACATTTATTGGTAATTATTTATTTATAACATAAGTCAAGTAAAAGGAGAATAACAGTATTTTAGACGTCTTTTAAAATCATCCACCTAGGGAATAATAAGTAAAGGGAAAGCATTTCAAAGGACAGAATAAAAGTACAGCTTAAATTTTAAATGCTTTATTAAAGATTTTGGTATTTTGTACTGTTAGTCTTAGCATCTGATTCTCCGAAGAATGCAATATTTTACTGTGCTGTCCGATGAAATTTTAAAATCGAAAGAAAAAACACTTCACATTATTATAAAACAAAGTCTCTTCCCGTTGTCTGTCTGTCTGTATATATGCTTAGATCTTTAAAATTACGCAACGGATTTTGATGCGGTTTTCTTTAATAAATAGAGTAATTCCAGAGGAAGGTTTATATGTATAATACATGCATAATATAGTAAAGGAACACTGATAGTTTAAAAGTTTTCTAATGTGATGTCGTAAATAGATACATTTTTTGCGCTTACATTGCAAATATTTATTTTTAACCGACTTCCAAAAAAGGAGGAGGTTCTCAATTCGACTGTATTTTTTTTATTTATTTATGTTAGCTCAGAACTTTTGACTGGGTGGACCGATTTCGATCAATTTTGTTTTAATTGAAAGGAGTTGCGTGTCATGTGGTCCCATTTTTTTTTTAAATAAGATCTGACAAGTACTTTTAGAGTTATATCTAATAATGCGTATTTACTTGACTACTTTTTCGTCGACCTACGTTGTATTATACCGCATAACTTTTTAGTCGGTGTACCGATTTTGATGATTCTTACTTTAATCGAAAGTTAATACTTGTCATCTAGTCTTCGTGAAATTAGATCGAGATCTGATTACAACTTTTTGAGTAATCTTTAATAGCGCGTATTTACTTGACTATTTTTTCGTCTTATGACGTTGTATTACTTGTCGATGTAATTGAAGTCGGTTTTATTTCGTTTGCGAGCAAACACAATTATATATTTTATATTTAGTATTAGCATTGCACCCGTGCGAAACCGGAGCGGGTCGCTAGTAAAATATATAATAGAACAAATACCTTGATGCAATTCATATTATTTTAGCAGTAGACGTAACAGATAATTAAACAATTAACAACTATAATTATGTAGGTATATACTAAAGTAATATTTGACAAATTGTTATCTACGTCTATCTTCATAACATTAATTATAATTATACAAAATTGAATTTATATTCATTATAATAAATGTTTCGAGAAATGATCACATCATAGGTAATAAACGTTCAACATCGTACGTGTTTCAAAGTTAACGTCGTGTAACCTTGTTAATTGAATATGTCGCGAATGTAACATAATTGAATTTAATCTGTATATTATGTATAATTTCGTTAATTTATGTGTATATTATTGTGTCTATATATTTTCATTAATATATCGTTGTATTTATTTTGATTGTACAGCTTTATTGTATAATTGCTTTAACTACGTTTTTATCATTACATACAGTATAAAACAAAGTCGCTTCCCGCTGGATGTAGCTTAGATCTTTAAAACTACGCAACGTATTTTGATGCGGTTTTCTTTAGTAAATAGAGTGATTCCGGAGGAAGGTTTATATGTTTAATAAAAGCATAATATAGTAGAGAAACACTGATAGTTTATGCAACCGTGCGAAGCCGGGGCGGGTGTGACAGTAATATTCATAACGATGCACATAGACAGGTCTTGACAGGGTAAGAACTGCAATTCAAATAAACACAGTTAAATAATATAGTTTTCTAGTAGTTTTGTGTTACTGTGGTAAGTAAGATAGTCAGAGCACCTGTGGATGCACTAATTTTTTTTTTTTATGTAACTAGGTCGGCAAACAAGCGTACGGCTCACCCGATGGCAAGACCGTAGCCTATAGACGCCTGCAACACCAGAAGCATCGCAAGCGCGTTGCCGACCCTATCCCCAATCCCCCCCAGGAGCTCTGGTCACCTTACTCACCAACAGGAACACAATACTGCTTGAAAACAGTATTATTTAGCTGTGGTCTTCTGTAAGGTCTTCTAAAGGTCTTCTGTAATTGCGACAATCCCGGTGTTATCTGCGTCCACAGGTTACAATTACAAGTTTACAATCATCCAGACTGAACGTTCAATGATATGGTAACAGAAACATTAAAATTAATTATATTCTTTTGCTTTCGATTGATGAAAAATATTTACACAAACAAATTTAACTCTTTATAAATTATGAGGTGGCTTTTCAACTTAAATTGTATTTGTTCCACGTCCCCATGTCTCTATTATTACACAAAGTAGGCTTTCAATAGGCTGTAGACACCAGTAGACACCCTAGGCCACGTAATTAGCATCGTGCCCTGTCTGAGAGATATTTGAATAACGCGCAGGGGAGGGAAACTTGTTAGGGCAGGTACACGTGTATTTGTAAATAATAAATGTACTTAATTAATTTATTAATTTTAATTTACATTCCATTTATCTTATAATTAATGCTATGACCTTATAGTAGTCCTTGATAGGGATAAGATTTATTCTTGTTTTTATCGGAAACAGCTATAAGACTAAATTGTATTGCAAAAAGTTGTCACGCTGTATATGGCAATTTCTTGTTATAAGTACATCAATATAAAAATTGTGGAGAAATTGCCATCAACGTTAGCAAGTTGAACTTATCGAGTATCACAGCTCAATGTTTAAAATATAATTCAGCCTACAGAGCAAACCAGACATTATTTTTATATGGTTTTCCACTTGACATTAAATGGTAAATTTTAGTAAATACCGGCCAATGGCAACTTAGACTTTTACTCAACAATATTCAGTAATAAAAATTGATATACACATAATATAAGTCTGAGATAAAAATATAAGAGAAACATAGTAACAATAAACCCTCATTTAGACATATTATAAAACGAAACGAATTTCATTAATAATGTGTCCACAGCTTAAAATCCGGAGCGGCGTGTATGGCGTTAACGCTTCTCTGGACACGTTAATTGAAAGTGGATTGGAGGTGACAGTGTAGAACGGGGTTTTTGATTTTTTTTAACATCGGGTGTTTGTGTTTGAAATTTTTTAAAGCATTGTCTGATACTGGTATTCTGTCTTTTCTGTGATTTGAATTTACTTACTTCGTTTTTAATTTCTATTATATGTGTTTTTGTATATTTTTTTGTTGTTAACATCTTTCAAAGTACACAAAAAAGATAGAGAGTAAATTTTCAACTTTGAAAATCCTTTATTCATTTCTATTTACTAAAACTTGTCACTCATTTGAAAATGAATGTATCATAAAATTACAATTTTAATTTTCCTAAAGAAACCGACTGCTCATCAAAACAACCGCTCTGGTGTAGTGGTGCGAGTAGTCGCCTAAAACACCAACATTTTTGCGGGTTCGATTCCCGTTCAGGATTTATATATATATGTATACGTACAGATATTTCTTTCCGGTTTGGATGTCTATCCCTGTTGGTCTCCCCGCCGTGCCTCTTAGAGCAGGTTAAGCTGTCGGTACCGGTTCTTATCATAAATACCTGATAGCGATAGTTACTCATAGTAGGGAACATATCCGCCAACCCGGAGTGGAGCAGCGTGGTGGATAAAGCTCCAATCCTTCTCCTACATGGAGAAAGAGGCCTATGAAAAAAACAGTGGGATATTACAGCCTGAATGCGCTAAAGAAACCAATGGACAATATTATCATACATATTATGTGTAAACAGAATTTGTTTCGTGTTACGTTTGTTTGTATTACCCGTCACAATATAGATTATGTTTTCACAAGAATGTTCAGGGGAAAAATTCAATGTTCAGTTGCTATAAGTCGGATCTTCTGAGAACGCAGTCGATTCAAGTTATAAGCTTTTACAATTATCGCTAACAGTTTTAAGTTCTACTACACCTAATATTTTACTGTTTATTTTCATTATATAAGAAAACTAGCTGATCCGGCGAACTTCGTACCGCCTAACAGTCGATTGGTATTAAAGTTCAAATTGACTTTTAAGTATTATTACGAATCTTTTGTACCTATGGGAATATAGAAAAGTGTTGTTTTTAGACTTTTTTCAGGCAATTTTTTAAACTTTTCTCTCCGTAAGAACCATCCTCATACTTCAAAAAATATTATAAAAAAGGAATTAGCAAAATCGGTTCAGCCACTTTCGAGATTTGCGCTTAGCAACACATTCAGCGATTCATTTTTATATATACAGAGAAGAGATACAACCTAGACGTTCGAACTCAGACCAGCAACTATTTGCTCAAATTTCAATAAATTGTATGTCATGCTTTATTGATATTATAGATATATAGAAATATTTTATATTTGTAGAAAAATGTTTCAAAAAAATTAACCAAACGTAAACATTTCCCGACAATATAAAAGTATTAAAAATCTAACATTGATTTCTTTTTTACGTCATAAACTATTCAAAAGAACAATAAATTCTGTTAGTCCGATAGTACTTTCATTGAAAAAGAAAAATTAGGAGTTCCAATTTCTATTATTATTTAAAACAAATTATTATGGATATCGAGGGATGCATATCGATGTATGAATAATATCTATTTTCAAAATAATACAATACAAATATTATAAATGCTAAATAAAGTCAAGAATGAAAACAAATACATACATACATAACTAATTTAATCTACGCTCCAATTCTTTTAACGTTACTATTTTTTTTAAATATAAATGTTATTTGGGACGTTCTTCTTTTTATCGACAATGTCTCCTCCGTAAAAAAGTAAATATATTGCTCCTAAATACCAAATTTCTTTTATTTTTTTTTATAAAAATAAACTTGATAAGGCAATAATTATAATATCTTCAAAAGAAGATTTTAATTAATCATATTTTTTTACAAAATTAGTGTGACATAGTATACGAAAAGCGTAACGGAGGTGTTTTACATACAAAAAAGTGTGTCCCTCTATGAGCACTAATGTAAACAAACTGCTGTCGTGAAAAAAAATCACATTGAAAGTTTCTATCCAAAAATATTTACTGAACTACTTAACCTTTGTTATTAAATTAATAAGAAGATATAATTTTTAATGTTACTATTATTAAATAAAAAAAATATTTTATTGGCTGTCTCCCGACGTACATGATTTTTGTTGCTACCTTCTGTCATTCATTTTATGGTACAAAATAATGTGCGTTAACGATTTTGATCTTGGTCACTAAACAAGAGAATAATCCCTCTCCACCCCGGATCCGCGCTATGCGTACCTCCGCCCTGGCATTACCAGTCAGTCGCTCGAAAGCAGTAAAAGGAGGTGCGAGTGTTTATTTAGCGATCGCTCTGTCACGTAAGTTACTACTTCCAAATGTTATTGTAATTTATGTGATTTGATGTTATTTTATTGATTTCTGATAAATATTTCACATATGACCAGTTTTCTGCGTAAATTATAATTAGGAACATTCTGAACATCTCGAAAACTACTATTTTACACGTCTGTCACGAAGCACCTCTGTCCCAAAAATGTGACAAGGTGTTAGACCTCGTGACGGAGTGGTCATTTTTGTATGGAGCTTAGAGCCTTAGTTAATTTTAATAATAGATGATTGTTACTTTTCTTACGGTGGTTATTATATCGTCAATTATTTTGTTAATTTAAAGTGTTACCATCAGATAAATTGAAAAATTGTATTATCTACGGCTGAAAAACAGGACGGTGTCGTGAAACAAGGAAACAACCCTGAAATCAACACAAAAATAAAGAGTAGAGTAAGTGAAAAGATATTGCAAGACTAAATTAATATATCTACCGAAGAATGGTTATTGTTTTCTAAAATTAAACATTGTTATAAGGTTAACTTCGTTTGGCGGGTAAACATTATTTACCACTCCGTGGTTTCGTATACAACTCTGTCACAATTGTCCACCTTATAATTTAATTTCAAAGTAATGCATGAACCCCTCCACTGGCAAAATTTACAAAAATAACGTTTTTTTGTATTACATGCTAAACAATAAAGGTATTCACTAGATTTTCAAGCTATTTTATTGGGTGACTTTCATAATATTAAACAGTTTTTTGTCTTAAGAAGCAAAAATGTGACAGAGTGGTATTGGATATATATATTTTAATGTTTATTTTAAAAATTCCGTCCAATGGAGCTAGATACAAATAAATGTTTATATTCTTGATAAAAAAAGTAATAAAAAACTGAAGATCTGATTTTAAATGAGAAATTAAAAACATAAACATTTTTGTGACTGAGGTGTTATTTTTTGATACCATTCCTACGAAATTTGAACTAAAACAAAAATTACAAATAATACTTCGATGCATTATATATTTTTGAAATCTAGAATAACGAGGCAATGATTTAAATCACATTATAATAAACAAATCACATGTTTATTTTTTTTAAAAAATATAAAAATTTGCCGGTCTGATGTCGATAAAAAAGAAGAACGTCCCATTTACATAATTTATGTTAGTAATCGCTCATATCTTAGACCAATATATAAGATTCCAGAACCGTTATCCATTCTGTTCGGCGCTATTCGCGCGGCAAAATGAGATATCAGTAGATATTGAATGACGAGAGCGTTACTGTGAACGCGGCTTTCGCTTCCTATTCCTTTTTATCCTCTTTTTCTAAACAAAGAGTTCTCAATTGGCATTTCGTTGCGATTACAGATAGTAAACGGCTTAGTTTTATATAAGTCGTAGATATATTTTTTTCTGTTGCGAATATTTTTTTGGCAGCAACGCAAAACAGCTAGCTTAGTCGCATCTTTCTATTTATCCAGAAGATGGACATTTTTTGTCAGGAAGTTATTCGATAATTTGATATAAAATATTGCGTATTAGCTGTGCTCATAATTATGAGCTTTAAGAATACACGTACCTACCTAATAAAAATCATTATTAGTAGATTGATTGAGTCCAAACTTTCTCCCGAAGCCTTAGATCTGATGCGGCAGAGGCGCGAGTTACCCGCTGCTCAAGCAGCTTCGCCGGAACAGAAGGCTCTTTCCAAGAGGATACGAAAACTTGTACGCCGAGACCTCCGCTGCTCAAATACGAGAGAGATCACTACTCTTATTGAGCAGAATAGGGGGTCCAAAGTCTTCCAAAGACCATTGGGGAGAAGCCTTCTTGCGAAGCTAAAAACAGCGGATGGCAGAACCGTTTGTTCTCGCCCTCAGATTCGAGAAGAGGTCGAGAAATTTTATGGACAGCTGTACTCGTCGAGCGCACGCAAGCCTGAGACTTGGGACACCGAAGATCCACGTGCACCACTGGTGCGCCATTATTCGGAGGACATCCCGGACATCGAAGTAGATGAGATTAGTGCAGCGCTCGGGCAGCTTAAAAACGGAAAGGCCCCGGGGGATGACGGAGTTACGACTGAGCTCCTTAAAGCCGCAGGGCGACCTGCCCTAAAAGCCTTGGCAAAACTCTTTAACGCCGTCATCCACCGAGGTACCACACCAGAGGCGTGGTCCAGGAGTGTGGTGGTGCTGTTCTTTAAGAGAGGCGATAAGTCTCTGTTAAAGAATTACAGACCGATCTCACTTCTGAGCCACGTCTATAAGCTGTTTTCGAGGGTTGTTACGAATCGTCTCACCAGAAGACTCGACGAATTCCAACCACCGGAGCAGGCTGGGTTTCGAAATGGCTACAGCACCGTAGACCACATCCATACTGTTCGGCAGATTATTCAAAAAACAGAAGAATATAATCAGCCGCTGTGTATGGCATTTGTGGACTACGAGAAAGCCTTTGACTCTGTAGAGACTTGGGCTGTCCTGGACTCTCTGCAGAGATGTCATATCGACTGGCGATATATCGAGGTACTGAGATGTATGTACGACGCGGCGACGATGACCGTTCATATCCAAGACCAGAGAACGAGACCTATTTTCCTCCGGCGTGGGGTAAGACAGGGAGATGTAATATCACCGAAACTGTTTACCACTGCGCTGGAGGATGTCTTTAAGACCTTGGATTGGGAGGAACGAGGCATCAACGTCAACGGCGAATACATCTCTCACCTTCGTTTTGCTGACGATATCGTCATCTTTGCGGAGACGTTGGATGAGCTAGATCAAATGCTGGCCGACCTAAACGAGTCCTCCCGACGAGTCGGTCTCGGTATGAACTTGGACAAAACGAAAGTTATGTTTAACAACCAAGTCATACCGAGACCGGTATCGGTTGACGGTATCCTTCTTGAAGTTGTTCAGGATTATGTCTACCTTGGCCACACCATTCAGCTGGGCCGAAACAACTTCGAGAAGGAAGCTGATAGGAGGATTCGGTTGGGCTGGGCGGCATTTGGCAGGCTTCGTCGAGTCTTCACTTCGAAAATTCCGCAATGCTTGAAGACAAAAGTCTTCGAGCAATGCGTCCTGCCTGTGTTGACATACGGAGCCGAGACGTGGACACTGACGAAGGGACTGGTCCACAAGTTTAAAGTCGCTCAACGTGCTATGGAACGGGCTATGCTTGGGGTTTCTCTCAAGGACAGAATAAGAAATGAGACTATCCGTGAGAGAACGAAAGTAACCGACATAGCCCACAGAATCAGCAAGTTGAAGTGGCAGTGGGCTGGTCATCTGTGTCGCAGGACCGATGGCCGTTGGAGCAGACGTGTCCTGGAGTGGAGACCGCGTATTGGCAAACGCAGTGTAGGACGCCCTCTGGCCCGCTGGACCGACGATCTACGTAAGATTGCTGGTGTAGGCTGGATGGGGATTGCGGAAAACCGGGATGTCTGGCGCGAGCTTGGGGAGGCCTATGTCCAGCAGTGGACTGCAACAGGCTGATATGATGATGATGATGATGAGATTGATTGATTCCAGCTGTGTCATTCCGTTGTTGGGCATACAGGGTAATTTATTCGTTGTTTTCCAGAAATGAATATTTTTACTTAGATTTAAGTTATTACCTGGAAGCGACAGTAAAGTTTCTTTGTCTTATGTCAAAGTCATAATAATGTACTTTTGTATATTCATTATATTAAAAAATGTCTCTTTATGATGGGTATGATTCTGCCTGTAACATCCCAGTGCTGAGTATAGACCTCTTTCTCCATGTAAGAGAAGGATCGGAGCTTAATCCACCACACTGCTCTACTTTTTATACTTCTTGCGCATATTCATTTTTATTTATCACAATACCATATTTTTAAACAAACACGTGCTACAACCTCGTTAAAATATAACATAGTCAACTACCGTTTGCATCAGATCAGCCTAATGTCGTAATAACATTTATCTACATTAATGTTGTAACATTCTACTTATGTTTCCAATACTTGACTTATAATTACTACTGTTATAGCGCAGACAACAAAACACTCAATTTAAGCAATTTCACATGATGGTATAATATCCACATCGATATCGTAAAATCTCATTATAACATCGCGCGCATGCGCGCAGCTGCGCTCTCATTGGTTAGATTTTAATGGCGGCAAAATCACTGACAATACACGTACGCGTGAATTTAATTTAATAAATTAAAAGTTAATAAATTAAAAGTAAAAAAGCTTTTTAAAAAACAAGCTTTTATTTGAATGCACTAAAACGAAAAAAATAAATTTTTACTTTAAAACTTTTACTATCTACTTATAAAGTCATTACACATAATCTATATGATAGAAAAGCTTGTCGCGAGATAGTACTCGTATTTCTTTAGTTTGAAAATTTTATTAGTTAAAATAAATCACATTAATTTATTTACTTGTTTACAAGCAAATCTTGCGACAAGCTTTTATATCATATAGATTATGTGTAATGACTTTATAAGTAGATAGTAAAAGTTTTAAAGTAAAAATTTATTTTTTTCGTTTTAGTGCATTCAAATAAAAGCTTGTTTTTTAAAAAGCTTTTTTACTTTTAATTTATTTTTGACTTTTTAGTCGGTTATTACGTCACTTTATTCGAATTTTTTTTAGCAAGCCCTTTCACTTGATACCCATATTGTAGAAGTGCACTAAAAATGACTAGTCCACACTCTTGGATATGCCGCCATATTGGATTTAGAATGACGTCACAAAGGTAACCATGCATTGGCATCCAAATTGAACCTACTTATATACAAAATTTCAGCTCAATTGGTTGAAGATATCTGCTTCAAAATTGAGTTGCAAGATTTCACCTGAACAAACATACATACATACAAACCATGCATTGTCATCCAAATTGAACCTGTATACAAAGTTTCAGCTCAATTGCTTGAAGATATTTGCTTCAAAATTGAGTTGCAAGATTTCACCCGAACAAACATACGTACATACAAACCATGCATTGTCATCCATATTGAACCTGTATACAAAGTTTCAGCTCAATTGCTTGAAGATATTTGCTTCAAAATTGAGTTGCAAGATTTCACCAGAACAAACATACATACATACATAAATACATACAAATCATGCATTGTCATCTAAATTGAACCTGTATACAAAATTTCAGCTCAATCGGTTGAAGATATCTGCTTCAAAATTGAGTTGCAAGATTTCACCCGAACAAACATTCATTAAATTTACATACATACATACATACATACATACATACATTGCAAGTTTAATAAAAGCTTGTAATAAAAATGGATAGCGACGATGATATTTGTACGCCTCCGGATATTCTAGAATTGGCAACAAAATTAACTCACAATCTTTTGCCAGAAAAATCTAGAAAATTATATGAAAAATAAACTATTGTCAGCTTTTACTCTTGTTGTTTGATTAATTGCATTAGTGAAGATAAAGTAGTGTATGCAACTGCATATAACACGGGTATTAAAACACTCGTTACTATGTATTATGAAACTCGCTGCGCTCGTTTCATAAACTCACACTCGTGTTTTAATACCCTTCATTATATGACAGTTGCATAAACTACTATTATTACATTATATTCGATTTACACAATCATGTAAAATTACAGCTTGATCGAAAATCGGGAAGTGGGTTGAATTTAACTTATGTAAATGGTGCAGCTGTATATTCTGTACACGGGACTTCTTTCAAAATTATTCGTTTTTATTTTCAACTCCTTTTTCAATAAAATTTATTGTATATTGAAATTTGGTATAAGAAGTCGGATTGGTATATAAAGGTCGTAGAATGGAGTCAAATAGTATTAATTTTCATTTATAGTGTAGTTTCGCGCTAAGGGAAGCTAAGCGCGCTTGTAACGTACAAAAATTATAAAAAAATTACCATTTCGGCCTCAGAACAGATTAAAAGACATCCCAGAATAAAAGTATCGGCTACAAAATAAAAATGTGAAAATACCAAAAAATCCATATTATAAATTTCCGTTCCGTAAACTTATAAACAACGTTCTAAATACTTCATAGCCCTCAAAATAATCACGAGTACAGCTTGTACGTCGCTGTCAAAACCATACACCATTGACGAGGGTCGCCCGAGCCGGTTACGGCGATTATTTAGTTGACCTCTCCACGGTTCTGATCCGCGCTAATTTATCATTTTGTAGGGCTGTTTACTCCATGAATTATGACATTGTCAATTATATTTTATACATAATAGCGGTATCAGATTTTGTCGCTGAAGTTAATTTATCATGAAATCCGGTGAATTAAGTTTGAAACGATTTGTTTACTATAAAGTATCACTATGTATTCATAAAAAAAGAAACTTGTAAATAAATTGTTCTCTTTCAAAAATCTTTTAATTGATTTCTTTGTTGTATGTATTTCGTTTGTAGTTGTGTCAGTTTGACACAAATTAATGAAATAAATTCTTTGTTTTTTTAGGGTTATTTAAAACAAATAATAATGTAATGGTAATTTTTATTTTGGATAATTATTCTTGCTTGACATTACATGTTAACTATAATATATCCGTATTTATAAAATTTCATATAGTTTTTTTACATATGATGTTTGTCTACAATTTTATTGATTTCACATTTTAGCGTAACCATACTATTATCGCTGTTGTTCTAAAAAATAATTAAATTGATTTTCAAACAAAATAATAAATTAAAAAAAAACTTATTTTATGTATCACCATCACAGAAATAGTAATACCCCATATTACTATTTCTGTGATCACCATAAACTGTGTATCGTCTACGTAATTTAATGTAGTACAAAATCTAAGTGAAGATAATTTTAACGGAATTACAAATGTAATTAATTCTTATCCTGTATTATTAACGTAACGATGTGTTAAACTTCGTAAGATAATTACACCAAACAGCAGCCCTACGGAGGGAATGTCAATTATTGCTGAAGATTATAATCAATTTTCATTGTGTTAATAATAATGATTGTGTACATTTACATAAAGGGTTTCAGCTTTAGTGTAATACTTGATGAGCGGAATAATTGATTGCGAAATTGCGTTACTGTCTGTGAAAATAGTAATATTTTAAAGTGTTCCACGTAAATCTATACTAATATAATAAAGCTGAAGAGTTTGTTTGTTTGTTTGTTTGTTTGTTTGTTTGTTTGTTTGTTTGTTTGAACGCGCTAATCTCAGGATCTACTGGTCCGATTTGAAAAATTCTTTCAGTGTTAGATAGCCCATTTATCGAGGAAGGCTATAGGCTATACATCATCACGCTAAGACCAATAGGAGCGGAGTCCACGCCGACGAAGTCGCGCGCAGAAGCTAGTGTTTTATATAATACAATACAAATGTACTTTATTGTTAACTTAAATGACCAAAAAATAATACAACAATAACAGAAATATGTATAAATGTATAATTAGCGGTCTTATCGCTCATCTATAAGAGATATCTTCTAGATCTAGACAATCCACAAATGTGAGCCTAATATTTCAAGACTGTGAGAAACCAACTGGAAGTAACGCTAAGTATTTAAAAAAAACATCCATAGATTTATAAACTAAATTTTATTCAATGTACATAGTTCTTTGAATCTTGTTTCCAGGTAGTGGAAATGATATTTCTTCTATGTAAACTATATTTTTCCGAGATGCCGGCCTGTCACGTTGCACCTCCAGACGTGAAGCCAATATGCACGTCTGCAGGAAAATATCAATTTCAAAAGGATATTATTTTCTATGTCATTGTAATGGCGTTGACCTCAGTATTTTATATTTTGCTTTGATACTTCGATATCGTCGTTTGTAGCTTTAGTGTTTTTATTTAAAATTGACATTTTATAAGAGATGAACAGACGTGAATAAATCGACTAACGGATTCTCTTAAAATAATTTCTTAATCGTTTTTAAGGCACTAGAAATAATATTTTTTACGACACTGTTACCGAGGTAATTGAGCCTTGGTAAGCCTTCTGTTTTCTAATACAATATATTAAAAACAATATTTGATATCCAGAATTTTATTAATAGTATAGAGTATAGAGGATAATAATTATCTTTACACCATTTCTAAAATTTCACTGAATATAAAAATATCCTTTTTGTGTAAAAAAAATTTGACGTCTGAAAGTACAAAGGAAGTCCGGAAGTGGAACCGAAAGGTGCAGTCTGGTGTAGGGGGCGCTAGGTGCGTCGCGATTCTTAGCTTCCGGTGCGCGAAAAAGACAGCTATAGGAAATGAACGTCCGACGATTGAATGAATCTATTGGTTGGACATCTTTAGACTTCAACCTGTTTTACTAAATATTATATTTTAACCAACTATTATTAGAGTAGTATTGGAAATTGTCTACGTGGTCTACACTCAATACATATATTTCGAGAATAAATGTAATAAACTCTTACATTATCTAGTTGATATATTATATTGATATGACAATTTATGCTGACCGCTTTTTGAGAGATGTTTTCAGTTTAGCAAATAATACAATTTAAACTGAAACTTTCTTTTACATAATTCAAGTCCACATTTAACCTGATTGACGACTCAACCTCAGCTCTATCAGAAACTGATAATATTCATTGAACCTTACTTAGTAGTAGCGTGCGACACGTAAAAATACACAAGAATTGTTTATCGTGTTAGCTTACGTGTAGTTTCTGTATTAGTATATTGGATTTATGGCTTTTGATTACTCTCTGTAAATTAGTGCACGCAATGTACATTCCTACATGTTTTAGTGAAGATAAAAAAGTTTAGTACAATTTTGTGCTCTTCTTTTAAAATCAGAGAGCAAGGATACTTAAAGTATAAACATTACAAGTATATTTTTTTTTGTACACATTAAAAACTCTAAAATATATTTCTCAAATCTCTATAACCCAATTATTTATACTAATACAACGTATAGGATAAAAGATAAAATAGTTTTTTTTTTTTAAATAAATATATTAATGTGACTCTTGAATTATAATAGCTATACTATGAATACGAAGATAATGAATATACCTAATACTTACAAACCACTGCTATAGGGGAAATTGGGAGAAAATCATAAACTATTTATTGTAATCGAAAAGTAAGGTATTATTGTATTTCATTAACGATTTAAAGATTTAATAAAGATTACAATTTCATTCGAATATTATTAATTTTGAAAAATTATTCACAAATATACACTACTATAATAATCTCTTATGAAAAATGTATTGCAAAATGCGAATTGCTATTGCAAAAGCAGTAAGTGCAGGCAAATGAAGCAATGTATTTTAGCGCATTAAGATCAAAAGAGCTATTATCAAATTATTCTCGAAACGATATTGCCTTTCGTTATTAATCCGATTACGTTACTCCCCTTTATGAAATCAATTTATTATGCGACTGATTAAATTATGTATACCTGTTATAGTACATGAAAAATAAATATCAATAAATTTCAAATGTAAGTTTGATGATATTGTGTAAATGTAATTCAGTCAATAGGTAACTTGATACTGAAAAAGGCTGGTTAACGAGTAATGTCTTACAAGAGAAAGATCTTCTCTATATAGGAGAAGGGTTGAAGATTACCTCACCAAGTTGCTTCACTGCGGATGATTTCACTATCGTGGGTAACGATCGCTATCAAGTGTTTGTGTTAACAACCGGTACTGGGGTTTACGAACACTTCTAACTGTTATGACTAAATTGACTTATGTGTATTTATTGTGTACTTTAATATAAATAATACTATATTTTATATAAGTTCTTTGGTCATATCTCAAGAAATGAGAACACGACAGAAAGAGTGCTGATTCAGAGTCAGGCGGAAGGCAAGAGAACTCGTGGCCGACCACCAACTCGCTGAATAGACTCTATTAAAAAAACTACTGACTCTACCATGGTTGAGTGTACTTGTAACGCCACGAATCGACTGGAATGGAAGCACATTGCAAAAAAAATTATTTTCAATATTATTAATAGTGACTGAAAACTTAAAAACTTATAATAGTTATAATTAACTGAAACTCAGAAGGTAGACTGGTAGAACAGGAGAGACAAGCTAGTGGTCATATAAATATTTATAAACAGTCCCTAATTTATATTGTCAGTGTTTAACAACATATGCACAGACACGATTCGATGGTTTTATTATGTATATAAATTTGAATTCGCTCCGGTAAATATAACGCGGTCATTATTCAACTCGATCAAATAAGCCAAAATTGACAAATATTTTCTATTACAAAATAACGCTGCAGTCAACGTTCATTATCGAATATTCACACAGTTTAGTTATTTAGTTCGTATTAAACAAACAGGACACGTACGATTTTCTAAAGTTAATTAAGTAAAAATTAGTTTATTATATGTAGAATGTCATACTGTATTATCTCTTCTCTATCTCTATCTCTATATATATAAAAATGAATTGCTGAATGTGTTGCTAAGCGCAAATCTCGAGAGCGGCTGAACTGATTTCGCTAATTCTTTTTTTATAATATTCCTTGAAGTACGAGGATGGTTCTTACGGAGAGAAAAATTTAAAAAATTCCCTGAAGAAGTCTAAAAACAACAATTTTCTATACTTCCATACAAAAGATTCGTAATAATACTTAAAAGTCAATTTGAACTTTAATACCATACCATAAAGTTTAAGTGTTAGTGGAGGGGTTTCGGGACGGATAAGTATAAAAAAAAAGAAATTCAAGAATCGACTGTTAGGTGGTACGAAGTACGCCGGGTCAGCTAGTTGTTTATAAAAGTAATTATTATTTTTATGACATTCGAAAGCTATGATTATGTGAAAAAAACAACAATTATCTAAGTGTAGTACTATTAAATCGAGTTACAGTTGGAAATTCGAAAAAAAATTTTTATATTTTATTTGAGATTTAATATGATTTTGTATTATTTTTATATTAAGAATCAGCCACAGCTTCCCATTAACCACAATCAATTAGTAAAAGACATGACTGTGTGTGTAAAATGATAATCCAAAAGTAGGTACTTCGTAGATTACTCAAATAAAGTAATTTTTGTTATGAAATTTAAAAAAAAAACATTTAGAAGAAATCGTAGCAATGACTTTAATAGCCATAGCATTAATGCGTTCAAAATATTAACGTTAATGAAAAAATAATTATTTTTAAACAAAAAGTTTTAGGTGACGAAATTGTAGTAAAATTTGTTCTAGCGTTATGTTCAACGTATTAATTATTACATAAACATAATAAGATTGATCAATATGTCAAAAAAAGTCATCTCAAAAAATAGTTCAAAGGTTTCTAATGTACAAGCGGTTATTGAAGAATATTCGTCTAAATATTCAATATTACACGTTATTATGGATAAAAGCTCCGGTAGAAAACACTCCAAGTCAGTAATCGAGTTACAATATGATCGAATTACGGTCCGCTCCGAGGTTGATCCGAGTCGATCGAGGGGATCTTTAAAGGTAACAATTTTTTTAAACCTAAATATACAGTTAATACTAAACATATGTTTTAGGAAATGTATATACCTACTTTTTAGGAATGTATACTTTGTACTTTTATTATATCATTGTTAGATTACATGTTGGGAAGTTTTGTTTTGTAAAATTTATCGTATTCGAGTTAACTGAATACGACAGTAAGGTACCTACTGGCTTCGTAAATACAGTTTCGGGTCTTTAAAAAAAACTGCAAGTCAGGGTTACTCCCACCGAAAGCTTCACCTTCTCATAATTTGACGACGCGTTGGCGCAACGGTCACAGCTGCAGTGGTTTGTGGCTGTTGCGCTGGCAGTTGCGGGTTCGATCCCCGCACATGGAAAACTTTTGTATTGGCGTTTGTATTTGCCGTGGTTTGGGCGTTTGTGCTTGTGTATTGTGTATGTTTCCAGACCCCCGACACAGGAGATAATCCTACTGGGGGCCGTTGAGTGTGAAGCGTTTATTGTTTATTGTTTAAATTTGTTGCCCTTTACATAAAAATAATAGGTGTGTAATGTTTTTACTATTATATGAATGTACTATTAAAGTGATATATTTGAATACTTATCATAATTGAATTAAATTGAATACGTCATATTCCTAAGTAGATAAAAATAGGTTACTGTAATAGACATTTAAAAAAAATGTTATAAAATTATTATAAATTTACTTTTCAGTGAAGTACGTGAGAAAAAAGACTTTTCCTCCTATGTTTCTATTTGTATGTGTATTTATCATATATCAGGTCTTCATGAATATTTTGTGCAATAAAATATTGAATAAATAAATAAACATTGAAACATATTAACATTTATTAGGTACCATGGTAATAAGTAATAACCCTATTAATAAGATTTTGTATTAGTTCCGGTATATATAGCAATGTTTGCTAGCAAAGGGTAAGATTATCAGAAGCCCAACTTCTCAGCGGTGAGCACGTCTTGTCGATGTTTACTGAGCATTACGCTTGACTGACCTTTTCAGTATAACCATATTGTATAAATAATTTGTATGCGGTCGACAAAGGATTTAGCCATCTGTTGATTTGAGTACTTATAATATATGTTGAATATTCTAAATAACCCACGTATTATGTATAATTGTATATGTACATAATCATCGCAGAGCTTACGAAAATTCATTAGCGCATATAAAAGTTTTGCTACTCAAAGTTTCTAGCAGCTTGAATTTAATTTATAGTTTACAATTCAGTGTTTCTATGTTGTAATCTGAAGTGGTTATTTTATTTAATAAACAGGTTATTCTACAGAAAAAGAAGTAGGTATAACAAATCAAACTGTTAAAGTACGATCAGAAAACAACTTTTCAGTTTCATAATCTTTGTTTGTGATAAGTTTTTAAACTTACCACCACATACATATAGATAATAATATAAAAATGGTGTTTTAAGACTATTTTTTTGTATTCTGTTTTAAATTTTTCATATAGGTACTTATCGGATTGATAAGATTAAAGGATTTTGATTTTACATGAATACAAAGAGCACTAACGAAAAGTTAGTAAATTTGTGTATTTTGCATGTGTTAATTTTAAATTCTTTTGTACGCTTGTATGTCTGACACTGACTAAACATTAGGACATTTACAAAATATCTTAACAAATGTTAGATTTTTTAAATTTCTATAAACAGTTTTCTATAAATTACTAAAATATATTTAGAAGAAGTATTTTATATTTTATTGTACATAATGTTATAGCATTTGCCAAGTTTTTTTAAAAATAATACTCCATATTATGAGTGAATTTATTTTAATGAAATATAGAATATTTAATTAAAATGTAAAACTGTCTCCATTTATTTTACTAAAATAGTATGAAAAGAATACTTAAAAACATATAAATATTAAAAATAAAGCGTGATAAAACATTTATTTGCAGTAGTGGCAGGTTGTTATTTTGTTCATGTATAAATATAATATAGTCCACTCCCGTTACAAATCAATGTGGATTGCTAATATATGTATTTTGCCGATTTAATTATAATAAACAACATAGTGTACATGGATAAAATCAAATAAAATAATGAATTTATTGTCCAATCCGAAACGAATAAACAGTTTCAAATAAATTCCATTTAGTATAACGAGTTTTACCATTGTTTACTGTTGGCAGCAACAATCAAATTGCCGTAGGAGCGACATGGGAACGACACAAACACTGCGGTGTGACGTTAGTCGACTGCGTTGCGAAGTTTAATTAGGCAGTCTACAACAGAAACACGCCGTGTTAAGGCCAAATTATCGGAAATAGGAAATATTATTTAAACAAACATATACAAGCAAATGGCCTAAAGGATCCAATACATAGACCTAATAATGTCTGTATAGTGTATTATACTGTTATGACCTGTTTGCGTTAAATAGGCGTAACTTATTCAACATGTTCATATTTAATTTTAAAAACAATTTGGAGCATATTCTAGTGCCATATTATTCTAGAGCGGATTGAAAATTGTGCCTGTATTAAAATCTCTTTTCAGACATGCAGGTTTTACTTCTTTACATGTGCATGATGTTTCCTTCGCTGCGAAACATGACGAAATAATAATCTTTGATAATTTGAGTTCAAAGATGCTTGCCTAATCGAATATTGCGGACCTTAGGCATTCCATTCAGATGTACGAGCATATCCTTAAAAATATAGGTGTCGCTTTGATTCAGTTAGGTTCTATATTTCATAGTAAAACTCCTTAATACTGACTGTGGCACAGTACAAAGTGTTGTTGACGAAGTCTCATTTGTTTTGAACTATCTGAACTGAAGGTACTTACAAGAACTATTCTAACATGGATAGTTTTCGTGAGTCACTAGAATCTTTCAATTGTAGTCTCGTAAAGACAAGAATATTATATTCTTAATTGTAATATTTATTTTATTAGTCTCAAGTTATATAATAATAATATTAAATAGCTAATGGTTCAATGCTCTTGAAGTATTGAGATATTCCGCCCTTTTATTAGTCACTGATGCAAATTTTTCACACAGTATGGTTTCATATCTTTTGTTACTAGATGTTTATATAAGTATATACAAGGTAGTGCTTATTTATACGTCACTAAAAGTATTAATGAAACAATGTAGTAGTGTTTTATGTAATCGTCATCACGTTATACAATAGCTTAAAATAATTGAAAATGTAATATAGATTTATACTATTAACATCAATATAAATAAATAAGAGTTATTAAACGCTTAGAAATACATAATCTATTCTTTTAAATAACCGTAACATGTCCAAATCTGTACATTAAAGGTATTTTGTTTAAAGATATTAAAAAAGAAAACTTGAAATCTCTGTACTATATTAATCTAATCATATGGTTTTTAACTAGTCGCTACAAATTCCAATTGCCGTTTGCGTTGCCGTTTCATCCGTAAAAATTTTACCCTCATGCGCCTGAAGAATTTTTACTTCAAAAATTAAATAGTTATTTTGTGGCTATATATTTGTACTAGCGACCCGCCCCGGCTTCGCACGAGTGCAATGACATCACATTATAAACCTCTAAAATTATCAGTGTTTCTCTACTATATTAAGCATTTATTATACACTAGCTTCTGCGCGCGACTTCGTCGGCGTGGACTCCGCTCCTATTGGTCTTAGCGTGATGATACATAGCCTATAGCCTTCCTCGATAAATGGGCTATCTAACACCGAAAGAATTTTTCAAATCGGCCCAGTAGAACCAGAGATTACCGCGTTCAAACAAACAAACAAACAAACAAACAAACAAACAATCAAACAAACAAACTCTTCAGCTTTATATATTAGTATAGATATAAACCTTCCCCTTGAATCACTCTATTTAATTTAAAAAAAAACCGCATCAAAATCCGTTGCGTAGTTTTAAAGATCTAAGCACATATAGGGACAGACAGCGGGAAGCGACTTTGTTTTATAATATGTATTGATATATAGCTAAAAATATTTTAAAAATGAAAAGACACTTATAATTGTATTATGTGTCCCGACGCCTGTTGTAAGCTGATCGAAACTCGTTCTAGTTTAAAACTAAACGTCGTTTTGTTGCGTTCGTTTGAAACTCGCGACGAAACTACAAACAAACCTTCACACTCGCGAATCGCAATTAAACTTGTTAGCGCGCCTTTCCATTGACTAGTGACGGAAAACTTTACTTTTCTATCTACCTTTGCCTTTACCTGCGATTATGCCAAGTATAGACCAGGGTCGATAATTTTTAAAACCAAAAAAATAATAGTAGTGTAAAACAGCAGCTGAAAATACTCAAAGAAATAATTATTTCTCACTACAAGTCTATAGTTATTTATTCACAACTCACACTTTTAACTACATTAAATACATTATCACACTAATCACTTATACTATACTTATCGAGCAGCAACGCTAGTCGCACAATGATTAAACAATAACTGCTCTTTACCTACAAATTATCATATTTATAGGACAACAATCCCGCCAACACATGACGAAGACGGCGACTGACCAATCATAAAATTAGCATTAACTATTCGGAGGATGGTGATGGTGGAAGTAATAATTACAGTAAAAACAACATAATCTTATAAACTTACAATCAAACCATCTTATAAAATTAGTAGAAGCATAAATTAAACGATAAATATTTACTGAGTAACTATCCTGTAAAACTAAACAATAAAGATAGCAACTGACTAATCGTAAATAAATATTAACCATTCGGAAGATGGTGGCGACATCTTTGTACTGTTCCGGTATTAAACGAATATACGATAAAAGTAATATCAATACAAAATCCAATATTTTAATAATTGTCAGTAAATGCTAACAGTAGGATGAAACCCATTAGAAAAGGAGGGGAATATTATAAAAATGAAAGGAAAAATAATTTACGGGCGATCTGAGGTCGGGAAGGGGATGGGGGTGAGTTTTTAAGGGTAAAAAACGGTTTTTCTCGATTTCCGGCAATACTAAAAGTCCTATCGAAGAAAGTCAAATGGCAAAGTTGTAGGTAATAAAAAGATCTAAAACTTTTGTATTTACACTTTTTTCACATAACCTCAAAATTTATGTGAAAAATTTATAAAACCAAGTTTTTGGTTTTTTATTTTTATCTTTTACAATTTATTTTTGTTTTTTTTACGAACTACTGTACTGTACTACTGTGTCAAGGCATGTTATTAAAATCTTGTTTCTGATGGTAATCCAGGTATAAAAGGGTTTAAGTATGTAGTTTCAGAACTCGTCATTACAACATTACAAGTTATATCACCGACGCACTTAACAGTATTTTTAGGTTATATCTATTACAAAATGTTAGTGAAAGGTGAACAAAGCGAATAGGCAGTTTGGTCAAGACTACAGTTTGACCTTTTTGAAACATTTGAAGATGCAAATCGAGTTTAAATTCCACAGTCTGGTTTGGATTCGGATCTCAATTTAATGGTTGAAAAGGGGAGCATTATGATTGTTTTTAGAACAACTATCAACTATTCTATTATTATATTCAATAACTATTGAGTTGGTATCCATAGTCGTAATATACTTTCTAAAAAAAAGTTCACATGAAATGTAATTAAATTAAAAGTTTAGTTAGGTATTGGTAGTGGAAACAGTTCCACGTTTTTAGTTTTTTGGCGAACGAAAAAATTGGATACCAGACTAAACATGTTAGCGTGTTTCCAATTCAACAACCCGAGAAGCCATTAGTGTCGATAAATTAAAGCAAAAACGAATTGCCATTTTCAGTAGGTTATTTTAGTAGTGAAAAATATTACTAGTTAAAAAAAAACCAAATCTGTTTTAAATTAAAAATGGCCATAACTAAGTATATCTATACTAATATAATACAGCTGAAGAGTTTGTTTGGTTGATTGATTGTTTGTTTGTTTGAACGCGGTAATCTCAGGATCTACTGGTCCGATTTGAAAAATTCTTTCAGTGTAAGATAGCCCATTTATCGAGGAAGGCTATATATCATGATGCTTAGGACAATAGGAGCGTAGCAGGAATGAAGAATGTTTCAAAATTGTTTTTTTTTTCCTTTTGAGTGCTTCCGCTGCGTAAACGGTTTAAAGTTTCGCACTAATCATGTATGACAGAATTGGTCCTATTCCACGCCGACGAAGTCGCGCGCAGAATCTAGTATACTATAATAGTGATGACTACTTGATCGTTTTTGATTATATTACAGTGTTTTTTATAAATTAGTTTTACATTTTTGGTTTAAAGTATCAAATATTACATAACATTACTAAATCAGAGTCTTGAAAATACACTTGCAACATAGTTGCATATAGCCATTATTTTCGCTGCTATACCTCACGGATTCGTTAAATCACTTTCACTTGGAAAAACATTGTCGGCAAACAAAAAATGTACCCTCAAATCTACTAAACTCGGGGCTGTAACAGCACTCGAGTCCACTCGAACGGTTTGATGCTGATCGACGCGGGGTGTGAAGAATACTCTGATATCTCAAGGGTATAAGAGAATAAATAAAAAACACATGCTAAATGTTTACTAAATTATATTTAAATACTTCATTTCAATATTAATATCGTGTTTTGTACTAATTAAAGACAACTTTAATTAAATATAATAATAGAAATGCTTTATACATCCAATATAGCGCACATTCAAATGTAATTTAAAAAAATTATACCCTTAGGTTGGCAAACAAGCCCACCTGATAGTAAGCGATTACCAGAGCTTATAGACTCGTGCACCACCAAAAATATTGCAAACGCAATTCTGTAAGGTGGGGAGGTTCTTGCTGTGCCATATCTCAATTAATTTGATTTATATATTTGACTAATAAACCGCCACAAAAAGTAACAAAAGTACTACTTGATTAATTTAAAGTTAATATACATCAATAAGTAATTAAAAAATTATAATTTAAACCTATTCTTAGCATTTTATTTAGAACGAGAGCACCGCCGCGCGTTGAAATCGCATCAACTATACAGGCGACAACTAATAAACTAACTTCATTAAATAACGTGCTAAAACTTACCCAACGACAATCCAGGGGATCTACGAAAATAATTAATATAGATTTATTTTTAACATGTTATCAAGTTGGGATCTCACTAGTAATTAGTTATTTAAATTTTTTGTACACATTAGTATCACTCAAGATTTCATCTTTAAATAATAAAAAAATATACAAAATAGGTATAACTTCAAATACGCCCTTGAATATATCAAATCTATAATGTAAGTAGCAGAAAACATAGTGTTGAAAGGATTAAATGTATCATCAATTTCAGATAAAATGTGTATGAAAAACGCTTTGAGTGAATGGGTAATTGGGTATGTCTTTCTGTAACAGAAATGTGAAAATAAACGGTTCCTGAGCGCCCTCCTAAAATAGTGTGTTATAGACCGATGTATGCAACATTGATTGCATAATAATTTTGATCAAATAAATAACTTATAAGCTATACCTAAATTCAATTTTATGCAATATATAACATGAAATGATGAAACACAACACAAAATCGCTACCTTTATAATACAAGCTACTGGTGTTTCGTTGATTTAAATATATGCAACGAAAATTAATTTATAGATGCGATTATTGTATCTGTGTCAGTGGTTACAATTTCAAAATTGGAATTCGTATATATTGTATGAGTAGAATTTTATAAAAGGCTTAACTTCATACGAGTACATTTTATCTATACTCGTAGCAAAATTGTGAAAGTTCCAATTCGGTTTATCATCGATATTTGGTCAAAAACATTTGGGCAGATATTCTACAATCCTTCTGAAGTCATATCTATATATCTTTATATATTTATGTGTGTCTGTGTCTTGGGCGCGTATCTCCCCAAAACTACTGAAATTAAAATTTTAATAACATTTTATTTTAAAATACCACGGACAGTGAAAAATAAATGATTACACATTCCTTAGTACTCAATTATTTTCTATTTTTCTTGAAGTACCTAGTAAAAGATTTTTATTAATATAAAATGACTTTATATTAATATTTTATGCCACGTCAAATAAAAAATATCAAACATATACACATCATTTTACCAGAAAACAACAAATAATGTAATAATATAGAGTTTCATATCACATCAGATTAGTAATATTGGTTGAACATACAAATGGTTTTGGCTTTTTGCCACTCTTTCGACATTTATAGTACGAAAGAGATATTGTGCTCTCAGTTGGAAATTATAGTTTAAAAGTGTAAAATAATTTGATCAGACTAATCTATAGATTAGACAAATTCACCCCTAGACAAACAATTTCTGGTAAAGAGAGACTTCTAGAAATATGGTAGCGGTAATATAGGACGAAAGTTTATTTATTTAGTTAAAAATTGAAAACCCAATAACATATTAATTATAATTTTAAATAAACTTGTAAATATCCTAATGATAGTTCTTTAGAAACATTACATTTTAACCGATGTAGGGCACAGCAGGAAATATCCTGCTCAAAATCTGGAGCAGCTCGACTGGGGAAGTACCCCGATCTTACAGAACCACAGCTAAATAATACTGCTTTCAAGTAGTGTTGTGTTCCTATGGTGAGTAAGTAGAACAGAATTCCTGGATAAGATAAGGGTCAGCGCACACTAAACCATAAGCGCATCGCAAGCGCGTTGCCTACTAGGGTAGTCAATGCAATGCAATGGTGTTGTAGGTGTCTATACGCTACGGTGATCACTTAGCATCAGGTGAGCCGTAAGCTTGTTTGCCGACTTAGCAATATAAAAAAACAACATATAATCACCTGTCTACTTATAAAGCTTTATAGGTATAAGAAATTATAGCTATAATACTTTATAATTAGTTAAGTTACAGTAAAATTAGGAAATTATAGTAAAAGAAGAGAAAAAAGTATATTTTTAAACGAGGATAGTAATTGGAGTTCGTATAATTTCCGCCATCTCCAATTATCATACATCACGGCACATCAAGTGTACCGTGTTCGCTAAGTGTTGAATAGCTGGTCGCGTGGACTATAGTTTGTAGTGGGAACAACGTCACCTGAAGTTTGAAAGTTTCATCGTTAATACGAGCAAACTTCACCGAGAAATTGAATTTTATGAATATATTGAATGTTATCGTAATTACCCAGAGCAACTATGTTCATGAGGGTTTGAACTTTTGAAGCTGTTTTGCATTGTTTTTGTTGGCTATTTTAAACTAGTTTTTAATAGTTTTGCAAATTTTCATTAGTATATTAAAATGTTTTCAAAAAACCTAATAAAGCGATGAAATGACTACTTTTGAGACTTTAATTAAAGTTGTCAAATTATTTTTACAGTTTCCATTTTTTAGCATTTTTTGAAGTGAATTTTATATACTCTGGTGAACGTCGTGAACACCATATTTTAGAAAAGAATTTCGTTAAAATTTCAAAGCGATCGTTTGACCATTCTGACGCGATTAACGTCAAACTAATTAATTACATTATGTTTTTGGATACATTTTAAAATTGATTTGAAATGAACGTTCTAGAAACAATTTTTGTTACTAGGATTTTATGTCAATAACCTGAATAGATTGTTGGAACATGACTATATATCTGTCAGTTTTCCGTGTTACAGTGCACACTAGTACTGTACTGAAGTTAGTTGGTACATTGGCCTCTTTAAAGGCGCACTTCGATGGTAGTAGCAAAACGTTTGCTAACAATGCCACGTGTAATACAGCGGAACATTCGAATGAAATGATACACGCCATAACAGCCCCTATAATATGAACATAGAGTCTAATTTTGAGTGACTATTTGATCATTGTTTATTGAGACTATTATACAGACAATTATGGCGTGAGATACACGAGGAAGCGATATTTGTTTTGTTTACTGTTTGTAGCCTGTTTCTAAAGGTCCCACCGATGAAAAATTACATGGATAAATACTTTATTTACTTGTATATAAAAAAAGAAAATACTTGTTCTTTAGCTCTAGAAAATTCCTTGCGAAATCAAATTGGATTTTATTTACAAAAATGAAAATGAAGTCGTATATTATAACTTAAGAGCGTGCATAAGGCGAGCAAAAAATCAGATTTCACCCGCGCGCCCGATGAAACAAAATATACACAAAGCCTCGTGTCAGAGTGCGATAGACGATATAGTTTTGAGCGCATTACGAATGTAAAAAACGACAAATATGTTATTTTGTATATAATTCCGAAACTAAAAGTAATTACATTAAATGCCTTGGCATAGCCTTTACTCATATTTAAATGTAATTAATTATCAAATTTTTGTCTTAATGGTCATAACCATATCGAATATAAATAGAAAAAATATAAAAATTAGAGGTTACTTCGTGATTATATTTTATCGAGGAAATTTCCTTATTTTATGTTTTTGATATGGGTCAACCCTTGCAAATATCACGTAGTTTGTCATATATTTTTATTTTAAGATTTGGTCTGGAACTTTTCATGTCAAAACAAATAGAAGATGGTAATTTTGCATTATGCGCACTCTTAACAATTTATTCTGAAAATAGTCACATTCCCTTTTTCTACTTAAACTGTACTGTACCAAATTCAGAACAATTTACACAAAAAAGAACAATTTGAGAAAAGAAAAACTAGCATAAAAATGCATTATCTTCGGAATGACTAAATAAACTGTTGTAAGTCCGTAAGACAAGAATACTTTGTTCAAATATAAGTAGTAAAAATTCTTTTATACTACAATTTGGGTTATATGTAGCCTTTTTTTATATCGCAGGGTAACCCATTTACGGGTGATATCCAGGACGCCCGGGTAGACAGTCCTAGACCGTATGTCGGATTCAGCACTTGGGGGTGCCACTACCGCACTAAACCCCCTGCGGGAGCCTTCACTCGCTTTAATTGCAGGGTCCCAGATCTGCAGGCAACAGGATCCCTCCAGCAACAGGCTGGCCTGGGCGATAGGGCCAGACTTCTCATCCATGGGGACTGTCCGGCTCACCTCTGAGCAGTCCCGACGACGCCGTGTCTAGCAGGACCGGGTTCCCATCCCGGCCCGGCACGTGCACAAAGTGAAGTGGAAGCGCATTAAGTAGCGCCTCCTACGCACCCCCATTCGTCGCCCGCGTAGCCTACTTCAAACTTTATTTATCAAACTATGAACCTATAATTATTCCCTACACACGCGATACGTCAGTGTATATGAATACTAAGTATGGATTAGTGTCACTAGTATGATAAGTAGAGTACTTTCTTCTATCTTTTTATTATGAAAAATTTTATAAAACCTTTGTTAACGTATATCTCAACCATGACAATAAATTAAAAGTAAAATGTGTCACTTACATAATACGGTAAACTCATTTAATTTCACTTTATCTACTAAAAAAAAGTTAAATATGTATACATAAAAAATGTTTCTTTTTCATAAATAAAACTGTTTCAACATAATTATATTGTAATACCGGTACTATTGACAAAACAGTAATTCGATCGATATATAAAATAAAATAAAAAAGAAACTAATTTCAAAGGATATGTCGTGTCAAAAATTTGATAGTTTGTGAGCAAAACCAATCCTATTGTTTTCTAATATTTACGCGAATTTCACTTATTATAATAAAAGAATTTTTTTCGGATTTTATCGCGGTTTATTAGTACAGTCCAGTGCTTCGGATACTTTAGCAAGCAACCATGGTCACGGGAAGGACTGTGCTCCCGTGACCATGGTTGCGAAAAAGTTGTTTCATTATAATAAAACTAATCATTCTGAATATAGGAAACAGGCTTGTACTGTAGATTATTCAGAGTAGAGTTCTAATTTATTACTGTTTGTATTACTATAACTGATTTGTTAGGCAAAATATGTAACTAACTGTACAGGCTATTTATAAAATAAGTCTCATATTATATGTATAATCGCTTTTGTTAACTACATAAGTTTAGAATTCGTCTATCACTTGTGCCCTTTCGCATATGAAATCTATGTATGCATATTGACAGTAAAATTAAGCTAGCCTTACATCTGTACTGGTGGCCATCACGTTCGTAGACCATTGTTTGTTATTATGATGCACTTGTACTTTGCTAATGCTACGCGAAGTGCTACGCGCTACGAATATTGAATGATTGTTACTATTCGTAATAAGAGATTTAAGGTTTTATTTTGTTTGGCAATTTGCTTGTCTACTGTTATAAAGAAGAAAGGTTAATTGATAAAAGGTTCATCAGTTATTTTATTGTTCGTTACATTTCGCAGTTTTCGACGTTATTATATCGTGTTCGTAGTTAAGTTAGTGATTCATTACCAAGGTTCACCTTTTGTATGTTCTATATTAGCTATTTACCGTGAATTAAATGCTTTTAAAATATTGTAAGTTATTTACCTCTTATTTCATTCACCCGTTAAAAAAACATTGTTTAAAACACTGAAAAAGATATTTATTTGTTTCTACCTTTAGGCCATTAACCAAAAGTTAGACTTATTACATTTAATAGAAATTGTCATTCCATATTTTATAACAAAAGTTCTACCTTATTATGTTTTGTATTATTAAATACAAATAGTAATTATATTTTGTATCTAGGTTTAATAGTCGAAATTGGACGATTTCATTAATGTTTTTCTAGTTTTACGTTTTAAAAATATAAATTTAAATTAAAAATAGGAATATCTGCCTTAAGTATTGATGTTGTATAAAGTTAAAATACTCATCAACTACCAAGTTAGACATTGAAGAATACAATTGATCAACAGTGGCAATAAAAAAAAAAATAATTCACTAAATTCGTAAACATAAATGTTACACATTCGCATTGCAAAATATAATCGAAGTCTTTCTTTCTAAATTTAAAAAAAGACAAAAGGTTTAAGTAGTTTACCTAATATATCAAATCGCCTCTTTGCTTCAACAATGTGGTAAGTCCGAAAATTCAAAAAAAAATTTATTTAATAATTGAAACCGCCATGGCCGATTTTATTTTTCCAAAAAACGTGGTAATTTTTGCGTGTATAATAGCGAATCTATGAGTGAAAAAGACAGTGTGACTGTGTCAGATCTCGATATCACGTTGTTTCTTTCGGCGCGGAGATTTGTTTCGACAACGTAACAAAACAGTTGTCACTAAGCACGTATTGAGGAAGGTGCTTTCAAATTGCAGCGAAAACGAGACATCACGACGATATCACTGTTTGGTAGCAAAGGTATGTTTTAATTCAATAATATTATTATTTATTTTAATGTGATAAAGTGGGTTAACACAGCGTTGTTGAAAAAAATGTGTGATGTGTTGATTGTTGTACATGCTCATGTCACACTGTTGCTGAAAGAATGAGAATTTTGCTTTGTGTTATCTTATGATACAACATTGTAATTGATGAAACTTTTTGTAATACAAAAATCGAAGTATATTTATCTCCCGATGTTCCGTTATTGAACAAAAAAATAATAATTTTACCAGTAATATTCATAAATATGACTTTGTTATTGCTAAAACAAAGTAACTAATTATACTTATTTTATTTTTTCCAGGTGGAATCGCGAATTAAAAGACTTGTTAATCTTTTTTTTTTAGCATTTACAACAGAAAAATCAAATATTCCTGTTGTAGTGATAAGTGCAGGTACCTATTTGTGTATTGAACCATTAAAGAACTACTTAGTAGGGAAATTCCTCCGCCACCGAATGGATGAGTTAAATACCTATCTACATACTCTTTAACGCGTAGTAAGTACTTGTACTATTAACTATTCCGTGCGCGAGTTAATGTAGGTACTAAGTTTGGATTAAGTACATTTTTTTTGTCGTACTATAATTAAATATTTAAACTTTTTTTAGATAAAGACGCAACGTTAAGCTCAGGGGATGCAAGGTCAAACACAGAGGAAGCAAATTTAAATGTGGATAACGCAGCAAAAAAAAAGCTGATTTGTCTAAGAAGAAAAATAAAGTCTGCAACATTTCTTCTATGAAAGATGATCGGATCATGGAAATCAATATAAAGTGGATGAAAATATAAAGAATGGTGTAAAAACGTTTATAGAAGTAATACCAAAAATTGAATAACATTACATAAGAGCCAACTCAATAAGACATTATATCGACGGCAGCAAAGCCATCACCGATCATTATAGAGACTATGACTATGTTGCAGAATGTAAGTCGAAAAATGTACCTTTCGCCAATTACTTAATGTTTTACCGTATATTTATGCAAGATTTCAACATATCCTTCTGTGTTCCTAAAAAGGTTTATGTGATGTATGTGGAGCTTACAAAAATAGCATCGATGAAGACAAAGAACGACTAAAAGAAAACTGTGAAACACATCAAAATGAAAGAGTTCTCTCACGTGTAGAGAAGGAGAACGATAAAAAGAATAGTGAAATTCTCGTTGCTGTGTACGACCTTCAAATATTTTTCCAGCGTCCCAAAGGGGATATCTCTGTCTTCCATTACAAGTCCAAATTGAATGTATTCAATAATTTAACTATATACAACATTCAGAGTGACTGTGTTGAAAGCTATGTTTGGGATGCGTCAAACGCTCACAGAGGTGTAAATGTTATCGGTACTTGCGTTTACAAATACCTCGTCAAAATTTCAGAAACAGTCGAAAATCTAGATGTTAAATTCTATTCGGATAATTATGGGGGTCAAAAAAAATATTTATGATTAGTCTTAATTCAGTCACTCATAAATATTTGATAAAAAGACATACCCAGAATGAGGGTGATTCCGCCCATTCTCAAATTGAGATAAATTAAGCGGCAATTATGATCTGGACCTATGTATGCACCTGACGCATTCATTGGTGCTATAAAGGCTGCCCGGAAGAAAAGTGAGCTCTTCCATGTGAATGAAATGTGCTTCGCAGATTTCTATAATTGGAAAAGCTTAACTAATCAAATGAACTTTTCGTTGCTAAAAGATTATAATAATGATTTAATCAAACTATCAGGTTTAAAGGTGATTCGAGTTCAAAAAAGCGATCCTGAAGCTATATTTATTAAAAAATCTATTGTTATTAAGAATAAAAGGAACGTAATCTCAAATTTGTCTGAGTTTAATACTTACGCCAAATCAAAGTAAAACTGTTATAATTATAATTTAAAATAAAGTGAGCATTGTAAGAGACAAATTTAATGTAAAATTGTGCTTTAATGTTGGTTAAGTTAGCTGTGTAGTACCATTAGTTATATTATTATTAACTTTATAGTTTATTTAAAAAATTTTGGGAAAGTTATATTATTGTTTTGTCTAAGACGAGTTAGATATAAATGTTTAATTCTTTTAATTGTATTTTGTTTGCATTAATGCAAACTTAAATAATAGTTTCTTATTCATCAATCAGAGCGCTATTTAATAGCCAAGATCTTCCCAATAAGTTATAATTAGGTAAATATACCTATTATTAAAATCTAACTGTTTAGAAGGATAGATATTCTTTTACTTAATCTTAGCCTTTAACTTCCCTTGTAAAATGTGATTCTCATTAAGTAACGAACAATAAAAATTGTGATTATTCGTAATGTCAGTCTAATTTTTAATATTTTTATAGAAATTACAATAAGTGTATTTTGCTATTGCAGTGTTTCAAATAAAGATTGGTTCTGAAATCTAAAAGTAATATCAACAAAATCGTGATAATTTTGTTTGTAACACCTATGTTACTATATATTTGCAAGAACAATGTGACATGTTTTCCCCTTTTTTTAAAATAAAGCCAATTTCTAACTAAAGTTCTAAATTATCAGTATTTTGATAAGTTTTCACATAATTTATTAGTTATAATTTACAATACATCGAAGATTTACAGTAAAAAAATATTTGTTTCGACACAATAATTTTTTGAAAGTTAAAAAACGCTCTCCTGTAAAATTGCGTTTTTCGAGATAACACATTATTGAAGCAAAGAGGCGAAATGAAAATAAACACGATTTATCATAAAATACATTTTGAAACCCCAAAGCTGTTCACTATTTTATAAGCAAGTAATAAAATCGAAAATCATATTCTTCTGAACTTCAATTCGGAGTAACTTTTATTTCGATTCGAGACGTCTCTGTCAAACAAAATCCTCAGATATAGAGCGGTTGATCTTGCAGTATAGAAAATTGTATTTCTCTGATATTTCCAAATCCCGTTTACAACTAGCTACTGAATATTTTCATTTCATATTTGAAAGTGGAGTATTTATAGTTAATAGAAATCGGAATTGTATGTCTAATATTTCAAAAGGATTTATCATAAAATTGTTACTTAAAATACGGTTTATTTTTACTGTGTTCAGCTTAAGATATGTATGATAATTCAAAAGAAAAATCTCTTTTTGGTTTTAGTTAGTAGGTACATTATCATCGTTCAAATTAAAGAATCAGATCATAGGTATTAAGTGTTAGTCAATAAAAAAGATCGAGATTCAGTTTCGGTAAAGTTATTTGGAAGAATACGACAAATGTTGAATTTCAGCGCGAGCGAAGCGGGTCGATTAGTTTAGAAACATGATGGCGAAGAATTTAGAAAACCGTTTTATTTAAGAAAAAATAAAACGACAAATAAATTTTTGTTGACCACGCAGCCAACGGCAACATAACATATTTATTTTGTACATAATACGGATATGGAAATTTAAATTGAATCTAGACTAAATAATTATAATCATATTAAAAGCATATACTCTATTATACCTTATGCGTACATAGGTTACATTCGTGAAATCCACAAATCCACATCATAGTAAACTAGGTGTGTTATAGTTAGCTGCATATAAATTTTCTTCTTAATCTAGTCTATTAATTATTATTAAAGTCATATCATACACTCATTCTCCCAAACACGTTTACAGCGTTTTAAGGAAAGAATATAGATAATATCAGTCAGATAAAGGGCATAGATGTCTTAAAACACAAATAATTTTTTTATGAAAGAACAACAGACACGTTTCTCACAGGTTTCGACGTACACCATAGCAAAGTAAAAAGTACGACATTTCCCTGACATACAGTATAATAAAAAAGCAAATAAAAACAGGAAGTGAAACGTTAATTTGTTTCCTTTTTGGTATAAAAGTAATCATATATATACAAAAAATTTACATACTTAGCTAAAGGTACTTGACGCGAAAGGGTGCAATTTACCCAGTTCTGAAGTTACTCAGTTCGGTACGAAATAAACTTTTACGGGAAATTAAGTACAACACTCACAATCCGTTTCTGATTTGCTTATTTGCCAACCAAAACATACTCGACTGAGGGCCCTTGACGGTACGATTGCGAAAACTACGTACTACGTTTACAGCCTCTCCAAGAGTATGAAAAATATATAATATAATATTATTATTAAAAAAAATGAAATAAAATGAACGTTAGATTTTATAAAAATAAAACAATCACGATCACCACGATCACGTGAAAACAATAATACCTAAAAAATATAAGCAAAAATGTTCGTGTTCAATGTTTTCCGTTTGGTTTCTAAAACTATTCCTGTGTTAGAAAGATTATGTACCCGTAAGTTAAAAGGTTTAAGCGTCAATGAATATAAAACAATCGAAAAATATTTAAACATAATTGTTTTAAAGTCTGTTTCAAAAAAAAAAAAAAAATAGAACACGAAATTGTTCGCGTAGGAGTAAACTGTATATGACAAAACTTCATATATGCAAATTGTATACCTATATGGCTAAATAAATTAAAACGCTGGATCATGAGTTTATCTAAATTTAAGACAAACACTTTTCCTATCAACCTACACTTTCCTATCTCCTAGAAAAAATACATTAAAAACAATATACTAGTCATTGACTACAACACCACTAAATATACGGTTATGGCAAAAGTTAACTGTTATTTAAAAAAAGTAGTAATAGCTAACAAAATATTTGTCTAGACGACAAAAAAAAATGAAGATCACGCGTTCAGTGGTCGTTCCCAGTGAAGGCTATTTCAAGAGGAACGGTGTAGAATGCAATTTCCTCTATAAAGGGTCCCAAAGCCCTGTCCAAAATGTACACGTGATTGAAGTATTCGACCGTCCTTAGGATATTTCATTTCTAGTTTCATTTTATTTTCGATTCTCGTGTCCGTAAATTTTGATTCAAGTAAATTTGATTCATTGATGACGTACCACATTTATCCTAGACGGCAACAAAACATTTTTTCCGCTAATAATGTACTTGAATTGATTGATTGTTTAATAGCTCACTTGTATTTTAAGGAAGACGCTTAGACTTTTGTACTCATAAGAGCACAGTTGACGGAAAACTTTTCGATAGAGTCCGCATGTAGAAAAACACTTTATGAAGTATAAAATTTACCTTATTTGTACAATAAAAATTACTAAAATAATTTAACCCTTTCGATAGTCTTTCCCTCGATATTAATTTAAATTAATATTTAAGAAGAATATACATAGCGTAGTTATCAGTATCGTTACATAATTATAATAGAAGAATAAATAACTAAAGAATTAAATACGCAATTTAAAAATTTGGTCTCTCTTAGTTAATATTATAGATGTGTTTCATAAATGTAAACTAAAAAGGGGGATACAACAGACAAATTTATCTATAAGCGCTGTTCGACACCTACCCTCAATGAAGGCAATCAACGGCCATTGACCCCTGTGGGGGTAATCAATATTTCGGCTTTTCATTTCAATTGACAGTCCATAACTTATGGGTCAGGCGTGTTATTACTGTTTTGAATAATTTACTTACGCGATAAGTGTTGGAATGAATCGCCCTTTACGTTAACGTTAGCTATCCTATTAAGTTAATTGAATATATTAATTTTTAATAGTTTATCAATTTTATAATTTCACTAAAGAATTATAAAATAACTAGCTTCTGCGCGCGACTTCATCGGCGTGGACTCCGCTCCTTTTGGTCTTAGCGTGATGATATATAGCCTATAGCCTTCCTCGATAAATGGGCTATCTAACACTGAAAGAATTTTTCAAATCGGACCAGTAGATCCTGAGATTAGCGCGTTCAAACAAACAAACAAACAATCAAACAAACAAACTCTTCAGCTTTATTATATTAGTATAGATTAAACTACTTACATAAATCTAACACAGCGTATTAGACATACCTATAGTATGCGCATACTATAAATATGAATACAACTAGACAATAAATACGTATTACAATTATAAAGTGTTCAGAACGGTTCACATTTCCTGGTTAGTTTCATAGATTTTTCTTTTAGCGATCACAGCTTTGTAATAAAACTCTGTAAACATTTACGGAGTATATCTTTTACGCTTGAAAGATATAGTCCTGTGGCAGACGGAGGAAAGAGAGAGTCTATATATTAATTGATAGGCTCCTGTTAAAAATCTTCAAACAATAAACAATAACAGTGCTTCATTCACAAATCTCGAACATCTACCTCACCACGAACTTACTACGTTTACACATTAATATTATATTAGCATTGCTATGACTTACTTTTCCGTGTCTCCGTAATAACGGTAATAGGCGTAATTACCATTACTTTGAAGCTCGGTAACTATTAGTTCGGTCATTTTCTTTGTTAAACAAAAGCTGTTATGCAACGTAAATTGAAAATTATAGGCAATTTTCTGACGAGAGTATCTTTGCGGAAATACTGGACTTACTAGATTTATTCCTAACTAACATTATGAATATTTTAAATAAAATTAAAAATTTTCGATCCAGTGGAATTTGAACCCGAATTGAATTGTTTATAATTTCCTCTTGTGTGGGTAACACAAAAATAAAAATTATACGAATTAACATTATGAGATTTTTATTTGTAAAAAAAAGTATGTATATCTTATATTTTTTTCTTACAGCTGTATTAAAAAAAAAAAAAACTTCTTACTCTTCATTTTAAAGAAGTGAGCACTATCTTTTAGTCTTATTCGCATAATCTTTTTTGACGACGTGTTGGCGCAGCGGTCACAACACTGGCTGTTTCGCTGGCGGTCGGGGGCTCGATCCCCGCTCACGATAGACATTTGTATTGACCATATATAATTATGTTTGTCGTGGTCTCTGTGTTTGCGACACAGAAAAAAATCCTACTGGGGCCGTTGAGTGTGAAGAGGTTATTTATTTATATTTGAATAACAATAAAAAAATTTAAAAAAATGCTTGTTCAATAGTATATGTGAACCAATACATTGTTGCTAAATCAAATGACAAAAACGAATGAATGTAAGATGTCTATACCCCGTCCGGCGACTAATGATCTTTTTGACACTTCAAGAAATTTTGACATTAGTGACTGCCTCACACGTTATTTATTCGATTCGAAATAATAATCGATTTTATTTAAGAAGAACTTTCAATCGATTTAATTAAATACATTTAGTTTAAAAATATTATTTATTTATGCGTTTATTAGTTTTTTTAATTATAAATGAAATATATAAATAATAAATAAATGAATTAACAGAGTTATTGCTCTATATTCTTGGTTTGCAATTAAATTTCAAGATTTCGACTTAATTCCTTGCAAGTAATCAATCTTGGGGTCATAGATACTATTTTTATTTCCTTTTTTGTATTAAATTTGTAGAAACAATAATCACATGACGTAAAATTATTTTTATCATATGATCGATTTATTATCGATTTATTATTTCAAGAACTGTTTCATAGTCTGTGGTTGTTTGTTATGCACAGGGTACTTCACTCAATCAATCAAATCGTCAATAAAGTATGACATTACAGTAGAATTTTAGTACGTTATTCAGAAAAAAAAAACAACGTAATTTATAGGCGTGGGCTGTCAAAAAGATCATTAGTCGCCGGACGGGGTATAGTAAGGACATCATTAAATTTGTTTAAACATCATTTCAAGCGCTTGAGTATTACTATGTTTATACAGGTATACACTTCACTTAATACGATTGCAGTTCATTAAAACAATTTCCACGTACATTATTAAAAAATAAATATACTCATAAAACGTTACAAGATTCATTTCTGCACTTGAATTAATGAGATCAGGAAGAGCATAAAATCAATGAAAACGGGCATCGAACGTTGGACCAATTAAATATACGCTGAATGCATAATTTTAAAAACTATATTAAAATAATGAAACGTTCGCTTAAGCACTTTAAACTTGATCTCTCAGATTAAATCAAAAAACAATATATGTTTGTGTTATGCAAGCCAATATTCAAAGGCCGAAAATAGTGACGGAAAATATTAACTAACCTAATTTTTACAAAAAGTAAGAAAAGTCGACGCGAGTGAAAACCGGCGGGTTTGTGTTATTATTTAAATACAATCTCCACCTTCGTTAATTATCTCGTCTCGTCAACCACGCTTGTTTTTATTTCTACCGTATCGCATTTTATCCTTTCAAAAAAGTAGAATACATTATCGATAATTGCATCCGATATTTTAAGATTTATTCAATTACGTGGGTAAATATTTGAAAGTGTGCATATTGGCGTAGTCATGGAGATTAAGAAAAAAATGTGATGAAAATGATTCTTTATATGATTTTTGTAATCTCAGGGACTTTCTTTTTAAAATAGTATCGAAGGGCATGTCCTAAAATATATACTTTTTGTATAATAGACAATTCAAAATTCATACGAACGGTAGTGATAAATATGGATAATTGGTAATTAGGTCACTTACAGTGTAATGAGTAGTTTTCGAACGGTTATTATGAAAAAAATAAAAAAGTGTTGATAATTAAGATATAAAAGCTTTATTGAAATGAAAAAAGGTACTAACTTTAACCAAAAATTAAAGTTAATTTTCTATAATAACAATTATGAAAATCAGTTACTAAACAATCATTAGAAAACCGTAGGCAACATGCCTTAAAACATAAAATAAAAATAAAAAAACATTTTCCAATAGAATCGTAAATATTTTTATAAGAAATAATAAAATCAGTGTCTAACACAATAAAGTGGAAAACAAATAAAACTCTTCTAATTGAAAATAAAAACAATTTTTGAACGGTCTTAAAGTTAAAGTTTAGAGATCAATATTATTATTATAGCAATTATTAAAGCATTAGAAACGTTGTACCATATTATATGATATCTCAGTCATCACAACATCATCAGCCTATTGCAGTCCACTGCTGGACATAGGCCTCACCAAGTTCGCGCCAGACATCCCGGTTTTCCGCAATCCTCATCCAGCCTACATCGGCAATCTTACGTAGATCGTCGGTCCAACGGGCCGGAGGAAGTCCCACACTGCGTTTGCCAAGACGCGGTCTCCACTCCAGGACACGTCTACTCCAACGGCCATCGGTCCTGCGATACAAGTGACCACCCCACTGCCAATTCAACTTGTTATTTCTGTGGGCTATGCGGTTACTTTCGTTCTCTCGCGGATAGCCTCATTTCTAATTCTATCTTTGAGAGAAACTCCAAGTATAGCCCGTTCCATTGCACGTTGAGCGACTTTAAACTTGTGGACCAGTCCCTTCGTCAGTGTCCACGTCTCGGCTCCGTATGTTAAAACAGGCAGGACGCACTGTTCGAAGACTTTTGTTTTCAAGCATAGCGGAATCGTCGAAGTGAAGACTTGACGAAGCCTGCCAAACGCTGCCCAGCCCAACCGAATCCTCCTATCGGCCTCCTTCTCGAAGTTGTTGCGGCCTATTTGGATGGTATGGCTTAGGTAAATATAATCCTGGACAACTTCGAGAAGGGTACCATCTACCGATATCGGTCTCGGTATGACTTGGTTGTTAAACATAGCTTTCGTTTTGTCCAAGTTCATACCGAGACCGACTCGTCCAGAGGAATCGTTTAGGCCGGCCAGCATTTGGCCTGGTTCATCCAATGTCTTCGCAAAGATGACGATATCGTCGGCAAAACGAAGGTGAGAGATGTATTCGCCGTTGACGTCGATGTCTCGTTCCCCCCAATCCAAGGTCATAAAGACATCCTCCAGCGCAGTGGTAAACAATTTCGGTGATATGACATCACCCTGTCTTACACCACGCGGGAGGAAAATTGGTCAGAGTCGAAGGCTTTCTCATAGTCCACAAATGCCATACACACCATCTGATTATATTCTTCTGTCTTTTGAATAATCTGCCAAACAGTATGGATGTGGTCTACGGTGCTGTAGCCATTTCGAAACCCAACCTGCTCTGCTGGTTGAAATTCGTCGAGTCTTCTGGCGAGACGATTCGTAACGACCCTCGAAAAAAGCTTATAGACGTGCCTCAGATGTGAGATCGGCCTGTAATTCTTTAACAGAGACTTATCGCCTCTCTTAAAGAACAGTACCACCGTGGTACCTCGGTGGATAACGGCTTTAAAGCTCCCGTTTTTAATCTGTCTGAGCGCCGCACTAATCTCATATCTACTTCGATGTCCAGGATGTCCTCCGAATTTTGACATAACAATGGTGCACGTGGATCTTCGGTGTCCCAAGGCTCGGGCTTGCGTGCGCTGGACGAGTACAACTATCCATAAAATTTCTCGACCTCTTCTCGGATCTGAGGGCGAGAATTAACATAATACCAGATAATAATAGATTATAACATAATTACCATTTCTAAAAAAAACTAATTACCATTCGCTTATGCGAACGGCAAATACCGGTAATGAGACAGATGGTAAGTAGTATTTCAACTATTTTCTTAAATGAATCATTCTTTTGTTAGAAAATTTTAATTCTATTCTCAAAACCCAAAAGGGGTCACTAAAAGGACTACATAAAACACGTCATCAAAAATATGTAATTAATCACTTACCTAAAAAACAATAAATTGTAATTAGAAAATATTTTGACAAAAACACTACGAGGACCAGAAAATCAAAATTAGCGCCAAAAAGACTGGTCTTTGACACTACCACTGCACTCGGTGTCCAAGCCCTGACTGGCGCCCGCGCGGCTGTGTACTTTTGGATTGGAATATTCCAGTTTTTATATGAAAATTCATTACGAAATATTTTGAAATGGTAATTAGTAGGTTATCGATGGACATTTTTTAACTGATCTTATTTTTAATAAGTTAAGTTCTTTGCGTGTTATGGCATGGTTTTATGTGTTCATTAACAACTTAAGTTTATGAATATTTAACCAAAAGTGTAATCTTCAAGAAGGATTTAACACTTTTAGGATAATTATTGATTGAAAATGGAAAATGGGACACGAATGGTAATTAGATTTTGGCACTTTGATTTGTAATATCTCTTAACTTAATTTATAAATAAGATTTTTAGTTATCGCACCATGTTTGGGATACTTTTTTACATAATTAATAATTCACAAAAGTAAAAAATAAAAACGCTGTATTGGTTCTTTATCAACCGCCGCGCGATTTGCACATTTTCAAATATTCACCCACGTACGGAAATTTAATACTAAAAATTATTTACGCGTATCCCCTTACATTAAAAAGATATTTCGCGATGTTGTTGATTATACTGAATCTTTTAAAGGCAAAGATAAATACTACATTTGTTATAATAATACATCACCATTTATTTGCACTCAATTTGTATTAACATTGTTATTGTGTTACTGAAAATATTAAACTGATTTTTACTAAGAAAATATTTTATTATAAATCATGTTATTCTTGGAAACTTATTCTGAAATAAGAAAAATATATCCTAAATAAATAAACGTATTTTTAGTACGTCGTATCATATTCTTAGAACTAGTTTTATAACTCAAACCAAAAGCAACTTCGTCGAAACCTTATTACTTGCCGTGATTGAACTCAAACCTAATTTTAAGAGAAAAAACGTAAGGACGCGTTATCGGACTAAGTACGTCCGCAAATATTGCCTTAACGCACACTTTCCTCCGATATCAAATAAGTCTATACAAGACCAAAATACCACGACATGTATATGAGCGATCAAAGACATATCTTTTATGGAGTTTGATAACAAAGTACAGGATGAAGGAGGTCTAAATATAATAGTCGGTTTCAGGCGACAAGGGTGCATTCAGATTACCGGAGAGATCTACAAAGAAATGCAATTAAATGTAAAATAGGGGTTGTTTCACACGATTGTTGACATGGTGTGACGAATGGAGGGATAAGTACGTCTGTCACTTGCAATTTGGTCGGCTCTCCCATTTCTAGGAATAAATTAAAAGTTAAAAGACTTAAAATTGAATTTATCCACATCTTTACGGAATAGAAAAATGTGAAGTAGTCAGAAAACCTACAATGATAAAGCATGTCTCGTGTAGTATTGTTCGCGACATAGTGTCGCACCGCATCGCTTCGCGTCGCGTCATTTCGGTTTACTAGTAGAGAGGTATTGCGAATTAAATAAATAATTAACTAAAAAGGTACTATTTTTGTTTATTTAATGACGCAACATCCTCCAATTTCGATTAATGATACTGAATTGAAAACAGTTACTGTTCAAAAAAATCGGTCATCATAACAAATATTCATTATTCGTATTTTATTTTTTGAAGTATGTGTAGCCACAAAAGTTAAGTATTTATATTACTATAGATAAAACGTATAAATCTTCGTTTTTAATGTTAGTCATTTAAAATCTAACGGGTAAACTTGTAACCTTGATTTTAAGCTAAAAGAAAATGAACAACCGCATCGGGGCCGATTTGCAAACTCATATCGTTCAAGATATTTAAACAAAGATATATAATGCTAGAAATGTTAGTAAAATCAAAATTCTAACAAACAACGCCCTCTTGCCGTATCATATTTTATACTAGTGACCGGCCCCGGCTTCGCACGGGTGAAATGCTGATACTAAATATAAAATAAATATTTGCAATGTAAGCGCAAAAAATGTGTTCATTTATGACATCATATTAGAAACCTCTAAAATTAGAAACCTCTAAAACTATCAGTGTTCCTCTACTATGTTATGCATTTGTTATACATAATTATTAACCTTCTTCTGGAATCACTCTATTTACTAAAGAAAATCGCATCAAAATCCGTTGCGTAGTTTTAAAGATCTAAGCATACAGACAGTGGGAAGCGACTTTGTTTTATACTATGTAGTGATACTAAATTAATCTATAATTTCTTATACTAAAAAATTAAACAGTCTGTTTGTTTAAATTTTTCATAACTATTCGTCAAACTGAAGTAATTTTGAGTACTTTAGGAAATTAATTAACGAACTAAGGTATAAAACATTAAGTAAAAAGCAAGTTGTTAAGTTTTTACCTTTAGGTTTTTTTTTTGACATAATTTGCTTCGAATTAAAAAAGATAATATTTATCACGTCATAAAGTTATATTTTTGGCCACTGTAAGCTTAGTAAAACACTGTCTTAGTGACTCCTATGTACACTCATGACATTGAAATTTTTCACTTACATTATTTACTTTGTACAAATATAAGAAATGTAGTTAATATAATGTACGTAATGTACTACATATATAGCGAGCATACTAGCTCGTGAAGGTCAAAAAATTTTACCAATGTATGGCATAATTATGGTAAACTGAAAATTTAATAAGCTAAGAATTAAAAACTCTTCCACTATCATTTAAGTTGTTGTTAATATCGTATCACTAGCGATTACCTATTCATAAAACGTAAAGTTAAAACTCGGGGGAATCCAGTTAGCGGACCGACTGATCCAAAGAGATTTATGCATTTTAAATTACACCTGAAACGTTTAGTCTTTCTTTAACGTTTCGAGACGACTGCGACACGACTTCAGATGGTAAATATTTTTATCATGAAAACCTAAGATAAAAACTTAATGAATAATTTTGTTGAAAAATGAAAAAACAGTAATTATCAACATTATATCATTTTTTTTTTCTATTTCACGAATGTGTCTTCATAGGTACCTATATTATAAGATTAGACATAAATTATTAGATTAAGCATAGATTAAGTCAGTGTTCCGCAAACTTTTAGTGTTCAAGGTACACCTAGGAAAAGGTAAATTTTTGGAGGTACACCACTAATAAAAATAATTTTTTAAAAGTAATATAAATCAACATTTATTTATTAATCATTGAAACAATATTTATTATTAATCAACAAACGTAAAATTTAAATTGCATAAATCAACACTTATTTATTAATCATCGAAACAATATTTATTATTAATCAACAAACATAAAGTTTAAATTGAAGAAAAGGTATTTAATTTTATGAGCAGTCGGAATGTGTCTAATAAGGCTCGTTTGGCTGTGCATAGGGGGGTGTTGGTTCCGACACTCATGTATGGAAGTGAAAGTTGGGTATGGCAGAAGAAACATGAAAGCAGAATAAATGCAGTTGAGATGAGAGCGTTAAGAAGTATGATAGGAGTTAAACTGAGTGACAGGATAAAAAATAGTGAGATAAGGAAAAGTTGTGGTCTGAAAGAAGATGTAGTGACAAAAATTGAGAAAGGTATGATGAGATGGTTTGGCCATGTCGAGAGAATGAATGAAGAACGATTGACGAAAAAAGTGTATAAGGCGAGTGTGAATGGAAGTGTTGGAAGGGGTAGACCTAGGCGGACTTTTCAAGACCAGATCAGAGACGTCTTGAAAAAAGGCCAGGTCAAGAGTACCCTGAACCGAAGAGCATGTATGAAAGGAATAATGAAAGTGGATGAAGCGAAACAAGTATGTAAGGATCGTAGCAAGTGGAAAGAAGTGGTCTCTGCCTACCCCTACGGGAAAGAGGCGTGATTATATGTATGTATGTATGGTATTTAATGCGAAACATGAGCCTGTTTAATCGCGCATAGACGGTGTAAGTTTGGAGTAATCGTTGACAAAGCTGCTCTCATCTCTTAGTCGATCGTCCTGAGGCGTTCTCTTTTCTTGGTTTTTATTGTGGTAAGAGTAGAAAATCCTAATTAACACAAATAAGTCGTTGCAAATGGCAAAAGTATTGCAAAAGCATGCTTAGAAAGCAATTAAAGGATATTCATTTTTCACACATAGCCAATAAAGTTCTAAATCTGTTTCTGAAAACTTTAATTTTAACGTGCGATCCATTTTCATTCCATCAGTTCTTCCTGCTAATATATGCTATTTCTTTAACTATGCATAAAAATATATTAAATCAATAAAAAAATATTACACACCTACCATGACTGTATTTGACACACACACGCATATTATACTCTTTTGTTGGATTGTCATTCAAATAAATAAAAAACAATAAAATAAATAAAAAACAATAAATTACACAAAAAAAAATAATAATAGGTACCTCACACACACACACACACACACACACACACACACACACACACACTACAGCCTATCACAGTGCACTGTTGGACATGGGCCTCCACAAGTTTGCGCCCGGCATTATGACGCGAACTCATGTGTTTTGCCCATAGTGACCACGCTGGGCAGGCGGGTTGGTGACCGCAGAGCTGGCTTTGTCGCACTGAAGACGCTGCTGCCCGTCTTTGGCCTGTGTATTTCAAAGCCAGCATGGATGGTTATCCCGCCATCCGTCGGCTTTTTAAGTTCCAAGGTGGTAGTGGAACTGTGTTATCCCTTAGTCGCCTCTTACGACACCCACGGGAAGAGAGGGGGTGGCATTCTTTAGTGCCGTAACCACACAGCAGGTACCTAACTACCAACATAAAGCAATAATATTAATAAAAAATAAAATAAACAAAATTAAAAAAAGAAAGAAAGAATGCGGCAATCTGCATAGCGATGCATTTATGGGAGCACTGAAATGGATGACGGTCGGCATTTGTTGGAGAATCAAGATTCTTCAACGCCGATTTTCAGCGTCACGCGTAAGGAGATAGGCGGAAAGCAGTTCAATGTAAAACATATTAATGAAAAACTACAATAATAATAAATATTAAAAATTGATACACATACATAAAATACATAAAAAATAAATAAGAATATTTGTACATACAAGACTCGAAACACAAAATTGATGAGCACATGCCTGCTGCATTTAAAAGATGCAAACATATCCACACACATACATACATTATATATAGACATAAATTATAAATTTTCCAAACGTATCATTTCTTAAAGCAATAATAATCAACTGTGTATTTGCATATCCAACAAGTGTTTTTTAAGTTTAATTTTCGAAAAACGACTCGCTCGTGCATTCGTGTGAATATGTGCAGTTGTGCACCTAAGTATTTTTTTTGCTCTTATTTACTTAAAATAATTTTAATAATTTTATAGATAACCTTATTTTTCCGCGGCACACCAAGTAACGTCCACGGCACACCAGTGTGCCGCGGTACACCGTTTGCGGAACACTGGATTAAGTAGTATTTCCATAGAACATATTACAAGAACGGAAGAACTATTTATAGTGATAGCAACATATTATTGGTATTGTTCACCACTTTGTGTTTTATCTTTTTTTAAGTAAGACGAATTCCTTTATACGCAGAATTATTATCTTCATTATTTGTGTGCAAGTCATTAGCCTTGTATCCAACACTCTGCCTAAATAGTAAACTTATATCAATCAAGAAGGGCTAAGCCCTAATTACTTAGGGCTTACTACGACTTACCTGATTATATCTCTGAGTTTCTTTTGAATATTAATAGACTTCGTCTCGAAGTTTTCATCATTTAACAATATCCCTCAATATAAAGCGCCTTCATTTATTAATATTTAACTTTTTGTAGATAAAAACTATATAAGGTCAAACTAAAGCTCCATTGAAGTCGTTTTAGATTGATGACCTGGAATAACAATTGTTAAAAGTTAAAGTATATATTTATCGTAATTAATTACTGTACTATAAATTAAAATTTTATTTTTCGTTATAAGAAATATAGGTACATTGTACAAAATTATATTTGTAATTATTAAAATATGTTGTTTGTAACACAAAATAAATCATTTTTAAATCATAGAACTTATCTGTAAAATTCTTTTTTAAGCGACTTTCAAAAAAGGAGGAGGTTCTCAATTCGACACGTATGTTTTTTTTTTTTTTTTTTTTTATGTATGTTAGCTCAGAACTTTTGACTGGGTGGACCGATTTCGATCAATTTTGTTTTAGTTGAAAGGTGTTGCGTGTCATGTGGTCCCATTTTAATTTAATTGAGATCTGACAAGTAGTTTTATAGTTATATCTAATAATGCGTATTTACGTGACTACTTTTTCGTCGACCTACGTTATATTATACCGCATAACTTTTTACTCGGTGTACCGATTTCGATTATTCTTACTTTAATCGAAAGCTAATACTTGTCTTGTAGTCTTGTTTAAATTAGATCGAAAACTGATTACAACTTTTTGAATAATCTTTAATAGCGCGTATTTACTTGACTATTTTTTCGTCTTATTACGTTGTATTACTTGTCGATGTTATTGAAGTCGCTTTTTTTTCGTTTGCGAGCAAACACAATTATTTCTACGGACCGTTTTATATGGTTAACCAAGATTATGTAACATTCATAGAGCTTAATGTAATAATGTAAGACCTGAATTATCCGAATGTTTCTAAAGTTGTTGTATAATAATTGTGTTTGCTTGCATACGAAAAAAAAACCGACTTATGCATTAAAAGTTTGACTGAAGTATACAGGTACTTTAATGGTGCAACCGGCCAATAAATAATACAAGAGAGATATTTAGGAAAAACATTGTAGACATTGTTTTGTATCACCGTTTATCATGGGAATTCTAAGGAAATAAATGATATAATGCTAAAATATAAAAATAAAAAGTATATGTATTTGTATATCAAGTACAGATGTGCTCTATTACCGTGAAGACGGTCAATGATTGATGATGTCTCTCCAAGAGCGATGCTGCGTCCGACTGACCTTCGACACCAACGATTCTATCATTCTGCATTAGTATATTGAAACTAATTTATTTCGTATACGAAAATTTGTTGGAAGTGTGTCTTGTTTTTCAATATTGTATTAATCAAGTTTCAATAATGTATTAGTATATGGATTATTTTAAAAAGTCTTAGACATAACTATAATAGTAAAATAATAAAAATGTGTTGGTTCAATCTTGTATGTATTGTCAAAATGATTGTTGTGTTTTTCGTTATTTCTTCTCAATATAATTTTCTTTTCGAGGCTTCTTAAATTTTATACATGAACAGACAATTCAAATATGCTCAAAAATATATCGTAAATTACAAACATAATCCCAAATGAACATACGACGAAGAAAAGTGATAGTTTTGTCAGTCAGTAAGACAGTCGAATGGGGTTGTTATCATAAATACCAGACAGCGATTGTCACTCATAGTAGGGAACATATCCGCCGACCCGTAGTGGAGTAGCGTGGTGGATTAACCTCCAATCCTTCTTCTTCTCCTAATTTTACGTATATCTGTAAAAGACGAATTTACAACTTAATCCTAATACACGCCATTTAGTATTAAGACATGGTTTCGAAGTATCTGAGTGAAAACTGAATTTACAGCTAGTCTGTAATTTTAGCATCAAGAAACACGAGAAGGAATATAAAAAAGTTAGTGATAGCAATTCTTCTTCTCTGTATGAAGTTGCTTGGATTTAGTTCAGTTCAGACCTCATTTGTTCCAACATTCAGTACCTCCATTAATTGTAAAAAGTACATACAAAAAATAAAAATTTTAATAAGTATAGTATATATCGTAGCAAAGAAATTATACAGAATTTCAATATTTTATTTAACGATGCTCAAAAATAATCATGAGGAAAAGTCGCATGTGGTCACTTGTGCCGTAGAAAATGGAGCAACTTTCTTCCTTCTCCAAAAACAGTGATTGATGTGTCGCAAGACTGATATTGTATCCACTCGGCCTCCGACCGTAGCTTTTCCGTCAGCACCTAAATTTATTATTTAATCTAGCCACGCTTGTATTAGATAATTTTTATCATTATTTCTATCAATAAATAGATTAAGTAGTCTATATTAATTGTCATTATAATTTATTATATTTCAGTAATAAAAATAAAGAAGAAAAATTTTTCTTTATTTATTTATTAGATTATATTTCAGTAATAAAAATAATGAAGAAGGAAGTTTCACAGTGTATGTAGGAAAGTTATGCTCGTTTTTTTTGTCTATATAATTTAAATTAACTATAATTTTTTATATAACTTTGAGCTTCGAATAAAAAAGTAGTACAGACGAAATTAAAACACGAAAGACATTTTTTTATGTTTGTTAAAAACTGTTTTCGAGGTTGAAAACTTAGGAAACGAATAAGAATGTTAAATCAACTAACAAAATAAACACATCAAAATGTACATATTAAGCTCATTGCGAAGTCAACTTCAATATCATTATATCGTCCCTTTAAAAAAATAATTAGAAGAAGAAAAAATGAAGGTATATTTACACGGGGGAAGTGATTTCGCTTAGCGAAAAGGTGAGGGTACACAGATGTACCCCTTGTTCTGAGGGTGATATTACAGGGTGAAAAGGCTATAGAATAGTGGATAAGACTATAACGGACTTAAAAATATGTATTTCGTTGTATTACATTTTTTTATTTGAATTACTTTTTCCAATTTTACTTGATACAATGACCAATAAAGTCATTATAAATAACTTAATTACTTCATGCTTTATAAAATCTGTCAAAGAAATACTTCATAATAATCTCATAACCGCGAGAGGTAGGTACTGTTTTTACAATAAACGTTTGTTGTGATAATAAACTATTAGTTGGGTTGTGCTGTTACAAGGTGTTTTTACCTGTTTTGGATTTATTTCCGCAATTTCGGTACAGTATATTTATGTGCTATTTATGTACTTAATGCAGTCCATGTGTCACCCGTGTTAAAGCTTAAGGTTTACAACTACATTCACGTCATCGTTATATTTTATCATACAAATCATAAAACAGGCTTGTGAAAAAAAAATACTTTGACAACTAAATCCTGGCACTCTCACGAACAAACAAACAGTATTTCGGCTTTATAATATTATTACGTATGAAAAATATTTTTTTTAAAATTACAAAGTAATAAATCCACATTAAAATAGTCGCCAGCTGGCCGGTAATGCGGCGAGAATGACAGTTTGATTCACTTAGCTCGCGTTACACAGTATAAACGCTATCATCCCGGGGGTCGTTTTGTAAACGGGATAGAATTTTTTTTTATCACCCTTCAGAGGTTTCTGCATCGATTTTTTCATACTGCCTTATTGTAAAACCATATTTTATCTTAAATATCAATTAAATAAAACAAGACTGAAGATAACATTAGATACCTACTTTCTGTATAAACTAGAATAATTAATTCATTGATTCAATTGTTTTATATGTTTAGTCAAGTCCAGTATTATACATTTTTTGTAACAGTTGATATTTAGAAAGAGTGCAATGATTTCTGTTTTGCAATCAGATTTATTTTGTGACCCTTACTTCAGCCTGTAATATAGCACTGCTGGGCATAGGCCTCTTTTCCCGTGTAGGAGAAAGATCAGATCTACCACGCTACTCCAATGCGGATTGGCGGATCTATTCCCTACTATGAGTAACGATCATATATTAATACGTGAAGCATAAACTTTGTACCCCTTTTTACGAAAATTGCACGGACGGAGGAGTATGTAATTTCGTACACTTAGTTTATATAGAGAAGTAATGCAGAAAGCTAATATTTTTTAAAATTATTTATAAAAATATATTAAATCAATAAAAAATAAATATTACATACTATTACATTACATATTATACTCTTTTGTTGATTGTCAAAGTCTGTAGTCAAATTGAAAAATTGAACAAAAGGTTCTTTATTTTCATTATTTTTTGTTTTTCTATAATTTAAATTTTTAATTATGGTTTAATTTCGACCTCTGAGCGACCACTAGTTTTTATTATTTTATACAATTTTATTAAAATTTTAAAGTTACGTAAACTTTTGTTTAAAGAAAACCCAACTGATTATTAATTTATATAAGTTAGGAAGACCGAAAATCATAATCAAATCGTGTGACCAAGTTCATAAAGTAATAAGTATTTAATATTTATTTATAAATTCAAAATATAAAACTAATATAATATTGTTAAAGAAAATATAGCGAGTACTACACTATAACGTGAAGTACTACTTTAAAACCAATAGCAAAGTTTTAACCTAACTTAATTATAAATATATAAATCGTATAAAAATAAACAGATAAATAAAACATATTTAAAGTAACTATGTTCGTAAAGTAACAAAAAAGTAGTGTTTATATTCAAAAATACCCATTAGAAAGAGAGTTCTCTCGTTAGCAAAAATAAAAGACAAGGCGAGAACAAACGAAGTTGTATGATTTCGAGCGTAACTGTCCTTTGTCTTAATAAACAATTTCATGTTGGAACAATCACAAGCTTAGAAACAAAGGCTTGTTTTATGGACGCCTTTTTCACCAATTAAAAAGACTATTGGACACTAGGGTTGGCGATTTGAAATTAATTTTTAACACGACAAAAAAAAAACTATAATTTATTATTCTAACAAACCTAACGTAATAACTTTTATAAGTAGATTTCTGAATTTCTTTATACTTTTTCATAATATTATATCAATGTGGTCAAATTATTCGCAAATTTTGATCAGCAAATTGTTTCAAACAAAGTTGAAAATTTACAGGGGTTTTAATTAGATGAATATATAAAATTTGACACATATATTAGTTAGTTTATATAACATAATATATATATCACAATCAAGGTTTATAAGCTGTTATACTATTTACGTAACGACAGTAAACAATATTGTAAAATGCTACTTCAATCTAGTAGCTAAAACAAGTAGGCTTTAATACAATAAAGATTAGCAAGTTGATATGAATTTTACCCATTAAAAAAATTATTAATCGTAAAAGAGATTTTAGTCGGCCCTGTAAATTTGCAACTTGTCTATAGTTAGAGCAGCAACACTAGCCTAGAGAGTCGCGCCACACGCGGTTTCGCAATTTCGCCTGAACAGTCCGCGCTGTCCGCAGGCGATGGCTAACACTATTACGTATCTTATTTCGATAGCTAACACTTACAATTTGAATTAGTTTTTTTATTAGTCTATCTTAACCTATTATTAAAAAAATATATGATATTTTTGGACTTTTTACTTGGCACAATAACAAAAAAATCAGCTGCCATAAAATATCTCTGTAAATAAACAATTTTCACCATACGTGTGAGTATGTTTTTAATTTAAACATTGGGCACAAGAAATGACTTATCGTATTAATACCTACGTTATATATTCAGATATCTTCAATCGCCTTTTCAATCTTTTTAGTTCAAAGATATTTGATTAAATAGGTTAATTCACTTTTCATTTTGTTACTGTTAATACAATTACTTGTTTGTAAAATTTACGGAATTGGAAGTTTAAATAGCAATTATAATTAATTGCATTAGTCACACGTAATACGAACCGCAGTCAGGCCGTCCGCAAGCACGGATCGTTGAAATCCGTCAGCCGTGAAATCCTTTGGCTTAAAACGCTTAAACGCTCAACGCCTCATCACACTGGTGGTCGCTTAGCCTTTATTTGAAGCGCCTTTTTTACTGGATTCATTTTAAATCTATTCCATTCCTATGTTCTCATTATTTAAATTTCTTTTGACTCTCACTCGACGTAGTAAAAAATTTTAATTTTCTGTATAAAAATTATTATTGTAAAAAATTTTTCGTGTATAATATTACATACTTACCTATCTTTATTATATTTTAATTTGACATCAAACATTATTGGTCTAAAAAACCTAAAATGAGTTAAATGGGAACACAAAATACACGCTTGGTAGCATTTTTCCCAGTTAGCTTTTAGGCCAAAAGAAAAATAAATTATAGGTGGTTGTAACAAATCAATAACATATACATAAAAAGGAATACATAAAAGTACCTACATACATAATATTATGATAAAAATAGCATTAATGAGATATTTTGTAAAATACGCGCAGTAGAGAGGTCTAGGAGAAGTAAGTAAAAAAATCAAAATATTTTATTTACTTTATTTGTTAAAATAAATTTATTTGTCTAAAACAATCATAATTCCTAGAACCATATGCCGAGAGAATCTTAAAAAAAAATGTAAGATAGTAATTATATAGAATAAATTAGTGTAAGTACCTATCTTCTACGAAATCTTTACAAGTATTTTATGAAAATCTGAACAATTTTCTCATTGTTTGTTTTCTTCATAAAATAATGCTATTCGTAGGACGTACACTCATCAACAATAAAATATGTGCACTTCAGATCTAATAACGTTACGAGTACGTTTTTAAATAGATTTATGTTTACAGAGTACTAAGAATTTAAAATATTATTTTGCGTTAGGAATTCTGTACACATGTAGGTACCTACCTAAATTATGTTAACTAAAACCCGGCCAAGTGACCCTTGTATAAAATTCAATTCCACATTACATATCATATTTTACATTATATTTTTGTACAAATATAGGTAAAAAACGCTTACGATTCAGCCTGTAACAACCCGCTGCTGGGCATAGGCCTCTATCTCCATGTAGGAGAAGGATTGGAGCTTAATCCACCACGCTGCTCCCCTGCGGGTTGGCGGATATGTTCTCTACTGTGTGAACGATCGCTATCAGGTATTTATGATAACAACCGGTACCGACAGCTTATCGTGCTGTCCAAGGCACGGTGAAAAATAAATATTTGTACAAAAACAAACATCCATCCCGAGCGGGAATCGAACCCGCAAACATTCGGTGTTTGTGGTGACACGCACTACTACACCAGAGCGGTTGTTAAAAAACGCTTAAAACATGCGTATCATCAAAAAACAACAACGGTTTTGTCAAAAAGTTTTCTGTACAAATTTAAAGTTTTTAACTATTATAGTTTCAAATGTAAGCTAACTTGACTAGACTAAAGAATACTACAACAAACAGATGTAGCTAGATGTACATTTGTGTCTTAGTAGGTAAGGGGTTTCTTGTCACCTTTTAATTCCTTTGGATTACTAAAAAGGAAAAGGCAAGCAAAAACGCAAAGATAATCTAGTACAATAATAGCGACAACAAAAAATAAAAAGGAATATTTTTCTAAACTACCAATTCAAGGATATTTATTACCTTATAATATTTATACCCCGCCCAACCATTTATTATCTTTTTGACAGTTCAAGCCTACAAATGATAGTTTTTTTTTAGGAATAAAATACTAAAAAATTCTACAGTAGTAATGTCATACTTTAATGACGATTTGAATCAAACAGTTCTCGAAATAATAAATCGATCATATGAAAAAAATAATTTTACGTCATGTAATTATTGTTTCTATAAATTTAATAAAAAAAGAAATAAAAACACTATCTATGACTCCAAGATTGATTATTTGCAAGGAATAAAGTAGAAATCTTGGAATTTAATTTGAAACCAAGAGTAAAGAGCAGTAACTCTGTTCATTCATTCATTTATTTTTTTAAGTAGTGAAATTTAACGTTAAAACGCATGGTTAATTAAGTCTAAATCAAGTTTATATCAGGAGTTATGAGCAAATATACTTGGAAAATCACATACCTGCCTACTTATTTATTTAAAAAACTAACTAATAAACGAATAACTAATATTTTTAATTTAAAAATATTTGAATAAATCGATTGAAATCGGTTCGTTCTTCTCAAATAAAATCGATTATTATTTCAAATCGAATCAATAACGTGTGAGGCAGTCACTAATGTCAAAATTCCTTGAAGTGTCAAAAAGATAATAAACGGTTGGACGGGGTATAGGTATACAGTATAAGGATAAGCACATTTTGTTATTTGCTAGATAATTGAAAGAATGTTCCTCAGATTAGCATTATAGAAGTATTCGAGTCTTGAGAGTACACACGGGAAACTCTTTAAGTAATTAAAGTGTTCAGAAATTCAAGACTTCAGCAACTTATACCGCTGGCATTACGGGCACTTAGTGAATTTATCTTAGAAAATTCAAGCGTTCCCGTCTAATGTGCTAAGTTTGGGTGTTGTATTTTAAAAGTTTTATGAAGTATTTAATATGAATAAACAGCTTAAACTCATATTTAAGGTAGGTGGTATTTATACCGTAACTCTTTCCTTAATTGTTTATACAGTCACGTAGGACAATTCCCTCAGTCACGAAGGGAAGTGTTGCTTGCTCACTTTATGTAAAACTGTTAAACAAAATACTTCATTATTAAAATACGAAATATTTTTTTTTATTCGCACGGTTGTAAAATCTATCAGTGTTGCACTGCTATATTATGGATTTATTATACATATAAACTTTTCTCTGGAATCACTCTATTTACTAGAGAAAACCGCATTAAAATTTGTTGCGTAGTTTTAAAGATCTAAGTATACATAGGGACAGACAGACAGTGGGAAGCGACTTTGTTTCATACTATGTAATATGGAAACGTAGTTATATTAATTAAATTATAATTCAACTTATATTATACAGGAGCACTGAAACTTTGTTGCTTAAATGTCAGCATTCTTAAATATACAGTGATAACATATTTAGTGAGGAAGAAAGACTTCATGTAAGAAAAACAACATGCTTTAGTTCAATGAGATTAGCATTATATATTTTTGTAAAAACATGCATTTATTTTTAATAAACGTATTTCAGACGCTATGAAACGTATCTCAAACAATGTCAGGGTCAGTAAACCGCATTTCCGCAGGGCTGACACCCGACAGATGCAACGCACCCTATCAAGTCTGCGGTCATCATACATATACAAATTTGTGATTTACTACGCAATCTAGGAACAAGAAGCTTTGATGCATTTCCATAAAATTTGGTTGAATGGTAGCTCTACCACTACCAAAATCAATTAGTAATACATGCTAGTATAACTTTGGTACAATAATAAATTATTTCAATTTATTAATAATTTGATTGATTCATTTAATTAGCCTGTAATATTGCATTGCTGGGAATATGATCGTTCTCACAATTGTTAAATATTAAGAAGAGAAAAATCTACCAACAAATATACTAATATCGTATACATACTGATAATATACGAGTGCGTTACATATGTAAGAACTATTACATAACAACAGCTATGTGCCACTAATACATCAATATGGTCTCATAATCTCATATTATAAAAATATTTCTTATCCATCAGAATAAAGTCTAGGAGCTAAAATTAAGAAATTTTCAATTACGACGCCATCGTCGCGCCATCGATTGTTCTATAACAGTATTACGTAAGCCCTCAATTATTCGTTTGATAATTGTATAGCACGAACGATAAACGATTCAGCCTGTAATATCCCACTGTTGGGCATAGGCCTCTTCCCTATGTAGGGGAAGGATCGGAGCTTAATCCACCACGCTGCTCCAATGCGGGTTGGCGGATATATTCCCTACTATGAGTAACGATCGCTATCAGGTGTACATGACAACAACCGGGACCGATGGCTTAACGTGCTCTCCGAGGCACGGATAGCACAACAAAAATATATCAAAAGTGATGTACATATTAGATATTTACTGCCAATAAATTTATCAATACAGGCAGACAGCATTTTTACATTTGGTTGCTGGCATTTGGTTGGCCTTGATAATATAGTCATATCAAGTAAATAAACAAAATATTCCTATCGAAATATATGCAAACTTATCACAAGTTTCCGTGGTGTAGCGGTTATCACATCTGCCTAACACGCAGAAGGCCCCCGGTTCGATCCCGGGCGGAAACATAGTTTTGTAAATTTACACTTAAATTTTTTTAAATATATTTTTTACTTTATAATCAATTAACGACTAGTTCGAATTAGAGTGTAAAAAGGAAAATTAAATTCAACGTTAGCTAAAAATATTTAATGTTTTATATGTTAATGTCAATGTCTTTCTCTATTTCAAACGTTTAAGGTCGTATATTTGAATTGAAAAAAAAAAAATGTGAACTAATTTTTTAAATTTTTTTTGTAAGCAACATACCTAACTATCGGTAAGATGAAATCTGTTTACGATACTAGTATATTATACCACAAATTGGTAATGTATTGTAATGACAAATACCCATACCTACATAGGAAATTTTTACTTTTTTGTTCAATCTTATTTTCTTTTCAATGTGTTACTTCGTACCTTCGTCTAGAATATTCTTTACTTACAATCCACCGAAGGTCGTTATATTTCTGCCGGAAAGGATATTTCAATTGGCGTGCTATTTGAATAAGTTACCCTCTTCCTTGATGGAACGATGATTGATTTCTGTTTGCACTGAGGGTAGATCGCAATTTAATATCCTATTGTTAATAGAGTCGTGTTGGCTCTGAGTTTCTCAGTTGTTAATTATTGTAAACGCCTCCGCTATTGTTTTGTTTATACTTGTATTAAACTGAACTCTTGTCAAATAATCGTGCTGATATGAATTTTCGTGTCGGATATTATTATTTTGATTATTGGAATTATTTAAAAAATATAATTTATTGATTTTAATTATAATTACTGACGCCGCGTTGGCGCAGCGGTCATAGTACTATATTGCGATTGGCTGTTGCGCGGGCGGTTGCGGATTCGATCCCCGCACACGACAACATTTGTATTGGCCATACAGATGTTTGCCGTGGTCTGGGTGTTTGTGCAGTCCTTGTGGGTCTCTCCACCGTGCCTCGGAGAGCATGTTAAGCCGTTGGTCCCGTTGTTATCATGTACACCTGATAGCGATCGTTACTCATAGTAGGGAATATATGACTCGCTATAGATGGCACCACGGTTGCTTAAAAACCGAAGAAAAATCATATCAAGAATTTCGATGCGACTGGCCATAGATCCATAGCTCATCCATAGCTCAACGGTATGTTGGGAGGTGCGGGTTCGAATCCCGCTGGAAATTTTCGAATTTCCTCATGTGTGGAAAACACAAAAATAAAAATAATACGAATTGTTATTTTAGTGTATGTACCGTATACATACATATGAATTTAGTTAAAAGCGGTTATTTTAATATTACAAACAGACACTCCAATTTGATTTATTTGTATAGATTATATTTAATACTAGCTTCTGCGTGCGACTTCGTCGGCGTGGACTCCTCTCCTATTGGTCTTAGCGTGACGATACATAGCCTATAGCCTTCCTCGATAAATGGGCTATCTAACAGTGAAAGAATTTTTCAAATCGGCCTATTAGTTCCAGAGATTACCGCGTTCAAACAAACAAACAAACTCTTCAGCTTTATATATTAGTATTAGATTAGGACAATTAAACAATATCAACAATTAGTTTATTTCTGGTAAGAACTATATTTAGCAGTAAATCAAACATAATAAAATATAACTTACATCTAGACAAGGTTAAACCTTACATAAGTTATCGCTAGACTAGAAAATTCACTTATAATTTTCAATTTCGTAAAGTAGAGTATCAAACCACAGAAGGGATTTTGTTTGTTTATAAACGACACCCTACTACATAAATACATTACAACGTTACAATTTTAATTTAAAAAAAAACTAAATAATCAAATAAAAAGAAAATCGAGTCCTTAAAATGGCTTACCGAAATTTTATTTCGCGTTATAATCTTTTAATCAATTAATTTATATCGATTTTTTTTTTTGTTAACGAGAATTTAGGAGGTTTTGTTGTTACTACTCTAAGTGATAAAGGAAAATGTTACCTAAGATCATGGTACGACGAATATTTTTATCAAAATCTTTAACCCGTGTGTATCATACATCAAGAAATAATCACATTAGTGTAATTGCGATGCAAGGCGGAAAGTTTGTCCATTAGAGCATTATTGATGGGTTTTAAATTGCATCGGTCCCGCCGGGACGTCCCTATCATTTGACATCGAGGGTGACATGCCGCATATTTTTGATTCCTACAACTATTGATTCCTGGTTTTTAATAAGTTCCTCAATAACCAATGAAATGGTGTTAATTTGAAGTTTTTTTTTTGATTTTCTGTTGTTTATAATACGAAAACTCTACCATGGAGAATATATTTTATATCATACACATTGTGATGTATTCTTGTATTTTATAGTTAGTAGTCCTACCTGAACATACAGAACCGAGACGTGGACGCTGACGAAGGGACTGGTACACAAGTTTAAAGTCGCTCAACGAGCAATGGAACGGGCTATGCTTGGGTTTTCCCTCAAAGATAGGATTAGAAATGAGACTATCCACGAGAGAACAAAAGTAACCAACATATCCCACAGATTCAGCAAGTTTAAGTCTCAGTGAGCTGATCACCTGTGTCGCAGGTCTTAGCAAACGCAGACTGGGACGTCCTCGGGCCGCTGCTGGACCGACGATCTACGTAAGATTGTCGGTGTAGGCGGGATGAGGATCGCGGTAAACCGGGTTGTCTGGCGCGAACTTGGGAAGGCCTATGTCCAGCAGTGGACTGCAATAGGCTGAACTGACTGACTGACTGACTGACTGACTGATACAACTATGAAAATGATTGATGTTTAAAGGTTATACCAAGACCTATCCGGATTTAGATTTTATCCGCCTTTGGTATAATAGACAGTCGTTGTAAAGGAATAATAGTAGGTATAAAAATATTTTCAATATCAATGAAAGTAAATCTGGTATTGACATTTTTTGTTAATGATTAATACAATATCATCTTCTACCTCTACCTCCAGTCAGGTCACTCTACAATTTTAAATACGTATATTTTTTCAACTATAAAAAGTATTGTATGTCCTAATTGGAAGCAAATATTATCTAAGCGCGTTCAGCCGTTCGGACGTGATTGATTAACAATCCAAACATTCGCTTCAATGACATCAGTAGCATTGTTAGTGTAAATAGGTCACATCTGCAATATATATGAATTAATCAGTTCATTTTGCAGATATCTCAACCTATGCTTCTCTATATAAGTGACGTTTTACAGCACTTTTAGCTTTTATTTATGATACAGGTATAATAGAGTACCAAAACATACTATAACGATATCAAAAACGTCAATTCGTTTTGATTTTACATTTTTTTAATTGAAACTTCTTTAGAATCGCTGCAATTTGAATTTGCTGAAGCGAAAAATGCATCACTAATAGAGAATAAATGTATAGAAAAAAATTAGATAGACTAGATAGATATACATAGAAAAAATCACAACAAACTACCTTTTTACGACTTTTCAGAAGTTTCACTTCTGACGTGTGTGAATAGCACACACGCACACTATTTTATTTTGAATCTATAGTTCGGTTTTAATTTTTTTTAATACTTAACTAACTAGATCGGCAAACAAGCGTACGGCTTACCTAATGGTATGCGATTACCGTAACTTATAGACGTCTGCAACACCAGAAGCATCGCGACCGCATTGCCGACCCTATCTCCAATTCCCCCCAGGAGCTCTGGTCACCTTACTCACCAACAGGAACACAACACTGCTTGAAAACAGTATTATTTAGGTAGATCTTCTATAAGATCGAGGTACTACCTCAGTCGGGCTGCTCCATACTTTGAGCAAAAAATTTCCTGCTGTGCCCTACCTCAGTGTTTTAAATATTACAGATATCGTTAAAGGAGTACATCAGTCGCGTTTCGGAGTTGACGCATACAGACTTTTGACGTGACAACGTCTAAAACATAATATAATAATTTTTCTTTCAAAAAGAAAAATTAAAATATTATATATTCTTCACGGAAGAATAATCTGGTTTATGTCTGTCTCAGAATTTGTTCCAGGATACACATGAATAATTTAAGGTTTAAAGATAAAATGAAACGAGTCGTCCCGTGACCACGGTTGCAGTAAAGTATCCGAAACGTCGCACATTTAAAAAACTCAATAAACCGCGATAAAATCCGAAAAAGTTGTTTTATTATGAGATAAAATGATATAAAGCACAGTACCAGAACTTGATTAAAATATTAAACTACCCTCAAATTAAAAAAAAAATCGTACACAAAAATGTTACCTGGGACTTCACTTCTCGATTGAATTAAAAATGTTTATCGCACTAGTTGGTGTATTTTGCATAAAATATTGTAAATACAGACATAAAGCATATCAGTGCAACTTTAAGAGCATTAAACAGGTTTCCTGCTTCGAGTTACGGCGTGTCATCGTATTTGAAACGGTGCCAGGTCTGCAATCACGGCAATGTAGGCCAAGAGGCTGCGTCGGCTGGATGTATTGTGTTACGTAAATAAATTATTATTTATGAATGTAATTTCACAACGGGCATTTGTCAACTTTTGTATTATTATTTTTTTCTAGTTTTAAATTAATCGGCGACGTGTGAGTGCAGCGAGCGGTGAGAGCACTGGCCTATGGCTGCAGTTGCGCTAGCGTTTGCGTGCTCGATTACCACACGCATACATTAATTGTATTACTTACCCATATGAATTTATGCCGTGGTCTGGGTGCTTGTGCTTGTGTATGTTACTGGACACAGGAGTCAATCCTACTGGGGGCCGTTGAGTGTAAGCTGTTACTTTATTTTTTATTTAATTCTTAGTAATTTATAACAAAAGTTATGTATATATTATCATTAATTGCCGTCATGTAGTTCGTAATATGAATTGAGAATGATTATTATCATAGCTGAATGTAAGCCAGGATAAAAATAAATTGAACGCAGTTTAATTACACAAACGTATAACAGCAAGCAATGACCGCTCTAGAATTAATCTGTGAACAAATAGACCCCAATGGCAGAAATATAAAACAAAGGGTTTACTACACAAGTTTCTGATTTATTCGATGATATCCCGCCCCACACAGAAATATATTAAACATTCCTTTTCCGTATTCTTACGGGCGTGTTAGCAAAGAGTTTTTTGCCCGATATTTGTCGGTAAACCTGTCTCACCGATCAAACAACATATCCGTTGGAATATTTGCTTGTCGCTAGACATTTTTCCATCGGTCTAAGTGAAAAACATAATCAAAAAATAATATTATTTATGTATCTATTTACATAGGATATTAAAGTATTAATATACTTTAACCTTGTTATGTCACAATCCAACATTACTCATCAGACATTATAAAAACCTAATATTTCTATTACGTTTTTCTATGAATATTTCAGTAAATAAAATTAATATCTTATTTTACAATTTAGTTTAATAATTTTATAAATCCGAGAAGTGTGCACATGATCTTGGACCTTTTGATCCAACTTTATCTTTACTCGTACTAAAAAAAAATTGTTGTTGATAACAGGTAAATAATTATATAGAACAAATCGTAATATTACTACTGCAAAGAACAAAGGAGTACCCATAAACATTCAAGTAGGTTAACTCTATTACGCATTCACGCTTGCGAGTCTTCTTTAATAATAAATGCAATTGGAAGTAAATAAACGGAAGGAAATTGTTAAAGTGAAATTAAAATGGCATTATTATAGTATAATAATTTATTAGTTGACGCTGTAAGCTTATACGATAGACTGATGATATAAGTTAGTAGTGTTGGGAATGTTTGCACTTTTCTACACCGTTGAGTCGGATACCATTAATACATGAGGAAAAATTTTAAAGTAGGAATCATCCCGAGCGACTGCAGTTTGTGAATATCTTTACTCTCGACTCGGAAGATAATTTTACGACCAGAGAGTAAACATTATGGACATGAATAATATCCGTATTCAACTTTTTTTTTTATTTGATTTTTTTTTTGTTATAGTAATGAGAAGGATAATGCTAATACAGTAATTTAAGTAATCTATGATTTGAGATGTTTCGACAGAGAAGGACATTTTGTTTATGAGAACGAAGTAGAATAATCAATTTCAAGATATATTGACTCTACATTTTTAGTGTTTAAGGTGCTAAAAAAAATAAATAAAGCGTTAATAGCAAAATGTTATTTAATTAAATTTTTAGCAGATATCTTGTCTGCTTTCATTTTGCGTACTATTTTTTTAAAAGTATTTATTACAATGTTTGTAATCTACTTAAGTAACAGAAGCAAGAGTGTTAGCTCAGTCGGGCTTAAAAGCGGTAATAGCATAAGTTACTAAGTAAAGCCTAATTTATAGCGCTATTTATGTAGCCGCTATGGCTGACCGTAATGCTAGTACATCACCTGTTTTTGTTAAAGTTAGTAAATTTTAGTAATATCTTCGCCTAAGATAGAGTGAATTACTTGTAAAAAGAATTAACTAAAATGGTACAAACAATATAATGTAAGCCCCAATGTATGCCAACAAACACAAATTTTTTAGGAATCTTAATCAGTAATAAAAATATTCAACAGAGTTTACTTACTAATATAATTTGAACACTAGTCAAAGTTACAACGATTTTTGCTTACACGGACAAAACCAGAGCGCCTACTCCAATGGCTTATGTGGCATTAAGGCCTACTCGGGGTGCACCCCCGATTATGATGAAAAGCTAACACAATCAACAACCCTAACATAGTGCATTCGAAACTGAGGCGTGTATCCCATCGAGGCAACTATCCAGCTTTTACCCTATTCTATGACCATTCCAAAATATCAAAAATGCACCACGTTAATATTCAAGTTTTCATTTCTGCCAGCACTCCCGGAGTGCAACCCGTTGTTTTTTGAAAAAAAAAAAATCTGAGAAAAAAATTATTTTATCAAAAAAGGTGAATTGTTATTTGATAAAATCAATTAATGATATTGAAAAAAAAAAAACCATAACTACACACTGTAGCTCATATTAAATTTTATTATTAAAATACTTTAAAATAAAATTCTTTTCACATCAAAAGATACGTGCGAAAATAACAATAAAATTTCCTTTAGTTCACGACGCTCAATACTAACGAAACGGCATATACTATTTTTAAATAAACATAACTGTTAAACTAAAGTCGGATTTCCGTTTAACGCTCTAGAAGTCCAACGAAACTCGCTATCAAAACACACGAGGATTGTTCCGCTCACTTGTATGTGCAATTTATACTTTCGCCAATCTTATATAGTCATTTTGTTCTTTAAAGTTCGTCCCTAGTCACGGAGTGCGATAACACTTGAGTGTGAGTCTGTGAGCATTCTGAGCATTGGACTTTAGCAATTAGATTAGAACGTCACCGTTGGCAACTTAAACTGAAAAAGTTCTAGAATTTTCGAGCATATTGTGATGGTTCAGTTTTACGGGAATATTAAAACTTCTTTACTCTATCTATACTAATATAATAAAGCTGAAGAGTTTGTTTGATTGTTTGTTTGTTTGTTTGTTTGTTTGTTTGTTTGTTTGTTTGTTTGAACGCGCTAATCTCAGGATCTACTGGACCGATTTGAAAAATTCTTTCAGTGTTAGATAGCCCATTTATCGAGGAAGGCTATAGGCTATATATCATCACGCTAAGACCAATAGGAGTGGAGTCCACGCCGACGAAGTCGCGCGCAGAAGCTAGTAATTATATATATTTTAATTAATATTATTATAAAGTCTGTTAATATAGCAGTTTAGTAACGGATTTAGAAGAAACTAATACTTTTAATAGTTGTGTTGTACAATTAGAAAATAGCAGTGTTTTCATATTAACAACAAATTGACAGCAAACTGATGTAGAGTACAGGAGGAAATGTTTTTGTTTTCCGACCTAGTTGTATAAAAAAAAATGTCATACAAATATTAGTTCAAAATGTTCTCTATTAATATATTATTAAAAATACTTAAACAATTAGGTCGGGTAAGATTTAGAGCTATGGAAAATTATTATTTTATTAGCGGTAGAAGTGACGTTTGTGTAACAAAATAAAGGGTTTATGTGTCCAGAGCATGCTACAGCGGTGACCAATGTCCACTTGCATGACGGTACATCGTTTGATGAAAGCTGTGAGTGGTTCATTGTATAGAAATTTAGCGACTTTACATTTTACCAGTATTAGGAGATTCTAAATGTTAAAATAATTGGTAGACCAACATTACCCACCTAAATTATTTATTTAATGTAAAATATTATATTCTTTCATTTATTATTTTTAATTTAAAAAAAATTGACGAATTAAGAACATTGAAAACTCTTCGATTATTGTGATCATAGTAATGCGTAGTCTACACAAATTCAAGCCTATAAAACACAAATAATAGGTATAATCAATAACAAAATTACATTTTGAGAGACAGAAAAGCTATTATGATAGACGGGACTTTTTGGCGACCGAAGTCTAATAATTATGAAACATATAGCTATATAAACAATGCAGTAATTTACCTTGTTCTAAGTTTAAATATAGAGCCCTACCTTTTACTCAAAAATGCCTAATAGTCTACCCGCAGTTTGTCATTTACTGCTGAACATTCTGCATAAGTCTCGAATTATCACGGTCTAGCGATGCGCTGCAAACGAGAGATTTTTTTAAATACTATGTCCATCTTTTAGATGAGTCCTAACGCTGCGATACTCCACCATCTCATGGCTGTTCTATTTTCTGGATCAAAAACGACCATCAGTTTCGACCATCTTTGAACTATGTAACTCTTGGTGAGTCGTTGATCTATTTTAGTTGGTTCGATTCTTCTAAGAATATCTTCAAAATTTAAACGAAGAAGGTATCTTAAAATACAATACATTTTAATTCCATTGATTGATTTATTGATGCAGTCTCTAAAATCCCACTGCTGGGCATAGGTCTGTCTTTCCATGTAGAAATATTTAGAAAATGAAACTTTGTTTATCAAAAAAAATTGTTTATAAAAAAAAGTTACGGTTTGGACCATAACAAAATCGCTAATACTAATTCAAATATCTAGGTTTACGACTTTATAACGACGCGCTTGACGATGAAATATGTTCCCGAATACTTCACAATTATTTGATAGAGCTCGATTATTTACGAACATTACTTACTGTACTTAGAGAATTTATGTTCCTGACAAAATACTTTCGTTTCTTAAAAAAGTATTTTTGTGAAAAACATTAGCTTCTAAACTCTATGGTAGCTATATATTATCTGTCATCTCTAAATTTTTAAAAACTGGTTAGAGAGTAGGCACATGAAGATTTATAAAAATAAACTATCTCATATAAAGAACTCCTTTATATTTCGACGTTATTTAAGTTTTTTAATAAAAGAGAGACTACAAAAATGAACACTAAGTGTAAAGTAAGAATTATACCTTTTCAGGATCTTTTAAGAGTCCAAAATATGAAGCCAGATAACAATTTGGTTGCAAAAAGATGAATGATAATGAACTTTTATAAATATATCCAATTACTACATACGGAGTGGAATCTCGCTTTAGCACTCAAGTATGGAATACGATTTGATACCTAAAACACGCAGGCTATAAAACTTCTTTCTTAAAAGAAAACCTAAGTTGACTATAGCTGCACATACTTCACAATTACTTTCTAATAGACATTACTTTGGTCCGTGTGTTCCACGTTAAGTGTTTAATCTAAAACCTAGATAAAATCTCGTCTTAGCGGCTACAATGTTAACGTAACTATTACTTCTATCCACATTCGACAAGTCCACTTTATTGCGAATACGTGCCTGCTCTTGACAAGTTGAAGTAACTTAAGCTTAGCGTACACTGCGGAATCTTTCCACGTATACGAGATATACAAACCGACCTACATGGCTCAAGTCACGTCGAGTAATACAGATTTGTACTGAAAAAGAAATAAACAAAATATGCAAATTTTAAATTCAATGGTAAACATTTATGTTTTATCTATTAGTCAACCTCAACTGAGGTAGGGCACAGCAGGAAATTTCCTGCTCAAAATATGGAGCAGCCCGACTGGGGTAGTACCTCGACCTTACAGAAGACCACAGCTAAAGATTACTGTTTTCAAGCAGTATTGTGTTCCTGTTGGTGAGTAAGTAAGGATAGAGTCGGCAACGCGCTTGCGACGCTTCTGGTGTTGCAGGCGTCTATAGGCTACGGTAGTCACTTACCATCAGGTGAGCCGTATGCTTGTTTGTCGACTTACTAACATAAAAAAAAATCTATTAGTTCATCACAGCCCTTTTCATCTTTTCATGTTAAAAAGTGTACAGCACGAAACAGTATATTCATTTTGATGTAGAGCACAGTACGCTCAAAACCTTGAACAACCCGTCTGAGGAAGAACCTCACAACCTTACAGAATATTTCAAATACACTACGTTTACACAGAAAGGCTGATGCACGGCGTAAAGTTCAAAAACTTTAAAAAGATTAATCTTATCATGTCAAATTAATACAGGTGCAGATAGCAGGTATTAAGAACAATTTTGAAATATTGGTTATATGTACGAGTATAATGAAATTAAAGACAAAAATTTTCCAATTTTAGCATGTAGTATTTGACTTTATCGGTTTTACAGTGACTTCGTAGACTTTAATAATAATAAGATTCCTTCATTTCACGCTAGTATTAAGATAAAAATACTTAATTTCTTCTCTTTCTCGATATAAAATTAATTAGGTAAAATATATTAAAACTAAGAATGTCCAGCGTATTTAATATAAGCCTCAATTGTGCCCGCAGCAGTTTTGTGACCGCATCACTATGCACTTATCTCTGCAAGTCAACTATCGAGGTCGAAGTTGTCGATTAGGGAACTACAAACTTCGGGAACACTCGGAAAACTTCGTCTGTTGAAAAGGAAAACAATGCAGATAGGAGGAAACTGAAATTGGTTTGTTTTAGACAAACCACGATACATGATGCGTTGCTTTGTGCTGAGTTCTGAGGTGAAACTTTCGTTCAAGTCAGATTTGTTTTGAATTTGTTTTTATATATATGTTCCTTTCTGACGTACGAGTAGACTCGACAAAACTTAAATCACACCTATACGTATATTGTACGAGTGTAAAAATATAGTGAACCGGTGTGCATTTTGATTTATTTTTACTTCTGAAATTATATTTGTTTAAATAAAATAAATAATTATATATTTTGATTATAATAATAAATAAATAAATTTCTACAACACAAACACACACACACACACGGGCGTCTGCTCCTAAAGTAAGCAACTTAATGCTTGTATTATAGGTAACAGCCGACTGGTATAGCTAATTTTTTTTCGATAAACATACATATAAATTCTACATATATAAATAAATATATATTACACCCAGACTCCGGGTGGGAATCGAACCCACAACCCCCGGAGCAGAAAACAGGGTCACTACAAACGGCACCAACGGGCTAGGCAAAAGATTAAAGATATAAAGCAGAAGACTAGATATTCAAATAAAGGGTAAGTTATAAAGCTACAACCTTATCTGACGAGCAAGCGCTACAAACAGACTTGTAGACAGTTCGTAGCGCGGTAATGACTCAGCTTACTTATGTAGCTTTATTCACTGTCAATAAATATCGTAAGTATTCACACATAAACTGAGTCTTCTCTTTATAAAATTGTAATACATACATGTCATTATGGTTTTACTTGTGTTGATTACGTATGTGTTATTAATATAGTAGGAATACTGTTCCTTCTCGGTAAGATTGTAATAAAATAGTGTTGATGTGAATTCATTTCAGTTGTGTTCAGTTCGTCAATTTAATTTAAGCGAACAATGTTTTTCTTTTCATAATATTAGTACATGATACATTGTTTAAATGTCTAACACAAATCAAAGACTTAGTGTATTACTGAAAAAAATTGTGTATCTACGTATATTAACTAAAAACTTAACTATAATAAATATCTAACTAATTAACTATATACCTAAACGTTATTATCCTTTACAATATAGAGCCTGTAATTAAAATTGTTTTGTAATATAAACGAGAATATTAAATGTGAATATTATGTGAACGTGGCAAAATTAAATTCCCGCGTAATCGGCTACCGATCGGCAACGTAATTCGGCTTCCGTCACTAGCAGAGTGGTTACCTAAATCTGATTGCATTTTGCGGCAACGCGTCTAAACGGAATATTGAATGAGTTTATAATGATTTGCATCTTATTAACGAGCTCTCCAACTTTGTCACTTAATATTTTATATAGGTACAAAGGTGTTTGGAGCTAAGATTTTAAAAGTTTGCATCTTTGTCATGCTACAATGTTATGATAGTAATATTATTATTAATACTATATTGTATTTTGTATACGTTATAACTATAGGTATAGACGTGATATAAAAAATAAATTAGTTTATCAAGATTTAATTTTCCAATTTCAAGTAACTATGGTATTACTACAGTCGAGCCGTTAAAATTTAATATACTTTTTACTGACAATACCAGAGGCATTTATTTGTTATTAAATTGCAACTAAAAACTACTTTTAATTCTGTCACTCATTATACGCACAGCCGCCTGACTCTTATTTAAAATTGACGCAATAACATTAATTGCAATCAATCTGAGGATTTTTAACTGAGGTAGGGCACAGCAGGAAACCTGCTCAAAATATGGAGCAGCCCGACTGGGGTAGTACCTCGACCTTACAGAAGACCACAGCTAAATAATACTGTTTTCAATCAGTATTGTGTTCCCGTTGGTGAGTAAGGTGGCCAGAGCTCCCGGGGGGGATTGGGGATAGGGTCGGCAACGCGCTTGCGATGCTTCTGGTGTTGCAGGCGTCTGTAGGCTACGGTCTTACCATCAGGTGAGCCGCACGCTTGTTTGCCGACCTAGTTACATTAAAAAAAAATCTTTATTTCTACGAAGTGCTTCGTTTTCTTTTTAAGTCTATGGAGAAAGCTAACCAGGGTACTGTTTGTCGAGACAAAAATAAGGGCTTAAGGTTGCCCGGTTTACAGAGATATTTCCTGGTAAGTATATACATACCTACTTTTAAACTTTCGCGTTGTATTATTATATTTTAACATTAAAATACATACCTCACTGCTGGGATACCTTTACTATTTGTAATCAAGAAACTATTCAGATTTCCTTTACCCAACTTTGTATTTTGTTTGAATGAGTTTAAATTAGCTACCTATTATTTAACACAAATATACCTTTAGGGGATTTTCTGTTTTATTTTTTACATATACAATGATTGTGTAGGTATGTAAAAAATAAATAAAATCCCAACAAAATACATATAATTATGTAGAATTACTTGTAATTGTGATTTTGACGTATTAATTTTTAGAAAATATTAAAAATATTGTTCTTTACACAAGAGCAAAATATTCTCATTATTAATTCAAAAACATTTTATCTAAAGTGGCTTTCAAATAGGGCACTCGAATTTTAACGAAAAGCAAATCTCGTTTTGATTCGTTTCCCGTATCTGAAAAACATTTGAAAGCGAAATCTCCATATCCGTTTCATGGCTCTGTATGTGGCTATCCGTTTATTTAGCCCCGTAATTCTATCCGAGCGAAGTACGCGGCAACAAGAGATTTAGGGCAATGCCCAATATTTACCCGGGCCGGGCGAAATGTTAGATAATGTGTTTGAATTGCAATATCAAAGATAACATTAAACGTCTAAAATTTATTCTTTATTTGACTAGCTTTACTAGTGGTTTAGACGGTTTTCCATTTGTGTTTTTAGGATAATTATACCGCTTCTTCTATTTTGATTTATTAACAAAATAATAAAACTAAACTTTTTTATTCCAGTAAATGTTTCCCTTTATGGATTTAGTGGTAGGTCTTTAAGATGAGCCTTCTCCGCCCAGATTTTTTTTTAACACACAGACACGCTCGTCTGTTCCTAAAGTAACTTAATGCTTGTGTTATAGGTAACGGCCGACTATTATAGCTGAATATTTTTTTTTTATAAATATACATAGAAATAATACATAAATAAATTATAAATACAAATATTACACCAAGACTCAGGCGGGAATCGAAACCGTAACCCGCGGAACAGGAAGCAGGGCCACTACAAACTGCTCCAATGGGCAAGTCTATGTTTAAAATTTTAACGATACAACACAAAGGGTTTTTAACTGACTTCCAAAAAAGGAGGAGGTTCTCAATTCGACTGTATTTTTTTTTTTTTATGTATGTTAGCTCAGAACTTTTGACTGGGTGGACCGATTTCGATCAATTTTGTTTTAATTGAAAGAAGTTGCGTGTCATGTGGTCCCATTTTTTTTTAAATAAGATCTGACAAGTACTTTTAGAGTTATATCTAATAATGCGTATTTACGTGACTACTATTTCGTCGACCTACGTTGTATTATACCGCATAACTTTTTACTCGGTGTACCGATTTTGATGATTCTTACTTTAATCGAAAGCTAATACTTGTCATCTAGTCTTCGTGAAATTAGATCGAGATCTGATTACAACTCTTTGAGTAATCTTTAATAGCGCGTATTTACTTGACTATTTTTTCGTCTTATTACGTTGTATTACTTGTCGATGTAATTGAAGTCGGCTTTTTTTCGTTTGCGAGCAAACACAATTATAACGTTTATTAATATCATGGTTAAAACAAAAAGAAACATTTCTTCTCCCATTTCCGCCGATATCACTTAAGGAATGATTGCAAGGATCATAATCCCCAAATTTTATCATAAAAGTCGTGTTACACGAATACCGAAAACAATCTTTGCTCCTCATCCATTCTGAATAAATGTTGCCTACGAAGATTAGCATAAGGATTTTCGATAATGTGTTAGAATGTTTATATGACTGAGTAAACGCAAAGAATTCTAAGTGTGGAAAGAGTTTTATAGGCGGTATATTATTGTAACGTAATACTATGATTATCTATACTAATATTATAAAACTAAAAAGTTTGTTTGTTTGTTTAAACGCGCTAATCTCAGGAACTATTGGTACGAATTGATTTTTTTTGTGTTGGATAGCCCATTTACCGAGGAAGGTTATAATTATATAATAAGCTATTTTTTTCCTCAAATTAACGCGTGTAAAACCGCGGGTCACGGCTAGTGTTTAATTTATTCTGTTATTATAGATATAGACGAACAATACGTGTAGTATTTCAGTAGGTATCTGCCTTCAGTACCTTTTATTTTTGGTTTCCCTCTACGTCAGTCCTATATCTGGTAGTTTTGTGATGAAAATCTTGGCGGTGCAACACGTTGTAACTAGGTAAGGTGACCGTGAAACATAAATCGCTTAAAAATCGACTTAACGCCATAGGATTACTAACCCATAAAACTTTACATCATCTCAGTCGCTTTCTTCATTGCTGAAGGTCGTGTCCACTCTGATCCAGGGTCTGGGTCACGATCTTTGTGAATTTTCTCCAGTCCATCCTGTCCTCCGCCTTCCTCAGGGCTGCGGTCACTTGGAGACCAGTGAGGTTGGTAACTTGGTCCAACCACCGTGTGGGGCAGCGGCCACTTGGCCGTTTCCCCTCTACTTTGCCAAGCAAAATCAATTTGTCTAGGCTGTCAGGCTGCCTTCTCGCTATATGACCAAAATAACGGAGGACACGCTGGTAGCAAATACTTGACAGTCTCGTTTTTATGTGCAGTTGTTGCAGGATCGAGACATTGGTTCTCCTGGCCGTCCACGGTATGCGCAGCATTCTTCGCCAGCACCACATCTCAAACGCGTCGATCTTCTTCCTCTCCAGTGAGCGAATTGTCCAGGATTCCGAGCCATAAAGAAAAATGGAGAATACCAGAGTCTGAACGAGCCGTTTTTTCGTTTTATTCGATATTTTCCTGCTCTGCCATATTCGGGTCAGTTTGCTCATTGCAGACTTGGCTATTTGGGATCGTCGCCGGATCTCCTTTTCACATCCTCCCTGGTTGGTCAGTAGTGAGCCGAGATACAAAAACTCAGAGACAAATTCAAGGTCACTTAGTTCTCCAGTTCTAGTTAGTGTACCAGCCCTATCTACTATTAAGACTTTAGTCTTTGCTCTATTGACTGTCAGACCAACCTGCTCGCTTTCGTATTGGACTCTTCTGAAGAGTTCGCCAAGTTCTTCTTCGGATGACGCGATTAGAGTGGTATCATCTGCATATCGAAGATTGCTAATCTTCGTCCCGCCTATCGAAAAGCCGCCCTGCCAATCATCTAGAGCCCTTCTCATGATGAACTCCCCGTATATATTGAAAAGGATGGGGGATAGGATGCACCCTTGCCGTACCCCCTTCTCCGGTCTGAAAGGTCCCGATATCGCGTCATTAACTCTCACAACAGTTTCACTGTCTTTGTACAAGTTAGCTATTAATACTGCCAGGTGCTCAGGAACTCCCATCTCTAGCAAAATTTTCCAGAGGCAATCCCAGCGTACGCAATCAAAAGCCTTGGAGTAGTCAATGAAGCACAGCAGTGTTGGCTTGCAAAATTCTCGGCTTTTCTCTATTAGCTGCCTAACATTGACTATTTGCTCCCTGGTACCTCGACCTCCAACAAAACCAGCTTGTTCCTCAGGTATATGCCATTGTAGGAATGTCTTTAGTCGCTCGTTAATGACGTAGAGCATTATCTTGCTGGCATGAGATGTAAGTGCCACTGTGCGGTAGTTGCTGCACGAACGAGTAGATCCCTTTTTGTGGATAGGGATAAGCATTGATTCCTTCCATTCATTTGGCCATTGACCTGTTCTCCATACCTGGTTACATAAAACTAGTAGTACCTTAATACCTTTATCCCCAATTTGCTTTAGTTCTTCAGCGTAAACTTTGTCTCTACCGGCTGATTTATTGTTCTTTAGTTTACGTAAAGCGCATCGTATTTCGGACTCCAGTATCTCAGGTTCAAGGTTGTTAGGGTCTATGATCAGACAATCTGCAGTGTGTTGATTGTGACTATCGGTGTAAAGGCCCTCACAATACGATCGCCACCTTTCGGTCACTTGGTCAAGCTCTGTTAAAAGATTACCCGCACCATCCTCTACAGCCCATGTTTTCGGCTTTAATTCCCGGCTAATAGTCTTTACTTTCAGGAACAGATCGCTTGTGTGCATTGTTTTTGATTGCCTCTCTATGTCCTCACATATGTTGTTAAGGTAGTCATTGTAGTCTCTGCGGCATAGATATTGGATTCTCGCCGATAGTCTTCTGTATTGCGTACGTTCATTATCAGTGTTGCTTTTAAGTAGGTCTTTTCGCTGCTTTATCACCTTCCAAGTTTCCTCGGTAATCCATTCCTTATTCGGGTTGTCTGTTTTATCCCTTGTACGGATTTCATCTCTAGTTGTTAAAAGAAGGTTCTTCACACTAGTCCAGTTGGTGTTAATATCTGCACTAGTTTCTACATTAAAGTCTGATATTTTGGCGTTTAAAGATGTTTTGAAAACAGACAGCTCATCAGGGCTAAGTCGTTTTTGCGGTTTGTATATCGCTCTCAGACACTTCTTCAGCTTTATACTCATTGTGGCTACAAGTAGTCTGTGGTCACTTCCACAATCTGCTCCAGGGTAGGTCTTCACACTTCTAATGGAGGATCTCCATCTTTTCGAGATAGCTATGTAGTCTATTTGGTTTCTTGCCCGATCTCCTGGCATAACCCATGTCTAGAGCCTTCTCGGATGTTGTTGGAAGCATGTATTAGTTATCGTGAGGGAGTTCTCAGCACAAAATTGCAGCCACATTTCACCACGCTCGTTCCGCTCTCCCAGACCATACCTTCCAACTGTTTCTCTTAGATGGTCGTCATTTTCTGTTGATCCTACCTTAGCATTGAGGTCCCCTAGGAGTAGCAATATGTCTCTGTTGGGTACTAGTTTTATCGTGTCCTCAAGCAGTCCGTAAAACTCCTCTATATCCGCCTCCGACGAAGATGATGTTGGTGCATATACTACAATTAGATGCATACGGCATGGCTTGGTGTTAAGCTTCAATGTCATTATCCTGTCGCTCACTGGGTTGTATCCTATGACTGCCTTTTCCACTCTATCGGAAACAGATAGGGCAACTCCGTTGCGGCTTTCGTTTTCAGGCCCCGAGTAGTATATTGTATGGCCATAAGGTGTTTTGTAAAACCCGGAGCCCCTTATGTGTGTTTCCGTAAGTGCCAAAATGTCCATCTGATAGTTCCGTTGTTCTTGGTCTATTATCTCCTTTTTGCCCTTCGTTATCATGCCTCGGACGTTCCATGTGCCCAGTTTTATGTTTTCGTAAACTTTGAGCTGGTATTTTAACTGGTGATCGTTACCAGTAGCATTTACTCCGCACCGTGCCTGGTGACCCACATCGGTACGGCCAGTAGCACATTTCACACCTTGCGGCCTGGGATCCGCCTGGCGCCGGGTGGTGGCCGGGTCATATGCCAAAACTCTCTGTCTACTTTGTCCTTTCATAGGTGGATTTCATGGGAGGAATAGTGCAGTGGTTTCCCCTTGCCTTCTGCACCGCAGCGGTGTTAAAGACATCGTCCAGCGCCCTGCTGCCAGCGCCTGACATCCGGAGTGGAGATTGTTGTCCGGACCCCCTCTCTCCCGTCGGCTTGTCGACCTATTTCTCCAAGGAGATTGGACGATTACTAATAGGTTTCTCGACCTAACAGTGTTCACCACGTGTAGGTGGGAGTGGAGTTGGCAGGGAGAGGCTAAGTGACCATGTACAGCCATGTATTGCGCATCACCCGCCCTTGAACACCAAAACTTTAACCCGCCTAATATTCAGTAAAAACGTGATTTTATTTCTATTTATGCCAAAATAGCTGAAGCACAATACTGTCGTGCTTACGTAAAAGATAGTACATATACTTAGCCGTCATTTAAGTCTAGTCAACCCGTTTAAAAACTTGTTAAAAAGAGATAAAGCTTCTAAAAATATGAGCAATAGCTCATTCGATCCGAAATGACGTTTAGAAAAATGGGTCGTACGGATTTTCTAGCGCACATAAAATTACAAAAGATATTAACAAATTAAGCTGCACTAGACTATTTACTGCTTTTGTAAAAGTTTGCTGTGATTAAATTTCTTTTAAGATTATAATTTAAAAAAAATATATCTATTATTTGAAATAGTTTATTAAACCAATATTATTATGCTGCGATTTTTTTTTTCTAACTAATTCAAATTTCGAATATACTTTGTAACGTTTGGACGTCTGACACCTCAGTCCTCCCATGACCATGGTTGCTGTAAAGTATCCGAAACGTCGGGAAATTAAAAAACTTAATAAACCGCGATAAAATCCGTAAAAGTTGTTTCATTTCAATAATTCAAAAGCTTAAACTAAATTTTTTTAAGGTTTGACATTCATGTTTTACTGGCAGCATAGGGTTATTCATATGTGTATTTATATATTCCACATGACAATAAATAAGAGTTTATTAAAAGTCGCCGAGTGCAAAAAAACGGAACAAACTCAATATTGTCCGTTGTTACGTTCACAAAGCAAATTGCATGGCTTGTGAGTTCGTTTTGTTCAATAACGCGGTTTTATATACGACTGGACGATATTAACGAAATGTTACAAGTACGTATTTACTAAAAGGTTTCATTATAGAGTACAATCTACTCGTTAGAGAGAGAGGGTGAGAGAGTTAGTTTGAGTTAGAAAGAGGTAGGTAATCTTTGGAGCAGCTAGACCTATTTCGATTTTTTTAATGTAACTAGATCGGCAAACAAGCGTACAGCTCACCTGATTGTAAGCGATTACCAACGCTTATAGACTTCTGCAACACCGGAAGCATCGCAAGCGCGTTGCCGAACCCATCCCCAGTTCCTCCCAGGAGCTCTGGTCACCGTACTCACCAACAGGAACACAACACCGCTTGAAAACAGTGTTATTTAGCTGTGATCTTCTGTAAAGTCGAGGTACTATCCCAGTCGGGCTGCTCCATATTTTGAGCAGAAAATTTCCTGCTGTACCCTACCTCAGTTAAATTTTGTCACCATTAGAAAGCTACATTATTCTTGGGTATAAGACGACATTTCATTTTTGCAGTTGTAAATTTTCAGTCCGAAAAACTTTAATATCCAAAACTAGTCGAGAGAAAAACCGCTTACGTTGACGTAATAGTAAGTAATACGTTAATAGAATTTGTTACAAAAAATGTGAGTCTTTAATATGAAAAAGAGTTTGCGAGATCATGTATTCTATTTTGATAAAGACTGAATGTATGCAACTATTTTCTGAAATTCGTAACGTTATCCTGAAGTAACATCATCTAAATTTTTATTTTATGAGCGTACTAAATTTTTATCGAGAAAATAAAAATTATTGCAAGCGATTAATAACAGTAAAAGTATACATGTGACGTAAATCGTATGTAAGTATTTTTCATACACTGAACTTCAGTTTTTATAGAAATTAATAACTTGGCCAGCAAGATAATTCATTCATGATTATATTAATCGCAATTCAGAAAGTTTTGATGTCAAATCAAGTGAATACGGAACAGTTAGTATAGTTTGCGTTTATTGACTATTTAGAGACCGTGTTGAACATATTATTATTTTGAAAACTGGTCCATTGGTGCAATTGTCAGTGACGATGTTTCTTGCTCCAAGATTATGGGTTTATTTATCGTTTTTGTAACACACAATACCGAGGATATTTATACAGTCTATACAACTACAATTGCGTCACATTGAAAGTGGTTCAACATTGAAATACGGCGCAATAAAAATAAATATTTTGAATTCAAAAAATTCGTAGCCAGTCGAGCGCGAAACTCAGCGTCACAACTTCATTATTCAATAGACGTTCCTTTTTCGAAAATAAAAAAATAAGCAAGCGGAAAGTTTGCGACGACGTGCATACTCCACGCCCGTGTGAGTTTCTACAATTTTCCGTCAGAGCGCGCTTTAAAACGTAAGTAGGGTTACCATTTACTTTGAATATTCTTACTCCTCCATCAGGATTCGTTTAAAAAAGTAATGTACAACAATTAAAAAATGTGTTAATGTATTATGTAACATTATATTATATTAGTTTCATTTTTTTAGTATAATATTTTTATAATTAGTTGTAATTCAATTTAATTGTTACTTATTACCTTGATAACTAATTAATGTCTTTTATAAATTCTATACATTATGTAACATTTTGTAAACATTTAGTACTAAATGCTGTGTTGATATTAGAGATTGCAACCCGGTATGTTTTTCAACGCGGCCGGGCCCGGCCGGGTTATGTGTTAGCGATGAAACCTAAGTATTTTATGAAAATTTTCTCTATATTAATGAAAAAAGACAATGCTTCAAGGTTAATATTTATTTCAAACTGGCTTATGAACAATTATCACAACAATCAGCCTCACTCAAGTCTCAAAATCGCACTTAATACAGAATTTATTACTTTTACTTATGGACGGAAAAGTAACATTAGTATTAGTAATTATTCATTTTAATAAGTTTAAATAAGCAGGTTTTTCTCTTTACTCCTTATATTGTCTATTTGAAAACATATCTAGTATTTAAATAATTACCTATGTGTGCTCGCAAACAAAAAAATCCGAATTCAATTACATGGACAAGTAATACAACGTAATAAGACGAAAAAATAGTCAAATAAATACGCGCTAACAAAGATTACTCAAAAAGTAGTAATCAGATCTCGATCAAATTTAAACAAGGCTACATGACAAGTATTGGCCTTCGATTAAAGTAAGAATCATGAAAATAGATGAACCCAGTGAAAAGTTATGCGGTTTAATACGAGATACGATATAACGATACGATATACGGTCGACGAAAAAGTAGTCAAGTAAATACGCATTATTAGATAACTCTAAGTACTTATCAGATTTTAATTAAATTTAAATGGGACCACATGACACGCAACACCTTTCAGTTAAAATAAAGTTCACCGAAATCGGTCCACCAAGTCAAAAGTTCTGATCTAACATACATTTTAAAAAATTCAATCAAATTGAGAACCTCCTCCTTTTTGGACGTCGGTTAATAATAAACTAATAACGCAGCTCAAGGTACTAAACGTGTCATAAGGACTTAGATTAGATAGATAGATAAACTTTGGTAGTTTTGTTAATTTCTATAAACAAAACAAATTCTTGTTTGCTAAAAGTAAAGTAGGTATGTTTTTTCTTAAACTTTGGCTATTGAGAGTTTAGACTAGTGAGTGTTACTATTACTAATTGACTATATAGCGAAATCTTATATGATAGACCAGGTGTACTGTAACTGTAAACAACCAAACTTGTAAGTCGCGGTTTACGTACTGGGTCCGGTGACCGGGCTCGGTAAGAATGGCCGGGCCCGGTGGGTGTCTAAAAGGGCACCGGGCCCGGGCGGGCCCGGCCCGGCCGGGCCCGGTTTGCAATCTCTAGTTGATATTATGTATTAACAAGTCGATAGAGTATTTGATTACAAAGTTTAATACATTTTTAATAGAAATCTTGATTGTAGTGCAGATCTATTGTCTTACACAAATAATATTTTATCGATAAAAGTATTCAAACGACTTTAAAATTATAATTAAGTTAAATGTATCGATTATTTCAATATATAACTAAATTATATATATTAATATTTTAGCATTAGCATTTCGATTAAAAATATATTGTAAATCAAATAAGACATCCATGGAATTCCTTAAACATTGTCACACTAAATATAGGTGCATCCTAGAGTCTACAAAATACAAAATATGGTAGTAATTATGTTTATGAGGGAATTGAATTCAATATGAATTGCAGAGTGTTTGAAATGTTATGAACAAAACTGTATACATTCTAAGGTTTCTTAAAGACGTTTTCTTTTATTTATATTTGTACAATAAAAGCGACGTAGAGCTGAGTAAAAGGTTGTGACTTTCCTTGGGTTGAACGAAAAAAAAAAAAAAAAAGAAACAGGTAAACACGTTTTTATTTGTCGTTCAATATATTAGTATTTAGTTTGTTTGAGCTTATTAACAGATAATATATAGTGTGTAGTACCTGGAGTGATAAAAACGTTAAATCTCAGGATCTTTTGGAGGGGGGCGGGTGTATGAATCTGAAAATTGAGTGATAATATAGGGTAAAAAGAACTTTGTTCCCTAAATCAAAATAAAACAAAAAATATAGATGACAATTATTCAAATTTTTGTTCTATTAAAAATAGTAAGGTTTGGCAATTAAGAATGAGAAAAAACCGTGATGTTTTTTTTTTCTTACAAACATTTATATACGTTAAACATTATATATAAACAACTTAAAAATTTTAAAACGCGATATTTTTATATATTTTCTCAAAATAGCTACTGCTTCTAAAGAAAGACTAACTAAATTTTTTACCAAAAAAACTTTCACGCGTTTTTTTGGTTTTTCTATATTCCCTCTATAAAAATTCTAATTAAAAATTCTAATTTATTCTATAATTTACAGCCATACTGGCTGTAAATTATAATTATAAGTACCATAATATTTTAACATATGTATATTTTAACACATAGAATATTCAAAAGTTACAGCTTCATTTTCTATTAAATATAAATGAAAAATGTGTATTGACCTATTAGCTTATGGTTTTATTTTATTTATACAATTGCCTCAGGTTAATGAACCATATAAGCCAAAGTATAAATTTCTAATTAAAAATACAATTTAGAAGTTAATCCTATAAAGGCATGAAAAATAATACGCAATGTCAGAGGTCAAAGACACTAGCGTGACGCTGCAAAGTCCAAGTGAAATGCAATCGTGAAGCGATTAATCTGTCAAGCGATTGTCACCTTTGTAGTACAGAGCAACTGCAAATACTTACGGCAGTGTTTCTGAAGCTAAAAATAGTAATGGTCTTGGAATTAGAAATACAGTCATACTGCCTTATATTTTTTAATTTAACATAATTCTAAAATACTATATGTTAATTTTGCCCTTAAAATGCTTACGGTTATACAATAAAAGAAGATACAAGTTACCGTAGTTGTTACAGTAACTGGCACACGGTCGTAGGTTTTATTTATATTAGTATATATAGGTATACGCCACACAGAGAACAAAAAAAAGCAAAAAAAAGGATGTTCTAATATTTATTTCAATAAGGAGTTTCACAAATTAAAAACATTGTTTCTAAGTACAAAAGGATCAAAATTTAGTATCTACTCAAAATACAATTATTGTAAATAAATATAATCTACGCGTAAATAAGTGAAATACAATTTTTCGAAATATATACAGAAGACACAAAAAAACTATAAATCATAGTAACAACTGGTCAAAAACATTGAGGGCAAAGACAATTTACCACAGCAAATACACAAATCGAGTTTACATAGTTTACAACAAACAAACTCAATACACAATTACATACACTCACACAGCACTCTCACACACATTCACACTCACAAGTCCTACAATACGTACTTAAATAATTTATGAAATAAATTACAAGTTAAGTTAATGTACTTACTTACTGTCTTACGAACTTAAGGCAACAAAGTCTTTAAACTTATGTATATTCAATTAATGTATAATATTATATTGCTTGACACCTATTATTGAATCTCTATATATAAAAGAGATTTCCACCCATTGACTCATCACGATATCTCTGGAACCATAAGGCGTAGAGACTTGAAATTTGGTAGGAATATTCCTTTCGCCAAGTAGAGGTCAGCTAAGAACGGATTTTACGAAGGTCCACCCACAAGAGGGGGTTGCGGGGGTTAATAACATATATGGCAAAACAACGTTTGCGGGGTCAGCTAGTAATAAATAAATACGCGAAGGGAAAGGTGTTGATAGCCGAAATACAAGCTATGCCTATTTCGGCTACAGATGCTAATCTTAGTGAGATCTTTTAATATTGTTGCCACATTATCATTGCAATATAGTACTAAGTTTGTGTTAATAAAGATATTATTATTATAGATAGGAATAACGACTTCTAATAACTATTTCAAACGGTTACAAGATTTAATTCCACTAAAAGTTTTTCGAACTAAATCCATTGTTTCCTCTATCTCATTACCCGGTAGTGTAAAATGGATAATGAAACGGTATATTCCTGTTTATTAAGCCAGTTCATCCATCAGTGCCATCGTGTACTTAATTATTTATATATTCGCCACAGGTGGGTAATCGCGTTCCGTAACTTGTTTGATGTATTAGGAAAATGAAAATATATTTTACTGTTCTGTTAAGACTTGGAATATTATATTGGTATAAAAATAGGTTTACAAATATGTAGCGTTTTTGTCGTTTTCTTTCTTTTCTCAGAACCTTGCTTTTTGTATTTAACAAAAGAACATTAACAGCGAGACGATAGAGAGTTCTATATCTAGACTACAAACCGCTAAACTTAATCCAGCTGGCGAGTTCGATTCTCGTTCGAGTCAAATATTTGTATTTTTACAAATATTTATTTATGATCTTGGTATATGTCCTTACATAGGTGTTAGGGGAACCACCTCGAATACCGCTTGAAGCCGTCATCTAACTAATAGTGATCATTACCCATTTTTGGTTAATTTTCTAGTAACTCAAAGTGGAATACGTATACTTCGTGCGGGCTGGGATTTCTTCCAAAATGGAACATTAATTGCAGAACGATATGTTACTGAAATTCTGAATGACTACGTCTATCCATTTTTAGTGGACATGGGCGAGAATGCCGTTTTTATGCAAGACAATGCCCACCCGTATACAGCTCAGATAGTATTTGCCTATTTTCAAGAAGTCGTTATCACACACATGGAGTGGCCAACACGCAACTCCGATTTAAACCCCATTGAGCATGTATGGGACGAACAGGGACGAAGTGTATGTCAGTGAAATCCACCACCATCACGCTAGGTGAAATGAAAGAATCTCTAATAGAGGAATGGCAGAATATTCCGCAGCATCGCCTAAAAAACCTAGTAGAAAGTATGCCAAATCGCATAACAGCAGTATTGCGAGCTCGCGGAGGCAACTGCGTGGAAACGGCAGATTTTTAATCAATCTACATGTACGAAAATACTAGAAAAAATAAGCATTTTTATTTATTTTACATTTATTAAAAATAAAAAACTTGAATTAAATTTTTATTTTATTTTCATTTAAGCATTACAATATTCTTTTAGTCTTTGTTTTATAAAGATATTTCGGATACTTTTTAAGATATGCGGTTCAGTTTAGTAACAAGTCGCTAAAATTAGACAAATAAATACCTTGAAAATTAGAGTAAAATAAATTGACTGACGAAAGGAAACTTCAAACAAACAACACCTACATATCTACATAAATATTTTCGTATACATATATAAACAAACGAACCCACAAATTCACATCATAATATTTTAGACACGATTAAAAAAGCGAATAAAATCACATTAAAATCACCTATTCAAAGTCGACACAATTCACACTTCAAATATCAAAGTAAAAAAATGTCAAACAAAATAACAAATTCGTACCATAAATTGATTTTCACAAGATATTTGAGTAAAAGAGAAAATAATTTGATTAGTGATGCGCGAATGGGCCTAATGCAAAACGGAAACACCACTCCCTTGAGAGAAACTCAATTAATTCCCTTTGGGCGTCGCTGGAAAGGCTTTCGATTTTTAACGCACTTTCGCTCCAATTGAAAGTCGCAATACGACCTTTATTGATAATAATATTTCTATTACGATCATTTAGACAGTAAATAAAATAGTAAGGGTTTTTTGGGTCAAACATTATTCATTGGAAAGAAATTTTTGTTTGTAACCATTATCAAACTAAATCTAACAATTCTTCGACAGTTAGCGAAATATCCATGCGAAGCCGGGGCGGGATGCTAGTATTATATAAAAACAACGATGGTAATGTAATATTTTATTTATTTCCTATATTTTTTCCTATATTTTAAAATATTATAAGCTATAAACATTAATGTTCTTGCTCAACTTAATAATAAAGCTGTTAAACGAGTAACAAAATGCGAAATATTACATATAAAAAATAAGAATATTTTTTTTCATTATTTCATCAATAACACGTCAATAATTAAAATATATTGTAACTAGAATGTTCAGCTATTTTCGTTAAATGAAATTTTAACGATGCCAGTGAGCATATAGTTAATGATTAATTAGCAGATAATTAAAAATAAATAAGCGCTTCACACGCAACAACCTACTATGATGAAAGTCCTGTCCTGTGTCAGAAGCTCGGAAACACACACAATACTAACACAAACGTCTGTATTATTATAATTCAACTTGTTTGACATTAGTCAGTACTCAGTATTTGGGTAACAAACCTGAGAATCACTGCGCCACAGTCATGTCAAAATTGAATTATAAACTTATGTTAAATTTTTTTTATTTTGTTAAATTGATGTTGCTATTTGCTATATTTTAGCCCGCATAATTAGCAAGTTGAAGTGTCAGTGGGCTGGTCATCTGTATCGCAGGACCGATGGCCGTTGGTGCAGACGTGTCCTGGAGTGGAGACTGCGTCTTGGCAAACGCAGTGTGGGACGTCCTCCGGCCCGTTGGACCGACGATCTACGTAAGATTGTAGGTGTAGGCTGGATGAGGATTGCGGAAAACCGGGATGTCTGATGCAAACTTGGGGAGGCATATGTCCAGCAGTGGACTGCAATGGGCTGAAGTCTGAACTGACTGATTTATATTTCACTCAATAAAGGCTTTTTTATTTTTTATTTCGAACGGCAATATAATGAAGTTCAGAATAAATCTATACTAATATATAAAGCTGAAGAGTTTGTTTGTTTGGTTGTTTGTTTGTTTGTTTGTTTGTTTGTTTGTTTGTTTGTTTGAACGCGGTAATCTCTGGAACTACTGGGCCGATTTGAAAAATTCTTTCAGTGTTAGATAGCCCATTTATCGAGGAAGGCTATAGGCTATGTGTCATCACGCTAAGACCAATAGGAGCGGAGTCCACGCCGACGAAGTCGCGCGCAGAAGCTAGTATATTATACTTTCATAAAAAAATCTAAGGAAAAAAAACTTATAATCTATACTTAATATAATAAAGCTGAAGAGTTTGTTTGTTTGATTGATTGTTTGTTTGTTTGTTTGTTTGTTTGTTTGTTTGTTTGTTTGTTTGTTTGTTTGTTTGTTTGTTTGTTTGTTTGAACGCGCTAATCTCAGGATCTACTGGTCCGATTTGAAAAATTCTTTCAGTGTTAGATAGCCCATTTATTGAGGAAGGCTATCATTACGCTAAGACCAATAGGAGCAGTCCACGCCGACGAAGTCGCGCGCAGAAGCTAGTTTACTATATCGGTTGTTAGAAAAAACAGAATTCTGAATTATGCTTTGTGAATTAAATGATTTTCAGTTTTTTTCTGAGTAAAAAACAAAAGTGCTTTTCGCTTGTAAAGTAAGATAGTGTAGGCAAATTAATATCACTCGGAATGTATATTAGAAGTTCAAACAGCTAATTATTAGTGTACGGCCTGAGTGAAAAAGCGTTCAGCGGGGCGTTGTGCGCTGCGTGCAAGCGGCGAAAGAGCGTTCGTACAGTGGCCTTAGTGCACGCCGCGTGCACGCTTAGCATTCTTGTGAGCTAGTCACATTTTTCATGATGGCGACGGGGTCGTACGATATTATTGATATGTATTTAGAAGAAAATGTGTGGTTAAAATATTCTTATAACTCGAGACAAAGTCCAAGTGAGACAATTAAACAAAGGTGGCTGTGTGGGGAGTTTTCTTCGTTGTATGAAACTTTGAGATTAAGTGAAGATAAATTCTATGAGTACACTAGGATGACGGTGACAACTTTTGACTATAATATACTAACAAATGACTATACTAACGAACGACATAGCGCGCACGCTTTCTTCAACGCTGCAAAACACAAACTGGTTTGAACTTGCGCGCGACGCCACGCTCGACGCTCGGCTCACCGCAAACATACACGCTCCCACGCCGAGCCGCGCCTCAGGACACTCGCGGGTGTTTTCATACGTTTAACATGAACGCTGTACGCCCCGCCCCGCCGGACGCTGAAGTCGAGCGTGCACTCAGGCCGTACGCTATCTACACTAATATTATAAAGAGGAAAGATTTTTTTTGCTTGTTTCTATCGAATAGGCTCCAAAAGTACTGGACCGATTTTAATGATTCATTAATATAAAGCTACATTATTAGGGAGTAACATAGGCTATATTTTATTTCTTAAAAACTTAGACATGTGCAAAAAAAAATCGGATTATGTTCACCAAGGTGTAAAAATCGTCTCAAATATTTCTTTCCTTCGCGTGCGCTACTTAAAAGGTTAAAGATAAGACAAAATAATCTACGACTGAGTTATAAGACTAAACAAGATCTACCACAAAGTTCACAAAATAATTATTTTACCCGAGCGAAGCCGGGGCGGCCTGCTATCTAATATATACTGCCTCCTGAAAATAAGAACTTCCCACGTGTCGCGTGATTAAAGTGATAATTCAATTAATTGCTCATTAACTAAAAGGTTAACAGAACACAATAAGATAGTGTCTATCTAGTAACAGTAGTGGTCCAGTGCAAATGACACTTGAGTGTGAGGGGTTAAGCGCGCATGTCAGCGAGTAACTTGTTGGCTCGCAGTATCCGACCGGCACGGCAGTGCGGCGCGGTCTGACGCCCAGCGCGTAACTGTTCCGAGTTTTGACTTCCGAACAATTCCGAATTCGAATTTCCGCGGAGCTTGATTTGTATAAAGTTCGATTAATAAAATTTGTTTTAATATTTGTGTCTTTTTTTCTTTCTGTTATTTGTTTCGTCTAATTTTTTTTTGTACTGTATTTTTAACAACACCTACCTAATTAAATTAATTTTTATAATGTTTGTGTTATACAAATGTTATTTGTTTAGACGTGTATTTTTAGTCCAGTTATAATTATATTATTCCTTTTACTCCTTAAACATAATTTCAGTCTGAACAGATAACAGTCGTCGACTAGTTGATACGACAGTTGATATATAAAAAAAGTATATACATAGTTTAACAAAATGGATACTACATAGTTTTCGATACTGGACAGTGTCACAATGTATTCACGAGTGAAACTGAAACGAATCGAACAGTGAATTATTTGAAATGGCGTCAAAAAGGCTCGTTATCGTTTGGGCGGTCTGGCTCGCGTTGCCCCTGGCAACGGGCCATCTCAACGTGCTCATCAGCCAGGCTGAAGTTATGAAATTGTTAGGTAAGTTTTACCTTTATTTTTAAGATATGCAAATATAACACGGTATAAATGCATAATGTATATGTAATAACAACATAGAGAGGAATCTTATCTGTATATATATTATACTATTAAGAAAACGTATATGCTTGCTTCTCATACAAAAACTCTAATGTAATTGTAATTGTAACCTTCGAAATCTTCCTTATGTATGTACATTATGTTGAAGAAACAGGCTGTTTAATATCAAGCTACGATTCACTGCAGTAGTATTCTAGTTAAAAATTAACAGAAAAGGTTTATTTGAAAGGAATAATCATGTACTGTGGGAATATTTATTTCAAATATTAATAAGACATTATTCTATTCCAGAAAATTTCTATTAGAATATTATACTGAAACTTTTTATGTTTTGGTAATACTTTGCAAATTGCAATAATTAAAAATATAATTTAGTTGTCATGAAATTCAGACCTAATATTTGGTGGAACAATGTTTTTCAATATCCTTAGTTATATTCTTAGTTATATATAGCTCTATTAACCTGTTATTATCTAAGACATAGGTACTCGTATAAGGTTAAGGCATTAGGAACAGGCGACCGTGTGTATGTTAAAATTATTCATTTAGGTACTATTTTTGAAAACCACCATTATGAAATGTAAACTGCAGCATTGTAAAAACCTTAGTGGTATATAAATTGTTTCTTTATTTGATAATTAAATAAATAGTCATAATAATATAGTTTTTTTACGAATATACATATAATTATACATATGTTACACTCAGACTCGGGGCGGGAATCGCACCCACAACTCCCAGAACAGAAATCAGGTCACTTTACACTGCGCCAACGGGATAGTAAAATGCCTTATACCTAATGAACAGTAAAAGTCACTCGGATGGAAACCTGTGTATTGGCGGCCCAGTTATACACAAAACATAAACACAAACGCCCAGACTCCTTAAATACAAATGCTCCTACTGGGTCTGAGTCTGGATAGTCTAGACCAGGGATGTCAAAAATACGGCCCGGAGGCGGGTTAAATATCAATAGGGCCCGCGATCACAATGTGTCACAGAAAGAAGAATCATGACTTCACTCGATTCCTCTACGGAAGTTTTAAAATGTGCCCACTACATTTTTTTTAAAATTTTAATCTGGCCCGCCTACACATTCTAAATTTAATATATGGCCCTCTGCAAAATTGAGTTTAATACCCCTGCTCTAGATGAATATTTTTTACAAATAAGTATCAACACGCAACCTTTAACTAACATTGACTATTGCCCTAAACTGTTGTCAAAATATCAGACTGAATTTGTTTTCCTGTACTATAAATTTATTTACGTCTACAATTCCGTTGTTTGTGGAATAAATAATGTTTTGATACATAATACGTTTGGCCTAGAGGCTATTACTTCTAATTTATTATTATGATATTTTCGTCTGCATAAATAACATGATTTATTTCTAATGATATAAAACTGACGACCGCCGTATCGTCTGTTACAGAAATATATAGCATAGCTATCTTTCTGTCCGCGGCTTTGCCCGCTTTAATAATTTTGTTTTTCTTCCGTTAAGATGCAGCCTATATCATTCATAGATAAAGTAGCTTTCACCTAGGATTTTTTTTTAAATCGTTCTCGTACTTAGCAAACAAAAAATCCACGCATATTAGTTGTAGCGTATTATAAACTATTTTATAAACTATTATTATGTTATATCGATGTATATATATAACATTCTTCAAAATACATATCGAAACAGCCATATAAGACCAAAAAGAAATCAATTTGAACCAGTATTTTCGTAAGATTAGTGCGTTTAACCAAAGACCATTCTTCAGTTATATTATATTAGTATAGGTTGAAGTGTAATAAATCTTAAAGTATTATTATTTTAAGTATAAAAATTCTAATATTTTTAAAATCATCTTGTTCTAAAATGGAAACAAATATATTTGAAATATATAATATATATTATAACTATCGAAACTCATAGCTACTAATAAGATTTAAATAAAGTCGTCATATAACTTATCTGTATCAAGTGCATCTAAATGTATACATATGTATAGACATATTATATAGAAGCCGAAGAACCCCACAAATCTGCTACACGATACTCAATGGACGGGCAAATACAACCAAATAATAAGTTATTTACTCATATTCTGTATCTTTGACACTATCAAAACACCTCCATCACAATATACTGTGGCACTGACGTCACTCCCCGTTGTCGAAGATCAAAAAATGTAATTATCTACCCTCGATCTACCCTCAACCATTTATATTTGTTCTACAAATTCGACGTATTTCCTATACGCAATTGTGCCTATATCCAATGTTACACGATACGACATCTTGCCTGTCATAAATATATTGTAACTAGCTTCTACGCGCGAATTCGTCGGCGTAGACTCCGCTCCTATTGGTCTTAGCGTGATGATACATAGCCTATAGCCTTCCTCGAGAAATGGGCTATCTAATACTGAAAGAATTTTTCAAATCGGCCCAGTAGTTCCAGAGATTACCGCGTTCAAACAAACAAACAAACAAACAAACAAACAAACAAACAAACAAACATACAAACAACCAAACAAACAAAATCTTCAGTTTTATATATTAGTATAGATGGAATGATAAAATTTTCGGAACTTGACATTAGCTTCGGAAAGATATATATTTTTTTCTAAAGTATTTTAATTTATTATTTATAATACACACAATAAGATTCATAATACAAATAAATTAAGAATCTTTTCCTAAAAATCTTGTTTTAAGGTGTTTAAATATTTCTGTTGCAATATATAGTTCATTAATTACTATTTCTTCAGTAAGAACATTTTAAAATTACTATGAATTTAATATAAATGTTAATCTGTGTTACAAATGTCGAAACGTAACATAAAATCCAACTTCCACGTAAATCATAAAAACCTTTATAAATATGCGTTTCATTAAAGATATTATTACGTTACACATATCATACGAAAAAAAAAAACAGCAAAAGGACACAAAGTAAGATTACTTTTAAACAAACACACCTGTGAGCAGTTAGAGGTTAAAACTTCCCACGTCATTTATCACAGTCGTGTCGCAATAAACAATGGAGATGAAGCCACTGCGTACTAGTAGTTTATTACTTTAGGGAGACCGCGACATTCGAATTGGGATCTTATTAGAGATAAAAGAAAACTTGCCACCGCGCAATGCATACTGAACCCGCTATAAACTATCGTGTCAAGATAAATGAGATGAGATATGGGAAAAAATAATTCGTGTAATGTAACATCTGCCAGTGAAGTTCAATTTTTCTCAAAGGACAATGCCTATTTTCTATGAAGCCGTGCCCGGGTACGTGTTCAGACAATTCATATATTTAAGTATCCTTTATTAATCGAAAATAGATTTTTAATAATATTCTAAAAGTGATTAAAACCGTAGTTTATACTTTAATTAAAAAAGATATTTTATTTGTATTCCGGGTTTGTGCTGTCAAAACATGTTAAATATAAATACCAAGTCGGAAACGCAACTATAGAAATAAACGCTTTTTTTAATTAAATTATAAACCCCAACACGACCAGAAAATTGACATATTAAAGTTTTCTTTATTAATTAAAACTAGATTTTTAATAATAGTCTAAAAGTAATCAAAGCCGTGGTTTATATTTTAATTTAAAAAAAGCGTTTGTTTGTGTGGTTGCTATGACGACTTGCTATTTATATTTAAACTATTTTGACATGACAAACGCGGAATACAACTAAAATATTTTTTAAAATTAAATTATAAACCACGGCTTTGATCACTTTTAGAATATTATTAAAAATCTAGTTTCAATTAATAAACGATACTTAAATATATGAATTGTCTAAACTAGTCAAAGCACGTACCGGGCACAAATAGGCATTGTCCTTTCTCCATTTTAACTTAGAATAAAAAATTATTATCTTATTTTAACCCGGCGTCATGGGGGTGGAAAATTGTTACACGGACGTGGGGGCTGGGTCATTTTTACCCAGATAAACAATGCAAATATTTCACTATCTATTTGAGGATATTATTATTATTTGTTACCTACATTAATTAACGGGTATTATGGATAATAAAACTCAAAAAATATAATGAAATATAAACTGTTAATTATAAAAACGAAGCTTTGAAAAAAATACTCAATAATATTAACAAATTTGGTTCATCTAGCAAAACTTAAGCTAGTTATAACATTTATCAGTTTTTATGATTTTAATGCCATTTTTATGAATCTACTAATATGAAAAAACACCAAAACACTTAAAAGAATCATTATTATTTAAACAATTGTCACAGAAAGGCACTATATGTTGAGGACAAATGTGTGTTGCATCCTGGACGCACGTGGGTAGTTTTGCGGTCCTTACTTGCAGGGCAAACCTGACACATTTTACGAGCATTTGGTTTTTTTGTTGCAGGTTCTTTTCTAGGTTCGTCAGAAAATTGTCTGATTCTTTTACGCAGTTCTGGCGGCAAACTTTGAACGCTCCGCCGGACTTTCAAGTTCCCACTGACATCTGACACTCAATCCTTAAAATATATTATTTGTACATTATATTATAACTCCATTAATCGACGCTATGTTCAACACGGTATGAAAAATTGTCAGCAGCCACTTCTTTGAGTTACGGCACACGATCATACGTAGCGCATAATTCAACCCAGTCAACCCCATTTGATTGTGTTGTAATAGGTGTTGATCTCCGCTTTTTTTCTTATCGCTAGTTGAACAGGCTCAACATCAGCAAAACTATCTCATTATTTTTAGGCGTATGTGAAACAAGAGCTATCTTTTTGGAAAGCAAATCGGGATGTAATAACACCTTAAGTACGTTATAGTAGTTCTTACGTCCTAATTGAATGAAATCAACTTATATTCACTTAGTAAATGCTGAACAAGTTGTCAAACGTCACGTTAAATAAAATAAAAAAAGTTTTTAAACCATAAAAAAATGCAGTAATACAAATAACAAGCATAAAAAACAACAATAAACACTTAAAGTGCGTTTGAAAAAAATGGCGTGAAATAGTTACACGGAGTACGGGCATGGGTCATATTTACCTTTTTCACGTTACAGCCCTTATAGCACTCAACGCGGTCGCTGCCCGACTGATTTAGCGACACAAAAGTGTAGAGGGACTCAATAACTCCAGCTACTGAGAAATTTGGCAACGTCACATGAATCGTTGTAAAATTATAGGCAAATTAAAAAAGCTCGGGTAATTTTGACCCAGCCCCCACGACGCCGGGTTAAATGTAGTCAAGTATTTTGTTTATTATAACGTCATAAATATAGAAGTAATATTGTTGGTGCATTATATCAACGCTCGGTAGAACTTTCTTAAATGTTTTAACGATTGTCATTATTTAAGATACTTTGAACGAAATATAAAATAGAGGCGTTCATCTGAAATAGAATTTCCTTGTAATGAAGAATAAAATAATAAAAATAAGCACACGGCAACAAAATCGAAATATTGTAAGAAATAATAAAACTTTAACATTGCTACTTACATAGTTAATAAGAATATTTTCTAAGTATTCTCACATCCATACACATTAATAAATAATTAACCATAAATTGAGAAGTCTACAGTAGCTATATAATTTTTAACGTACAAGAACTTTGCAAAACGTATTCTCAAGCGACTGCCGAAAGGCCGCTATAAATATTCAATGTTAGGTAAATGAAATTTAGTCTAAAATGAAATGAAAAGGGGAAGTTCAAAGAATTCTATACAGTGAATATGTACGGAAAGTTAATTATAAATCGTTCCAACGACAAGTGATGGTGTATGAGTCAAAAATAATAGACTAAAGCGACATCTGTCGGCTGCTGGATTAATGGTAGTTCAAACATCAATTCAGTCGAGTCTTATCGCGGGACGCCAGTGTGGGGTGCTACAGCTACGTATAATACCTACGTACTAATAGAAAGCGCAAATAACATTAACTATAACTACAATTTAATAAATTACAAGTAACTGTTCTATTTTGTTACAATTAAAACTGAATAATTGTGTTTGCTCGCAAACGAAAAAAAACGACTTCGATTACATCGACAAGTAATACAACGTAGGTAGACGAAAAAATAGTCAAGTAAATACGCGTTATCAAATACTACTCAAAAAGTTGTAATCAGATCTCGATGAAATTTAAATGTCACCACATAATAAGCATCTGCTTTCGATTAAATCAAAAATCATCAAAATGGGTACACCCAGTAAAAAGGTATGAACTACTACGAAAAAATAGTCAAGTAAAAACGCATTATTAGATATAACTCGAAAAGTACTTGTTAGATCTCAAATAAATTTAAATGGGCCCAAATGACATGCACCACCTCTTGAGTAAAAAAAAATATATCGAAATCGGTTCACCCAGTCAAAAGTTCTGAGGTAACATACATTAAAAAAAAACAATCGAATTGAGAACCTCCTCCTTTTTTGGAAGTCGGTTAAAACATTAAATGGACATTGTGGTAACTTCTATTGTAGATTTTATATAATACGTGTTTATTTTAAGAAACAAAGGGACAGGTAGTTGAAAAACTGAATTTCCATATTCAGTGTACAAGCGAATGAAGTTGGACGTAGCTGTCCTTGTATAACATACAACGCTCAGCCCTTGTCAGGGACAACGGTGTGTTTTTTACAGTGATGTAAAATGGACATCTGAATTAAATTGTTTGCTAGAATATTCTAAAACACGATATACTTAATCTATATAATTATATAAAATTCAATTGCTGCTCGTTAGTCTCGCTAAAACTCTAGAATGGCTTGACCGATTTAGCTAATTTTGATCTTGAAATGTTTGTGGAAGTTTAGGGAAGGTTTAAACGGTGAGAAACATAAATAATATGTAACGGAAAATACTAATACAATTTAATTTTCCAATATAAAATGTTCCTAGCGGGGAAATTTAATGTCTTTTGTCAAAAACGTTGTCAATTGTTTGTCAAATATTTATTATAGGTGCGTTCAGAAAGTGTTTTGTGTATATTTTTCACAAATAGACGTAGGTGATACGAAGTTCACCGGGCCATCTAGTATTAAATAAAAAACTACATGCATTTAAGTGTGTTGTATATGATGTCTTCTGCGTTCAGTCGAAAATTCCATAGTACATTACATAACAGAATTTTTATAATCCGATCAGAACTGTATTGTAAATGTCACAATGCAAAGACTTTTCCCTAAGGGGAAAGATTGAAGCTTAATTCACCACACTCTACTGCGGATTAATGAATGTGCACACACGTTGAAATAGCTCGATATATGCAGGCGTTATCCCTCCGATTATTATTAAACGAATTGTGAAGAAATTTAGAGCTTGAAAAATTTGTGGTGTCTTTCCTATACTTAAACCATAGTCTGCTACAATTCACGTTTTCTGATGGCCAACTTAGTTATTTTTATTATACTTATGCATAAATAAACTTAATTACACACACACACACACACATACCTACTCTTCATAATATTAGTAATATAAATTTAAACTATAACTTTATTTAAAATTACCCGCTTTACATTTTCTAAATGTAATAGTACCTGAAATTGTTAGTGTAATTGGGAATATAAAAGCTATAAATGTGTTTCATAGTAATTTATAGGTATTCCGTGTTGCCTGTTTTGTAAGTCGTTAAATTTATCATGTTTTCAAATATTTTATAGTCGTTTTATTTTTACTGTTTTTATAATTTCTTACCTGGGTTATTTATCTTTATCTTAATTGAATAATGCTTACATTTTTGTAATGTTTTGATCGATCTATGATTAGGCTTTATTACATTTGGATAAAATACGTAGATATATATGTATAGATACGGTATTATAATGTAAACTATTAATGAAAGAAATAAAAGAACAAAATTTTGAAATCGCACAATTTTAAATATAGAATGAAGAGCTTCTTACGTGGATTGTAAATAAATAAATGGTTTTAAAATTACATCGAGACACGCGGCAGCGTGTCAAGCCAAGTTCAAGCAAAAGAACTGGCGACTCAGCGCCGTGTGTATATTTACACGAACCATTTCGAGCGACTTTTGACCCCTCCATAACTCAAAATCTATTCAACAGAAACAGATCAAATTGCATATATTTATTTATATCCGTAAGGACAACTAGAACCCCAAATTTCATTAACCTAGTTGAAACGGTTACAAAAATATGAAGGTTCAAAAGTCGCAAATTTTCCACTGACTGACTGACTGATCAAAAACCAGATGACCTAGGAAGTCGAAATTTGGCATCTAGCTAGGTAATTACGTGTAAGCGCAGGAAAAAATCTGAAAACAAAAGAAAGTTAAAAAATAGAGGGGGTCCCCATACAAAAAAAAAAAACGTTTTTTAATTGTAGCGTCTGAACCGTTATAAGTGGATAATTGAAACTTGCACAAAATATGAATTGATACATTTGCTATATAAAACAAGTATAAAAATAAAATGAACTCAAAAAATAAAGAGTGTCCCCATACAAAAAACTTGTAATTATTCATCCGATTGCTTTCAAAATCGATATCTGGGGACATGGTTGGTCTCAGAAAACGAATCTGATAACAGAATGAGCAAGAAAAAAGAATAAATTTCAAATAAATATCTCTACAAAAAGTAATGATATCCCACCAAAAACATAAATGTGAAAAATGACAGCCAAGTTCAATAATAAGAATATGTTGTTTGTGGACTTCGCCGAAAAAAGTATTGAGATCTAAATGAGCGCTAAGTTCTACAGAAAATATTAAATTAAGCTAAAGATTTGACTTGGCTAGTTTTTACCTAAAAACAACATTAAAAAGCTATTGGCCAAATAAAAGATGAATTATTAGTGAAAACTAGCCAAGTGAAATCTTTAGCTTAATTTAATATTTTCTGTAGAACTTGGCGCTCATTAAATCTCAATACTTTTTTCGGCGAAGTCCACAAACAACATATTCTTATTATTGAACTTGGCTGTCATTTTTCACATTTATGTTTTTGGTGGGATATTTTATTTCTTAAATAAACAAAATATCATTACTATCATCTTGTTGTGTTTTCATGTTTCTTCTTCGATATTAATTTTACAATTTGCAAAAAAACTTTTTTTCAAATATGACAAAGTAAAATAAACATATTAAAAATAAAGTCCTTCGTCGTTTTTTTCTGTCTATTCGCAATAAACACAAAAAATTACTGAACGGAATTTATGTTGTTTTCAAAAGACACGAGGAATTTTTAGGACTATAATTTATTAATTCAGTAAATTGATTAAATATGACAATAAATGTTAAAATATTGGTTTAAATTGAACCACCTGGGAACTTTAATCGCTAATTCTTTTGCGATATAACAAAATGATAAGTCTATAGATAAGTACGTAGTGGTAAACGTAAATATGACTAAGTCGATTAAGTTCTGTTGGTTCGCTTGTGTATAACTTATTGGCCTATTTCCCAGCAGGAAACACACCACTTGTTGCGGTCGAGTAAATAATATGAACTAACGTCCAGATCCTTATCGGAGTCGTATCGATGAAACTGCGGGAAAAAGTTTTTTAATACCAACGATTATAATATAAGGAGTATTGATAAAATCGTAACCTCGCATCGGTGAAGTTTACAATAAATGTACACAGAGCAGTTCAGTTTAGTATTGAATATCATATATTTTTTACTGTATTTATATAAAACGTGTTATTGAAGTAATATATAGTAGGTACTGAAACCCGCATTGGAGCAGCGTGGTGGATTAAGCTCTGATCCTTCTCCTACATGTGGGAAGAGGCCTATGCCCAGCAGTGGGATACAACAGGCTGAAGCGTAGCGTGTAATGGTACTGAAACAACTTTTTTGGATTTTATCGCGGTTTACTCGTATTAGGTTTTTTTACGTGCCCGGCGTTTCGGATAATTTACAGCAACCGTGGTCACTAGAGGACGAATATATAGTACACTAGCTGACCTGGCGAACTTCGTACCGCCTTTTTTTTCTCTTAAATATAATAATTACATATACTAAAATAAAATATAGCCTATCTTTCAAGTTGGATCAAACTGCACACGGTGTGCAAATTTGATTAAAATCGGTTAAGTGGTTTAGGAGTCCATTGAGGACAAACATTGTGACACGAGATTTATATATATTAAGATTAAGCTTAGGTAGTAATTGTGTCTAGAATATTATGTAGAATTATTTTTATTGCTGCTTAGTTCTTACCGTACTTTAATTAGTTTGGTATGTAAGCTAATAATAATTAAACGTAAAAGCGTAATAATTAAAACGAAATCAATTTTATCAATTACCCCGTAACACAAACATGAACTTGGTACACATACACCCTAAAATTATTTCATTAAAAATGCATATAAACTTTGACAGTTCAAACAAGCGATAACGATCTATTTTCATGTCAACTTTGTGAACCACCATCAAATAATTTGTTCACTCCAAATCATACGGTGGAAGCGAGTTTTTAAAAACGCGTAGGTACATTATTTACGATTTTACGATGCTCGGAATAAAATAACAATAGCAATGAACAAATCAACATCTCAAACCATATTTCAGTACCTGTTACAAAGTGACAAACGAGATTTTTAATAATGCTTGACAATTTAGCACGTATTCCGTTGCTTTTTAATTGGACTGACACCCGAACTGCTGGGATGATTCATCGTGACGGATGATCGAGTGTATGCGTAGTCGATACAAATTGGTGAGTCTATGTTACTTCATTAACACACTCGACGTGATTTGTAATGTCTCGTGTTTTGACAGCTGGCGTTTTTTATGATAGTCGAGGTTTGGGGGGGTTAATATTTTAAGATATATATTTTCGGTATGATAAATTGTTTCAAAGATTAGACAACAGTTTATTCAATCTAATATATGTTGTATTTTTAAGTATACTTGCCATCAATAAAAATTATGTACCCGAAAGAAAATATAACCGCTACAATATAGAAGCGTGTATTTATATCTATGTTATAATCTCTCCCTAAATGGAACATTAATGGATTATTGTTTTATTTGAGTGTGAGAACATAAAAATATAATTATCGCCTTTCCTGTAATAAACGATATACCCTAATACATAAAACCGGTATTATTAAATTTATTTACGGATAATAATTTAAACGTAAAACCGTAATTCGCGACACATTAATCAGTAGAGATAACACCCCTGTGGGGTTTCGTTAGCAAAAACAGCATAACAGTATAGGGATGCGTGTGTGAAAATATACCAATGCATTTATCGCTTATCATTTTTGGGCCCACCTTGTCCACTGGGGGTGATTCGTTTTGACATCGCGAGCTATCACGACGTTCGCTTGTTTTTCGACAAAACATTGCAACATTGCATTGCCCATGTTTTGCAATGTATTGCATTTCAATTTTGTATACATAATTATATATATATATATATATATATATATATATATATATATATATATATATCTAATGTATAGTACGGGCCGAGACATTTCGTTCGTGGAAAATTGTAGCCCAATGTTCATGTAACACCAAACGTCTTAGGAAATTACTTTTCACACAAAATTAATCTTGGGAAAAGGGTTCTTCGATGGAGCGAATAGTGTTAGGTCATTTTTATATATGGGACACGGACCGTATTATTCCTTATATTTAAAAAGCGATATATAGGGATTTTGAGGAATTTTTTTGTAAATATTGTAGAGTTAAGGGACATTAATTTCGTATATAATGGGCTAAATAGTTCGTACCGTTTCTCCGAGATGGCGCCACTGGCTCAGCGACGCCATCTCGGGGAAAGGATACGAACTTTTTAGCCAACATATACGAAATTAATGTCCCTTCCAAACGTCAAAAGAAACATGTCATCGGTTAAATAAAAAAGTGACATTAATAAAATTAATTTTTCCATATAATTTTTATACTCTTGGTGGGAAGGTAACTTAGAACCAGGAGACGGACATGGGAAACTTTTTTATCTTAATTGGACCCGGTAGGTGGCGCTGTTATCGTTATGTAGCTCCGAAACTACTTAACTAATTTGTACTAAATTTTCTAAGCTTCTGTAATTAGGTTCAACTTGGGATATAGGGTAGTTTTTATCTCAATTAGACCCGGTAGGTGGCGCTGCTATCGGTATGTAACTCTGAAACTACTGAACTTATTTGTATCAAATTTTGTAAGCTTCTTTAATTAGGTCCAACTTGGTAAATAGGGTAGTTTTTAACTCAATTGGACCCAGTAGGTGGCGCTGCTATCGGTATGTAACTCCCGAAACTACTTAACTAATTTGTACTAAATTTTGTAAGCTTCTGTAATTAGGTTCAACTTGGGATATAGGGTAGTTTTTATTTCAATTGGACCCGGTAGGTGGCGCTGCTATCGGTATGTAACTCTGAAACTACTGAACTTATTTGTATCAAATTTTGTAAGCTTCTGTAATTAGGTCCAACTTGGTAAATAGGGTAGTTTTTAACTCAATTGGTCCCAGTAGGTGGCGCTGCTATCGGTATGTAACTCCCGAAACTACTTAACTAATTTGTACTAAATTTTGTAAGCTTCTGTAATTAGGTTCAACTTGGGATATAGGGTAGTTTTTATCTCAATTGGACCCGGTAGGTGGCGCTGATATCGGTATGTAACTCTGAAACTACTGAACTTATTTGTATCAAATTTTGTAAGCTTCTGTAATTAGGTCCAACTAGGTAAATAGGGTAGTTTTTATCTCAATTGGACCCGGTAGGTGGCGCTGCTATCGTTATGTAACTCTGAAACTACTGAACTTATTTGTATCAAATTTTGTAAGCCTCTGTAATTTGGTCCAACTTGGGAGATAGCGTAGTTTTTATCTCAGTTAGACCCGGTAGGTGGCGCTGCTATCCGTACGTGACGCTGAAACTACTGAACCAATTTTTAGCTAACTTTTATAAGCATCTGTAATTTAGTCCAACTTTTCAATCGAAAGGTATTGAGTGTCATTTGGAATCAATTAAATTTAATTGAGATCTGACAAGTACTTTTCGAGTTATAACCAATAATGCGTCATTTACCTGAATTTTTTCGTCGACCTACGTGATAATAAGCGTCATAACTTTTTACTGTGTTTACCGATTTTGATGATTCTTTTATAAATCAAAAGCTTATACTTGTCATGTGGGTTGTATTTTAATATAATGGAGATATAATGAGTACATTTTGAGTCATCTTTGATGACTCGTATTTATGATTATGTAGGTACTTTGTCACAACGCCAGATCCAAGGATTTTAAGTGGCCACAATGACATCTACTATAACGTAACTAAAAAATAAGGTATTTGAAAGAAAAAACAGTACCTTTCAAAATTTTTTTATTTAATAAACAAAACACATTAAATATATTTAAAAAAAATATATTTTTTTATTTTAAATAATTTTTAGCTAACTTTTATAAGCATCTGTAATTTATTCCAACTTTTCAATCGAAAGGTATTGAGTGTCATTTGGAATCAATTAAATTTAATTGAGATCTGACAAGTACTTTTCTAGTTATAACCAATAATGCGTCATTTACCTGAATTTTTTCGTCGACCTACGTGATAATAAGCGTCATAACTTTTTACTGTGTTTACCGATTTTGATGATTCTTTTATAAATCAAAAGTTTATACTTGTCATGTGGGTTGTATTTTAATATAATGGAGATATAATGAGTACATTTTGAGTCATCTTTGATGACTCGTATTTATGATTATGTAGGTACTTTGTCACAACGCCAGATCCAAGGATTTTAAGTGGCCACAATGACATCTACTATAACGTAACTAAAAAATAAGGTATTTGAAAGAAAAAACAGTACTTTTCAAAAAAATTTTATTTAATAAACAAAACACATTACAAGATTTTAGATTAATATGGGTACTTCTATTACTAAAACTATTCGAAAACGGAATATTTACCATGTTTATTATTTTCGTTTTGCGGAGTTTAAATCATTGATGAGAATTATTATATTTATGTTTATTTTTCATCTTCATTTATTACTTTTAGTTTAAAAAATAATGATGTTATCGTTTTGTCTAAATTATCTCTTAAAATATACGTAATTTGTTCATTACATGATAAAGAATCACATTTAAAATTGAATAAATGACAAGTGAACGATGTTGGATCTCATCAAATCTTAATTAATTCAAATATTAATAAACATATTATAAAATGAATTATTATTTAAGTGTTGATATTTTACAGTGCAAAGCTTTATTAAATCTATGTTTTTCAAAATTATTTGTAGACCAATGTAGTAAAGGAACTAACAAATACAGGATGGCCAATCAATTGACGTCATAAAAAAAAATTTAGGTCCGGTATGTTGTGGGGTTGGCGCGTTGGCGCAGCGGTCGCAGCACTGGATTGCGATTGGCTGTTGTGCGGGCGGTTGCGGGTTCGATTCCCGCACATGACAACATTTGTATTGGCCATACAGATGTTTGCCGTGGTCTGGGTGTTTGTGCAGTCCTTGTGGGTCTCTCCACCGTGCCTCAGAGAGCACGTTAAGCCGTTTAAGAATTCTCCACCTTGCTGTCTTTGAAGACCGATTTTAGCCAAATTTTCCATATTAAGTGCAACTTTTCTTTTATTATTATGTATTATATATTATAAAATGAATTATTATTTAAGTGTTGATATTTTACAGTGCAAAGCTTTATTGATCTATGTTTTTCAAATTTACTTGTAGATCAATCCAGATGATGTTGAGTCACTTCCTGTATTATTTTTTGATGATCATTTTGTTGCTCGGATAAGTTAACACATTCGTTCGCTGAAAAAAAAACCTTTAGTAAATCAATTGTACATTATAATGTAAATAATATTAATAATACTTAAATTAAAATAAAAAATAATAATAAATTAAAAATTAAAAGCCTAAGTCACTCCTTATTACATCAGCTACCTGCCAGTAAATGTCCCGTTGAAAATTATTGGCAGGGGCGTAGCTACCACCGTATCAGCCGTATCAATGATACGGGGCCCCCGGGCAACAGGGGCCCCTAAGGCGTGTAAGCAAAAATTAGTAAAATATTATCCACGGTGACACTATTAATCTCGTGCTTCCCGGGAAAAACATTAAAAAAAACTGCCATACGTGCCTATAGAGTTTTCACTTCAGAAATGACAAAATTAAAAAAAAAGCAATCCCCCTTTTCCCTGGTTAAGCGTGCGCCCAAAAGTTGGAAACATCCTACATCGGTTATTGCAGGATTCTTTATGAACAATTAATAAATAATAAATAAATTAACAAACGCACTAGTCGTCACTACGATTTCACTAGAATCTCATCAGATCCTGGTTTCCTTATCATGGTACCTAAGTTGGGATATCCCCTTTCCAACAAAGAAAGAATTATCAAAATCGGTTCATAAACGACGAAGTTATCCCCGATCATACATAAAAAAAACATATACGGTCGAATTGAGTAACCTCCTCCTTTTTTAAAGTCGGTTAAAATCGCACAACAATTGAAAGAAGTTTCTAAAACTAAAACTGGTAAAAAACACGTAAGAACTTCGTTGGGACATGAACGGCTATCGGACTTTTTTAAACTTTTATTTTATTTATGACGCCGCGTTGGCGCAGCGGTCACAGCACTGGATTGCGATTGGTTATTAACTTTAAAACTTTTACTATCTACTTATAGTCATTCCTCATTACACATAATCTATATGATAGAAAAGCTTGTCGCGAGATATGAGTACTCGTATTTCCTTAGTTTTTTTTTTTTATGTTACGAGTCCGGCAAACAAGCATACGGCTCACCTGATGGTAAGACCGTAGCCTATAGACGCCTGCAACACCAGAAGCATCGCAAGCGCGTTGCCGACCCTATCCCCAATCCCCCCAGGAGCTCTGGTCACCTTACTCACCAACAGGAACACAATACTGCTTGAAAACAGTATTACTTAGCTGTGGTCTTCTGTAAGGTCGAGGTACTACCCCAGTCGGGCTGCTCCATATTTTGAGCAGGAAATTTCCTGCTGTGCCCTACCTCAGATAAACTAAAATAGTTTAAAAAATTTAATAGTTAAAATCAATCACATCAATTTAATTAATTTACTTGTTTACAAGCAAACTCGCGACAAGCTTTTATATCATATAGATTATGTGTAATGACTTTATAAGTAGATAGTAAAAGTTTTAAAGTAAAAATTTATTTTTTTTCGTTTTAGCACATTCTAATAAAAGCTTGTTTTTTAAAAAGGTTTTTTACTTTTAATTTATTTTTGACTTTTTAGTCGGTTATCACGTCACTTTATTCGAATTATTCCTAGCAAGCCCTTTCATTTGATACCCATATTGTAGAAGTGCACTAAAAATAACTAGTCCGCACTCTTGGATATGCCGCCATATTGGATTTAGAATGACGTCATAAAGTTAACCATGCATTGGCATCCAAATTGAACCTATATACAAAATTTCAGCTCAATTGGTTGAAGATAGCTGCTTCAAAATTGAGTTGCAAGATTTCACCCGAACAAACATACATACATGCATACATACAAACCATGCATTGTCATCCAAATTGAACCTGTATACAAAATTTCAGCTCAATTGGTTGAAGATATCTGCTTCAAAATTGAGTTTCAAGATTTCACCCGAACAAACATTCATTAAAGTTACATACATACATACATACATACATACATACATACATACATACATACATACATACATACATACATACATACATACATACATTGCAAGTTAAATAAAAGCTTGTAATAATACAATCGAATTGAGAACCTCCACCTTATTTGGAAGTCGGTTAAAAGCCCAAGGAAATCTAGATTCATTAAAATGATTATTATATCCTAATCCTGTGTAGGTTTAAAAATTTATTTCAGTATAATCATTAATAAAAATTTATTGTCTCTATCCTGTCACTTCAGCTGGCTCCTACCTATACATTAAAGTTTAACAATGTGGAGTTATATGTATATACTAAGGATGAGAACATGAGTTGTGTAATTAGTTTCCGTTGTAACACGCTCAATACTATGAAGAGTGGATTTAAGTTGTGAAAACGAGTCATAATAATAAATATTTACACAATACACACACGGTCATCTGTTCCTGAAGTAAGCAACTTAATGCTTGTGTTATAATATGTAACAGCTGACTGGTATAGCTACATTTTTTTCGATATACATACTTATAAATAGTACACAAATAAATATATATATTACACCCAGACTCGGGGTGGGAATCGAACCCACAACCCTCTTAGCAGAAATCAGGGTCACTACAAACTGCGCCAACGGGCTAGTCGATAATAAGAAGGATAGCCGCATACCCTAAAAGTACTTGTGTTGTACTTGTAGTAAAAAAAAATACAGTCGAATTGAGAACCTCCTCTTTTTTTGGAAGTCGGTTAAACAGCGGCGTATGATTAACAATATATGTATATAGAAAAATAAATCAAGTTAAATAACGTAATAGTATATATTTTCCTAAAATTAGTAAGAAATTAAAAATTATCAATCGAAATAAATTGTAAGTAGCAACATATAATATTTTAAGAAGTACTTGTATGGTAACATTTTCATTTTAATATATTTAAATACAATATTTTATACAATTTATTCACAGACAAAGCAGAAAATTAAAATCATTTCAAAGAATTAAATAAATACACAAATATATATATATTACACCCAGACTCGGGCGGGAATCGAACCCACAACCCCCGGAGCAGAAATCAGGGTCACTACAAACTGCGCCAACGGGCTAGTCGATAATAAGGACAGCCGCATACTCTAAAAGTACTTGTGTTGTACTTGTAGTAAAAAAAATACAGTCGAATTGAGAACCTCCTCTTTTTTTGGAAGTCGGTTAAACAGCTGCGTATGATTAACAATATAATATGTATATAGAAAAATAAAAATAAAGTTAAATAACGTAATAGTATATATTTTCCTAAAATTAGTAAGAAATTAAAAATTATCAATCGAAATAAATTGAAAGTAGCAACATATAATATTTTAAGAAGTACTTGTATGGTAACATTTTCATTTTAATATATTTTAATACAATATTTTATACAATTTATTCACAGACAAAGCAGATAATTAAAATTATTTCAAAGAATTAAATAAATACACAAATATATATATTACACCCAGACTCGGGCGGGAATCGAACCCACAACCCCCGGAGCAGAAATCAGGGTCACTACAAACTGCGCCAACGGGCTAGTCTATAATAAGAAGGACAGCCGCATACCCTAAAAGTACTTGTGTTGTACTTGTAGTTGAAAAAAATACATTCGAATTGAGAACCTCCTCTTTTATGGAAGTCGGTTAAAAAGCTGCGTATGATTAACAATATAATTATGTATATAGAAAAATAAATCAAAAGTTAAATAACGTCATAGTATATATTTTCCTAAAATTAGTAAGAAATTAAAAATTATTAATCTAAATAAATTGTAAGTAGCAACATATAATATTTTAAGAAGTAGGTACTTGTATGGTAACATTTTCATTTTAATATATTTAAATCTATACTAATCTATACTATAATAAAGCTGAAGAGTTTGTTTGTTTGTTTATTTGTTTGTTTGTTTGTTTTAACGCGCTAATCTCAAGATCTACTGGTCCGATTTGAAAAATTCTTTCAGTGTTAGATAGCCCATTTATCGAGGAAGGCTATAGGCTATATATCATCACGCTAAGACCAATAGGAGCGGAGGCCACGCCGACGAAGTCGCGCGCAGAAGCTAGTATAATTATAAAGCTGAAGAGTTTGTTTGTTTGGTTGTTTGTTTGTTTGTTTGTTTGAACGCGGTAAACTCTGGAACTACTCGGCCGATTTGAAAAATCCTTTCAGTGTTAGATAGCCCATTTATCGAGGAAGGCTATAGGCTATGTGTCATCACGCTAAGACCAATAGGAGCGGAGTCCACGCCGACGAAGTCGCGCGCAGAGGCTAGTAATAAATATAAACAAATAAATATAATTATCTACAACACACACACACACACACGATCGTCTGTTTCTAAAGTAAGCAACTTAATGCTTGTGTTATAGGTAACAGCCGACTGGTATAGTTACATTTTTTTTTCAACAAACATACATATAAATACTACATCTATACAATAAAAATCGGCCAAGTGCGAGTCGGACTCGCGCACGAAGGTTTCCGTACCATTGACTAGGTACATTGATTTTAATATCGGGCAAAAAGCGGCTAAACAAACCACTTTTGTTATATGAGAGTAAAAATAGGCAAAAATGACGTTTTTTGTATGGGAGCCCGCCTTAAATATTAATTTTATTATTTACTAGCTTCTGCGCGCGACTTCGTCGGCGTGGACTCCGCTCCTATTGGTCTTAGCGTGATGATACATAGCCTATAGCCTTCCTCGATAAATGGGCTATCTAACACGGAAAGAATTTTTCAAATCGGCCCAGTAGTTCCAGAGATTACCGCGTTCAAACAAACAAACAAACAAACAAACAAACAAACAAACAAACTCTTCAGCTTTATATATTAGTATAGATTATTAAAGTAAAAATACAACTGAGTATTTTGTGAATATTTCAAGTGTCTATCTGTTGCCATTGTTGATATCGAGCAAAAAAGGCAAAAAAATCGCGTTTGTTGTATGGGAGCCCCCCTTAAATATTTATTTTATTTTGATTTTAGTATTTTTTGTTGTAGCGACAACAGAAATACATAATTTGTGAAAATTTCAACTGTCTAGCTATCGCCGTTCTTGAGATACAGCCTGGTGACAGACGGACGGACAGCGAAGCCTAAGTAATAGGGTCCCGTTTTTACCCTTTGGGTACGGAACCCTAAAATGAATGTTGCTAAGCGCATAACTGGAGAATGACTCGACCAATTCGGCAAATTTTTTTTGGATGTTCCTTAAAAATCCCACGGAAGGTTTTTACACAAAAAATAAAATAAAAATAAAAAATATACATAACAGACTGAACGAAGTCTGTCCGGGCAGCTAGTATATAAATAAATATATATTACACCCAGACTCAGGGTGGGAATCGAACCCACAACCCAGAAGAGTTTGTAGTGACCCTGCAGAAAGCAGGGTCACTACAAACTACGCCAACGGGCTAGCCAATATATAAATACAATACAATACAATACAATACAAATGTACTTTATTTGACATTAATGACTTGACAGTTTTGCATTGATTTGGAATGGAGCACATGTACTTTTAATTGTTGAGAAAATTTAAAATGGCTTTGATGATGTGATTTATCTTATCTAAAAGATAATAGGTGTGACATACTGGTTGCACTGCATGTGGAGGTAATACTTTGGTTGTTAACATTTTGTGGTGTTGTACCTATAGCATAGCATGATAATATATAATTATCATACATGTAATTAATGTTTTAGATGCTGGAATAGAGTTAAATTTTAAGAATCAAATGTCCTAAAGATGTATAGGTAACAAAATAAAATGATATAAAAATGTACTTATTGTTGCCTTGATAAATTTAAATAGTATTGGAATTGTCAATATTTCAAAATTCTTTAAAATAAAAAACAAAAAAAAAATGTATAAAGCATTATATTATGATTATGCATATTAACATTGCACCCTAAGTATGAAGATGTCATACACTACATGTAAAGGTAAATGGAAAAAAATCTTTTGTTAGTTTTCTATATTCAATATTGTTTAATCATAAGCAGCTTTTTCATATGTTGAAATGTTGATCAAATTTATAGATGCCTGAAGAAGATCTAATATAAGATTGAAACGTCGCATTAATTTAGAATTGGTATTTTGATTGGCACCGTATGTCCAATTCCCTGATAACTCCAATAATATAATATAATTAATTTAATCAGAGGGCGCAGGTTCAAATACCGCTGGGTCGAAAAATTTTTGATATGATTTAAAATCTTTATAATTTCCTCATGTGTGGGTAACACAAAAATAAAAATAAAAACGAATTAAAAATAGCATGGTATCGTCTCTTGTCGAAGAATTCATTGTAATATTAAATCTTTGAGTAGTCGGGATCTGTAAAGAACTCGCTATAGACGACGCCAAGGTTTGCTTAAAAACCTAACATCATCATATCAAGAATTTCGACACGGCTAGATGAGGACCCATAGCTCAGTTGTCTTAGAGATAATATTGTTAACATAATTGAAAATTTAAATCTGCGAAAACTTAATGTAAATATCGATGATCTTTATGCAGAAATTACTTTAATATTATATAATATGTACTTCTAAGGGTTTTGCAGAACTATCAACTGCACAAAAATGGCAGCAAGTATTTAAAAAGGGTGATGACAATTTAATAAACTTGTATAAAGTAATTTCATTCTTATTACCTATTCCCAATACGTCAGCATTCAAAGATTTTTTGCTGTGATAAACGAAACAAAGCGTCTCTGAATTTGATAAAAAATGAGTTACTTTTTTAATTTAAATATAGACTGTAAAGATGTGGTGTGGGCTGCTGTGTGGTTGCGGCAGTAAAGAATATAGCCACCCCCTCTCTTCCCGTGGGTGTCTTAAGAGGCGGCTAAGAGATAACACAGTTCCACTACCACCTTGGAACTTAAAAAGCCGACCGATGGCGGGATAACCATCCAACTGCTGGCTTTGAAATACACATGCCGAAGACGGGCAGCACCGTCTTCGGTACGACAAAGCCAGCCCTGCGGTCACCAACCTGCCTGCCCAGCATGGTGACTATGGGCGAAACACATGAGTTCGCGCCATTTTTGGCGCGAACTTGTGGAGACCTATGTCCAGCAGTGGACTGCGATAAGCTGAAGTGTGTGTAAAGATGTTGTGCAATTGTTTAGTTGAGATACTAATTTGATACAAGCTGCAAAAAGCAATAAAAAATGTGTTTTCAAATTTAATAAAAAATAAAAATAAATTGTACTTTATGTTGATACTATGTACTTTTTTTTCTTACCTATAATACCCAATGTACTTTAATTGACAAAAAAAAGGTGGCAACCCTATTTGTACCGTGTATTATCTATACTAATATAATAAAGCTGAAGAGTTTGTTTGTTTGATTGTTTGTTTGTTTGTTTGTTTGAACGCGCTAATCTCAGGATCTACTGGTCCGATTTGAAAAATTCTTTCAGTGTTAGATAGCCCATTTATCGAGGAAGGCTATAGGCTATATATCATCACGCTAAGACCAATAGGAGTGGAATCCACGCCGACGAAGTCGCGCGCAGAAGCTAGTACATCCATAAACATGTAGTAAAAACGGTTATTTTAATATTACAAACATACACTTCAATTTTATTTATTGTATAGATGTATAAATAATTTAGACAAACGATTACATCGTTATTTTTTAAACAAAGTAATAAATGAAGACGAAAAAAAATCGGCCAAGTGCGAGTCGGACTCGCGCACGAAGGGTTCCGTACCATTGGCTAGGTAAACACCAGTAGGTACATTGATTTTAATAGCGGGCAAAAATCGGCAAAAAAGTCATTTTCGTTGTATGAGCCCCCAAATTTTTTTAATTTTGATTTTATTATTTATTATTAAAGTAACACACAATTAAGTATTTTGTGAATATTTCAAGGGCCTACCTCTTACCATTTATTTATATCGAGTAAAAATAGGCAATAAATCGCGTTTGTTGTATGGGAGCCCCCCCCCCCCCCCTTAAATATTTATTTTATTTTGTTTTTAGTATTTGTTGTTATAGCGGCAACAGAAATACATAATTTGTGAAAATTTCAACTCTCTAGCTATCGCCGTTCTTGAGATACAGCCTGGTGACAGACGGACAGACGGACGGACGGACGGACAGCGAAGTCTTAGTAATAGGGTTCCGTTTTTACCCTTTGGGTACGGAACCCTAAAAACTACAGGAATATTATAATTGTCATAAATGATTTAAACTAATTGGATAAGGTTTATATAATTAGTCTAGTCTTAGTAATAGGGTTCCGTTTTTACCCTTTGGGCACGGAACCCTAAAAACTACAGGAATATTATAATTGTCATAAATGATTTAAACTAATTGGATAAGGTTTATATAATTAGTCTAGTCTTAGTAATAGGGTTCCGTTTTTACCCTTTGGGTACGGAACCCTAAAAACTACAGGAATATTATAATTGTCATAAATGATTTAAACTAATTGGATAAGGTTTATATAATTAGTCTAGTCTTAGTAATAGGGTTCCGTTTTTACCCTTTGGGTACGGAACCCTAAAAACTACAGGAATATTATAATTGTCATAAATGATTTAAACTAATTGGATAAGGTTTATATAATTACTGGAAAATTGTAAACGAGAGAACGATAAACATAAATAATTCTTACTTGAAGAAGATATTTGAGATCAAACGTCGTCGTTCACTTGTCGTTTCTTCAATAAAATTTTAAAAGCGATTTTTTTATCATCTGTAATAAAAAAATACGTATATTTTAAGACCAGCTGTGCCCGTGACTTCATCCGCGTGGAATTTAACAAAAAAGTTATTGTTCAGTTCGCAGAGTATAAAATAAATAAATTTCTAAAATAAAAGTAGGTAGCCTTAGTTACTCCTAATTACATCACCTATGTAATAAGGAGTAACTAAGGCTACTTTTGTTTATTATATATATAATTTATTTATGATAGTATAGATAATTTAGACAAAACGATTACATCATTATTTTTAATTACATAAGCTATGTAATAAGGAGTAACTAAGGCTACTTTTGTTTATTAAATAGATAATTTATTTATGTTATTTTAAATAATTTAAACAAAACGATTACATCATTATTTTTTAAACTAAAAGTAATATATATGAAGACGAAAAAAATACAGGTATAGTATAATTCTTATCAATGATTTACACTGGTTGGATAAGGTTTGTTTAATTACTGGACAATTTTAAAAGAGAGACAACTATAAATAAATATTAAATAATAATTCTTACTTGAAAAAGATATTTGAACAACATCAACATCAGTCACTTCACACTTGTCGTTTCTTTTTCCGAAGTTTATCAGATATAACAACTGTTGTGGCAAAAAAAAGATTCCGGGTCGTATGCTTCACAACAATCACTTCACTGGCTAGCGCCCAATTGAATTGAATTTGATCAAATGTATTATGTACAGTAGAACTTTTCAATTAAAAATAACGGTTTTAACGAACTATTTCGCTAAGTATAATACACACAATTAGAATAGTTATGAAAAGCGAAGCAAACACTGTATCTTGATTGCATCTTAAATTTGGTCAGGTTATAGCTACAGGTATTCCCCGAAACTAACGATGGGTGTGGCCATCTTTTTCTCTAAATTTTCTCACACTACGTTTAAATGCTCATTTGTGTTGTGATTAGTTCATTTCTTCAAAAATTTTTCAGTAGCCTAAAAGGCGACCAGAGTTCATTTTTTACCTTAAAAGTATGTGTTATTCTAAGAATTAGTTATTGGTGAAGTTAATTTCTTGCATGTTGTTTAAAAGCGATAATTTTCGTAAATGTTAGTAGAAGTTAAATAAAAGAAAAAAGGATCTTGATTATTCTTCATATTATTAGAAATTACATTAGTAATATATGGTATGGTATTTCTCCATAAGGTGATACATACATTTAACGAAAGTAAACAAAATGTCATTTAAAAAAAAAACCAAACTATAATAAAAAAGAAAAAAAACAAAAATTAGAAATGTGCATTAAAACTAATAACAAATATTGTTAAAAAAATATAACATGATGAAGGAAATTAATACAAATTAATATTGTTTACTTTAATGTTAAAAAAAAGGAATACATGAAAATTGTAATAATTTATATGTAAAAAATAGGAAATAATAAAAGGCTTATTTATTTATTTTATTTAAAAGGCGACCAGTCGCTATTTAGATATTTTTGTCACCGATTTCCACTTAGAGTAGCCTAAATGGTGAAAAATCGCCTATGTTGTCAACACTGGCTAGCGGCGGAGGAGGCCGCGCAGGAGCGCTGCCATTGGTTGCGGAGAGCCGAGAGCGGGGCACAGTGGGCTGAAATTCGCGTTTCATAGACATTCAAATTTATTTTTTCAAGTGACGCTTTTTTTGCTTGAATGCGATTGAGAAGAACTGCTATATGCCTTATATAATGATCTTTCAGATTTATAATCGTAAACAGCGCACTTAGAATTTTTTTTCAAGAAAATTTGTATGGAGTCGACATCATAAATGATGATATCTCCATAATCGCACAATGGCACTTAATATCCTCTTAGGTTATTAAAATACAAATTATTTTTGATTTTTTGACATACTTCATGCTAAGGTCAAACGTGCTTTTTTTTTAAACCTTTAAAAACATTACCAATTTTTTTTCTTTATTTTTTTGTTTTTAACTAATATCAAGCTTTACATAAGTGTATATATACTTTACATTTACTCAAATTAATTGTGTACTATATTAGAAAGTGAAATTCATTAAAAACCTTTAAAAGGCTTATAGACCAAGTGCTTTTAGCTTTTAAAAATGGCAAAAATCAAAGAAAATTATAGTACGATGAAACACATTGGAAAAAAAGTGAGTACAACGAAAATGATAGGAAAAATAAATTACGGTCGATCTGAGGTCGGGCAGTGGTAGGGAGGGGGGGTGTAAGAGTAAAAGAACAGTTTATCTCAATTTCTGGCTAAACTACAAGTCCTATGAAAAAAAGTTCAAGGGCAAAGACTAGACAAAGACACTTTTTTCATATAACCTCAAAATTTATGTGAAAAATTCAAAAAACCAAGTTTTTGTTTTTTTTTTCTTTTTTCTTTTACAACTGTTTAGTGTGTTTGGGACATAAAATGGTAAGTTTTCACCAAATTTCGTAATAAAATTATAACCTGACCGATTATAAACATGAAAGATCATTATATAAGGCATATAGCAGTTATTCTCAATCGTATTCTAATATAATCTTAAAAAAAGCGTCAGTTGAAAAAATAAATTTGAATGTCTATGAAACGCGAATTTCAGCCCACTGTGCGGGGTGGCTGTCGCTATATCGATATTTATTAAAATAGTTATAAATATCGACGTCGATATATCGATAAAATTTTCAAAAGATTTTGTATTTATAAAATAATAGTGTATTTAGCTCAATATTATCAATAGTAATTTTCATATAAAATGTAAATTATTTTAATGTACAAAAATCTCAATAAAAATATTAATGTATTTTTATAAGTATTCCTTTTTGGGTAATATTTACAAAATATCAAAAATTAAATAGGTATTAATATCTTCTAATTAATATTTTAAACCTATTTGTTGTCACTACTTAATATAAAACAAAGTCTCTTCCCGCTGTCTGTCTGTATATATGCTTAAATCTTTAAAACTACGCAACGGGTTTTGATGCGGTTTTCTTTTGTAAATAGAGTGATTCCAGAGGAAGGTTTATACGTATAATACATGAATAATATAGTAGAGGAACACTGATAGTTTTAAAGTTTTCTAATTTGATGTCGTATATAAACACATTTTTTGCGCTTAGATTGCAAATATTTATTTTATATTTTATATTAATTTAGTATCAGCATTGCACCCGTGCGAAGCCGGGGCGGGTCGCTAGTATTACATAAACTAGTATTTGTCCGGTTGCGAAAGTTGAAAAACTGCTCTTTACAAAGCTCCGCTGTCAGTGTTTAGTTAGTTACATTTAAATAAAAATAACACTTGGCAAAACTAATTGACAAAAAAAAATAACAAATTAAAAAAAAGCCAACGTCACGTGGAGTTCCCCAGTCGGTCACACGTTCTCAAAAAATTTTACCCTCATGCGCCTAACAAAGTTTCACTTCAAAAAAATATCGTCTGTAATACAATTTTCGATATTGGATATTTTGTATCGATAATAATTATATCGGATCAAACAAAATATTATATCGGCTAATAATAATTATTGTATTGTATTTTGGTATGGATGTGTTTTTGATTTTGACTTTGATTTTAATTGTAATTTTGGTTGAGTTTTGATATTGATTGGATTTTTATTTTTATTTTGATTGAATTTTAGTATGATTCGATTTTTTATGTCAATAGGTATCCATAATTGTAATAAAGGAACATGAAATCAGTTTACCTACTACCAGACTATCGTCACTCCATGTACTTGCGCGCTAATCGCTATACTTACCTACTGCCCGGCCGAGCGGTCTCGGGCCAGATAAGGTTGTCGCAAACGAATCGCACGCACGTAGTTCAATTTTTAACTGACTTCCAAAAAGGAGGACGTTCTAAATTAATTATTTTTTATTCTATTGTATTTTTTATGTATGTTAAATCAGAACTTTTCTCTGGGTAGACCGATTTCGATAAATTTTGTTTTAATTAAAGGGTGCGTGAATGCGTATCATGTGGTCCCAAGCACTTTTAGAGTTATATCTAAAATGCGTATTTACTTGATATTTTTTCGTCGACCTTCGTTATATTAAACCGGATAACTTTTTACTGAGTTTATCGATTTTGATAATTATTGTTTCAATCGAAAATTATTAAATTACGAGTATTAAATTTATAAAAAAATTATATAATCATAAAACACATGTAACTTTTGAATATTTTTTATTTATTTTATCTACACACTGTCCTCTATAAGAATGTTTTATCTAGGTGTATTAATGAATTTAGCAGTTAGTTTATTTAACAGTCAGCACCTATTTATAAAGAAAAATATATTTTATAAACTATACAATTTAAAACTACCACATATAGTCGGAATATATTCACAGTTCTCAATAACATAGATACAGAGTTATGTTAATTTAATTTTATCGAAGAGTCAGCCCTGCCGTTGCTGTGGGATCGCGTGGTGCGAAGCAATCACAACTGTACACTGGAGCATTTAGGCACATTTTAGCATGCAGCGGTTGCTGACGCGAAGGAGTAGGCTATTATAGCAGTATTAAGTATCTGTACGTAGTACTATTTACTAATCTGTGCTTATACGCACAATTATATTAAATCAAAGTGTACTACTAACATTAGTTTTTAAGTTATAAAATGTTACTAACACTTGTATGGATGTGAATCTGAATTAAATAAATTATTTTTATAGGTAAATAAAGTTTATAGAACGAGTAGCCTACCCAAAGCAATTTTAAAATTTCATTTTTTAACTAATTTATTAACTTTTCGTAGAGTGTTGAATATCAAACTATTCGTCTCATTACCCTCTAACTAGTGAAGTACATTTTGTGAAAATCTACTGAAAAACCAGTGCGTTATACCTACCTGTTTTCGTTCGCGGAGACGGGCAAAATTGCGACTTAAAACCTTGAGTGCGTGCGGCGATAGATCTGTCGTGCGTGACAATCCCTAACTTTTTTACATACCTAATATTATAGTGCTCAGTACCCTCTAAAAACCTGTGGACTTAATTTTGTGACTTTTTCTCAACTTTTTGTGTTGTGACCATGTTGTGACATTTCTCGCTACTTTCTACAATTCGTGTGCTACACCCAAGTGTATACATAGTAATAGTAGTATGATAGTAGCTAATATTTTTAAAAGTTAACACGGACTGTTTTTGTAGACCTTTGAAAGAGGAATAATTCTACCACACATTTTTATGTTACCTACATCTCCGTTTATGCAGCGTTTTCGATAAAACTTTTTTTTCATATACCTAAGTTCCTAAGTACAACTATCTCAGCGAACAAGCGTGCGGCTCGCCTGATACTAACCCTGGTGGATATATAAGTTTGAAAAAAGTATTAAAATATCTTAAAAAATGTTAAAAAATCGTCATATGTCATAATAAGACTTTTAACATCAAACATTATTAAGTATATTTTCATGAAGATTATTTTTTTCCTTTACACAAAGCAAATTAAATGAATACCATAGGTCTAGGAGATATATAGCAAAATCAAAATAATGCGCAATTAAATTAATTTCTTGTCGCCGTGATTCGACCGGGCTGAGTGGGCGCCCCGTGACCCCGCGCCTCGCGTCCGAAAGTTTAGGTACCTAGTGTATGGTGGAACTAGCTGGTGCCCGCAACTTCGCCTGCGCAGGATTACATTTTGTACAATTCACACAATCTTCTATATCTATATAATAAAAATGAATGTTGCTAAGCGCATAACTCAAATGGCTCGACCAATTCAGCTAATTTTTTTTTTATGTTCCTTAAAAATCCCATGGAAGGTTTTTAATGTTTTTATACTACAAAAAAAAAAACAACAGAGAACGAAATCTGTCCGGGCAGCTAGTCTATATAATAAAAATGGATGTTGCTAAGCGCATAACTCGAGAAAGGCTCGATCGATTCGCCTAATTTTTTTGTACGTTCCTTAAAAAACCCACGGAAGGTTTTTATAATAAATAAATAAAACATAACAGACAGAACGAAGTCTGTCCGGGCAGCTAGTTACAAATAAATATAATTGGAGTGTCTGGTTGTAAGTGTTGTAACATTAAAGTACCTAACTACTTTTTACTAAATGCATATTATGATGTACCTATACACGGTACATATACCAAAATAACTTTTTTTACAATTTTTGTCTGTCTGTCTGTCTGTTTGTCCCGGTTAATTTCTGAAACGGCTGGGCCGCTTTTAACTGGACTTTCACAGGCACATAACTGATGTAATAAGGAGTAACTTAGGCTACTTATATTTTACAAATGTATTTATTTTGTAACTGCGAACTGAAAAATATTCTTTTCATTTCCACACGGACGAAGTCGCGGTCACAGCTAGTATCTTTATATGTTAAAGCGTGTGTGTTATTCTGATTTATAAGATATTTTCTTTAAAAACCCCCGCGAAGCCGGGGCGAGTTGCTAGTTGTTTAATAAAAAAACCAATTAGATAGTACATAGGTACACATTTCAAAAATTCGAATTAAACTATTTTAAATGTAACACATTTTTTAAATATATATGTGATATATCTAGAGGACCTACCTAGACTACACCATCAAACTACAATAACTATACTAACTAATAAATAAAAAAATCAGTAAACACGTTAAAGTAATTTACTAATTTACTTGACGCTCGCACTTTTCACCAAGGTCAAATTTGCATGATTATCCAAACGAAAAAATTGGTCCATGACTGTGTTACATCTTATATACTTATACTAATATATAAAGCTGAAGAGTTTGTTTGTTTGTTTGTTTGTTTGAACGCGGTAATCTCTGGAACTACTGGGCCGATTTGAAAAATTCTTTCAGTGTTAGATAGCCCATTTATCGAGGAAGGCTATAGGCTATGTATCGTCACGCTAAGACTAATAGAAGCGGAGTAAACGCCGACGAAGTCGCGCGCAGAAGCTAGTTCTAAATAAAATCAAAGTTCAAAGCATAATTACGCAGATGTCTTTTTCTACATCATAAAATTATTTGTTTAACATTGTTGCCGGCCGGCGGAGAACATGGCATCTGACTGATGACGTAATAAGGAATGAAATGAACGTGCGCCCCCCGCGCGGACTGCGTAATAGCAGCCAGCGGTAGTTGAACGCATGTACGTCGTGTAATTTTACAAAACAGCAGTAGTTGTCTTCTTTTACTTGACAAAAGTACAAGAAATGAGGCGATATTTGTATTTTTTATTTTGCCATGTTGTAAAATATAAAGTTTTTAGTTAGTTACCTACTGAAATAAAAAAAAAAATCTCAAAATTGTAGTTAACTTTTTTTACTTTGCACCCGTCGATACCTACTAATATTATAAAGCTGAAGAGTTTGTTTGTTTGAACGCGCTAATCTCAGGATCTACTGGTTCGATTTGAAAAATTCTTTTAGTGTTAGATAACCCATTTATCGAGGAAGGCTATAGTTTATAATTATTTCATCACGATAAGACCAATGTTTCAAAATGCTTATTCTATTTTATTCATAATTTTTATTGTAATATTAATTTTTTGACTTCATTTAGGTAATAACTCAATATTATTGTATCAATTTTAATTTTAATTTTTAAGTCTATTGATTTTAATGTCACTGAATTTGTTCATAATTTATAATTGATTGTTTTATTATTAATCTTTCATATTAATTTTAATTTTGTAATGTCAATTTTAATTTTATCGTTTCATTTTTTTTATTTAATTTAAATTTGTTTTTAAATTTATTGTAATAATTTAATTTTCATTGATTTAATTTTAAATGTATCAATTTTACGTGTTTTTGTAATGAAACACTCTTAAGTAAGCTGTATGTGCCTATAATTGAGTGTGCTGTGCTGTTGATTGTTGTGAATTTGTTGGTGTCTACCTTGTTGGCGTATAATTAAAATAAAATAAAATAAAAATTGGGTTTTTTTCTTTTCTTTTGAGAGCTTCCGCTGCGTAAGCGGTTAAAGTTTCGCATAAACTATGTATGACAAATTGATCATAATCCACGCGGCGAAGTTGCGCGCGAGGCTATAGTGATAAATATTGATTTAAATTTAGGTTAGTCTTTAGATTACGGGCTGTCAGTTTATGTGGTTCTAGGGTGGAGGGCGAGGGGGGCAGGTGCCTAGCCCCTGGTTCCCCCACAAGGTAGTGCAATAGCTTAATAGCGTTATTCTAACCTCAAAACTTTAACTATGTATATCTCCATAACCATGGAGTTCCGCGGGGTGGGAATGGTAACAAGGGGTAGCCCGCTCCCTCTCTCCCCTTTCCACCCCACAAAACCCCATAAATCGACGGCCCGTAATCTAAAGACGAGCCTTAAATTATAATGATATTCCGTTTTAAAATTATTTACGTTATTTTATTGATATTTCATTACGTACGATTTTTTTCCTTGAAATGTAGGCAACTAGGCATAATATGATCTTTTCTAGTATATGGTATGATCTTCTGAAAAATAAAGTTGACAACACTTTCTTGATGACGATTTATTAAATTGTAGTGATCTTGAGATCGTGATTACATCCTGAGAGCCTATCAGCTAAGATCGCTCTTGAGATCGTATCTGAGAGCGATTTATAAATACGGGCCTTAAGGCGGTATCCCGGCGGTAAATAACCTTGAGCATTCGTTCCCTCTTTGCCGCACCCCACCTCTCGTAAAACACTATTAGCGGCATTTGGTGAACAACTTACGAATACACGTAAAAATTACAGATCTAGGGATCCGCACGGCATTCAATAAAAAAATATATTATTTTTTTATAAGAAATAAATGTTAATTGGCGCGTATATAATTTAGGTAAGTAATAAATTCAGTTACTACACTTACGTTCTATAAATACTAATAATGAAGTATAATATTACTTAAACTTATAAATAACTAGCTGACCCGGCGAACTTCGTACCGCCTAACAGTCGATTCTTTAATTATTATTTTTTAAATACTTATTTTGCTATTTGGGATAACGGCAATTTGGGTCAGCTAGTAAGATAAAAAAAAGAAAAAAGAAAGTTGATAAGTCAACAATTACATAATGTAAAAAAAAAAATATAAATTAATATATTGACAAATATTGACATTAATATTTATACGTCACTCAATTGTTTTGCCTTACTGAAACCCCTCCACTAAAACTTAAACTTTATGGTATGGTATTAAAGTTCAAATTGACTTTTAAGTATTATTACGAAACTTTTGTATGGGAATATAGAATAGTGTTGTTTTCAGACTTTTCAGGCAATTTTTCTAATTTTTCGTAAGAAAAATCTGTTTAGCTGCTCTCGAGATTTGCGCTTAGCAACACATTCATCACATTTCATTTCACAGACAGTGTAAGTAGAAAAATAAAATAACAACAATAAAGTAAATTTTATTATATATATTTTTTATTTTAAAGTAGGTCTAGGTAAAAAGTAAAAACCTATACTACGTGGTCAAATTAAATTAGCTAGCAAAACTCTTTATCATGGGTGTCGTTTCTATAATTTTCAAAGGTGCTAAAACCATTTTTAGATACCTACACAACAATAGCGTCTTTAAAAGAAACTCAATACATAGTTTTAAATACACACACAGAGCGTCCTTTCACAATAAATAACAAACAAAAAAACTATCCCAAACAAAAGTCAACAAAAAATGCTAACAATATGCTAATAAATTTATTATTGTTTACTAGCTGTGCCCGCGACTTCGTCCGCGTGGAATTAAAAAAAAATATATTGTTCAGTTCGCAGAGATACAAAATAAAAATAAAAGTAACAGCCTATTACATCAGCTATCTGTCAGTGAAAGTCCCGTCTGAATCGGTCAAGCCGTTTCAGAGATTAGCCGGAACAAACTGACAGAAAGACAGACAACAATTGTAAAAAATGTTATTTTGGTATATGTACCGTGTATACATGTATATGCATTTAGTAAAAGGCTATTATTTTATTATTACAAACGGACACTCCAATTTTATTTATTTGTATGTATAGAGTATAGACGTATAGATTTATAATATGACGTGAGCGTGCGCTAGCCGAGACGGTGACAAACGACACAAGCTTCGCCCTCCAAACCTTGCGGCAGACTGAATTCCGATACCCCGCACTTGAGCTACAGTAGTGAATACGCCCAGATTTTAGAAAAAAATCAATAACACATCAAATTTAGGTCTTTTCGAAAAATTTATTCATGCGAATTGTTCATTATTACATTGTCCATCCATTAGTATCGGTAGCAAAATAAAAAAATGTTTACTTTACGAGGAGACGCATAGTATCAGTAATTATTTCTCATTTTTGTGGTTTCGTTGTAAGGCGATTATTTAAAATGTATTCCTTTAAAAAAATTTAAAAAATCATCTATTATATAATCAAAATTATGTAGAAATTAAATGTGTTTGTATTAGTTTGATATTTCTTTCCAATAAAAAGTAGATTAGCTTCAAAAAACTGCACAAAAAACGGCTAGCGCGGCGTTTTGCCCCCACAGCCGCCTTAATGTCAATTACTTAAGAATCCATAAGGACTAATTTGAACGTCTCTGAGTGCGGCCGCTAGTGTATCAATGTATGGTGGAACTAGCTGGTGCCCGCAACTTCGCCTGCGTTGGATTAGATTTTAGACAATTCGAATTCACATAATCTTCTATACTTATCTATATAATAAAAAAATAAACTATTTTTTTATCTTAAACGGTTTTATTACAATAAAAATGATGTAGTTAGGTTATGTACTAAAAGCTAAATAATAATTCGGTAATCCCTAGCTACCAGATCGCACCAATCTTCTCATCAATCTGGGGTATTGATCAGACAAAATATAAAATCGTTGGGCGTAGCGTATCCAGAGTAAACATTATGAGAGAAATTTCAAGTCACAACCCGATTGCCGCAGCAAAAATTATCGCTATCCTTTTTACGATGAATCTTCAATTTACTACGACTTACGAGAGACCATACTACTATTGATGCTCTTTTCTCGAGATATTTGACAAAAATCGAATCAAAAGCATATAATTATATCATATTTTATTTGCCATTAAGCTATAGTTTCTATGATAGAACATAATTAACTAATAGGCTTAATATTGTTATTCATGTAAATAGCTGTTTCTTTGTACCTATATTATTAATTTATTAGTGTACAGTTTCATTTTGAATAATATAAAAGTGTTAAAATAATTTTGTAATTCGTAACCATTTAGTCTTAAGTTGTAAGAATAAAAATGTCGACTAAATTTTGTATAAGTAGATAAGTTGTGAATGTACAAACCATTAGTTAGATTAACAATGTACCTATACAAAAAACAAGAAGCAACCCTGTAAACTATAAAAAAGTATCCACTATTGTTTTATTACCCCGTGTATAAAGGTAGCCAGAGTTAGGCCTAAAAGTAAAAGGGGGAACCCACCCTGTGTGTGAAAGAGGAAGAATGCCTGATATAACAACTATTAATTTTAAATTATTTTTATTATTTAAAATTTTTGTAAACAAACAATAAGACTAACAAGGTCAACTAGCAAGGTCGCTTCGCTGTTGTGCGACGTTGCCAAACATGTTGAGCGTCAAGTGTTACAAGCTTCTTTGAAATAAAATGAAATGAAAACATTTATTTCGCCATAAGGTGATACACACACTTAACGAAAATCAAAATTTGCAAATGTTGCTTAATGAATACATAGCTTAAATCAATTGAATAGGGTAGGGTGAAGCGCGGCCTTCGACGCGACATTTATATAGGCACAGACCACAGTGGCACACGCCGCCGGCCGCCGCGCCGCCAGCCACCCCGACCGGTACCACTGCGACCGCTATGTTCCTGCATTTTAAATCTATGATATCTTTGAAAACATTGATTTAAATTACATACTGTAAAGGACCATATTGATGTATATTAAATGCACAATGTATTTAAGGTACTTAATTGGATAACGAATAATTCTTTATTGCTTAAAATCGTTTCATAAATAAGCCATTATTTCTCGTAAACAGTAAGGGCGCCTTCAAATTAGCCGCGCGGCGGCAGCGCGTCTGCAGCGCTGCTGACGCGCGACGTTGTAAATGTATGTAAATAACAACTCGCGACAGCAGCGCGGCGCCTTCAAATTTGTCGCGCTGCTGTCGCGCGTTGTGCGCGGCTAATTTGAAGGCGCCCTAAAGGATAAAAAACAAGCTATCATTATGATCTTGTTAATAAAAAGAACTAAAAATATAAACATAATAATTTAAACCTGATAAGAAAAATATCATTATATAGGTACATTGCATGCAACCTTTAACGATAATAGCCATGGATGGATTAGTGACTAAAAATTAATTATGATATAAGATTGTTGATATTTTCACAAAACGAGTTAAGAAAATATAATTTCACATGACAGTGAACACTAATCAGAAAATTATGTCACCCCATGCAGAACATCATTTTTAGGGTTCCGTACCCAAAGGCTAAGGGGGCGTTCAAGTATTACGTAACGCTAATTTGGGGGGAGGGATCTTGTTAAACGTTACGATGCGTTACAGGGGAGGGAGGGGCGTTTCGAACAGCGCGTGACGTAACATTGTTTTTTGTTTATTAAAAAAAACTAGGGTATTAAAATCTATTGTTTTATTTATTTATTACTACCAAAAACGCGATTAAAACGATAACAAAAGTAGTTTAGCTACTTTCCGGTTAGTTTGCGCAACAAAGTTGTGACATTTGGGTAAAAATGTGGTAAAAATGGTCAATTGGATGTTACATAACGCTCGTGGTGTAGGGGGGGGGGTACAGGAAAACGTTACGGCGCGTTACATGGGGGTGAGGGGGGATCAAAATCTATAAATTACTTACATTTTAAAAAAGTAATTGTTTTAAATTTTGTCCTTAACAGTTAAATGTGAGGTAATTTTTTGTAGTTTTCAATTTTTAGTTTTCAGTTTGTAGTTAGTTAATTAGTAGTAGTCTATTTTTAGTTTTGTACAGCATTTCAATTTATGGTTTTCAATTTGTAGTTAGTCAATTAGTAGTAGTCTATTTGTAGTTTTGTGCAACATAACGCGTTGTTTATATATTATATCTTATATATAATTATTGTTTTAGACACTGGAACAGAGGTAAATTTGAGAATAAGATGTTCATATAACAAGTAATAAATTATATTTAAAAAAATGTACATTTTGCCAACTACATAAATTTAAATAACATACTTTAAATGTAGCAAAACTCAAAATTCAACATTCGTAAAGATAAAAAGATAAAATATAAAAAATTAAAAGGAAAATACATATTGACAAGTTATAATAATAATAATAATAATAATAATATTTATTTATTTCAAAAATTTTGGTACATAGCATAAACAATCCGTAACGATAATAACTACATTAGTATAAAACTGTGTCGCAGTCATTAACGCCCTCCTCACAACGCGTCGTATCAGAAAGTTGACCAAATTTCAAAAAAAATATAAAAGCAAAACAATATGATCAATAGGAAAAAGATCAAACAATAAAAATAACAATTATAATAAAAAAAGCATGCTGTTTGTGTGTGTGTGTGTGTGTGTGTGTGTGTGTGTGTGTTTTTTTTTTTTTTTTTTCTTGCGAGAGGAGGAAAAAATCTTTCAAAGACACCGCTGTGAAAGATGATGGTCGGTGATGTGGGATTTCCACCCACTAAAAAAACCCCCTCGCTCTTCAGCCTCTGATCCCCCCGGTACCGCCGCTAGGCATTACTTCGTGGAGGGAGGCACTAGCTACTGCTCTTCCGTCGTGCTGATGTCACGGGTTTTGTTTTCCGCCCGCTTCCTCTCCAACCGACGGAGTTCTTGAAGAACTTCCGTCGCAAAAACGCTTGTCGCCTGCCAAGCTGCTTCCGATGAAAGCATAGCTTCTATCAAAGACTCGGGCTGAATTTTCTTCGTAAGGGCCTCTGCCCAGGTACTGCGTAACAGGTCGAAACGAGGACACGTAAAGAACACGTGCTCTGCGTCTTCACTAACTTCTGGGCAGGACGGGCACATTGGTGATACATCGTGCTTATATTTGTAGAGGTATGCCCGATAGCACCCATGCCCTGAGATCATTTGTGTCAGGTAGTAATTGACCTCACCATGATTACGGTTCAACCAAACATCAAGTTGTGGAATAAGACGGTAAGTCCATCTGCCTTTTGTACTCGTATCCCACTTCGATTGCCATCGTCGTATGCTATTTAGCCGTTCCTCCTTGCCAAGTTCTCCAGGGCTCAGTATGGTCGCTACTTTACGGTGGTAAAGGGTTTTCCGTTCTTCGGCTAGTACTTCAATTGGCAGCATCCCAGCAATAACGTACACAGCGTCGTCAGACACTGTGCGAAAAGCACTGGCAATTCTTAAAGCACTCAGCCGGTATACTGGTGCAATTTTTCTTCGTGCTTCCTGTATTTTAAGCGCATCGGCCCAGATGGGGATTCCGTAGGTGAGCACAGATGTTACTACAGATGTCAGTAACGCCCTCCTTCTCTGCTTCGGGCCTCCTATGTTGGGCATCAGCCTTGATAAAGTCGCTCTGACCACCGACGCTTTGGCACCCACGTGCTGTGCCTGCTGCTTGAAGTTGAGTCGGGCATCAATCATAACGCCCAAATAGCGAAGAGATGTGTGTGTGTGTGTGTGTGTTAGTATGTGTGTGTGTGTGTTTATTTATAAGGGTTGTTTTGTTCATTTATATAATTACACTAAAAATATCTGGTTAAGTTACGGTGACCAAAAGTTTTTCCGTCTGGTTGTAATTTAATGTCAATAACCAGTTTTTCAATTTATATTTACATACACGATAAGTTAGAGGATATATATTTAACTCCCTATTTATTTTATTGTACAATCTGGGACTGAAATAATAATGCTGACGACTTGAGGAGACCCTGTGACATAATTCTATTGGGCAGACTCTATCACTTCTTCGTTTACCGGACAAAAACCGTTTGTCAAATGGGATGGATTTGTGTTTACGAAAAGTTAAATAGGAAGAAAGTAACTAACAATATATGTAAAGGTAAAGAAAGAAATTCTTGTTGTTACCATTCTGTATATGGTCTAAGATCCGAGAAGCTAAATCTTCCCTCATCTGTTAATTAGATGAAACAGTTTTTATAGGCTTATTTCAATATTGTGAATTTATAAAAACAACCTCTGCCACAATAAGCCTGCTGCAAATAATAATACTTAAAAAAAAATTTTTTTTCTTCTAAAAAATCTTTTCTCTCTCATGTTAATTAAGTACATGTAGTAAGCTAAAACCGTCAATATTGTATTGTGTGTGTCTGTTAATTAACAGATGAGGGAATATTTTTTTATATCCCGGATCTTAGACCAATACATTGTTAATCAACAACTTTACGTGTATGTAATTGATGGTTTAGATGAAGAACAGAGTCAAATTTAAAAATCTGATGTCCTGAAAATGTATATCAAAAAATATAATAACACAAATTGTACATATTGTTACCTAGATAAATTTAAATGTTATAGTATCAATTTTTCAAAATTCATAGTTTGCAGTTATTTAAAATTAAATTAAAAACAACAATATATAATGCATTAGCTATAGGATCTTACATACTAGCGATTTTTAATAATATAAAGATGTCAATTAAATACTGCGTGTGAAGGTAATGTGAGAAAATACTAAAATATAGTCCGTTCAACGAGACGAGAGAAATTTTGTAAACAAAGCGCATCATTTTTTCATAGTGACGACGGAACAAACAAAATATAGTCTATCTCCTTCTATCTTGTTTGTTTGCTATCTGCTGCACGTCTCTCGGCAAGTTCGAACGTTGAATCTGTCAAGATAGTCTGACTTTGAAAACATTCGGATTTTGTAATAATTATTTGCATTTTAGTGTGCATGTTTTAAAAGAGTACCGAGAGATTTTTCCTCCGGCTTTTTTTCTCTCGACCTACACTAGGGACATTGTTATTAATTGTAATATTTAATAAAGCCGAGGATAAAGTAGGTAGGTAATTTCTAACGAGACATTAGTAACTTAATATTTTGACTAAGTTAGCGTTGCTTACAACACTGGGTACATTACGTAAGTTTGTAATGTAACTAATGTTAAGATAATAAATTTTAATTTTTTATTTTATTGTTTGATTTTATGCTGCCTAACTTTTTGTTATTATTGTTTAGTTTTTTTTTGTATCACTTTTTTTTCGACTTTCGTTAAGTGTGTGTATCACCTTATGGCGAAATAAATGTTTTCATTTATCATTCATTTATCATTTGTCGTTAAATTCCACGCGGACGAAGTCGCGGGCACAGCAGCTTGTATCTAATAAATATTTTAGTAATATTAATCATTAATATTTCATTTGTACCTAAAATCCTAAACTTAAAATTAAACTAATAAACTAATATTATTATATTTAAACTTTAAATGTAAAATGTAAAATAAATGTACATTTTGATAATTAATTATTTAAGAAGTATCAAATCTTATATACATAATTAAATTTAATTAATTATATTTAATTAAGTAATTATCAAAATATAAATATATTTTACATTTAAAAAAATTGTGTACGAAAAAAAGGTTACAAAACCCTGCACATGTAAATGACATCTATACTTATTATAAAAATAAGTCCCCCGGCCGCGTCTTTCTGTCCTCCTGTCTGTCTGTCTGAACGCGATAAACTCGAAAACTACGCAACGGATTTTTATACGGTTTTCAACAATAGAAAGAGTGATTCTTGAGGAAGGTTTAGGTATATAATTTATTATGTTTGAATGTAAATTAGCAGAAATACGGCGATAAATGTTGAAGAGGTCGCAAAAATCTCGCCAACGGGGAGCTTTCCACGCGAACGCTGCGTAAACTAGCAAGGATATAGTTGTATAATGTACTAGCGAATTCAAAATATATAAAAATTCTACAAAAAAGTCCGCGATAGCATATCTCTATCTCTTAGGGTTGACTTACAATAACCACTTTTATGTTCAAATTTTTAATTAAAAACATTACGTTATTTTCAAAGATATTTTCTTTAGTTCAGTATTAATCTTTATCCAAATGAATATGATATTTAGCTTAGGCATTTAATGCAGATTAAAATTGCCCTTCACACTATATTAATCAGATAAATAGTTTTTGAGATATCATCGTTAGAAGTAATTAACGGCGAAACATTTAATGCTCGGCGAGCTAGCGTTCTTTCCTTGAGATGCTTATGGCGCGGGCGAGTCCATCCCCTCTGCCCCGCATCGCTCGACCGCCTGCTCATGCTAATAAAGGAAATCAAAGAATATCAAAGATCGTTTTATCGAACTTTTTTTAACTTTTTTGTTAAATTCCACGCGGACGAAGTCGCGGGTACAGCTAGTCTATTATAATGACATTTTGGTTTGTTTACAAAAATTCTCTCGTCTCGTTGAACGGACTATAGTTTGTTTTTTCTTTCTTTGTTGTTGTTTTATATACACATTATTGATTACATGCAGCGTGAGTTACGTTTGCAGTAGTCAGGAGGTTGAAAAGAAACCACATAATTAATATTTATGTATTAATTCGGTATTAATACAATATTATCTTATACTACTTCTTATAACTAAACTAAAGTAATGACAATTGGTCGATGCTCGTACCAAGAGTTAATACAATAGTAATCTTAAAACTACATCTTATAACTTATGATGTCAATGTGGGACCAAAGAGTGTCGCTTCCACATTTCAGGCTTCAAAGGAAATCTTCGATTGACGTCAATGATTGACGTCAATGCTGCTTGTAGTTGCTGAGCTTGTAAAACGTGGAGCCTATGCAGGTTGTAGGTGCCGTGAGCAATAGGCAAGCATGCTGATGCAGCGATCTACTGGCTATGTCTAACACGTGTCTAACTTTTGTAGATGCCTGATGATGATCAAATAAACGATCGAAACGTCGCATTAGTAGTTTGATTGGCACCTTATGTCCACTTGTCTGCGAACTTTAATAATACTTATAACGAATAGACGCAATGACAAATAATAATAACAATATTTTAAGGAAATAAATTTTTAAAGGAAACGGATACGATTTCATACACTCTTGGATCAAAATGTAATGAAATGAAAATGGTATCAATTAATGTATTTAGGCTTATTGATATCTCACTAAAAATTCTTTACATTTGGGCTATCTGAGAGCGGAGTTATTAGATGTTTTGTAAAAGTGAGGTTATGTTACAATGTCTATAAAAAACCCGATCACTTAGTTCTTGAAGCACTAACGTTTATTATATTTACTTATTTAGTGATAAATATCAGGATTTTCCAAGTCACGGGAATATTTTCAGAGAAAACCGCATAAAAATTTATTGGAAAATAGCTGAGTAAATGAATTTTATTTAAAATTTTTACATTTGTTTCGTAATTATAATTCGAAAAAATGACGCATTCCCCCTGTGAAGCTTCTTTACTGAGTTCCTATTACCACCTTCCAGCTCTATTATCGGATCAGACCTTGATTACCATCTAGCACCAAAGTACTCGCCAAGACGAATCAAACGAGCCCATACTCGATTGCGTTATGACGTTTAATTACTGAGTTCCGATGACCATCTTCCAGCTCCATCATCAGACCCTGGTTACGATCTAGCACCAAAGTACTCGTAAAGACAAATCAAACGAGCCGAAACTCAATGCGGTTGCGTCGTTTCACTACAGAGTTCCTATGACCATCTTCCAGCTCCATCATCAGACCCTGGTAACCATCTATCACCAAAGTACTCGTCAAGACGAATCAAACAAGCCCATACTCGATTGGCTTATGACGTTTAATTACTTAGTTCCGATGACCATCTTCAAGCTCCATCATCAGACCCTGGTTACCATATAGCACCAAAGTACTCGTCAAGATGAATCAAATGAGCCCATACTCGATTGGGTTATGACGTTTAATTACTGAGTTTCGATGACCATCTTCCAGCTCCATCATCAGACCCTGGTTACCATCTAGCACCAAAGTACTGGTCAAGACGAATCAAACGAGCCCATACTCGATTGGGTTATGTCGTTTAATTACTGAGTTCCGATGACTTTCTTCCACCTCCATCATCAGACCCTGGTTACCATCTAGCACCAAAGTACTCGTCAAGACGAATCAAACGAGCCCATACTCGATTGGGTTATGACGTTTAATTACTGAGTTCCGATGACCATCTTCCAGCTCCATCATCAGACCCTGGTTACCATCTAGCACCAAAGTACTCGTCAAGATGAATCAAACGAGCCCATACTCGATTGGGTTATGACGTTTAATTACTGAGTTTCGATGACCATCTTCCAGCTCCATCATCAGACCCTGGTTACCATCTAGCACCAAAGTACTGGTCAAGACGAATCAAACGAGCCCATACTCGATTGGGTTATGTCGTTTAATTACTGAGTTCCGATGACTTTCTTCCACCTCCATCATCAGACCCTGGTTACCATCTAGCACCAAAGTACTCGTCAAGACGAATCAAACGAGCCCATACTCGATTGGGTTATGACGTTTAATTACTGAGTTCCGATGACCATCTTCCAGCTCCATCATCAGACCCTGGTTACCATCTAGCACCAAAGTACTTGTAAAGACGAATCAAACGAGCACATACTCGATTGGGTTATGTCGTTTAATTACTTAGTTCCGATGACCTTCTTCCGGCTCCATCATCAGACCCTGGTTACCATCTAACACCAAAGTACTCGTCAAGACGAATCAAACGAGCCCATACTCGATTGGGTTATGACGTTTAATTACTGAGTTCCGATGACCATCTTCCAGCTCCATCATCAGACCCTGGTTACCATCTAGCACCAAAGTACTTGTAAAGACGAATCAAACGAGCCCATACTCGATTGGGTTATGTCGTTTAATTACTGAGTTCCGATGACCTTCTTCCAGCTCCATCATCATACCCTGGTTACTATCTAACACCAAAGTACTCGTCAAGACGAATCAAACGAGCTCATACTCGATTGGGTTATGACGTTTAATTACTGAGTTCCGATGACCATCTTCCAGCTCCATCATCTGACCCTGGTTACCATCTAGCACCAAAGTACTCGTCAAGACGAATCAAACGAGCCCATACTCGATTGGGTTATGACGTTTAATTACTGAGTTCCGATGACCATCTTCCAGCTCCATCATCTGACCCTGGTTACCATCTAGCAACAAAGTACTTGTAAAGACGAATCAAACGAGCCCATACTCGATTGGGTTATGTCGTTTAATTACTGAGTTCCGATGACCTTCTTCCAGCTCCATCTTCAGACCCTGGTTACCATCTAGCACCAAAGTACTCGTCAAGACGAATCAAACTAGCCCATACTCGATTGGGTTATGACGTTTAATTACTGAGTTCCGATGACCATCTTCCAGCTCCATCATCAGACCCTGGTTACCATCTAGCACCAAAGTACTCGTCAAAACGAATCAAACGAGCCCATACTCGATTGGGTTATGACGTTTAATTACTGAGTTCCGATGACCATCTTCCAGCTCCATCATCAGACCCTGGTTACCATCTAGCACCAAAGTACTTGTAAAGACGAATCAAACGAGCCCATACTCGATTGGGTTATGTCGTTTAATTACTTAGTTCCGATGACCTTCTTCCGGCTCCATCATCAGACCCTGGTTACCATCTAACACCAAAGTACTCGTCAAGACGAATCAAACGAGCCCATACTCGATTGGGTTATGACGTTTAATTACTGAGTTCCGATGACCATCTTCCAGGTCCATCATCAGACCCTGGTTACCATCTAGCACCAAAGTACTTGTAAAGACGAATCAAACGAGCCCATACTCGATTGGGTTATGTCGTTTAATTACTTAGTTCCGATGACCTTCTTCCGGCTCCATCATCAGACCCTGGTTACCACATAGCACCAAAGTACTCGTCAAGACGAATCAAACGAGCCCATACTCGATTGGGTTATGACGTTTAATTACTGAGTTCCGATGACCATCTTCCAGCTCCATCATCAGACCCTGGTTACCATCTAGCACCAAAGTACTTGTAAAGACGAATCAAACGAGCCCATACTCGATTGGGTTATGTCGTTTAATTACTGAGTTCCGATGACCTTCTTCCAGCTCCATCATCAGACCCTGGTTACCATCTAGCACCGAAGTACTCGTCAAGACGAATCAAACGAGCCCATACTCGATTGGGTTATGACGTTTAATTACTGAGTTCCGATGACCATCTTCCAGCTCCATCATCAGACCCTGGTTACCATCTAGCACCAAAGTACTCGTCAAAACGAATCAAACGAGCCCATACTCGATTGGGTTATGACGTTTAATTACTGAGTTCCGATGACCATCTTCCAGCTCCATCATCAGACCCTGGTTACCATCTAGCACCAAAGTACTTGTAAAGACGAATCAAACGAGCACATACTCGATTGGGTTATGTCGTTTAATTACTTAGTTCCGATGACCTTCTTCCGGCTCCATCATCAGACCCTGGTTACCATCTAACACCAAAGTACTCGTCAAGACGAATCAAACGAGCCCATACTCGATTGGGTTATGACGTTTAATTACTGAGTTCCGATGACCATCTTCCAGCTCCATCATCAGACCCTGGTTACCATCTAGCACCAAAGTACTTGTAAAGACGAATCAAACGAGCCCATACTCGATTGGGTTATGTCGTTTAATTACTGAGTTCCGATGACCTTCTTCCAGCTCCATCATCAGACCCTGGTTACCATCTAGCACCGAAGTACTCGTCAAGACGAATCAAACGAGCCCATACTCGATTGGGTTATGACGTTTAATTACTGAGTTCCGATGACCATCTTCCAGCTCCATCATCTGACCCTGGTTACCATCTAGCACCAAAGTACTCATCAAGACGAATCAAACGAGCCCATACTCGATTGGGTTATGACGTTTAATTACTGAGTTCCGATGACCATCTTCCAGCTCCATCATCTGACCCTGGTTACCATCTAGCACCAAAGTACTTGTAAAGACGAATCAAACGAGCCCATACTCGATTGGGTTATGACGTTTAATTACTGAGTTCCGATGACCATCTTCCAGCTCCATCATCAGACCCTGGTCACCATCTAGCACCAAAGTACTCGTCAAGACGAATCAAACGAGCCCATACTCGATTGGGTTATGTCGTTTAATTACTGAGTTCCGATGAACTTCTTCCAGCTCCATCATCAGACCCTGGTTACCATCTAGCACCAAAGTACTTGTCAAGACGAATCAAACGAGCCCATACTCGATTAGGTTATGACGTTTAATTACTGAGTTCCAGTGACCATCTTCCAGCTCCATCATCAGACCCTGGTTACCATTTAGTACCAAAGTACTCGTCAAGACGAATCAAACGAGTCCAAACTCTATGAGGTTGTGTAGTTTCATTACAGAGTTCCTATGACCACCTTCCAGCTCCATCATCAGATCAGCACCATGTCACCATAATATTGCGTCGTCACGCGATTTACACATGTATGCAAAATTTCAGCTCAATCTAGTGATCAGAAAAACTAAATAAAAGCTTGTATTTATAATAATAATAATATATATAACGCTTGGTTGTTCTGGGACATTCAATGATAACCATGAAGTGTGCATTTTGTAAATAAATGTTGAAATAATACAAGTACTGCCATCTATATTGGTTTATTGGTATTATTTTATATACAATTTTTGAATGTCCTCCATAGATTCATTGGATACATAAATATATTGGAACCTGACCTGATAACATACAGATGTCCCCAAATCAAATATTGAATAAAAAACGTGTCCCAGCACTAGTCACAACACATAAATATATATATATATATATATATATATATATATATATATATATATATATATATATATATATATATATATATATATATATATATATATATATATATATATATATATATATATATATATGTATATATTATATTGCATTGCAAAATTTGATTTATTTATTTATTTTTGAGTTATTGTGTTACTGCATCGATTACGTTTTTTCTTAATACCAATGTTGTTCATTAAGAGTAGGTTAGACTTATTAGAATACTATAAAATAATAATCAAACAAATTACCTTAATTGATTTAAGTGTTTATACATTTTACTTGATTTTTAAAGACTTTATGTTCCATTGATAAACAAACAAAAATAATACTTATAGGACCTATTGAGGAAATTGAATAGGTACTTGTTCTAAATGTGGCCATAACACTGCTTTTTGCACGGTTTTATGGGCAATTAACACAAATAAGTAATCAAAGTGTGTACTTGTAATATCGATATTATTTATTAACTTTTGAGTCAATGAATATGAATATTTACTGGGTGCTTTTAAACCAAGTTTATGTCTGATTTTTGATTATTAAATGATAAAACTAACTAGCAGATAATTTAATCATAGTTAAATAAGTAGGATTCGATTAAAAAATCTGTTTTAGAAAAAAATACTTTGATAAGTATTTAAGGAAGACAAATGTGAACAAATTCAAATTCTATAATAAGTTCTACTACATCCAAAATACAACAGATGTAATCGTACATCTAGTAGTAATAAAATAAAATCGTTTTATAGTTTTTTATTTTAGAATTAATCTCAGTTTTTATTGACATTCTTAACATCGTAAAATTCAAAATAAATTAACAATTTGTGTTTTACTTTTAACAAGGATAATATTCATTACCTTTTAGTACTCATTTTCATGGGCTGATGGTTAAAAACATTAAAGGCAGATGCATACAAGGACCGCAAAAGACCATTTTGTTAAAATGTTGTTTAAAACATCAGTGTGTCCAGTTTCTCTCACAATTTGTAAAGAGAAGTTATTTTACCTATATTGTTCTTTTATATTTTTCTGAATCTATAAATTTTGTATGTATATAATGCATTTGATATGTATTTGAATTATGATATTTTAATATTATTATAATCAATATAGTAATTTCAAACAGAATGTATTTGTTTGGAATAAGTCACTATTTAATTGTGAACATCGGATACGAGCTAAGTTAATTTTAAATTTACTTAAATTTCTTCAGACAAAAATAGTTTAAAATAACTATCGAAATGTTAGTGCTAGCTAACAAATTGTCGGTTTGCATTAAATAGAGGATAAGAAAACAAAGTAGGTTTTATTTGTAATTAATTTTGCTTGTGAAGGTATGTTTACCACAGCACCTATGAAGACCATGGCGCTTGCAAAAGTGTTAAAGTATCGGGAACTCAAAACAAATATAAAGAAACATAATATATATCCTGTTTTATATATAAATTACAAAAGATTAATGATCGCTATTCATTGAACCATATTGCTGATATTAGCTCCAATGCTGTTTCTGTTTGTTCAATTTTTTTACACCAATAGTTGCTTCTCAGCTTCTTTGAATGGCATTATTTTACCATCTTAACTTTTAAAACATTTCTTGATAAATATGCTAATGAGTATATAATGTTTTTAAAATATATCTACTTGTAAATAAAAATGTCGAAAATACTCTCTTTTTTATTATGAGTAATATTTTACAGTTAGTTAGTTAATAGGAATGTTTAAGGAGTGTAGTTGGAAGTAAAACAATATTTTCCCTTCAATATGGATATCTCTTAAATACTATAAATTTACTATTATACGTTTTCGAATTACAATTTTATATTTCTGAGAAATTTTAAAAATTGTTTATTTTTATTTGCTAACCATAACAAGTAAAAACTAGTTATTTTATACCTTTCAATATTCATTTCCTAAATGTAATATTTAGAGCCACGTAAAACGAAGTGTGAACAGTTTACATTTGCACCTTATATATAGCATGGAAATGGTATTATAGCATGGAAGGTTATCCGCGGCTGGCTGAAAGTGCTTGGGTTTGATAGATATATCACCTGTTTGTATTTTGTTACCATGTAAACTTGTAGTTAGAAACGTAATGGTGAAGGCTACCAATTATGTGATATGAACTTTGAAAGTTCTGGTTCTGTTTTTCATAGTCTGTAATGTTATGGTAATTGTTTATTCAGTCAATTCAGACAAAAGCAACGGTGATCAATTCATGGATGTTTGGATACATCCTCATTTATAATGAATTAACTTCTACTGTAGACTATTTATTCTATTTTTATGCAAATCTAAAATAGTTTTCGAAAAATATCGCTTTTAGCCCACTAGAAATATGAGATAATTAGAGTTAGTAGAGAGAGAACAAAATTGAAAAGTAAATAGTTCGATAATACTTACGAAGATCGATTAAAATAAATAAGTATTGGACGTATCATTTTATTTACTAAATATAAGTTAAAGCGTAGTAGATATTAATATACTTCCAATGGGAAAAAAGAATAAATCTCTTTAATTATTAGTTACGACCACTTGTTGCAAATAGTCGTACGTGCGTGCAAATCCACTTAGCCCTGGAATAATCATATTGTTATCCGCAAAGCCGGAACGAGTTCTTTTATTAACAAATTAAGCGGAAATCTCGACTGCCCATATTGGATAATATTGATAGATTATTACTTCGGATCGTAAATGTCGAGGTCGAAAATGATAAATGACCAATTGACATACGGCGATCTAGTGGAACACGTTTATCGTTCGAACCTAATAATAAATGGTAGGTACTTGTGTTGTACTTGCATTGTTTATTTAGTGATTAGAAATGTACGTGTTAGCTCAATTTATGTTGATTTTTAATGTTATGAATTTGATTACAAAAATTTACTTTATTATAATAAGTAGCTTTCTATAATAAACTGAAAATGCTTCACAGCAGGGTAAAGTGCTAATCAACCACGCTGAACCACCAAATACCTCAGTCATCATAATATATGTATTTTTCTATACCGCTGAGTTCGAAATGTACTTGTGGGTCTCCCCACCGTGGCTCGGAGATTGCTCGGAGAGCACGTTAAGCCGTCGGTCCCGGTTGTTATCGTGCACACCTGATAGCGATCGTTACTCATAGTAGGGAATATATCTACCAACCCGCATTGAAGCAGCGTGGTGGATTAAGCTCCAATCCTTCTCCTACATGGGGAAGAAGCCTATGCCCAACAGTGGGATATTACAGGCTGAATCGTGAGTTCGAAATAAAATGTATTCCAAAAAGCACTAAATAGAGAACTGGATAAACAAAGTTTTCCTAATCTTTTGATATAATTTTAAATATACTAATATTTATATTATTACACTTACTTTCATTATTTTAAAGATACTTCCCCTAAGTTAAGTATGAAAGATCACTTATCTTCTGAAAAAAGATATTACGGTATGTTTTTTAATTACGTCTGGACAGTTCAAAGAGCGCTGAAACCACGAGTCGCATTTAATCTACTCAAAACACAGACAGCATTCCAACTAAACGATTCTACATTAAATTTAGCTACACGACAACAATTGTAGCATTAAGGCGGGTTCTAATAATGTTTTTGCTCGGTCACAAGATTTGACTAATGGTGCCCTTGTCGCGAACACACCGCGCTTCCCACGGGCTCTCTGTGAGGGATGTAATTTAATGTCTCTTCTCGTAATACGTGCTTTTCAAACGAGTTTAATTTTAATTTTTATGAGACCATTTGTACAGTTTCGAGCGAACGTCTAGAGGATTTGCGCGACAAATTGAAACGGTTTTTGTAACGACAATAATGGGTTAAGCGGGACCGAGAAATTGTCATTTTTAATCTTCCACGCACCTTAAAAAATATTATGACTACGTTTACATTTAATTACACGCGCTTATTAGTAAGTTGTTTGCGCTTATTGTATTTATTACTAACCCATATATGACCAATTTTTGAATTTCTAGTAATTTCACGATCACGATTCAGCCTGTAATATCCTACTTAGAGATTGCAACCCGGTATGTTTTTCAACGCGGCCGGGCCCGGGTGCATTATTGTTAGCGATGAAACCTAAGTATTTTATGAAAATTTTCTCTATATGAATGAAAAAACACAATGATTCAAGGTTAATATTTATTTCAAACTGGCTTATGAACAATTATCACAATAATCAGCCTCACTCAAGTCTCAAAATCGCACTTAATACAGAATTTATTACTTTTACTTATGGACGGAAAAGTAACTAGTATTAGTAATTATTCATTTTAATAAGTTTAAATAAGCAGGTTTTTCTCTTTACTCCTTATAGTGTCTATTTGAAAACATAGTATTTAAATAATTGTGTGAGCTCGCAAACAAAAAAAACCGACTTCAATTACATCGACAAGTAATACAACGTAATAAAAAATAGTCAAATAAATACGCGCTAACAAAGATTACTCAAAAAGTGGTAATCAGATCTCGATCAAATTTAAACAAGGCTACATGACAAGTATTGGCCTTCGATTAAAGTAAGAATCATGAAAATAGATAAACCCAGTGAAAAGTAATGCGGTTTAATACTAGATACGATATAACGATACGATATACGGTCGACGAAAAAGTAGTCAAGTAAATACGCATTATTAGATAACTCTAAGTAGGTACTTGTCAGATTTTAATTAAATTTAAATGGGACCACATGACACGCAACACCTTTTAGTTAAAATAAAGTTCATCGAAATCGGACCACCAAGTCAAAAGTTCTGATCTAACATACATTAAAAAAAATTCAATCAAATTGAGAACCTCCTCCTTTTTGGACGTCGGTTAATAATAAACTAATAACGCAGCTTAAGGTACTAAACGTCATAAAGACTTAGATTAGATAGATAGATAAACTTTGGTAGCTTTGTTAATTGTTATAAACAAAACAAATTCTTGTTTGCTAAAAGTAAAGTATGTTTTTTCTTAAACTTTGGCTATTAAGAGTTTAGACTAGTGAGTGTTACTATTACTAATTGACTAAATAGCGAAATCTTATATGATAGGTGTACTGTAACTGTAAACAACCAAACTTGTATAGTCGCGGTTTACGTACCGGGTCTGGTGACCGGGCTCGGTAAAAATGGCCGGGCCCGGTGGGTGTCTAAAAGGGCACCGGGCCCGGGTGGGCCCGGCCCGGCCGGGCCCGGTTTGCAATCTCTAATCCTACTGTTGGGCATAGGCCTCTTCCCCACGTAGGAGAAGGATCGGAGCTTAATCCACCACGCTCCAATGCGGGTTGGCGGATATATTCCCTACTATGAGTAACGATCGCTATCAGGTGTACATGATAACAACCGGGACCGACGGCTTAACGTGCTCTCCGAGGCACGGTGGGGAAACCCACAAGGACTACACAAACACCCAGACCACAGCAAACATCTGTATGGCCAATACAAATGCTGTCGTGTGCGGGGATCGAACCCGCAACCGCCCGCGCAACAGCCAATCGCAATCCAGTGCTGTGACCGCTGCGCCAACGCGGCGTCAATTTAACCTGACTTAATTATTCAAACGAAAAATAATGAACAAAATACAAGGATGAATATAATACCTATTTCATCAGGAAATTAAAACAAAATCTAATTACTTACGAAAACTGTAACGTTAAAAAACTAGCACCTGGAAAATGTTGAGTCATTTAAGAAATTAAAAGAAAGCATAAAATCCACGTTATGAATATTACATGAAAATTCACGGGTTGTCAGCCGCTTTCATACTTCCGACATCCTTGACAGGTTTCATTATAATCTATGGACTTAATGTATCATACAATTATTATTTTAACACATATGCATGTAATATATATTAGTTGTGTTATGTAGCTGTTCTTGGACTTATCAAAATACATTCAGTAAAGAGGTCGGTGGCCAACTGTTTTTAAAAATATGCTGTCACATTATATACGATATATTTTCATAATATAATCAAAATATAGACGTTGTTCGTGGTTTGCTCGCTTTAATATTTATTTTGTGACTATTGTCGTTACTTTAAGTCGTAACATGACCATTTATGGCCTTCGCTATTTCAGTACAATTTTTCGAAGCATATAAAGTAAACAAAAAAAAAAATTGGAACAAAATTTTGAGTTTTGAGTTAAAGAAGAGTTTGTTTGTTTGCTACTAATTGTTAAATCTAATCTCAGAAACAGGATGTTTGTTTAATCTATTCTCAGGAACTGTTATTCGAATTGAAAAATTATTTTTGTATTAAATAGTCCATTTACCGAGGAAAGCTACAGACATCACGCTACGACTAATTAGGAGATGAGCATTCATGAAAAGATCGTTTTTAAAAGTTGTAATAAAAAATCCATATATTTATCTCTTAAAGTTAACTCATTACAACCTTATGGTAATCAAGTATACTCTAAAATAATGCATTGTTTGCGAAAGTGATTTAATAGATATGGTATAAATCATTTGCCAAATAAATACGTTATTCATTACAATTATTTTTGAATGAAATTGTCTGCATAATCAATTGATTTCAATGAATATCTCAGAAGATATCATAGTTTTTCAAATAGCTCTGTAAATGATCACAAAAAAAGAAAAGGCGATTATATTGCATTATTATTAGCCAGGCATATGAATCCTTACGAATGAAAAATACTTCATCAACTAGAAAATTTTATGAAGATAAATTTTGTCTTCTATAGCACATAATTTGGATGCATAATTTAAGAAATAAAGTAAAATCAAATGGAACGTCCGTATTGGTTTAAAAATGTTTAAGTACATTTTCTCCTCAAAATTAACGCAGGTGAAACTGCATGGTATAGTTAGTTATTTATATTAAAGAAACGCACGACCAATTCCTAAAAAGAAGTTCTCCGGATAAGGCAAGAACTTTACGTATATTTTTAAGAATATAGACAAATAAAATAATTATTTATTTTTCGTTTTTGTAGCTATTTCCATAATCTTATTGAAGTGAAACTTCTTTAGGCGCATGAGGGGTAAAGAGCGACCGGTAACGCGGCAGCGTCATGACGGTCAGTACTTGGGTGACCACCTGGGAACACCGCGTGACGTTGGCTTTTTGTTTTTTTTTACAATTATTTTTGTTGTATTTTAAATTCGTTATTTTAAATTAGTTTTTTAACTAGTTTTTTTGAATTATTTTCTATTTTTTTAATTAGTTTGCCAAAGAAGTTTCACTTCTGACATGTGTACTTTTACGCACGCAATTTTTTTTATTGGATTTTGTAGTCTATTTTTCATGTTAAGTTGCATTCTGTAGTAATTTTCAATTACAGCTTCCGAGAAGGTACAAAATGAAAGGATTTATCTCCGAAAATTAGGTTAGGAACAAATTGAAATTTATTGCGATGATAACTGACTTTGGAAGGCTACATAAATTTTGTAAGCTTCATATACTTTGATAAAATCTGAGCCCTTTACTTTTTACGACCTTTTTTGTAGGGGTTAAAATGTACTTAGGATAATAATTATTTATACTTAAACAGCGTTGTTTTTCAAAATTGTGGTTCACATAGAAACTTTGACGTATATTAGTATCAAAAAAAGAAAGAAGTTGATCTGTTATCTCACAAAATTAAATATAATAATAATAAACTTAAGAAACATATTCTTGAAAAAAAAAAAAACGTTTCTATGAAAATAAGATTGTACTTTTTGTAAATTTTCATTTATACAACGTCCTGATAATAATGTATATAAAAAAGAAAAAACAAAAGTCTTATCCAATTTGGTGCAGTCCTTCGGAAGTAATACGCGAAGGTACATACTTTTTCAACAACTAATTTTACTAAAACAGACTCTAAGGGCAAGCCCTTTACTTCATTACTTTTACTCGATTACCTTTACTTGATTATTCCTACTAGTAACTTGTAAGCGAGATGGACGTTATCGGAATCTTGTAAAATAGAGCCTCAGAGTACCTATAACACAATGAATACGCGAACTTAACGCTAAGATTAAGCGTGTTTTAAAACGCTAAAGTCTATACATAACTTGAAAATTATCTGTGAAAACTGTCACAGAATGGTTTTAAGTTAATAAGAAGAAGCGCCACGGTGCGCCGAGATAATGATAAGGAGATGAGCTTGATTTATATTTCCAGAACTGGAAGTAGAAAGAGACAAAAAAGGGTAGCGACCAAAATATAATTATGTTGAAAAGTATAAATAAATAATGACAGATAATAAAACTCTGTTACCAGCTATATTACATTAGACTTGTTAATTTCATTGCGTACAGTTCTAAAATGTAAAATTATAATTATATTAATACGTGAAGCAAAAATTTTGAACAATGTTCCAATTTATAATTTAAATTAATTATGGTCGAATTTTAACCACTGGGTGACTGCTAGTTGAATGAAATACGTAATTATATTTAAATTTCCAGACATCCGAAGTAATGTCAGAATAAAATAAATAAAATAAAAGTACATAGCACGTGTGTTAAAAAAATACATCTAATAGTTAGCATTTTAATGTAGGTACTTCGCATAATAATTTTAAACCTCTAATAATCTATTCTACTTAATTAATATTATGTGAATTATTCTTTTTTTTTTCAATATAATTTTATTATTTAATGTTATATTAATTTCCGTTTAAATATTACTAAATCTTATTAGGCTACTTCATCGTTATTTACTTTGACGTTAATTATTCACGCTATGATTATCAAGATATCCTTTCGTCGAATTATTATTTTAGGCTATCAAAAACAAAGTTAAATCAACGAAGTTCATTCGAAATTCAAAATTAAGCAAATTTCCTTCAAATTCATAACATAAAATTATTCAAAATGAATTTATTCGTATTACATTTTTTGTCCTCGAATATTCTCAACAACAAAGCTAGATAAGGCGTACTACATTCAAATGCCCTGAGCATTGTCGCTTGCGTGTGTAACAAACGACTAAACAATAAATACACGGTTATCGCCATTTTAATAAATGTCCGTGAAACTTTGCTGAATAAATAAACTAACAAGGCTATAAAGGCTTATCTTTGAATACTGCACACAGATACAGTTGTATATGATGTCTGGAATGCCTTTTGAAAAGTTTTACTGTGTGAAATATGAAACAAGTGTTAATTATAAGTTAGATTTATTAAACCCGAGATGTTATTTTTGAAATAAGTCAAAAATATTGACTTATTTTAAAATGGTTAAAGTTTTTAAATGTAGCTCTAAAACAATTTAATTTTATAAGATTTTAATTAAAAAGTAAAAACCCAAAACCCAATTTTCTTTTGGGTATGAACAATCCAAACATTTAATCATTGAATTTTATTTAAATTTATTTTGATATAAATTATTTAATAATAAAATTTTAGCATTAAATATATTTGTTTTTATAATTATATTTTATTGTTGTACACTTAGTTTAATTGGAATAAATATACTTAAGGTTTAGAAATGTATTCGTTATTACGAGTAATTAAAGATGTGATAATCGTTACACGTACATTATTGTTTCATATCTGTATTAACTACTTGTCATGTTATCTGTATTCTTGCTATTATTTTGATTTTTAGTCTACTTGTCTTGTAGCCTCGTTGTCAAATTTTAGAAAGATAATTTTTTTTTAATACGCTACGCCACAGAGTACATTGTAATAGTAGGGGCGCTACGCTCAAGCCTTAGTATGTTTTGTTACCGACAAAAATAACAAAGTATAATTATATAAAAATTGACAAATGCCTAAAATATTTGTTCTGAGTCAATCAAAAGTGTTAAATATCCTTTGGTAATGGGGAAAAGATATTTTGAATTCAGTCCAAAAGTCTGAGATTTTCTGTCATATTTTGGAAAGTTTCTTAAAGTTATGGTATTATGATATTATATTCTGCTAGTTCGGACAGTAGCTGCCATTAAATAATATTATGTTTACGATGCTACCAAATGTTGATTGACTCTACCTTAAGATTTTATAAAGAGTAGAAAATTTCGTAATTTTTTTACAGTTCTTTCTAAATGTGATATTTCATAATTCTATGTAACTATGTATGTGTTCTACTAAATTAATTGCCTTGTACACACATATTAAATTATATTGTACAAGAGCTGTCGTTATTCTCTATTTAAACCTTTTCGCGTTTAATACTAGTTACTTTTAACATATCAGAAATTAAGAGAAGAGAATATTATAAATACAATTACATAAAAAAAATCGGCCAAGTGCGAGTCGGACTCGCGCACGAAGGGTTCCGTACCATTGACTAGGTACATTGATTGTAATAACGGGCAAAAAGCGGCTAAAAATCACTTTTATTGTATGAGAGCAAAAATAGGCAAAAATTACGTTTTTTGTATGAGAGCAAAAATAGGCAAAAATTACATTTTTTGTATGGGAGCCCCCCTTAAATATTAATTTTATTATAATATTATTATTTATTATTAAAGTAAAAATACAACTGAGTATTTTGTGAATATTCCAAGTGCCTAACAGTTGCCATTATTAATATCGAGCAAAAAAGGGCAAGAAAATCGCGTTTGTTGTATGGGAGCCCCCCTTAAATATTTATTTTATTTTGTTTTTAGTATTTGTTGTTATAGCGGCAACAGAAATACATAATTTGTGAAAATTTCAACTCTGTAGCTATAGCCGTTCTTGAGATACAGCCTGGTGACAGACGGACGGACGGACGGACGGACGGACAGCGAAGTCTTAGTAATAGGGTCCCGTTTTTACCCTTTGGGTACGGAACCCTAAAAATTACGATAGTATTTTAAGCCAAAATATCAAAATATGGTGAAGGAACTGAACGATAAAAAATAAACTCAGCTACGAAATAACGAGTTACAGAGGTATAACACTCTGTCAGTCTTAAAAGGCTTTTAGGAGTGATCAAAGAAATTTAACGACCCAATTACACGTTTATGGGTAAATATTATGAAGTACCCTACTACTTAGTATTTTCCATGTTACGCTAAAATTATGATATTTTATCACAAATAATAAAATAATTTTGTTTCTTTTTTATGTTTAAGATAATAAAAATATTAAAAAATATCTTACATCGTCATTTGAACTTACAAAAAGTAATACATCAGTATCCATCAATGCTATGTTTATTTTTTCAAGACTAAGTAAGATTTATTTTTGTTATAAACTTGTGTCTACATTTACAATTTTATCACAATATTGTTTCTGTACTTCTATTTATTAATTTGAAAGTTTTTTTTATGCTATAAATAATATTTTAGTACTGTACGTAAATGTATGCTTTAAACAAAACTTAGGAACTTAAACTTTTATTATTACAGCTATTAAATGGCTTATATAAATTATCATGCGTAGATTTCAGTTTCCTTTTATTGAGTTACTTTTAATAATGCCACAGGAAAGACAGACGTTTATATTTATTTTAATTTTCAATTCTGTATTAAGTAACAACTTAAGTTGTGGTCCTATACTACTAAATGTATGTGAAATGAATGTAAAAAAAAGTTATTGTTCAGTTCGCAGAATTATAAAAACAATAAATTTCTAAAATAAAAGTAGCCTAAGTTACTCCTTATTACATCAGCTATTGCCAGTGAAAGTCCGTCAAAATCAGTCCAGCAGTTTCAGAAATTAGCCAGAACAAACAGACAGACAGACAGACAAAAATTGTAAAAATGTTATTTTGGTATATGTACCGTGTATACATCCATATGCATTTAGTAAAAAGCGGTTATTTTAATATCACAAATTCACATTTCACATTCACATTCACAGACACTTCAATTATATTTATTTGTATAATTATGTAGTATGTATATGTATAGCTGATGTATAGATGACAAACTTAATGTACGTAGCAACGAAATTATTTTGTATGACATATCGTAAATCTATTTTATAATGAAAGAGAAAGAAAAAGCGTTTGTGTATAATACACGTACATTAAGAGAAGAACAATAACTATACTGTTAATATTGGAATATTTGGTCATCATATTACCTGTGAATCCTACTATAATTTACTTGAATGTTAAGTTGACATTGTAATTTCAACAGCATAGATCAATGTCCCTTGAGTTTCCATCCAAAGTGGCATAGACAACATGTCCTCGGACAAATGAGAGCAATCAAACCACTAATTACATGAGAATTTACGTTACTCTTCCAAACTACTGAATATTTAAGTTTAAAATTTATGTATGGTAAAGTTCAGGACATAAACTATCTTTCATATGTTTCGAAAACACGATTCCATAAAATTTTCTCGATACAAAAAAATCGCAAAGTTACCTCTATTTTTTGTATTAAAACCCTAATATCTCAGTAAATATAGAAGTTATGGACTTGAGATTAAGCATGGTAATTGAAATAAGTATGAAGAACATTTTATATGTTGCGTTTTTTAAAAAATAACTATTGATAATGTTTGTGGGGAGAAATAACATATAATTCGCGCGATGAACAACCAAGCGCTCTCAATTCTCATGTGTGTCGGTATAGCACGTACAAATTAACTTGACACCTGGGCTGATGACGGCAACTTCAATGTACGGTGTGAAAAATAATGTAACATATTATGATAATATGTTACATTATTCTACTATATATTTTATTGATATATTAACATATATTATGATATGGTTACATTATTTTTCACACCGTACATTGAAGATGCCGTCATCGGCCCGTGTCAAGTTAATTTGTACGTGTTATACGACGAAGTGCGGGTGAAATCTGAATTCGAGCTGAGGTAGTGTAGCCTCTTAATCGTTATTTTAATGTATACTTTATTTATTACAAATTATTGTGTATGTGAGGTAATGATAGACGCAGCTACTTGTGTTTTTATATTTTTTGCGATATTACTAGATTAGGTAATTATACAAAAACTTAAACGCGTTTGGTAATAACGCCGAGAAATCACTAAAAAAAAACAAGCAGTCGAAGTGACCCCTTTACCATATTAATTTTTTTTGTAACAAAAACAAAAAAAAATCTATGTAACGATTGTTGAATTAAGTCGTTTTTTAAATACAAAAAGCATCATTGCATGCACAATAGTGAAAAGCAACTAATAAGTGTTGCTTTGAGCTAGTATTTGAACATACTACAAGATTAATTTCATCATTATCGTTATTAGTTTTTGAATCTGATCCGTCATTGCAGCTGAAATCCGCGACTCTTTGCAACTTTTGTTTGTTCGGAGGTAGTGACGAGAAATAACCGGTAGGATCATCACATACGTGACGTGGCTATCCGACCACGGTTGGGTCTTCGACCAATGAGTACATTGTCCATTGTTATGTAAAGATATTACTCAGATTCACGACAAAATATTTATTTATATTAAACCATATCAACTTATGTTTTACTGTTAAAAAATGTTTGTTTAAATATATAGCTATGAAATCCTGGTACAGTGTAAGTAAAATGATACAAATTACAAGCTCAATGGAGTCCACACTATCCATAATTACGTGTAATGGGTCATTATACGTTGAAATCAGAGTGCGTGTCGTTGGCTGTTACATTTTATATGGACACTACGGTGTTTGCAGGTCTTTAAAATCCTTAATAATGACACGTTAGCTATTTCATGGTTTAAAGCATATTTATCTTACAAATAACGTTTTAGTAGTGTGACATGAAGACATGATATATGATTTAAATGAAATGACAATTATTATTTTTTACTAGGCCATCCACGAACTGTCCATGTAAACATTACTAACATAAGAACCTATTACCACATAAGAACCTATTATTATATACCATTGGACCTATAAAAATGAGTAGTATTAAAAATATCAAGAGTGGTTTGAAAAAATAGTAGCTATTTAACAGTAGTTTAAGTAAGAAAAATTGTTCAAGTTGTTCAAGGAGAGAAAAACATTACATCTACTCGTACCTCTCAATTAATTAATTTCTTTTAAGATACACTCCTGGTAATATCCATTATGTATTATACAGTATTACTTTACTTCCATATAGGTTTGCAGTGTAATTAGTACTAGCTACAGCCGCGACTTCTTAAGTACATAACTATGTAGTAGGACCTTTGTGACTTCCAGTCGGATTAAAGAAATAGAACGACTCATCAGGTTGGTGCTATAAATAAAAATTAATTCAAAAACAATAAAGAAACGTTTAACACTTAAAAATATTTTTCTTTTCTCGGTCTAAGTAAAGATTAGATCGTGAAATATCGTGAAGACTGACTTCAATAAGAAAACGGCGACAGCGCAATGAAATATTTTATACAGTCTAAGAATAAAAATAATTTAAAAGAAATATAAAATCTATCCTGCAAAAAGTTTTTTTTAACTGTTAACAAACCAAACTATTATGCATCTGTAAGTACTGTCACACCTTACAGATACTTTTAATGTCTGAGTCTGAAATTTGTGCAATCAAAAACGAAAAACCTTGAAATATTTCCGGATGTTTCGAAATATATTCTTTCTAATAAAAATCAGTAAACGAAATCGGAAAGTTTTTTTTTATGTTTTATTTTTAATTTACTACATTTTCTTAATATATTGATAGATATTATAAAAATAATGAGATGTCTAGCAGCTTATGAACATACCTACATATACAAAAAAAAAAAACGAACAAGAAAATAAGCTTGAAAAATCTACACTAATGAGCAACGAGTTTTCATTTTCCATTGTTTATTAGAGATGCAAATGAAAAGCAACTAAAATTACAAATACGATCCGATAAAGTAAACATGTCGCTAACAAGACACTGAAAAATGTTAACAAAAGGAATGAGGGTAGAAACATAGTGCATATTTCTACCCTCATCCCTTATAGGGTGGTCTCATTAACAAGTTCAGATTGAGTCTTGTAACGACGTGTACATTCACGCCTTCGTTACAAAGCGAACGCCGCGGGGCTCATCCGCTTGTTAGTACATTTCTATAATTAGAAAACGATTGTCTCAAAGACTAATATAATTCAATTATAATTATGTTAATATGGTGCTTTAGGTACCCACTAATTGTAATAAATAAATAAATAAAACTTTAGTCGAAATGCTAATAATACCTACATAATATCGATTGCTTTTTAAAAATATTTAAAAAAAAAGGTGTGTGTGCGATTCACACATGATAGAAGTGAAACTTCTTTGGCAAACTTATTTAAAAAAAAAACTAATTTAAAATTAGCGGCGTGAAGCGCGGCGCGTCCTTCCCTGTCGTTTTTCCGTTGCATCCGGTTTCAAATCACAACGATTCTAAAGAAGTTTCACTTCAAAAATACATGATCTCAAATTTTTACACACGTCAATGTCACAGCTCTGGCTTATGGCTATTGCACTAGTGGCCACGATTTCGAACCTCACACATGACATACATTATTTTGTGTTGGCCACACAGATAGATGTTTGCCGTGGTCTGAGCATTCGTGCATAGGTATTGTGTGTATTTCAAGAGCCTTGATATAGGAGTAAATGCGAGCGGGGACCTTAAAGTGTAAGGCGTTGATTTGTTTAATATTTTTAATAATCACAACAAAAGGACGTTCAAATCAATAAATATCAACATCATAATTATTTCAAATCAATTGCCGAAATAAATAATCTGGCGCATTTCAAGTGAGACTTGCACACGAAGGTTTCCGTGCCGCGTAACAATATACATACTCGTATTTTTAAGATAGAAACAAAGAGGCCCAAAATATGTTTGATGTACTTTAATTTTTATTTGTTTGTAATACATTGGGTATTGTATCTATGATTTATGTCAGTACTGTCGAAATATCTTAGATAAATGGGGTACAACTAAAATACGTAGTACGAATACGTTAAGCTGTCTGTATCAGTGTAATCACAAATACCTGAGAGCGATCGTTATTCATAGTAGGGAAAACCTGCAGTGGAGCAACGTGGTGGATTAAGCTCCAATACTTCTCCTATATGGAGAAATAGGCTTATGCCCAGCATTGGGATGTTACGGGCTGAATCTTGAGTAATATCCACACATAACATACATATATTATGCTGATGTGTATATAATTAGGTAAATTAGTTTAAAATAGAAATTCCTTAGAAGATAAGATTTAAGGGGTGCTCCACACAAACAGATGTGTATAGTAAACAGATAAACACGATGAGGCACTCAAAGTGGCTACAGGGCGATATTTAGGGTGTCGGTCGTCTGTATTGTCTGAAGGTATAAGGGAGACTGGGGTGCGTAGGCGTAGGGTTGGAAAGTTTGACTTATATAATTCATAATTATTTTGTTAAAAATGTATGTATACGATTTCAGTGCTGGCTGGAAAACTTACTTTACGTTAGCTTAACAGTTAATTTATAACAAAGTTTTAGTAGCTGTTGCTATTGGAAATATTTCTTATTTATTTAACATTTTTAAAAATAGAGCTTCCTTTAATGAATATCAAAAATAACACTATATTTTTTTCTTCTTATACATAACTATAAATATAAGTATAGGTGAATCATGAATGGCACATATTTATTTAAAATAAATAATTTTATAATATATCTATATTAACAGTCTCTATTTTTTAGCTTTCATAACAAAAACTCTTTTTTCAAAATCAACTCACTCACTCTGTCAACCCTAATATCTATATGTGCATGTTCAATGTAGGGGTAGTGATTCATCAATTGTGCAAAGTGCCACTTCATATTCAGTCCGTTTGAATGTCGCGTTCGCTTTGCCGCCTCCAAATAAACGCTGATTGGATGATCCAGCATTTTAATTTTTATCTTTTTTTCAACTGCACTAGCGTTTTCAATACTGAGCTAATATCACAAGTATCACTCGAAAATGATACATTTCACGGTTTGTTTTGCTAGCTTTGTTTCTCTACATTTTTGCTGCAATATCGTTTTAAAAATATTTCCGTTTACCTGCACGTAAGGTAAATATTTTGAGCTTAAAAGTTGTAGCTAAGACTTAACTAATTAATTTAATTTTAATTCCAATAAAAACCAAATCGTGACGAAATTTTTACCGTTTCATAATTTTTTTAATATTTCATATCTTTCATATTCCAGATATGTATTATGTTGAAAAATAGCTGTTTGTTTAAATAGGTAAATAATGTTTATTTTTTTAATACTATCGGAAGTCATAAGATCAGAAGAAAAAGAAGTGGAGTATATCAAAAAAACAAATATTATGAAGTTGCAAAACTTTAAATCCATAATATTATAAATATCCATATTACTGCTACATTTACTTTGAAAATAAAGTAAATCCACATTATCTTATCGGACAAAAATGTTTGTGGACCAAAATTGTTCGTCGGTGCCCGTCGACTTTTTGCTTTGCAAATGGAGTTAGTTGGATAATTTGACGCACTACGTCCCACGGGAATCGAACTAGCATCTGGGGTAGCACCATTTGTTCGGTGCATTCATTCGTCTATATCTCTTTGGTAAAATTTTCTAGACTATCTGTGCCATTTTAGATCTTATGATTTTCTGTTAGAGTTGCCATTTCGTTACTTTAAGCAGTCATGTTGCAGAATTAGAATAATTCAATTTTTTGAGAGCGTGCATCTGAAATATAGATGAAGTAACTCAAAATGTGCATTACTCAGACTCTTGTATTACACTCTTACTTGTATTTACATTTGCAACAGAAACTGTTGAACTATCAGAATGGTGCATCCATGAAATATTTTTTAAGCATTGAATATAAAATCATAAAGTACCTCTAACCTTCAAAGAAAATAGTTAGAGGTAATATTGTAATACGTCGTTATTGGTGGTCATTTTTTTTAAATAAGTGCTGATGAACCCGACTGCAATGTTTTCATAGTCGTTACATCTTCTTAATATATAATTTTTGTAACTCAAAAGAATATTGTAAAGTGGTTGAACAGTTGTATTTTATATACGATAATCATTTATAATTTATGTATAATTTCACGAGTATACTATCTACTTATTTTCTAGCCTGTTTACGTAGTTTGTAGTGGCTCTGCTTTCCGCTCCACGGGTTTCGGGTTGGCTTCTCGTCTGAGCCTGGATGTAATATTTACATTTATATATGTATTATTTCTATGTATATTTATGAAAAAATAATTTATCTGCATTAGCTGGCTGTTGGCATAATACAAGCATTAAGTTGCTTTCCTTAGAAACAGACACCAATGTGTGTTGATTATAAGATATTTATATATTAAAATATCAAATTACATTTTTTAAAAACTAAAATTAAATTAAAACAAGATCTAAATATATAATGATCTATATTTTTAAGCAGAAAAGAAAAGCGTTTTCAATCGTACTCTATGAATATATCAAAAATAAAAAATCGAACTAAAAATAATTTTAAGATATTTAACAAATATGCCAACATTACGAGCGAATACGGGAGAAAGCATGATTTATGTGCATGCCAATATATTATTGCTGAAGCAAAACGAACGAGATGCGAATTCGACTTATTTATTGCTCTATGCCATTTAAAATAAAGTTATCGTGAAATGCTGCTACTTTAAACTGTAACCTTTTTTGTTTTAACAATGTACTCACACTTTAATTAAATATACTTCAATATTCAATCATATTTATTTTTCTATAATTTTAAGTAATTTATACATACATACATACGTCTCTATAGAAACTTTGGTCCAATATGATACTGATTTAATCATCGTGTTATCTAACTATTGTTTGAAACATTATTTCTGAATATGATTTACCATTATAGGCCATCGCGCTTTGATAGTCCTGTAAATCAACATCTAAGTCCAGATTTTTTTTACTTCTAACACACACACGGTCGTCTGTTCCTATGGTAAGCAACTTAATGCTTAATGCTTGTTATTTTTAACTAGGTTCTGCGCGTGACTTCGTCGGCGTGGACTCAGCTCCTATTGGTCTTAACGTGATGATACATAGCCTATAGCCTTCCTCGATAAATGGGCTATCTAACACTGAAAGAATTTTTCAAATCGGCCCAGTAGTTCCAGAGATTACCGCGTTCAAACAAACAAACAAACATACAAACAAACTCTTCAGCTTTATATATTAGTATAGATATATAAATACAAATATTACACCTACACTCAGTTGGAAATTGAACCCACGACCCGCAGAGGAGAAAGTAAGGCTACAAAGTGCGTCAATGAATTATTCGATTTCCTCGATATAGGGCATTTTTCTTTGTCAGTCTGTTCAAAGGATAACAAAAGAAAACAGTTAAAACTACTAGGTTAACAAGAACAAACTATCGTTAATTTTGATAAGGAAAGCGACTTGCAAATTTCTTCCTAACAAACCGTTATTTGTTCCAGGCTTAGACGCTGAATTATTCTACGTGAGGGAGGGTGTGGTTAATACATACGCGACAGGCTTCATAGTGCCGGTGCCAGCGCATATTGCGGATTTGGAGTTTATGTGGCAGGCGCTAGGGAAGCGACCGGTTAGTAAAAGATTATGTACTAGATTTTTTTCACTAGTTTTTGAAGAGAAACTTCTTTAGAATCGTTGTGATTTCAAACCGGATGCAACGACAAAACAACAGGAAAGGACGAGCCGCGCTGCGGCCGGGCCGCGCTGCAAGCCGCTAATTTTAAATTAGTTTGCCATAGAAGTTTCACTTCTATCGTGTGTGAATCGCACACACACCTTTTTTTTGTAAGAATAATAGACATAACTTTATAGATTACGGTACAGATAACAGAGGGTACTCTGTGTAAGAGTATAGGAAAGGGCGAAAAATTTTTAAATCTTGAAAAATTTAAACCCTGTACTAGTTTCAAATTAAAGTACAAAAATGTAACAAACTATTTATTTTGTATGCAGTAATTTTTCCGCGCTGTTCGTGTATTGATCTCCCTATCGTTTTCATAGTAGTAATACAGGCGATGTTATAAATACAGTGCCGAGTTAAAGAGAACACATACAGTTTACTATAATCATTTCAATATATATCAGTATATTAAAATTAACAATCTAGTAATAGATTTTTTGTTTTGTAAATTTCTGAATTCGAAGGTTATTTCTTTGTATTTACGTAATTTTTTTTATAAAATCCAAGGTACAGTAATGTGCCTGAGAGAGTTGAAAAAAGTTAATATATAATAATACATTAAAAAGTGGTAAAAGTTACCTATATATAAACTTAGACGTTCGAGGTAATGTTAACACAATTGTAAAGATTTTAGCCGCTTTTCGAAAGCATTACATTTACTTCTTTATCTATTACGAGTATATTTCAAATTATAAGAATATATAAAGTATAATGAGGATATGTATTCGTATTAAATAATAATGTGTTTTAATATTGTGTCACCAAATCAATACAAAATTAAATTTTCATTGAAAATAACTTGAAGCAGAACATACGGGTCCGTAATTAACGCTCAATACCCGCCTTAACAGCTTTGAATTAGTCTTCCTTGCATCACTGTTTCGTATAGCAACATTAATTGTTCCGATGTTGTTTCCCCACTTTCCAATTTAGCTTTAAATCGCTTAATTTTACGAAACAAAAGACCGGATTATGTCCTCGTTTTTCATTGAAATTCTGAACCGTGTTCTGTCGCGAGTGTTGTACGATTTATTTAATAGACATTATATTAAGTAATTCACTAAAGGCGTTTGGAATTTAATAGTATTAATCAACTAGGTGCTGCCCGCGACGTCGTTTGCGTGCGTTCACTGCTCATTCCCCGTAGGTGATAGCGTGATAATATGTAGCCTATATTCTGACCCGACTTCTAAATAATATTCGTGCCAAATTTGAAGTAAATCCATGCAGTACTTTTTGAGTTTATCCCGGACATACATTGACTTTCCTACCATTTTATTATATGTATAGATTTGTCGCCTTTCTGTTACTTGTGTATCTTGTGTTTTGTGGTTTTAGTAATAACTCATTTAAGTATGAAATTAAGAGTGTTAGTAGTAATTAGTAAGTTTTAGCAAAGTAATCATTCATATTTTCAAATATTGTAAATTTTAATTTTCACAAACGAAAGTATTGTAAAACTATAATATAATGACGTAAAAGAGTAATTTAAATTGTTGTATTTCATTTGAAATCCAATTTAAAAAGAAAACAGTATTTCTCACTTTTAGTGGAACCACTTCTTGCTAGTTCATTGCGACATTTTAAATTCTGCGCACTTGCTTTTCGTGATAGTCGCAGTCTGAATACTGCAGTTCGTCTGGCTACGAATTTATTAGATTAAAACGCTTTTCATAAATGTTTGCTATTCATAACACATACGACATAAACGGAATGAGACAAAGTTATTTTAAAAACACTTTTTTTACAAGAAAAGAAACCTCATAAATGAAGAGTTCTTTCTATATTTTCATTAACCTGTAATTCAGTTTTATTAGACGTAAAAATATATACACATAATATATACACATAATAAATATATACACATAATATACCCATACATGTGGTAAAATTTATCTTGTTACGGAGCTATAGTTTTATGATAACATTCCAAAAACTTCGTTTCTTGGTATAAAATCGATTTTATACTACAAGCTCGGATACGAAACTGATTACATTACAATCTCTTCAGTAGTTCCTACGTAAATATATTATACTTGTTTGTGTTTTTGCTTCGACAGAGACGAGCGTGTTTAACAAGCATTATATTTTACGCCCGAATACGATCTGTATAATAATAATTCTGTTTTTCCAGAAAATATTGTTTACTTAATTTATACAAAGACTGAAACAACCCATACAAACGTTTAATGTCAATTTGATTCAGCCTGTTATATCCCACTGTTGGGCATGGGCCTCGGTTCCCATGTAGGAGAAGGATCAGAGCTTAATCCACCACGCTGCTCCAATGCGGGTTGGCGGATATATTCTCTACTATGAGTAACGATCGCTATCAGGTGTACATGACAGCAACCAGGACCGACGGCCTAACGTGCTCTCCGAGACACGGTGGGGAGACCCACAAGGACTGCACAAACACCCATACCAATGCCAATTTATCAAGTAGTCAAATCTGAATGTGAGTAAAATCGCTACATAAATCTAGTATTTTAATGTGGCCTAGTTTACTCGCATAGAATGTCATCAGGAAAGTTGATTATTCTAAATGAAATTTCTTAAAGGAACGCATTTCTGCTTAGTCCATAAATAAAAGCAATATCGCTTCTCGAGTTATTTAACTATATTAAATTGAAACGTGGAATGAAAACATATTTATTGTTCAAATATTATTACATGTCAGCAATGTTATAAAACGTGTAAAAATCTCTACCTACGGTGTTTATAAGCCTATGCTCTATGATAAGTGTAGAGAAGACAAAGAATACTTTACTTAGAATTAGATAACTTTTTTTACGTTACGTTTTATTTTTGATCTTTTTTTATAAACCTTTATAAAACGTTTTATATTTTTATAAGATGACTTATAAATGCGACAAAAACTACATCTCTTAACAATACTTAACATATGTGCCTAATAAGTTAATTATAATGTCAGAACGAGGTGATCTGTTTTCAAAATTAACTTTATTTCTTGTGTTTGCTTAACACTGTCATTTTAACATAGGTATTAGAATAACAAGTGAAATGCTTTACTGAATCACGTCTTAATTATCATTAACAAATATTATTGTACCTATATCATATATCAAATAATAATAATAAAATGATAGGAATAATTAATTATTCACACAAGTGTTGTTTGCAGTTACCGTACGTGATGGGTATAGACTACGAGAGCAGAGGCGCCATGCTGCCGCCGCAAGTCAATATATCCGAGCGAGGCTACGTGCCTACCACGCTGCAGACGTTTAGGTAGGTGGCTCGGCTCAAGGTCAAAGTTTTCCCTCGTGATATCCGGGAGCTTTAGCGCAACTGTTATTGTTTCTGAAGTTTTTTTTTCGATATCCGCGATATTTCTGGCTGTATTTATTTTATCTTTTTAAATGTTTCAAGTATATAAATATACTCGTATCGTTTTAGGACCTGAATCGTGTGTTTGTTTCGTTTGTTGGATTTCTTTTAGTTACTTGATGGAAAATGTAATTTATACATTGAGATTGTAAAAATAAGGCATACATAAACCTGTTAATTACGGGTAACTGGACTGGTATACCAGATTTAAATTCTGTCATCAATATACATAATTATATTGTGCAAATGCGCTAAAAATATAACCTGCCATTAAACCTTAACTTTAAATTTTTAAATAAAAGTTATATTGTTATTGTAATGTAATATTCTAGGCATATATTAGGGCCTATGCAAACCGCGTTTTTTAAACGCGATACAGACGCGATGCAAACGCGCGTGTGACGCGATACAAACGCGATGCACGCGATTTAAAAAACGTGGTTTGCATAGGCCCTAAGGGCCTATGCAATCCACGTTTTTTAAACGCGCCGTCGACGCGCGTTTCTAAAACGCGCGTTGACAGCGCGTTTGTATCGCGACATACGCGCGTTTGCATCGCGTCTGTATCGCGTGACACGCGCGTTGACGGCGCTTTTTTATCCTATACAGAGCAGTTTGTTGGCGTTTGTATCGATTCAAACTCGCGTCGACGGCGCGTTTGTATCGCGTCATACGCGCGTTTGCATCGCGTTTGTATCGCGTCACACGCGCGTTTGCATCGCGTCTGTATCGCGTTTAAAAAACGCGGTTTGCATAGGCCCTTCCATTAAATAAAAGTTACTCATCTGTATACCTATATAGTTTGAATGTAATTATGTTATTTAAGGATAAACGTTATATACTCCGAAAACAATGTATTTTTGTATCGTTTTTGTTCGCCATATTAAAGACGCACACAGCAATATTTTATTATTCGTTTACGTACACGTTAGATGTACATACCCGTTACACGTGTGATACATATACATTAGGAAGACATTACGTTAGAAAGATACACGTCATTGAAATACAAATATGAAGAATATGCTTATTCCAAGAATTTTTCAGCACCCAGATTTCTATATATTGTATATTTACTTCATAAATAATATGTTCATATGTTTTCAAATGAAACTTAATAACACTTGACTATGAAAACCAAGAGTTTAAGGTTCTGCTGTTATCAAGTTTAGAGTTTTATTTACATTTATTATTCTTTAAAATTACAGGCATAATATAACTATAGCTAGGGTATGCTAAAAGTTATCATTTAATCAATTATAAAAAATATGTTTTCAATCCAGGGTTCGATTACCGTGTACGGGGTCAAGAAGTGCGGAAATACTGGTGACGATGCAATTGAACATTTCGGCGCCGGACCGCGCTCATAAAGACGTGCGGCTCACATTCAAAAGGAACAAGATTTGTTTGAAAGGTAAGATTTATGCACCGTAACTTATTAGGTAAAATATAAATTGTGATATATGTAGTTCCATGTTGTTTTACTGTTCTAGGGGTTTTTTCCTGTTTTGTATTTAGACATAGATTTTATATAATACTAGCGACCCGCTTCGGCTTCGCACAGGTGCAATGCTGATACTAAATATAAAATAAATATTTGCAATCTAAGCGCAAAAAAATGTGTTTATTTACGACATCACATTAGAAAACTCTAAAACTATCAATGTTCCTCTACTATATTATGCATGTTTTATACATATAAACCTTCCTCTGGAATCACTCTATTCACTAAAGAAAACCGCATCAAAATCCGATGCGTAGTTTTAAAGATCTAAGCATATATAGGGACAGACAGACAGGGGGAAGAGACTTTGTTTTATAATATGTAGTGATAAACATTTATGGGTTTATGTAAATAAACGCTTCAAACTCAACGGTACCCAGTAGGATTTTTACCTGTTTTAGGTGTCTAGAAATATGTAAAACACACAGGCACATTTATTTCTCTTCTTTACTACTATTTGACGCCGCGTTAGCACAGCGGTCACAGGACTGGCTGTTGCGCTGGCGGTCACGGGTTCGATCTCAGCTCACGACAGACATTTGTATTGGATTTGGTCGTGGTCTGGGCGTTTGTGCTTGTGTATTGTGCAAGTTTCCGGACCCCCGACGCAGGAGAAAATCCTATTGGGGGCCGTTGAGTGTGAAGTGCTTATTATCTCTATATATATATAAAAATGAATCGCTCAATGTGTTGCTAAGCGCAAATCTAGACAGCAGCTGAACCGATTTCGCTAATTCTTTTTTTAAAATATTCCTTGAAGTACGACGATGGTTCTTACGGAGAGAAAAATTTAAAAAATTGCCTGAAAAAGTCTAAAAACAACACTTTTCTATATCACCATACAGAAGATTCATAGTAATTAATACTTAAAAGTCAATTTGAACTTTAATATCATATCAGAAAGTTTAAGTGTTAGTGGAGGGGTTCCGGGAAGAATAAGTATTTTAAAAAAAGTAAAGAATCGACTGTTAGGCGGTACGAAGTTCGCCGGGTCAGCTAGTTTATTATATAAATGAAAAGTACTGAAATATTTGATTACGTAAAAAGTAGTATAACTAAAACTCATTTCCTCAAGAATTGAATTGAATTTATTTCATACAGTTATTACTGAATAGATATCCCATACATTTCAAGTCCATAATGATAATATTCAATGGATAAAATATACCTCTTATAGAAGTTATATGAAAAATAGTGAAACTTACACCATATCCTCCCCTCCGATCTCTTTATAACAACCAATAGATACACTAAAAACACATAAAGTATTATAAAACTGGAGTTTCTCGAACACTTTGTCTGTGGCAATAATAATAACAATAAATTTGTCGACTCCAACCGCCTTACGAAGAGGGGGTCTCTATCATCCAGTGTTTATTCAGAATAGCTGTCATGCAATCCACTGTAATGGCTGAATAGTACTTCAATAGTATAAAGAAAATAAAAATTGAGTTTAATGGAAAAAGTTTTGTTTTATTTCTTTTGTAGGTATTATTGTATTAGGACAATAAATTGTATCATAATTTATAAACTATACCAAGAACATACAACTTATTACTGTAGCACCATTTGTTTTTGTCTTTTAATATAGTTAATAGAGTAAATAATTAATAGTTGTTTTAAAAAATACAGTAGTAAGACAGTTACATAATATAAGTGTTTGTTTCTCAGATATCATTTGAACTTAAAAGATGTTCGCTCCCATAAGCCTCGATACTAGTTTTAGTGATTTCTTTTATTTATGAAACAATTTTATCATCTACGTATTCATAACTGAAACACAAGCAAATAATTATCACCTACATATCTGATATTTACCTCAAAATATCTTGACTTCGCATTTCATCTATACTAATATTATAAAGAGGTAAAGTTTATAACTTTGTATATACGGGGTAATCTTCGCAAATACTGATCCGATCATGAAAATTCTTTCACTAACAGAAAGCTACACTATTCAGGAGTGACAAGATAAAAGGAAAAAGATAAAAATATATAAAGATTTTAAATCAGCAGGATTTGAACCTGCGTCCTCTGACGTGCCGTGTCAACAATTCAATCTAATCAAGCATTATTATTTGCCTTAGAAATTAATTGGTGATTTTAAAACATTTATATTTATCTGATTTGCTGAAAATAGTGAGAGGCTACACTATTCAGGAGTGACATAGGCTATATTTTATTGTAATTGTACAAAAAAATTCAGTAAAAAAGAAAAATATTAAAATATATTATGAAAATGACAAAGAAACGAACGCCATCTATTGCTGTTAGATTTAATTATTTAATACTCTATTTTATTTACTGTCTATTTGAATCTATCGATGACGAAGTTTTTACGCTTTTTGATAGATGGCGTTGGAGCAACATATTATTTATTTAAGTGGTTTAAAATTTGTTCTTTATAGTATGTTATTTGGTTCTGTAATTTAAAATAATAAATACACGATATTATTACGATTTTATTCATCGTTGTAGGCGCCCGCTGCCGTTTATTTTTTATTTTATATATTTTCTCTTTACTTTCTGTTTTACTTTATCGGTACTCCGGACGTAGTTTTGGTCAAAAGTTTTCTTCAAAACTATTTTTGCATTTTAATTTCTACTAAGTACTATAACAACTTCTGTTTTAATATTTCTTTTAGTTATTATTTGTTGTTAAGTCTTTTCAGAAATAATTCTAATTTGTGTTTATCATAATTTTTTGTTTCTTTAGCTTCAGTCTTACTTACTTCTCTTTACTTTCTGTTTTATTTTATCGGCTTAGATACATTACTTACAGGTAATTAAAATTTCGGGATATTTATTTCGATTTTTCAATATTACAATACAAATATTTCTCTATTTTATTTTTGTCTAACACTTCGTCGATCTGAAAGCAAATTGCATTATTGAAATATATCGTCACGTGCACTATACCCCGTCCGGCGACTAATTAGCTTTTTGCCAGCTCACGCCTATAAATTACAGTTTTTTTTTTTCGGAATAACGTACTAAAAATTTTACAGTAATGTCATACTTTATTGACGATTTGATTGATTGAGTGAAGTACCCTGTGCATAAGAAACAACCACAGATTATGAAACAGTTCTTGAAATAATAAATCGATAATAAATCGATCATATGATAAAAATAATTTTACGTCATGTGATTATCTATACTAATATTATAAAGAGGTAAAGTTTATAACTTTGTTTGTATATACGGGGTAATCTTCGCAAATACTGATCCGATCATGAAAATTCTTTCGCTAACAGAAAGCTACACTATTCAGGAGTGACAAGATAAAAGGAAAAAGATAAAAATATAACTCAAAAATGGTAAATGTACTACCATCTCTCGCCGCCATCTATCGCCATTAGAAGACTATTTATTAGTCTATCGACGTCGTTTTCGGGATTTTTGATAGATGGCGTTGAAGTAACATATTATTTATTTATACCCCGTCCGGCGACTGATGATCTTTTTGACACTTCAAGAAATTTTCACATTAGTGACTGCCTCACACGTTATTTATTCGATTCGAAATAATAATCGATTTTATTTAAGAAGAACTTTCAATCGAATTAATTAAATACATTTAATTTAAAAATATTATTTATTTATGCGATTATTAGTTTTTTTAATTATAAATGAAATATATAAATAATAAATAAATGAATTAAGAGAGTTATTGCTCTATATTCTTGGTTTGCAATTAAATTTCAAGATTTCGACTTAATTCCTTGCACGTAATCAATCTTGGGGTCATAGATACTATTTTTATTTCCTTTTTTGTATTAAATTTATAGAAACAATAATCACATGACGTAAAATTATTTTTATCATATGATCGATTTATTATCGATTTATTATTTCAAGAACTCTTTCATAGTCTGTGGTTGTTTGTTATGCACAGGGTACTTCACTCAATCAATCAAATCGTCAATAAAGTATGACATTACTGTAAAATTTTTAGTACGTTATTCCGGAAAAAAAAACTGTAATTTATAGGCGTGAGCTGTCAAAAAGCTAATTAGTCGCCGGACGGGGTATAAGTGCTATAAAATTTAGTATGTTATTTGGTTCTGTAATTTAAAATAAGAAATACACGATATTATTACGAGTGTATACGTCCAATACTTGCTATAAACAATGAACCTAATAGAACTTAGTAAATACTAAGAACTACACAACATAGGTAGTGCATCACAAAGAAAAAGATAATTAACGCCCAACGAAGTGGGCACGGGTCGGCTAGTTATCGATAAAGCGAATAATTCGGCTCCGATAAGCATTTGATGGTTTGACATCGTATTAACATAACAATTGAACTTATTTCAACAACAGTTGTTATAAAATGAGGTAAAATTTTGAGCAATTCAATATTATTTGTAGGTCTAGTCACGTACCTTGATTTATGTTTATTATGGAAAATTATGTAAATAACTTTTTTTTTAATTTTAGTAGTATTAGTAGTATGAATAAGGAAATTACTTGATTCCTTAGTAGTTCGCTACAGGACCTTTATAGCTACTTAATACATAAACTTTATATTCGAATCAGGTATATAATAGTACATAATAGTAGAATCAGGTGTAATTGTCAATTACTCCTACTAAAAACGTCTAGACATGAAATTTATTCTATAGTGGCGATGATGGCAAGAGGGCTGATTGGTAAATGCTGGTTTCTTGGCAGGGGTGACGGATACTAACGTAAAACGTAGTCTTCGAATCACTACATTTGTCTCGTATTAGAAATAAGGTCTCAAAGGCTTCAATACTGCGAACTGAATAGACTGAATAACGAGAATAAACAAAACTCCGTGAAGTATATATTTATTGCGTTTGAAGTCAAAACATTAGGACATAGAGTAACATTTTAAATTACTTAATAAAGCGGAATTCCGCGACTCATGGCCTCCTCTGGTGACAGTCGGAATTACGATTCGAAGCCAAAATGCTGCCAGCATTCTTTCTTCCAGTCAACGCGGAAAATAATTATCTGGACACAATGATTTATTTGAGTTAAGCATTTTTTTTTTGTTGAGAAAATGTATTTATTATAATAAAATTGTATGTAAACAGAACAACAAGTTCTTACAAACTCTGTTTTCGATATACCTGTATAAATTAAAAAATACATACATAAAATATTTAAATTCTAAAATCATATGAAAAACAAAAGAATTCTTTGAATTATCTTCATGCGCCGTACAAACATTGATGCTAAAATAAACAACTTACAACACCAATTATATTTCTAAAAGTGTTTTTAAAGAAATTGATTTAAAATGAAAAAGATGAGTGATTTCTAAAAGGTAATCAAGTTGCTTTTACAACGGATACCTTCTAAGGAGCTACAAAATCATTTCACTCTTACAGTCGAACGGATACAAGTTTACTTCACAAATCACTCCCTCGCATTCTTTATTAGCATGTAGACGAATCAGTAGACGCAACAGGATATTTTGCGAGGGATGAAGACGTATTATGAGGGGCGGTACTCGAACCCCTCTTTAATGTGTTTACAAGGAAGTATCGATTGTTCTATTGTACTTTTATTTGACTTGGAAATTTTATGTTCCCTACGTCGAGTTTATTGTGCGTTTTATCAAATTCGCGATTCAAATGTCGGTAATTGTAAGTAAATTGGGAAATGATTGGATGTCTGTTGTTTGGATAAGTTTTCCGTTTAAAACATCAGAATAGCCAACATTAAAGGGAGTGTTATAAGTACGAAATCTTTGTCTATTTTTCCATTAAATAGAAACGTAATAAAGTTATATAGACATATTATTTTATTACTTGTATTTTAAACAAAGTATTTTTTTTTGACGCCGCGTTGGCGTGGCCAGCGGTCACAGCACTGTATTGCGATTGGCTGTTGCGCGGGCGGTTGCAGGTTCGATTCCCGCACACGAATTGTCGTGTGCGGGAATCGATGTATGGCCAATACAAATATTGATTTGTATTGGCCATACAGATGTTTGCCGTGGTCTGGGTGTTTGTGTAGTCCTTGTGGGTCTTCCCACCGTGCATCGGAGAGCACGTTAAGCCGTCGGTCCCGGTTGTTATCATGTACACCTGATAGCGATCGTTACTCATAGTAGAGAATATATCCGCCAACCCCCATTGGAGCAGCGTGGTGGATTAAGCTCCGATCCTTCTCCTACACGGGGAAGAGGCCTATGCCAAACAGTGGGATATTACAGGCTGAATCATGATCGTGATATTATTTTTAAGTGTTAACAGTAAAATAATATTTTTCTTAAACGCTTGTATAAAAAAAAATCTTTTTCAAAATGTGGTTTGACTTTGGAATATTTCTATATTAAATTCATTAATAAATATAATAATTACACTATAAGCAAAACGATATAGTAATCACAATTTATTTTTCAAATCAAGCCACGGGAAATATGGGTTAAGTGCACACTAAGCTTTTATTCCTTGTTCTTTTAACACGCTTGCTTATTTTTCTCGGGCGAGCTCATGAAAAGGAGCAATTAAATTTATAGTATACTAGATTTTTAAGACGTTTTCATGAATTTAACTTTAGATATATTTTGAATTTTGAATGTATGTATGTAATTTAATTTAAAAAAAAATCAATTGGTAGAGTGATACATCTAAAAATAATCCTATAACCTTTAATGTGCATTTTTAAAATAGTTGTACTGTACCCTTCTATTTGGAATGGAAATGTAAAATATTACAAGCTTAATTAATAAAATTATATAAAATAGTATTACATTCTTGCAATGGGTATGGCAGAAGAAACATGAAGCAGAATAAATGCAGTTGAGATGAGAGTGTTAAGAAGTATGATAGTAGTTAAACTGAGTGACAGGATAAGAAATAGTGAGATAAGGAAACGTTGTTGTCTGAAATAAGATGTAGTGACAAAAATTTAAAAAGGTATGCTGAGATGGTTTGGCCATGTCGAGAGAATGAATGATGAACGATTGACGAAAAAAGTGTATAAGGCGAGTGTGAATGGAAGTGTTGGAAGGGGTAGACCTAGGTGGACTTTTCAAGACCAGATCAGAGACGTCTTGAAAAAAGGCCAGGTCAAGAGTACCCTAAACTGAAGAGCATGTATGAAAGGAATAATGAAAGTGGACGAAGCGAAACAAGTATGTAAGGACCGTAGCAAGTGGAAAGAAGTGGTCTCTGCCTACCCCTACGGGAAAGAGGCGTGATTATATGTATATATGTATGTATATTGTACATATTTTTGCAATAATAATATTATCAGTATATAAAAAAAAATTAAAGTCAACATTAATAAAACTTTATTCTTATACGAGTAATATGGAGACGGGAGATTTTGTATAGAAGTAGTAACTAGAATATTGCAAACCAGTTTTATTAGTTAGGTAAAATGTTGCGGCTATTTAAAATTAACGTGTAAAGTTAGAATCGTAATACGTGCAAAATGTTTAAATTACAGTTTAGCTTCGTTTAAATTTAATTTGCTAAATTATCTAACTTTTTTGATATGAAAATTTCCAGCAATATTTTGATAAATATTTTTATGACTGTTTTTACTTCCATTACACTTATACGCTTACTTCATAATATGACTAAACTTCGCTTCAACAGTAGAACATGTTTTATGATAGTTTGATATGAGCATTTTGCCAACGGCGTCAAAGTTTACTTTGTAAATAGAAAATTTGTCAAGAGCATGCGTTTCAATAGTTTCGACCCTATCTTACTGCTCTGTTTTGTTTTTGTTTATAAGCAATTTGTTATATTGATGAAAGCAGGATAAAAATCATATATATCTAGGGATCGCCTTTGGCAGCAAAATATACACCAAAACTACTACTCAATTAATATAGACATGTTTGTTTTTATTGTTTGAAATACTAATTGATATAATTCTTTTGTTATCTTTTTTTATGTATTATGTTGCCTTGTTTGGTTTCAGCTTTTGAGTAGTATTGATTCTAATTAATATGTTTTACATATTAATACTATTGTATTCTAAATTTGGAATTTAAATTTTATACAAATTTGATAGGCCACTCGCATAAAAAAAAGAAGAAATTTACTTTGCTGCTCTACTGCTGACTGCTGATGCTTGCGGATGAATGTACATATGTTTGAGAATTCTCTAGATGTATTAAAAACTTCAGCACGATGCCTTCCTCGTCGAGTACGAAATAAATTTTAAACATGAAATTAGGTCTTTTACATTCAGCAATGGTCAACTATTTTTAAAACCAAGACCACCTATTTCGATCCAAGTATTTCACCCCTTGAGACTTGTGAACTCTTTTTAGTATGTTATTTTAAATGCATTAACAAAATATATTGCTTTAGACATGTAATTCAAATTCAGGAAAATTGTAATATGCATACTATTTTTTAGAAAAATAGAGAAATAAAAAGGGACAACATTTTGCATAGAGATATTTTTGTGACGAAAACTTTATGTGGCACTCTTGAAAAGATTATTGTGCTTAAAAACAAAGGTATCATTGATACTAAAAAAGTGTAATCACCCAATAATTTTTTAAGTCTACCTCTTAAGTCGAAACAAGTCTCCTAAAGGACTCTAAAACATTGTTATAATAACTAAAAAACATACGTAAGATGACGACGTTTACGTTTTATTCTTTCCTTTATAAATAATTATAATATGTACTATTGTAATAAATATAGAATTGCATAAAGAATCAAAAGGTTAAATAATAAAAGTTAACAAAAGCATAACATCCTAATTTTTATTTTAGAATGTTAAATAACTGAAGCATGAGACATGCTGTGTGTCTGGCTTTGTAGATTATGTTCGCTCATCGCCTATTCTATCCCCATTTCTCGAAAGTTCTTCTATTATTCCTAATATTTTATTGAGTGGATTCCAAGTAATATTCTTCAATGGCTTAATCATTGAATGCTTTTAGGTAAATGTTGTTATTGAGTCGTAATGATACATCTCAATAATCTTTAGTATAATAATATCTTCATTTTTGATATTATGTTCGTTAATACCTTAATTCATCTATACTAATATATAAAGCTGAAGAGTTTGTTTGTTTGTTTGTTTGTTTGTTTGTTTGTTTGTTTGAACGCGGTAATCTCTGGTTCTACTGGGCCGATTTGAAAAATTCTTTCAGTGTTAGATAGCCCATTTATCGAGGAAGGCTATAGGCTATGTATCATCACGCTAAGGCCAATAGGAGCGGAGTCCACGCCGACGAAGTCGCGCGCAGAAGCTAGTTATTCATAAAACGAATAAAATGCTTGTTCTTTTTTCTATTATTAATATAAAATATAATATTACTAATATTTATATTAATGAATGCATCTATTCTGGTTGTTTATTGAAAATACACATACAAATTTAATTACAAAAATAATTATATCTCTTATAAAAATATAAAACTTCATCAAACAATCACTGAATTAACAAAACATAACATACTTTAATTTCCCCTACAGGCTTATCAACAATCGTAACACAAAACGACACTGCAAGACTTGCTGGAGATACAAATCGGGGGTCTGGTGGAGTGTTGTTCGCGGCTGGGGGTTGTGCAGCAGCAGCGTTAGCGTTACTTGCAGGTGTTGCAGCAGCAGGGACGCTGTACAAGCGAGGGAATAAGGCTAGACATCACGACTCTATACAGTAAGTAATTATGATTTTATTAAGGCGGTAAAAGTATTAGTGTTACATTGCCGGTTAATCAATTTTTTTTTCGTATCTTGTGTAAATTGTTAGTTTTACATTGACTTTATAAGTAGACAAATGTATTATTTTTTATTACTGGTAAATCAAATTCTAATTTTAAATGTAGTATTTATTTATGTTCTCATAATATTTACTGTGTTACAAGTTTTAGTTTCACTTTGCCGGTGAATCGAATGAATCTTTTTAAATTGGCGTTCAGTTCTATCCTCATAATTCGTAGGTTTCTCTTTAAAGTTCATAAATAAATAGTAAGTAATTAATAAAAAAAATATTATCACCTTTTCCTTTAAAATAAAGATTGTAGATATGTATGTATATTACATTTAAAATTTTATAAATGGACATGTTTTTCAGTTTATAAGATAACTTTTGGCGCCACAAATCTAGTCATAGTCTTAGTAGTTTTTTTTTTTTGTTATTCGTAACGTCCCCCCTTACTACTACTTCCCTTATACTCCTCTCCTTCGCCTGAGGGAAGCAAAGGACAACACATAACGATTAGTCGAATAACTTATACAAATATGTAATCTAACAAATTTCGTAATTTAGAAATAGAATAGTAAAATAAATTAAACATCACAACGACTTTAATTTTATTTGAGAAAATAATAAAAATCTAAAAACGATTCTATTTAAAAAATCTACGTAATTACTAATTATTAATAACAACACTATGCGTACCAAACAAGCTATTAAAATAAAAACATCAGCGTTCAAAAACTTTTCTTATTTAACATTAAAATTTTAATGGGTTTCGTAGTATCTCGGCGGCTATTAGAATATAATTTAGAAGGAGTTAAACGTTGTTCCTGAAGAAAATGAGAAAACGGCGACTTTTAAATAGAGTTATCTCACTTTTCAGCTTTAACTAATTAATTGTGAAAGTTCGTTGAAAATTTTATTATTTCCGTAATGAGGAGCTGTCAAATAGGCTATAATTAATTACATTGGAAAAATATTATTCCGTTTAAAAAAATTCTGAGATGTAAAATGATTAACGAGTTATTCTGCTAAATGAATTGATAAAATTAAAGATTGTAATTCTTTCCTATCTTTATTTTCGATGATTCGATTCGTGATGTATTACAATACTAGATAAAGCTATAAGAATAAAATGTATAAAAAAGACACAAAACTCTAAATCAAAGAAAAATACTTTATAAGTTGGCCCCCTGTATTATAGTATAGAGTTTGTATGAAATGAAAAATGAAAGCAGTACAGTCCATTAAAATTTGTTACTTTTTGAAGATAAAAAAAATCACTGAAAAAGTAAATGTGAAAATTGTGAACAAAATTAGAATGTGTATCTACACAAGTACATAAATGAATTTCTCACATTTAACGGCTCTACTGGTATGTCGATTCTGTTGCAGGACCTTAAATATTTGTTTATCATGTTAGGTCTACATAATGATATATAATATGATAGGAGATCGACTTCAAACAAAACACTTCTAGTTTTCTGTACATAATTATACAAAGTTGTTTTATGCCTGGCAAGTGCTACTCTCTTAAAATAAACTTGATTAAGTTTTTAGGAGTGTGTAGTAATTAATATTATAAATAATTAATATCATAGTGTAAAATAAATAAATATTGGAGAATTTGATGAAAGTTAAACATTTTATTTAATATTTTAAACTATTAGACTATAATTATTACCCTGTCTTTCAACATACGTGTTAGTTGCTAGGGTAGTCCTCTTGATAGATGATCCCGATTTTATCGGTAGATAATAAATTATGCCGCGACGTTTAATTGCGCTTTGGTTGTGTTGTAAATGAAAAATGGTTTTACGTAGACGGCAAATAAGATTGACTATGTAAAGGAAGGAATCAAACTATGTAAAATTTATTCTCAGAATAGAAGTACCTAAACAATAGCTAAAACATGAGAATTAATCGACTTTAGTGAGATGTTAATTGAAACTGAATATTTTTAGATGTTTCTATGATTCAAATAATTATTACGATTTTGTTGAAATAGCAATTTCTATATGCTCGTAAAGAAAGAATTTACCCGGCTTGACTAGATTTAATTTTAATAGTTCGTTTCCACAAGACTACAAATGATATTATTATGTAAAATCTCCTAGTACTTACATAGGTTTTATAACATATGCTGCTGTTAATATAAATTTCATTTTACTTCAAGAAAAGGTTCGAAGCTCATCTGCGGTTCTGTTCCATTGCAGGTTGCGCAACATTAGTTTATTTAAAAGTTACCAGTAGTTCTTAAACAAACATATACACAACATTTGCATAGTTATACTATAACTAAGTTTTCTTTAAAACTGTAACTGTAACGGTATTTCTTTAAAACTGTTTCAAGAGTTAAACAATATAACTTTTATAATTTATACTTTACCTCATGTTCTCTTTATAAATAATCCAACGTTAAAAAAAAGTCTACTTCGGAATATTGTTTTTTCTCCAGATGTGATAGAACAAACCTCAAGCGGCTTGTCTGGATTTGAAATTGTACCGTTCGACTTGAACGGTTTCCCATATCGCATTCCTATTAGCGATTTACTTACTTTTTTATTTTGCGATACTTTTCACTCAACTAACTGTAATAGATGTAATTTATTTAATTTTAGCTTATATTAAATTATTCTACTTTTCCACAATTACGTAAATTGATTTTGTATTTTTCGTCAATATACTATCTGATGTTAATCATTTTTCGCTCTGTAATTTGAACTCATTCTCCTTTTTCGAAATTTATGAATAGGTACTAAGTAGAATATTTGCAAAGTTAGGGTTGTCTGTTATATATTTTTCTGTAATTAAAAACAAACTGTTTTTTTTTTGAGTGAAGCGTTTTTGTATAGATCATATTGTTAACCGTAAACCATTAATATATTTTAGCTCGTCAACGAGAAGATAGGTCATCTGATGTTAGCGTAATTGCCATAACCATTTAAGAGTAGTCGGATACATTTTTTTTTCATACCACTAAGGTGGTACCTAATCAAGCGTACAGTCCTGCTTCGAATTTTGAATATGATAAACAAGATTGAAACCTGCTGTACCATACCCCAACTTAGGTAAAAATATGATGTAAACCCAATCACCTAGTCTCCGTACGTGACGTACGTCAGCTATACTCGTATAATTTGTAGCTTGATCTAAGCGATATATCATATTTCAGTACCTCATACACCACTGCAGCGTACGGTAGCCACCAAAACGTGTTGCTACGTCTGGACAACCTCGGTCGACCTCCCAGCTCAACTGGCTCATATGCAACTATCGCTAGCTTACATAAGTTTCCTTTTGGTAAGAAAACTGATATAATTTTCATAGATAGATTTTATATCCTTTAACTGTAGTTTTAAAGTATATGTATATTTACTTTATGTATGTAAGTTTCTTGTTTTTTGTACATATTTAGTTTTCTTTTTCTTATATAACATTAAATATATGTTGTTAAACTACAGTAATAAATGACTCTTCATTTACAATAACTTAAAATTTCACTTCATTTACTTGTAGTTTCTATGTACTCTAAAATACATATTTTTTCATTATTTCTGTTCACATATTAATGTAAAAGGAGCAAATTAATTGCATGTTAGCCCTGTAAATCGATTTCTAATAATTCATTTATGACTATGACGATTGAAAATGGTTGCGAATTAAGTTTTTGTGCCAGCCATCCTTTATCGCTTTCCAACAATACATCGTATTATTGAATGAGAACATTTTCAAACGAATTAATCAATTTGCATTCGTCTGTGGTTCTTTTGTCCGATTTCGGGAGAATGCAGTTCATCAATATGTTTTAAATTGTTAAAACGACTGCGTTTATAATACTAACGTGAGCGCGTAATACCAACAAAGGCTTAACAATGGTCGAAAATTTTAAAACAAAAACATTATTTTATATATAATTAATAGATATATATATATAAATAATACATATTGTATCAATTTTATTTTGTTTTTTTGAAAAAAAATCATCCATTGGATACTGGTTAATAGTATTTATTATTCGTTGGTATTATAGTATTAATCCCTTTTGCTTTATTGAAATAAAATTATTTTAACGGTTGAAGCACACAAAAAAAAGTATCTAAAATTACCTAATACACACGTATTTCATTCAATAATACAGTTATTAAACCTTTCTTGATCACCGCTATCATTTATTTGTCCTAACATCGTATCTCTCTAAGGAAAATGAATTTTTAAATTGAAAAACCTCTACATAGGTAGTCGACGCTCCCCCTCTCCTTACGCGACGACACACATAGGCGAACATATCTACGCTAAGCCGGAATCCCGAGTCTCATACTACGCTGCGTCTAACCTCACGCACGTTTCACAGGTAAGGATTAACATGGCCAATACTGCAGTCTTTAGGTAAAAGACAGTAAAGCATGAATATCGATATCTGAGAAAATTGAGTTCAATTTTGTATTTGTTTGAACTAAGTAATAATAACAATAAAATAATAATGATTTTTTTTGAGATGTTGTGTTTGATGTTATTATTGTATCTTATCTACTACACCATCTCAAATTATTAACACAAATTTTACGGTATATCCGCTTACTTAGATTTCCATTACGTTTTTCTTCACAGCTAATTTGAAAGTTTTGATTAATTATAGCAGTATGATTTATTGCTTTTTAATTTTGGACGAACGCATCGAAACACGCACGTGGGTACATAAAATATTCAAACACAGCGTCGTTACGTTTGATGTATTATCATTTATATATTACTAGCGTCTGCGCGCGACTTCGTCGGCGTGGACTCCGCTCCTATTGGTCTTAGCGTGATGATATATAGCCTATAGCCTTTCTCGATAAATGGGCTATCTAACACTGAAAGAATTTTTCAAATTGGACTAGTAGATCCTGAGATTAGCGCGTTCAAACAAACAAACAAACAAACAAACAAACAATCAAACAAACAAACTTGTTACACTCGGCTAACCTAACCCCACGCTATCGGTGTGCCTTCAGCTTTACTTCATAGGAAGACAATTAAAACAATATATTTTAATATCAGAAACCCAGGTGTGCTCACAGCCTTATTACTCTGTACCGCACACCTGCAAGATTTCAACATAATTTCGGATGAAGATTGGAGACCACCGCAGCGACCACCGCCGCGACGGCCCCACCGAGGAAACCTTTCTTTAACTTCTTTTTATTAAATCATTCTCGTACTTAACATCAGTAGGGAATCACTTATTTTTAATCATGTAGTTTTAATAGCAAATTTTAATTGTAATTTTAGTTAATAAATGTAATTATAAGTAAATTGCCTTTTCTTGGCACCTGCGGCTGCAACAATCGTAACTGGCGCAGTCGGTAGGATAGTACTCGCGGGCCGGTTCGCGGGATTCGGGAACAAATATCGTCACGAAGCGTGCCACCCGTGTGGTTATCGAACTACGAACGAGTACTATAAGAAGAATCTACGGAAGTTGCAGCCAAAGGGAATCAAGAAATCGATTCGGCTAAGAAAAATGCAAATGTAAGTACCTTGAATCTTTCAAGTTCCTTACCCAAACCTATCCTATAAGTAATCCTAATCCATAAAAATTATATCGCATAATTTTTATGTAAAAATTTTAGCCTTATTATAGATATTTTATATAATAATATAACTGTGTGTTAATTTTAATCCAGTTATTATATTTAATTAATCCATAAAAATTATATCGCATAATTTTTATGTGTGAATTTTAGCCGTATACATATTTTATAGGAGTATAATTATACATAGCTGACTGTTAATTTTTAAGTCAGTTATTAAATTTAATTAATCCGTAAAAATTATATCGCATAATTTTTATGTGTGAATTTTAGCCGTATTAAACTCGTACATATTTTATATAATTTATATAGCTGTGTGTTAATTTACCTATAGATTCCAAAAATTTTCATCCGCGAGAAATTAGGAATAGTAAGTTAAGTAATATTAGGCTAAATTCAAATAGAATTAATTTATTTGAGACAGCACTCTATAGTGACCTTTCGATACAGACGCAAGGTTCCAGCACACTACTAGTAAAAACGACTACTCTATTACTCTGCCTTGCTTGCTTGCTTTTCAATAAAATTAGTCGAAGCGATGCGGAGCATGACCTTGATCTAATGAAATATGCTCATCTTACTCAAACAGTAATCATATTGAGTGACAATGTAGATTATATTTCACAGGAGATAATTAAATTCCAGAATATTCTAGCGTTTGTTAAAACTTCCACTTTACATCATTTGGCTTTAGATCAAACCACCTTACGCTCTATTATAGATAAGCTGCATATAATTAATTTAGACATAAGGGAATACTATGACATAATTAAGGTAGGATTATTTTACGTAGGTAACGAAATAGTTTTAGTTTTTCAATTCCCAATAGTTATATCTTATATCTATAATTTATATTACTTATTTATGATTCCCAATAAATACCATCAGGTCCTATCACCCACCTTTCCATTCCTAGTTATTCATGAGAAAGAATTCAGGTACATAGAGGCTGAATGCCCGAAGGCCAGCAAGTGGCATTTATGTATAGAAAAGCCGAACTATCTTAATCGATCATAGAGAACTGCATACAACAGCATATAACAACGCAGGAGCGCAGCGCTTATATAAGCCTATGACTGTCACTTTGAGCCACGCAACATATATAGAATTGGATGAAAAGAATTACACAGTCAGTTTTCCTGAATTAACAAAGGTCCACTTGTTCTGCGAGCGACACCCCTATGAAACTCTTCACGGCAGCTATCTTGTCATAATCCCCAAGCAATGTTATATGGAGACGTAAGTTTAAAAACCTTCAAGAAATTAAAACTAGAATCTCCATGCAGCAACCTATAAAGTTAAAAGCCGAAGAAAACTATGGTATCTATCACACTACGATACCTATGTATGTAACCATAGGTACTATTAAGTACATGCGCCCTTCTAAGCGTGTACTATCGGAAGCGCCATACCAGACCATTAGCTAAGACTATGAAAGAAAATGAAGAAAATAATTCGGATATGCAAGCCGTCGACGCTGTCCCAGGTACCAGAAGGGTGGATCCTGATCATCTTCCAGCGCAGTTTACGACATCAGTCTTCAACAGACGCTGTTCTACGGGGGGAGGTGTTACACTCGGCTAACCTAACCCCACGCTATCGGTGTGCCTTCAGCTTTACTTCATAGGAAGACAATTAAAACAATATATTTTAATATCAGAAACCCAGGTGTGCTCACAGCCTTATTACTCTGTACCGCACACCTGCAAGATTTCAACATAATTTCGGATGAAGATTGGAGACCACCGCAGCGACCACCGCCGCGACGGCCCCACCGAGGAAACCTTTCTTTAACTTCTTTTTATTAAATCATTCTCGTACTTAACATCAGTAGGGAATCACTTATTTTTAATCATGTAGTTTTAATAGCAAATTTTAATTGTAATTTTAGTTAATAAATGTAATTATAAGTAAATTGCCTTTTCTTGGCACCTGCGGCTGCAACAATCGTAACTAACTCTTCAGCTTTATTATATTAGTATAGATTTTAAGGAAAATATTTATATGTTATTTTAAGCAAAATGAAAAACTAGGCTCAACAAACAAACAAACAAACAATCAAACAAACAAACTCTTCAGCTTTATTATATTAGTATAGATTTTAAGGAAAATATTTATATGTTATTTTAAGCAAAATGAAAAACTAGGCTCATACATCTTGTTGTACTAAAATATGTAACAAATTTAAACGTAAGCATGTGTGATTATTTATAAAACAAAGCAAGGACTTAATATATGTGCACATTATTAAAGAATTAATAAATTATTAAGAAAATAAAGTTTTGACTCGTGTAAACGTATATAGTTTACTAAGACTTTAATTAATTTAGATATACCTATGATAATAAATAAACTATAATGTTTACAAATAATTGGTCACAATCCTAAAAATAGAGACTTATTTTGTAACAGAGAATTATTTCCAAGAAGCTAGTAAGCAATAAATTTCCCCAACCTTAGTCCATCCAACAAGTTTTTTCCGGAAAAATACTCCTTGAATCGTCGAGTTTACCTCTTAATCTATACTAATATAATAAAGCTGAAGAGTTTGTTTGTTTGATTGTTTGTTTGTTTGTTTGAACGCGCTAATCTCAGGATCTACTGGTCCGATTTGAAAAATTCTTTCAGTGTTAGATAGCCCATTTATCGAGGAAGGCTATAGGCTATATATCATCACGCTAAGTCCAATAGGAGCGGAGTCCACGCCGACGAAGTCGCGCGCAGAAGCTAGTTTCTAATAAAATGGCTCCTAGTTTTCATCAACAAAATAATAAAAAAACTTAACTAATACTCGAATGTAAAAGTTTTCGTCAACAACTTTGTTATAATTTTTAATCTGTTCTAAATGATTTCAATGATATGTTCATTTTTGATTTGATTTATTTTAGATTGAAATTGGAAGCAATTCGTACGAAGTTTCATGTCATATCAAAATTATGTCTCAAACCATAATAAATAATACTTGAAAGAAGAAGATAGTAGAAATTAACACTTAAAACTGCATTAAAAGAACCAAGCTTTTAATTTCAACATTTTCAAAACACATAGCAATGTCAAGTATATTGAAATTTTATTTCATGAATATTTTAAATATGATTTACAATCAAATATTGTCAGCTTTGTAACCGTTATCTAATAAGAGCCACTTTCTTCAAACTTTTTGAGCATCGTAGAAAGATTTAATTGCGCAGAAAATGAGCCCTTTACCTCATTAAGGATCCAATTTAAGCGAGCTGCAGACATCCCTTCAGGTGATACAAACGTAATGCAATTAGTGATCTCCTTGGCCTCCATGTCTCGTGTTTTGCTGGAAGTACTATCGCTGACCTCAATTTTGTATAAAATCTTATATAACAGTATACGCTCTCAACTCAAGTCAGTATACGCTCTGTTATTGATGTCTTGCACGAACTACTTTTGAGGTTTTTCTAGTTATTTTCAACACTTAACCCGCATAGTGTACACTGCACTCAAGGACGCATGAATATGCCTGTTTATTTGGTGAACAGACGAAAAATACATTTAATCAAATTTTGTGGTAGTTCAATAAACCCTTACATATATTGAAAATTGGTTTTTGAATTTCAGCCTTAATACAATTTTGGTAATTCAATCAGATGTCAGCATGTAAACAAATAATCCAAAGTAATTTGTAACTTTGCATTTGGGTACAATCTTACAAACCAGTTCTTATTTTACTCTAAATTTTTTTACAAAAAAAAATATGATTCAAATATGGGGAGTAATTGCATAACACTAACTTAGTTATTAAGTAAATTGTCAATAGTTACTCGTATATAAAAACGTACTTACGTCTATTAAGTTTCAGAACAATTACCTAGCAGCTACGTTTTATTGTCCTACTGAAGTTCTCTTATTTACAACTTGCCGCATCTAGTTTTGCATATCTTTAGATTACAAGCCTTGGCACGGAACGGAGTTTTTAATTTGCAACCCCCTTTGTTCATGAATTTATCGCACCGTTGAAAGTCTTTAGTAGGAAATATGAATTAGTGTCCTATAGGTAAGGCGCTAACGAAGGCGGAAATCGTTATGAAGAATTCCTCCGTACCACCTGGGGTAAATTAACTTCGAGTAAATTCTACTGTAGCTTTTAATTTTATGTAAATGTAAATCCTAGTTTTTTTTTTGTTTTTTTTTTTAGTACATACCAGTCTCATCATAACCTAATTCTAACTATACAACCAAATGATGTATGATACGAGTCTAAATAATATTTTGTCTTCATTAGACTTTAGACGAACGAGTATACCGTGGAAAAAATCCTGGTTAAATAAAATTTATAAGTAATGATAACACATTCTACATAATATATCTGAGTGGCCAGTCGACGTATATAATTCAATAAAAGTTTAGCTATTTTTCACACGTACCAAACCTAAAATGAACAAAATCTTCAAGTTTGCTTCAAAAGCACATTTAAATGGCTTTATAATTAAAAGCTTACAAGTACCACATTTATACTTTAACACTACCATATTATATAAATACATTATTAGGTACTACAATTAAATACCCATAATATTTTCTTTCGTTAAAACAAAGTGGTTTTACAGTATATTATAATAATTTATCTATTAAAAATATTAAATGTACTGGGCACGGAATCTACGAGTAATACCTATAAAATTATCACAGTTTTCATCGCACGGGTATAAATGACCACTAAGACCTGATTTTGTAATTTCGCTTATTAGCATAAAAGAATTTAATTAACTTATTTGCGTGTAGGGATTAAAAAAAATGTTTTTTTTTGTACCCAACAGCAAACAATCACGAAAGATCGTATAACGGACCCAGCAGAACAATTGCGTCATCTGACGACACCGCGATCAAACATACGTCTAGAAATCTTAGTTCACGAAGGTACCTTCGGAAGGATCTATAAAGGTGTATTCAAACGAGGGGATACGTATGAGGAAGTGCTTGTAAAGACTGTTTCAGGTAAATTGTTTAATAAACTAATTTGTATATAATTAAATAAATAATTCACTAATAGAATTTACAATTCTTGCTATGGTGAAAATTTTAATTTATTAACATTCCTACCCTATTCGCATTAAGAAAATAGTGAGTCATCGCCCGTCGCTAGTCTGAATGGCTATATCAACTGATCAATTCTAATAGCGTTTAAATTTACTACAATTTAATTTGTCAAAAGTTGTGTCTAAACTTAGTTATAGCGATGCCTTACTGTTTCCTTAACGCGAGTACACAATAGTTCAACACACAATTTCACAACTTTGAAATAAAATATTATTTAGATACAAAATGATTTTATTAGTATGATAATCTTTATAATTCTAACACATTAGAAGCAGCATCAGCGATGCAAGCGGCTCTGTTAGTAGCTGAAGGATTAAGACTATGCGGCCTTGTACATGGTAATGTACTGACTCCGATGGCGGCTTGCGCTGAGGAAGCTAGGAAACCATTGCTAGTGTATTGTTGTGTTTCACATTCTTCCAATCTTAAACGGTAAGTCTTATTTATATAAATTCTATTATTTATAATTATAAATATATATCTTATTTATAAAAATAAATATTTTAGTAAATACATTTTCAGACAAAATTTTCCCTTTTTTGTAATTGCTAAGGATTACTATTTACGCATAGTTATGCCTCGTGGCTTAAGGCACATTTTTGTTCGCGTAATTTCCAATCCAGTGGGAATGTCTGAACAAAAAGACTATGTGTTATTATTTTTCTCCAGCTATCTACGTACCAGGTTTGATTATGATTATAATCGAGTATTTTTTGCGTAAAACAGTAATGAAAATCCATTTACAACTTTTCGCATTTATAATAATAGTTGAAAATATAAAAAATATTTTGTTTTGTGTCAATTAATTTTATAATTGATTTCATCGACATGTATAATTGTAGAATACTGTTTAGTACCTAATATTAAAAGCATGTTTTGTCCAAATAATACATTTAACTAAATACATACTAATTCAATCTAAAATTGTAATGTTATTCTAAATGAAGTTCCTAGATTTATTTGCCCTATATAAAATAATAACCGGATGTGTGTAGCAATAATATAATATTATTACAATATGGGATAAAAATGCAATTATGAACTAGAACAAAATTAATTATTTAGTTGAGGTTAAACATACGATTCTCATTTATCCATAAAATTGGATTGAATATGTGTTGTTAGTTATTACTACTATTTCATTATTTATTTTCTAGATTGATTTTATTTTAAAACTAGCTTCTGCGCGCGACTTCGTCGGCGTGGACTCCGCTCCTATTGGTCTTAGCGTGATGATACATAGCCTATAGCCTTCCTCGGTAAATGGGCTATCTAACACTGAAAGAATTTTTCAAATAGGCCCAGTAGTTCCAGAGATTACCGCGTTCAAACAAACAAACAAACAAACAAACAAACAAACAAACAAACAAACAAACAAACAAACAAACAAACAAACAAACAACCAAACAAACAAACTCTTCAGCTTTATATATTAGTATAGATATTCATTACTAACAACTGTATAGTGAAATGCTACAGCAGTTGTTTGGTTACTTTGTTTAAATTACTTTTGTAATCAGGCTTAGCAACAGATCCATAATGTCTGCTGTTTCTGTCGTTAAGCGTTAACATTATTTTTTTATTAAAAACTTTCCATTTATCACAAATAAAAAATATCACTACAATATGATTTTCTATTAATGACACACAGTTAATATTTTGCATTTGCTGTGTACGATAAATAATAATTATATAAATAAATAAAATACTTAAAAAATACCATAGTAATTTTGCCATCAAAAATACGTTGTGTCAATCGTAGCTTTAAATTTCTTTATTATTTGCGCAACTGAATTACATTATTTTCAATATGATAAAATTTTAATAATAATATTTTCACACTAACTAATAAATTCATAACCATAATATCAACTTTTAAGTAAAACAACACTCAGCACATAATCGTAACACATGATTTTAATTTCAATATATTTTACGTTTTGTAAGTTGCCCTACATAAATTAAAAAACGAGTGTGCTTTAGACCACACGACTGAAGTAAAACTTACTCAACGTAACTATCTCTCTTTCTATCTTCATTACTAGATCTCCCTCTCAACTTCCTTTCACCTCGTCCAATAACACTTTTCGTAACACTTTCGTCACGCATTCACCAGCTTACTCCCCAAGGCAAGCGAGCGTATAGAAGTTTCACTTCAAAAACAATAAATTATTTATAAAATAGGTTCCTAACATCGTGTCGTCTTGGTCACCAAGCGGCCCCAGCAACAAGAGAGCTAGTGGATTTAGGCGCTCAAGCAGCTTGCGGTCTCGCGTACTTGCACGTACAACGAGTCATACACGCGGATATAGCGGCTAGGAATTGTATGTAAGTAGACAAATACATTTAACTGAAGGGTAAACAATAAGTGTTAGTCGCTGTGAATTATGTTGTGAAGTTCTTTTTTCTTTATCTAAAGAGGTTTAAATCACGAAATTTGTTTAAGATCAGCAATATCATAGGTCTTATCTTTGATTTTGTTTTCTGACCTTTTCAGGTGTTTTTCTTTATTATATACTAGCTTCTGCGCGCGACTTCGTCGGCGTGGACCCCGCTCCTATTGGTCTTAACGTGATGATACATAGCCTATAGCCTTCCTCGATAAATGGGCTATCTAACACTGAAAGATTTTTTCAAATCGGCCCAGTAGTTCCAGAGATTACCGCGTTCAAACAAACAAACAAACAAACAAACAAACAAACAAACAAACAAACAAACAAACAAACAAACAAACAAACAAACAAACAAACAAACAAACAAACAAACAAACAAACAAACAAACAAACAACCAAACAAACAAACTCTTCAGCTTTATATATTAGTATAGATATAGTTTTTTCTTACAACAATACCTTTGTGTATTTCTATTCATATTACCATAAAGTGTTAAAAATATAAATCTCTAATTCTATTTTTATAATATTACAAGTAGTAAAAGTATAAAGGTAATATTTATTGATATATCTAGAGTGGACGAGAAATTGAGACTGAAGGTGACCGACAATGGTCTGTCACGCGATCTCTTCCCTGACGACTACCATTGTTTAGGTGATAATGAAAATAGACCTGTAAAGTGGATGGCTCCAGAATCTTTACTGCAGAACCAGTACACGACAGCATCTGATGTGGTAAGAATCAAAATCAAAATAAAAAATAACTTTATTCACATATACTTCAAAAGTACCTTCGGATCGTCATTTCACAAATCAAAATTTTAATTATCGTTAAAATGATTCATGATTCCAATAAAACTGACAATGTTAAAACCAGCCTATTCGAATAATTCTCCTATCGATTAAGAATAAACATGCAACAGCATGTGTGTTCTTTCGTGTAAAAAGTGTTAATTACTCAGTTTAAAAATATTGTATGGTATTTTATTTATGTACTTTACCAACTATCTATACTCATAGCTTTATGACATTATTAGGAGAATCCTATATTTCTACTAATAACTTTTGTGTGTTAGTTCCTATATTAATGTAAGAAGTGCTAATTACAGATTTTTCTCTCAATCCCTTATCAATAAAAGTTAACAGTATACGATTAATTTTTATTATTTTTAAACAGTGGTCATTAGGTATAACGCTATGGGAGTTGGCAACGCTCGGTGCATCTCCTTTAGCAGAACTAGACGCAGCGGATGTGGGCGCCTTCCTTGACGGTGGCTATAGGCCATCACAACCGCACAACTGTCCTGATGAATTGTAAGTAGAAAAATTAAACTACCCTCAATTACTTAACACTTTACTTTTCCCCAATCAGTGAGAGTTACATTTATGTTTATAAATGTTTATGTATTATTATTTTAAAAATTAACACGTTCACTGTCCAATGACTCCAAAGGAGTCACATTTGTACCAAACTCATATGTCCATGACTCTAGTTGGAGTCATAATCTATAAGTAAATTTAATGTTTTTTATTTGACTGGACGTATGAATAAGAGGAAAAAATTTCTCATGGACGTATGGTTAGATAACAAAGCTACCGAAAATTTAAAAGAGCCGCCGTAAAATGTTTGCCAGTTTCCCATATATGAAGAGGGTAAAATAAAACTATTTTTTTTTTGGAGGCAATGTTGTTTATTTATTTAAATCAATGTAATGTATTATAACATGGACGGCAGAGTATTTCTGCTAATTTACATAAAAGTATACTAAAAATACATAAACCTTCCTCAAGAATCACCCTAGCTATTTAAAAAAAACGCATCAAAATCCGTTGCGTAGTTTTAAAGATTTAAGCGTACAAAGGGACATAGGGAGAGAGAAAGCAACTTTGTTTTATACTAAATATGTAGTGATTCATACAATGATGACATTTCACAGCTGATATTGACATTTCATACCACAGAACATATAAAAAAATATATGATTGACTACTATTTTTAGTTAACACGTCCATGACTCCATAGAGAGTCACACAATTTTTAGTTCACACGTTCATGACTCCTTAGGGAGTCATATTTTTTTACAGTATTTTCCTGAAAAAAAAATTTTTTTTTAGGCCGTATTAGTATAAATGTAATCTCTTATAATGATTATTGTCAAGTTAGGGCAAAATTGTAGGTGGACGTACGAATACATTTTATAACTTTGTACTAGGACAGGGAACGTGTTAAGATATATGGTTAACAAGATCTGGTAGCCTACTACCTTATTCGCAATTGTCATCAATTTTTAAATATGGACAAATTGAATTCTACACCACCATACAATTATCAATACTTCTGTAAGTAATTCCAATTTTACGAAATCAAAGATTATAATATCTCCGATTTTACATAAAATATTTCTATTCTTCAAAGTCACAAGCACTGTTATTCATTACAAGTATTTACATGTTAAGGAGATGGCAATTAATGTGATCTAAAATCTAATACAACTTTATAAGGTACGGCCTAATGTCTTGGTGTTGGGCCACTTCAGCTCCAGCTCGACCGACCGCCCCTCAACTCCTAGCAGCACTTCATGACTTCAGACAAGCACTTAGCACTTATATTTAAAACACTAACTACCAAACTCATAAACTTTACCCAATTTTAGGTCACAATCAAACAAAACTAAACACTAAGTACTAAATTCAAAACTATCATCTATTTCATTTAAGAGTGATGACACTTGAAATTGGGTACAGTTCAAATCTTAACCTGTATTCGATGTATTTATAAAATAATATAAGATTTCAAAAATTCTTACGCACACTATAACTGATTAGAATATATATATTAAAAGTCTTTTACGAGTACGGAAAGTTCCATTGATCTGTATATTAAAACCTTTTCTTACCTTTTGTTTTTGACAGAAAATTTTCAAAAGTTTTAAGGCAATCTTTCTATTTCCTTTTTTCACCTTACTTAATGATACCAATGTGCCTATTACATTGTTTTACAGTTAATTTAAAGATCCAACTCAAAGAATACATTTCGTTTTTTTTATAATGGTGATACACATTATTGCCGTTTATAATAACAATAAAATTGTAATATTTTAAAGTTTTAACTAAAAACGATGACAAGAAATAGTTTTAGTTAGTTTTTTAGTTCACGACTACGAAAATAACCATTTAAGAAATGAAATTTTATATTTTTGAATAAAAGATGGTATGATGTATAAAAGCGATAGGTACATATATAAAGTAAGCTAGATAGATATGAAATTGTATGTTTACATAATAGAATTCTTAGAATTCATCGAAATCAACATCGTCGTGGAGTAATTGAAAATAAATAACAGGAACGAAATCAAAATAATATTAATATACATTTAAAAGATCTAAATTTATAAAACATGTTTCATGAATATGAATTGAAATTAATTATAGATGTAAGTGTAAATAATGAACACATTATATTCCTCTAAGTAAATGAACTAAACGATGCTACTACGTAAGATGATGTACATACAAAGTCGATGCAAACGGAATTAATTTAAATGAAACATATATACCAAAATAATGCATTTAATAGTTTAAATGTATTGATGTTATATAATAAATTAATTTTAAGTTAGATTAGAGTTCCTGAGGACATTCAAGTCCGTCCAGGCCATCAAAAGGATTAACACCAAAACAGTAGTTAGTCACGGTTTAGATGTTGATTTGGCTTTGATGGATTATAAAATTTATTAATAAAAATATAAGAATTAAATTAATGCAATCCTAAAAATTATTTGAGCAACACCAATTATGTATACACAAAAGAAAATCTAATAAAGATAATGTTTTTAAAATTCGAAGTGTAAATAAGAATAAATTTGAAAGAGGAAAATACTTTTATGTTTAGTAATGAATGGAAATCAATAGGATACCGTACAAGTCGTTCGTAATAATAATCCCTCGAAGCCATATTTCGGCGTAAACCGTGAACAAGAAATAATTGTCTATTAATCAAACATTATACATAAACATTAAGTTATGGTTATTTATATAATTTAATCAATAGTGAATGTTGTAAATATTTGATGTCACTTGTTTAAATCTAACACAATTACGATTATCTTGTAAGAAATTCTATATTTATTCTATACTATTCGATTATGTACATTTTGTGAAGAAATTAAGACCTCTAGTAAATTGGTAGATGTTCTTGATCGATTTCGAATTTATATATGTGTAGTTCACGTCGTTTTTCATCTTCTATCTCATATACCTACAATTTTATTATTACGAGTGTGATAGATGTTTCTAGAAAGTTGATTTTTCCTGTTTGTTATAATATTTTCATAACTTCGTCACCGCTGTCTACATTTGCAGATAAGCAAATACCGAATTATAAATTTTATACTTTGTCGTTACCTACTTGTTCTGTGCAATATTTTAAACAAATCTACTCTTTTAGTTTGCTTATTCACGAAAGTCCGTAGCTTTGTATAATTGTTATTACAAAATCCTACCTCTGAAACAGTTGAAACTTTTACCCGTTTCAATTTATTTTAATTTCATGTTTATATTAAATTTGAACGTTAATTTAATTTTATCAGATTATTTTTGTTCATGCTAGTGTATTAGAGGTTTCGTCGGCGTTGTTCTCATTATATAGTTTGTGAATGCTATTGAAATATTTAAAACGCGTTATGGATTATACAGGGTGTTTAACTCTTAGGCATTTCATGCAAACGGTAGGATTTTGATTATTACTTTGCGCTCATCTGCGCTTTAACGTATAAGATTGATGTTTCTCGTGAAATCGGTGTTTTCTATTACTGTAGTTTAAATGTCTATATAAATATCTTCGTAATTAAAATTTTTCTATTCTAGATTCCGCAATAGATCGCTAGAAGCGCTGTCAATATTATGTACTATTACAAAACTCAAGTATTGTGTGTACTCTAAACGTTACAATAAGAATATCTCAACTTTTATTATCTTCTACAATAATATTATTTGATTCTAACCAAATTTTAGTTTCGAAATCGTAACAACTTCATTTTTAGATAAAAATAATTTATTTTATTTACAAAATTTTGCTATTACTATTTTTTCTGAATTAGTTAACTCATATTACAGTTTTTGATATTATTTATTTATGTCTCCGATACCATCTAAAAATAGAATCAAAACTACAATTTAAAAAATGGAAAAAACATACACATAACATGTTTAGACGAGTCCACGTTTACTTCATGCTTTCTTATAAATTAAAAATATTCTCTGTAAATATATTGTACCTTTATCCACAATTAAAAATCTACTAATAGGTTTCTAGGCAATAGTTCTCTCTTGCTCAATACATTAAATTTTAAAAAGGTTTCCTTAACGGCGTTAAAATTTCATCGATCAAAAGTTCGCTTCACACTTATGATCATTTTATGAATTTTTTTTATATATTTTTATATTTGAATTAAAAATAAATATTTCAAAATAATGTAGTAAGACTTGATTATAATGCTACTAGTTACTTGGAATTGTTTCTGATATATTTAAATACGTTTAAAAACTCGGAATACTATTGATAACCATCCAATAAAATATAATGAATTTTGTTATTTAATAATAATAATTATAATAATAATATTTATATATATATGACATATATATATATATATAGATACCGATATATATATATATGTTTGTAAATCAATCTTTCTATTTGTTTACGTACTAATGACCTTGATTTGTTGGACGGTTTCATGCACGCCTTGTCATAAAAATAATCTCTTTTGTAAATTAACCCTTAATCGGGCCGAACAAAAAAAATTACTTTTCATGGCTTAAGTATAAGTTCTTGGGTCATGTTGGATATCAGTGTACATAAAATAGTATTTAAATTACTGAAACTGAAAAAAATGATGTTTTTATGAGTGGGAAATTATTTCCCTTTGCCTGTTCATGGACAACCAAAGTGGGAAATAATTTCCCTTTGCCCGATTACGTCTATAAATTTAAATAGACTAGTAATTTGCCCTGACTATACTTTTGAATTTATTTTTCTTGATAAATGTGCATAGAATTATTTACTTAGAAGTGAGGTGGAGTGTCAGTATGCGAATAAAGGATCCAATAATTTTTAACATAAGTATCGATGTCAAATAAATTAGAAAGATTTTCTGATATATTTTCAAGAGCTTTATCATTGACTAGCTTCTGCGCGCGACTTCGTCGGCGTGGACTCCGCTCCTATTGGTCTTAGCGTGATGATACATAGCCTATAGCCTTCCTTGATAAATGGGCTATCTAACACTGAAAGAATTTTTCAAATCGGCCCAGTAGAACCAGAGATTACCGCGTTCAAACAAACAAACAAACAAACAAACAAACAAACAATCAAACAAACTCTTCAGCTTTATATATTAGTATAGATTTTTCCTCTTTTAAAAGACATGATCTAAAACAATTGCAATCAACAATTAAAAATAGCGAAATTAAGTAATTGACAAAAATAAAAAAAGTCTACAAAAATAAATCCCTACTTTTTATATATATTGACGCAATATGGAGTTCAGGAACGGACAAAGGGAAGTATTTTCCCACTTACAAGACTGAATTTCAAATGAATCAAAACCACACAAACACTGTATTTTTGAATTGAATATCATAACAACGTTACAAAGAATATAATAAATTAGTACATAACGAATCAAATATCTACTTATCAGAATCTTTTTTTAAGAAACTTAGCAGATTTATATCTCCACTACGTGAAAAACGCGCGAATTTTTCAAATGTGAAGTTAGTTTGATTCTGACATCGACGCTTGACATTTGAAAAGCTGGGGTTGTCAATAAAATAATTCTGTAATTATCTAAGATTATATTTGTGTAAAAAAATTAATTTGAAAGGTTGCCAATTCAAAAATATTCGGGAATTTAGCTAGATTGACAGGGTGGGAAAATAGTTCCCTTTACCCGAATAAGGGTTAAATATGCGCTATACGCTACCTATTATGATAATCATGTAATTGGTATAAATAAGTAGCTAATTAATAATGCCCCAAATAATTTTGTAATAATTTATATTTTGTGGTGTATTAAATTATAGTATATTTTACACGAAGCAAAATATTTAGTTAAAACGTATTATTATATCGCCATAAATATAATATGCATGCATTATTTCATTGTAATAATTAAGCCAAAGTTATATATCAAAGACTATTTTATTCAATGTATGTTAACTTATTTTGATTGTTCCATTTTTGTTAACTGTTCCATTCTTTTACCTCATATCTATAAAGTTTTTTTTACATGGCTCATAGTATATTTGTATTACTATAATTAATAAGCTAAGGTTAGATAACGTCTATATTTTGACATTGATACAATATTTTCATATGTGTTACGTAATGTAAAATAAAATTGTTTGTATGAACGACAAAGTCCAAAACTGTCTATCTGAGATATATAAAGTCTATGGGACCTAGTAGAAAATGAAATTGCATTAGATGACCTGTTTGTTGGGACAGATATTGAAATAAAGCAGGTGGAACCACGCGGGATGATAGATGAAATAGCTAAGTATTATTATAAAATTTAACTCGTCGATATATACAAGCATATTGTCTCCTTTTGTACCCTAAGTTTATTCCGAAATTAAGAAATAATGTAATCATTAATTTGACATGAGTGATTCATAAATGTCATTATTGACATGGAGTGCCAGATGAATGTGATTGTATACATGTTACGTGTCTAGATACAAATAATGTCTAATATAAGTGTATGTATGCAAAATTGCTTCTGTGAAATATAAGAAAGAAATAAGATGTTATTTTACAATAATAATGAAGTTTTATTTTTCTATCCGTTGTAAATTATATTGTGTTTGAAGTACAAATATTATTTGTACTCCAAGGAAAGCAGTTAGAAGTCGAACACCTTATATAAGAAAATAAAAGAATGAAATAAAGGCGTAATTTGACAGAAATAGTACATATTATTATCAAAAATATTTATTCATCTATGGATATACAGAATGAATTTTTATTTTTATTTTATGTATTTTGTTTTTGGTTTGGTGTACAAATAGCATGAATTCTAAATAAATGGTATATGTTGAGTGATAAGTAATACCGGCTTAAGTTCCTCGTCCTTAGTTCCAACCTGTTTCACGATTCAGCCTGTAATATCCCACTGTTGGGCATAGGCCTCTTCCCCATGTAGGAGAAGGATCGGAGCTTAATTCACCACGCTGCTCCAATGCGGGTTGGCGGATATATCCCCTACTATGAGTAACGATCGCTATCAGGTGTCCATGATAACTACCGGGACCGACGGCTTAAAGTGCTCTCCGAGGCACGGTGGGGAGACCCACAAGGACTGCACAAACACCCAGACCACGGCAAACATCTGTATGGCCAATACAAATGTTGTCGTGTGCGGGGATCGAACCCGCAACCGCCCGCGCAACGGTCATTCGCAATCCAATGCTGTAACCGCTGCGCCAACGCGGCGTCCAACCTGTTTACTTTGATCTAACAATGAATATTATATCTTGGTTATATTAATTCTTTATAAGTGTGTGAGATTTTTTAACCACAACTATTTTGCAAAGCAAACCATTATGAAAGCTAACTTCAAGCTGGTTTCCAGCACCGAATGATCACGAGTATTCAAATTTTATACTTGAGGACTACGTTCTGCAGTGGCCATCGTAACACGCTTGAGTTAGTTGAGCATCAAAACTTATCACTATAGGTAAAGAATGATTTGTCGTTGTAATACGATTGTGACAGTGCACATCGCATTTACCTCTTTTGAATCGTAATTTTGTTGTACAATAACACCAGGAAACAGTTTGTTAAATGTTGCTCATCAAATTATATAATATAATACTACCATCATCGCTTCAGTCTGTAATATCCCACTACTGGACATAGGCCTCTTTCCCCATGTAGGAAGGATTAGAGCTTAATCCACCACGGTGCTCCAATGCGGCTTGGCGGATATATTACCTACTATGAGTAACGATCGCTATCAGGTGTACATGATAACAACAGGGACTGAGGGCTTAATGTGCTATCCGAGGCACGGTGGGGAGACGCACTAGGACCGTACAAAACACACAGACCACGTCAAGCATCTGTATGGCCAATACAAATGTTTGTCACCTGCCTGGATAGAACCTGCAACCGCTAGCGCAGTGTCAACCACCGTCTCAAGCCAGTGCTGTGACCGTTGCGCCAACGACTACTGACATAACTAAAGTATTATTTTTATTTTTGTGTTGCTTAAAACCGAATAAAATCATATCAAAAATTTCGATTCGGCGGGTACATCGTTCCATAGGTTAATTGGCTAGAGCACCGACACGGTATGTACTCCTGCGGGTTCGGACCTCACTGGATCGAAATTTTAATATGATAATAAAAAACATAACTGAAGTAAATTAAGAAAATAAAATATAAAGATTCGAGTTGGCTATTTGTACACAGTTTGTACCTAGACTCAAAACAGGAATCGAACCCAACCCCACCGGAGCAGAAAGCAGGGTCACTGCAAACTGTGCCAACAGGCTAGTCTAAATGAGATAGATAATACTGAGGTCCCTACAGCTGAGAATATATTTCTCAAAGTCCCGAGCACCCTGGTGATGTACTTCAAACTTATAGAAGGCTACAGCCAAAAATGATCGGTCTTAATTCATATATAGGTTCTATTCTTTAGCCCATGTTCAGATGACGAGCGGTTAACGCGCGTTAATTTTTTCTACGGCGTTCACATGACACGCGTTGGTCAGGCGTTGAACGCGCGTTGCCGCAGCCGCCATGGTTCAGTATAGTTCTTGCATTTGTCGAAGATGGACTTGGAAACAGTTTTAACGGTGATTTTATACCGACGGCAGAAACTGACGGCTGACTGAAAGCCAGTACATAATTTTGTACCCTAAATTAAGGCAATTCGGACTCAAATTTTTTCTCTGGTAAACGATGTCGAAACAAAATTTGGCTCTCGTAAACGATGAAGTCGTAGTATATAAAAGCGCTGTGCCATATAGCATTTCACCAGAAGAAAAACTCATAACTACATTGAGTACTGATGAACCTTAAAATACGTAAATTCGCGTCGAAAACGCGCGCTCATCTGAACGTTAACATAGAAATCCAATGATCTCAAAGCGCGCGTTAACGCGCGTTGACAACTGTCGGGCGTTAGCGCAGCGTTCAACGCGCGTTTTATTAAAACGCGCGTTAGCATGTGTACGGCCTGAATCAAATGTATGTAGTTGTAAACGTGCGTTAACCGCTCGTCATCTGAACATGGGCTTAGGTAAGCACGATAGCCAGAGCTTCTAGCGATGCGTTATGTTGGTAGTGGGGTAAAATCAACGATCTTTTGATTCTTGTAATGTTGTAGACGTCAGAGGCTACAGTATTAGTTTACCATCATGCAAATAACTTTATATAAAAAAATATTTTAACAACAATAATAACCATATACATGTTGCGTCTATAATATAGGTACGTTAATAATATTACTAAAACACTTATTGCAAAGTTTCTTAAACTCAAACAGTTAAGTACAAAAAATTAAAAGAATATATATATTTATTAACTAAAAAGATGATTTGGATGGCACCATATTAACAAACAGTTTCATATTATTTTAAAAAAAATTAACAAGAAAAAAAAATAACTAAAATAATTTTAAATACTTTATGAAGCATAAATGCTTGAACTGGTATAAGTGTATATTTTTGACTCACTGTAAGTATGGAACGAAATATTAATATATACTGGGTGTATTTGGAACGCTTTGTAAGATTTAAACCACGTAATATACTATTTATATACTATATAATGCATATAACCATTTATCCCAGAAACGTTTTTTTAAGAACATTTTAGGACTTATGTATTATGTGAGGTAGCAATGTATCATACACATTGTGACGAGTAGTCGTTGACCGCGATCCGCGCGGGGCGCGGGAGGCGGCGGAACGAAAATTAAACGTGCGCGCGGCGGCGAGTACGTTTACTTCGTGCCGTTGACCTCTGTCAGCTGATGGCGCGTATGAACGGTTTGCATTACATTGACAGTTTGTTCCAAACACGATTATTTTAAAGCATTATCTTCAAATTTCTGTTTCATTATTTTTCCCAAACCGGACTATACCAAAAAAATGATGAAAACAGGAAAAAAAATAATAATTTCTTTTCGCTTTTTTTTCACTTGTATCATGTCAGGTTAAGCCAACACTATCATACCTCTTCGTTTTTCAATGCGTTCCAAATACACCCTGTATAGGACATTATATATTGAAAACGAAAAGAGACGGAAAGAAAACATGAAACTGAAACGCAGTTATTAGATTTTTGAATAATTGTTTATATTATCTTAGACAGAATCGTACTATTTAATTCTGAATTTCGAAAGCAGTTGCAGGTTGCTAGGGCCATTTTCTTATATTTATTTTGCAGTATGAATAGTCAATGTAGGAAGATGCAAAATATGGATTTCAATATTCAAGCGTTTTTATTTTAAAAATGCAATATTTTCAGCTTAAGTTTGATTTATTCAGTAGCGCTAAAATAAAAGCTAAATGAGAATCACTTACTTGGTAGTCCCATAAAATATCAGCATTACTAAGCCTTATTTAAATGAAATAAGTATAATATCTTCAAAGATTTTGATAAAATATTTTTTTAACCCTTTTGCACACTCAAAAAGTATTAAACTTCGGGCAACTTAATACTGAATATTTATTAACATTAATTAATAAATAAATTGTATGAAAATTAATTAAACACGAACCTTTTTAAATGTTGGATGAATCCACAACAGATGGACAGTAAGTAAAATCGTAAGCAAAATTTTAAATAAAGTGAAAATACAGGCATAAAATGTTTGGCACTCTTATAAAATATATTTTCCACATAAAACCCGTCTACAGCTTCATCATATGAAAAGAATTAAAAAGCTGCATGAGAAAAATGCAGTCACGTAAATTCCTTTGGTACGATGAAAATTTTGCTAAGCGTAAAGTTCGTTAAGCCAGCAAATCACTAAGCTACGAGCGATTTTCTATGCTTTTTGGAAATTTAAAAATTTTCCAATATGTATTTTCTTGCGTCGAAGCTAGAAAAATTGCAATGTCTGTGTTCAAACAACCCGCGGGAGGCCACGCGACAAAGTGGCAATATTCTATCTCGACGGGGCTCTCCAAACAAGGGGACAAGAGTGAGATGGGGAAATACTAATATTCTTGAGCACAAATGAGATAGCGTCCAGTTATTAATTGGAGAGAATTGACGGAAGTTCAGACGGTGCCGTGTTTTTGACAAATTTCGCTTTGATACGGCGATTAATTTCACCTCAACGCTTCAAGGGTCTACTCTTAAGACGAGATAAATAATGTCTCAGATGACTTGTTTATAAAAACTGTAGACGTTTACGCGATAAATGAGACTTAATGGAGATTGCATGAGCTCACTTTGAAAATGGGGACTCTTTGATTCATTTAAAAATAAACTGGCGATCGCTTCGAAACGAATAACAAAGAATTACAAAAGACACAATAAATATAATTAATAATTTTGTATAATGAATAATTATACAAAACCCAAGAAAAACCTAAATGTCTGATAAAAACGTGGTTCTTGAAGTAGTCATTATTATTATCATATGTTCGCTTGGATATTTGTATGAATAAAACTATCGAACGGAGGAATCGCTGTTGTTATCTTATGTTAATACTAGCCGACCCGTGCCCACTTCGTTGGGCGTTAATTATTTTTGTGATGCAAATAATATACTTACATATACTTAAGTTTTCATCTCGCTAACATAAAACTACCACCCCCCGTTTCAGCCCCAAAAGGGTTGATTTCTAAAAATACATTATTAGTACACCTCCACACCATCTATAGAGCATACATTTTGAATTTCGAGTCTCTTACTTCAAAAACATAGGACTTTCATACAAACTTCCAACCCCCGTTTAACCCCCTTAGGGGTGGAATATCGTAAAACCCGTTCTTAGCTGACCTCTACTCGGCGAAAGGAATATTCCTACCAAAATTCAAGTCTCTACGCCTTATGGTTCCAGAGATATCGTGATGAGTCAATGGGTGGGTAACTCTTTTATATATATAGATTACAAAACTAACACGTAGATACATAAGTTATTGTATGTGTTTAAAGGTTAAGAAGGAACATTCTCTCGTCTAGTTTTAAAAGTACTTATAGAGAAATGCGTAAAGTATTGAATTAAATATAATTTGATGATATATTATTTTTCAAAATACAGTGTTTGTAGAAAGTGTTTGTATATTATTTTTTAATCTTTACGCGAATATCGCTCATTATAATAAAACAACTTTTTCGGATTTTATCGCGGTTTATTAGTTTTTTTACATGCCCGACGTTTCGGATACTAATACAGCAACCAAAAAACATAATAAACCGATTTAAAATCCAAAAAGTTGCTTTATTATAAAGATAATGTTTGTGTTAGCACTTTTTCAGTGCTTAGTTACAACGTTTATTTTATTATTTATATTGTATTAGCTCTGTTGAAATCCCATGAAAATTTGAAATTAAGTGATTATGAAAGAGTAAAAAAAATAAACGCATCCAACAAACTTTTATTTATAATGTATTAAAAATATATGTGATTTTACTACAATTATTTACAGAGAAAAATTCATCTTCTAGACGGTGTATTAATATAGTGAAAACAAATTACAATAAATATTTACTTTACTTTTTCCTTCTCGTTTAAATGTACCATCATTAATATTTGTACATATTAATTTTTCTCCAGTCAGGTGTCATATGTACATACTAGTAGTAATTAAAAATGCCAATCAATTTGACAAGCATCAAAACTCATCGCGAGTAAAACCGTGACGGAAATTGGTAAAAAAAAATTAAATACAAAAATGTTTGCTCATTCATACATTTTGTTTCCAGCTTCAAATTGAGGAGAAGAGAGGCTACAAAAGAACAGACACCAAAATCTCTTGCTATTTAACGTATTTATACAAAAATAATAAATATTAAAAACCTATACTTATTTCTATAAAATATATATAGGAAAAGGATAAAATGTTTACATATATAATTGAAATTCAATAAACATTTGTCGAAACGCGGATAAATAATCGAAATTAAGTCATGCGTGAAAACGGATTTAGGCGCCCGCTCGAGAGATATGAAAATTTTGTAACAACTGAATAAAACTCGTTCGTCACCCTTGCCCGTCCAATTTGGATCGTAATTTAATTAAATTGATATAGACAAAGCTATTTTTACTGTGACGCTCAACGGATCACGTAATCTGATTACTTTGATTGGTCTGCCGTTTTAAAACGTACCTTTTTGTATCGTATATGTAGACTCGAAATTTGTTGTAAACCTATTCGTCACGAAAATATATCAGCTCATGGTTCCGAATATAAACATACATAAATAATTAGTAATAATCAATCACTTTTAGTTCCGAAATGAATTTCTAACGATCGTCTAACAATATAAATGTTGTTCCAGGCATAGATAAAAAATTCTAATAAAGCTTGAGATATGAAAGAAACATTTTATAAATTTAAACGTTTATTTTTGTATTATTTTACCTTAGGCAAGTAACAATTTCCTTGTTTATTATTTTTCCTGTTTTTTGTGAAATTAAAATGTTATTTTAAGCAAGCATTAGCGGTTATACCGTGTAAAGAGCGAGTTTCGATACTGAGAGATCGCTGCTACGGAACATATTTATTGCCAAAAGATAACAAAGTGCATTGAAAATGTGTTGCGTCGATAGCATAAATAAGGATAATACTAGGAAAATAGAAGAGAACGAAAAAAAAATTGTTCCTCCATCTTTCTTGCACGCCGTAAACAATCTACTTAAATTAATTAGATACAGTTAAGATGTACGAATATAACTGCATGGTTATTCTTTATTTAACCTCTAATACAGACCACGAATTTATTACAATTATAGGTTCTATGTTGTCCTTTTTTGATCTAGCCCACTACAAGATCGAATAATACCGACACATTAAACTTTATAAAGCCAAAGACTAACTAATATTGAGTCATCGAATATAGTAAACTATAAACTCATATGACACCGTAGCCGTAATAAAAGTGGACAAAACGAACTGTCTTGGCGCGACAAATGCTCATGTGTTGTCGTAAAGGCATTTATTACCCCGGAGCGGCGTTATGAGCTGCAGAGTGAAGTAACGCAATCTAGTTGCTTTAGGGTTTTCTTAATCGAGTAAAAACTAACATATTATTATATTAAGATACATTTATCCTTTCCCAGCGACCCGCTCCGGCTTCGCACGGGTGCAATGCTGATACTAAATATGAAATATAAAATAAATATTTGCAATCTAAACGCAAAAAATGTGTTTATTTACGACATCACATTAGAAAACTTTAAAACTATCAGTGTTACTATATTAAGCATGTATTATACATATAAACCTTCATCTGGAATCACTCTATTTACCAAAGAAAACCTCATTAAAATCCGTTGCGTGGTTTTAAAGATCTAAGCATACATACAGACAGACAGACAGCGGGAAGAGACTTTGTTTTATATTATGTAGCGATGATACACTGAGCTGCGATTATTAGCTTGTTATATTATATTATCTTTAACGTCAGAAATAAATGATAAATACTTATCTTTATTACCAAAAATTTAATGAATAATTTTTAAAATTTCTTTTATTTCGTTGTATTGCTATTGTGTAAACAATAATAATAAAAACAGCTTCCAGGGTATATTTATTAATAACTTTCCATAGAAATAATTGTTTGAGAACTCTGTACTTCTAAATATTAGCTCTAGGGCCGTGATTTACTACTGTTCATTCCCGACCACCAATCACAGCCCTACTTCCATTATCTTCTAAGAAATATCAAGTTCGCACCTTTGCAACATGTGCCCTTAATGTACACCCTCCAGAAACAAAAATATACCAAGAAACGAACATTTTTAAGCAATATTAGACCTTATCTGTTAACCATAATGTTGAAATTTCAGTATAAAAACATAATTTATCAGGTTTTATTATAAGGCTTTTGTATTGCGACGTCATCTATTTTAAGGCGAGATTCTGTTTTCCAACTGACCTACTATTATTTTAAGACTTGGACAAAGCGACAAAGTTTTTATATAATTTTTTTGCTTCATGACTGGAGAGTAAGAAAATTCTTTTACAATATCAAATACATTAGGTTATATTTTTTCTACTTCAAACAATAGAATTAGCAAGTTGAAGTTACAGTGGACTGGTCACCTGTGTCGCAGGACTGATGGCCGTTGGAGCAGACGTGTCCTGGAGTGGAGATTGCGTCTTAGCAAACACAGTGTGGGACGTCCTCCGGCCCACTGGACCGACGATCTACGTAAGATTGCCGGTGTAGGCTGGATAAGGATTGCGGAAAACCGGGATGTCTGGTGCAAAGTTGGGTAGCCCTATATCCAGCAGTGGACTGCGATAGGCTGAATTGTGTGTGTAAACTATAGAGTACAATCGTCATTTTTTTATATCACTAAGTCGGCAAACAAGCGTACGGCTCACCTGATGGTAAGCAATTACCGTAGCCTATAGACGCCTGCAACACCAGAAGTATCGCAAGCGCGTTGCCGACCGTAACTCCAATTCCCCCCCAGGAGCTCTGGTCACCTTACTCACCAACAGGAACACAACATTGCTTGAAAGCAGATGTGGCGTCTCCCCATATATAGACTTTTTTAATATGAATAATAGTGAAACCTTTTTTATTTGTTTTATAAAAATATTTTTTGATAGATGTCAATTTATATTTAAAATTTTTTCTTTATAATTTATGTTATAATTTTTAAGCAGTTCTTTACTACATCTTTTACGTGCACGTTGGTTTTATAATTAGATTGTATATTTTTCTAGAAGTACATTATTTTATATCATTATTATTCATAATAAAGTCTACGAAGATAGCGAACATTTTATTTCAAGCTCATATATTTCTCCAAACAGTATTATTTAGTTGTGGTCTTCTGTAAGGTCGAGGTACTACCCCAGTCGGGCTGCTCCATATTTTGAGCAGGAAATATCCTGCTGTGCCCTACCTTAGTTGATATTTTCATACAAATATTTTTGTAAATTTATGAATATATAGCTTTTCTCAGCTGTGTGATGTTACTGACTGAATCAATCAATTGTAAATTTGGGATATTTTATTTAAATAGCTTAAGAGCTAAAAAAAATTACAAATAAAAACTTTTTTCATATAAGACCGTTTCCTATAATCAAATATAATTCGTTTTGCTCACGAATCTTTCGATTTCGAATATGACATATTCTGAGCCAGATTTAAATAATTTAATTTATCTTTTTTAAAACACCACAGATAACAACATACGTTAAATAATGGACTAAGCTATATATCACGCAAAAACTATATAGTGTTATAATATGCATGCTTAATAAATAGAAGTAAATAAAATTTAAGAACAAAAAGATACACACTCATTGTTGAAGTTCCGAACAATATTTCATTATAACGTCAAGTTTGAGACGAAGTTTGTGACTGCGAGGTAACAATTAAAACATCGGTGCCCGTCCCTGCGTCTGTTTGTTGTATTATCTTAAATAAACTTTGTAAGAAATACGAAATAATTAAACGTTGTTACTGCTCCGTCTTATTACGAACTTAATAGGTTGTATAGTAGTGCATTTTATTGATAAATGTTTGTTTTTGATATTTCAGTTTGATTTTAATCGCTCATACTTAGTAGGTATATAATATAATTATGCTTGTGGCATTTTTTCTCAAATTTTAAAATATATATTTGTTAGACATTGCTACCGTCCCATAATTCTAAGTTCATATTCGTTATTTTATAGAATTTTTATACGCGATTTCTAACATCAAAATTTGTCGAAACACTCTCAATGATAACGTAAAACTGATAATAATTTTTTTTTCATAAATAATTTTTTCGTTGAAAATCTGAAAAAAAAGAACTTTTCCTGTTCAAATACTCATTTTTAATGAATATGGAAACGATAAGCGATTATTTAAAGGATCTTTTTTGCCTTAAGGCTTGCGTTTACATTGACCAAGCTATAGGTCATTGCCCTAAGGGTCTATGTAGTAAAATTTATGAGAGCATTGGAGAAGCCATCAATCCCGTTTAGTATCTAATAGCAAGCCATCGCCCATTTGTCACAGTGACGCGAGTGACGTTATTATATAAAGGTTACAACGTGAAAATTATGTAAAAATACCAAATACAAACAGCATTCGAATTTTTGTAAGTTTAAATTATGTGTCTAGAATTCGAGGAAATAATGATAAGGATTTTTTTTTAGTATTTTATACAATACGAGATATTTTTTAATACGCCGCGTTGGCGCAGCGACGCCGCGTTGGCGCAGCGGTCACAGCACTGGATTGCGAGTGGCTGTTGCGCGGGCGGTTGCGGGTTCGATCCCCGCACACGGCAACATTTGTATTGGCCATACAGATGTTTGCCGTGGTCTGGGTGTATGTGCAGTCCTTGCGGGTCTCCCCACCGTGCCTCGGTGAGCACGTTAAGCCGTCGGTCCCGGTTGTTATCATGTACACCTGATAGCGATCGTTACTCATAGTAGGGAATATATCCGCCAACCCGCATTGGAGCAGCGTGGTGGATTAAGCTCCGATCCTTCTCCTACATGGGGAAGAGGCCTATGCCCAACAGTGGGATATTACAAGCAATACGAGTATACGTATTTTAAGTAGCTGTTTGTGTAAAAAGGAACGTCTTCTGAATATGTTTAGTAATAATACAAAAATATGGATGAGAAATTAGGTAAGTAAAATCACCATTTAACTTACATGATTTTTTTTTACTTTTTTTTTTTAATTAAATATTTATGTAATCTCACAACTCCTTTCTTCTCGAGGTCGCCAGTGGAAGTTTATTTTATTATACTTATAACGGAATATATTATGTAAATCAAGAACTCGCGTCTGTTTTACAAACAGCTAACTTTCACGGTCCATCTAACATTTATGGTTAACGTCATAAAATAATAATCCTTTTCACATACCAACCAACCACGCTTGGCAGTCGAAGCTTGGTCATAGCGTAACAATCTAACTTTCATTTTAATCCTGAAACTCGGACCGCGCACTCTGTTTCTATAAAATTTATGGTCAAACAGACCGTGCAATGTGCATTTTACGATAGAGGGAGTATCGGTCCACAGCGATAGTTAAATTTATGATGCGATTCGCTCATGGGAAAAAACTACACGCGTAAATAATTCTGCTAGATAAAACCTAACGCACACCTTTGAAGTTTGGACCACGTAGCATAACTTTGATGTGACCCATTATTAGAAATGATTCTTCTTTTTGTATCCACAATTCCTAGGTATGTTAAATATCTTTCCTAATTGAAAAGGATTTTGAAGGTAAAAAAAAAACAGTGTACAACACCAGTTCACATCATGGAATCAAACCATGGACGATTAAGACAATAATAATATTTATTAGAATATACGAATATTTTTTTTGAATAGGTATATTATTTACATGTAGTTTCTTTTTACAATGAAATACTAAATATTTTTTTTGTTTTACATTTTTATTTCAAAGATATTGAATACAAATTGATCAGAAGTCAAATCTTTCCAGTTTCATAAAGGGATAAATAAGACATTGATGAACAAACATACAACAACTAATATTGTGATCTTACCTGTAAACGACCTACTAACTCGAAAATGATCTCTTTTACTATGAATCAAATAGGTATTGTGGCCACAGCAGCAACAATAGTGATTAATTTGTAAAATAATGTTAGTATTCAATCGCAACTGATTGTCGTTTTTAAAATTGTACCACATTGCTGAATCAGTCGATTTGATTGGTCGATAATTGTTGATTGTTTTCAAACGTTTAGATTCAATTTATTATACTAAGTCATAAAAAACGTATTATAGATAACAAGAAAAATAAGATCACTACACGTATATATATGGACTAGCCCGTTGGCGCAGTTTGTACCTAGTCACCCTGCTTTCTGCTCCGGGGGTTGTGGATTCGATTCCCACCCTGAGTCTGGGTTTAATGTACATATTAATTTATATACTTATATATGTATTATTTATAAGTAAGTTTATTGAAAAAAATATGTAGCTAGACCAGTCGGCTGTTACCTATAAAACAAGCATTAAGTTGCTTTCTTTAGGAACAGACGACCGTGTGTGTATTGTGTAGATATTTATTTAAAAAAAATTGATTTATAATGTATTGATTAGTTTCAGTACTCCACTGTTTGTATAGATCTCCTGAATCATTAATACTTTCAATTTGGACTGGCATAAAACAGCCATCGCTGTGCTATCTGAAGTGCGGTCACTCGGGACGTACAACGTTGGTAGATACTCTCTTAGACTTTCTAGACGTTTAATATCTTACAAGCCCTTAGAGACTTTTGTTTGATTTCGTGAAATTTCGGTTCCTTAACTTCATTGAAATATGCCAAAGCCTAACTCGTTAACTCGATCTGCTAAGTGACTCAAGGTGTTTTCTTATGAGGCCGACCTAGCACTTGATAAAATATTAAGATCATTGAAGATTGGGTTGAAATCCTTCAGTGTCTCTGCCTAAATACGATTATTACATCGACACGCCATGCACCTATTGTTTTTTAATGTGAATTTCATACATAGTTAGTATTTTCTAAATCAAGATCAGAATTCTTTTTATGAGTCCTTCGTACAATATCTCATATAAATAAATTTTGTAATAACAAAATATAGGTAACGTAGTTAAGAAGACGTATGGAAAAATTTAATTTCTTTATTGGCATCTAAAAAAATGTTGATTAAAATTCAGACATTTTAATATTAAAATTTAACATTGAAATATAAGAATATACTTTCGCACGTGCGTCTCAAGTCTTAAATAAAAATGATTTATAAGAACATCGAGAACATTTGAACACAATCCAGCGGAGTAATCGATGTGTTACCAGGGCGGTGTAATATGCCCAGAAACAAGGGGCTGCGAGAGGCTTCTTCGAACAGCCACGAAATTAGCGTTCGTAAAGACATTTATCAAAATCGGTCAAAGAAAAACATTTTCAATGCTGTGTGTTTGATGCAAGCTATGCAGGACTGTGGACGTTTATCTTCGTAATGTACCGAACTGTTATAAATAAGAAACTAAGGATATTAATTGTGTTTGTTTAAAACGTCCCGTAACATTTGAATAAACTTAAAAAAATTACACGAAATAATTTGTTTTAAATTAAGTAAGTGTTAAAGGGAACTGATTGAACCACACACATAATGTAATAAATTGAGATTTACCATTTTTGATTACATATAAATTATAAAACCTACACTATGTTTTACGAGTAACTGAAAATGTTAAGTTAGTAATTTCAAAGTAAAGTAGAAGAGAAAGATAAAGAAAGATTAAATAACCTAATTTGTTTCACTGCTTCACTGCAGAAATAAGCTGTTAGGTCGTAGTGTTTTTGGTAATATCCAATTAAAATATATATATTTAAATGAAACACGGGGTGATCTCGGGTCAGCGATCACAAATTAATTGATTTATTATAAATACCAATAAACAACTTGAACGTAGATTTCGTGGCTCCGTCGATTACAAACGCTCGACAGTGTGAGATCAAAGGTTGCTAGGTCACCAAACATTTGAGAACAGACACTCAAACTTCTCTTATTTCTTGTTATACGATATTAATTTATTGCCAGATGACGGTTTCTTTGTTCTTGTTTTTATTTAAAGACACTACCTACTTCTGTAGATTCATGTGTAAAAATATATCTCTGCTATATACCTATGTATCTACGAGTATATACCTCGTGGTTATGCATGTTTTAATGTTTGATTTTTCTCTGATTAGGTGGCGTACATAAATATTGCTCTGCTCTTATAAGTCACACACAGTCAGTGTTTTATTACCTGAACATGGAAGGATTTCTGTTTAATTTGAATGGGATGATCTCAAAAAAGCGATTAAAGAAAACATTAGTAGAAGCTAAACTATTTAAAGGTATTGTAGGCTACTAAACTAATAGTATAAGATAGGGCTGAAGTAGTAATAAAAATGTCAAAGTAATAATACTAATAACAAATAACGTTAAAGAATAGCTAGGTAATAATGAATATTATCCCAAATCGGACAAAATAATACATTACGGGACAAACAACAGAATTTAGATGAAGCCGTCGACATAATAGTTTTGTTTACGAGGAGTCGGTTAAAGTTTAATTGAATCGGGGTAAGTGTTGGGCCGGGAAGCGAACCGAGACTTGATGGAGATTTAACGATTTTGATGTAGGCTCGGGCACAGGACGAGAAATATCGGAAATGGTACAGTAAGTTTTTGTTAATTACATATTATTGTAATGACTTTTTATTCTACGCGTTTTTTAGAAACAGTGGATGGCAATATAATATGACTTTGGGAATAATATAACTTTTGGTTTTTTTTTGGCACAATAGGAAATAGTCTGCTCGAAATTTGGTGCAGCCCGACTGGGGAACTATCTCACCTTGCAGAAGGTTATAGTTAATTGACACTGCTTCTAAGTAGTTTTCTGTTCATGTGGTGAGTTAGGTAACAAAAGCTGTTGAGGATGTTCGATAAGAGGGTTGGCAACGCGATAGCAATGCTCGTGATGTTGCTGGCATCCATAAGCTACGGTATGAGCTTACCATCAGGCTGACATTATGCTTGTTTCTTAACTTTGTAAAAAAAAGAATGTGGAAAAATTCTCATTGAATTTTTGATGCTGATTGAAGATATATATTGTTCAAACCCCCGACTGTAACGTTGTGTTCCTGTGGTGAATAAGATAGCCAGAGCTCTTGGGGATGGTCACGGTTGGTCGACAGCGCACTTTGAGCTTCTGTTGCAAGCGTCTATAGGAGGCTACGTTTGCCGACCTAGTCGTTTAAAAAATTTCAATAAAAAATTTCAGAAATAACAAATCAGAATTAGTGGTAATCCTAATGATCCTCTTTCATCATTTTGTGAAAGAAATACCTCAGTTTTAATTCATTTAATGATTTAAAATAAATAACATTTTATGAGACATATTTTCACACTGAACTTGATATCATTTCCAGAATCTCAGTTCCGAGTTTATAGGGATAATAATATCCCCCATTCGATTATCACTTTCTTACTGGCCCTTGGGGATGGTGGTGTTAGGTCCTTCTTTATTTCGTCGTCCGTGATTTTCGGTACTTCTATTTGCAACGTTACTATTAAGAGGGTTTCTATGTACCCCTTTATAAAGAGGTGACCCTTATTAGTGGTCTTAGCAATTGTGGTTCTACTTGGTCTGTTGTTAATTATCAAATGTGGTGTTACAATATAAAGTCCTTTTACTTTGACTTGTCTTTTAAAAGAAAAATAATCGTCATTAATTTATTAAAATAAAAGTTTCATTACTTAATTTGAACTTGGACATTTAAGTGCCGTGTTTTTAGGGTTCCGTATTTAAATAATTATCTATGTACAGGTAGGTAATTTTTTATTTGTAATTATTAGCTTTTGTATCTAAGGATACAAAATAAAATGTTTAAAACAGATTAAGATATTTATGAAAGATACATTAACTTTATGATATTTTATATTTATATGATGATTTTGTTTAAAGTCCATTTAAAAAGTTTTACTTGATTTATAATATTGTAATACCTAATGTTGTTAGCATTTCGACCCTTTTGAAATACAATAATAGTTTGACTATAATTGTTACTGTATCGGTGACTATATGTGTATCTTATAATAATAAATAGTAAATTATACAAAAAAACATGTCTTTTAAAACCGTTGACTGTTTCGGGAGCGACATTATATACGAGGTATATATAGGTATGTATAGGGAGTTCGACTCCTAACTACGTTCTTTCAAATGGGGTGTTATGTAGGTGCAATAGATTACGTATCATGAGAACAAAATTCCTAGCCTTTTTTTAATTTTTACTTTTTTAATATACGAGTAAGCTCGGGAAGATACTTCTGCGTAACTGTCCAATGAGCGCGCAAGCACGGCTATAAATTACAACAATAACATTCTACGAGTACGAGGAAAATAATTATTTCCAATTCGCAGTTCTTTAGTAGTATTCGTGAGATAGTAATAACCTTCCTTTTAAAGGCGTTTATTTCATGCGCGTTATGTACGTGCTCACGAAAGGTATCATGCAGAACGAATCTATCAATGTAGATAAGAGTTGAAAACCTGTATAATTCATATTATATATTGGCTGAGACCTGAATTTTCAAGAGTAATATCCTGTCGTTGCACTAGAAAGAATATAGCGCGAGATTAAAATGCTAGAAAAGTTGGTTTGTTGAACTGCAGAACGAGCTTTAAGACAACTGTTTTATTAAACTTTTCTTGAGATAGTCGAGTTTTAGTGAAGTTTCTAACAATTTTTACCCTAGAATGTTCTACGTCTAACTGTTATTATGCGATTTCTAATTATTTTAATTATTTCCGTAGTCGGTAACGGTTCCATTATTCTAGGTTAATCTTCTTCTACTTTTGTCCTAGACTATCTGCTCGATTAAAATCTCGCTTGTATCGATCCGATCCTTGAAAATAAATCATAGTATGACTTAAAGTCTGAAATTGTCATCAGTAAAAAGTCTTGTCAGAAAATATTGACGATCAAGACCATAAGGAGTCGTAGGTATTTAAAACAGAATCTAATATTTGTGGATTGCATTCAAGCCAATTTATAGTGGAATATTTCACTGATGCACGATTATTGCATTCAGCCTGTAAAGTCCCACTGTTGGGAATAGGCCTCTACCTCCATATAGGAGAATGATTGGATCTTAATCCACCACGCTGCTCCACTGCGGCCTAGCGGATATGTTCCCTACTATGAGTAACGATCGCTATCAGGGTTACATGATAACAAACGGGACCGACGGCTTAACGTGCTCTTCGAGGCACGGTGGGGAGACCCACAAAGGCTGCACAGACACTCAGACCACGGCAAACATATGTATGGCCAATACAAATGTTGTCGTGTGCGGGGATCGAACCCGCAACCGCTAGCGCATCCGCATTGAAGCAGCGCGGTTGATCCGATCCTTCTCCTGCATGGGGAAGCATAAAATTAAATTCATTTGCTTCAAAAATGTCATTGAAATGTATAACATTATGCGTATATTTATTACAAATAATAGATATTATAAAAAACATACTAAATGTATAGAAATTTACAATACCTAAATATGCAAATCCATGATTTTATTTCCACATGTTATTGTATTGCATTTAATATAGATTAGACGCAATAACCGTATACAAGTTTTGGCTACAAATTATGTAAAGTCACTTTCCTAACTATTAACATCTTAGCACTAGAATAACATGCAAATTGCGTCCTGATCGAGAATCAAGCCGCTCTCAATGATGGATAAGACCGGTTTAAACCGGTTGGAGCCGTTCTAAACCGGATTACACCGCATCGAGGCGGAGACGTTCATTTATTATGTAAATACACGACAAATTAAATCCTATGGGTGTTTCATTTGATAAACGGGTAGGCCGTTAAATATAATACCATGTTTTGTTGGTATTTAGTACCTAAAATATTTTACTTCATGTAAGATTTTATATTTTGAGGAGCTTGAATGTTTTAATAGCATTTTGTAACTCGAATATTTAACTTGTTAGTAAGGCGTTCTACAAAACAACACGACAAAAAGAAAACACTAAGACAAAAAACAGTACGTTTCGTTTAATATATCTTTTGGGAAACATATAGAGGTAGGTATGACTGACTGACTCAGTGACATGAATAATTAATTAAATACATACATATTAAATTTTTTAGTAATTATTCTGGGCAACTCAACCTTTACCGCTCAACTTATTGAGTTGCCATGTTTAGTCTTATCCAGCCTTAGGCGGTAAAGGCTTTTAAACGCTGACATGGTCTATTATAAACTTGTTCTGCGGGTGATATTCTATCGAGCCCTATTCCTAGTCATATGACGGTACGTCAATACCAAACTTTGATCTTAACTTTAATGAACTTGTCTGGTCGATTAAAGCCATGATTCTGAAATAGTTTCGTTATAAGTTATACAATAACGATTGTATTATTTATTATTTTATGTTTTCGTTATCCACGAGTTGGTAAATAGATTATAACAACTATTTATTGCAGTAATCTTCGCAGGTTCAATAGATATTTATAGAAATATAAATTGAAAATCTTGGTATTCTGCGTGTTTCTGTAACACTTTGGTTTTGTGAAATGAAAACCATAATGAAGGAAAACAACATTTTGAACTCGAACATCAATTTGAACATTACAATATACAATATGAAATAACAAATAAATTAATGGAAAGCCAGCTAAGGGGACAAGCAATTTTATTAATTAACGTTTGACGAAATCGGGTTAATTGGCGTAAATCCTACATTACGTTTGTTTTCGAGTAATCTTCTAGGAATATTTAAAAATAAGCCACAGGTCAAAAAGTTTTGGCCAAATTCAGGATAAACGCGTCATTCCAAAAAGATGCCCACCCATCTACATAATCATCGACTTTCAACACAAACTGAAACATACTAGGCAACATAGGCGGCTGCATGAGGGTTGCTGAAAACCGAGATTTTTGGCGCGAACTTGGGATCTATGTCCAGCAGTAGACTGCGATAGGCTGAAGTGATGTGTGTGTACATAACTTTACATATACCATAACTACCATAATGAAATATTTTAAGCACTTCTTTTTGCCTAATTAGTTGTGTATAGCTTAGAAATGTTATGTAGAATATTATGGAGTTTAATTTAACACCTTTAAAAGGTATCAACTATTGTTTATAACGACCCATATATTTAATTATATTTTATATCAAGACAAGATATAAGTGTTTTATATCAATTTAATAGTGAACTTAAACGTTTCAAGAAGCAATTAAATGAAATTTACTCTGAATTCACGTAAAACAACAAGAGCCAATATCGTTACAATTACGTGTATAGACTACACACCTCTCGAGTCCTTTCCATCCAATTAGGATTAATGGTAGGTTCAACTAAAGATCGGTAATGTTATTTAATTTAATAAAAGTTCGAATAAATTAACCATGGTTAAAAACTACAGATTTAAATTTGGTATTAAATGGTTTATGAAAACTTATAGGATTAATAGACAATTGATTTGTTTGAACATATTTAAAAGTAGTCTAAACAGATAAAATGGAGTCTAAGAATTTTAAAGTTTAAAATAAGGTTACTAATAGTCATAAAATAACTTCATTAGAAAAAATACCTGTAAATTCTTTGGCATACAATTATATTATGAGCTAACAATTTAAATTTGTAATAAATAGGTATGTTTAAAAATTTTATTTCTCGCCAGGACAGCTCTGAGATCCATTCAAATCAATTTGGAACCACACCTTTTGGAATGATGATCGTCAAATAAAACAAAACTACATTGTTGCTTTTTATTCATAAGCGTAATTAAACGATTTCATAGTGATCATAAATTAATTTCTTTCTAAGAATAACATGCGGCTATCATAACGGCTTATTTGTTTAATTAATATTGTATTTATTATAAAATCGCTTGTAGTTACACCGTACCTCTAATGGGATCCGATCGAGGGAATAATGCTCCGTATTAGTGAGCGGCTTTTTGAAAGGTGTCCGTGATTGGTTTTTAATTATTTATTAGAAGTTGCGTGTGTATAGAATATGTTTTATTTAATTAAACGCTATTTACTTTTATTTATTTATATACGATAATATATTGGATATTTTTATGTCTGGGTCAACTACGTTCTAGGAAAATTAGTAAAAAATGTTGGTGAAGCTTTTATAAGTGGAAATTGAATACTTCGGTGGAATATGTTGTAACATTATATTGTTATCTACTCAATGTAGTATCTTTTTTAAACCATTCTAATTACAAAATAAACGGATATGTAAAATCATCGTGATTTGTATGTCCTACACAGTTAATAAATAATTCGCTTTAATTGAAGGTACATTCATCGCATCAGTTATAATTTATCGAACTTGTTCTAGTGAATCTAATTCATTGTGAAAACTTTTACGAATAAAGTTCGCATAACACGTAAATATTTTACAAAAAAGTACAAGGAATGAAATCAATCATCGACTCGATTCGTCGAGCCGAGATAAAAATCGACCTATTCGAGTATTCTCCAATAGTTTTATTCATTTCAGTAGATTTTACGGGTGATCGGATCGCAAATTGCGCTTCCCGGCGCTCTAGTAATCGATTGTGCTGCCATCTGTTGGCAAAATAATGACTCCGTCTGGTACGCTTTTCCACCTTTTTTTTAGATAGTGTTAGAAATTTTAAGATAATACTGGCGTAAGAACCTCTTCTTACGTATTAAAACTATCGTTATTGGAACACAAAATTTAATTTTAATATTTTATTTAAAGTTTAACTCCATATGCTCTTAGGTACATAATGCGTCTAAACATTAACTTTCAGAAAATCTTTTCTTACCTTATTTTTTAAATTACAGAATTAAGTGATTTTCCTAAATTACGAAAGGACGATTATTTATTTTTTGTTGTCTCACCAATCACTCTTATACATAACTGTTCCGTGTTTTACAGAACGTAAAAATCTCATGTATATTTACTGTCAATAAATTAGATACCTGTAATTTTTTTATAAGCAATTAAAAACTAATAAATACGTTTAAAACACATATAAACCTGATAATTGCATTCGTTACCAAATCTAACATTACTACAAATACTCTACATTTAGCTACACTGTAGACCCGCAAAATCCAACGTAATGAAACTATTTATCTCCGCGAACACCCTCCGAAGCCGTTTCAAGTAAAATCCTACGAAACAAATACCATCCGCCTTCGTCCAATCAAATGGTAAATTACCCGAAATTAACGGTATTAATAAAACTTTCTCGGTCCCTCAAATGATTTCAATTCAGATGATCAGAACGTTGTTTGAAATGCTGTTTAATTGAATTCCATTTGACTAATGAAACTTCGTGACTTCACTCGTTTTGAGTTATGCTACTTTTCCTAGATATAGAGTTTTTTTTTTTTAATGAAATTGTAGACATTCAAATAGATATTATGTTTAAAAATAGATGAATTACATTCAAAAGTTCCAGAAATTATCTACCTACTATTACTAAAAAATATTTTATCATATCATTATAAATTAAATGCCCCATTCAGTCAGTTGAGTGTGAGTCATACTTAAGCTTACCCCCTATACGGCCCGATTAGACGAATTTCTGTCTAATAAGTATTTGCTATGAGTAGGTACAGTCCGAATGTGTCATCAGTTGTTTCTCGTCTTGTTTTACTTTTTATATCTATAGAAACTTTATAAATAAGTATATATAATAGAATTTTATTCAGCGTTCTGAAAATAATAAATCAATTATTCTTAATTAAAAATTTGGATATTAAAAATTTTCGAAATAAAGTTATTTAGTAAAATCGTATAATGGCATACTTTATTTAATCAAAAATACATATTTTCTAAGGTAATAAAGCTATTGACGAAATCAAAATAAATGCCAAAATTATGCTACGTCCAGAGAATTAGCACAAAACGAACCGAAAAGCCGAACGTAATAACTGTATTTATGTATAGAAATTACTCCTGTACTCCCGAATAGCGATACAAGTAAAACAACCTGCAAACAATACGCTGAAATATTTTAATGAGTGCTATTTGTAAGAACCGACTTTAATAATTATTGACCAATTAGTATTTGGACTGGAATTTGTAATTAACAATCAGTTATATATTGTCTTTATGCAGAAGTAAAACAATTATCTTTGCAGAAACAAAAACATTTGCGGGCTCGGTGTGACAATGGCATACAGATGCTAAATAATGTTTAGGAAACAAATTGTAATAAAAGTTATAAAATAGTAATGGTGTCAGATAAAAGCTAGGTCAAGGATTTGGCTTCTTGCTTAATAACAATATAAAGAATGTATTTAATTTCTGTTCACATGGAGCGAGATATGAATATAAAAAGAAATCAATGGAAATAGATGTAGATTCTGTCATTAACTTCACCACATCACGGATAGAGTTTGGCAATAAAGAAATCGAAAAATATTTAATAAAAATAAATTCCACTGTAGATTTAAATTAACAAAAGATGTAAAAAACAAATAGCGGACTTATTAACATATAATATAAGTCATCCTATTTAATATTCAAAATTAAATAGTAGTAATCAAATTTTAATTTAATTATTATGATTATAGATTCGCTTATTAAAAGTTTAAAATCTTTGTTAACAGGTCGCCCTATTATCTTTTGGGCGAAAAATTTGTCCCATAATTTTTTTTGTTTATTATTAAATTTACTACAAAGAAAAAGAAATATCCAGAAAGCATTTATAACCATCAGTTTTAGTTGTTATCATAAACCGCTGATGATTCCGTAGTAAAGCAACCTATAGTCAAATAATCTTGCACAGAAGAAAAAACATTTGCACCGCACTAAATACTAACAGGGTCGTTTTTTAGTTAAATGATAAAAAATTGAAGACAAAAGCGATAATTTTTTTGTGATCTTCAATCATCAAAAGCTTCTTAATTTATAATTATAGACAATTTCTTAATTTAGTACCGCAAACGCTTACGCAATAAATGTAAATAAGCACCGCGAGTCTTAACCGTTACGCGTTCCCTCGTTGTAACGTAAAATGTCACCCAAAACATCAAAGACTTTGATCTTCGTGAATCTGGCAATGAGTTAATTAAACATCAAATTGGCGTCTGCACGTGCTCGAAAACCAAATGATTTAACAAGGAATCGTAAATTCTAGCACTTAACGATAACGAGAATGTAGTAAAATGTTTTCGATTAAATTTTATTGTAGATCTTATTGTTTATTAAATTTTTTTATTGGAGTTTACTCCTTAAGAATCGATTTTCATTTAAGGCCCCCGGTATGAAAAAAATATGAGGAGTGAAATCTACTGAACGAATGACCTCGTTACGTTTTTGTGCGCCATCTATCTGCTATGACGTTTATGACAGTAGCGGCTACGGCCTACGACGTTTAAGACGGTATCGGTTACGACGTTTTCTAATAATGCCATCGATGAATGGAGTTATTTGATTCGTTTAAATACCATTTGATATTATGGTATTAATCTTTTTCTGAGACTATAAATCCTTTTTTGTGCATATTTAGACAGTCGAACTGAAGAAGTAAACTCCAGTCGTGCGATGGATTGCGAGGAACTGATACACACACTTTTTTTTAATAAGCCATTATCGCCAAAAAATGAACCATAAATACAATAAAAATTGATAATATATTTCTAATGAACATTTGGTAGTAACAAATTGATTTTTACATCACCAAGTTAGATGAATTTTCGTATAAAGATATTAAGAAGATAATAAGCTACTCGAAGCACTTACTAATCCCGCGCAGACGAAGTCGCGGGTACCAGCTAGTCAGTTATAACTTTACATAAATTAGAAAAAAAAGCATCAGACTATAGGACATCTCTACTATTTTCTACGGGATGTGACAACATGTCTTATTCAATGATTAGGAATTTGCCATTGAATGCTAAATGTTTGTTGTTTCTCTATACAAAAAGTTAATAATAAAGTAACGGTATTCGTACAATTCAAAGACAAGATATAAGTATTCTACCAATATCGAATCCCGGACGTGATCCACAAAATACGTTTTCTCGCTTAAGCCGATTTCAATGATCTCATTCATTTGCAAGTTTTTTCACACCATTCTACTTAATAGATAAGAATGGTTTATTGAGAGACACCTAATTTTACCTGAGAATGATACAGGTTTTAGAAATTGTCATTCAACTCAACATAGTTTTGCTGCTTCAGTTTCCAGGATACAGTTAGGGATTAGGGTTTAGGTATGTACATATGTACGGTAATACGGTGTAATGTTTTATTGATATAGACAATGCGTATAGTAACGTTTATGTGAATAATTTGTTAGATACTTTGATTAGACTATGAGTAGGCACAAAAATTAAAAGTTCGCAGAAGTACGGCTACGGGTTTCAAACTGAAATTATTACAAACAGATATAGAAAATAAAAGAGGAATGTGATATTTTTATATGTAAACGATAAAAATTTACATCATAATAGGGCCCCCTGTCATTAAATAAAACCTTAGTCATTTCCGCAATAGCAACCGTTAGGTCATTGAACCGTATCGCGCTCGTCAGAATCTTCACAAACGACCGGCGCCCTTGTAATTAGTGATAATCAGAAGAAATTTGCAGCTTCTTTTACAATTTTAACGAGAAAAAGTTTGGTTTGTCAACGGTTGGGCGCCAGAGGAGTGATTACGCTGCCTTTATTGTTCGCTGTAACGAAGATCTTCTTTTTTAACTTTTTCCTTAAGTTAAATTAATATAAGTATAACAACAACTTCACCGATAAAATTTGTGTATAATTTTTGCGACAAACATTTCTTGAAAATTTTTTATTTAAGATTTCTTTAGAGATATCGATACCATCGGAATAGAAGTGTGCCACAGGCGTATCTTCTGTCAACACTATCTTTGAAATAATAATGTAGTATCTTGATGACTTTTACTTTTCTTAACAATAACCATTGGACCAAGAAATTTAAATGACGATCATAATAAAGTCATAAATCATGTCATTGCTCGTTTTGTACTTCCGTTCCGTCCGTGTTCCGTAAAATATTCAAATGTTTAAATACTCGATTGCCTTACACGAAACACCTTTATATTTATGTATAAGTACCAATTACTATTCTGCAATTTCCATGTGTACAAAATTGTTTCCCTTATATTTCACAACGCAATTCCTTGATTCAAAGAGACTTTGTCTAATTAAATTACGACTTACCGTCCAGAAAACTATATAAATAGAACAAGATTAATTTGTAACTTCCAATGGTTAAATAAAAGTAAGTAACGCAGTGGTTCTTGAGCACCCAGCGGACCAGGTAATTTCAAGAGGTAAACACTTTACGGGGCTAGCCGTAGCATTAAATTGTCATTAAGTAAAAGCTCGGCTAATGCCGGGAATTATTTAATTAACCAATGCATTTTGCGTAGATGAAGATATATGTATAGGTTTATTGCGTTCGGTTCGTTCGTATTTAATTTGTAAATCCGAGTTGTATTGTTGTGGAAATAAACAAATATTTAAAACAAATTAATTGTATAAATTAAGTTTAAAGGAATTTTTCAAAGCCATTTGCAAGAAACCAAAGCGTAGGTATGCTTTTATTTCTCAATTTACATGGAAATAGATTCAAGAAAATAGCCATGCGAAACTAAATCTTGTAAAACGAGACAGGATATCGTATATTATGTAGTATGAAATATATATTTACATTTATTTAATTTCATAAACATTCATAGGTAATAGACGTATGATTTGGTGGTTAAATTGAAAAAAAAAATTCTAGTATTAGATTTATAATTCGTATTAAACGACTTACTCCTGAAACACAAAACTAACTAAACAAAGAATATTTAACCAATAAAAATATATTACACAAGTGACATTACATGTGATCTAGTCTATAATTCGTATTCACTCATAATAATATTTATTTACACAGACGAAGTTTTGAGTACCAACTACTTTTTAACAACATATTTTTACCAATTGCTTACAGAAACACTGGTGTGCTTGGTTGATAGCCGATAGTTAGCAAAGACATCTCATTACGACTTTTACCTTAGTACCATTATCCACCAATACAAATTAAGCTCCAATCATTCTCTTATGTAAGAGAGACCCTGTAATAAAGCATTAACTGGTTAACAGCTAATTTCTATTCAAAATAAAATTCACAGTATTCATAGTACTTTATTTCTCTCTCACACACACACACACACACACACACATCAGCCTATCGCAGTCCACTGCTGGACATAGGCCTCCCCAAGTTCGCGCCAGACACTTTATTTCTATTCATAATAAATTTCATCATCATGCTATATACAAATTATGAATAATTTTACCAAAAGTATGATAATGCTCATAGCGCTGTACGAATTCTAACTAGCAAAATTACCTTAAAATATTTCAATCAAAATGCTTGCCGTGATTCTATTACCGCGTCGCATTTAGCCTTTATCTTTGTACTGAAACGGGAAAAAAATGCTAGAATTTCAGGTCAACATTATGTGGAAGGCTATTGAAAGCATGTAAACGTTTTCAATGAAAATGCTTTCGAGGAAATTTTCTTTGAAAACACAGCGGTCTATGCGGTTTGGTATTTTAAAATTTTCGCATTTATGATTGAAATAAATTGTATGTAAACATGATTTCATAAATAGTTCGAGTGAATACTGCATTGAAATATCAAGAAGGTTTCTACAAATCCATTTTATAGGTATACGAGGAAAAAAGTTTCATGTTAATTTATTTAGTGTTACTTAATACAGATAAATGACTGAATATTCAATGACTGTATATTGTGTTAACGGTTTCTATAAAGAGTAATTTTGAATTTTTTAAGTTTGTTTTTATTGCCGATTCCTTTTAGCAGAATTTGCATTCGGAATCAGTTGTAGCTACACAATAACTGTAACAAAGCAATTACAAAATATTATACACTTTGTATAGATAGATTCAAAAGTGTTTTAGAATCCTTTTTTTTATAAAGTTTCTATTTAGATTTTTCAATAATTCTAATAATATCATTTTATTGATTTAAAAAAAATCCACGAATACCAAACCACAAATCATAAGAAAAAAAATTATTTATTTTATTTATTTAAGTTGTTACTAAATAAAAATAGTAAATAATCTGTTCACAGCCTACGCAAGATAATTTCATTAAATATCACAATAAGGAACTCTATTGTCAATACGAAAATAGATTTATACAAATATTTATTTTATTTAGTAAGTATATAAAGAAATAATACATGTTAATTATCCTAATGATTTCTTTTGTAATAAAAGGGGAGGCTATTTATATTTTTACAAATATTTGTTTCCACATAATGGGGAATATATCCGCTAACCCACAGAAAAAAGTTGTATTGGATTAAGATCATACCCTTCCTTCTCCTACATGGAAAAAGAGGCATATAGCCAAGCAGTGAGATGTTGCAAGCTGGATTGAAAAAACCAAATTCAAACACTCTGACACCATAAAGAATTATCAAAACACGAACATATACCAAACTGACGGCGGAATAAAGTGCATTTTAAACATAGTGGTTATATACTCTTTGTTTTAAATGACAGACAATGGGCATGCGACAGTATCAAAAAATCGTCAATTTAATGATTTCAGGGGAACACTTATATTAAAAAAATTCAAAATACTGGTTTAGTTTTATGTAAAATAATAAGATTATTGTGATTTTCAATAAAATAAAACATTAAAATACTGCAATCGGCCACTTTGAATGAAACACAAATTACAGCGTAGACGTCACAACATAACATAATACGTCAGGCGCGCTCCAAAGAGTAAAGTAAAAAGTAAAGCCCAGATTATTTTGTGACGTCAGAGCCGACGCCATGACACCTGCAGCCGTTTTGCCGCTCTCATTGAAAACATATTAGAAAAATAGTTTTAATCTTCCTTAAACTTAAGTTTATTACCGAAATATAGGTATTTTCGTAAATAGTAAATGTGTAGCCACATTACGGAAGAGGTTTTGAAAATCTTTCGTCATGCCCATTGTTTTACGTGATTCAGTTTTCAGCACAGAATTAAATTAAGTAAAGTAAGAATAAATAATATATAACGTATTACGTAACCCAACACGTCTAATGTGCACTCCTATTTGTATATTAAGTTCGCTTTTATAATGTACATGAAGTTTCACTTCTGACATGTGTACTTTGTACACACGCAATTTTTTTAAAGTGTTTCACTATTTTCAATACTTTTAATTCAATAAAAACCTTTCTAGAAAGCATTAGAAAATTTAAAAGAATGATACGTTAAAATTGGCTCAGTGATCCTCGAGTACTTAGCAATACATGTAGCAATAATTTTTATGGATGTATATAACGGGTTATTCTAGCATAATATATTACTTTTCAAAAGTCCCTCTCTAGTGATCATGATTTAATAATTTTGTGGTATGCTTTCTTCTTCCAGAGCTTAGTCTAAGCCGTAGAATATTTTAGACGTTTATAACTCAAAATTTACGTAGACCGTAACATCAGAGGGGTGTGTAATTGATGAATCACCGATGACCCCTTAAGCCCTCCTCCGGGAAGGCTCTGTTTGCTGACATCTGATACGACGGATCTAATGCAATAATTGTGTGCGATATAAGTGCTATTTCATTAGCGTAAACGTTGCAAAGTAATATTAACGTTTATTTGAGATTTATGTTGACAAAGTAAATATCTATAAAAGGACTTTTTTTCTATCATAAGATGTTTTTGGAGATAGCTTAACTTAAAAAATACATTATAAGGTTTTTTTTTAATTTAAAGTTATAAGCCGATTTTAAAATTCTACTCCTCCGTTTTTAAAACGGTTTACCCGGGGTAAAGCTTACAGGAAGTTAGATGTATTAAGTATTTCTTCTAAAGATAAATCATTATTTTAGTTTATGATTTTATTCTGCGTAAAGCAGTTCTTTCATTTTTTCAACAGTTAAGGTTGTCATCAGGATAACATGTCAACTATAACTAGTGGTTTTGTGTGTTTATTCTAGCAGGTTGCGCAGATTTTTATAATACAAGCGAGTTCAGTGGCAACAACCGCTCTGGTATAGTCGCCTAAAACACCAACGGTTTGCGGGTTTGGTTCCGCTCGGTATGAATATTTGTAAATGTACAAACTAGTGTCCGACCGAAAGTCGAATTCCGGCCGAAACCGAAACCGAAACCGAATGTTCGGCCGTGGCTACAGTTTCGGCCGAAACCGAAACCGAAACCGAAACTCACGTGGTCAAGTATAAAATACTGAAATTTGGTGCATGTTACCCATTTACACACATTTTTTTATTGACATTAAATGGAAACACAGTATATTTTAATTTTGTTGTAATCATTTATTTAATACTAGCTGTGCCCCGCGGTTTCATACGCGTAAATTGAAGGAAAAAATAGCCTTTCTCGTTAAATTGGCTATCCAAAACAAAAAGATTTTTTTAATTCCAACCTGTAGTTTCTGAAATTAGCGTGTTTAAACAAACAAACTTTTCAGCTTTATAATATTTTTGCTGCGATGTTTTTTTAAAAACTGCGATATCTCATCCTAAGATATTTATTGAAATCGAATGGTATTTAATTTGTTCTAAATTAAATACTTGTGATGAAAAAGGTATTTTCATCACAAGTTTTCACAAGTTTTTTTTGCATAAGGATTTATGTCATGTTTATAAAAACACCTTCGCAAATATTGCACTATTTTAGAACAAATTTGTTTAGCATAAAAAAGGTTATAGTGAGCCAACCTTGAAAGATAGACATATGTTGTCGCGGACTTTTTTTAGAGCTTTTAAAGTGAAACAATTCTGTCATACATGATTTTTGCGAAACATTAACTGTTTACGCAGTGCTCGCAGCGGAACCTCTCAAAATGCGGAAGCTCTCAAAATGAAGAAAAAAACCTCCCGATTTTGAGATATTTTTCTTTGGTGCGCCGCTCCTATTGGTCTTAACCTTACGATGAATAGCCTATAGCCTTTCTCGATAAATGGGCTATTCAATGCTGAAAGAATTTTTCAAATCGGACCAGTACTTCCTGAGATTAGCGCGTTCAAACAATCAAACAAACAAAAAAACAAACAAACTCTTCAGCTTTATAATATTAGTATAGAAAATATAAGAAAAAAAATTGCGTGCGTACAAAGTACACATGTCAGAAGTGAAACTTCTTTGGCAAACTAATTTAAAAAAACTAATCGTTAACGCTGCAACTTACAATTATTTAAGTTTTTTTTTTTTTGTATAAGTTTAACACGTCTACGAATAGATGGTGCCAGTAGTAGATTAAATCGCGCTGGCAAAATTATTTCTTGTTAGTACATATATGGTCACCATACATTTGTGTAATTATTGAACAATCCAATATATCAAGTTGAAGCATATCTAGTAATGGTTTAATTTATGCTCCTGGTTGTGTTGGACAAGGTTTTGCAATTAACACTAATTAAAAAAACGAATTAAAATACACAAAAAAAACTAGTTGAAAAAAAAGAACGTTTCGCGGTGTTCCCAGGCGGTCACCCATCCAAGTACTGAACGTCGTGACGCTGCCGCGTTACCGGTCGCTCAAATTTTACCTCTCATGCGCCTAAAGAAGTTTCACTTCAAAAATATTAATAATATTTTGATTATTTTTTCAAATTAAGTTCTCATAGCAAAATGCTTATCAGTTATCAATAATCAAATCACTAATTGTTACTGTTTCATTAAATACTAAGTATTGATAATTTGAAATCTTATCTATACTAATATATAAAGCTGAAGAGTTTGTTTGTTTGGTTGTTTGTTTGTTTGAACGCGGTAATCTCTGGAACTACTGGGCCGATTTGAAAAATTCTTTCAGTGTTAGATAGCCCATTTATCGAGGAAGGCTATAGGCTATGTATCATCACGCTAAGACCAATAGGACTGGAGTCCACGCCGACGAAGTCGCGCGCAGAAGCTAGTTAATTAATACTTTGGTTTGTATTTGTACTTAGAAGAATTATCAATCTCTTTTAGGTACATCTTATATAAAAATAATAATTACTAAAATTACTATTACACTCTTAGTTCCAGTCTCGACAAAGATAATCAAATCACACATTTAGAATTAGGTAATAAAGATAGGTACCTAGATCACAATTAGTAGGACAGTCATACTTACATTTAGAATTAAGTAACCCACTACTAAGCAACAGTAAACATTTGAATTGAAAACAGTTAGGCGAGCGTGCACGACAACTTCCGAAATCAGTTTCGGTTTCGGCAAAAGTTTCGGCCAATTTTGGCCGAAACCGAAACTGCCGCCGAAACTTGATTTTTGGCCGAAACTCGGCCGAAACCGAAACCGAAACCGAAACTTCGGTCGGACACTAGTACAAACACTTCACCGTGCCTCGGAGAGCACTTTAAGCCGTCAGTCTCGGTTGTTATCATAAATATCTGATAGCGATCGTTACTCATAGTATCCGCTAACCCAGAGTGGAGTAGTGTGGTAGTGGTGGAAAACGTATATGCCCAGTGGTGGTATGTTACAGCCTGAATAGTGATCGTGATCAGTGGCAAAAAAAAAACAAATCCAAGAAACGTAAATGTCAATAAAACAAAATTCAAAACATAGTATGTATATACAAATACAATATACAATATATTTATAGGCTACATATATTATCACGCTATCACCTAAGGGGAACGAGCAGTGAACCTAGCGTTCACGCAGACGACGTTGCGGGAAGAAGCTAGTAACTTTTAATTTTCATAATTAGAATAAGTAATTTATAATGACAAACACGTTGATTTCGTATGTATATATTACCAACCAATATTCACATTGTTTTTTATCAATCTATAGTAAAAACGTGGTGTATTAATTTCAAATCCAACATAATATGCAAATGAAAAATGGTCTTCGGCCATTAGTGGAACATTCCAGAAGCGGGTAAACTACAGTAAAAAAAACTACAGTAGTCACCTGTTTGTCCTATTGTAACGAAAACTGTTAAAAACAGATTCAAACGTGAATTGTTCGCGTTTCGCTGCCGCGTGATCTCGGGTGTCTTTTTGACGCTTAACGAAGCCCTTTGTCCTTTTATCTCTTTGCGACATACCTTCAAACAACTCGTTCGGATTCCCTGACACAGGGAACTTGAGCTATTTTCATTTTTAGCTCGACGTTTTAAACTTTTTATATAAAACTATACATTTTACTTGAAGTTTAAGAAATTAAAATTTTGGAATTTATTTTAACTGCATTGTTTTTAATACGCAATGTTGAATATTTAATATCTTCCTCAATGGTGATTTTCTAGTGTTTATAAAATGTAGACGACGATTTGGTAATCATAAGTCAAAAAAGCTGATTGTTGCACTAGTGGTCGCGAGTTTGAATCTCACTTAGACAAATATTTGTATAAACTTTAGACGTTTGTTGCGGTCGAGTATTTCGTGAAATATTCTATTAAGAGCAGTTGAGTATGGAGCGAGACTTTTTACCCGACTTCAAAATAAATTAAATGTAAAAAACCTTTTTAAAAAACAAGCTTTTATTTGAATGCACTAAAACGAAAAAAATAAATTTTTACTTTAAAACTTTTACTATCTACTTATAAAGTCATTACACATAATCTATATGATAGAAAAGCATGTCGCGAGATATGAGTACTCGTATTTCCTTAGTTTGAAAATTTTAATAGTTAAAATCAATCACATCAATTTATTTAATTTACTTGTTTACAAGCAAATCTCGCGACAAGCTTTTATATCATATAGATTATGTGTAATGACTTTATAAGTAGATAGTAAAAGTTTTAAAGTAAAAATTTATTTTTTTCGTTTTAGTGCATTCAAATAAAAGCTTGTTTTTTAAAAAGGTTTTTTACATTTAATTTATTTTTGACTTTTTAGTCGGTTATCACGTCACTTTATTCGAATTATTCTTAGCAAGCCCTTTCATTCGATACCCATATTGTAGAAGTGCACTAAAAATAACTAGTCCACACTCTTGGATACGCTGCCATATTGGATTTAGAATGACGTCACAAAGTTAACCATGCATTGTCATCCAAATTGAACCTGCATACAAAATTTCAGCTCATTTGGTTGCTTCAAAATTGAGTTGCAAGATTTCACCCGAACAAACATACATACATACATGCATACATACAAACCATGCATTGTCATCCAAATTGAACCTGCATACAAAATTTCAGCTCAATTGGTTGCTTCAAAATTGAGTTGCAAGATTTCACCCGAACAAACATACATACATACATGCATATATACAAACCATGCATTGTCATCCAAATTGAACCTGTATACAAAATTTCAGCTCAATTGGTAGCTTCAAAATTGAGTTGCAAGATTTCACCCGAACAAACATACATACATACATGCATACATACAAACTATGCATTGTCATCCAAATTGAACCTGTATACAAAATTTCAGCTCAATTGGTTGAAGATATCTGCTTCAAAATTGAGTTGCAAGATTTCACCCGAACAAACATTCATTAAAGTTACATACATACATACATACATACATACATACATTGCAAGTTAAATAAAAGCTTGTAAAAAGGAGGAGGTTCTCAATTCGACTGTATTTTTTTTATGTATGTTAACTCAGAACATTGACTGGGTGGACCGATTTCGATCAATTTTGTTTTAATTGAAAGGTGTTGCGGGTCGTGTGGTCCCATTTAAATTTAATTGAGATCTGACAAGTACTTTTAGAGTTATATCTAATAATGCGTATTTACTTGACTACTTTTTCGTCGACCTACGTTGTATTATACCGCATAACGTTTTACTCGGTGTCGGATTTTGATGATTTTTACTTTAATCGAAAGCTAATACTTGTCATGTAGTGTTGTTTCAATGTGATCGAGATCTAATTACAACCTTTTGAGTAATCTTTAATAGCGCGTATTTACTTGACTATTTTTTCGTCTTATTACGTTGTATTACATGTCGATGTAATTGAAGTCGGTTTTTTTTCGTTTGCGAGCAAACACAATTATTTCATTGTTTAAAAAAAATATAATATTTATTTTGGAATGGTATAATTAATATTCATACAAATATTGCATATAATATATTATTTTAATCAAATTGCTCTGATATTTGCGAATTGGGTCATTAAAAATATGATTACATTATACAAAAAAGATATTAGTAATTTAAAGTTATCCAATATTGTACGAGTATATCAAGTTTGATCGTAGTGAACGTTGACAAACAGTCATAAAAGAGACATTATATTGCTATAAATCGAAGTTCTATCGAGAGTGCTTAGAAAACACATTTTATACGAGTGTCTGGCTAAGTGGCTATCTAAGACCGCGGTCAGAGTGCTGTTGTGGACTCACAGTAATGATATTTACTTAGCCACTACAACCTAAAATATAAACGTCACATTTAACATGACAAATCCATACAAATTTGAACCCTCACCCCACAGCAGACGTTCCATTTTCTAGTAATCATATCTGTACTGAGTGTAGGCCAACTAGGTACTCATTTTACACTTTAAGATTTCTCGTAGGAAACTCTACAATTTAGTTGTTTGAAATTCATTCTGACGTCCAAAGTTTCGTGAGGAACTAAATAAAAGTTTAATGTTGCAGATTGGTGCTGACGGAGAAATATATTACCTTTGAATATTGTTAGCATATCTTAGCAAACCTCGATCTCAGAGAAGTTTCTTTGAGATCTTATTTTTGTATAGTACAAGACATTAATCTTGGAGTGAGTATAATTCTTTCAGTTCGTATGTTAACTTTTGATGGGATTTGCAAAGCTATTTTTTCTTTGTAGTTCACAATATATTTGTCAGTCATGGACTTATTTACGATTGTGATCTACGTTCACAACTCTTATTTAACCTGTTGGACTTGCAACTGGCATATTTAAAGAGATCCTTTGGTGCCAACTTGGGGAGGCATATGTCCAGCAGTGGACTGCGATAGACTGAAGCAATCGAGCGAACGATAGAGATTCTTCAGCTTTATAATATTAATATAGTCTTGTAACTAACTCAATTAATAACCAATATATTCTAACTTTAACTCAAAAAATATATTGAATTTTTAATCAAATTAACTTCAATCACTTCAACAATTCTTTGGCGCAGTGTGAGTTTTAGTTGTGTCAGTTTTAAATTATTTCGTCAATGTCATGTGGGATGAATAATCTATATCTATACTAGATGACCCCGCAAACGTTGTTTTGCCATATATTATATTAACCCCCGCAACCACTCTCGTGGGTGGAATTTCGTAAAACCCGTTCTGTTGACCTCTACTCGGCGAAAGGAATATTGCTACCAAATTTCAAGTCTCTACGCCTTATGGTTCCAGAGATATCGTGATGAGTCAATATATAGGTGGAAATCTTTTTTATATATCTTCTATGTATGTGGTTTTCACTAATATATTGTGGTAAGCTTTATTTAACATTTAGTGTTTGTTTTATGTCAATTGCTCCATAAATAAAATAAGTTATGCCAATTTAAAGAATCACGTTGAACATGTAAATACTACCAAAACTCGGACGGAGTCGCATGCACAGCTAGTAGCAAATAAATAAAACCGTCATTCTGTGATAGTGTTAAAATATTGCTACAATAAAATAACCATACCTATAAAGTGAGAACCACCCCAAAAATACCACACATGATTTATTTAAAAAGGGCTATTATGTCGTCGTAGGAAGGACGGAACGGCTAACGACTTCCGGCAGTAAATGACACCAATGACAACAAATTACACATTACGACTGGTTAGAAAGCGAATTGTTTTGACATGTTTGAGAAGAGTTGCAAAAATAATTTAATTGTTGCATGTAGTTTTCATGCCTTAGTTGTATTGATTTCTATCTTTATTATTTGTGTTATTACAAAATTTTGTTTAGAAGAAGATTGTAATCTAGATCGTATCGTAACGATCAACCTCTTTTTTGTGTATTGTTTATTCTACGGGACTTTGGTAAAATAACTGCCTTATATTTTTGCTCCAAGAATGAGCAAATAGGTTCAATCACTTGTACTATAACAGTACAAAAACAGTACACACTGTAATATATTGTGTACCTAGTGTATTTGTGTTTTACACGTTTATAGTTTATATATTAACATTAATTTGGACTTATAAAATGAGTCATATTCAACGAAAGTTCAATTGTAGGTATATTTGTGTGTAGAAGTAATATATGTAATTTCTAGTGTTTCCAAACAAAGATTTTTACACAAGAATTTTAAAATTTCAGTAGGTAGGTACTTCTTTTATGACTAATTTCCGAAATATTCGAAACTTAAAATATTCGATCTAGAAACATATAGTAAATATCCCATTTATGTAATCATAACATTTTATTAATTTGGTAAAGACTAGCGTAAACTTTAAACAACACTTCCAATTTTCATTACTCGGTCCTTTATCCTTATTATGTAAATTATTTATAAGGATTTGTTTCACGAAGAAAGTACTTATAACAATAAGCTCGTTAAAGTCATAGTTAATTAAAATTAAGTGATTTTACTTATCCATTCTTAAAGCTTTGTTAATAAACTCGAAAACTTACTCACAGCCGTCATCCGAACAGTATGAGAGCGTTTTCATTTCAACACAATAATTTCTTAAATGTCCAAGTCTTGTAAATTATTCATTAATTAAACAGAATATTCATAAAGCTAATACGCCGGCGAGTAGGATTTAAATGTTGACTAAATATTTTATATATACAACAAATACCCAAATTAAGTAAGTTTTTATGGTAATACCAGATTTATATTAAATTGTATCGTAAATAGGGATAAAGACCTAATAAAAGTTTATTTTTTAGTGAAAAAGGGACAAAAACATAATTAAATTCATCGTTACTTTTAAATTAATATTAAATATACGTATAGTATTCTATCTGTTGATTCTAGACGAGTGATATTCGAATACAATCGAAATATCACCTTTTTCTTAATGAAAATTAATATTAAGGCCGCGGGCACGAAACTTGCGACAGCTGAGCGATGGCGACAGCGGGGCGACGCACAGTGGCGGGCAGGCAGTAATCATTTGTATTAGATTTTGCCTCGCGCGTAGTTTTGATCGTTTCCGCCCACTGTGCGTCGCCCTGCTGTCGCCGTCGCTCGGCTGTCGCAAGTTTCGTGCCCGCGTCCTAAATCTTTTACTTTCGGTAACATATACATATAGTAAATAGCATATAGCGTAGCATATGAATTAAGATAGTGAACTATTTTGAATATAAGAAAATTATCGAATTAGAATTATTATCGCTATATGGTGTCTACCGTATAGCGATTATAATTCATAGTATAATTATATATCCGCCAACCCACGGTTGAGCAGCGTGGTGGATTAAGCTCCCGCCCTTCTCTTATGTGGAGAAAAAGACCTTTGCTCATCAGTAGGTACAGACGGGATCAATAAAAAAGTTAAATAAATTGATTAAAAGCTTCATAAATAACCATACTTTCAATAAATATTTTAAAATAAAAAGATATTTACTCTGAAATATCTCTAGGAAATTCATATGTCACTGCTGAATCTTCTCAAGATTTTGTGAAGTAGTACAATTCTACAGTAGTTACATTATTTTGACGTATCTTAAGGTTCATCCAGCGTAAGAAATCACTTGAGAATGTAATCAAAATCCAGACAGACGGCAACATTCACATTTATGTTATGAATATTGTTTTAAAGAAATAGCTGAAAAGAATACGTTTTAATAAAAATTATTATTATGGACATATACGCAGAATAAAATCTTTCGATAAAATCATTATTAAACATTATTTTCTTCAAGTAGGCTTTTGTCCTGGAGTGGAGACCGCGTCTCGGCAAACGCGGTGTGGGACGTCCTCTGTCCCGCTGGACCGACGATCTACGTAAGATTGCCGGTGTAGGCTGGATGAGGATTGCGGAAAACCAGGATGTCACGGGATGACAGGCTTCAATAATCGTCATTTTAAAAATGAATATTGTATTCGCGTTAAAATGAAGCTACCACCGATTCGGAACACAACCAAAACACGCCCAAACGTCACATTCATCTCGCGCTAGTCATCGTTTGTGAATCAAACCGCTTTTCTACTTATCGTTTCGTATTATATATTAGTTTATATAACTTGATATACCTATTTCAGGAGATTTCTAAAATAAAAGCTGTTAGGTATTTTATTTAGACACTGACGCTCAACAATATTTAAAAAAATGTGTTTTATTACCATAGATATCGCATTATTACTTATATATGAAAACCTAACCAAGGTAAAAAATAAATGTAGCGATTGTTGTTTTTTTTTTTAGTATACTAGAATAAGCTTTGTCGTATCATAAAACTTTTTGTTATATCCTTTTTTGCGTTGTAAGTGTAAGTTAAAAGTACCAACAGTACTCAAACAAATTGCGCATTACGACTCCCCTTACCTATCTAACACGTACGCGCCTGTTATTTTTTTAACATTTTCTGCATCCCAAATGCTAATATGGGCTAAACCTTTTACCAGAAGTTGCAAACTTTGAGGATCCCCTCGAAAACTGTTTTTGAAACGTTAAGTTATCGTGAAGTTTCAAAATTGGAAGGGTGAGTGTAAATAAAAATAAGAGTTTTAAAAAGTCGTTTAAATATGCTATAACTTTAAGCTTTTCAAATGATCTATATTTGATTATAGGATAATGTGAACGATGTTACCTAATTGACTACGAATTGTTTCTCATAAATAATATACAATGAATACACTATTTTGTTTGGTTCTGTGTGTGGTTTTGTAACTATAGTAGCGTGGGTTAATAAGTTCCTTAACTTAACGTTTTAATATATATATATATATATATTTTTTCATACAACTACGTCGGTAAACAAGCGTACAACTCACCTGATGGTGGATCTTACAGTAGCTTATAGACAACTGCAACCCGCCAATCCCTCCCAGGAGCTCTGGTCACCTTACTCACCACAGGAACGCAACACTACATGAAAGCAGTATTATTTAGCTGTGATCTTCTGTCAGGTCGAGGTACTTCCCCAGTCGGGCTGCCCCAGATTTTGAGCAGGATTTTACCTGCTGTTCCCTACCTCAGTTGCACTAATAAGTTGCAATAAAATGTTGCAAAATTATTAGTTTTATAACTAATCAAGTCTTTGCGACGTATTTTTTTTTTTGTTTTTTTACTGAATTTCTATAACAAGATATTTTCTTAGTGATAGGTGCATTTTATCAAGCTGATACCTTCATGTGAAAAAACTTAAGGAAGTTTGACTTAAAACGTAAAGCCATTTATTTATCTACTTATTTGTTTGTATTACAAAAATAATATTATGTAAATACACTTTAGTACACAACAGTGTTCAGCAAATAACGTTATAGATGTTTCAAATAATTCGGTAGACGATGTAAATAATTGTATGACTATTTGTGTACTTCAAACACGAAATTACGCGGTCTTTTAAACACAATATCGAGTATTCGAGAAGTTCTTTGAAATCAACTCAAGTGTTAAATTCGAGCTCGTTCCATTTACCTTCTGCTTAATGAAATTTTTGATACAGTTCCACCGGACAATGAAGGATGATTAATGAAAAAAATATAATGTTCGTTATAATTGATTCCGTCGAATCTCTGAATACTAATGTAGATTTAAAGGACGAAATGCGATGAAAATATTTTGAAGTGTTCGCAGAAGATTTATAATAAAAATGAGATGATTATTCCCCTCGCCGTTTACAGAATATAATAATTAAATTATTAAAAAAATTCACACGCTTAAAGTTTACGAAACATAATTAATATATATTTACTTTATTCTTTATTTATTTTTTTATCGTAAATACAGAAACTATTGATCGCTTGGCCGTCTTTACGATTTTACGATTAAGCCTGTAACATCCCACTAGCAATAGGTATAGGCCGCTTTAATTTCCATGTAGGAAAAGGATCGGAGCTCAATCTTAGGGTAGTGACCCTGCCTCACTGTAGGGTGGCGGATATATTTCCTACTATGAGTAACAATCGCTATCAGGTGTAAATGATAACAACAGGAACTGACAGCTGAACGTACCTTCCGAGGCACAGTGGGGACACAAGAACACAAGGACAAACAACCAGACAGGAAATAAACATTTGTATAAATACATATATTCACTTCGAGCGGGAATCGAACCCGCAACCGCCAGTGTGTGGGTTCTACTATTAATAGAGTATTTTCTTTTAGCCTTAATAAATATTTGCCAAAGAGAATTTATCAATTACAAAATTATGTTACAAAATTTAACGAAACTGGCAAAGTCTATATTATACCCACAGCTTGACATAATCTCCTTCTTCATATTGAAAATGTTTATACAAGCGATGCAAGAATGAACCAAGATACAAATATTTTTATAAATACACCTGTTCCAAGTGAATGGTTTCCGCGGCTTTAATTGAACTTTCACATAGGTACCTTATATATCCATACATGTAGGTACTATACTTGTTATGTTTAACAAATACGATTAAAATCTTCAATATTTTTAATAAACATCAAAAGATGTAAACAACATTATAGATGATGGCATCGATAACGATAGAAATTTGTAATCTTTGTTTTCCGATCTCGGAATCGATAGCCTTGGGCCGTCCAAGATTACATTCAGGGGTGCTAGAACACTGGAGCCAGTTTTTAATAAACGAGAAATGTGCCCTGGAGCTCTAGACATGAACCAATATTACCTTGTAGCTTTATGAATACTTGAATTTAATATTTAGTGATGGTAAAAGGTTGTTGTGCTGAGATTCTACGGTTTGTTTCACGTTTATTACGAATTTTCCTTTGAGTTTCATGTCAAAGTAAACGGGTATACAATTTGAGATGTAAACAAAGTGAAACGTTTGAATATTTTTTTTTTGCCTTTTTTAGGTTTTTTCCCGTTCAAAGTAGAGTCGCTTGCTTGTAAATAGTAATATGTCTACACTAATATTATAAAGAGGAAAGATTTTTTTTTTGTTTGTATTGAATAGGCTCCAAAAGTACTGGACCGATTTTAATGATTTTTTCCCTAATAGAAAGCTACATTATTAGGAAGTAAAATAGGCTATATTTTATTTCTTAAAAACTTTGATATGTGCAAAAAAAACAGGTTATGTTCACCAAGGTGTAAAAAATCGTCTCAAATATTTCATTCCTTCGCGTGCGCTACTTAATTGGTTAAAGATAAGAAAGACAAAATTATGTAACACTGAATTATAGGACTAAAAAAGATCTACAAAAAATTTCACAAAATAATTATTTTACCCGAGCGAAACCGGGGTGTGCTGCTAGTCTTTTAATAAAAACTATTAACTTAATAATTATATTCTATGATATTTTCACTAACGAATTCTTCGAACAAAAAATTTAATTACATTATACTGGTCAGATCAGATTATAATAAGTACTTTAAAGAAATTGACTCACATTTCCAATACAAACTTTAACAAATAACTATTGTTATAGTTTACAGTGTAACGTACAAAATTGTAAATATAATATTCTTACAAACATCAATCATCTGTCGTAGATAAGGAACCGAGGCAATCTAGGGACTAAACAGCGGAACCAATTGCGAACTCATCCGTGTTTGTCAAAGTGCTTCCTGAGTTGCTACTACGGTTTTGTGAGAGGAAATATTAATTTATTGTATAACGATCGTCTTTACTATTTTTTTTTTTTTTTATTGAGATCGACACAATTATTATTGTAAATTGGATAGATAATTCGGTATAATTATAAATACATATTTTTTTGAAGTGAGAGAACGAAAGTTACCGACATAGCCCACAGAATCAGCAAGTTGAAGTGGCAGTGGGCTGGTCATCTTTGTCGCAGGACCGATGGCCGTTGGAGCAGACGTGTCCTGGAGTGGAGACCCCGTACTGGCAAACGCAGTGTAGGGCGCCCTCCGGCCCGCTGGACCGACGATCTACGTAAGATTGCCGGTGTAGGCTGGATGAGAATTGCGGAAAACCGGGATGTCTGGCGCGAGCTTGGGGAGGCCTATGTCCAGCAGTGGACTGCAATAGGCTGATTTGCTTGATTGATTGATTTTTTTGAAGTAAAACTTCTTTACGCACGCTTGACTTGGAGAGTAAGCTTTTGCATGCGTTACAAAAAGTGTGATCGGGCGAGGCGAACGGAAGTTAAGAGGGAAATATAAGTTAGTGAAGATAGAAAGAGAGAGAGTTACGTTTCGTAAGTTTTACTTCAGTCGTGTGGTCTAAAGCACACTCGTTTTTTAACAATTTGCTCGTTAATTCTTTTTGGTTTAGACCAAACCTAAGAAGAAAAGAAGACTTTTAAATAATTGGAAATTATAAACAACTAAAAAGAAAGTGGCATTAAAGTACTTGCCTTGAATCCGAGTCGTTGCTTTTACGTACTACAGAAAAATAAGACACATAGACATTGTAAAAATGATTTTTAACATAAATATATAACCTGAAATATTTATTGGAAATTAAAAAGGCATATAACTAAGTATAATTTTGAAAGTGAGAATGTCATGAATCGAGAATTCATAGTCGTATTAGAGGCACAGGAAGCTTGCTCCCTGCCGTGCTCTTTGAAACTAAAAACCGGAAATTGCGTCGTGTCGCTTCTTTCCTCAATGCCTAGATGTCTCGAACGTCTTCATTAGTGGCATAAATTAAAATTCTTTGAAAGAAAACGAGTTTAACTATTGTAATTACGCACACAAGGTGCAACCTAGCACACTAGCAATCTAGCTGTATAAAAAATAAATAAACCATTTTTTTTTAAATAAATGACTATCTCAACGATGAAGAGATAAATGAACAAGATATTTAATCTTTTGATAAATATGAAAGATGCCATTTTAGCGTGACCATTTAGTTATGATATGATATTTACTGGCCGGTAGGCGCAGATATCAGCGTAGCCCGGCTTTCCGGTCTAGGATTATGGGTTTATTCCTGATTCGAGTTTCGTTATTTTATTATTTTTTGTAAATGTAAATTTTACAAAAAAAATGTATCAAATTTGTACGAATATATCAGTCACCTGCTCTCAAGAAAATCAGACATTAAATTACCTATCTTAGGGACAGACGACCGTTTGCGTGTAACTTGCATACCTAATATATTGTATTCGATACTTTACATATTTTTTATGAAAATAATTCATTAGTACATAATTTTTATGATGTATGAAATAACAGTTTCTAATTCCTCTTTTTCTCAATATACGAGTATTAAATTTTATACATGGAAAGTTATCCAAGCTGATTTTAGTTACGTCGACTTAATCTTCCATAGCTTAAAATACGATGAAATATATATGTAGTTCATTCTTTACGTAAGCACCTAATTTTGGCAGGCGTATTGCAAGCAGTAATTTATTAACTTTGTACTGTGAACATTGTGTTCAACATTTTATATATTTTTTTCTTAGATTATTTAGTTACTACTTTTATTTCAAAATTTGTATCGCGAAAAATGTTTAGTACGTGTATTTACTATCGTTATTAAATATTGTTAGTAAACTCGCTTACGGAAAAAATTGTAAATTTTGATATCTTGTTATAATCATGAAAAACAAGGCTAAAATTTATTAGGTAATTCTATATTTTACTACCTGTTCTTGATATATAAATCTTCATCTCGTTACAATTTATACCGTTATTTAAAAATAATTCTTCGGTTCGTTGAATAAATTCCCCAACGCCGCCTCAGTATTCGATTCTTAGCAAACACTGCATTAATTTACCGAGACAAATTAAAACCGACGTCAATTTGTTTGCTGAAACTAAAATATGAGTTTGACGTTCTCGTTAATCAACTTTTTTATTTGTTGCTTAAAATTATAATGTATAAACTATTCTGCCACATGTAAGAAGGAGACCAAATAGATAGATAGGTACATATGGCAACTGTTAATAAATATTTTATTTCTCTATCTCGATTTCATTTACTCGTAATACGACAATATACATCTAAAACTGGCCCAGCGAACTTCAAGCAACATTTTTTTTTAATTTTCTGTTGTTTTTTTTTTCATTTGTTTGTACCAACCCTGTTTTGAAATAATGAAATCATAAAAAAAAACAAATCCTATCCAGTCGCTCAAAAGTAATGCGCGTACATTTATTTCAGCGATTCATTCTTATTTCTATACAATAAATTAAAATAATAATTTAATTTAATTAATAATCTAAAAGCCACAGTTTGCATGTTTAAACATGCTATTATTTTTTTTCAATAAATCATCAAGCGCAATTAGCTAATAAAGTCAATGCGCCAAACAATTCAAACATCGACTTTTAACAATAGGGCATTAATTAAAATTAGAATATTAATTGATGTTCTATTTTAAAAGATAACTTAGGGTACGTAATACTACGCTGTAAAATAAAAATTTACCGTTTCAGTTTCCAGTATAAGATGTGTTTGTGTGTTTGTTGTATGTGTTTATATGATAAATCAATATATTATGTCTGTCTGGCGCGAACTTGGGGAGGCCTATGTCCAGCAGTGGACTGCAGTGGGCTGAACTGACTGACTGACAATATATTATGTACTTTTATTCATGATGATTATATCATGAATAAAATATTATAATATATCTAATGCTTCTATGTTCAAATGCTTCTTCTTTTCCTTAAGGATATGAGCTACTAAAATGTGTATTCATATTATGCGTATTCATCGAATAAAGGCGCATTAGACTACGTTTATTCGGTTAGGGACGTGTTATGTAGAAAAAATTCTTGATTTTTGTCACAATAAACTTTATTATTGTTTCTTTAACAGATTAAAAAATATATTATTTTTAAGTTGCAGAATCGATGACAAATTACTTTGTTCAACAATTCTAATTTTGAACGTTTTCATTTACTTTACTTAAAGTAGGAGATACGAACAAGAGACGAACTTCAGTCCCTAATGGATTATAATTATTTTATATTTATTTTAGTATATTAGAAAAATAATCGCAAAAGAGTAGTGTGTTTGTACCAGTTCTGGCTCACGAGCCAGAACTGGTACAAACGGTCGGTCCTCTGATCGAGTGATCCTAAAAAAAAAAAAAAAAAAAAAAAAAAAAAAAAAAAAAAAAAAAAAAAAAAAAAAAAAAAAAAAAAAAAAAAAAAAAAAAAAAAAAAAGGTTTTGGGGTCATCTAAATCGATTGCACGCATCCATTTTGTGCTAACTCTAACGATTCGCGACTTAGGTTTCTACATTTGCAAACTCCAGTACCCTTAATTACCTCTATTGTCCGCTTATCTATCGTTCCTCGAGCATCGTCGCTATTGTGCTCCATCCATTGTTTCTCGAAAAAGGTCGTTGCCGCTCTTATCTGTTTCTAATGATGCACCTTGCTTATCTGTGCTATTGTATTATATTATTATCATTCTTTGTTATTCTCAATGTATATATATATATATAAAAATAAATAAAATTGGAGTGTCTGTTTGTAATATTAAAATAACCGTGTTTTACTAAACTCATATGTATGCATACTCAGTACATATACCAAAATATTTATTTATAATTTTTGTGTGTCTGTCACTGAACAGTAACTATTTTGTAAAGCTCCACGCGGATGAGGTCGCAGGCACAGCTAGTCATAAATAAAACTCATACTTTTTTTTTGTTACAATTTTTATTTCCAAAATGTTATTGTTGATTATGTATAAAATAGGAGCGAAACATCTCATCCACTAAAATATCGTTGTACAATGTGTTCCCTGTAAAAATGCTCGTAAAACTGTGCATTGAACATCCCCGAAACTTATACAGCAAATACATTAAACAATATTCGCCACAAACTGAAGTCCACTCATTCTGAATCATATCAACATTCCAGTCCCATCTTTTACAATTCCTTTTTAAAAACTCTAGATGATATCGTGCAGGTGATCGTCCGTATGAATCAAAATATTGACCGATGCCATTCGTATCGATATGTAAAGCTATCCAATGTGAGCCTGGTTTATCATCTGTATCTAAATTGCATATTATATACGTTGGTACGTGGGTATACATGGGCAGTCTATTAGCAGCATAAACATTATTTTCTAGACTGGGGTGAATCTTTTTCAGATGTTGTTGTACATCTAGTGTATCCATGATATTACTGCTATTAGTAGATTATTACTGTACCAATCTATTCAATGGTTAACATAGGAATGATTAATTATATTGATTTCTAAATATTAAATCATATTCCTTAGTGATAATTTGTATGATTCATCAGCGTAGCGCGTCTCGTCGTGTCGTCAATACGAAACATACTTTCTAAATATTAAATCACATTCCTTAGTGATAATTTGTATGAGAAATAAAAAATAATATATTACATATAATTTGTTTTATTTAATTTATAATTTTTACATACACAAAAAAATGCATTACACATAAATCTAACACACATTATAACTTTAACTACTATAGTCTACATTAACATTTCTGTTTTTATCTATTTCAATAATATTATCAAACTCAGCATAAACTATACAGTTAATTGTTTGTATTAGTGCGGATTCAAATCGTACTTCTAATCTTACACTACCATGCTTTATGAGATTCCAATGAGTTGATGAGTTAGCTGATAAATCAGGAGTTAAGTCAAATGCTAATAGACAGTAACCTTTGGCATACTGTTCACAAGAGATTCCATTTCCTTCATTAAGAAAGTGAATACCAGTTCCCGAGAATAGAGTATGATATGTTGATGTAAATATACTACTATTAAAAGATGGTTGCAAAGCTTTTGAAGGTATTTGTTGTCCATCAATATATAAGCTGAAAGAATTAATACCATAGTTTTCAAAGTTAAATGGATTTTTAGTAAGGGAACCATTAAATGCAGAATTGTTCACAAATCCAATTATACACCTTTTGGGTACCTGTCCTAGGAATATATTATCAAGAGTTTTTCCTTGAACACCCGATGGAATTGTTAAAACTTTTACTTCGGCTCGAGTAATAGGATATTTAGCAGTAGTAGCAGCTAAAACTTTCTGATGTGCGAGTAATACACTTGGATTAATTCTTGCTCGTCGAACAATAAGAGTTGCATCCGTAATACAAACTTTGATCTTTACATCGCTTGATCCAGCAATTAAATTAAAACTATCTCTTGACCGAACTAATTTTACACTCATTTCAACACCATTAATTAAAAATTTATCTTGGTTGAAAATGTCACCATGAAGATGTCCAATCATTTCTATTTCCTTACTTTCACTAGCCAAATCCTGTCTTTTAACAAATCCTAAGTTTTTATCATCTGTAGAATCCATTTTTCCTGATGTATCCTCATACCAAAGACTACAAGTAAGGTGAGATTGTTTAGCAGCAGGAGCATAGTTTAAAAGGGTTTCTATGTATGCTCGATATGCATAGGTATTATTAGGTGGTGATACAAGTTTTTGGTTTAAATAAACATCAAGTTGACTAAAAAGTGAATGCAGCCAATTATTTACAGGTGCTACTACTGTGGTCGATGTCAATTTAGTTGAATCTTGATTTAATACTTTTGCCTTTATGTGGAGTAATGTATGAGACAAATCTATGTAGTCATCGCCTGTCCCAGGAACTTGAAACTCTATAGGTCCATCATCAGCAAGAGACGAAATTGGTTTATAGTGAATCCACAATCCATTTTCAATGCTTGTTTGTGTAGACGGTAGTGCAAACAAATCTAATTCTGACTTAGCACACTCACAAGAATTATTATGAAGGAAAGACATATTTAATTTGAAAATATATCTTTGATATTTTTTGGATTTATACCAAGTTTTTTAGCGGTTTTCACTTTAGCAGTTAATGGTGGAATGAGCGAGGTCAATCGTTTTCTTTTAGTTATATACCCAGAACCTGTCATGTTTAATCGATCAATTTTGCCATCAACCTTTCGTTTTAAATTCGTACTAACTTGCTTTAGACGATCTTTTATTGATGCTTCCATAGGACGCGCTTGAACCATATCCGATAAAAGTCCTACTCCAGCGTTTAATGCTTCTTTACCAACCACTCGAGCCCCACTTGAAAGTAAAGGTAAAACTGATCTAAATAACCCCCCTAAGAAGCTTCCAATACCATGACCACGTTGGTATGGTGAACCCTTATAAATTACTCCTACCCCCGAACCAGCTTGATGTGTATAATAATTTTCATATGGGCATATATGATGATCACGAAGAGAATTCATTATCACAATTTTCGGAAATGTAGTTTAACACACACGGTTCCAAACTGGAATGGTATTTTCTGTCCTGTGCTCGATCTTATAACTATTTCCACCGTATCGAACTCTCTTCGCATAACAGGTAAGTAGTGAGGTGGAGAGAAAACGTGCATTTTATTTGCTCCATAAATGTATTTTGAAGGATCTAATGAAATTACTCTTAGCAAGGGAGTCATAACATCACCCACAATCTGAGGATCGATAATGTCGCAATATAGAAATAGTTGAGATGGTAACCCTAAGTGTAAATTAGCAGGACACTTTCCGAAATTTCTGTCTAGGAGATTTTTATTTGGTTCATAACCTAGTTGTAAACTTAATTTGGGTGATAATGTTATAGATGTTATATTTTTATCCAAAGCAGAAACAGAAACAAATTTTGTTATTTCATCATAGCGAAATTTTATGCTCTCTCCGATACCACTTAATGCTTTTAAAATATGCTCAACGTTAGCATAGCTGGTAGCTGGAATATGTTTTTTGTAGTGCACTGTGGATGGTTTATCTTCACTAGGCATTATCATGGATTTTGTAATGTATATAACATTTTCATGATCTTGAACAGTAAACATGGTACATGGATATTGAAACTCAACAACTCCAACCGACCATTCACCTTCTAATTTTATAACTTTTGGTAATTTCGTTGAAAAATTTGTGGTCTTGTTATCAGGAAAGTATTCCATTGAACTATTGCTGAGCAATGTTAAATAAAAACTTTCTTTATTCATATTTCTTTTAAACTAGAAGCTAAAATCCAACTGTTAAATTTATTTGGATAACCTCTCCACTTCACTAATACTTCTTTTCTGTTACCTGAATAACGAGTGTCAATTATTTTATCTATTTTATATTGTGAGGTGGGGTTGTAAGTGATTTTCTGTAATTCCCTTTCATAAAAAGTACCAACTATTGGTTCATTTTGTAAATCTGTTATTGTATAAACAACCCATGGAGATCTATCAATTATTGAAGTTATAATAAATATTTCATCACTCCAGTTTGATTCATATCCTTTTTGGAAAACATGTTTATATTTAGTTATTCGAACATAATCACCCACATTGAAATTTGGTTTTTGAAAGTTGATTTTGGAAAGTTTGTTTGATCGTCTATCATAAAGATTAGTCCAAACCGTCATAATATTGTTGGAATTCACATCACATGGACACATCTTAATACTAGAGTGAAAGCTGTGATTATAAGAATATATTAAATCTTGTAAAACATCTATATATCTATAAGTATTATTATGAGTGAAATAACGCCACATTTTCATTTTTAGAGTTCTTTGAAATCGTTCAACAATACTGGCCTTAATATCAGGATTGTTAGTGGTATAGTAATTAATCTTTTTGGATTTAAAGTATTTTTGTACATCTTTTGAAACAAATTCTGTACCTTTATCAGATTGTATGTGAGTAGGTGTTAAATTACTTTCAGTAAATATACTTTCAAAACATTCTTTAATAGTTTCTGAGTTTTTCTTTTTCATTGATCTTGCAAATGCATATTTACTAAATACATCAATAACACAAAGTATATAGTTGAAACCATCATTATATTGAGAATAAGTTCGCATATCACTTAAATCAGCTTGCCACAATTCATTAATATTTGATAGAATGTACCTATTACGTGGGAATTTTTTTTGAATGGGTTTATGTAATGTGTATGTTTCTTGTGATTGTAACCATTCCTTTACTTGCTTTTTATCCATTTTACCATTCATGGCTTTCGATAATTTATCAATACTACCAAAACCAGCGGGGTTAGATGGATCATAATAAATCCTGTTAATTTCTTCTAGTACGGGGTCCATTTTTCCCAATCAAACTTTTTACGTATTTTAGATATTTTATCTCGACTTCCCGGTGTAGAAAACTCTATTTTAGTTTCAGATTTTTTATCTCCACTTCTTGGTGTAGAAAACTCTTGAACTTCAGTCTCAGAGGATTTGTTTAGATCTTTTACTTGAAGCCGGTTAATAAACTCACATCTCTTTGGATTTCCAATATAAGTAAGTGGTACTTTAATATCTTTTAATGCTTTAGCAAATCTATCCCACCCTATCGGATCACTTCTTTTTAAGGGTCTTAGTGAATCATTTATTAAATCAACAATATTACTTCCAGGAATTTTTTCATTATCAATTATGACTGTGCCTTCATTATCCCAATTTATTTTACTTTTACTTGTTTCAACTAAGTTTAATAATAACTCACCTTTTTTATTATAAGTTTTTGGTATTAAACTGAGTATTTGAGCTGTTGTATAAAGTGGTTTTGTATCATTTTCTTTACTTTTAATGGAACGATTCTCTTCCAACAAAGATTCAGCATCAACTGAACTTTTTAAATCTCTATCTTTATTTTTAAATCCAATTTTAGACTCATTTGAATCTTCATTAGATGTATCAGAATAAATTGGTAATCTGAGTGGTTGACGATCCTCTTCGACAAAGTGAAGATATCTTTGTAGTGTTTGTAAATATAACATCCACTTCTTTCGGTCTTCTATCTTACTATTCATAATATTTTGCATTTCCATATCTAATCGAGACAAATTACTATTAACCTTATTTTCTTGTTTTAATTTTTCAATCAATCCAGGTTCAATTAGTATCATTTTCTTTGCATTTTCCATGTTAACTGACTAGTCCACTTACTAATCCACTCAATATTGCACCTAATATTACTGGTAAGAAAGCTCCTCCTTTTTGTATAATTATGTTTTTTCTTATTTTATGTTTACACTTACGCACCAATTTACGGAGTATATTTTTATGTTTATTCAATTTTTGTTTATCTTGATCTTTAAGAGGTACCTTTCCTTGTAAAACGTTATGAATACATTCACAAATACAATTTATTTCTTCTTCGTCACACGTTTTAAGTAATGCTCTTTGATATTTTGGTTTAAGCGTATGCAAAGCGTTTAGCAAATGCTTATGCGTTGTGAGTCGACGATGCATCATTTAGAAATGATTTGAATTGTTTGATTCTTGGTGTATTTAAACTCTTTTGTGGGGACGTAGACTGTACAGAAACCATTAAATGGGAAGACATTTGATTTGATACGACAAAAATCATTGGTATTCTGTTTTAAATCTACCATTAAATATCCATGTGCTTCTAGAGTTGCATCCCTGTAGGCATCTTCAATGAACTTTGGGTTATCCGGTGACACTTGTCGTGCTAAATATCTTATTTGAGTTTTATCTCTAGGATTTTTAAAATATATTATATAACTTGAGTTTAAAGAAATATCTCTTTGACCTTTACCCTGATGAAATAAATTTTGTGTTAAATAAAATACACTAAGATTCCTGTGATGACTACCTTTTGTAAATATATCCACAATTCTTCCATCAGACTCTCTCATCAGATCATCAATAATAACAAGATGTGGGTTTTCACCATCAAACATATTAAGATTTGGAATTCCTTGATGATAGTTAACATTTGGTAAATTATATAAAGGTTGCATTTCATCAAAGCACCATGTGATCTGATTAAAATCACAATTACATATTTCTGTAACTGATTTTATGAAATTTGTTACAAAATTTGACTTCCCACATCCACTTGGTCCTGCTACAATAGCAGTAAACGGATGGATAAAGTGAAACATTACACACGTCTAAGGTTCTAGGGGGTGAAATAAAAAATGAAAGTTTTGGTTTAAACAATTAATATAGATTTACAAATGATTAGAAAAAGAATATAATGAGTACAAAGAAGTAATTTAAGTAAACAGATTCACTAATGATCAGCTAATGACTGTCATTGTTAAAAAAGTATTTTTTAACTTTTTCACTTATCTCGCATTCTTTCGTATTGACGAGACGCACTACACTGATGAATCATACAAATTATCACTAAGGAATGTGATTTAATATTTAGAAAGTATGTTTCGTATTGACGACACGACGAGACGCGCTACGCTGATGAATCATACAAATTATCACTAAGGAATATGATTTAATATTTAGAAATCAATATAATTAATCATTCCTATGTTAACCATTGAATAGATTGGTACAGTAATAATCTACTAATAGCAGTAATATCATGGATACACTAGATGTACAACAACATCTGAAAAAGATTCACCCCAGTCTAGAAAATAATGTTTATGCTGCTAATAGACTGCCCATGTATACCCACGTACCAACGTATATAATATGCAATTTAGATACAGATGATAAACCAGGCTCACATTGGATAGCTTTACATATCGATACGAATGGCATCGGTCAATATTTTGATTCATACGGACGATCACCTGCACGATATCATCTAGAGTTTTTAAAAAGGAATTGTAAAAGATGGGACTGGAATGTTGATATGATTCAGAATGAGTGGACTTCAGTTTGTGGCGAATATTGTTTAATGTATTTGCTGTATAAGTTTCGGGGATGTTCAATGCACAGTTTTACGAGCATTTTTACAGGGAACACATTGTACAACGATATTTTAGTGGATGAGATGTTTCGCTCCTATTTTATACATAATCAACAATAACATTTTGGAAATAAAAATTGTAACAAAAAAAAAGTATGAGTTTTATTTATGACTAGCTGTGCCTGCGACCTCATCCGCGTGGAGCTTTACAAAATAGTTACTGTTCAGTGACAGACACACAAAAATTATAAATAAATATTTTGGTATATGTACTGAGTATGCATACATATGAGTTTAGTAAAACACGGTTATTTTAATATTACAAACAGACACTCCAATTTTATTTATTTTTATATATATATATATACATTGAGAATAACAAAGAATGATAATAATATAATACAATAGCACAGATAAGCAAGGTGCATCATTAGAAACAGATAAGAGCGGCAACGACCTTTTTCGAGAAACAATGGATGGAGCACAATAGCGACGATGCTCGAGGAACGATAGATAAGCGGACAATAGAGGTAATTAAGGGTACTGGAGTTTGCAAATGTAGAAACCTAAGTCGCGAATCGTTAGAGTTAGCACAAAATGGATGCGTGCAATCGATTTAGATGACCCCAAAACCTTTTTTTTTTTTTTTTTTTTTTTTTTTTTTTTTTTTTTTTTTTTTTTTTTTTTTAGGATCACTCGATCAGAGGACCGACCGTTTGTACCAGTTCTGGCTCGTGAGCCAGAACTGGTACAAACACACTACTCAAAAGAGTTGCTTGAAAAATCCTGTCCAGGCTATATTTAATTCAAAATTCAAAAGGAATATTTAAATATCCACTTACGAGTTTATAGAATAAATTAAATAACTACCGACAGTATGAAGAAATGCATCCTGTAGAAAATGCAAACGTAGACAACCCAGACTATAATTTTCCTGGCATAAGTACAGGGTGGCAGGAATAAATAGGTTTAATATATATTGTTCAAGTTACTTTCACCTATACGTTTAATAAATAAATCTTAAATCAAAATGAGCGATATTTCATTGAGGATACCATGACATAGGGTTGCCTAATAAAAGTCTGGTTTGAATGACGGCAGTCGAATATAATAGCTTATTCGGGAATTTTCCAGCCAACCCCGTCGCGATTTCTCTTTAACATACCAAATAAGATAAATATTTAGTTTATATCTATTAAGCAGATGGATGAAGACGGCATCTAGTTCATATCTTAGACTATTACAGTAAATGATTCCCGTGTGATTAACTCATTTATGAAACATTTTTGGTTCCTTTCAACTTTCTGTTACATCTAAGAGGAGCCGATTTTAATTTTCATGACAATTATAACCGTTTCTAATTTCATATGTTCTTGTAATACGTAAAAACTTTCTAAATCTTTCCAAAGCCCTATCAAATTCATCAAAAACGTAATGCATCCTACGGGAGCAGTTTAATGCGAACCGTCTACCAATCCTTTTAACGAAAAAACTTCTGCGCTTGCTGAATTTTAATAACAATTCGCGGAACGAGATGAATTCTAGTTCGGAGCTCCGTTCAAACAAATCTCCAGCAAAGTTTGCTTACATTAAGAAAACAAAAGTAATGTTATTATTCACTCTTAGCAGGCTCTAACGGATCCGGTATTGTTTGTACTCGGAAACGTGGGGCATATTTGTAGACGCATTACGCATTGTCATGTGATATCATTATCTTTTCACTGCTTGAACAAAAGCTTAATTCAGTATTAAGTAATTAGTTTTATTTACATTAAAGTAAATATAATAATACAGATATATATTGGTTTTATCTAATTCGTAACACCATAGAGGTTAATGAGTTGATCACGTTTTTTTGTTTAGAAGAGCGTAAAGTAAGTTTTAGTATCACTTTTATAATATAGTCCATAATAATATTTCACCGACAAAATAATATTAAATATTTTTATAGCGAATATTTTCAAAAAAGGACATCAAAAACTATTTTAGGCTAAAACTTAAGTTACATAACATTTTTGTGCAAAACTCTTTATTTGAAACCTTATTATAAGAAATATTTTTTTTATTTAAAATTAATATGCACGGCTCTAAAATGCCCATGCCTTTTATTAAACACGATGCATTACAATTATGCTTATCCTGAAGGTGATATATTACTAAAACTACAGATCTTCAGTCCTGGTCACTGCCTAGTAAAGCTGGATAAATAGGAATTTAACTTTTTTTTTATAATGTTAAAAATTATGCACATAGACATACACCTATAATAAAAACATACATATTTATATGATACATAATTATTTACTTCTATAAATATCTATATATCCTATTTATTTATTTTTTGTTAAAAAAGAGATCGTTGATTTGGGAATCTTTTATAATTGAGGAAAATTTCTAGAAGTAAAAAGTTAATCTGACTTTTACTAATTTAATAAGCGTTTGAAAATATTTTCATTAATATGTTTTTATCCGAAGGAAATTACGACAAAAGTAATTACCGACGTAAAGTAAGTTATCTTCGTAACATAAAAATATACTTACGTAACACAGTAGTGATTCATTATCATCAAATCTATTACTTTTAACTTAAACATTTTAGTTGCTTAATTGTTGAATATTTAAAGGAAATACTTGCGCAATAGCATGACACGTCGAGGACAGAGAAGTTTCCAGAGGTGTAAAATTTACGGGAATGTAAATTACTAGCGAGGCCTCAGCGCGGTCACGTCCAACTTTTATTAGTTCTGCCGCTTGACCGGAGTGAAGAAAATAAATCTTGTCTTTTTCAAGTGTGTTCAAGTTTCAATCCTATTTTTATTTAGAGAGTAATAAAATTTGTTTTCCCAGTAGAACGGGATAGATGGATACTAACCTCTGAGGGTGACAAATCCTGTTCCAATATATAAAACTTAGTTACGAGTATCGATAAGAGTTTTCAAAATATGTCAATAATTAGAAAATAAATACAGACAGACACCTTTAAAAACGTGACATCTAATTAATAACATAATAATTCTTCTTGTCGTAACCGTAAAAGAGAATAAAAATTGTGATTTTTCATTATCTATTTTATTATTCAATATATATAATATAGCATTTTATGTCAATTATTCGAAAACAATTACATTTTTATTAAATAAATGGTGAAAAAGGGTAATGTCTAGCATATACATTTTGTGTCCATGTACACTTTGTATTACCATAGTATGTCTTAGAAAAAAGGCACGAAGCACGAATGTCGCACATAACAACTCCATTAGTACATTTATTTAAACGTAAGGAAATAAGTGATATTATGTGAAAACTTTAATCCCCGTGCAAAAAACATATTAAAAATATGACCTATTTTCCGCCACACCATTTCTAATATGACTTTATTGCAATTGCAGTTTGTTGCAAACTAGGTGCACTGCGATTTTCAGCCTCGCGTGGTCTTATTCATTTTAAAATATATCTATGCGAATTTTTACACGCAGCCCTGTTCACAAATACTATTGAAGAGAAAAAGGGTGATTAGAACAGATACTATCTTATACTCTCTCGTTTATATATTTATTTATACGTAGGTAGTATTGCTAATGGGATACAAATTTGAAATTATACGAATTTGCATTAAATTATGTTTAGTAATATTTGTACGCGTGACATGCGCATGTTTACTTAAATTACTCCTAGATTAATACAAAAAAAAAAAAAAAAAAAAATTCAAAAATTTACTATCCTTATAATCGATTCTTTTCTATTCTCTTAACACACTGTAGTTAGAATAAAACAAAAGTTGAAATATTCTACTTAATATTCTTAAACCAAATTATAATAAGCCAACATGACTCCCTAAAAATTTTATTTTACGTCTACATTGAGTTCACTATTCCAGAGAGTAAAACAGAATTTCAGGAATATTGCAAGTCTTAATGCAATAACGGGTACCATACGAGCTTTCTCCAATTTTCCATTTGAATTTCTAAATAATGATATACGGAACATTTTATTTTATTTCTTTCTTTATTCGTTAGAGAAATATGTAAAAACTTTTCACATATACCGCATTATGTGAAAAGATTTACAGCTAATACTTTTTTTACTTACGAAAAATATTCTTAGAAGTATAATATTAGTTCCTTCTTAGAATACAAAATTCTACACAATCCTCGTGCCTTTAACTTCACTAAATTATAGTTGAGATTCGTTGATGGCTTGAACGTGTAAATGAATGTTCGTAGCTAATCTTTGGGTCATAGTAAGTCTCCGCGGTTTTTTGGTACATTGTTGAACAAAAATATTTTTTTATTGAAAATCAATTTTGACCAAGTACATATTGACCATTATTATCTATAACCTTTTGCCATTTTTCGGGTAGCTTCATAATTCCATTGGTGTAGAACTTCTGTGATTTATCGTCGAAAAACTTAGTCAAGCAATTTTCAACGGCGTTTCGGTCAGCCAATTTTTTGCCATTAAGAGAGTTTTGCAGAGACCGAAACAAATGGTAGTCAGACGGTGCAAGGTCCGGGCTATACGGTGGATGCATCAAAACTTGCCAACCTGGTTCCTTCGATTTGTTCTGAGTCATCAAAAATGTGTGTGGCCGTGCATTGTCATGATGGAACAAAACTCCCTTTCTGTTGGCCAATACTGGTCGCTCTTTCTAGACTGCTTCGTTTAAACGGTCGAGTTGTGCACAGTATAGGACCGAGTTTTTGGTTTCGCCAGGTTACAGCAGCTAATAATGGACAATTTCCTTCCAGTCCCACCAAACACTCAATATAACCATGTTTGCCGATAATCCAGGTTTTAAAGTCGTTTGTGGAGGGTCACCAGCCTTTAACCATGATCGCTTGCGTTTGATATTCTCGTTTAGCACCTATTTTTCATGACCTGTAGTGATTCGCTTCAAAAATGGTTCGGTTTCGTTGCGTTTCAGCAGCATTTCACTGATGGTAATTCAGTCAATCAAATTTCTTTGCGTTAATTCATGTGGCACCCAAACATCGAGCTTCTTTTTGTAGCCTGCTCTTTTCAAATGATTTCAAACTGTCATGTGGTTGATGTTTAGTGCCTCCGCTATTTCCTAACAGCTTGCGTGCTAGTCTTGCTCCACCAGTTGCAAAATTTCATCGACTTTTTCAGTGACTGGCCGGCCAGAGCGAGGTGCATCTTTGACATCGAAATTTCCGGGACGGAATCGAACAAACCACTCCTGGGCCCTTCGTTCACTCACAGCATTCTAACCGTACACTTCAAAAAAATTTCGGCATGTTTTTGGAACGTCTGTACCTTTTTATAGTAAAAAAGCATCTCATAGCGTATTTCTTCAGATATTTCACTCATTTTAAAATCAATTTAACTTTTTACACGAGTGACGAATTAGATAACTATCTTCACAAAAAAATGTAAGCTGTAATGTCAGCTTTTAAGCACATGTTCGTTGGAGACAATTGGGTGAGTGTTGCCCGATATATACCTATAGGCATCAATACAATCTAGTGGCAAAAAACCGCGGATACTTTTTATATGACCTTTTATTACTGTCTAATTCTGCGTGTACTGTTAGATTTTATTTTTTATTTCTTGTTGCTTTTAGAGTATAAATCATAAGTTTACTAGCCGCGTCTCGCGATTTCACCCGCGTCTATAACAGAATCAGTAGGTTGTGAAATTAGCGCATTCAAACAAACAAACAAGCTCTTCAACTTTATATTAATATTTATATTTTATAAAATTATTATACGTTTAATTGAGAATGTAATCTTTTTAACCTTGCTTCCATTTCAAATAGTTTGGTACAACTTAGAAACTTATTATTAAATATTATAATGAAACAACTTTTTCGGATTTCATCGCGGTTTATTAAGTTTTTTAGATGCCCGACGTTTCGGATACTTTAGAGCAGGGGTCGGCAACGCGTGGCCCGCGGGCCGCTTGCGGCCCGCGGAGGTCTTACTTGCGGCCCGCGAATGTTTTGTAAATAAGTTATAAATATCAAAATAAATGCATGAACGAACCGCGATCGCGTAACACGTAGAATTAAAACGAAGCTGGCAGATATATGATGTGACATTTTTCATTCAGCGACAGATTTGGTGAGTTTGAAAAGTTTCAAGCAAAGAAGATTTTTGCAAACCCTTTTTCCTGTGATATTCAGGAAGTACCGAGTCATTTACAAATGAACGTGATTGATCTGCAATGTCATTACATTGCAGATCAATCACAACATGCGTCTAGAAAGACCTGTGTAAACAATCCAAATAGATTTTGTTACATTTGTGACAAATATACATTCAAAAAATTCTGTTTAAATGTGTCAGACTTCGTTAAAAATGCTTACATGGAGTACTATCAACGGCCATTGGAAACAAACAACAAGCACTGGATACCCAATATAGTGTGTAAAACTTGTGTGGAGTTTTTGCGATTATGGAAAAATAACAAGAGGGATCTCTTAAACTTCATTAGTCCTATGATTTGGCGTGAACAGTCGAGCCACCACTACGACTGTTATTTCTGCGTTGTAAACATAACAGGAATTAACCCCCAAAATCATTTCAAGTGGGTTTATCCTACTGTACCGTCAGTTACTAACCTGTCTCATTCAACTGATACATTAAAACCCCTACCAAGTACTCGTATATCTCAGTACATACAGTGGCGTGCAAAAGTTTCGGGCCACCCTGATTTTTTCGTATAATTAATAAAATATTTCATTCCTGCACTCGTTAATCATTTGAGCAGTTTAAGAATATCGAGACATAGATAATAACATCATAAATTATTTATTTTTTCAGCATATTTTTTTTCTACCACGGGAAATTATTTTCGGCCGTGTGCAAAATAGTATTGGGCCACCATAATGGGCATGACGACAGTATCAAAAAATCGTCAATTTAATGATTTTAGGGGAACACTCATATTTAAAAAATTCAAAGTACTGGTTTAGTTTTATGTAAAATAATAAGATTATTGTGATTTTCGATAAAATAAAACATTAAAATACTGCAATCGGCCATTTTGATTGAAACACAAATTACAGCGCATGACGTCACAACATAACATAATATGTCAGGCGCGCTTCAAAGAGTAAAAAGTAAGGCCCACTTTATATTGTGACGTTAAAGCCGACGCCATGACACCTGCAGCCGTTTTGCCGCTCTCATTGAAAACATATTAGAAAAATAGTTTTAAACATCCTTAAACTTATGTTTATTACCGAAATATAGGTATTTTCGTAAATAGTAAATGTGTACCCACATTATGAAAGAGGTTTTCAAAATCTTTCGTCATGCCCATTCACGAGTTCGCCGGACATTATTACTACGCAAGATTTTTGGACATTTTATTTTTCATAAATTTTAAAACAGTTTTTCTATAAACATGCATGTTTGAAAACAAATATATTTACTCTCATTCCCATAATAATGGTGAAACACACAAATTTTGTCCGTTATATGGAAAAAACAGGGTGGCCCAAAACTTTTGCACGCCACTGTATATCCAGATCGTTTCCAAAATTGAGTGCTGAGAATTTAAAAGCTGTAATTTTCGAAGGACCACAAATTAGAAAATTAATAAACGATGCAAATTTTGCTGAAAGTATGACAACTGCTGAAAAAATACCTGGAATTAGTTTTTTTGGCTTGTAAAAAACTTTTCGGGAAATAAAAAGTCCGTCGACTTTTCTGACCACGTCAAGCAGTTACCATTATACGTTCAGCACCTTGGATACAACATGAGCATTAAGATGCATTTCATTTGTAGCCACCTTGATCGATTTTCTGTAAATCTTGGACATTTAAGCGAGAAGCAGGGAGAACGCTAGCATCAGGATATTCGCTTCATGGAGGAGTGCTACCAGGGCTATTAGAGTGAAAGTATGATGGCTGACTACTGTTGGATTATCCAGAATAGTAGTAAAACTCCAACTTATTCAAGAAAGTTACATAAAAGAAAATGTTGTTTAATTAATTTGTTATATGACGGGAAACCATGTTTTTTTGACAAAAATAGCTACACTTCATATCTAAAAATGTAGATCTGCTAGCAAAAATCTGAGTACAAATTTAGAATTAGGGTAGAAAATGCAGCTAGATCCATAAAAAAAATCCATACAACAAAAATGCTGTTGTGCTGTATAATGTAAGTATTACGTGTACGTATTAAATTCCATGTTTTAAAAATTTTAATAGCATTTTCATTTTTTCTATGGGATATGACCAATTATATGTAGGTATCACGTAGAGTCTAGGGTTTAAATCATAAGTGCGGCCCGCCTTTAGTTTATTTGGCCACCTTGTGGCCCTTGCCTACCAAAAGGTTGCCGACCACTGCTTTAGAGAGTTTAGAGCAACCATGGTCACGGAGTCCTCCTGTAAGACGTCGGGTGAACTGGCTGAAAGTTTTTATGTAAATTATTAATCAATATTAATGCAATTTAATTTTCTATCCATTTTGATTTACTTATATTTTAAATTAACATAAAACGTTATGTTAGGTACATATGGTATAAATTAATCAGAACGTATTTTTAAACATTCTTCTTAGTTCAAAATATTTATTTGTTTGGTTTCTTGAACAATACATGAGAATGAAAATACAATAATACTTCTTGTATTGTTACAAATAGGTACCTACTTAAATTGGTCTCTCACTTAAACACAACTATTTAAACATATCCCATCTCCCATAATTACACGCGTAATGAAGAACCGTCAAACGACCGGCCAAGCTATCATGCCAGCTGTAATTTGTACCGAATTTAAATGTAAATGTATTCTAGTGTCGTCGATTAATTATCGTCAGATTATATGGCGTTTGGTTTGAATTGATGTAAGATTAGAGGTTTTGCGCACGCTTTGACGTATCTGCTGGCTTTCATTAGCGTTAGTAGGAAAATGCTGAACTTAAAAAAGCAAGCTATTTTGCTAAATATGTATATACTAGAGCTATTAACTAAAGGCGATTTTTAGAAGGTCATGCTTTCTATTGATGACGCTTATGGATGTAATGCGACAGCTAAAATTGTCAGATACTAAAACGTTTCAGTTAAGTATATAATTATTTTACTTAACAAATACATGTATTACACCCAGACTCGAGGCGGAAATCAAATCCACAACCTTCGCAGCAGAAAGCTGGTTTACTGCACACTACGGACGGACCAATTCGGACCATTTAGTTTATGTCCTTAAACTTAAAACCCGATATATTAGAAAATAAATAATGCGTTATATGCCGATGCAAGTTTATATGCCCAATATTCTTACAAACAAGTTTATCTTGTGTGTATGTGTGACTGTGTGTACACGGGGGTGTGTGTGTATTCGTTTGCGTGTGTGACATTATAAAATAAAAATGATAATATATCATTCGACTATCACGAATGCATTATTTCAGAATGTCAAATTATTAAGTAATGGATAATGGAATCTTGAAATAAAAATAAATAAATAAATGTTAAAGTTAAATTTTTAGTTATTAAAAAGATTATTATTTTACTTTACTGATATTATCCTTAACAACATACCTTAGTGATATGTTATGTATTGTATAATATCAACAAACATATGAATGTATAATATGTTGTTCATGTAAACAAATTAGTACACTAAAAGCCGTATTTGCGATCTAAAGCGTCTCCTTAGCGAACAAGAAATTTCTTAATTCAGTTTGTTAGTTTCCGATAGTCGTTAGTTGCTGAAATCCACAACTCAATTAAACTTTAAAGGCTCTTGATGGAGCCCTAATGAAAACAGCGTACGATGTTTGGCACGGCATAATATACTCTAATACGATCATATAAATGCGATTATCGTTCAATATTCAGTTCAACCATTTATCTTAATTAAAACGACTTTTAAACTATTAACCAATATTTATTTGTGTTAACTGTAAGGACTTCTGACATTTTGTTAAATCGTCAATAATATTTGTTATAAATATATTATCTTGAGCAATTTTAGTAATGTAAGAATAAGGTATCCTTGGTCAGGCTGGTCCAGATTATGAGAAGGATATTTCCTGCTTTATCTTACCTCAATTAAAAATCATCTGTGTATCAAATGAACTAAAGTAAACTAAAATACTCCTACAGACCCACAAATATTTGTTCTGAGAAACAAACTCGCGATAGCCACACTTTTTTAAGCTTTTCGCACCACATTATAACTTATCATCTATATAAACAAAAGAATAATATAATAAAAAAGATCGTAAAAATTTACTCTCCTCATTTTTGCCTAACGCGCTAAAAGAAGTATAACTTCAAAAATGATAATGTAACTCACAACGAAATGTTTTTGTTTTTACCAAGTTCACTGATTTTCGAGTATGCTACTTGTAGTAACTAAGGTTTCAGAACACTAAGCTACAAGTAAGTCTACGTAGAGCAACAGTACTCTTTAATATCAGTGCGTATATAAGCAGGACGGTGGTCTACTTTATTATAAACGCTATAAATTACATAATATTAATAGACTGTACCCTCATAATATGTCGTGTATTAGTTTCAAATTACAAGACCCCTTAATACCCTCATCAAACGACTTACGTCGCTTTGAAAACGAATATAGCAATGTAATTAATAACCTTGCATGGCTATTTTGTATTTTAGTACCTTAATATAATGTTTAAAATAGCGAATCAGCTTATTATATTTTAAGTTAATATAATAAACGTTGTTTACATGAAGCATTAAGAATGTGTTGTAATACGTGTCATAAGCTACGCCGTAGAGCCACCCATCTACGATTACTTTGTCTACGGTGCTCTTTTAAATATTACAGCTCTGCATGGAATTAATTAAAACAGTTTACAATGTCACTATTATTGACAAATATATAAGAAGATAAAAAAGTGTAACAAAAAAATTTAATTTAAATAAAATTATACGAAAAAGCTAGAGAACTTTATTTTGTCTCTAAGTTGAATTCAATACAAAGAAAAATCGACAATTAAAGTAGAAATGGTCCCAAACTAATAACTTGATCCTTTTCAAGTTTGCTAATATCTGAAAATCAATAGTCAACTTTACATAACTATAATTCGAACAGAAAGATTAAGATCATTTAGAATTCTTTCCATTCTGTTTCGAATAATCTGAGTTTGTCGTGCACGTTCGTATGAAATTCATGAGTTGACCAAGCTAAATTTATTGGACAGATGCCATCCAAATACATTTAAAGCCCCTTAGCGTTCCTTCCTTTTACGAAAAATAATAACAATCGAAAAGACAGAATTTTAAAAGTAAGTTTCATTTGTATGGTCCGACATTCATACTAGTGGCGACTTATAAAGAAGGTACGTAATCCAGATTAATGTTATTCAAGACATTCTGTCATCAATATGTTGAAATACATTTTTAATGTATTATTAAATCAGAACTTTGTGTCAATAAAAATACTGGCACAAGTACAGTCAGTATAAGTATATTTATGTTAAATATTTTCATGTTATTATTTATTTACTTTAGAGCTGTAAGTATGTATTTAATACACACTCACACACTTAAGCCTATTGTAGTCCAAAGCTGGACATAGGCCTCCCCAAGTTCACGCCAGACATCCCGGTTTTCCGCAATATGTTTAATAATAATACAAAAATATATAGATAGGATCCGGTAGTTATGAAAATGAAAATCACGTTATATCCACATATTTTTTGTCGAATCAGTTTAAAATAGTATTCCTCGCACAAACACTATTGCGTTTCTACTTTTATTTGCGGATAAAAGCAAAAGTTGGACACTCTCCAAATTAACTCTTAGCCGAGGGTCGCAATTATATGCGGTGGAACCATTACTGCAATTGAGAGATAACAAAACAGAATAAAATAACAAAATTACTTATGCGCCACTTAATTAGAGCATACGCAAATTATATCGCAGACTTTAACTCGGTTCAAAGCAAATTTTCATTTAAAATTTTCAAATCTTATTTGTAATATAAAGAAACAGTGAAAATAATGAATGTGGACGTTGGTCAAATTCAAATGGAATTTGTTAAAAGTATGTAAAAAAAATCAATCCATATTTATAAACAAACCGCCGTCTCTTGATTTTGAAAAAATGATGCAAACCATCCAACGTTAGTGACTTTTAATTGTTCTTTTAACTTTTAAATGTTATTTTACTTTCATGTGCGTATAGGATTTTAAAAAAATTAGCCTATTCAAGTCAAAGAATATTTTTAGAACAAAATTGTCCCTAAATGTATGTACAGAATGACACAGAAATATAATAACTATATTATTAGCAATCCATTAAAATATTAAGAGTTTCATTTTGATATCCTGCATATGGACGCCGCGTTGGCGCAGCGGACGCCGCGTTGGCGCAGCGGTTACAGCGCTGGATTGCGATTGGCTGTTGCGCGGGCGGTTGCGGGTTCGATTCCCGCACACGACAGCATTTGTATTGGCCATACAGATGTTTGCCGTGGTCTGGGTGTTTGTGTAGTCCTTGTGGGTCTCCCCACCGTGCCTCGGAGAGCACGTTAAGCCGTCGGTCCCGGTTGTTATCATATACACCTGATAGCGATCGTTACTCATAGTAGGGAATATATCCGCCAACCCGCATTGGAGCAGCGTGGTGGATTAAGCTCCGATCCTTCTCCTACATGGAGAAGAGGCCTATGCCCAACAGTGGGTTATTACAGGCTGAATCGTGATCGCGATCGATCGTGATCGATCCTGCATATACGTTTGTTTGGAAATTATATGTTAAGTGCTAAAAACTATATTTTCTCATTTAACGGACGTCCTTTTGACTAGATATTACCAGGGCAATATGTTATACTTATTTCGATATACCGTTCCCACCACTGATCCGACCGCGCTGTTCATTGTCGCTCTCTGTTGAACGACAAACAGTGTAATAAATCAATCAAACGCGCAATGGATATATACTCGTGAATCAACCCAAGTGTTTTAAGAAAAGCGATTTTAAATAAAGATTTTCCAAATGGGTCACATTGTAAATTCATTTCCATATTTACATTTTGTGAAGATCTGTCTCATATCGGTTTTACATCATATCTTTTATATTTGGTTTGTCTTTGTAGAATTTATTGGATAGGAGCAATAAAAATAGTCTTACTTTGTGCAGTTGAACAAACTCCGCCGGTCTAAGTCCTCGCCAATCAATGAACGAGCCAACCGATTTAAGATTATGTCATATAGTATCTGTGTTGTTCAGTGTGTTTTTATTTTTTGGCAGGACTGTTTTTCCAGAGAAGATTTTAAATGTTTTTACCAATCGAATATGCATAGAAACAACAAATGGTGTAGATACAGGAACCCATATTTAGCCTTTCAAGCCTATTTGTAATATTTATAACCGTATCAAGTACCTCTCCTATACTTTTATTACTTCGTATTATTTACAATCGTATAGACGTATCACTTGAAGAATTACCCGGTTAAGGTTACCGGTTAATATTTTTTGTGATTAATAAAATGTATAAAGTTACTATGTAAATAAATGTATGTATGTAAGTAAATAAATAAATAAACACACTTATAACTTGGACCAATAATGATGTCTAGTGTCCTGTAATCCTGTCATGCTGCGACAACCATTGACGGGATTATTATGCATTGTTTCTCTTGTCCATGAATTAGAAAGTAAATAGACATATAGCAGAATTTGTATTTGGATCCGATAAATTATGTTGATTTAAAGCTGCACTGGAAAAGCTATAATTAGAAGGCTTTACGCCCAATTTACGTTTATGTTGAATATATTATGTAGATGTATTAAATACGAGTGGCAGTAGAGTTAGCTATGTACATTGCTATGTACCTACATGTAGCTATTTCTATAACTGCAACATATATATGTTATAGCTGCAATAAATTTTTGAGTAACATGTCATTGTTAAAAAATTCAAAAAAGTAGAATGTTTTATTTTAAAGCATTTTTTTTGTCTTGTTTAATTATTTTTTTCAGTTTCTGGGCTGATAGATGATCGGATATGGAGGAGCTTATTAAGGTTTTTTTTAATCATATTGAATTAAGATAGTTTATGCTGCTAGTTTAACACAATTATTTTAATATTCCTTCCTATGAAATAAAATTACTATAAAAAATTATTATTAAAGGTATAGGGACCATACCATAAGAGACCATAAGGTATACAAACCATAAGAGAATAAATCATAAGGGAATAGGCATTATTTGAATTATAGTTTTGTAAAATTCAAATTCAAATTCAAAATCATTTATTTCGTCATAAGGTGCATGTCACACACTTAACGAAAGTCAAAAAATAAAATAATATCATTTATATAAACTAAACAAAAATAACAAAAGTTGAGGCAGCAGCAAAAAATCAAACAATAAAAAATAAAATTTATATCTTAACTCTAGGTACATTACAAGCTTACGTAATGTACCCAGTGTTATAAGCAGCCTCAACTTAGTCAAAATATTAAGTTATAATGTCTCGGTAGACATTACCTACCTACTTTATCCTCGGCTTTATTAAATGTTACAATAAATAACAATTTCCCTAATGTAGGCCGAGAGAAAAAAAGCCGGAGGAAAAAAAACTCTCGGTACTCTTTTAAAAAATGCAGTCAGATACAAGATAAAAACGCAGTAGTGGACCATGAAATAATCAGGACAAACACGAGACAGCCAATCGTGCGTGCCGAGACCACCACATGCCACCTGCTCACAATATATGTAACTATCTATTTACAGCGGGTCATAGACATAGCCTGGTCGAGCTTTATTCAATCCCATGCCTTTTCATCATTGAGATAATCATTAATGGTATAGTAGGCTTTACTACATAAAACTCGCTTAATAACTTTTTTAAACTTCAAAAAAGGCAGAGATTGAAGCGCAGCCGGAATCTTATTATATATAAGGATAGACATTCCTATAAAGGAACTACTTTTTTTCTTGAGCCGGCATTTAGGAAATATTAATTTGTGGTCGTTCCTGAGTGTTACATCATTTGAGGCATTTCGATCACTACGACTAACAAACAAATGCCTATTTTTCCGTATATACATTATATTTTCATAAATATACTGCGATGCAAAGGTCAGGATGTTGATCTCTTTAAACTTCTCTCTCAGAGATTCTTTACATCCCATTTTGTAAATATAGCGGATAGCCCTTTTCTGCAGAATAAAAATAATACTAATATCAGCCGCATTGCCCCATAGCAAAATGCCATAGGACATTATGCTATGGAAGTAGCTGAAATAAACTAATCGGGCTGTATCGATATCCGTTAATAATCGTATCTTTTTAACCGCGTACGCTGCAGAACTCAGTCTATCCGCCAGTCTACAGATATGGGGTCCCCACTGTAACTTTGAATCAATGGTGATTCCAAGGAAAACGGTTGAGTTAACTAAGTTGAGTTTATCACCATTGAGTTCTGGTTGCACATCAACTTGTTTTACATTTCGAGCAGAAAATTTAATACAATTCGTTTTTTTACTATTAAGAAGCAAGTTATTTGCGTTAAACCAATGAACCAGTTCAGAGAGAGCATTGTTTACATCGTCATAGTTAATTTCTTGTCTACGCAATTTAAATATTAAAGAAGCATCATCAGCAAACAATACAATCTCATGCCTCTTCTCTACTAAAAATGGTAAATCGTTAATATATATTAAAAATAAAAATGGACCAAGAATTGAGCCTTGTGGGACCCCCATCTGTATATGAGACCCAGATGACTTAGTACCATCTACTTCAACCCTCAGAGTTCTATCACTAAGATAAGAACTCAGAAGTTTTAGTGCGGTATTTTTAATGCCATAGTGACTGAGTTTCCTGATCAAGGTGTCATGATGAACACAGTCAAATGCCTTGGATAAATCACAGAATACACCTAGAGCATCGCGTGACTCCTCCCAAGCATTGACAATCGATGTAAAAAGCTCAACACCGGCATCAGTTGTGGAGCGTCCTCTAGTGAAACCGAATTGCTTATTATGTAAAAGTTTATTTCTTGTGAAATGATTTAAAAGTTGACTGAGAATCACTTTTTCAAATAGTTTACTACAGGCAGGTAGAATTGAAATAGGCCTGTAATTAGTTGGATCTGTATGACAACCGGACTTAAACAAAGGAATAACTTTACTATGCTTCATAAGATCAGGAAATTCACCACTCATTATACATTCATTAAATATAATCGCTAAGTGGGGTGCTATGATATCTACAATTGAACCTAAAATTTTTACAGATATACCCCAGAGGTCAGCGGTGTTCTTAAGTTCTAAAGTTTTAAAAGTTTTAACAATTTCATTAGCATCTATGGGTCTGAAAATAAAATCACCTTTGCACGCATTTACATTTTGTTTAAGCAACGATTCAGCGACTTCGGGCGATGATATAAGCGCCTTGGTTGTCGAAAGTGGAATGTCGGCAAAGTGTTTTTCCAAAGCTGTTGCCAACTCATTAACCGCTTTAATGGAGTGATTGTCAATGATGAGTTCACTGACACCATTACGTTCTTTAACTCTTCCAGTTTCGGCATTTATAATATTCCAAGTCATTTTAATTTTGTTTTTACTTGATTTAATTTTATTTCTAATGAATATTGACTTGGCCGCGGCACAAACAAGTTTAAAAATTTTAGAATAGTTTTTAATATAATTACAAAAAACAATGTTTGTGTTATATGATTTCTCATGTAAGAGATCACACAATTTTTGTCTACTTTTATAGATTCCCGGAGTCGCCCAATCATTGAATGACATACAATACTTAGGAGAGATTGTTTTTGGTGTAAATACAGTCTTAAAAACACTGTTTATATGACCGCATAAAACTCCATATTTGTCATTAGCACCACCGACTAATGGTATCTCTATTTGGTTTTCAATAGTGTTTCTAAATCTCTCCATACGTTTCATGTTCACTGGAACGACCACTTTCCTCTTACTAACCTCCTTTTCCATATTATAATTGAAGCTGACTAATTGGCCACAGTGATCAGAATGTAATTTATTAATTATTGCAGAGAAGGACGGAGTCCCATCTGTAAAAATATTATCAATACATGTGGCAGTAGAGATAGTTATTCGAGTAGGCTGTATTGGACCATTTTAAGTTAGATTTGTACGACGAGTATTTTTACATTGTTTTTATTTTTGAAGTATTTTCACATCTTTCTGAGAGAACAGAACATCCTATTTGTATAACAAAACTAAAATCTAAAATATTTCAAAACTAGATTACTATATCATTATATAATATATATGTATTTTAGACAAAACAAAGACAGAAATGCAAGTGCCTTTTATTTAAAAACGCGTGCATGACGATTAACGTTTACTTTTTGATACAATTTTCCCATATTTTACCTATATATCAAAAACATTCACAAATATGCATCTCCCATTACATATCTTATGAGGGGCGCTTAAGAAGTAGTCGTCTCAAGAGCTTCGTCACGGCAAACACGTTGACACACAGCGTAATTGGCGTCTTGGGTATATCTAAGATGCAAGTCTTCTTCTTATTTCGCATTATTCAACAATTGAAACATAAATAAATAAATGATATTTTTAATATAAAACAAAGTCGCTTCCCGCTGTCTGTCTGTCTGTATGTATGCTTAGATCTTAAAAACTACGCAACGGATTTTGATGCAGTTCTTTTTAATAGATAGAGTGATTCAAGGGCAAGGTTTATATGTATAATACATGCATAATATAGTAGAGAAACACTGATCATTTTTGCAACCGTGCGAAGCCGGGGCGGGTCGCTAGTAAATAAATAAATTACTTAAGGTCTTGCGTAACTACTTATAATGTTTAACTTAAATAGGTTTAGACTATAGTATATTGATAAATATATTTTTGTGGCAAAGAAGCGTACGGCCCATCTGATGCATGTGCCTGATGTAAGCAGTTATCATACAATATTGAAGCTTGCGACACCTTAAGCATCGCAAGCGCGTTACAAAACCTTACCGTGGGAGGTTCCCCAGGAGATCTAGATACCTCACTCACCACAGGAACACAAAACTACTGAGAGCAGTATTATTTGGATGTGATCTTCACTAAAGTTGAGCTACTTTCCCAGTCGGTCTGCTCCAAATGTCGAGCAAGATATTTCCCGCTGTGCCATACCTCAATAGACATATACAGGTAAATGCTTTTACATTTGAAAAAAGGGGGTTAAAACTTAAACACAGCAGGTTATACACAAAACCACCGCAAGTTGGCGAGTACACATTTACATGTCCAATAGATCATATACACTCGCAATTGAAACATATATCAACACAATCAGAAAACCGCTGTTAGAAATAATTTATGATTTACAAAACCTAGCTTACAAACCAGGAAAGTTTATTTATTTATTTATTTTTTTGTTCATATCCGTAAGTAATTTACATGTATGGATTTTTATTAAAGTTTAAAGGTTTTATGCAGTATCATGCCAATAACTATTGTTGTAATAAATTATAATAAACTTATTAGCTACACAATTGTTTCAATTAATTTGGCAGTTCACAAAAGATTAAAAAATCTATCTTGTACCAATTTACCGTAAGCCTTCGCTAAGACCTACGTATGATATTTTCTGAACACAAATCCTGTCTGTCCGGTCTGGTATTGGATTATAGAAGTCAGATTGAATGAGCCTGACCGTAAAACAGGATAGAAATTGCTGGTAGAACGGGACGAAATATAGTATGTCGACTATTAAACTCTGCAGCGCAAAATTCCATGGCATCGTAAACACTTTTTTAAAACAAGGAAGGTGTAAGCTACTACATATATTGTGCTTAAAATTCGATTTTATGTCTTTTAAAATTAAGTTCACTTTAAATTCGCGTCATTATAACAACGGGTCTTTAAACGGGCTTAATAATTTCGAAGGCGTGCGTAGTTGGCCGTCCGAGGGATTTAGAGATTTGTCGTTGATTTTTTATTGCTATTGTGGAATTATTACAGCCGCGGGGTGGAGGTGGACAAGTACTTTTTTTATTGACTACGCTGAATCCACTACGAGTCGGAGAGTTTTCAGTATATCGGTTTTATTTGATGGGTCTTTACTGAGCTTTAATTGTTACATGCATCTTTATTGCGTTGAAACGCCTCATGGGTTAACGTTTCAATATTAACTATCAGATTTAAAAGAGGAGACATAAATATAATATCATGTAATATCATTTAATCGCACTCGGGACAACCTTTCAGATTCGTACTTCTGCGAGTAACTATGCCTTAAAGTCGGCGGTTGCGGTTTCGATTCCCGCTTGGCGTAGACACTTGAGTGTATACAATTATATCGGTCTCGGTTGTTATGATGGCCGACTGATAAGAATCGTATCTTATTTTAAGGAAATCACTCACCATTCCGCAGTAGAGCAGCGTGGTGGATTAAGCTGCAAACCTTATCTCAAATTTACAACCATATTCAGTTCGGTCAAAATGTACTTGAAAATTACCTATGCTACGTTTTTTTTCCATATATTTTCGATTTTAATTTTACCTAGAATAAAATTTAAAAAACGTAATCAGGCCACGTCGCTTTAACCCTTAAAAACATCGTCATCCATCATCACGTCATGATGCGTCTGCTCGTGAAAAGAGGCGAAATACAACATATTTTTTTTTTCAATACGTCGCGTCGTGTCATATGACAAAGCGTTCTACATACAAAATTATGAAAAATGACCGTGCGGTTGTAAATTCTGCGTATTAGAAATAGGGGTTCGTTTCCTTTGGCAGGTTTTTTGTTTAGTTTATACGTGTTTTAGTGTACATATATGTAGGCTTGGGGCTTCGTAGATGCGGTTATTAGCACCAATTCAGAGGGGTGAATATCTGAGCCTTAATTTGCTTACGGTGCTTTGAAAATATGTACATATATTACAGATATTATGTGCGTGACGTATTTTTCGTATGAAAATCCGGCCGTTTTTGACGGATTTCATGTTTTAGCGTAACGTTTGATGTTAACTTACGTGAGGCTTTTCGTGGTAGGTAGAAGAAATTATATTTTGTATTCTTTTTGACAGTTTACAAAAAAAAAATGTGTGCGTACAAAGTACACATGTCAGAAGTGAAACTTCTTTGGCAAACTAATTACAAAAAAAACTAATTTAAAATACAAAAAAACTAGTTGAAAAAAAAGCGGTCACCCATCCAAGTACTGACCGTCTTGACGCTACCGCGTTACCAGTCGCTCAAATTTTACCCCTCATGCGCCTAAAGAAGTTTCACTTCAAAAATCAAATACAGTTAAATTAAGAATTATTAAATTATAAAGTTACGTCCCTTTGGCCAAATATCGAATAGAACGAAAAGTAAAACATTATCTCAACATGAAAAGAATATTATTTTAAATTTAGAATGTTTAGAAATGTAAAGCCATGTTGACTTGGCGCGATGAATGGTGCGAAAAATAAAATTCTTTAGAAACAAGGTTGATTGTTCGTGTTCTACACACTGAGAGCGTTATGTATTTTTATAATTGAATAACGATTTGTATCAGCATTGTTAAAGTAACTGTGTTATATTTTTAATGCCAAATAAAATTAAAAATGTCAAACAATCATTATTAGAATAAATATAATTAATATAATGTTTCATAGAATAATTATGATACTCGTACTCAGAAGATTTTAGTGAAGACTTCAGAGATTTATTACAAGTTCATAGTTCATTCCACATTACTTTAAAATGACGAAACTGACTATATTAGATATTTTGTTACTAGAAATTATAGTATGTATAAAATTAGTATCGATTTTTTTTTAAGTAATAATTAATCTACAAACCACAACACTTAAAAACAAATTACAATACAATTACCACAAAACACCTGCCATTAGAGAAACAGACAACAGAGTTCATTTAAGCTACTTCTATAGACGCCAGAACCTACGGTGTTAACTCATTACATTCCAGCATTTGGCACGAATGTTGGCACAGCTTGGTGTTTTGGTTGTTACAGAATCATCGACGATTTGGCACTTGTCGAACATTAGCAAAATGCTGACACCGAAGCCGGTCGCCAGTTTCGTAAAAAGTAATTGCAAGTTTCGTAGTCTGGCGATATCGAATTTTGGCGTTTTATATTCAAACTGAATATGTAATGTTAAGGTTATGGTGTCGCTAAATTGCATTGTTTTAATGCGGAATTTCTGTAAACTAAATTATTTTTGTTTCATAATCACTTCATCATCATCACTTCAGCCTATCGCAGTCCACTACTGGACATAGGCCTCCACGAGTTCGCGCCATTTTTGGCGCGAACTCTTTGCCCATAGTTACCACGCTGTTACTGTTACATAACCTTTTATTTATTAGACTTTCAATTTTGTGACGAAATTTCTGAATTGAGCTTATTTCCCACAACGAGGTAAATCTATCTTTTATTCTGAAAGAGTTAAAACCTCATCTAGCGCGCCGCATATGTTGTTCTAGTCTAGTGGTACGCGGACGAAGGCGGGTTGAATCCAAGTTAAGAGTGAATATTCGTATTTTTTAAATAGTTGATCTGTTCAATTTGTATCGTTTTAAGTCGTTGGTCACCCTATCATACAGCTAATAAAGTTTACGGTCCTGGTTGTTATCGTAAACATCTAATAGTGATCGTTATATAGTGACATAATTATGAGTGATTAAGCACCAACCATTCTTCTGTATAAAAATGCTTTTGCCTAACACTGGAACATTTAAAAACTGTTTCAGTCAGTTGTAGACATGTATGTCTAAGGGTGGATTTAGACCAAACGAACAAAGAGCTACAGCTAGAACAAGAGCATTCTTTCTTGATCTTTATGCGTAAACGAAAACTCGTATTCATAATTATATATAACAACGAAAGAATGTTCTACGCCTGTTTACACTAAAAGAATTTGATATAGTGGGGATAGAATGAGCATTCGCTCGTCTGATGTAAATCGACCTTTAGATAGCACATTCAGATTTTCTGACAATTTTAAATATCTAACGCAGAAGCTCGATTTTACAATCTTTGTTTTTTTATCCAAGAGAAAACAAGACGAAACTTAATTTTTTTAATATGACACATAAAAGTTTGAAATATACTAATTACAGTATATACTATTTATCTCAAATTAGATATAATCCTTCGCGCAATCTAACGAATGCAACACAGAAATATTAAATTTCTTATATGCAAATTGAAACTAAGGTAATCACTGAGAAAAAAAAAGTCCTAATCAACAAAATTTCAAAAACATTAATATTCAATTACACAATATTACGTAGTATATGATGAAGAGTCGACTGTTTTCTTGAACTTTAATCATCTCGTTTCTGATTAACACGTACTGTTGATTGTCCTCATTTGTTTAATACTCTTTGATCCTAAGTATCAAAAAGTTGCGAGACGCGAGTACCATAAATAAATTTAAACAGATTGCCACGTGTCGCTTACATGTATGGTAAAAGTTAAGAAGGCTGTACTACAAGATCATTGCTTGAAGCGAGAAAAAAATGAGAAATGATAAACGAGTAAAAAGTAAGCTAGTTTTTTGATCTACCTTAAATACTTGAAATAAAAATTGCTAGTAGTTAAGAATATTGAACTCCATATAGCAAATTGCTGTATTTTACTTATGTGTTACAGATTGAGCACCTCTAGTCCATTAGGTAAAGTTTTCATTGCAAGTGTATTTTTGTCTTTATCACATAAAATAATTTTAGCTTTTAATGAAAGTAGTAAATAAAGATGGTGAAACAACTGATGTCAATGTATCTTCGACTAGCTCTTAAATACATACAACAAAAGAAGAGATGTAATTATGCGAAAACGTAGAGAAGAAAGGGAATAAGGAATTTGGTTTCTAACTATCTCATTTACCGGTGATTATTTATAATATCTGACGATTACCATCTACCGTAAT